>CM075213.1:35462556-36747556 GCA_037577465.1 Liposcelis bostrychophila | reverse complement strand
ACAGAATAAGCTTAATGCAGAAGAGAAGAGTTTTGGAAAGCTGTGGAGTTATGTGGGTTTTGTTGTCATTGGCTGTAAAGAATAATGGAATTATTCTTCATTTAAATTGTGAGAAAGTTCTTTCGATCCGATAGTCACTGTCGAATGAAATGGTGCCAGAACCGAACTTTTCAATAGGCAAAATAGGCAACTGCATAGGGCCGCGCGTAGTTGAGGACCCGCGGATATGAGAAGGCGAGGCTGTTTTTTCATTTCTTAACTACGGTTTCTAAAAACTTTGTTACAAAAATGAGGTTTTTTTTTTTTTTTTTCATACAAAGACTGTAGGTACCTGCTATAAATCCAAATCGCCTGCATTGCTATTCAGAACTGTGCAGACGTGCCGTTCAAATGGAAAAAAAAACACTAACAAATTCTATCCCTTTTCCCATTCTTTAAAATTAGGAATAAAAAAAAGGCTATTAAGATGTGGTGGCATTAACCTTATTACGCAGGCTAACTTCTGTATGCATACCTGCCATTGAAAAAGCAGATCAGCACAAGCGGTGATATTTTACTAATTATTCGAATTTACTTTAAACCAAAGGGAAAAAAGTCCAATCGTACAAAACTAAAACAAAATTTTGTGGAAAAATTCCTAAAAGATATATATCTTATTTTGTGTATTAAGTGAGGGAGGTTTGGGGAGCCGCATCCAGACGGCTGCCTAGGGCCTCATTTGTGTTAAATTCGGCTCTGACGGGACCTTTACCTTTACGTTTACCTTATTCACCTTGGTTTACACAGGGGTTTCAGAAAAGGATTCTGACTCCAAATATTTCAAAAGAATGATCGGAATCAGATTCGATATCATATCATGAGCAGTTAAAACTGAGCAAAAATTAAAATTATAATGTATATATAATCTTTATAAAATATAATGTAATAGGAGTATAATTTAATATTAACTATTAATATGACCAAAGTATAAATAAATATCTTGCATTAAATCTTTTTTTTTTTCATAAGTCTTCAATGGTCTTGATTGGTCAAGTTCTTTTTCGAATTTAAATCGCATTAGATATTGACTAAAATGGCGCCTTTGTTATACCGTTTTTTTCCCTCTATCCTCCGGGTAAAATTAAGACGCTTGTTTTCGGTTATTACTTTTGCTTCGGCCGTTTTTTACTCTAAAACTTTAAATCAAATATTTAGGTTTTTTCAATAATTTATTTCCCAAATACAAGCAACTTTTTGGGAATGTCTTCCTTTATGCCCCCTGCATTTTGCATGAAGATAGATTTCAAGTTTTGAATAGTAACGAACTCAACGCAAGATGACACAAGCATCTGGCTTGGCTTGTAAAAACGTAAACAAGACGCGCCTTGGTCTTGGCGGGAAAAATTAATCACTTTAAAATGCCTTAAAGGCTCTTTTTCCTCGGAAAAAAGACCGAAAACAGTGCAGATAAGAGGACTGTTTTCAAGGAAGACATATTTTCGTCTACCATAAGTTTACTGACCTTTTCAAACTTCTTTTGAATTTTTAACTTTTTTTAAAAAAAGTTTGAAAAAAGGTCGCTTAATGAACACCGATAGTAATCTTACGGCAGACGAAAACATGTCTTCTTTGAAAACAGTCCTCTTATCGGCATCCTTTTTCCGAGGAGAAAGAGCCTTAAGAGTATGCATCAGTCACTTGTCTGCTGCCACGATTTAACTTTTCCGCATATGTTTAACTTATGTTTACATTACATTTAGCTTAAATTTTACTGATGCGTACTCTTAAATAAATAATTCTCATCCAAAAGCATTTAATGCTTTTGTTTTTTTAAAAAATCTTAATTAAAAACGTGTCAAAAAATATCCCAACGACAAAATTTTGGTGTTGTCAAAATTTAAAAAATGCGGCTGTTTAAAAGCCGCACATTTAGAATGAACATTCGGCTTCTGTCACTTCCGTCTTGAGAAAGCAGGTTCGGACCCGATTAATGAAGATAATGCCAATATCCTTGTCATTTGAATAAATCTTTCCAGACGTTCCAAACCAGTGACATACGAAACGCTTATAAAAAAAATCACCGAATAAAGATTTTTTTTTTGTAAAATTAAAATGCCGCGAATGTGACAAACGCTATGGAGTTTCACAAATATGCGGTTCGATTTCCTTCTTATGATTTTTTTGTCTTAATTTATCATGATTAAGAACGAATTGTTTTTCTATACAGATGCATTTTGCTTTGAGAGTTGATTTAAATATTTTTTTTTTCGATGCGTTATTAGGAAACAGGAAACGGATTAGCGATTAATTTTATCTCGAGGAGAATAGTTGAGCTAGGATTTGAAGAATGTTTCAAACATTTAAAAAGAAGTTGATTTATATCAAATCTTTTAATTAGCCGTAAAATTTTGAAAAAAAAATAGGATCTACATTTTTGTGCATGATGCACAGCAGAAAAAATGTGCTCGTTGTGCACATTTAGAATGAATCTCCCTGGACATAATGAGAATTTTTGCTGCAAGCTAAAGCCGCTGCTATTCTGGTAAAATGGTGGCCGGATTCGGATTTTTTAATAATTGACTTGAGATAAGAAAGGAACATTGAACAACCGATCCAAGCCCGGTCTCCATTTTACTCAAAAATTCTCATTAAATTTTTAAACTCAGTCATTATAGATTTGAAAGACTTACAGATTCTCTTACTTATGAGAGTATTCATTCAGGAAACTTTTCTAAAATGAGCCATATGTCATAATGAGGACTCCAGCCAAAATTTTTGCTTAAGGCTGAATTACACACGGCTAGTGTACTAGCTCGTCTCCTATATTTAACTTTTGTACAAACTACTCGCTAGCTAGTAGGAGCTTATACTTAAGTTAAATATAGGAGACGAGCTAGTACACTATCCGTGTGTAATTCGGCCTTAACTTATGTGTTGAAGTTCTTTCAAAAAAATCGTTTTTTGACTTGTTACTGGTCAAGAAACTTCAGAAAAATTTTCCGGCTGTTGTCCTTATTACGACAAAAACTAATTGTCAAATATTAATTATGTTTATGTTTTAACGGATGTTTTTTCACAACTTTCTTCCCTGGCTTATTCAGCGATTGAACTTGCTGGCAGTCCTTTTGATTCATTGGAAACATATATTCCAAGTCGATGTCGTACCTCGGCAACTTTTCCCTTAAATAATTAATCACATTCGTTTTAAGCGTTTGGTTTCGGCTCAGGATCAGACTCGATAAGTAACGGACGGTGCCTGATTTTTCCGCGCAATGCAACAAAAGTCCAAATGCATTATAATCTGTGTCTAAAACGTAGGTGTTATAAATCCCTTCATCTGCAAAAAAAAAAAAGAATATTGACGAAATTTTACATGTCAGCACTTGTCTTCAAAAATTTGCTTACACGTATCCTCGGCGTGAATCCAATGTGTTGGCTGATTCGGATCCGGTATTTCCCACGTAATATTTCCCGATAATTTTTCTTTATCCGGGTCGTCAATGAAAGTGTAATTAAAATTCATGGAAAGCCCTAACGTTTCAGGTGAGACCGTGAATTCCGCTTTCATGCAACTGTAAGCCGGTAGTTCTTCGGAACTTGCGTAATATTGAACTATGTACCAAACCCCCAAAAGCTAAAACAACATTTAAAATTTTTTTATTTATAAACTTAAATTTTTTTCTTACAAATCCTTTCCGAATGCCTACCTCTTGCAAATCCACGGTCCTTAGCGCTTTTACTTTCGGACATTTCGTTTTATCCTCTCTGGGTTTGTAACACAAAACGCAATAAAAACTTAAAACAGCGAAAACTATTCGAAAAAGCATTTTATTATATATTTACTTTGCTGTACAAATATCGAAACTGATAAAAATGATGAATAATTAAAATTAGCTTGAAGGACGTCATGTGGGCGACTAAAATTATAATCATCAAAACTTTTTTTTTTTTTTTCTTAATGTTGTACATTGTTCGCTCGCTATGACACCATCTACGACATAGGCTTAATAGATATTACACATTTCAATTAAGACGGTCACTATAATAAAGTCGTCTGTCATTAAAAAGAACAAGAAATTCCGACGAAGAAAGTACCCGAGCATTGTCCCCAGATATTTTATAAGTGATTCATTGAGAGATTTAGTTGATCCATTCATTTATAATGCATATAGTATATTAAATTGCAGATCTGGTTTGGGCTTGATTCTAATATTATCCATGACTTTTTTTTTTTAACCATAAATTTTTTAGAAATATGTCTTCATAGTTGTTCTGGGTTGGTCGAGGTGCGTGAGAACTTTTTGCTGGTAAAAGTAAAAACTGACCCATCGGATAAAGGCATAATCAAATGACTGATGGTCTGTGCCCAGTTGCCAGAGCTGACAATCCTCATATCATGGGATATATTCTATAATATCAGATGGCAGCACTTCCGTAAAGGACCAACTTTTTTTTTTAATAAGGACCCGAGCAAAACATGCAAGAATTAGTTAATGTTTCTTTTTTGGTCCTGGTTAGGTTTCCGGGCATTGAAAGTCAATTAAAATTGTAAATAAAAAGTTACCCATGTTACGGAGGTATATCGTTGGTCCGTTATTTCGTTGGTACCGTCGAAATCCGCCAGAGCCTCCACCGTAGTAGAAAATATCCCATCCTCTGTGGTATTTCAGCCAAAACTGATAAAATAATACCCTTTATTATGTAAGGTTTGAGTCCTAACCAATTTTGAGGGGAGAGGGCCCCTTTCTGAATCGATTATTTTGCGCTTACGTAAAGATTCAACAAATCGTCTCTCTCTTTTTTGCAGGCAAAATTAAGACTCCCTTCTTTTCTTAGACGCCCTTCTACCCAATAAAGTGCTCACCATAATACTTGAAGACATGAGTGCTTGAAGGAGGTCATTCAGGTTCCAGTGAAAAACTTTAGTCAATAACAAATGAAAAATGATAAATTTTTTTTTTTTTTTTTCGTATTTTAAAATTTTTCCATTTCAAACTCAAAAATTAAAATTTGGTCTTCTTTTCATTTGGTCTTTTCAAATGAAAAAAAGACAAAACTAATTCTAAAAAATCATAATAGAGACATAAAATCAGAGTTTTAAAAACGGAAAAACGTTTTTAAAACTCTGATTTTATGTCTCTATTATGATTTTTTAGAATTAGTTTTGTCTTTTTTTACTGCTGGAACCAAAATGGTGCCCAAAACGTGTCTGACATTTTTTTTGAGACGTCCACAGCCGTATAGACTGGTCTGGAAACTACTATCCCTTATACTGTGCATGAAAGATCTTGTCCCGCTTAACTACGCAAAAATTAGTTCTTTCTTTCTACCACCGTAAGCGCTACTTGTACCCGAGACGCTTTTTGATTGGACATTGAGATTTGAAAACAATGATGGCGGCGCATGCATGGCCATATAGACATAAGAGAGCCTAGAAGGAGAGAGGTGACAACTTAATGAGAACTGTCTGATTGGTCGGGACGGGACGTGGTACATGGTGTTGCTTTTATATGGGGTGAAATGCTAAAACGTTATAAATCCAATTGAGAGTTGTAACGTTATAGCATTTCACCCCATAAGAAAACCGACCTCCAAGTACCACGATCCGTCCCGACCAATCACAAGATAGCTTACAATTTATATAGATTGTCGCCTCTCTCCTTCTAGGCTCTCTAATAGACATCTATACGACCGTGGTCCCAACTTAAACGATTAGACATGTTGAGTGTGTCAAGATCGCAGAGCTATCAATGGCCTGTTTTGGAACTAAAATGTGCGTGGTTACGCGGGACATAAACGGCAGGGGAAGTTTCCGAACTTGTCTATATGGCCGTGGAACTTGTAAAGTAACCGGTTATCGAAATATATCGATTGAGATTTTGGTTGGCAACAATTGTTGATTGCAGTCGCCATTTTGGATATTTTGATTCTCGGTCTTTTAAAGTACGGAGGAAGGCATTTTATGCGTATTATTGATTATTTACTTGTCGGGAAAACGGAAAAGTGAATCCGTGAACCAAATGTACGGGATTGTGGACTATTCTAATGTGATAAATATTACCTTGGGCCTAAACGGCGGACAGATAATGGTGTTGAAGCAAAACTGTAAACATGTTCGTCTAAAGATTCTGAATTCAGATTGTATTGGATAAATGGACTCTATTTGAACTACAGATGAATCCTCTATTCACACTATTTCCGTTGATGGTGAGTAAGTAAGCCGGGAGCACGAAATTTACAAATACTGGTAATTTAAACGAATTTTGCAGTGAAAATACTTAAATTGAGTGATATTGATAAACAAACATTAACACGTTTTTCGTAAACAATAACATGAGCTCAAAAGATTCCAATGACAAATCCGATAAACGAACGTTTTTTATGGAGTTTAAAATAAATAAATAAATAAATAAATTAAATAATTGGTTGAAGGGGTAAAAATGAGGTAGCTATATGAGTTTTCATAATTATAATTATAAAATCTACGGTCATTATTAATTAAAAGATGGTAAATAAAATGGAATTTTCAATTTAAGCGAAAATAGAGTATTTTGGGCGTACTCCATAAAAGTCTAGAGTACGGAGGACAAGAGTTAAAAAATAGAACGATACTCTAAAACACGGTCATGTAGACAGGTCCGGAAACTTCCTATGCCGTTCATGCCCCGCTTAACTACGCACATTTTAGTTCTAAAATGAGCCACTGGAGGCGCTACGATCTTGAGAGCCGCAACAAGTCGTATAAGTTGGGACCACGATCTTACATACAGGTCAGGCAACTGCTATCTTAAAAAGTGTCCCCCGAATTTGAAGCAGAAGAATAGTTTAAAATTTGCTCGATAGATTGATACGGTGGTAGAAAGGAAGAACTAATTTTTGCGTAGTTGAGCGGAACATGATCTCCCATGTATAAGGGATAGGAGTTTCCGGACCTCTCTGTACAGGATTGGTAACCCTGAGAGAGTCTGCCACAGATTTTAGAGAGTGAAAAATCCTAATACGGTACATGAAAATACCTAATACGATATCCGGTAATCCGTATAAAGTGCTACTTTTGTTTTAATTAGGCTGTTAAAGTGGAGATGATACCATACAATGGATTTTTTTAGCTATAGGTAAAAAGCTATAGGTATTTATTTTATTTGAATTCTGAAAATGTCATTTTTGAACTTGAAAAGTTATTTTCAACTTCAACTGTAAAATTTACTAAAATAAAAAAAAAAAAAAGAATTCAAAAAATGAAAAAACAGATTGATTGCCAAAAGGATAGAGTTCAATACTACAAATGTATGCCCCAATTGAGGACCACCAATTTTCTGGAAATCGATAAACACAGCCCGTTTAATCGTAAAAACTTTGGCCCTGGTGCGGAAGTATAAAAATCGTAAAACAAGCAAAGCCATAGGTAAATTCAAGCTGGGTTTTAATGAAATATTTGAACATGATCGATTTCGGTCGTAAACTGAAGACCCAATTCTCATAGGACCACTTGCGTAAATTTTTAATCCCAATCTAAGATGATGGCGAGTGGTTTTACATTTGAATTCACGATTCATTTCTTTTATTAATCTGTAAATGTGATAATTGGATTTTTTTTTTTTGTGTATGTGGTTCCTGCAACAATATAGTATATCCGATATAAAGGAGAGCTTAAGAGATTCCATTGGAATGTGGTATCTTATAAAATGATGCGTTCATTTAAAAGTAATTAAACTAAGGGATGAGTCAAAATACCGAACATGTTTTTGCGAGGAGGAGGAGGGGGGGGGGGATATCGATAGGTACTTTTCCTTCAACCTTTCACGTAAAATGACTGTGCGGATTTTGTTATTTAAATCTTTTTCTTTATATGACCGGTGACCTTTTGTTTGATCAACGGTAACGCGACAACCCGGTAGGTTCCTCGTGTAAATATTATACTAATTGCTTTTTGAAGGAGTGATTGTCGGTTAGTGTATCTAATTGTTCCTATGTATAGCTTACGTAATTAACAGCCCGGATCGAGTTACATGCAATAGGTGCGTCTGGCCGGGTAATTCGCCATTCGAAATAGCGATACGGAAAATAATTGTTCATAGCCCCCACATGATTAACACGTAGCGGGTCTAATGTCATTTGATGGGTCAGGAAAAATGAAAGAAAAAAAAAATAGCCAAATGTTTTTAAGGAAATAGTCAATGTGTAAATAAATACATAAAAATAATTCAGGCGGAACCTTAGCTCAGCTGGTCTCTTAATTTTCATAACTTGTATTATCATTTTTAAAAAGTTCTAGTTTAATAAAATGAACGCACCGGGTCACGAGTTTATTTTTTAATCATTTGGAGCCACGCATTCTGCTCAATGCTAATTAAAACCGTATGAATGTCTGAGACAAAATTATTTTATTTTATTTAGTTTTTTTTTTTTTAAAGGCGGAGTCTTTTAATACCTTTTCGTGAGGGACTGCAAAAAAAAAAATATATATACACTTTTACAAGTCAATCAAAAAATGATTAATCGAAGGCTTGAATTTTTTTGGTACGTTTTTTTACTTATTTAATTTTTTTTTTTTTTTTTTGAAAAGCAACGTAGCAACAAGTAATCTAGGAAAGAGCCAGTGATGCATGTGGTATTGACCTCAGGATTTTGCAAGAGATCTTAAAATATCCACAGTCTATTCCGTTAACTCATCATCCCTAATGGATAACTTAGTGAGATTGCATTTTTTTTTCAGCAAAATATTGCCTCTTTGAGAAAGAATATTTTAATATTACATAAATACGATTTCTGCAAATTCTTCCCCCCCCCCCCCTCTTGGTTAGCAGAATTGGCTTCTTAATCTTAACGAGCTTTAACGTTATGGGCCATTCAGATATTAAGGTAGCATAAAATAGGCCCATTTTGACTTCCCACTTACCTTTAGAGTGACCCATATTTTACGGATTTTTTCTATAAATTCCAAGAAAATGTATTTTTAATTTTCGTGGAATATCTCAGGCTTCAAATTTTAATCACTAAGTTCCAAAAATTGTCTAATTGGGGGCAATTTTTTTTCCTTTTTGGCTTTTCCTTGTATTTTTTGGGGAATTGTTTTCCCCCCTTTTTTTAAAGAAAAATTTAGATTTTTCCTGTAATCTTTAAGACTTTAAAAATTCCTCGAACTCCCAACATTGGGAATATTCCCCAAAATTTCGGGCACTGGGAACATTTCCGAAAATTCCCGAGATTGGAAATATTTCCCAAAATTCCGGTCATTGAGAATATTTCCTAGAATTCCCGGCATTGGAGATATTTCCCAAAATTACCGAAATTATTGGAGGTCAACATTGGGGACATTTCCGAAAATTCCCAAATTGGAAATATTCCCCAAAGTTCCGATCATTGGGAATATCTCCTAAAATTTCCGGCATTGGAAATATTCACCAAAATATTCACCTGGTCGACATTGGGAACATTTCTAAAAATTCCCGACATTGGGGATATTTCTTTGAATTCCCGGCATTGGGGATATTTCCCAAAATTACCGACATTATTGGAGGTCGACATTGGGAATATTTCCGAAAATTCCCGGCATTGGGAATATTCACCGAAATATTTACCTGGTCGACATTGGGAACATTTCTAAAAATTCCCGAAATTGGAAATATTGCCCGAAATATTCGACATTAGGATTATCTTCAAAAAAATCGATTTCCGTGAATTTCAAACCTCCGTACGTAATTTCGTTCGCAAATTCTGACAACAATTACCGAAAGTGTCGGTTTTTAAATTATTTCATTTTGGTACAGGACATTAAAAAAAGAAAATTAACTTTTAAAAATTGCGAGTGCGAATGAATTGATGTTGCGAAAAGGAAAAAAAAGTTTTTTTTAGAGAGCAGTTTTTTCAATTTAAAAACAATAAGAATCATTTTCTCGTAAAACAATTTCCCTGGATTTCCTTGTGATTGACAGATTGGAACTTTAATCGTTTATATGAGCTGATCGGAACCGAAATTCAATATATCAAAGAAGGACGTGCAAATTTGTTTTAAGCCATTATAAAATTCAACCGAACCATATTTTCTTGATTAGTTTAAGTTATGACCTAGTAAAACAAGATCGCGCTAGGCTATTAGTGGTACCACTCGATGTAGTCCAAGTCAGTGTAGTTACGATTCGTTGGGTCTATACCTGCTGAATTAGACCTATAGGTGTTACATGCGTCTGTGATGAGAGGAGATGCCGAAAAAATTGGATCTCCATGCGCACCTTCAGGCGAAATTGCAAGTCTGAGCAAAAAAAAAAAAAAAAAAAAAAAACTGTTTGAAAAATCATCTTTTGCGAGGAACCGACAACATTTAAGAACAAAATCATTAAATTTCCCTAAATCGGAAAATAATCTTAAGGTCGCGTCAGCCTTTGCATGAGCATGAGCCTCCCTTGTGCATTGATTTTTGCGAAACAGGATTTTCAAGGCTTTCTAAAAGGAAAAAGATAATTAAAGAAACTTTTTAGCATAAATCGGGCATATCACTTCGTACGCGATGAAGTGACCCGTTTTGCATAGATTTAAACTGGTAGGCTATATGTGTATCGTGAAACGTTGAAACTTATAATCATAATACAGTATATCAACTCTGCGACATTCTTGAAAAGAAGTTGCATTTAATGTAATGATATGACTGATACTGCATAAAGATTTCGTTCTCAGCGCACGACTTATGATATAAATCGCACCTACGGCTATGAAAGAAAAAAAAGTTCAAGAGGCATATAAACCATTGATATCAAAATCTAAAGAAACATTTTTACCTCGTGTTTAAATTAACTACATGGTTTATAGAGTTTTTTTTTTTTTTTTTTTTTTTTTTTGAGGGGAAAATGGTTTTTTTCTGGTTCTAGTTTGGCTTCGAGGTTAGCAAAAATTTATAGTTTTTTAGTTTTATTGAATCTATAGATTGGAAAGAGAACGTGCGCCTACCGTTTGAATTATACTGAAGGTCATTATGGACTGTTTACTACGGAAGCATTGAAGGATCTTTTTTTATTGCTAATTTGCCAACTGTCAAGCTTGAACCTGACATCGTCAAGTTTGAACCTTACATAGTCAAGTTTAAACCTGACATCGTCTAGTTTGAACCTAACATCAACGAGTTTGATCCTGACAACATCGACTTTGAACCTAACATCGTCAAAATTTGAACCTGGCATTGTCAAGTTTGAACCCGCCGACGTCATCGTTAAGTTTGAATTCGACATCGTCAGGTTTAAACCAGACATCCTGAACCTCTAGTTTGAACATTAAATCGCCGAGTTTGAACCTGATATCATCTAGTTTGAACCTGACATCGTCTAGTTTAAACCTGACATCGTCCAGTTTGAACCTGACATCGTCCAGTTTGAACCTGACATTGCCAAGTTACAACCCGTCAGTATTTGTTGCTTGGTTTAACCTGACGACGCGACGCCAAGTTTGAACTTGATATTGTTAGGTTCCAACAAGACAGTTCGTCAAATTAGCAATAAAAAATGATCCTTCAAGGCTTCCGTAATTTACTAAATCAAGTAATATTCCTTATTTTTCTCAAAAAAAAAAAATTGAGTTAGTAAACAAATTAAAAACTCATGCCTATGGGAGTTTTCGTTTTGCAACAATATTCATCATGCAAGCTTCTCACTCTTCGCAAAGTAACAGTTTTTTTTTTCGCAAATAATTATTTAACAAAATATTGCTTACTTAAATGTTTTTGATGATGTCTAAAAAACGTCAGAGATTCTAGAAACAAGTTGGAACAAGCTTTTCACCTTTTTTCTAACAGTGCCGCGGTTTGTGTCACAAGTCCATCCTACTTGGCCTAATATCTTTTGCCAAACGCGGTTTTTCAATCACAAAAACGCTACTTCATTATTTTTGTTTTAAATATACGATCGATTTAGAAGGACCCTTCTCACAGTATATTATAAAAAAAAACACGACCCGGAGCGATTTGAAGATGATTTGCTAACCGTGAAAATAATTTTCGAATTAGCAAATTGCCTATAAACATTTGCCAAATTAAAAATTTGTTAAACTGATGTAACGAATAATAATGGTTAAAACAAAAGCCAATTTATATTTATGATGAAGGGTAGTGTTAATACGATTTTAATTGATAGTTGGAAGTGTTACACCTAATGAACGAATTCAAGCCCGTCTTCTTAGTTAATATCTTGTTAATAGAGATGATGATCCTGACGCAGTCGAGTTTAATTTCAGGAAAACTGGCAGATCTGTTTAATAATAATAAGTAATCTCCTCAAGAGCAAGTCCTAGGCCTTTGCACGGATGGAAAATAGACTTCTTTTGTTTCACTTTTTAATACTATTTCCAAATTCTACTGCTCTTTCTTTGTCCCTTTTTTCCTCATTCGACTTAAGAGGTTAAGTTTTGTGAAAAGGTTCCGTTTAAGGTACCCGCCTTTTTTATGCAGTCCCCGAACCTTTGTTTGACTAATTGTATAATCTATCTGACAGATCTGTTTATGCTGTATTTTAATCAATTTTTTGTTTTTTTTGTATTGCGCTTACCTATTTTTAGTTTTAAAAAAGGTTTCCGGGTTTTTTGACTTGAATACGTCTTGTATAAAGAAAAACATTCGCTTGGAATGAGACTTTTTTATTAATCTTAACAGATTACATATTTTATTAGCATGTGAATATTAAAATAAACTATTTATTCTAGTAATTGATTCTTTCCTCTTGGGATTTAGAAAATCCAGAAGAGACAGATACTCTTTTATATAACAGATGAATCTTTTCCAGCTGAAAAAGAAATCGTTAAGTAAGACAATAATTAATTTACAGTTATACTTTTTATTTAATTTAAATAAATTAAATTAAAGTATTTTTTGAAGTACTCTCTGACGTGATGAGGTTTATTAAAAATTCTGTTGTACATACAACACGCGCTTCAACACCCTGACTGCTATCTGCAACCAAAAGAGAGCCCTCACATAGCGCCAAACTACTACTTACCTCGTCTGAAATAGTCAGCATGTCCTGGAGTATCCAAAAAACTCCAACGGTATTTTTCTAAATCATTTGATAATTTTGTATGCAAATGCGACTCACTTCCGATATCATGGAATCCAGTCAAATTCGGAGAAATATTTTCATGAGAACTCCAGTGGTATTCCATTGGAGCACCCTCCACTAAATATAATGCGCATAAGCAAATAAATACTTTAAGGAACTTCATCTTTTAAATAGCTCTGAAAAAGAACAATAAATGATGTTGAATTTTATACCGTACGGAGGGGCGGATTTGCACTTTTACCCGGATTTAAAATCTCTCGCGTAAAATATTTTTATAAGGTTTAATTATTAAATATAGTTAATAGACAATATGTTTCATTAGATTTAATGCATAACATTACCTATTTTTCAGAATGAATGGTGTTATAATCGATTTTTCGAAAAGTACAAAGTCGCTTCTCCGTACCCCGTGTGGAGCTTTGATTCCAACAAAAAATTAACCCGATAATCGAATTAACTCTCTGGCGGGACATTGGCGTAACTAAGTTTTTATTTTTGGGGAAGATGGGGGAGAGGGCAAACATTTTTCCAGGATACTTAAATTTAAAAAAAAAAATTGTGATTCATTAAAAACGATGACTTAAAGAAAGACGAAAAGTCCAATAATCGGATAATCGGGTAGAATATATGAATGCGCACTGAAATAAGGGAGAAATAATACGAGTGTGCAGAAAAAAAAATCGATTTTCGAGATACGAAATTTAAAAAAAAAAACAGGAGTGTGTATTCGTTCATTATTAACTGACTTGTTAGATAAAAAGCACGGCTATGTAAAATTGCATCCTTACCTGATGTAATTCAGCAAATAAAAGAACTAATGTCTTTCAAAAGCAACCTTAATGTCTATTATCAAATCCTTATCTGAGATTTACTTGCGAATTGCTTTCGTAAAATATGTTGTACACTGCAATAAAAAGAATTCATAATATTTTATGGTATGAATTACCTGCAATATGGCGCTACAATTGCATAGAATTGCATTCCAGTTATAAAAAATTAAACTTACCCAAGAAAAAATGTTATAAAATTCAGTTATTAAAAACTTAAACTTCGTTATAATATTTTACAACCCGCCAAGAAAAACATCTTTTTATAATTCGTTATAACATTTTATAACAAAAATTATTTTCATTTTTTTAAAGATTTTTTAATTTCTTCTACGCTTCCCGAATTTTTCTATTTCTGTTTTTGTTTATTTTTGAGCCTTTGCCAAATTAAAAATACAGCATAATTTCATAAAAATTTTGCAGAAAAAAAAAAAAAAAAAAAAAAAAAATGAAAAGGAACCTTGGAGAACTAGGCCACTTTTTCGACCCCATTTGATTTCCATGAAACTAACGCAAAATGTTCCTTACATAATTCCTATTTACCCCCCGCATTGCCAACCTTTAAATTGACCCATATGCTTAATATAGTACTTTAAAGTCAGACATAAAGCAGATTTTTTTTTTAACTTTTTGAGAAATGGAAAAAAAATCCCGCATACTAGTAGATGTAGCCCTTTGACCGGGCTACAGAACAGTATTTTTTTCCGCCTGACGCAGTCGAGTTTGATTTCAGGAAAAATGGCAGATCTGTGTAATAATAATAAGTAATCCGCTCAAGAGTAGGTCCTAGGCTTTTGCCCGGATGGGGAAGCCGTTCTTTTGTTTCACTTTTTAATATTTCCAAATTCCACTGCCTTTTCTTTATCCCTTCTTTCCTCATTCGACTTAAGAGGTTGAGTTTTGTGAAAAGGTTCGGTTTAAGGTGCCCGCGTCTTTTATGCTGTTCCCGAACCTTTGCTTGACTAATTGTACAATCTATCTGTCAGATCTTTTTATGCTATATTTTAAGCAATTTTTTGTTCTTTTTTGTATTGCGCTCACGTATCTTCAGTTTTAAAAGTGGTTACCAGGATTTTTGACGTGAATACGTCTGGTAAGAAAAAAAATTTTCTTGCAATGAAACGTTTTTATTAATCTTAATAGATTACATATTTTATTACGATGTGAACTTTATATGTGAATATTTTATTAAATTAAACGATTGATTCTAGTAATCGATTCTTTCTTCTTGGGTCTCAGGAAATCCACAGCAAACAGGTTGTATTAGCAGGGACAGACCCTTTTATTTAACGAGCGGAGCTTTTGTGGCTGAAAAAGAAATCGTTAAAATCAATTGAAAGTTAATACAATAATTAATTTACCAGCTTGAAAGAATTGCATTTTCGAAAAAAAATTGTACGCTTCGTTTTTCGATTAAAAAAATGTCAATCTGACAATATTTTCGACAGCCCGTTCATCAGGACTACAAAACGTTAAATCTTTTTACATAAAAACGACGAATTTTTTGGCCTATGAAAAATGTTAATTTTACAAGATTTTTTTCTGTTAACGTTTAACAGAACAACATTTGGTGAAATTGACATGTGGACCATTTTTAACAGGAAAAATATGTCAATTTTACAGATAATTTTTTACTGTGAAATGCAATTTTTAAAAATAAAAAAAACGAAAGAAAAGAAGCGCATTACGAATCAAATAATTAAGTATTTTTTGAAATACTCTCTGATGTTATGGGGTTTATTACAAATTATGTTGCACATACAGAACGGTCTGCGCTTCAACACCCTGACTACTACCTACAACCAAAAGAGAGCCTTCACATGCCGCCAAACTACGACTTACTTGGTTTGGTATATTCACTTGGTTTGGTACATTCATCATGTCCTGTTGCTACCGAAATATTCAGACGATATTGTTTTCTACCTTTTGTTATTTTTACAAACAAGTGCACGTCATGGAATCCAGTCATATTGACAGAAATATGTTGATGAAAACTCGAGTGGTTGCAGCAACTCGTTGGAGCAACCGTTGGAGCAGCCGTTGAAGCACCCGTTGGAGCAACCGTTGTAACAGTCGTTGGAGCAACTCCCACCAAATATAATGCCCATAAGCAAATAAATGCTACAACGAACTTCATCTTTTGAATTGCTCTGCAAAAGAGGAATATACGAAACGATATATAGAAATGATATTGAATTTAATACCGTGCGGAGCTGCACTTTGCCGCCCGAAATTAACCCAATGATCCAATTCATTCTCTGGTGAGACATTGGCTTAACTAAGCCTTATTTTCGAGAATTAGGGGAAGAAGGGAAAAATTTTTCCAGGGTTTTGAAAACAAACTATGACGGTTAAAACCTCGTTAAGGAAATATAAATGCCAACTACATTGCTGAAAAATATTAGAATTATAATACAGTGATGAAAAGACTTGTGGTAAGTTAAACTGGAAGGCAAAAGAGAAAGGGGACGTTCGCCAACTAGGTGGACAGAACTAATCTCTAAATTGACGGAGTCAACCCTAGAGAAGGCGTGCAGGCTGGCCAATGACCGGGACAAATGGAGGGATATTGTTAAGAGAGTGACCAGAAATATCCCAGACACTTGAAATCGACCACCACACATCGGTCACGATGTTGGATTGAGAGAGAGAGAGAGATAATTCAGTGATACCTCCAATCAAGGACACTCTCCTTAAGGGACACCTGCCTTTACTGAGTGAATTTTCACTGTCCCGATTTTTAAGTGTCCGTTAAGTAGAGGTATCACTGTATTAATTCCTAAATGGGGTTTTCTTAAAAAAAAATTTTTTTTTTCCTTTTCAAAGAAAGACGGAAAGCCTTATAATCGGATAAAATATACGAATGCGCACTGAAAACAAGAGGGAAATAAATACGAGTGTGCAGAAAAAAAATCGATTTTTTGTTTGCAAAACGCAAGAAGATGCGAAATTTTATTAAAAACGGGAGTGTGTATTCATACATTATTGACTGACTTCTTAGACAAAATACACGGTTATGTAAAATTTCATCCTTACCTGATGTAAGTCAGCAAATAAAAGAGCTAATGTCTTTCAAAAGCAACCTTAAAGCTTCAACTGAGATTTACTTGCGAATTGCTTTCATTGAATATGTTGTTCACTGCAATAAAAAGAACTCATAATATTTTATTATAATATGAATTACTTGCAATATGGCGCTGCAATTGCATAGAATTGCATTTAAGTTTTAAAGAAGTAAAATTGCGCATTATTATCAGAGATGACATCTAAAAATTTCCATCCGCAGCTCAATGGGGCAAAGGATGTTCAAAAATTTTGACAGAGGTGTTAAATCACCATAAACGAAGGCTTTATTTTTGACGATAAAGGGGAAGGAAGGGTCATATATAGTTTAAAATTAAACTGATGTAATACTTGAATGCCTGCATGTTTTAGGTAAATAAAGTCATGACTGTAATTTTTGTTGCCACGTTGACTTTTGTCCAAAAATATTTTTTTCTGGTCCACTGATATGATGGAGGAAAAGTGAAGCGCACGTCGATTGTAAAACTGATAATTATATTTGCTTTCGCATAATGATAGGTTGACGACTTTACAAGGGCTATTTAAAAATTTACAATCCTTGTTTTACGGTTGCTTAATTGACAAAAACATTAAAACGAAAAAATTAAAAAGGCGGAAAAACATAGAAGAAAAAAAATATAAGTTCGCTTTTACGAAATTCCATTCACATTCAATTTGACAGCATTACGAACAATGCTTTCAAAACGTTCAAAAATATATTCTTCTGCTTCTGGTGACCTAGGCTTGTAGTTGTAATCAGAGAATATGTTAGCTATATTTTCAAGCGAAAGATCAAGCATTTTTAAATATTCTTTCATATCATAATTTTGGTTAAAATTCACACATACAGTTGAAGACATCAGTAGAAGAAGGGGGCCGTTCAGGTTCCAACGAAAAACTGTGGTCAATAAATGAAAATCGAAAGAGGATCCAACATTTTCTACTGCTTGTTTACAAGTAGTAAATGCATTGATCTCTATTATTTACGCTAGATTCCCAACTGACGGGTAAAATGGCGAACCAAATTTGACTCCAATGCACTACCTTCTTTATCAATTTTTTGTAAACAATTGAATAACGATCATATTTGCTTTCTGTATTTTCGAGGAAAGATTGCAATTGCAATATTTTGTGATGTCGTGACATCTATTTGCAAATTTCTAATCATTTATTCTTTCATCTTGTACACAAAAATGTTTAAAATCATTTGGCTAATTAATGAAAACTGGATCTCGGAGGTAGTGCACTGGCGTCAAACTGGTTTCGCGATAGCTTTTTTTTATTTCATAAGTTAAATATAGGTGAAGAAAATCAGTTGTAAATCTAGCGTATATAATAGAGATCAATGAGTAAATGAGTAAAATTGATGGAATCAAAATGGCGGCGTCCAAAATAAACAGCAGAGGCCCGTTGTCTGAATTTGTTTTCGAGAGGTCCAAAGGCCTCCTTCTTCCACTGATGCCTTCAATTACTAACGGGATTTCACCTGAATACGATACTTCAACAATTGACCCCCAGTTATATGCATACTTTTATATGCATACAGATGCCACCCTTTCCTCGTCCTAGCACCTTGTCTTTCACAGCAGGAGTGCAGTAGCTTGTGAACTCTGATAGAAGCTCAAGTTTCTGTAAGGCATATGACATCCATTTCTCGTAGAAAATTTTGTTTCTGAACGTCTAGGTTAAGTACATTGTTTATTCTATTGCAATTCCAAAAAAGGACCCCCTTTTTCGCAGGGTCCTCTATTCGTTTTTTGATTGGTCATCAGTTAAGTCCATCACTTCGGTGAATCTTGGAAAGTTGTTTTTTCTTTCCCTGGTTTGATTCGGAGAGTCCTCGCAAGATTGTGGTAATCCATGTTCTGGTCGCGCAGACCTCGCGGAGATGATTGCTGAATGTAAATTCATCTGTGGTCATTCTGAAACGAAAACACAAAAACGGATTATATATAATAATAATACACAAATCAACACAACCATGATAAGAACAGAATACTTATAAAACGAGCGCGTCCGCCCATTCCATCCTAACGCGGATTTCTTTTTTTATGAGATAAACAAAGATTGACAACAACTGGTCCTCATAGCAACATGTCCTGGTAACAACATCGGGAAAAAAATTCCCCGATTAAAATCACTAGACGCTATTTCGTCGGCTTTCATCGAAAATCTAACGGGATTTTTGAAAATATTTTCGAAATACGCCTACTTCAAAATTTTCAAAATTTTTCCCCATGATCATGGGGAAAGTTCATTTAATCTTCTCTTTTTATTTAAATCTTTCCTTTATTTTTGCATTTAAGATTGTTAGTTCCTTCGGTAAATCTTCATTTATGAAGACGTTTAGATCCTTAGTCCTTAATCCTTTTTAGGCACCCAGAATATAGTTTTTAAGGCTGAAGTCGCGAAATCCTACTTTTATCGGGCTGTTTTCCCTTTACCCAATTTGTAGACAAAACATATGTCATCAGGGGAAATCATGATCTTGAGCTTTGAAGCGGCAAACTCCATTATCTGGTCCTCCAGACACCCCGCCCTTAAAGAAACCGTATGTAAGCCAAAGAAGATCAGATTGTTGCGTTTGACCGACTTCTTAGGGTGCAAATTCACTATGGAATGTTGGACCAACATGTTGGTACAAAAATTTGGACCAACATGTACGAACTTGTTGTACCAACAATTCTGCAACGGTCGATTCGTTCGTTTGTCAAATATGTTGGTACAATATGTTGATCCAACATTCCATAGTGAATTTGCACCCTTAAGGAGCATTATATCCTTCTCATGCTTTGATGTGGTATTTTCTAGTTTGGCAATTTTTTGCCTTCGATTCCACAACCGTTTATTTAAAATTTTTGATTTCCACAATATCAGCCGAAAGCTGCTCGAAACGGTCATTAATGTTGCTAGTCTGTCTTCCATACCTGCGGATCTATCACCGGCCGTCGTGCAATATAAATAAATGTAAAATAATTCGCGTTCCAGCCTAATTTATTGATGTATTTCTATTCTTGGGAAGAGGAACAGGAAATTAAAACATATTTCTTGAATTACGCCGACGTTTCGGTGATTTTTATAATCAACCTTTTTCAAGGCTATAAATGAACGAAACATAGAAAATTAATACCGAAAAATGCGCAAACAAGATCAAATATTTCAGTTGTAACATTACCTTACAAGAATAAGTGGATTAATTTAACATAACATAAAAACAACAAAAATGATAAAAACCGAGATAATCCATGAAAAACAAAATGGCTCATACCAATGACAAGGCACCTCATGGTTGAGCACTCCATCCAATTTTTAAACAAAAGCATCGGATTAGTTAAAAAACATATTAACGGTAACATCTATGCCGATAAATCATTTTTGTTGTTTTTATGTTAAATTAATCCACTTATTCTTGTAAGGTAATGTTACAACTGAAATATTTGATCTTGTTTGTGCATTTTTCGGTATTAATTTAATTTTCTATGTTTCGTTAATTTATAGCCTCAAAAAAGGTTGATTATAAAAATCACCGAAATGTCGGCGTAATTCAAGAAATATGTTTTAATTTCCTGTTCCTCTTCCCAAGAATAGAAATACATCAATATAAATAAACGATTAATAACAGTGGAGAATACACATGTAGTTGACCAGTTTAGGTTACCCTTCCTGTTTTAGACGGCGCATAGCCACTTATCTCGATGTTAATAGCCACTTATCTCCTTGTTAAAACATATATCAGTGATGATATGATACAGATGTGATGATACAGGGGTAAAAATGAAAGCAGAATGCCCTTTTTAAAATCTTACAACTTAACGATAAATGTTAATAACAGCTATTCGTGTGAAGGTGCAATGTGTCGAACTCTAAGCAGTGTTGCCAACCGAAATAAAGCGGGGAAAAATTAAAGTGCTGAGAAGATAAAACGAAAGATAGTGAAAGAAAGGGGAAGAAGATCAAACCTCACATATTATTTCTATATGATTAAGTACCTCAGTGCAGAACTAGACCAAGTTTATTCAAGGATTGCAACTTCTTTTTTCAAATCCGACTTTACAAAAGCTATACAGGCTCAACTCTATTTTTTTTTTTTATATATGTGTACCTCCACATGAAAAGGTCCCACTTGGCAGATGGCGCTTAGAATTTTTTGTTTGTAAACAAAGGGTTTTCTTATTAGTTAAATTTCCACAGCCTTTCATGTTCCCATCTGCCAGGTGGGACCTTTTCATGTAGAGCTCCCCATATTATTTGGTCATTGGTCGAAAGACCCTTGGCCATAGACTCTGTGTCTCTCAACCTCGTCTTAAAATCTCATTGTATTGGTGGACATGTATGTCCTTTGATGATATCCACCATAAACCTTGGCGCAAAGTTCAATTTATTCTCTATTGTTTTCATCATTAGCTTTGTGTGAGCCTCCACACAATGCACATTTTATAATCGTTTCCTCCAAGCCTGGACATGCATCAGCTGAATTATCCCCTGCACAGTTGACACATCTCTTCTTCCCTTTACAGCTTTTGGCCTCATGACCAAATCTCAGGCACTACTTGCATTGAATCACTTTCGGTACATATAGACTCACTGGGCATTTAATATGGAGATTTGTGACATATTCTGGAAGACCCGAACCCTCGAATCGTAGGACCACCACAGGAAGTTTCACAATTGTACAGTACCTTTCAAAAGTTTATGTTGAAATCCTTTTGTTTTTTCGTAAGATAAATATGAAAAGTGTAAACAAAAACAAAAGAATTTCTGCATAAACTTCTGCAAGGTACTATCGTCTTGGGCTAGTTCTGCACTGAGGTACAGAATTTTGGTACTAGCCAGCAGGAGTGGAAGGGTTTTCGAAGTTTCTGTCGAGTTTTCATATAGGAATACCGTAAACCAGTAAAATAAAAAAAAAAACGATTAAGCATGATTCTTTTTTTTAAATGATTGTACACTTGGTTATCATTACGATTAAATTGATATCTTGTCTCGCCTTAAATATTCTTTTAAGAAAAAGAAAATTAGTCGTATAGGGCCGTAAAGATGACGATCCGTTTTAAATAATAGCAGACTATTGTAATTGGGGCGTGGTTTTAACGTCAGATTTAAGGTTGGTTCCGTAGTAGTCCGCATTTAAAAGTCCACGAATTTTTTTAAATTTTATTTTAATCATTTTTTTTTCTTAATTCTCTTTTATTCGGCGAATGTCATGCTGATTTGCGTGTGAGATTTTATACCTATTTAACAAGGAAGAAGTGAGAGGTTGATAGCTCTGTGTAGATTAGTTGCACAATGCGATTCCATGCTGTGAACGGCAAGTTCCAATTGGATTTAGATCCTCGAAGCTGCTCAGTTACATGGGATCATATTGTATCGATTAGGCATTTAATATTAATAAATAATCTTCGTGTGTCGTTCTTTTTTTTTAGGTGAACTATTTGATGAATGAAAGGAAAAAGAATCTTGTTATTTAAAGAAATCACGCGGACCATGTTTCTTTCAACACCCCTTTGCCATTCTTTCGACTTGGTTTTTGAAACGTCATATTTTTTGCTTTGGCACTTTATCACTTTTTAAAGCGAAATGGTCATTCATTTAACTACGAAACTCTTAACTTGCTTTTTAACCTGTATGTACGATCAAAATTAGAATACGCTTCAGTTGTTTGGAATCCATACCACCATAATTACAGCCAGCTAATTGACTCCTTACAACATAAATTTCTACGGTACTTGTTCTTTAAGAAATATAAAACGTCACCAGCACTTGCTACCACTACTTCTGATCTTTTGCGTGAATTCTCAAAATTGAAGATAGTTCGTTTAAGTAAGAGACGAGAATTAGCACAACTTATATTTCTTAAAAAGCTAGTTGCTGGTCATATTGATAGCTCCCTCCTGTATGAACAGCTACATTTCAGAGACTCCAGCACCCGTACTCCTCTCAAAACCACTTTTTTTTTTCCGATCACCCGAACTGTCCATCACCGGAATTCTCCCATATATTCCATCATGTTAGCATGGAACAGACTACAGTCCTATTATCCGGAGCTTAACTTTGATATGAGCCTGAAACGTATAAAGGACATATTTTACTCATCTTTGCCTCCCCGTTGTAGCGATATTCCGAGTGATGAACTTTTTTATTTTGTTATTTGTTATATTGTATTTTATTTTGTTTTGGTCTTTTTGGTAAATAACTGTTAAACTGTTAAATTGATGTCATTCAATAAATTTAATTTAATTTAATTTAATTTAATCACGAAATATTCCTTCCTCTTCTCGAATTATGATTCTTCGCGAAATAGATGGGGGGGTTTTTATGAGTATCATTGCTATTCGCGCCTTTTTCAGGCTGATCGCTTAAGTTCAGGCGAAATGGGTTTTAGGACTCAACCTCACTTGCGAAGAATACTCTGCATTGAGGTTAGAATAATTTTTAAGAAAAGAATATTTTTCTTTTTTCATTTATCATGTTAATCCTTTAATTATTTATGTCATCGTTTAAAGTTTGACCTTTTTTATGAATAAAGGATTACAATGTTTGTTTGGTATGATAATTTTATGTCTTTCATCGTATTTTAATAATTGCGAGGTTTGTTTTATATTGCTGGTATGGCTGTGTTTTTATTTATTCAATTTTCTGTTAATTGTACGATGTAATTGCTTTTGTTTTAGCTCTTGAGAACGTCTTTAAGTAAAGGACGAAACATGTCGAGCGGTTAGATAAAGTAACGTTTTATGTTCCGAAATCCCAAATACTCTGCGTTATTGAAGTACAGAAAACAGTACATTGGAGTGGAGTATAACTGCCTTATGTCCCAGACTAGTTATTGAATTTAATTTGTGGGATTCACATGGATTACACTACCCGTAAAGGGTACTTCGTTTCAAAAACGTTTCGAATCGTTTCTGAGGCAAACGACACGTTTCTAGAGCGTTTTGAAACGTTTCTGAAATAAAGTGTGTTTTACGGGTAGTGGAATACAAATGAATTTTAAGACTTTTTCCACTAATTTTCCAGCTGATTTCCATCAGTTTTTCACGAACTGGTGGAAATCTGGTGGTAAATTGGTTCCGCCTGCGGCGGAACGTGTAAGGGTCGCCCTTCGAGCACGCAAACTCAGCTCGGCCTTCGGCCTCGCTTTCGCCTCTCTTAAGCCGTAAACGGCTTCAGAACTTCGGCATCTCAAAATCCTAGAAAACAAAACCAAGGCAAAACATTTATTAGCCTGTCCGAGTAGGCACAGTCCGGGTGGGCACAGTCCGGGCGGGCACAGTCCGGATGGGTACAGTTCGGATAGGCATAGTCCGGGTGGGCCCAGTCCGGTAGGCTCAGTCCGGGTAAGCACAGTCCGGATAGGCACGGTCCGGGTGGGTACAGTCCGGGTAAGCACAGTCCGCTAGGCTAAGTTCGGATGGGCCCTGTCCGGGTAGGCTCAGTCCGGGTAAGCACAGTCCGGATAGGCACGGTCCGGGTGGTTACAATCCGGGTGGGCTCAGTCCGGGTAGGCCTAGTCCGGGTAAGCACAGTCCGGGTAAGCACAGTCCGGATAGGCACAGTTCGGGTGGGTACAGTCCGGGTAAGCTGAGTCCAAGTAGGCACATTCCGGCTAGGCACAGTCCGGGTGGGTACAGTCCGGGTAAGCACAGTCCGCTAGGCTAAGTTCGGATGGGCCCTGTCCGGGTAGGCTCAGTCCGGGTAAGCACAGTCCGGATAGGCACGGTCCGGGTGGTTACAATCCGGGTGGGCTCAGTCCGGGTAAGCATAGCCCGGATAAGCACAGTCCGGATAGCCTCTGTCCGGATAAGCACGGTCCGGGTGGGCAGAGTCCTAGTAGGCTCAGTCCGGGTGTGGCTCAGTCTGGATGGATACAGTCCGAGTGGGCACAGTCCGGTAGGCTCAGTTCGGATGGACCCTGTCCGGGTAGGCTCAGTCCGGATGGGTACAGTCCGAGTGGGCATCATGGTGGGACATCATTAAACAAAATAGGCAAGATTTAAAAAAATAATAATAATAAAAAATAAATAAATAATAATAATAATGGTTGCTTATTTAAAGAATTAGAAGTCAGAAAAATCAAGATATCAAGTATGATCAAATTAAGTTTTGAAATTAATATTTTGTATTGCAGTGAAACATAAACTGCAAAAAAAAAAAAAAAAAAAAGGTGTTGAGCTTTAGAGAATGAAATTACTGTTGAATTGTTTATTACAAGATCTGTAAGTCATAACACTTCCAAGTGTTCAATTTGTTTTTGCTTATATAATTATAATTATTCTAAGCAGTGAAGGTTCAATAGAATATCAAAACTTTGGACTTGTCATTTGTCAAACAGGTAAATGTGATGATTCTGATAAGCGGTGAAGGCTCAATGCAGAATTAAAACTTTTAACTAGTCGAGCAGATAACAGTGATGATTCTGATAAGCGGTAAAGGTTCAATGAGAAATTTAACCTTTTGAATAATTGAAGAGGTAAAGAGTAATGATTCTCATAAGCGGTGAAGGTTCAATAAAGAAATAAAACTTTTCAGTAGTCAAAGAGATGAGAGTGATGATTCTGATAAACGGTGAAGATTCAATGGGGATTTATATGTTTTTGTTGTCTAAGGGCTAGGAAATTAAGATTTTGGTTGCAATAGGACATCAGACATCACACATTAGAATGGATTTAAAAGTTTTGTTTTGGTTAAAAAAAAAGGCTGATTTTTTTTTTAAAATTTAATACTCAAGTGTTAGAAGAAACATTAATAATTTGAGTAAGGATTCACAGATAAAGAACCAGATACACATTTCTTTATGTTTCTAAGCAAAGAAGGTGTGATTTCTTTGATTCTTGCCTAAGATTGGAAACATAATGGTTTCGGTAAGGAGTAGAAACTATACATGGAAGTGTAGACTTGAAAGCTTTACGTTATTGGTAAATGGTGAAAATTTGACTTCTTACACTCTGGTTAAAGAAGGAAACTAATGATTTTGGAAAGCACTTAAGTTCTAAACAAACCACTGAAACTGCCTGCTGAAACAATTTGAATCAATTTTTAAAAATAAAAATAACAAGATTAAAAAAAAAAAAAAAAAAATTGTTTAAGGCATTAGATGTAGAAACATGATTTTTTGTAAGCATACAAATATAACACTTGAATGATTTTCTATTTGAAAATAAAACATAATTAATGATTTTACAGCGAAGCAGGTTTTATATGGAGCATTAAAAGTTTTGTGGAGTTGAACCCTGAAAATAATTTACTTACAGATCACACCTAACCTAATCTTGACACAAGAATGTATTTACTGAATAAATGCCATCATTTTTTTGAAAATTCATAATCAATTCACATTCACATTCTGAATATGATGCGAATCGTTTATTTTAAGTCATAACGAAAACAGAACATAACGTAACATAACCGATAACGGTGAATTAAATCGGTGCTAGCTAACGGCTTTGTTTACTTTTTAATTTCAAAATGGCGGACAAATATCTGATGTTCCGTAGTGGTATATAGAGAAAAATAAAAACTTAAATATCTTTGGATAGGGAGGGTCTTTTTCGTCGGGGTAAACTTCTTGCACATCCTTGACCTAAATGCCAACTTTTAAGCCAAATTTTGATGCGAAAAGACATTGCGTGAAGACGGTGTGCCGCACACTAGGGTGGTTCGAAAATCAACTTTTTTGGAATTTCAAAACTCCTATATCGGGAAAAGTTTCTTTATAGGTAGAGTATCAACCCTGAATTTTTTCAGATTTTTCGAACGGCATCCTGAGGTGTCGAATCGGCCTTGAAATTTTTAAAAAGCCCATAAAAGGGCCGAAAATGAACCTTATTTTTTTGCATAAAAGACCATCGATTCCTATCGGAAATTTCGCGTAGATTACGAATTTGAAGCCGAAAATTAGTTTTGGTGTATAATTTTTGAGCTACAGGCTGGATTTGAAAGCTCTGAAAACCTGGTTATGGCATTTTGCTTGTGGCTCAAAAACCGTGCACCAAAACTAATTTTCGGCTTCAAAATCGTAATCTACGCGAAATTTCCGATAGGAATCGATGGTCTTTTTTATGCAAAAAAATAAGGTTCATTTTCGGCCCTTTTATGGGCTTTTTGAAAATTTCAAGGCCGATTCGACACCTCAGGATGCCGTTCAAAAAATCTGAAAAAAATTCAGGGTTGATACTCTACCTATAAAGAAACTTTTCCCGATATAGGAGTTTTGAAATTCCGAAAAAGTTGATTTTCGAACCACCCTACCGCACACGACATGTACGGCGTGGGATGTCGATTTGTTTCGCCTCTAAAAACATTGAAATAATTTTTCGCAAGACTGAACGAGCATTTAAATCGAAAGATAAACTCATTAAGATGAGGTTTAGAAGGTCCAGTGCTTCAAAAAGTTTATTAGGTTCATGTTTTTTAAATATGAAATGTTAATTCTGGCAAATAACGACGCTAACAAAACCAATACTTCGGCCATTTTGAGATGCGGAAGTAAAAAAAAAAAAAGAATTAAATTCACTGAACTACCATTTCCATTATATTGAAGTCAATTCATCCATTCAGGCAGGAGGAGTTAGAATCCTGGTCTTCGGTTCATGGTTTTAATTAGATTCCCATTTGGTCCTTCCCTAAACCCCTTGATGAGTCAGGAGCGAAAATCAGAGAGAAGTGTCCCATCAAAATTCGGATTATTAAAACAAAACTGACTCCCTGGGGAAAGAATAACACGCATTCATAATTTTCTCACAAAAATGATTTAAAAAAAAAGTCAATACATTTCTTCTTTTGGTCTAACTCACCAGCTTCTGGGAAGTCACATGTTATGCTTTCTCCTTTTGAAAATAATTCATATTAAAGAAAGAAAAAAAAAGTGTTACACGACCCTAGCCTATTTTCCCCAAGCCCCGTCTTCCCGGCGTCTTCCGGGCCTTTTTCTACCCCTACATAACTGCCCATGTAAGCGAAAATAGCGTATCTTCATTTTCGGAGTTGGCACGTCTGTCGTATTTTTAACTTATGTAAACAAACAATCAATTCCGGAAAGGAAGATACGCTATTTTCGCTTACATGGGCAGATAAGTACTATTTTCTTTTCAAAAGAAAAGAAAAAAAGAAAATCGACTAAGGCACTTCATCCACTCGTTAAAAAAAAGAACGGAAGTAGTAGTACCAACCAAAAAATTATGGCAGCGCGGCAACGAGACGACTATATCGTTATTGCGCGCGATTTTAAAAAGAACTCATCAACTAATTACTTTTATTTTTATTTTGTAACTTTTTGATGTTGCAGGATAACTGGTTGAAAACTGATGGAAAACGTCTTAAAATCTACGTTTATTCCATCAGTTTTCATCCACGAGTTTTTTTGATTTTGGGCTTTTCTTACCCGTACAAAAAAGTGACCCAAAAAGTGCAAAAATTCTTGCAAAATAAATGCAGAAAATTAATATAAAAAATACGTGATTTCTGTACATTTATATATACATTTGGACGTGCATAGTTTCTACAAAATTTATGCATAATTTTTTAAGCTTTAAAATTTGGATATGCATAATTTTTGCATGATGTATGCATATAATTTTTTTTAGATCATAAAGCAAGTCTCTGGTCAAGTATTATGAATATTTGACTTTTTTTTTTCAATTTATGCATACTTATTTATACATAATTTATGCATTTTTTATATAATTTATGCATCTCTTTTTATTGGCCAAGTGGTAGTGTTTCACGAAAAGAAGTAGTAACCATAGAAGTTCTGAGATTTGACGCTCACGTTTCGCTAAGGTAACGTTTATGGTTCGGTTCGGTTTGATTTGCCAGTGCTTACTACCCGTACGAAAAATAGATGCATGAACTATATATCAATCATGTATAAATTATACAAATAATTGGACATACGTAAAAAATACCTAAATTCAGTAGAAAGAAGAAACGTTTTTATCCGAAAATTTTTTTTCTTCCTCTAATATAATATGCATAAATAATGCATATTTAATATATATTTATGCATAAATAATGCATATTTAATATGCATTTATGCATAAATAATGCATATTTAATATATATTTATGCATAAATAATGCATATAAGTATGCATAAAATGAAAAAGAAGTTAAATAAGCGTAATATTTTCAAATTTTCCTGCTTTAGGATTTAAATAAATTATATGCATAGATTATGCAAAAATTATGCATAAATGTAAAAATGATGCATATTCAAATTTTTGCTTAAATGGTGCAAAAATAGTACATTTTTCATAATTTTTTTTCCATTTATTTTGCAAAAATTTTACACACTTTTCGCATCACTTTTTCGTACCGGTATTTGGATTTTTTTTAGAGACAAGTGTAAAACAAAATCCTCTAATCTAGGCAGCATTGTTTCTTATGTAGACGTGAATAAAAAGATCTAGAAAAATGTACAAATTATAAACGAATGGAGTAAAAAAATAAATTCGAATCTCAACGCTTTCGCACCTACACAGAATATATTTGCACTGAAGCGAAAATAAAGAATTTATTTAATTTAATTAAATTAAAGTAAATAAAACGTGCGAAAAAAAGGAAGATATCTCATTATTATTCTGATTTACATTTTAAAGAAGCGCACGTGGAAAACGATGCCCAACGTTGGCAGAATTAAAAGTTGAACAAGACAATAGATTCTAAGTTCAGCAAAGCAACTTTATTTAAAAACAGGTTCGATAATATCAAACTGTGTTGAGAATAACCATGATGTCATTTTTTTAATTTTTCTAAATTTTTCAACTTTGTTAATTACTTGTTTGACTTTTAAAAATAAAAAAAAAAAATCTTGATTTATTTATTATATTATCTGTATTACAAGTTCTGGTTTTGTTATTTCGGCTCTTGACCTCTCAATGTTAGAATTTAAAAAAAAAAAACCAAAATCGTCTCAATCATCTTTCTGAGAAATACGAAAGGATCGAGAGAACCCTCTTAATGATTTGCTTTTCCGATAGCTCGTAATTATTGAATTATCATTCCTTGAAAGAAAATAGAACCATCAAAATGGAATTAATCAAATCGTGAATGCGACTGCAAATTGGAAAGAAAAAAAAACAAGTCGATTAACGATAATGATGTAGGGTATAACAGGCGAAGCTATAAAATTAAGCTTTAGACGCTAAGCTCTTTACGGTAGTTACCAAGTTTGCAACATCTTTGCACATTAAGGCAGTTTTTGATGAAAAAAAAAGGAAAGAAAAAAAAAAATCACCTTAATGAATAAAGCATCGCTAACCTAAGGCGATGTCATGTGCAATGATTTAGCACCTACTGTACATATTCGCAGTACTTAGCCTATGGATTTGGGTACCATGTCGTTTTGCTTCTTCCGAGACCTGACCTGCTCTAATATGGGTACCTACAAAACAAGGCCCTCAAGGTCTCCGGTACTAATCTGGGATTTGATTACTTACCGATCTAATCTTTTCGCTACAGTTTATAGCGATTCATGTCGCGAATCTTAATGTAAAATTTTTTTAATTTTCCTTTCTTTTCTTAATCTAAAAAGGTGGTGTCAGGACAGCCCGATAATTTCCAGTGGGTTGTAGGATTGCTTAATTGTGTATCCCTTGACCGTATGGTCATTACATTGAACGGCAAAATGCAATCGAGGACGGTCGCATCAAACGGACGCATTTCCAGGAAAACGGAATTTTGAAAAGTCACGAAAAACTGATATTTTTAAGATCATTAACGATTCCCTACCATTTTTCCGAATTTTTTCCTGAAACTAATTTTTCCTAATAAAATAAAAAAATTTTCCTAATTTATTTTTCCTGAAAACAATTTTTTTTTAAATTCTTAATTTTTTCCCCCTAAATTGATATTTAGGCCTGCTAGGGATTTTTTTTTATAATTTAAAAATATTAGGAACATTGTTTTAGAAAAAAAAATTATAAGAAATATTTTTTTAAAGTAAATTATTTTAGGAAAAATAAGTTGGGATAAATGTTTTTATAGGAAAAATGGTCAGGAACGATCTTAAACACTGCAATATAGTGAAATGTATGAAATTACCCGTACGAAAAACAGATGCATAAATTATATAAAAATTATGTACAAATTTTACAAAAAATCGGACATACATAAAAAATGCATAAACTATGTATAAAGAACTGAATTTTTTTTATCCTCCAATATAATTAATTAAGAATAAATTAAAATAATTAATTAAACTCAGGTATAAAAAATTCTCAGTCTGAGCCCATTCAGGGAAAAAATCCCAAAATTTAGGGATAAATTCCAAAATTCCTACAAATAATTACCTGAATTTAATTAATTATTTCATTTATCGCTATTACGCGTTGAAAAGAGGAAACGATCAATTTTCTTTTTAAATAAAAAAAAAGCCCAAAAAAAAGACCCAAAAAAAGCATAAATTATGCATAAATAAGTATGCATAAAATATAAAAAAAGTTGAATTTAAGCATAATATGATTATTTCCCAGATTCATGTTGGGGAAAAGTAAAAAAATTAATTATGGAATTGAGGCGTTTTGATGTGACTTTGGATTTCAAGCCTATTTTTCCGATGGAAAAAAAATTTTCTTTTTTCTTCAAAAAGTATTACGGTCAATGTATTTCATCCTAGAGATCCCAATTCGCTGAAAACCTTTAAAATGATAAAAATTAAAAGTATGACCCTTTGATGCGACCCTCCTCAATTGCAAATTGCAAAAGGAATATTAGGATATAATACATTGTTAGAATTTCTAGGAAGAAGGTGATGGTTTAGATAAATAATACAATTTTTTTTTATTTTTTTTTAGAGAATAGCTTATTAGAGTCAGACACAAAGGAAGAGATACCAGAATAAATGGAGGGACATGCGAATGAATGATATTATAATGGACAACATTAAACTGTTAATTAAACAACTAAATATGGCAAACATTAAGGCCGTGCTTCAATCCAATAGGTCATTGGTGAGTATTAGATTCTATTCAGTTGAAACTGAATATATGTATTTATTAAAAATTCGTTTGTAGGTTGTTCAAAAACCTGCAGAAATTTGGACTTAGAACTGTTTGTTTTATTGCTTTCCATACCCTGAAAGTATATTAAAACGTTTCGGAAAAATCGGGTGAGGGGAGAAAAAAAAATATGTTGCGCATTTGAAAATGCAGTCACCTCATCTGTTTTTTTAAAAAGGAAAAAAAATAGTTATTTTCATACTGGCAATTGCAGGTAAATATTTCAATAAAATATTCTCATTTAATGAAATAAGAATTAAAACTGAGAAACACACATTATTTCCGGAAATTAAACGAACAATTGGACGTACATAAAAATGCATAAATGTATAATTATGCATTGAATATTGCATTACATATCATGAATATTAATCATGTATAGGAAACTTAACTTTTTTTATGGAAAAAACGTTTTTTTTTTGTTCTCCAATATGATTGTTCAAAAATTATGCATAAATAAGTATGCATAACATGGAAAAATATTTGAATGAGCATAATGTTTGCTAACTTTCCTACTTTAATATTTAAAAATTATATGCATAAATTATGCAAAAATTTTGCATATCCAGATTGTTAGGCTTAAAAAAATTATGCATAATAAGTATGCATAACATGGAAAAATATTTGAATGAGCATAATGTTTGCTAACTTTCCTACTTTAATATTTAAAAATTATATGCATAAATTATGCAAAAATTTTGCATATCCAGATTGTTAGGCTTAAAAAAATTATGCATAAATTTTGCAAAAATTATGTGTGTCTAAATTTTGGTGGGTTTGATTTGACAAAATTAATTTTTATCCTCCAATTTGACTGTTCAGAAATTATGCATAAATAAGTATTCATAAAATGGAAAAAAGTTGAGAAGCATAATATTTGCAAATTTTCTTGCTTTATGATTTAAAAATTATATGAATAAGTTAAGCGAAAATTTTGCATATTCAGATTTTCATGCTTAAAAACATTATGCATACAGTCGAACCCGCTTATAACGAGCTCGGATATAACGAGAACCCTAGTCTAACGATCATTTTTTAAAAATGCGGTTGGCCCGCCTATATCTTCCATGTTAAATTTTTAGTTCGGATATAACGAGACCCGGGTATAACGAGCAAATTTTCGGTCATTTTTCAATCTCGTTATAAACGGGTTCGACTGTATATTTTTCTAATATACCCTTTCCAATAGAAAACAATGGTTTTTTTATGCAAAAAAAAAAAAAAAAAAAAAAAAAAAAAAAAAAAAAAAATGTTTTTGGCCCTGTTATGGACGTGCGTTTTGGGAATTTTAAAGCCAAATTGACACCTAGAACATTTATTTTTCAAAACCATCTAAACCAGGCTTAACCTGATAATGAGTTGCCACTACCCAATCAGCATTCAGGTAGACACAATAATGCGAAATTCTGTTTTGACTGTAATATATTTGAGATTATTTTTATGCCGTTCAATAAATCTGAAAAAATTCAGGGTTCATACTCTACCTATAAAGAAACTTTTACCTGTATAGGAATGGAAATTCCAAAAAAATTTATTTTTAAACCACCCTACTATTTACATCTATTCCATTCCCTCTTATCATATCCGCCCCACAGCTGAGGGAGAATCTAATTTTTTTTCTATAATTTATAGGCCTACGATTTGTTTGCATTTATTTTACAAAAATATTTTGTACACTTTTTCGTACGGCTTCTACAATTTATTCATTTTCCACCGGTAAAAAATGTTTTGGGATATTTATTACAAGACGTAAGCTCAGTAGAATCTTTCTGAAACGGTAGTGCCAAATGTTAAGGCGGAATCAAAACCATCTAAACCAGGCTTAACCGGATAATGAGTTGCCACTACCCAATCAGCATTCAGGTAGACACAATAATGCGAAATTCTGTTTTGACTGTAATATATTTGAGATTATTTTTCCAGATTAAATAAAATAATTGTGAATTTATGGTAATAGCCAATCATTACCTAAATTTTTTTTCACAAAATATTATCTAAATCAAAAAATAAAAAAAATAAAAATTTTTCTTCCAACTCCTCAAGACTTTAATGGTTTAATAACGTTATTATTTAATTTTATGCCTTATAAAAAAGTATATTTAATTTTTTTTTCCCCCCAAACCGGTTTCTCGGTTTAAAATATTATACAAAATATATAAAATCAATGTAAATAATTTCACGGTAACCTATCAAAGTATCAGTTAAGCCTATATGTAGATAATTTAATAATTTCCGTTTCATTTTTTTATTTATTTTTTTTTAACATATTGACAACATGAAAAAAAAAAGTGTCATCCAGTATCTTTATTTTTAATAGTTTTTTTTTCTGTTGATCGATTGCGGTCTCGGGATAGAGGCTTAGAGCGATACTTTATAGGATCCTTTATCTCTCTGCTGCTTTCAACAAGAAAGGTTTCATGATTGGAAAAAAGAATTTTTTTAAAAAATATTTTGAGACAATGAGATCGTCCATGCTCGCGCAAAAAAAGTTGCATGTTTAGAAAGGAAACAGCCCGTCTAAATTTGCATACTTTTTTTTTTTTAAACAAAACCGAACGGAATTTTAAAAAGAATACAGAGGATGATTAGTTTTAGCTGTTAGACAACTTCAATTTGATTAGTTTGCAAAAAAAAAAAAAAAATTCAGCCAAATCAGCTAATGGAAAAAAAAGGCGAATATTATTAAAACGGCATCGATTGTCGTTAATTTTTGATGACAGTTACGATATTAACCTAGCTTTGGTTGCCCTCTAGCTAGTATTTCGGCAATTATAATCTTCGTTGCCAATAATTTGTTTTACAGTCTTGGATAAATGCCATGATGAGCGTCAAGGTTACGCTTTGAACTGAATTATATTTTATTTCTGTTAGTGGCACATTCAGGGCACGGATATATGGCCATTTAATAACCTTATAAGTCGAAAGTACCTTGTTTGGAATGGGAGGTTGTAATACATCATATATCGGGAGGGGAAAAAAAAAAGTATTGGAATTTTGAAATATTTGATGAGAAAGTCGATATTATTATTATTTTTTTTCCTTGCTGAATCCCGTACGAAAAAGAAATACATAAATTATATGAGAAATTGGACGTTCGTAAAAAATGCATAAATAATGTATAAGGAACTTTTTTTTACGGGAAATTTTTTACCATCCTCCAGTACAATTATGCATAAATTATGCATAAATAAGTATGCATAAATGAGTATGCATAAAATGCGAGAAAAAGTTAAATAAGAATAATACTTGCAAATTTTCCTGCTTTATGATTTTAAAAAAATTATATGCATAAATTAGGAAAAAATTATGCATATCCAGATTTTCATGCTTAAAAAATTATGCATAAATTTTGTATAGATGATGGATGTCCGAATTTTTGTATAAATAGTTCAAAAAATACAACCTGTTTTGGTTAATGTAAAGAACTTGTCCGAAATTATATATAAATTATATATGTTTTATATATAAAATATACATAAATCATATATAAATTATATGAACGATATATAAATTATATGTTTTATATAATTTATATATGATCTATATTATTTTATATATAATTTTGGACAAGTTCTTCACCTTAACTCATTTTTTATATAAATTTTTTTGCAAAAATTTTATACACTTTTTGCATCTATTTTTTTGCAGGGGATAATATTCCGATTCCTTTAATTGTTGGGAATTTTTCGATCCTGAAATATCTGGTTTCACTAACGATGACGTCAGTAAGGAAAAAGAGACATTGGGATAAATGAATCTTGCGAAGAATGCTCGTTGATTAAACGTCTCGTGAGTATAATTTCTTACATGGTGTTTTTTTTTTTTTTTTAAATTAAAACTCGAAATGGAAGTTTAATTGCCGTGCATTGATTGACAGAAGAGTGGACACAATCATTGCAGAATATTAATGTCATAGTTATTGCAGTTTGATCGCGTTTTAATGGCTCGAGAAAAAAAAAATGCTGATTGCGTTTGTTGAAGCAGGTATTACTTACGAGTAGCTAGGGAAAAATTTATTTTTCTTGGCCAAGAACCGCGACATTGACAAGGCGCTTTTTTTTGTTTGAAGCGCGAACAGACAAACAGGCGCGCTCTTTTTGGAAGACGATAGTAGTCTTTCGTAAATGGCAATTTGTTGGGTGAGTTGGCTAGCTCATAGACTAATTGTCCACAGGGACCTAAGATTTCAAAAATTCCTTAAGATGACCGTAAAATCAAAAATTGTATTTCGATGTGAAAATGTTAATTTTTGTGCAGATTACTGCGTTAAAAAAAAAGAAAACATGAAGAATTTCGCAAAGAAATCGTGGATACAGATTATTTTGCTAATTTGTTTTATTCGTTTTAACCTCTTCCATCAAAACCGTATGAGACTTTAACTTTTAACTATTATTTTGTGATCAAATTTTAAATATCAAATATTTAAGGAACATTAAGACGTCGGAGAAAAAGCGCTAACAACTCTAAAATTATTTCGCAAAAGATTTTTTTTTTTTTTCCTTTCGATAATTTTTCACTTTCCCGCATTTATAATTATCCGTGCAGTTTAAATGGATTCGTGGTTAGAGGTAATGCACCAACATGGTCTGGCGTGGCGATCTCCGATGTTGATTAACACATCTCTTGCGTGATAATTGCATGTATTATTACACCTACGTCTGCGTCTACTTCCTGTCATCTTTCATTCCACTTACCTTTTTTTTTTTTTTAATATTCATTCACCTTCCTATTTTTCTTATGGCAAAATCATTGTTTTTTTTTTTTTTCTGAGTAAAACTTTATTTTAAAAAATATAGGCGAGCCAATAGGGTGGTCCAATATCTTTCGATCATCGCTCCCCGGTTTTTATTATTTGTTTCTTCGGACCTTAAAAGGGTAATCTGAATCATTTTCCGATCGGAAAAAAGTCCCGAATTGAGCTCGAATATCCATTATGTGATCTTTTCTCAAAAGAAACAAGTGTTGCATAGTACATTTTCCAAAAATCACTGCAGCTCTGTAAAAATTTGATATTTTTAGGGTAAGGTCCTTATAGGACACTGCGCTCTATTTCCATTCTTTCTTATAAGTAAAAATTAAATTTTGGCCAAAAAAATTATGAAAAACAGGTTATATATAGTCAGGGGTCCGAAGCTTGAAAATTTTGGCCGATGCCAATGCCGATGCCCATAATTTTTTTTAATATCCGAAATCGGCACTGCGAGAGTGTTATCCGGCATCGGCATCGACCCGAGATATTTAGCCGGCCGCGGCTGGCACCGGCATCGGAATCAAACCCCTGATTTTAAAAATCGTCTGGAATGGCTCTACAACTTTTTTTTCACTAAGATCGGGATCAAAGGCGGAATCGGATATAATCGATGCTTGGTGACGTCGGCATCGGCATCGGCATCGGCATCGGCATCGGCATTGGGTGTCGGTGCCGGAATCGGAACCGGCATCGACATCGACCCAAGATGTCAGCCGGCCGCGACCGGCACCGACTTCAGCACTGGCACCGGCATCTGATTCGGACCCCTGTTCACAGTTAAAGAAAAAAAAAAAAAAAAAAAAAATACGAAATTGGAACATAAGAGTCCATCAGGGTGGCCCTTATTTCACGAATTTTTGAATTTCGGTGAACGCACCCCCTAATTCGTTTATAGTATCGTAGATTGGGGTGAAGTTGAAAGGAAATTCAAAACAAAATTCTAGGTTTATTTTAGGCACAAAAAATAAAATTTTTTACTGAAGTATTCCAAAAACAATATCCACTTAATGAAATTAAAAAATTTTATTTTTAGTGCCTAAAATAAACCTAGAATTTTGTTTTAAATTTCCTTTCAACTTCACCCCACCTTTTCAACTTCACCCCAATCTACGGCAACCAAAAGACGAATTCCTGATTTTTTTTTCCAAAAATTTTTGGATATTGTGCCTTCCAGGGACCTAAAAATTTCGAAATTCCCGTAAAAACCGAAAAATCAAAAGTTTTATTTTTATGTAAATATGGTTTCCTATTCGGAACTTTTAACTATATATCTCATACGGTTTTGATGGTAAAGGCCAAATTAAGTAAAAAACATTTAGCAAAATATGCTACAGCCAAAATTTTTTACGAAATTCTTCATTTTTTTTAAAAGCATTGTTATCGTTCGTCTTAAATAAATTTTAATTTCATTTTCGTAATCTGCTCAAAATTTAGAATAGAAAATTACCATTTTCACATCGAAATAAAATTTTTGATTTTTCGGTCTTTACAGGAATTTTGAAATTTTTAGGTCCCTGTGGACTCGGCTGAACGACTTTCGAAAAATCTGAAAAAAATTCAAGAAATCTTCTTTTGGTAACTATAAAAGAATTTAGGAATGCGTTCGCCGAAATTAAAAAAATTCGTAAAATAAAGGTCACCCTAAGTTCCGTATGAAAATGCTTTTTTCATCTAGAAAAAACTGAATGTAGGTACTCATTCCTATTCGTCCGAGAATGATCAATTTCGGCTATTTTCAAAATTTTTAAAATCTTATGGTGTTTTTAAATAGAAAAAGTCCCGTTTTTTGCCATATATGCCCTTTTACGCCTCACCACTCCGTATTTCCCCAACCAAATTTTTTTTTTTCAAAAGTCTATAACAAAGGAGCGTTACCCTAAAAATATCAAATTTTTTATCACTTTTGGAACTGGAAAAAATCACATAATGCCCATGAGTGGAAATTTTTAGTTCAAAAAAAAAGTGAGAACCGTTTTTGTTTTGGGGCTACACTCACGAGCCATTTCGAAAAACCCCGGATGTACTGTTTCTTGTTTTTTTTTTCCTTATCAAATTCAAAAAAAAAAAAAAAAAAAAAAAAAATTCTCTCAATTAGACTTGTCATTAAATATTGACTAATATTTAATTGTGAAATTCCCTTCCTCAGACGTCGGGTCTCTTTTAATAAACATAGGTTGTTGTACGACATAATGAGAATTGCGTATACAGTCGCGTCATATTACAAGAAAAATACGCGACTAAGAACCCGTCTCAGCCTAAGTTGGAGCTAAAAGGAATAATAATCTTCGAAATCTTCCTGTTAAAGACGACATAAACTTGTCTAATGCCGTTTTCTTGATTGATCCATGAATGAAGTTGGATATTTCTAGGTCACGGACGAGCTCCTAGGTCTTCGCCTCACTTTAATTTTTTTTTTTTTTTCCAAGTGTAGCCAAGCTTGATTTTTTCGGTGGGGTCGACCATTTTTCTTTCCGTAAAACCGCTCGAAAAAATAAAAATAAAAAAGAGAGAGAGAGAGAGAGAAAAAAAGAAGAAGAAATTATACTAATGACTTGTCCTTGACATTGTGATTTGATTTATGTTAAAACAAATACGATTTGTAACTGGTATTCATCATTGTCACAATTAATGGCGCGGAGTGCACTCGGAGATTTAAATAAATAATCGCTTTTTAAAGAACTTCCTTTTTGCGAAATGGATGCGTTTTTTATTTTCCCACGGGGTTTACCCTTTGGCTAAGGGGGTTGTCAAGATCCACCTGAAAAAGCGATCTTTCATCCCGAAGTCGTTTTTATTTAACGACATTATTAGCCGATCGCTAAAGAGGAGCCTATGAACCTGTCGACCAAGGTCAGCCAACATTCCAAAATGGCTGCCAAGCCTGGTCGGGTGCGGACAGACCTTACTGACCCCATTTTCAATTTCTTGGTCACTTCTTATAAGCGTAATACTTATATACGATCAATCAATCTATGAATTTTTTTTCTTTTTTTTTTTTTTTAGCGCATTTTTTTTTTAAACAACTGCAGGAAAAAATAATTCAGCGTTTCCTGCCCGAAGGGCCGAATGCATTAAAAAAAGAAAGAAAAAAATGACGTGAAAATCTGATTTATTGTCAGAAACAAATGGGAGTTTAAAAAATATAATAAAGGGGACGATATCGAAAACGCCCTATAAGAAGAAACACAATGATTGAAGGAGGTCTATAGATCAATGATTTGTACAAATCGATAAGAAATAGAGAATGATGTGTTGAAATCGATTATTTCCAAGTGGAGTGCAGAGAGGTTGAAAGATGGTCGATACAACTTCCGTGCATTACAATGTAAATTGATTCCAAACGAGCATTGATCGATCCCTTGTGGGTAAAACATTTCAATCAACTGGTTCAATATTTTGAATGCATCTTGGTCATTAACATGACATACTGGAACACGCCTGGTTATTTTTTCTTTAAATTAATTTTTTTTCTTCTTTTTTTTTTATTTTCTCCGAGACCCGCATCGTGTGTTTATTTTTAAAATTTGAAAGCGTGCACGAAATCGATCGTAAACGGATTATCAATCCTTCAGAATTTTTTTGGAAAATATAGGTTATAAGTGAACCGATAATCAGGAGAACGGAGTGATGGTAACGAAGGTGCCGGTAACATGAGAATAAAATTTAGTTGACTTGGCATTTAGAGCCAAGCGGTTCTTAGCGGTTTCTTAGCGGCTTTGTATTTTTAAAAAAAATTTACCCTTCCGCTTACGGGACCCGCATCGGCATCGGCTTTACATGCCTAACGACATTGCTAAAAATCTTATTATAAGTTCTTTTCACAAATATTTTGGCAATTTAATTTTTGCGAATCTTTTTTTTTTCTTTTTTTTTTCCTCTCATTAATTTCTACAACTTGAAACAAAATCGCGATAAAACACCTACTTCTTTTTTTTTGCCACGTGTCTTGAAAATAGCAAAAAACAAGTAAATTACCTTTTCCCACATCTTCGCAGTTTACCTACCTACCATAAAGACGTTTATGCAGTAATATAAAAACAAACGATAATATCGCTACATTTTTATTGTGTTTCATGCGAGATCCAGTCCCCCTTTGGTGAGCAAAAGGTCAAGACCATCGGGAAACTGAAATATAATTTAAAAAATTATATTAACATCGGGTGGTGTTTTGTTTGTTTTTAAAGAAAAGACCACCGCGCTGAAAATAAGAATATAAAATTGAAAACAACTTAAGAAAGCGAAGCAATTGTTAAGGTTGTTATGATTTCAATTAGGTTTTGCCTTTGATTTTAATTTTAAACATGTAATTAATTATTTAAGAAAATGATTTATACCTAAAAGAGTCGAACATCTACTCACGCCTTTTATTTTATTTTTAATCTAAAAAAAAATCGTGTAAATAGAAAAATGGAAGAAATGGTTGAAAAAGAACAGTTAAACGAAGGGATTTATTCGAAAGAATTTGACATAAAGTATGGAATATACATGTTAAATATTTTCCTGTTTCTTCCGTTTTTTCGGCTTTTAATGAAATAAAAAAGAAATCATGGAATTTAAATGTGAAAACAAATAATTTTCGGATTTTCATTGTTGAAAACTTAAAAACCAATAAAGAAAGAAATAAATTATTGCAAGCACTAACTTGAAAGAGTAATTTTAAACGAAAGGATTAGGCGACATTCTTTTCTTTCTCTTTATCTCTGCTAATATTCGTTTCGACGTAGCAGGGGGTGCAAGATGAAACAGTCTAGTGGTCTGATTTCGAAACTCAGAGCCATTGGTTCGAGTTTCGTTCTTACCCCTCGCCGTAACAAAAAAAATTTGCGATTTTTGCCTAGGAATTTTTATGAAGTCGTTATTGCACAAATTCAAGCAACGACTGCTAAATTTTTATTGTTATTTACACTACTACCATTTGAAAAACATTTTCAACAACTGCGAATTAAATTTTTCCTTTTTTTTAAGTTCAGAAGGTGTTGTTTTAAATCCTTTCCTGTTTTGAAAAATTTATTATTCTTTTTTGATCATCTTTAATGACTTTCGACGTTAAAAATATTTAGTTTTAAGTTTTAAATTGAATTTTTATTTTTTAGTAAGCCGAGAAAAAACGAAGCGCGCCCTCTATTGAGCAAGACGAAAAACATTCGTCGGACACTACTGTGCGCAGTTTGAAATAGAATTTGATAAAGGAAATGACGAGATTTGCAATTGAAACGTAATTTGTTTCGGATTTTCATTTGCTGAAAACCAACAAAAACGACTGAAATATAATTTTTTAAAAAAATATTTTAACATTAGTTAGTGTTTTGTTTGTTTTAAAGAAAAGACCATTGAGCTTAAAATAAGAATATAAAAATCAAAAGAACTTAAGAAAGCGAAGCAATTATTGTTAAGGTTTGTTATGACTTTAATTAGGTCCTGCCTTTGATTTTAATTTTAAACATGTAATTAATTATTTAAGAAAATGATTTATAAAAGAATCGAACATCTACTCCCGCCTTTTATTTTATTTTAATATAAAGGAAAAAAAAATGATTTTCGGATTTTTATTGCTGAAAACTTAAAAACCATTAAGAGGAGGCTTCACGGATGCCGAAAGGAATGGCTGTTTTTTACATATCTTTTTTTCCAGGCCAAAAATCAAAATTTTGTACACACAAAACCCTAAACAATATTTTTCTCTATTTTTTGACACCAAGTTCACATTTTTCCAAAAAAAATTGAAGCCGGCTTTTGGGTTTAAAAAAAAAATTATAAAAAAATTTTTGAAACAAAATAATGGCTTCAATTTCACTTGAAAAAATATGGATACTATGTCAAAAGATGAGGAAAATTATTACCTAGGGTTTTATGTGTACAGAATTTCAATATTTTGCTTAGAAAGCAAAATATTAACGAAAAAGCCATTCCTCGCGATACTTTAATGCAGAAAGGGACTATGTGCATGAAACCTTCTCTTAAAGGAAGAAATTAATCGCAAGCACAAACTTCAATGAGTAGTTTTAAACGAAAGGATTAGGCGACATTTTTCTTCTTTCTCTTTATCTCTGCTAATATTCGTTTCGAAATAGCGGGGGGTGCAATCCGAAAAAGTCTAATGGTTTGGTTTACAAACGCTAAGTCAATAGTTCGAGTTCCATCCTTGCCCCTTGTCATTATAAACAAAACTTGTTATTTCCCAAGCCGCTGTTGCAGCAACTGCAGATTGCACGGCGATAGACTATGTTTATTTTTATTTACACTACTATAGTACCATTTGAAAATCTTTTTCAACGCCAAGCGCAAATTAAATTTTTCCTTTAACCAGTGAAGGAAGAAATTTATAGCAAGCACAAGCTTAAACGAGTAGTTTTTAGCAAAACGATTAGGCGGCAAATATTATTTATCTGCTAATATACGTTTTCAAATAACAAGGGGTGCAAACCAAAACAGTCTAATGGCCTTGTTTCCAAACTCGAGACCATAAGTTCGGGTTCCAGTACGTTCCCTCGCCAGTTGAATTTTACTGCCATTTACACTACTGTAGTACCGCTTGAAAATCTTTCCCAACGCCAACCGCAAATCAAATTTTCCCTCATTTTTATGTTCAGAAGGTATTGTTTTCAATCTTTTTCTGTTTTGAAAAATTTATTATTCTTTTTTGATCACTGTTAATAAATTTCCACGTTAAAAATATTTGGTTTTAAGCTTTAAATTGAATTTTTATTTCCCGTAAGCCGAGAAAAAACAAAGCGCGCCATCTATTGAGCAAGACGAAAAACATTCGTCTGGCACTGTGCGCAATTTTAAGCAGAATTTGATAAAGGAATTGATGAGGATCGCGCGATCCTCATCAATTCGACTTTCGAATTTTTTTTCGGATTTTCATTTGCTGATAACCAATGAAGGATGACTGAAATATAATTTTAAAAATAATGTATTTACATTACGTCGGGTTAGAACCATGGGGTTCTAAATCGATTTTTGAATTGATGCTTGTTCACTATGTTTAACTTATGGAGAAAAGCATTCAATCGAAAAATCGATTTAGAACCCTATGGTTCTAACCCGACGATTAAGTGGTATTTTGTTTGTTTTAAAGATAAGACCACCGCGCTGAAATTAAGAATATAAAAATCAAAAAAACTTAAGAAAGCGAAGCAATAATTGTTAAGGTTATTATCATTTCAATTATGTTTTGCCTTTGATTTTAATTTTAAACATGTAATTAATTATTTAAGAAAATGATTTATAAAAGAATCGAACATCTACTCCCGCCTTTTATTTTATTTTTATCTTTAAAAAAGAAAAATGTACTTTGTGTAAATAGAGAAATGGAAGAAATGGTCGAAAAAAAAACAGTTAAACGAAGGGAAGGATCTGAAAGAATTTGAGATAAAGTATGGAATATACATGTAAATTCGATGCAAGATACAATTACACAACCTTGTTAATTATTATTTTGAAAATCAAAGGGTTATAAAAACCCTCCCACCCTCTTAAATATGTGATAATTTATATACACGGGGAATAGTGGTGAGGATAAACAGGTACTCACGCGGTGTGGAGTAATAATTAACTCCTTTCAATATCATTATAAAATAGTTTCCAAGAGGGTGGTCCTTCAGTTCCACGCAAAACAAGACTATCATTATGATACCTTTCATTGATTGAAAAGTGGCCATTTAATTTTTATTGATAAAATCCCGAAACGCCTGTGTACATAAAAAAAAGGAAAATAATGTCATTAGCGTGGTGAATTTTTAATATCATGTTTTCGTAATAAAAAAAAATAGGAAAAAAAAAGGAAATGAATACCTTCGACATCCAAAGCTGGAATTAAAGCGGCAATTAACAATAAATAAAAAAAATCGAATCACGATAAGTTTTGTCGGTTGATATTGAAAGGTTTAATATTTTAATTTTAAGAGTTACAAAACGACTGAAAAAAATTGAAGTTTAAATCTTCTTTATGAAGGAGAAAATAAGGCTGAATCTTTCGAAAAAAGGCTGCTATAATGTCAATTTTTTAATTAGAAATCGACTGGTCTACCTAGGTACTCTGTCGGTGTGGGGTAAGTCGGGGACCTTACCGGTAATAAGCGTTGGATTATATGGTGGTTCGAAAACCGAATTTTTTGGAATTTCAAAACTCCTATATCGGGAAAAGTTGCTTTATAGATTGAGTATCAACCCTGAATTTTTTCAGATTTTTTGCTTGGTTAGCTTGATCATTAGCTCAGTAGGTAGAGCAGTCGACCGGAAAGCGAAAAGTTCTGGGGTTCCTGGGCCTCTACTCGAGTCCTACGGTGTAATCCTTGAGTGCAAGTTTCAACTTGTTTAACATGTATGTGGGACCGGAAATGAATTTAAAAAAAAAATTTGCGGTCGAAAAACTTTGATTTCGTTTTTCGAGTTAGTGTTTACTTGGAACAAGTTGAAACTTGTACCGGTACCGAAAATTCAAGAATGAGCCAAAGGAGTTTGTTAAATATATGGTTGACACTAGTCTCCTGTACTTAGCTTATAAAAAACGCGTGTCAACCTGGGAGAGTGTAACTAGAACAATATAGTATTGAGCCCACTACATAAAAAAATATTTGAAAATTTTTTTAATGATTTTTTCAACTACTTAAAAACGTTTTATGATTGTGCATAAATTATGCATAAATAAGTATACATAAAATGGAAAAAAAAGTTGTTTAACGTAATGCAGACGTGCAGATTGTGTATGATTTTATACATAAAATTATATGTATAATTTGGAAATAATAATATTTACAAAATTTCCGACTGTATGTCCAAATTTCCGTGCTTAAAAAATTATGGATGTTTAAATTTTGGTGTTTAAAAAAATATGCATAAACTTTGCAAAAATTATGCATGTCCACATTTTTGTATCAATGGCACAGAAATTATACATTTCATACACATTTTTTGCATTTTTTTTTTTTTGCAAAAATGTTACACACAATTTTTGCATCACTTTTTCGTAAGGAGAATCACACCATCTTAATAAATACGTCTAAGCAGTTAAGTTCAAATTATTTCATTTTTAAGGATAGTCCGATGACGTCTTGACAACTCGGTAATTATAATGTTAGGTTAGGTCAATTTTACGCGAACTCAACTTTTAGTTAAATCATCTAATTTTTTTTTTTAAACAACTAATTTAAACAAAAATTCGGTAAAAAGTACCGTGCATTTAAATGTATTAAACTGTTATGATGCTACGGAACTTGTGTAATTTTTGTTATTACTCGCTTGCGTGTAATTATGTTATTGACAGTGCTCTTCATTGAAGGTGCTACTGTCAATGTAATTCAGTAAGTCATAAATGATCGTGATCGTGCAAATTAATCGGAAGTTAGATCTATCATTATATCATCAAAGAGTGAGCTTAGCACGTAAGGAACGTCCGCAACATTCATCGGAGACGCCGAGAATATAACAAATGCATTAATAAATTAATCTGTTCATCCTGTCATGTTGATCTCTAAACGGCCAGTAAAGATCAGGAAAAGAAAATTTAGAGTTTTTTAGATGGAAATTGCAAAAGAATGGCTACCAGAGGTCGCGAAATTAAGCGTCAGGGGTCCGAAGCCGATGCCGGTGCCAGCGCCGATAACTTAGATCGGTGCCGATTATCGGGGCCGATGCTGATGCCAGTGCTACATAATTGAAAATGATCACATATTTAAAAGGTTGGACCCCGAAAATGATGGAATCGAATACCGTATTTAAATTTATTACCGGCAATGCCGAATTTACCGGTAACGACAAAATCCGATGCAATCCCTAATTCTGTGCGCCGGAGATCAAGTGTCATATCTCCATCTTAGAGAGATAGTCTGTTTTGATTGTTTTTAATTATCATGCTACTGCAAGTTTGCCGCTCATGTTGGCGTAAACTTTTCGTCACATGATTTTAAATACAGTTCAAACGGAGTATCTCTAATCGTAGTAAAATGGAGATAAGTCAATTGATCCCCGGCGCTCGGAATTGATGTGAATAGTTAAATTATCGTACGGACTTTTCCCAATTAAAATTTCGGCCAGTTTTGGACTTCTTAAATTTTTGTACTGTTTTGTACTATTCGGGCAAAACATACGCATTACATATGCATTATGGAAACATGTTAAAAATCGTAAATTTTTCATTCCAAATCCGGGAAAAATCGATATTTTAAAACGATTTCAAAAAAAATATCTCCAGGGCAAATAAGCCGGCACCTCAGGCTGTCCACATTCCCATACTTTGCGTGCGTCGTGTATTCTATAATCTCTTAGGCACGTTATTTTATTATAAATGAAGAAAAAATAAAGAATATACTGTGCACGACTTCATTTGGGCCGTTTTGTAATTGGCATGGCCATATCATTATTTACATGAAAACAGCGTGCGTTTGTATATTGACTTTACTATTATTTTTCTCTTTTTCTCGACTACATGTATTAATCAGTTAAAAAGAAGTTTTTTACTTTTTGATGGAAGAGGAATCCGTAATTATTTTTACATAAAAAAATGTGGCTTATCAAAAAAAAGGACACATATGGTTAATTGAATTTTGTTGAAAACATACTTTTAAGTGGGGAGCCGTGTTAGCATGAACAATTGTTAAAAAAAAAAAAAAAAAAAAAAAAAAAAAATGCGAGGCTCTTGAAAAATATTTTCGCGTCGATACGGTGACTATTAATAGAAGGTAATTTAAATGACCATTCACGCCGTACCTAATGTTACATCCGATTTAAATGTAGGAACTCATTCATGCAAGAAAGTCCTTACCAAAGATAAATCTTTTTGTCAAGTGTCTGAATATGATACTGATCCTAAACTCGTGTTTATTATGTATACAGTATCTGCATTTGCATCGATTACAATGCTAATTCTTTTATTTATTTATTTATTTATCTATTTTTCCTTTCTTATTTCTTCTTCTTTTTTTTTTCTCAGGTGTGGGAGACGCGCGTCAGTCCTTAAAGCATGTCGATTATGTTGGTCGCGAGTTTGAAAAAAGAAGCGGAAATTTTCAAAAGATTCCACCTACCCTGTTATTAAACGATATGCCGAAAACGAATCGAGGTTTCGAGACCTTTGAGCCACGCCGGAGGGGAATCCTTTTACTGCCCTTTTGTACCATCGACATGAATGATAGGTAGGAATTTTTTTTTGAATTTAGATTCTTTCTTTTTTTGTGAGGGTGGTGTTAATAGATATGTAATGTCGACAATGGTAAAAGCGTTTTAAGAAGTGTCGGAAATTTGAGCTTCTAACGTGGTAACGCAATGCGTAGCACATACATTACGTAACGCAATTTTCTCTTCTTTTAGATTTCTTTCCCTTCCTCTATAACACTAATTTCAGTGCATCCTCCAGGGGCCCGAAGCTTGGAAGTCTTGGCTAGCATCCGCAGCGGCACCGGCATCGGGGAATTGCTAAAGCTGGCATCGGCATCAGTTCCGGCATCGGCATCAGTTCCGGCACCGGCACTGGCATCGTAATTAAATAGTCGAGATTTAAATGATTTTACAAGAAACAAGGCTGCTAGGTTGAATGGTGCCTGTTTGATTTATAAAATGATATTTTTGGAAACGTCCAGAATGGCTCTATGATTTTTTTCTACTAAAATCGGAATCGGAGGCGGCGTCGCATGTAGTCGTTGCTGGCATCGGCTTCGGCATCGGTGGTCGGTGCCAGAATCGAAATAGGGAATTAAATGAATAATATGGAATCAGCACCGGCATCGGATTCGAACCCCTGGCATCCTCCTCTTCTGGAAAGTAACGCTACCTTTGACCCCCGCTTCTCCCCTTCCCACGTTACTAATGCACAAGTACGCTTCCTAAAACTTAATTTCAAGTTAAGACATGGCAAGCTGAACTTGCTAGCTGAGGCTTAGGCTCAAGATATGCTCAAGCCATGTAGTTATATTCCCGCAATATCTCCGTTTAAGTAACGACGAATTAATAATTAAACGAACCAGCAAAAAGGTTAACAATCCCAAAAAAAGTGATTTTTTTTTTTGGCGATTTTAAAATTTTAAAACAATTTATGAATTTTAGTAATGGAAATTTTTTAATGAGCAATACATTAATTTTATACTTGAATTCCAGTATATTTAGCATATGGGGACATTATTGACTCATTTTTAAACATTTTTCGGAAAAAAAATCAGGGTCTGAATAGTCAGCAGCACAATAAAAAGCTCAAAATTATAAATATAATACCAGGATTTTGAGATTCCAGGAAAGGGGACTCAGAAACTGATATACTCTGAAATTATATCAGTTTCCGGTATATAACAGTATCCGGTATAGCAGTTTCCGAAGAAAAAAAATTAAAAAATCCGGAAAGTGAGATAAATTTTGTATATCAGTTTCCATTTTGGGAAAAATTATTCATATAAAAAAAATTAATACATGTTTCTGTAAGTACTGTTTGAAGATAAAAATTATTGTTATCATATATTTTAAAAGTAAAAATAAAAATAAAAAAGTTCGCAAAAATCAATAATTCAGAAAATAAAATCACGGTTATAAAGTAATTTTCATACATATGAAATCTTGCTTGCATGGTCCATCTTACGTTCTTCATTAGCTAAACATGTATAGTTCATTAACAATACCTTATTCACGGTTTTCATCAAAACTAAAATTCTTTTTACATTTATTTTCAACGAGTCTTCTATGTTTAGTAGGGTGGATCGAAATACACGAATTTTTGAATTTGAATATGCCACAGCGCGGAAAAGTTGCATTTTAACCTCCATGTTAATCCTAATTTTTTTCAGATTTTTTGGAGGCCGATTTCTGCTGCCCCCAGAGGCCTAAAGTTTTTCAAAGCCTCATAAGAGCCGAAAAAATCAGAGCCGTATTTTGCTGCGAAAGAGTTCATTTCCTATCGGAAATTATCCGGAAATTTCAAAAATAAATTCAGTTTTACTGTAATTGGAGCCGTTTTGTATACATATGAGCCGAAAGAGGTAGGGAGTTTAACAACACCCGTTTTTTGCTCATGTATACAAAATGGCTCCAATTACAGTAAAACTGAATTTATTTTTGAAATTTCCGGATAATTTCCGATAGGAAATGAACTCTTTCGCAGCAAAATACGGCTCTGATTTTTTCGGCTCTTATGAGGCTTTGAAAAACTTTAGGCCTCTGGGGGCAGCAGAAATCGGCCTCCAAAAAATCTGAAAAAAATTAGGATTAACATGGAGGTTAAAATGCAACTTTTCCGCGCTGTGGCATTTTCAAATTCAAAAATTCGTGTTTTTCGATCCACCCTAATGTTTAGCTAATGCATAATATTAGTATTATTTATTGATTTTTGCAAACTCTCTCATTTGAAGTTTTAAAATATACAATAACAATAATTTTTACCTTCAAGCAATATTTACAGAAACATGTATTAATTTTTTTCATATTAATAATTTTTTCCAAAATGGGAAATTGATATAAAAAATGTATGTCACTTTCCGGATTTTTAATTTTTAATTTTTTTCCTCGGAAACTGCTATACCGGACACTGCTATACCGGAAACTGATAAAATTTTTGAGCATATCAGTTTCCGGATATATCAGTTTCATATGACTCCCAGGAAAACCAAGTTTCAGAATTTGAGCTTCAGAAACAAAAAAGTTGTTTGGATTATCAACTTTGTACTGCTAACTTCCCGAACAGCACAGTGCAGAGCTCAAATTTGAAAATGAACTTAACTGGATAGACTTTGCTATCCGGATATACGTGTATAAAGGACTAAATGGGACTTGACACACAATTAGATTGGTCGAAATGTGTTCTTGTGTTGTAGACTTCTTACGTAAAGTTCACATAATGAATTAATTGATCAGTGAAACCATCGGTGAGGTTTGAATGAACTCATTCAAAAAAAAAAAAAAAGGTGAATGAATGAAGGTCCTCAAAAAATACACATCGAAATTGTTGACACAAAAATTCTTACGTGATAGCTAGAAATTCGAAGATGGAAAGGGAAGTGGTATATTGAGCTACTATACATTAAGCCGCAGTAATAACGGCAAATTAATTGAAAATCATAAGAGTAGTATTCTCAAGCCTACGTGGAAATTTTTTACGCATAGCAAAAAAAAAGAAGAAGAAGAAAAAGATGTAAATTGTAAGATCAGTTCAAAACGCACACACACACAGACCAAAATAAAATGGGGGAAAAATTTATTTAATTGCGTCAAGAAACCGGAAAAGAATTTGATGAAATAACGCTAAGAGACACATCGTCTAGCTCGTAGGCAACACGCACGTATGCATATACACAATCTTCCAAGTGACTACAGTAGGTCGACGGTAGGTGGGTCAAGTGCAGTCGGTTTATCTTTGATAATACAAGTTCAGAGAAACAGGTACTATTTTTTGTCGTCAAACTAATTGTGGCCTTCATATTCGTCACGTGCTCCTCATTTTCAATACTTTACATTTAATCAGACGTTGAGTGCCTTTTTTTTCTTCTTCATCTTCTGATCCCCCTCCCTGATTTCACATAGTTTTTTAATAAATATACTTAGTTGCCAATAGGGTGGTCGCTAATAATAAAAATTAAAACTCGGTGGTTCGAGTCCGCTCTTCGAGTACCTCTGGTGTATACTTTTACTGTACATCTTCCCGGTTCCCACTTTATGATCCACATACCGAAAAACCCCAACTGAGAGAATTACACCCCTCCTGCCTTAAAGCAGTTTTAGGTTTGTTGGAAAATTAAAATTAAAAGTGATTTTTATTGGAACGCCTTGTTTTTCTTGTACCTTTCAAAAATGAAAAAAAAAAAAAAAAAAAATTATGTACGTTTGAACTGATCTGACTAGACGGTTATCTTGTGTGATTTTTTCGTCTCCTGAAGGCTACATAAAAAGTATTAAATCCAAATATGAGAAAATTGGTCTCATTTTAAAGAATGCGACCATCGCAGAAAAAAAAAAAAAAAAAAAAAAAAAAAAAAAAAACAAGTCAAGTCAGTTCAGTTAGTCTGTACGTTATTTTGTACTCCTGAGCTCACGGAGGAGCGTACAAGTTGTGGATTAATTAAAACTAATTCATGTTTTTTCATAACGCAGTTATGTCTTCCGGTTTGAATTTTTTGGCGAAAAATACACATGGCAGATTTTTGGACGATTTAGGTTTTTTTTTTATGAAGTCATGAACTTCTTTAAATATGCTTGCCATTTTCTCATGTTTGGCATTCCATTCACTGATAATTATTAGGTACCGATCTAGGTTGTTAATCTTTTTTTTTTTTTTTTTTTTTTTGCAGAGCCGCGAAAGACGACCGGGTATAGAAAAGATTTAGATAAATCCTACTTGAAAGTCAAAGGGTCTGTGAAGTCAGCAGTACAATAAAAAGCTCAAAATTATAAAAATTATACTAGGATTTTGTGCTTTTTTTTTTTAGCTTTCAGGAAAACCAAATTTCAGAATTTGAGCTTTTAAAACGAAAAATTTTATTTGCATTATGAATTTTGTATTGCTAACTTCCCGGGCAGCACAATGAAAAGCTCAAATTTTAAAATAAGGCCGATTTATGCTTTTAAATTGGACCTTTAAAAAATCATATTCTCAAATTTGTAGGTAGCTGGAAAACAAAAAAAGTTGTGCGTTGTAATATCAAATTGAGCACCTAATATTTTTCAGACTCGAAACGGATTTTATTTTAATCTGCTAAATTTGAGGTTTCAGAAAATAAAACTTTTAAGAATTTCAGCTTTCTCCTGCGGAAAAAATATTAAAATACCCTGGCAGTACTCTGCGAAAGGGTAATTCAATAATTTCTTATCTTTGTTTTTTTTTTAAGTCGAAGCGAAAAAGCTCAAATTTTGAACGTTATGTTTTCTGAAAGCTCAGATTATAAAAGTATTTGAAGTAGTTTTTAAATCCTTAAGTTTAAAAGAGAAAAACGGACGTGAGTCCGGCAGTGCTACATATTTGCGATATTTTAATATATTTTCAAATTTCATAGGAAAAAGTTCAAATTCTCACAGGGTTGTGTTTTTTGAAAGCTCAAAAATAACGTAAAGTCCGTTTACATAAAAGTTTGAAAAATATTACGTGTGAACCTAGCAGTGCTCAATTTTCGAGTCGTTGTATATAACTTTGGTACTATACAAAGCACAACCTTTTTTTTTTTCGTGTGTGTAAATCTGGGAACATGATTTTTGAAAGCTCAAATTTAGGGGCATCGAACTTCTATTTGCCTCCTGATATTATATTATCATAAATAAAGGCCAAAAAAAAAAAAAATAAATAAATAAATAAAAAAAAAAAATAAAATAAAATAAAAATAAAATAAAAAATATTTCGTTCGACATACCTATCTGCAAGGCTGTTTTTCCTTTTTTTAAATTCCTCAATCCCGGAATTAAAACAAAAGGAGGGAGCATTAGGTATTTTTAGGATTTTTAGGCATTAGGTATCAAGGATATTTAGGATTTTTAGGTTTTGGGAGTTATCGGTTCAAGATTTAACAAAATTTAAAAGACGATTCCGAGGGAAAAAAAAAAAAATTTGGTTCCTTTTTTTAGAAAACACCAAGAAAATATCAAAATTAAAGTCAGCTGAACTTTTTTAAATTCGTTTCAAGTGTCCCGAAATCCCGGGATTCTGGAATCAGGATCGCTGTCTCTAGAATAAATCGACGTTAAAAAAGTTGATCGATCTACGGGGTTGCAGTGCCTCTGATATTTTTGTCGGAATCGGCATCTCAAAACCGTAGTCTTATGTTTTTGATCGATTGTTAAAAATGGGGGGGGGGGAGCTAGTAAAATATTTCTGAAAAAACTTTACGTGAAATGAGTTTCAGTGACTTCTTGTGTTGAAATTGGATGATTTTTGAGATATAGGGGGGGGGGGGGGAGCTCTAGATCAAAATCCGACATTGAAGGGTCCCCCGACAAAAGGCCTAGTGATGCCACTGATTATAAGATTATAGCTTCGGAATCATTGTTAAAATCCATCCACAATTTTCGTCAGGGGTCCGAATCCGATGCCAGTGCCGGCCGCGGCCGGCTGAAATCTTGGGCCGATGCCAATGTCGATTCCATATTATTTATTAAACTCCCGAATCCGATTCCGGTACCGACACCCGATGGCGATATTAACTCCACCAAGCATCGATTGTATCCGACGCCGCCTCTGTTTCCGATTTTAGTGAAATAAAAAAATCAGAGTTATTCTGGATGATTTTTAAAATCAGATTCCGATGCCGAGGCCGGCTAAATATCTCGTGCCGATGCTGGCATCAGCACTCAGCATCATGTTTCAAGCTTCGGACCCCTGAGTTTCGTTGAAATTGGAAATCAGCGACCTGAAACTGAACTCGGCAAAGGCATCAAAATCGGACCAATTTCGCATTTTTATTGGTGTCGCCATCGGGTTCGGCATCAGCAATGCCGATGCTGATTCTGATGTTATTGAAAGTCGGTTATGGTAATGGACTTTGGCAATGGACTTTGCCGATGGTGGTGGACTTTGGAAAATCATTTGGAATCTGCATCGGTTCTGCCATCCTAGGTGTTACGGCTCTATAGGTTCATCTGAAAATCGCCACAGACATATGCGGAGTTAGTTCCTAATATGGTTAAATCCAGTTTCTTATTGGATCCTGTGATGAACAAGATAACAGAACTTGGTTTAGCGTTATGGACGTAGAGAAAAAAAAAAAAAAAAACAACAGAGTAATAAAGGAACCAAAAATTGATGATCATAAAAGAAGATTTACAACCACGGAATATGAATATATTTAAAATTTTAATCCATTTTAACGGCTTCTATTTTAAAAGTCAAAAGATGAAGATATCAAAAAATTTGGCCATTTGGATGACCTACTGACCGGCATCCCGCAGTATTCGATATTTACGCCCGGGCTGAAACGTATGACCCATATTTTTTTGTAAAAATGAAAGATAGGACACCGCACGCCGATCAAATTGATAAAAAAAGGAAAAAGAATCTGCAAAAAAGATTGAACTATTCAAAACTCAAGGTCTACTTGATTTCAAATGTTACATCACTTCGGGGCGTTGAACTTTAGTAATACATATTTTTCTAATTCTTTCTTTCTTTTTTTTTTTTTTTTCAGGGATGAGTACAAAAGGAATGCAGAAAAAAGTGTGTCAATAGTAAAATAAATTTGTGTCAATTCCGTTGAAAGCGCAAGTAAAGGAACGCAGCATCCCATTAAGGAAAAAAAAAGAAGAAGAAGAAAACAATGCCAGGAACAGAATCACATTTTGAAAACAATATACCTGACCATTTCTCTTCAAGGTAACTAAAGATAAAAAAGAATTAATTTTTTTCTTTAAAAAAGTACGGATTCTTATGGACCTACGAGTGTAGCGTCGAGGGTTCTAACATTTTCGGCTGGAAATGTTTATCTTAAATTTAATTGATGTTCGTACGGTTGTTTTATACAACGGAAAGGTTGTTTTCATAAATGATACGTGAAAGTCCGCAAAAAAACACCATTCATGTTTAACATTCAGGTACCGAGTCCATTTCTCTTTGGTCCTCTTTCACTCGAATATTAAGAAGGACTTGTTTCATCGCGGCGGTAGTCGCTTCTTTCGGATCAATTAACATTTCCGTTATTTTTATGAAATACCCTTCTCAGGTCTTTTTTTTTTTTTTTATAATGGATGGAAGAGAAGTTGCATTTCTTTTCGATTTTGATGGGGAGAATTAGTCTCATTAAAGTTGAGCTAACGCTGTCTGGGTCAAGGGGCGGTCGTAGGGTGCCCTCAGGCTGAGGGAGGTGTGCACTCAAGATACAGGTGCTTTCTTCATTTCTTTTACACTGTCATCCATTCGCTCTAACATACGTTGTACGCACGCGGACTTTCTTTTTCTTTTTTTTTTTTTTTCTCCTCGCGCTCGCGGAATTTGTGTGTGTTCTCCACGTGTGTGCTTGGTTTTTTTTTGGTTACTGTAACACCTCATAAGGTTTATACGCCGGCAAATTTACTGTACCTTTTTGGATCGGGATATTATTTAACGGATTTTTCTTTATCATAAGAAGGTAATTTTTTTTTATTTTTCAATTTTTTTTTTCTTAAGGAAGATGTAGAAAAAAATTTTTCGGAGCCGACGTCGAGTCGAGGACTTGAACCCGGGACCTTTCGATTGCCGGTCGGAGTTTCCAATTATCATTTTGTACGAAAGCTTTTTTTTTTTTTTTTTTTAAATTCATCACGATTTTTTTAAAGCGTTAAAAACAGTTTTTTTTCCTTATAAAAAGTAATGCTCTGAGGTGAGGTCATTCCGCCCAGGAAGAACCGACTTTTTTTAAATATGCGAGTGTTACCCATCGGCTGAATTTTTCTAAGGTCGACACGTCCTCCTACGTTTTTTTTTTTTTTAAACTTTACCACGGGATTTCTTTGTTGCTTTTTTTTTTTTTTCTCCTCGCGCTCGCGGAATTTGTGTGTGTTCTCCACGTGTGTGCTTGGTTTTTTTTTGGTTACTGTAACACCTCATAAGGTTTATACGCCGGCAAATTTACTGTACCTTTTTGGATCGGGATATTATTTAACGGATTTTTCTTTATCATAAGAAGGTAAATTTTTTTTTATTTTTCAATTTTTTTTTCTTAAGGAAAATGTAGAAAAAAATTTTTCGGAGCCGACGTCGAGTCGAGGACTTGAACCCGGGACCTTTCGATTGCCGGTCGGAGTTTCCAATTATCATTTTGTACGAAAGCTTTTTTTTTTTTTTTTTTAAATTCATCACGATTTTTTTAAAGCGTTAAAAACAGTTTTTTTTCCTTATAAAAAGTAATGCTCTGAGGTGAGGTCATTTCCGCCCAGGAAGAACCGACTTTTTTTAAATATGCGAGTGTTACCCATCGGCTGAATTTTTCTAAGGTCGACACGTCCTCCTACGTTTTTTTTTTTTTTTAAACTTTACCACGGGATTTCTTTGTTGCTTTTTTTTTTTTTTTTCAATTTTTTTTTTCTTAAGGAAGATGTAGAAAAAAATTTTTCGGAGCCGACGTCGAGTCGAGGACTTGAACCCGGGACCTTTCGATTGCCGGTCGGAGTTTCCGATTATAATTTTGTACGAAAGCTTTTTTTTAATAATTCATCACGATTTTTTTAAAGCGTTAAAAACAGTTTTTTTTCCTTATAAAAAGTAATGCTCTGAGGTGAGGTCATTTCCGCCCAGGAAGAACCGACTTTTTTTAAATATGCGAGTGTTACCCATCGGCTGAATTTTTCTAAGGTCGACACGTCCTCCTACGTTTTTTTTTTTTTAAACTTTACCACGGGATTTCTTTGTTGCTTTTTTTTTTCAATTTAAAAAAAATTAAAGGAAAAAAATAGTCTCCCAGAAATTAATATCGCTAATAAAATTAATTTTTCCGACTGTCATCTCCTTTCGATGAATTATTACCGGAGATACAATCTCGCGAGGAAATTAATTTATTTGCAAATTGGCACCGGTTTTTTTTTTTTTTTTTTTAATGAATTAATATTCTTTTGCACGATCTGTATAATTGCTCGGGGGGGGCATGCGCTTATGTGACATATTTATTTCTTATTAAAAAAAAATCTTCTTTGTTGTTATAATAACCCAACCGTATTGTTTCTTTTGGAATATTCAGGTCTTTAAGGAGTGGTTTTGTGGTGGCATGTGAAGAACCCTTGTAACCTAAGAAAAAAAAATCAGTTAGTCAGGACACTTGATACTTTGTAACACGAAAAAAAAAAAAAAAGAAATTTCCTTATCTTGGAACTTGGCTAATCTAATTTTATTTAAAAAAAAGATTGCCCAAAGCTGTACAGGTCAGTGGGTTCTGGTACTTAATACTGGTTACCCGTATATTCACACATCGAAAAATATTCAACATTTAACCTTCTTATGGGATTAAATTGGCAAATTTCCACCAAAAAAAAATTTTTTTTTTTTAAGAATTAGTTCGCTTAATGAAATATTCATATGCTCCATAATCCTCTCGGACAAAGCCTTATGAGTGCCATCTCAGGTGACACCACATTTTTTTTTTTTTTCGGAGGGTGACTAAGCATTCGGTTTTAACCGGTTTCGAACTGGGGGGAAAAAAACTTGTAAATTAATATTTTAAAAGAAGAAAAGGAATGCATCAAGTCCGATAATTAAGTATATTGACCTACAGTCATAATCATAGCGTGTAGCTAACTTAGGTGTGGCATTTTAAGCAAAAAAAAAAAAAAAAAAAAAAAAAAATTTGATAGAAACTTGGAAGATGTTTTATGGGGGGCATTAGATATTACGTGGAAGATAAAGATCTTATCCATGGAATCAGTCACCCGTGGAAATAAAATTTTTTTTTAATATCGTAGGTTCGGGTTGGTTTATTTTCGGAGAGTTTCATGCTTCGAAGCAATCTTTCACTACACCTAAAAAAAAAAGTATCGATTTAATTGACATATGTGCTTCGTTACCAAGTTCAAGTGGGGCCAATTTAACGCTTTAATCTTCTTTTTTTTTTTTAAAGGTGCCGGTTTTTTCGGACCCCACAGAATTCGATCGGTTGTAATTGTACATTACTTGTCCCGGAGGTATTAAAAATGTGTATCTCGAGGCTATTATAGGAGTGAAAATTTGAGGATAGATGAGTTCTGAAATTATATTTCGTGAATCGGTGCATTAAATGTAATGTTATAAGCCCTTGAGGAGAAAAGACTGTATTTATTTCGGCGCAAATTTGAGCGCCGAAATTGAATTTTTTAACTTTGAAAAATTAATGGAAATAAGAAGTAGCCTTGCATATCAAGCTTTTAAATTAATATTTAGGAGAAATGATCGATTGTTTATTTCATTGTTTCAAAGATAAGATTTTTTTTTTCTTTTTGGATCGATTCTGAAAAGTAAGACGCAAAGACAATGCAAGCGCAAGTTTACGCCTTTTGCTTGGTATTTTCTTTATCGAATTTAAGGGAGTTTGTTAACAATTTGATTCACGTGGGCAGGTTCGTTGGTTCGAATTAATTTGATTGAACGGGGTACAGATTTCTGACTGAATTTATCTCTCATTTGCTCTTAGCTACAGATTTTAACATATAAGACTTAAGACCATCTAACCAGCCTATCTAACCATCTCCTTCATTTTTTGCCTTAAAAAGTTTATAAAAAGCTATGGAGTAGGTTCTTGATCTCGAGAAAGCGGAAATGGAAAATTTGCTGGAGATGATCCATAAAGTCATATAAAAATTGATTTCGGTTTTTCTTCAATTTCTATAAAAAATTCGTAAACTTTGTGCTTTTTATGTTTTCAATTTTTTTTAAAATTTTAATTTCACTTATAAATCAATAATTATATTTACTATAATTAACACAAAGACATTTTTGGCCGATTTTCGCAAATTTGGCCGCCAAACAAAATCGATTCGAAATTTAAAAATATAACAAATTGGTATAAATATACGATATATTTACGTATATATATACTTAAATATATTTTTAATAAATCTACGGTATATTTTTCCATCTCTAATAAATTTCCGATTTCCGATTACCAACTTAGTTAGGAACTCTATAATAGTTCACCTCATTCAGGGATAAGGAGCTTCTCCGGCTTCATAACCAAATTCGTGTTAATAACCGATGTAACACTGATTTTTAATCACCCTGTAAAAATAAAATAATTTAACCTCAGTTTCCATAATTTATTTGAATTTTATACGCATTTTTTTTTCTCTCTTAAAACCCTTAAAACTGATTATGTTAAACAGTGATAATTTAACAAAAATTTGTTTGTTCCTCCGGGTTGGACTGTTACAACGATACCTATCGTTTATTTAGCAATTATTTTATCATTTTCTGTCGATTTAAAGTTGCGGTCTCGTGAAATGAATATACTCGGTGGAACAAATTATAGCAACAAAATAATACGGCGTTCTGTATTTTTTTTTTTTTTTTTTTAAATATGCGTTTATTTGCAATCTGTTTAATAAAGTTACAATAATTTTACGTAACTAATAAACAATGAGCAAATGGTGTGGAGATCCGATGACGTGAGGGAGAAATCGCTTCAGTAAGCGATACTCGATACTTGTCCTAATTATAATGATTAAGTAGATCGAATAATTGTTTGTTTATTTTAAAACGGTGCAAAACACAAATAACTCTATCACTAGATGTAGATTAACACTTTTTTTTTTTTTTTTTTTTTTTTTTTGATTTTGATTTTGAAACTCTTGGCTATGCTGGGCCAAGCCGTTGGCGTTCCAGATGCATATCCGTAGTTGTCTGCTCATTTTGAGATTTGAGACACGACTGCCGTAAGGAGGTTTAATAAAGTATCCATTCTTCCCATTAATTTCGTCATTAAATCTTCTAGCTTGCTAAGGCGGTCAGTATCGGGAGTTGCCGATGCTGCTGTCGTAGGGGCCAATACGGCATTATTGTTGGCTATTGCTGCGTACGTGTTTTCGGGGCTGACTGCTCGAAAATGCCTTTGCTGGGTTTCAGAGGTTTGGCTGATTGATATCGGTAGTTTTTTCTGCCTGAGGGGGGGAGGGGGGAATTTTCTGGCTTGAATTTCCTTGTGTACCGTGCAGCCCCTGTAGTTGGCGGGATGGTTACCTCCGCAAAGGACGCATTTAGCTGGAGTATCCTTAGATTTTTCGCAGTTTTTGGTAGGATGTTCTTCACCACATTTTACGCATCTGGACTTCCTTTCGCAGTATTTCTGGGTGTGCCCTAGCCTTTGGCATTTATGGCACTGAACTATTACGCGTCTTTTGTTTGGTGGTTCTATGGTGCACTTGCAGTGTAGAAGGTACTGAATGTCGAAAATTTTTTTGTTAGAAGCTTCCGGCTCTAGTTCTACGGAGAATAGAGAGAGAGGTTGTTTTGTAATTCTGTTGTGGATATTAAAAATATTTCGGACCTTATGGCCATGGGCTTCGATTTCATTCTTCAGGTCCGCTATGTCGGCTGAGTAGGGGATGTTTTTTATTACCACCCGATAACTTCTGGATTGCTTAGGTTGGTAAGTGTGGAATTCTGTTTCGTTTTCTTTTAAGGTTTTTATGATTTTTGAATATACTTCAGATTTCGAAGGTAGAATTTTTATTTGTTCTTTCCCAATTATTTTAAGAGTGAAGCTTCCTGCGGCCACTTTTTCCAATGCTTTTTTAAATTTCGTGAATTCCTCTACCCTCGACACGAAGATCGGGGGAGGTTTGGGCACTTTTTCCACATTCAGTTCTACTAGGTCCATGCTTTCATAACTGTCAAGGGCTTGGAAGCGGTTCGTGGTACTCAGGGTTTGGAAGCCGTTAATGGGGTTTACGGCAGGTTTCACATACTGTGATATTTTTTGCTGCCTCACATTCTTTGGAGTTATCGGTGGTGAGGATGGACGTTTACTGCTAGCGGTAGCCGTGGACGAATTTGGCTGTGATGCCACCTGGCTGGCTGGTTGTTGAGATTGAGTTAACTTAATCCTAAGAATATGTTGTAATGCTTCTTGTTTTTTCGCCCTGATATCCTCAAGCAATTTCTCGTATTCTGCTTTTTCCTCTGAGGATAGGTATTGAATTTTTAACGTTTTCTTTATGTGATCATTTATTTCCTTTGAGAGTTCTTCTACATCTTTATTTTTTACTGAGTCGCACTTTGCTAGCCGTCGGAATTCTCCGGCGAGCACCCGTAGCTTTAACATGTAGGCTACTATGACTAGAGAGCCCGGTTGAATTTGTTCTGTATTTAAATTAAATTTTTTCATCTATACATGTTCACTTATTTCAAATGAAAAATAATTCTTCATTTTACTTTTCGTTCTTTTCGCCTAACAAATTTTGGTGGTTTTTGGAAAATGTACTTAAGGTCTTCCTGATTGAGAAAGCTATGAGGATACGATTAACTTGGAGGAGGCAGCTCAATATGGCGACTTTCGGCAAAGTGCCTTAGATTTTATTTTTTGTGATTGCCAAAATGTGGGTAATGAAGCACCAAAGATATCCCAATGTATGTTTGATCGTTGCGGAAACTTAGCTATTTTTTTTAACGCTCGATTAATTTGCAATTCCATTTAAAGGATTTGAATTTGAAGATATCCTGTGTGATGTGACACAAAAAAGTGATGCAAATTACAAAAAGTGTATAAAATTTTTCAAAATAAATTTATTTAAAAAATTTATATAAAAATTTGGACATACATAATTTTTGCAAAGTTTATGCATATTTTTTTAAGTATCAAAATTTGAATATGCAAAATTTTTACAAAATTTATGCATATAACATTTTACAATCATAATGCAGGAAAATTTGCAAATATTTTGCTTATTCAACATTTTTTTTCATTTTATGCATAACTTATTTATGCATTTTATCTTCTTATTGTGCAGTACCTGTGTCCTGGCGTTAGGGAACCATCTGTCTGGGGGCAATTATGAAGAGCTTCTCGGCACTTAAATTGGTTCAAGCTATTTGTACATAAGTTATTGGTTCATAATTTAATTTCAGGGCTGCAATTCCAATTCATTTTATTCGGAATCGGACTCGGAATCGAAATCGGAATCTGCTACTTCAAAAATAATTGGAATCGGAATCGAAATCCGTGCTTTTTTTGAAGAAATAGGAATCGGAATCGGAATCTTGTCTGAAAACAGTTCGGAATCTTCGGAAACGGAATCGGCATTGGCATCCAAAAAAATTTTTTCGATTCAGATTGACTTAAAAAGCACGAAAATAGCGTTATTACAGTTAATCAATTTGTTTTAAATTGGAATCGGAATTAGAATTGCAGCTCTGTAAATTATGCATTTTTTATGCATGTCCAATTTTTTGTACTTATTCATAATTTTTATATAATTTGTGCATGTCTTTTTTCGTACGTGGTGCGGGTAAAAATTTAATTAAGTTAACATTTAAAAAAAAAAAATGCTTCTTGAGTCTAGAAGTAGTCCAATTTTTCATTATTTTTTTTTTCTGCGGCTACCAAAAAACGTCTGGTAATTTTAGTCAATTCCGATTTATAGGGTAAAATTTTGTTAAAACTTAGCCAAAAGTGCTCAGAAGAAAGTCTGATCTCTTTTCGTTTTAATTCATGCTGATCATCTAATGATCCATGAAAATCCATGTTGTTCATTTAAATCTAAATGTGGACGTTAAGGTTGGTTTTTGCGTAGAGTTTCTCCTGAATTCGATTGCCAAATGATATAATCCGAAGATTAGAACGACCATGGATTCCCAAGAAAAAGTGAGTTATAAGTCCGGCCAATTACTGCCGTGAAAAGGGGAATCGACCTATCGCACAGCTCTGGGTTGGCCATGTTTGTTTATAAGCTAAACATAAACAAACATGGCCAACCCAGAGATGTGCGATAGGTCGATTCCCCTTTTCACGGCAGAATACGTCATAAAAACTTATAACAATATTATAACTTTTATTATCTTGTTATAAGTTTTTATAACGTATTGGCCGTACTTATAACTCACTTTTTCTAGGGGATACATTATCGTGGAATATCCTGTAAATGCAGCAGACGTATAAGGTGATCTGTCGAAAAATTACGAGCCTCAAAAAATGTAAAATTACTTAAAATTCTATTAAATTCGCTTTTCAAAATTTACTTTCATTAATCACTCCAAATTTTGCGATAGAATCATATCCCCTGTACAAGGAAATCTCTTTCTTTTTTTTTTTTTTTTTTTATGGACATTACACTTTGTCAACTTCCTTGTTAGGTCTCCCAACCGTGCTTCTTAATTAGTCTGTAATCTCTCTATGGAAATGGTCATAGCGATCTCTTTCATTTCAATGCCGCCACTATCACTACTTTCTCGTCCTTTCAATGCCAAAACTTTCATCCCGATCAGTGGTCCATTTTTCGGTCACCCGGATCCTGATTCGTTGACGTCAGTTTTTTCTTTTTTTTTTTTTTTCGATCCCCGAAAATCGGTTCACAGGATAGCCTGTTCTTCATTTTTTTTTTGAAACGGTAATCCTCTAATAAATTTTGTAAAAAAAAAGACGAAAAACCGGCTAGAGTAGCGGATGCAAATACCATTTGTCTCGTCTACCAAGTCAACGATCGAAATCAATGAATGAATATCGCAACTAAACTAATCGAGCTAGACTCTTGCATCACAGTAGGTGCGTGAGCTACTGACCTTGATAATGAAACCGTCTTAAATTTAATAAAAATAAAAAAAAAATCTTTTACGATAATTAAACCGGATTTTTTTTTCGGGTTTTTGCTTAAACTAGGAAATAAAATATTTTTCTCGGTTTCGTGGATCCCTCGTCCTTGAACCACTTATAATTTGATTATCCCCTAAAAATAAAATAAAGACCATCAGCTTCGGCCTAACGGTAAAAATAACAATAGATCAAAAAATGTTGTCATTAATCATGAGGGAACCACAATTTTTGCAACAGGTATCAGTTAGATATATTGTTTTTATCAAAATTATTTATGATCCACCTTTTGTTTCTTTCTACCTGATCTCAATAAAGAAATAAGAATAAAAAGGCAGCGCGCCTTTTTTTTTTTTTTTTTTTTTATATTATTAAAATTAAGCGTCTTTTCCCTTACGGTAATTATATTACCGGTGAGGGTTCAAGTTTACACATGTATTGTGTAAAAAAAATATAAAAAAATCCGATCCGAAAATGTCGACGCAAGTGAAAAAAGAGATATACCTTGACCATGACCAATTACAACTGTTGACCTTTCAGTCTTGCACCTGAGGTTAGCCTTGAACGGTAACCCATTTACTTTGAGCATTGCGGCATTTCCTTATTTACTTTTTAATTATTTTCACTACCTTAGTAACTGTTAATTTGTTATATCTTCATTAGCTGGGTTTGTTTTTAACACTTTAATGGATGATCTCGCTTCTGTTAGGATTCGTCACAGGGTGGGTATTTATTTTATCGCGCGCGGATGAACTTTGTTATCCACGCTTTTTACACTTTTTTTAATGGGTGCGCGGAATTATAGCTGTGGGTCCTTTCTTTCTTTTTTTTTTTCACCGACATCGGTCATGAACGTCGATTTTTGATTTAAATCGTGCCAAGTCATGTTGTAATGCAATGGATATTTACAGCAATTATTCTTTTGTTTTGATTGATTGGTAATCGTGACTTCTTTCCTCCTTCCCTTTTTTTTTTCTAGCTCTGTGTGTGTGTGTGTGTTTAGATCTGGAATTGCGGGGTTTTATTGTCATTTTTTGTGTTTTTAATGTGTTGAGCCGGATTTTTGCACGCTATGTCATGAAAAAAAAAAAAAAACGGTATGAAAAGGTGATCGCGGTTCTAACCTTATTTTATTTTGCAGTTTGAGTGTTTATGGTGGATTTATTGCATGTTTTGTAAGGAAATTCCGATGCGGTAGTGTCCCGTTTGGTCCATTTGACTTTCATCGTTAAAGAAAGGTCAACATTTTCTCAGTATAAAACTTTAATTGCACATCATGCAAAAAAAAAAAAAAAAAAAAAAAAAAAAAAAATGGGATCATAGTGATGGGCACGTTAAAATGTCACGTGAAATAGTTCGGTAAAGTTTTTGCCAAATCCTAATCCCGTCTTGTTGGCTCTAGCCATTTTTTTATCTGATGGCTAAAGATGACAGTAATTTGCCACTTCTTTAAGGCAGGCAGCAGAAAGCAGAGTTAGCTACTCAGCTATACTGCAATTCAAATGGAGATCGCGATGGTGAGGATACAGATGATAAGATGGCTTTGATCCAGATGGTCGGATGATGAGATTTCAGGTGGTCAGATGGTGATGATCCAGATTGCCAGATGGTGATGCTACATATGATCAGATAATGATGACCCAGATTGTCAGATGGCTGTGATCCAGAAAGTCAGATGGTGATATTCCAGATGACCGGATGGTGACGATCCAGACTTCTAGATGGTGATGATCTAGAAGATCAGATGGCTATGATCCAGATGGTCAGATGGCTGTGATCCAGATGGTCAGAAGACTGTAACCCAGATGGTCAAATGGTGGTATTCCAGATGGCTAGATAATGATGATGATCTAGATGATCAGATAATGATGATCCAGATAGTCAGATGGCTATGATCCAGATGGTCAGATGGCTATGATCCACATTGTCAGATGACTATGATCCAGATAGTCAGATGGTGGTATTCTAGATAACCAGATGGCAATGATCCAGACTTGTAGCTGATGATGATATAGATGATCTGATGGTAATAATCCAGATTGCCAGATGGTGATGATACATATGATCAGATAATAATGATCCAGATAGTCGGATGGCTATGATCCGGATGGTTATGATCCAGATAGTCAGATGGTGGTGTTCCAGACTTCTGGATGATGATGATCTAAAAGATCAAATGGTGATGATCCAAGATTCTGGATGATGACTTAGAAGCTCAAATGGTGATGATCCAGACTTGTAGATGATGAGGATCTAGATGATCAGATGGTGATGATACAGATGGACATATAATGATGCTCTAGATGGTCAAATGGCTATGACCCAGATTGTCAGATGACTATGATCCAGAAAGTCAGATGGTGGTATTCCTGATGACCAGATGGTGATGATCCAGATTTGTAGATAATGACGATCCAGATGATCAGATGGTGATGATACCGATTGTCAGATGGTGATGATCCAGGTGGTGATGGTCCATCTCCGCTGCCTAGTGGAAATGAAAATTGGCCAATAATGTTGACAAGGTGAATGTTGAATCACATGGTGCATCACCAAATTTTTGCTCCTTGACAGATCGTGTATCGATTGCGGAGTCTACATAATTCAAACATTCAAAAATTATGGTAGACTTCAATGAAAAATATCTTCTACTGACAAAGCGGAGCAAAACAACGACGAGGCTATATTTTTCCTATTTTAAGTGCCAACTCCCCAACGGAGATACGAACTTTAAAAGTAGCCGCTCTGCAAATATAGTTGAATCCAAAAATTGAAATTGAAACTTGGGAAATTGAAAATATGTTGAGTATTTTGCAGTCTCTGGTAAAAATGCAAAACGGAACAAATTAGTTATCTGTAAACTATTTCCCTCATTTTCTTAGTTCCGAAGACGCTAAAATACCCGTGATTTTGCTTATGACAATGGCTCATTTGTATCTGAATCGATCACACGTTCATCAGACCGAAAAACGATATTTCCTATCAATCTTCCATTTTCCGCTTTTGTTTTCATTCGAGAAGACAAAAGAGATATCTTTCAAAAAAAAAAAAGAGAAAGAAAAAAAAATAGATTAACTGCTAATTGTTTCCGTAATTGTCCATTCAACTAGCATAATAATAGTTAATTATCCAATTTGATAGACGATCTCCCCATTAATAAAATTTTATACCGAACTCCGTATATAAAATATTCCCTCGAATTTTTCAAAAACGTTGGAAAGGGATTTCATGACGGGATCTCATTAGGAAGAAAAAAAAAATTCCAAGCCATGAAATCGGGCCTGTCATCGAGTTCGAATTCCCGATAAAACTTTTACTTTACCCGAGTGTAAAAAAGCCGCCATAAATTATAGCTGCAACATAAGAACAGTGAAAGAGATCAATGAACGTTCTACATAAAGTCAGGTTCTGTGTTTTAAGTCCTAATACAACCTTACTGTTATGTATATGTGTAACCAATGTTATCTCCTAAGAGGATAAATGAGATGTTACAAGTTTAGTTACAATTCTAATATCGAGCATCTACTTTTATTTTATTTTATTTTATATTTTTTTTTTCTTCTTAAAAAATTAGTCACGTAACTAGGGCAGTACTGATTATATGGATTTAAAATTTTGGGAATCAAAAAAAAGTACTAAGCAAACTTGCATTTTTTTTTTTTTTGTACAAAATGTTTTTACGAAAAAAAAAAAAAATGCATCGTAATCTTTGTAAATCAACCGCGAAAAAAATTGCAACGATTATAGTTGGGAGCTCTAGCGCAAAAAAAAAAAAAAAAAAAAAAAAAAATGTATAAGAACGGTATGCGGTGCATAAATGAAGTTTTTTTTTGCTATTATGTTGTTGCTGATCATGTGCATTGAGTTTTGACGTGTGCAATTTTTTTTTTTTTTTTTATAGCTCCCCCAAAAAAAAATATTCCAGCCGGAGATTATATTTTGCGATAGCAGAATCCACCTTGTCATTTTATTTTAGCTTTTTTTTTTTTTTTTTTTTTTTTCTTCTTACCGGTATCAAATTGAGGTCATCGCTTGATCGAAAGTCCATCCAATTCGGAATTGACGAAGATTTGGCAATATTCTGCGTTGTCATGCTTGCAACTCATTAATAATCAAATTCTTTTTTTTTTTTTTTTTTTTTATCGTTCCATATTCTTTTTCGTGGGAGAGTACTTTTTTTTTTCATTACTTTTATTTTTTAAATGGAGCAAATTAATTTTCATCTCGTTCATAAAAAAAAAAAAAAAATTACCGATGTAAATATGTCTGGGAGGTTGAGTCGGAAATATGACCCGCTGCGTTTAGCTATGGTTATTACACGCACCAGGTGGGCGCACGGGACGTCTTTTGTATTAAAATTCTTTTGCGTAAAATTCGCAAAAATCCGAGAAAAAAATGTGTGTTTTTATTAGGGAAAAGTAATGAAAAAAAAATTCCTTTGCTTGATCCCTTTCTTGACCGATATATGAGTCGTTGTTTTAATGGTTTTTAAGCTAGAGGCCGGATTTAAAAACTCTGAAAACCTGGTTATGGCTTTTAGCCTGTGGCTCAAAAACAGTGCACCAAACCAAATTTTCGACTTCAAATTCGTAACCTACGCAAAATTTCGGATAAGAATCGATGATCTTTTATGCCAAAAAAAAAAAAAAAAAAAAATCATTTTTGGCCCTTATATGTGCTTTTTGGAAATTTCAAGGCCAATTCGACACCTCAAAATGCGTTCAAAAAACCAGAAAAAATTCAGGGTTGGTACTCTACGTATAAAGAAAATTTTTCCAATTTAGGAGGTTTGAAATTCCCAAAAAGTTGAATTTCGAACCACCCTAATGGGCAATGGTATATATATGATTTGACCACGTGATCAATATTGTTAAGAGTACGCATCAGTCACTTGTCTGCTGCCACGATTTAATTTTTCCGCTATTGTTTAACTTATAAATCGATGATCGCTTAAATTTCACTGATGTGTACTCTTAAGAGTACGCAGTAGCCGTGGCAGCAGATTAATCGTACTTTTCACTGTACGCAAAAACGAAGACAAATCTTAAAAAAACAAAAACTAAAAAGTTTTCAGAAAAAAATTTCAAAGATTTCTTAGTTTTTCTTTTTTCAAGATTTTTCTTCGTTTTTCCGTAAAATGAAAAATACGATTTATCTGCTGCCACGGGTACTGCATACTTTTAAGATTAATGTACTTTGCTTAATGTACCTTGAATAATGTTTAATTTCTCCCATGTTTAGCTTATGGAACGAAAATTAATCTTAGAGTAAAGAGGTTTAACCCACCTTTTAAAAAAAATGGGCCAAAAACTCCTTCTTGCAGTATAATTATAAAAGAAGGAAGAAAGGGCCGTATTATGAACATAAGTGGAGCACAAAACGCAATAAATGATCTAAAAATATTTAAAAATTTAAAAAAAAGAAAGTCTTTTTCCGACAATTAAACCACCATATTGGATTTTCCGCACTGAATTTTATCGTTTGGACCTCACGTCTTTAATCAGCGATCCCAAAAACCTTTGAAGCTGGAATCTGTTGCATTTTAGCAACGTGAAAGTTTACATGTAAATCGTTTCTCACCTAAATGGAGCTGGTTGCCTAACCAAACTTGTCTCAGGAGCTATTGTACTATTTATTTAGCCTAATTCGGTACCTTAGAGTAGAACTGAGCCAGGTCCATCCAAGCAAAGTACCTTCTTACTCAAAACCCGACTTTAGAAAATAGAGTCGCATTTCATAAATTAATACATCGTTCCTAGGGTTGGCAGCATTTAATTGCGACTTCTGCTCGAATAATTTTTGGAAGTATAAACCGGATAATAACAAGCAGAAGAACATGAATTATCATTGAAAGGACTTACAGCTTAAGTGTAAGCATCAGTCGTGGCAGCAGACTAATCTTGTTTTTTTTTTTTTTTTTGTACGGAAAAACGAAGACTAATCTATAAAAATGAAAAATTTTCAGGAAAAAAATTTCGGTTGACCTAAAGATCTCGGGTTTTTTTTATATATAAATTATATATAAGTTATATATAAATTATATATAATTATATAAATTATATATCAATTATATATAATTTATATATAATTGATATATAATTATATATAATTTATATATAAATTATATATAAATATATATAATTTATATATAATTATATATAATTTATATAAATTATATATAATTTTTAATTCAAATAATAATTGCATTATATATATTTTATATATAAATTATATATAAATTATATATAATTTTACAAATTGCACAACTTAAATACTATATATAAATTATATATAATTTATATATAATTTATATATAATTTATATATAATTTATATATAATTTATATATAATTTATATATAAATTATATATAACTTATATATAATTTATATATAAAAAAAACCCGAGATCTTTAGGTCAACCAAAATTTCTTAGTTTTTCTTATTTTAAGATTTGTCTTCTTTTATTTATAAAAGGAAAAATACTATTTATCTGCTGCCACGACTAATGCGTACTCTTAAGAAAATAAGAAGCTACGTTGCTTGGATGGACTTGACTAACTTAGTTCTATTCCAAGGTACAGATTTGATTTAATTTAATTTGTAAATTAGAAGTTGAAGGAAAAATTTGGTCGGGAAGAGAAAATTCTTCTTACGGACCCTTGGCGGACTAGGATTAACTAAATTAAGCCGGATGTCATTTTTTCTTTTTCTTTTTTATTGGTTTAAAAAAAAATTACATCCCGTTCGCTCCAATTATCAAGGTAGCTAATCAGTATAATTTAATAATAGTTGATAGGAAAGCAATGATGGATGAGGTGGTGAAGACTTCTAATACAAGTCGTGAGCATGGTTACAGATAATGAAGGAGTGTTCAATAAATAACAATTTTCATGACTAATTTATACTGTATATGACTAATAAAGCAACTAATGCGAAAATAAACTATAAAAACAAGAGCTTCCAATTGTTAATGATTTTCGATGTTTTTCCTCTTTCCGAGAAGGAAATGGATTTTTAAATAAGTTTAAAAAAAAAAAAAAAAAAAAAAAACATATGATTTGGGTTGTGCGTTTTTTTTTTTTTTTTCGTTACCTTTGTGCAAAGTGTTAATATTATTATCTCAGGAATTCTCATACATTAATCATTTCATAAAAGTTTTCGACGTGTAAATTGAACAAGAAAAATGGGATTTTATCTGCATTGTGTAAGGTTTTGGCACTTCTCCACTTTTAAAGTTGGTGAAACGTACTGATTAGTTGAGAGGGTCAGTTTTGAGACTCGTTTAAAATTAACGCATCCGTAATGGGATAGGCGTTTGCGTTATGCGGTTTTTTTTTTTTTTTTTTTCGATTGGAATTTCGAAGTTTGAAATTAATCTAATTTTCACAAAAGAAGAACTTGATAATTCGCGCTTGTAAAGGTCAGGTTTTTCGATCTGTATTTGAAACGTAAGGTGTCATTCAGGTCAAAAAGCAAAGCCTGACTGATTAATCGAATCATTTTTAAATGCGGGAACAACAGTTTAGCCTAATTGCTGGGGGGGAAAATTAATAATGATTCCCTAATAGTTTCGACCATCGAAGAGATTTTTTTTTCTTAATTTTTTTAGTTTTTTACCGAAAATCCGAGCTAATGAAAAGTCATTATAGTGGCGTCTTTAAAAAATGAGAGAGCTGGGTAATTACGTGGTTTAGTTGCCCTTATTTTAGGATTTTTCATTATTTCAATCACAAATAAGACACGACGTCGGCTGAGTGGCGAGAGTGCTCGACTCCAAAACGAATCATCGTGCGGAGTCTTGGTTCGAACCTGATTTCAGTCAGGTTTTTTTCCACCAGCATTCACCTCTGATACTCATGTGTGTATCATGTGAAGAAGACCGATGTGTCACAGGGTTCGGATTCCCTGTCTAAATAAAGTAGGTCCCGCTCATTCGCAAAATACCTTTGCGATATGAGTGCCCCGTCTCCGAGCTCGTCACTCGATACATTAAGGGGTGTGACGTAGTAACGCCTAAACCTTACACCAGAAACCGAACTTGGTAAAGGTAGGCGCCGGGTCATAGGGCTTCATGTCCTGATAATGCCGAAAAAGAAAGAAGAAAAATCACAAATACCTATTTTTAGTTTACGTAGCTATGGGTAATTTGCCCTTCCTTTTCCCCTCATATCCGCCAAAAGCGTCGTTTTTGGACCCGTTTTTGATAAGCTGGAAGAACTTTCGTAAGTAAAATGACTTGTAATGCATAAGAATGGCAAAGGGATTCTTGTACAAAAAAGAGATGCCTAATTCATTTAAAAATTATGTATAAATTATGCAAAGAATTGGAAATACATAAAAAATGCATAAATTATGTACAAAGAACTTAACTTTTTTTTACCTGAAAAATTAGTTTCATACACCAGTATAATTATGCATAAATAAGAATGCATAAAATGGATAAAAAGTTGAATGAGCATAATATTTGCCAATTTCCCTGCTTTATGATTTTAAAAAATCAGACTGGGATATGAGGGGACATCCTTACTGGGAAATAATAGGAGGGGTACTGACCTGACCTAATATTGCTGAATTTAAATAATGAAACGAGTTAAAAGTTTTAAGGCATTTTTTTTGCTCGTTTATGGCCAAAAAATTCAAATTTTTTGATAAAAATATAATTTTTTTTATGGCACGTAAACGACTTAAAATTTTTGATAAAAAAGGTCAAAAGTTGAAAAAAAATTAGTCCAAATTTTAATAAAAGTCTTCAAAGTTAAAATTGTAATATTAAACATCTACAAGAAATTTTTCCAAAAAATTTACAAGAAATTTTCTAAAAAATATTTCAAAAAAAAAAAAAATTCTAAATAAAGAAATTTTCTAGAAAACTAATGAGAAATTTTTTAAAAAATTTACAAGGAAATTTTCTAAAAAATTAACAAGAAATTTTCTAAAATATTTACAAGAAATTTTCTTAGGGTAAATTCACTACGGAATGTTGGACCAACAAGTTCGACCAACATGCTGTAACAACTTGTTGGACCAACCGACACTAATGTCGGCGTAGGAGTAAATTCTGCAATCGTAGATTCGTTTGTTTGTCAAACATGTTTGTCCAACTTGTTGTACCAACATTCCATAGCGAATTTGCACCCTAAAAAATTTACAAGAAACTTTCTAAAAAATATTAAAAAAAAAAAATTCTAAAAAATTTACAAGGATTTTTCTACAAGTAACTTTCTAAAAAATATTTCAAAAAAAAAAAAAAAAAAAAAAAAAAATTCTAAAAAATTTACAAGAATTTTTCCAAAAAATTTACAACAAATTCGAAGTTAAAATTTTATTTTAAAAATGCTTGTTGCAAAAAAAACGCTTGAAAAATTGATATAACGTTCTAGTTTTCTTTCTGCTTTTTATTTCTGATCTAGTTTTAAAATAAAAATTCTAACTTTAAAAACTTAAAATTTTTTAGAAAATTTCTTTAAAAAACAGCGAAAACTTAGAAAAAAGTTACCTAAATAAAATTACAAGAAATTTTCCAAGTCCTTGATTTCGTTTATGTTGTCTAATTTTACTATTAAAAATTGCTAAAAATTAAAAAAAAAATCTATTTTTTTAAATAATTTTTTTAAAAATAAATTTTAATATTAAAATAATTAAATTTTTAACTTTTGGTACGAACAGACGCACAGATTTCCCCAGAACCGAACAATAAGACATAGACCTAAGTCAAAAATTATATGCAAAAATTAAGTATATGCACATTTTCATGCTTAAAAAAATTATGTACAAATTACATGCAAAATTATATGCAAAAATTAAGTATATGCACATTTTCATGCTTAAAAAAATTATGTACAAATTACATAAAAAATTATGCCTATTCGAATTTTGGCGCTTAAAAAAAAGGCATTTAAACTTGGCAAAAATGATGCACGTCCAAATTTTCGTGTAAACGACACAAAAATAATTTATCTTTTATATGTATTTTTTTTGCAATTATTTTGCAAAAATTTTGTACAATTTTTGCATCACTTTTTCGGACGGGTTACAAGTTGATCAACGGACAGGATTCCTGCAAAAAGAATAAACTAACTTGTATTGTTTGGGATACGTACATTTGTAGAAAAAGAATTACTTCACAATTGTAGTAAGTGGTTTGCTCACGAGGAAGCTAAAAAGAGTGCCGTCAAACAATCATTTTTATCGAATCAAATAAGTACTTGATTTGCAAAACTCACTCACAATGCCGTTTCTTTTTTTGAAGAAGATGCATGAGAAGTATGCCTAATAGGCAACCTAAAAGAAAAAAAAATGCTGTTTAATAAAAAGGATTTGGCAAAACTGAAGTCGAGCTAATTTTTCTCATGGGTATTTTTTTTTTCCTTTCGATTCATTCGCATAAATCGTTTTGGAAAAATGTTGAAAAAGAAAAAGCCTACTAAAATTCCGAAAAAGGCGATTTAATAGTCGATTTTATGAAAAATGCATGCAATTATCGCGTCAAACAGCCTCGGGCGAGACAAGAAAAAGCTCGCGGCAATAAATAAATTGACCTGGATATACCATATGGAAGGAATCAAGACTTCTAAATAACGTAAACCTATAATTATGCAAAATTTTAAACTTGCCAAAAAATTTTTATATTATAGAGCAAAAGTTCATACACATGATATACTTCAATTAAAAAACCACTATTTAGCTTATCCTCTCATCGCTACTTTTTTTTTTTTTTTTTTTTTACTTTATTGTATGTAAATGATGGTCAAGGTCACGTGTACTTTTCCGTGGACATAACCTAGTTCAAGAAAAAAAAAAATCCCAAGCTGACGGTTTGATTTTTGCCATTTTTGTTTTGATTTCCTTCCCGTTCGCATTTTTTCGCGAATAAAAAAAAAAAAAATGCAGTTGCATTTCGTGAGGGAATGCAACTTGATTAATCCCTCCCGGTGTTAAAATTTTAAATACTTAGTAATAAACTTATAACGGAAATGCCTCCAGTTTATTTTTCAGGAAAGGGGGGGTTTTCGCGCGCTCGTTATAAAAAATGAGATGATTAATTTTTTGGCGGACGATTCCCCTGAGGGATAAAAAAAAAATCTGACACTAGCGCCATAATCGCTCTGATTTAAAATTTTGAAAAAAAAAATACGAAAATGAACCGATTAAATTTCGCATGGATGATCGTGTAAAATTAAAGTTCGCGCGCCAGGGTTATTTAGGCCTCCACGTGTTATTTCCACCCACTGATTAAACCGCACCATATTATTAAACTCGAAAAAAAAAATTCAAACCATTTTCTCGTTTTTATTATTATTATTCCAATCCACCCACACTTTTAAGAAGCCTTCCAGTTAATAATAACAAATAGGTACCTATTTTGCATGGCTTCTAGTTTGCACTTTACAAAAAAAAAAAAAAAAAGCGATATTGTTCGGATTGCTCGAGGGAACAATCATTAATTTTGTAACTGTGGTCAGTTTTTCCCTTATGTGACTCATATCTTCATTCCGTTGAGGCCGAAAACCGCGCCCAAAATCTAATGAGTTCACTTTTAGAAGATGATTTCGATTAAGAACTCGATTGTATCTTGGCAGGGAGAAAAAAAAATGGCGAATTAAGTTAATGTAAATCATGATGATTTCATCTCTTTTTTTCAGACAACATTCTTTGTTGTTTACAAACTTGTTTTGACTGTTTTCTCATTAAAGTCGGTTGAATTTTTTTTTTTTTTTTCTTAGTGGAAGTGTAGGTGCTTCGGTATCATTTGGGAACTGACCTAGGGGTTTTTTTTCCTACTTGTCAGGTGGTTTTGGGTTTCCGAAATTACGCCCAAGGGGAAAATGTCATCATTGTGTTACATTCTAAATTGGGGAGATTAGTTAGGATTGTTTAATTAGGAGTTTTTTAATATTTTGAGGGCATATTAATAATCGTAACTAGGCGGGTTGTTGTTTTAGGATGTGAGGTCCCTTTTTTTTTCTTTAAATTATTGGACATTTTTTTAAGAAAGTGACGTTTTTATCTTAGTTAAATATTTCGTGAAAGATACGACGATCCATGCTTTAGTATTTTGTATATAAGTTGAAGTTTTGGATGTTTTGCCCATTATTTTCCTGTTTCCTTTTCAAAATAATTGGCTTTTTTCACGCTTTCAATTTGACCAGAACAACTTTTACGACCCTCAAAAGAATGTGTAATTACTCACGAGAGGTCAGTGCTTAAGAAGACTGTCGTTACTTTTTGAACACTAAGAAAAGGGACAGATTTTGGACAGGTTTTGTCTTGTGTTAAGAGAGAAAAATTTTGTTTCCAAACAATAGAGGAAAAACTAGACTTTATTTTGAGCAAGTTCTATCTTATTCAGCAGTTTCTGTCTTGTATTAAACAGAAAAATTTTGTTTCCTAACAATAAAGGAAAAACTAGACTTTATTTTGAGCAGGTTCTGTCTTGTCTTAAAGCAAAAAATTTTGCTTCCAAACAATAGAGGAAAAACTAGGCCCTATTTTGTGCAGGTTCTGTCTTGTATTAAACAGAAAAATTTTGTTTCCAAAAAATAAAGAAAAAACTAGGTCTATTTTGGGCAGATTCTGTCTTGTATTAAACAGAAAAATTTTGTTTCCTAACAATAAAGGAAAAACTAGACTTTATTTTGAGCAGGTTCTGTCTTGTCTTAAAGCAAAAAATTTTGCTTCCAAACAATAGAGGAAAAACTAGGCCCTATTTTGTGCAGGTTCTGTCTTGTATTAAACAGAAAAATTTTGTTTCCAAAAAATAAAGAAAAAACTAGGTCTATTTTGGGCAGATTCTGTCTTGTATCAATTAGAAAAAGTTTGTTTCCAAACAATAAAGGAAAAACTAGACTTTATTTTGAGCAGGTTCTCTCTTGCCTTAAAGCAGAAAAATTTCGTTTCCAAAAAATAATGGGCAAACTAGGCCTTATTTGAACAATTTTAGCATAACTTTTAGTACGCGGTCAATGGCGATTTGAAAGTAGCCATTTCCGTCAGCTTGAAAACTCGAGTTTTATTCCACCTGCTGTTCTAATCCAATCAATAAATTAAATAATCAGAATTCTTTATATAAGAATTTTTCCAGTTGGCTATGAGGCAGATGATATAAAATTTTTTTAACACATTCAGTTTTGATACAACTTAACCTGATTCCTTACTTTCTGAACAAATAGAAAAAGGAAATGTTTCCAACAAGTTCTGTCTTGCAAAAAAAAAAAAAAAAAAAGTGACCAAGGCATAGTTTGTCCTCACAGGCTAATTATTGTTTTGATGGTTCCGCAATGATTTTTGGAAATTATTTTGGCTTAAAGCACATTTAGGCTTTCGAATTCTTTTTTTCCTGAATGAAGCCGTCTGTTTTTCTTTAAATCAGAGCGTCAGGGGCTTGTAGTAGATATAGCTGATTCAGCGACTTTCGTCCACAACTTTAATGAAACTGGATCCTTCAGTTTTTTGGTCACATTTATCGGTGTGATATAATTCAGATATTTGTGACTCAGGGAGAGCCCCAAAGCAAAGCGAGAAAGGAACGTTCGCCCACTCGTTGGAGATAGAATGTATCTCCATGCTGACGGAGTCGACCTTAGAAAAGGGTTGTTAGCATGGAAATGCAGGAATATTGTGCAATGTTACGATACTTAGTCATTCATGGCCACGATTCTGGATCAAGAAGAAGTAGATCACATCCTCATTCGCTACACCTAAAGCGGTTTCTGTTTGACAAAAACAAAATAAAACCCGGCAAATGCAATATCGTCAATGCTAATATTATGCTGACCGATGACCAGTCTGATCGTTTTATAATATTAAATAATTCGCTAGCTCTGGACATGAAAATGACGACGCTATGTTAGCATATACAAAAAAATCGCCTAACAGTAACTTAATCTGTAATTTAAGTGCCGTCAGAACTGTCAAGGAAGGGACAGCACCATCTGCATTTCAAGTATCAGGTCATACCATTGAATTTATGATACCACTGGTGTGGAAGAACTTCGAATATTAATGGCTAATCGTAGTGCTCATTGAAGGAGACTCGAAGGAAAAATTCGAGTAGAGCGCTAGAATTGTGTTCTTCAAAATATTAAACATATAAATAGACACCCGGGTTTTGTGCATAGTGTACTGTCTGAGATATTACTACGAAAAAAAAAAGTTCCGTCTCTGGAATATTTCGTCAATCAGTTAATGAAAGGTACTTATTTTGGGTGCATCCGGAAGCTATGCAATAACTTCCACTGTAGCGAAAGTACCAGTACGAAAAACTGATGCAAGAAGTGCATATAATTTCTGCAAAAAATAAATGCAAAAAATGCACATTTTTTTTAAGCGCCAAAATTTGAATATTCATAATTTTTCCAACATTTATGCATGATTTTTTTAGCATGAAAATCTGTATATACATAATTTATGCATATGATTTTTTAAAAATACAAAGCAGGAAATTTTCATATGCTCCTTTAGCTTTTTTTCCGCTGTATGTATAATTATACAAGTATTGGAGGATAATAAAAATTTTTCTGGTAAAAAAAAAAGTAAAGTTTTTCATACATATATTATGCATTTTTTATTTATGCCCAATTTTTCGTATAATTTATACATGATTTTTATATAATTTTTATATAACTTGTGCATCTCTTTTTCATCCGGAGGGAAAGTGCTAACCCAAGAATTCATGAATTGACACCAGATATTTAAAATGACACCTATATGAAAAAGAGATGCATAAATTGTATAAAAATTATATAAAAATCATGTATAAATTATAAAAAAATTGTGTACTGTATAAATAAAAATGCATAAATTATGTATAAAGAACTTATCTTTTTTCACCTAAAAAATTTTTTCCGTCCTCCAATATAATTATGCATAAATAAATATGCACAAAATAGGAAAAAAATTCAAGAAGCATAAAATATTTGCAAAATTTCTTCCTTTATGGTTTAAAAGTATTATTTACATAAATTATGCAAAAATTATGCATATCCAGATTGGGGAGCATTCAAGTATTACATAAGACTTTTTTGCGGGTTTTCCCTCTCCCCCCCCCCCCCCCCCCTGCCGTAAGATTTAGTAAGATTTCTTTGAGTCCCCTTTAAACTTACGTAAGATTTTCGCTGACACCCCCCCCCCCCCCATTTTTTTTCTTTACCCCAATTTTACAAAATGTCTTACTTACTTCTTTTTTAGAAAAAAAAATTTCTTAAAAAAAAAGTAAATTTTTTTTTTTTTTTTAAGAGGAGAGGGTGGCAAACGGAGGAGTGTCCATTTTTTATACTAAATTAGAATTAGAATTTTTTTGAACAATAAATAATAATGAAAATTTTTATGCAAGATTTTCCGGACCCCTCCTCTCCACCATGCAAGAAATCGTAAGAATTTCTTGCACCCCATTGTCATGCTTAAAAAAATTATGCATAAATTTTGCAAAAATTAAACATACTTAAATTTTGGTGCTTAAAAAAATGCATAAATTTTGCAAAAATGATGAATATTCCAATTAAGATCCTTAAAAAGATATGCATAAACTTTGCAAAAATTTTGCATGCCCAAATTTTTGTATAAATGGCTCAAAAATAATGCATTTTTTATATACATTTTTGGCATTTATTTTGCAAAAAATTCATACACTTACTGCATCAGTTTTTCGTACGGGTATTCACTACTTTACTGAATCTGGTAAAAACTGATCAAACTAATCGAAACCAAATTGAGTTCATTCGTGTAATAAAAAAATCCTAAAAATAACTTAGGCATTGCCATGGTAACCAATGTACCTTCACCTTATCACCTAAGAAAAAGAGTCAAAAAGACGCAAAATAACAATTTACGTGATATAACATAACGTTATTATGAGAGATAAAAATTTACAGTAAAAACAAGTCTCGCTTGACTGAGACGACACGATGCCTATTTGTTTTTTTTTTTTTTCGTATTATATTTCTCAACAAAGGTACTACATCTCGCATAATGCAGATGTTACACTCCATTCTTAGAATTATTTCACATGATGATATGTATGTTTTTTTTTTCTTTATTTTGCATGGCATATCGGTTCCAATAATCGAAAACGCTTTCCGCTTATTGTTTCAAGCCAAATATATACGCGGCACGCTTCCATATTAAAACATCCCGAAACATGATCCACATAGAACCTAACGGTTCATAAATTTTAGAAAGCAATAAAGGAGGAAATCGAGAGAGAAAGAGAAGAGAAGAGAAGAGAGAAAAAAAATCAATGTTAGATTAATCGAATGAATGTCAATAGAAAAATAATCATGAAATCGGTTTTTTTCGCTACGTTTCATATTCGTAATTATCTTTTTGAAAAATCGAGTTTCAACTTGGTATAATAATCCGTTAGGAATAGATGATTGATTATTAGGTATCAAGAATGACGTAGGAGAACCCATCATTATGTTATGATTAAGTGTTAAATATCAACTTTTGGGTACCTGATGGATTTATTGACATTCGTTCCTTTAAACGGACAAAGCACATGTTTTGGGAAGATTTTTTTTTTTTTTTTTTTGGTTTGCCGACATTGGGTTGATTTGTTTATGATGACATGGGGTTACCGGCTCGGGTTGTCAACAACGGAAGAAGAGGTACATACATAAGTACGTAGAATCAACATTGTTTGTCATGGCCTATCAAACCAGATTTTCATTTAATCAAAAATCAGTCGGCCGTAACGGGTTTCATTGTCGGAGTATTTTTATCTTTAAAAAAAATTCCGTTTAATGCTTGAAAGGCTTATAATTTAAAAAAAGTAAGAAAATTAATTTTAATAATAATGTAATTTTTATATATAAAAATCGATCGAAGGAATGCCATTCCGGGAGGAAAAAGGTGATTATCTCTCTTAAAAGTAAAACGGAAAGGAGGAAAAAAATGTGTTTCGAAAAAGTAGCTCAGTCCAGAACTGCCGATAAATCGTAAGAAGATGTAATAAAGAATAAGACATGGCGAGATCGTTTAATGTCGTTAATGGACCATGATCATCGATAGCGCCTCATCGCCTATTAATTCCATTGATCTTTGTCATTTTGCCGAATAAGATTCGTATCTCTTGTGTCCGTTACAGTTGCCAATTTATTTCATTACAGTTTTATTATCGGTGATAAAATATTATCCCCCCTCCCTCCGTTTTTTTTCCCCAGTAACTCGAAATCTTGAAGTGTTTATTAATTGGGGTCCGGATCGACTAGATTGAGATTTATTGCGATGATCGCGATTATAGTGATACGGATATTTTAATTGATACTGTGTATACACCTTGGTGTTCGTCTGGACAGGCGTAGACTTGTAATTCCAAGGCGGTGCAGGTGTTTATGGGGTTTTTTTCAGTTCCTGTTCCCTCTGGATGGCCAACGGAAACGGTTGCTTGTACGTGGGAAATTGGGGAAAATTAGAACCCCAATGGTGTGGGTTTTCCTAAGTGTTGTCATGGCAACTAAAACATTCCAAATGGGGACACCTGGTACCTTCCAAAAGTGTCGTAAAAATGAGAAAAGGTGGCCCATTTTGACGTCTTGTACGAGGATGTGCTTTAGGATCGGATCAGATGTTGAAGAAGCTAACAGGTCGTGACACGTATTGAAGCACCTGTTACACACTGTCTAAGGGATGAGGAGAATGATGAGAATCGTGAGAATCGTACTGATTATATAATCAACATGTTTACGGAATTTGAAAGCATATTGACATTACCAATTGCTAGAGATTCTTACAGATAAGCATAATGTCCGAGGAATTCTGGAAAGCGTGGGAGTTGCTTCCTAATTAATTCAAACCCACATTCGCCGTCATTCAGTTCTGTCAAATTCGAATTGTATGATTGAAATTTAAATCAAACCAGTTCCAGGACACCAGAGGACCAACTCAACGTGACTGTGTCTGAAACTTTTGCGCCTTTCTTTGCTTTATTTATGCTAATGGGTATCCAGTGGACTAAATACTTTTGAAAATTGTGGACTAGAAAATGCCCAAAAGGATGAAATCGGCAAACGAAAAGTAAAATATAGGACTGGATAAAATAAGTTGAAAACCCCTAGGCCCAGCACAGTCGACCCGTTCCGGATTATTTCCAGAATATTAATACCAATTTATATTCTCGAAGTCTCCGACTTCGGAGTGAATAATAGACGCAAGTCCCCACACAGTACGGATTCTGTGTCTAAATAAACGAAGGTCCCGCTCAGTGCGTGCAAAAGCCAGCACGAGTGAACCTGTCCAGTCAAAGTTCTTTATTGATAATCAGCGATAAGTCCGAATTACCAGTAAACTTAAATTAGCGAATTATTGATTGTCAGTACTTTGGTGGTAAGATCAGTAGTTTTTTATTGGTAATTCAAATGATAATCAATGAGACTTTGCCTAGGGTACGGCTTCAGCTGTGGTAGTCACGTACTATGTCCCATGATGATGATGATGATGATGATGATGATGATGATGAAGAACCTAAGTATACTTGGTGTTCATCTTTCTTCTTTTCGGCATAATCAGGACATGAAACTCTATGACCCGGCTCCTACCTTTACCAAGTTAGGTTTCTTGTGTAAGGTTTAGGCGGTACTTTTCTTTAGGAGGACGTCTTCAGGACGTCATAAGGATATTTATTGGACATCCATTGGATTTACCTACGTCCTCACTGATCCCAAAAAGCGTCCTTTGAACGCCCTATGGATATCCCATGGATTTGGATCCTATGGATATCCACAGAATGTCCAATGGATTGAAAATGCTATCTGAGTATTTTACGAATGAGCGGGACCTTCTTTATTTATACAGGGAATCCAAACCCTGTGACACATCAGTCTTCTTCACATGATATACATAAAAGTATAAGTAGTGAATGCTGGTAAAAAAAATTCTGATTATAGATCAGGTTAGAACCAAGACTCCACAAGATCATACATTTCTAGGGATGCACACAACAAATTTCAACAAAACTTCGAGGCTCAGATTTCGGTTCTGGAAGTGTAAGACCCTAAGGATTCAAAATCTACAATTTCTTGTTCGAGAGTCTTGCTCAAGATCTCGCAAGATTTCAGAATATCTCGCGAGATCTCGAGCATGATTCTCGAACAAGAAATTTTAGATTTTGAATCCTTAGAGTTTTACACGTCCAGAACCAAAATCTGAGCAAAAGCACGGCACACCAGAATAGGGAAATAGGTTTCGGTTGAGTATGGTTTTTATATGGAATCTATTGTTATATTCTTATGCAGGTTTTAACATGGTATGCGGTGTTCTTTCTCGAAATTTTGTTGTGTGCATCCCTTTACGTTTCGGAGTAGAGCACGCTCGCCATTCAGCCGACGCCGTGTCATGCTTAGGTACCATAAAACAATTTAAAATATAACCGGCCGTGGGGTAATACCTTTTTGCCATTAGGAGCGCCGACAGGAAAGGGGTAATAATAGAGCTCATTTAAGTCAGCAGATCACCCTGAATGAACAACCCTACTATCAATTACTATGGTTTTCCTTGCAATCGTTGTTGTTCTTACTTGCATTGTTGGCATTGGACCTGACCCAGTTTGTTTGGTAACTCGGGTTGAAGGTCATTTATGTAACCGTGACAGTGAAAGGCGATCTCGTTGACTGTGTTATCATTGTTATTGTGACATCATAGCGGCAATAAAGAATGCGTCATAAACAGCAAAGTGTAGAAGTGTAGTTGCCATTATTTATTTATGTCTCCCTAAAATCAGTCCCCCAATTTTTTTTTTTCCTAGCATTTCAAACTTTATTAATTTTAATTTGTTTCCGTTTTGTCTGTTTCAGAAAGTGGCTTACAGATAAGCCACGCTGCTGGTCGAAACAAGGAATGATCTTGCATTACGCACTTTTTATATCCTGTCTCCTATTGACGGGGGTAAGTACCATAAACATAAATCTTTCAATTAACCTTTTTTATAAAACATCACCTAATTTACAGTCCCCACGTCGTCTTTCATTGCTTTATCCATTAGTATGCCCATACGACTCTCTCGAGAGATATATTGTCACTTTAGAAAACAATAAAAATAAAATTAAAAAAAAAAAAAAAAAAATCTTCTGAGAATATAACAGCTTGACCTGACATTGATTCTTAGAATTCTTTGGTGTATTATATTGACTTGACATACATTAGTTGACTTTCATTCGGCGGTAATTGATGCTCCCGGGTGTTGACAGAAAAACACAACAGGAGGAAGAAATGAGAAGGAAAAAATAAAGAGATGGAAAGAAAAAAAAAAAAAAAAAAAAAAAAAAAAAACGAACGTTAACAAGTGAAAAAAGATTTCGAAGAGTAAATAATTATCTTCCGTTAATGAGATGTTAACAACTGCCAATAATAAAAATGCCAGGAGTTATTCGATAATCAATTTACAATGTAATTTGAATTGTTTTCAATGTAGCATGTTGCACTCCTCGCTTCTGATAACGCTATATCTTGAATACTAATGAATAATGAGTCTTGCACTTCTCATGACTTATCTTCCAGCTACAAAGCTAGACCGATTCGGAGATGATTAAGTGTTTTTGTATCATTTGCAAATTTAAAAAAAAAAAAAAAAAAATTACGGCGAATCAGGTTTTGTTGATTCGTTTTTTTTTTTTTTTTTTTTTTTGCATTATGAATGAAATGACCTTACTTAACGAGACGCTTGAGCTCATTGAGTCATTGGGTCACGAGTTAAAGAGTAAAGGGGAAAAAAAATAAAGACGGCGTTGTTGTTTTTGTCGTGGTTCACGTACATTTTGTAGTAATTAATACATCACACATTTTAAGGAACGTGGGAATATTTATTTGCATTTTACAAAGTTTGATCGTTTTGGTGAATAATTTTGTTTGTATTGTACCTATTTTTTTTTCTTTTCTTTTTGTTTTGTTTTGTTTCATTCTGCAAAGGAGGAAATATTTCGTTTCCGGTCATATAGAATGTATCACTTTAAAATGGAGTGCACCTATAACGGGGGGGGGGGGGGGAGGGGAGGGAATAAGCATTTAATGGGTTTTCCGCTCGAAAGGCAGTTGTGAAAATCGCCTACGAAAAAGTGTTTGCAAAAATTATATATAACTTTTGAAAAATAAATGCAAAGAATTTACATGAAAAATGCATTATTTTTGTTCCATTTATGCAAAAATTTGGACATGTTCTTTTAATGCATTTGGACATGCAAAGTTTTAATGTATAAGTTTTTTAAGCATCAAAATCTGGATATGCATAATTTTTTTTGAGGCTAAAAATCTGGTTATAAATAATTTTTGAGAAGTTTATGCATAATTTTTTAAGCATGAAAATCTGGATATGCATAATTTTTGAAAAGTTCCTGCATAATTTTTTTAGCCCTAAAAATCTGGATATGCATCATTTTTTGAAAGTTCCTGCATAATTTTTTTAAGCATGAAAACCTGGATATGCGTAATTTTTGCAAAGTTCCTGCATAATTTTTTTAACCCTAAAAATCTGGATATGCATAATTTTTTTAAGCATGAAAATCTGGATATGCATAATTTTTGAAAAGTTCCTGCATAATTTTTTAAGCATGAAAATCTGGATATGCATAATTTTTGAAAAGTTCCTGCATAATTTTTTTAAGCATGAAAACCTGGATATGCATAATTTTTGAAAAGTTCCTGCATAATTTTTTTAAGGCTAAAAATCTGGATGTGCATAATTTTTTTTAAGTTTATGCCTATCATTTTTTAAATCATGAAGCTCGAAAATTTTGCAAATATTGAACTTGCTCAACTTTTTTTTTCATTTCATTCATATTTATTTATGCAGGATTTATACATAATTATATTGGATGATGGAAAAAACATTTTCCGGTAAAAAAAGTTAAGCTATTCATACATAGTTTATGCATTTTTTTATGTGTCCAATTTTTTCTATAATTTATACTTGATTCTTATATAATTTCTGCATGTCTTTCGTGCGGGCAGTCAAGTGACCCGAACCTCGGACGAAGACGACCGCGGCGGTCGTCTCGCATGACCTGTCGACCTCCGTTTTAGGGATTTGATCACATTTGTGATCGGCTCGACTTTAGGAATGAGAGTCTGTGCCTGTGACTGTGAGCCCACTAAAGTTTTCATTATGGTTTTTCTTATTTTTCGATTTTTCAAATTTTAATGAGTGCAGCCCGGAATCGGGGCTTTTTGTGACACCTTAATTTTTTTCAGAATTTTTGTGCTCCAAGATCGGAAAATTCTTATAAGGGTGAAAAAATTAATATTTTTTTTATTGGAAAAAAAAAGAAAAACAGTTATTTTTATTAGAAATTTTGCGTAGATCACGAATCTAAACTCAATTTTTTTTTATCTGGCCCGGTTTTTGAGCTAGAGCCAAAAAATGGGGAAAAAAAATCGGGACTTGTCATATTTTGTCACTTTATGCAAATTTTTTGCTCATTTTTTGGCTCTGGCTCCAAAAACCGGACCGGATAAAAAAAATTGAGTTTAGATTTGCGAGATCTACGCAAAATTTCTGATGGGAAATGTCTGTTTTTTTTTTATGGAAAAAAAATTTTTAGACCTTAAAGAACAAATCGGGGTGGTTTCCCGTTGAGTAAAAAATGTGAAAAAAATTAGGTTTCATATGTGCCACAGAGAGAGGGGTGCACTCATTTAAATTCAAAAGTTCGCAAAATAAGGGACACCCTTCATTCGATTTGACAAGTACCGGTACTAAATCCACATAGCAGGCTATGTTCGATTCAAAAATCCACCATTGGAACTTTCAAAAATCTGGATAAATTTTCCATAACTCCTGCTTACCGATTTTCAGCCCTTTACACGGGCACATCAAATAAGCTATAAAGTTTTCTTTAATCATGAAATTTCAAGTACTCTTTTAATGACCATCGTAGAAATGCGCCCTATGCATTGAACGGAAGGCTTTTAACCCAACAAAAATCTAAACCATTCAATTCCTTAACCAAATTTATGTTCGGTCTTTTTTTCTTTTCTTTTTTTTTTTTTCACGTCATAAATTAGGCTTCTTTTATCGTTTTAACATTCGGCTATAAAATCATAAACTAAACGGTCGATAAAAATAATTCCAAAGTTGCAATTGATACATCGATTATGAACTTGTACCCACAAAAAAAACGGCTCTTGCCCTTCTAATAAAAGAAAAATTTAAAAAGAAAAAAAAGATAACCAAACTTGACCGACCAGTCCGGTTCCATTAAGTGATCGATTCGTGATTTCTGGGTTGCATGAAATCCTCCGAGACTATTTTTTTTTTTATTGTTTTTAACTGATGTGTGATATCCTGTATTAAACAACCGATATGGCCCCAATCTTTTTTCGTGATTTTTAATAAGATTAATATCTACATAATACGTATATATATTTTTTTAATATAAGGAACGTAGGGCTCGAATCCTATGCGACAAGCAAAAAGACGAGGAAAAAAATTGGGGGAAATTATATTTTTTAATTTATTTATATTTTTTTTTAAATGCTTTTTTTGTAAAAAGAAAAAAAAAACTTGCAAAAAATTAATATCGCTTCCGCAGCATATTAATTACCAATTAATTATAATTTTTAACCGCTACCCGAACTACATTTTTTTTTCTTCTTCTTATTTCTTCTCGAATTTAAATGTTTTTAAAAATCCATAATATCATAAAATACTTTTTTATGGCTTTAATGGATTAGTGCGAGGAATTACATGGGAAACAAATTAAATAAGCGTAATAACAATGTCATAATAAAAAAAAAATTAAAAAGAAAATGGCATGTTCACACAGAAAATAACAACGCTTATTAATTGGTCTCGAGCGCGATTTTAAATCCACGGATATTGCGCCTATTTTTAACTTATGAATGCTATATTTTAATTCGAAATTTAAATATAGGGCGGTTAAAATATTTATTTGGCTTTTCTTGAAATGCGTTAGAATTATTTATCGTAATATTTAACTGAGTATTTGATAAGAGTAAAATTTTTGCAGTATTTTTTTTTTTTTTTTTTTTTTTTTGTAGATTGAAGGTGTCGATTTGTTTGCCAAAAGACGAGCGTTGAGGCCCAAGCTTCAGTTGCTTTGAAGCTTTTTCAATTTTTTGATAACATTTTAGTTACTTTTGGTTTCATTAAGACATACTGGTCAATTAAATTAAAACAAAAACCTTTCTTTGATTGTATATAATATGCATAAATAATTATGCATATTTAAAAAAAATTGAATAAGCTGGGATAAAGTTGAATGTTTATTTGCGAATTTTTTTGCCTTATGATTTCAAAAAAATTTATGCATAAATTATGGAAAAATTATTCATATCCAGATTTTTATTTTAAAAAGAAATAATGCATAAATTTTGTAGAAATTTCTGGTGCTTATAGAAAAGCATGACTTTGCAAAAATTATGCATGTCAAAATTTTTGTATATATGATACAAAGATAATACTTTTTTATATAAATTTTTTGCATTTATTTTGCACAAAATATAAATGCAAAAAAAAAAAAAAAAAAAAAAAAATTCATACAAAAATTTGTGTAAAAAAAATTTGCACAAAACAGAAATTTTGCACAATTTTGGCAACACTTTTTCGTACGGGAAGATCCCTACGAAAAAGGAATGAATTAATGATAGAAAAATAATGTATAAATTATAAAAAAATTGGACATGCATAAAAAATGCACAAATCTGTGTACTGCACGTCAGAATTTTTTTGTGTAAGTGATACAAATATAAAGGTATGTCTCCATTGGTGAATTAATTACATGATGTAATTAATTACAGGATGTAATTAAATGATTTTCGAAGGTCCTATATCGTTGTTTTCGATCTTGCTGGTTAGACCTACATTATGAAAAAGGATATTAAGCACCAAAGATTTGAAAAAAAAAATTAACACCTTTGTAAACCGTTTAATTGCATTCTGTAATTAATTACATCATGTAATTAATTCACTAATGGAGACATATCTTAATACATTTTTTATATAATTTTTTTGCATTTGTTTTGCACAAAATATAAATACAAAAAAAGAAAAATTTATATAAAAATTTGCGCAAAAAAAATTATAATTATTTTGTGCAAAAAAAACATTTTGCACAATTTTGGCGTCACTTTTGAAAAAGGGATGCATAAATAATATAAAAATCATGTACGAATTGTAAAAAAATTGGACATGCATAAAAATGCATAAAAAACTGGAATTTTTTTCACCGAAATTTTGTATACTCCAATATGCATAAATCGATATGCATAAAATGGGGAAAAAGCAGAATAAGCATAATATTTACAAATTTTCTGCTTTGGGATTTAAAAAAAAAATTATATGCATAAATTATGCAATAATGAGGATTTTTACGGCAAACTAAATCCGCTAGGAGGCTGTCGGCTGCTATCATGGTAAAATGGCGGCCGGCTTCGGATTGGTTAATAATATTCCCTTCTCATATTAAAGTCATTTATTAACCAACCCGAAGGCGGCCGCCATTTTACCATGATAGCAGCCGACAGCCCCTAGCGGATTTAGTGATGGCGATATTTTTGAAAAATATCGATATTCGATATATCGATGTATCGATATTTTGAAATAAGCAATATCGATTAATCGATATATCGAGGTGAAAAATATCGATATCCGATATATCGGACCAAAAATCGTGATACAATTTTTTTTTATTCAAAAATTTTGCCTACACCTCTCCAGGACTCCATAATTCCAATGTTCAATGAAAAATTATAACAATTCATTTGTTTAAAATCCATTTAATTCGTTAACGATATTTTAGGAAGTTAAACAAATAATACGTATAGAATATCTTCTATTTCTTTATAGTTAAAATAAAATTTTAAATTTAGTATTCTTAACCGAAATAATTAAAATTCTGTAACGATTAAACAGTATAAATTAAAAGTTGCAAAATTTTTCAAAAAAGTCTAGATAGTGTTACGATTAGGGTGGGACTTGCCATAAACCCGATATGTATAGCGGCCATCTTGCTTAGCATGGTAAGAAATATGGCCGCTATAGTATGTATGTTAACTGGTAACAATTGTCAGTATCAAATTTTGAAAGGCATCATTCAAATATTACGTAAGCATCTTTAAGGGAGAGGAGAAAGTTTTTTAAATGCTTACGCCAATCTTAAATCTCCATAAGAGGAAGCCTAATTTTGATTGCCATGAGGCGGGAGGGGATCCAAAATTTCTAAAATAGTGTTTTTACATAATGCTTTAATGACGCCAAACTATCTGAAATGCATAAAAATTTCAATTCATAATTTTTTTTTCCCTTCAGTCTTATAAATTCGTATGTAATTTCATATGCGATATCGAACTTCGATATTGAAGGAAAAATATCGATATTCGATATTATCGAAGAGGCGAAAATAGGGTCCGATATATCGATATATCGAAAAATCGATATTTTATCGCCATTACTAAGCGGATTTATTTTGCCCTAAAAATCTTCATTATATCCGTTCAAATTTTTTTACTCCAAAAATTTATGCATATTCCAATTTTGGCGCTTAAAAAATACATACATAAACTTTTGCAAAATTATAAATAATTTAGATGAAATATTTTTGCTTTTATTTTTCAAAAATTTTATACACTTTTTGCATCACTTTTTCATACAGGGCTGTGTTGTTAATGGAAGTGAAACTTCCGACAGCATTTTTAATTGGTTCATTTTTTGGTTCACAATCGGTTCGCCCTTTTCGAATTTGATAAGACCCTTCCGGAGAGTAATCACCCCTTGCAACTAACCTTATTAGGACCATCCGGAGTCAAAGGGTGAACGAAATCGGCGAATAATCGCAATTGTTCGACGTCATAAAATCCGTCATACTTAAAAAGATTTATTCATTTCACCGAGAAGCAAATCAAAAACAATCAACCAAAGAAGCTCTCATGGCCTTTTATAAAAACCCATTAGAAAGATGATTCTGTTAATTATTACTCTGAATAACTCTAATAGAAACAATCGCGCGCTTGCGATTTTTGTTTTTATGCTTGTAAAAAAAAAAATTAATAAGATTTCATTGAGTTCTTTTACATTTATTATTAATCTTCGAAGCGTTATTTTATTTTTAATTATTTTAAACGGGTCTTTAAGTGGTTTTTATCTTTAGAAAAGAATAAACTTCATCATAGCAGCCTGATTAACAATGAATCCTTTTTCGGTTTTTCTTTTGTTGATAATTGCTTACATGATAAACAATTTTTTTTTCTTCACTCGGGTTCGATTTTTTTTTTTTTTTTTTTTTTTTTTTTTGTCCTGGTTAAATTTAAAGCGCGGGAAAACGATTCCCCACCCCGCGAAACCTTTCCAAATGGAGACCATTTATCGCACGTACGCCATACATTAATTTAGGCCTACTGACCGCGCTCACGATACCTCCATCTTGTACATTTAAAATCACTATTTCATATAGCGTAATAATACCGAGGCACGAAACGAAAATTAGGCGAAGGGGGAAAAATAGGTACGTCAATAAGTACGTGATGATGCTTTTTATTTCTTTTGTTTTTGGTCTACTTCTTGTTTTTTTTTTCTATTTATTTTCGTTTTCACTACGAGATCGGAAGAAGGACAGGATTTGGGTGTCGGAAGTAAAGAAGCGCTATAGGATTTTTATCGGAATAAAGATGATTCGTCCCGTACGAAAAAAAAGATGCAAAAAGTATCATATCTACGCATCACCGCATTTTTTCGCAAAAAAAAAAAAAAAAAAAAGATGGATTTTTTTTTTATGGCAATTAAGCTCAAGTCGCCACGCTTTCTCGTTGAGTAAAAAATTTAAAAAAATTCGGGTTCACCAGTACACCAAGGAGAATCATTTTGGGGGTAAGCGATTTGAAATTCGAAAATTGCCAAAATAAGGGATACTCTAATATATACCTTATGGGTATATATTTGTCTAAGCATAGGCGATTGTATATACATACATTTCGTCCGCTAATTGCGAACCCTAGTTTTAACCTCACAATAAATGCTGGCGAGTTGCAACTTGACAGTGTTTAGCTTGAACCTGAAAATTTGAAATATTTTCTTAACACATTATTATTGTTATTATACATTATTATTATTATTATTATTTTTTATACATTTAAATTACTGGCAATATTGTAATTTGACAATATAGGCAAAATAAATGATGCTGTCAAGTTTGAACTTGCCGATGCACGTTGGAACTTGACAACGCCAGGTTGAAACTTGACAACGGCCATCTCAACCCAAGAAAAAGTGCGTTAAAAAATTTTATAACTCTTTAACGTTTTGGCCGATTTTAAAATTTTATAGCTATGTATAATTTTTTATAATTAAAATTTTTAACTGAGTAATATATTAATTCTGTGCTTGAATTGCCCTATACCGTACTTAACAAATGGGGACTTTATAGGCTCTTTTTTAAACATTTTTCATGAGAAAAAAAAAGAAAAAAAAATTACAATTTTTTGGAATAGAACTTGAGCCTTGTAGTCGACTTACCAGCCGCCTTTATCCGCTACACCACTTTTCAACTGAAATATGGTAATATACTGGCAATATGGTTATATGTAATATCACTGGTAATATGGTTTTTAAGTTGCCAATTATTTTGATTTATAATATTTTATTTTCCAGATTTTTCCGAATTTTCGGTTTATTTCTTTCTATATTTTTAATTTGGCAAAGGCTCAAAAATAAAAAAAAAACAGAAATAGAAAAATTCGGGAAGCGGTAGAAGAAAATAAAAAGACTTAGAACAAAAAACTGAAAATAATTTCTGTTATAAAATTTTATAACGAATTATAAATAGACGCCTTTTTTGGTGGGTTATAAAATTTTATAACGAAGTTTAAGTTTTTAATATCTCAATTTTATAACACACTTTTTCTTGGGAAAAAAATAGAAAATTTGAAGTGTCAGCCCAAAAAATTGGAACCTGGTGCGCCCCCCCCCCTTCACCACGCCACTGTTCCATCGAAACGAAAAACAATACCTCGTCAGGGGTGCCATTTAAAAATGGCAATTCTCGATATTTTTATGGCAAAAACCGAATTTTTTATTGCTTCTATAAGATTGACTCGGTTATTAAATTATTTTCATTGCATTAAACAATCGTACTCTTTACTCACCGGTCACCGATTTACTTTAAAAAAAGAAAAAAAAAAAAAAAAAAAACTTTGAAAATGTATATGCTCACTTTTTTCATCGTCTTGGTTTTCCTATTTTTAAAGATTGTGTCTGCGGCGGTGATACAGGCGGAAGCATGTAAGTGAAAAATTTTGCTTTTCAAAAAGGATTTACTTGAACGTAATTAAATTAAATTTAATTTAATTACGTTTTTTTTACAGTCAGGCTGGCGAGGTCCCCACCTCAATTGCCCTTACCCCTTCCAGTTCCATGTCAATATCTATTGTGTTAGAACAAACCGTTTTAAGGAAAAACTGGATCTTTTGGTATGGCAAATGCAAAAGGCAATTGGAACTCGATTTTTTTACATTTTTTTTTCTTAATTCGGAATAATCGATTAACTGGATCAAAAAACGACTACATTTTTTAAATTTTCAATTTAATTAAATTTTTGCTCACATATTCGGAACATCTCGACCGATTCTTCCCAAAAATTAATCATCTCCACTCCCACTCATATTTGTAAGCAAATTATGTAAAACAATAAAAAATAATATTATGTATAACAATAAGCAATGTAAAACATCTCTTCTTGGCAAAAAAAAGAAAATATGAATATATTATTTGGTAAATAAAAGCCAGAGTAGGCCTAATATCATTTCTACCAAACACGGGGAATTTCACTTTATTTTCAGCACTTCAGCCATTTTGGCTTATTGGTCGTATTATTTGTATCAAATTGGCATAAATCAAGTAGAAGGCACCAATGATTATTCAAAAACTAATGTTTTGATCTGACTTCTTTTAAAAATTTTTTTTGCTAATAGCTGTAAAAGTTAATACTTAAAATTCTAACTATTATTAAAAAGCATAGGTAACTTGCGATAACATTTAAATTACAGCATTAAAAATTTTCAAACACCTTGTACTAAAAACTTTTTTCCCGATTCAAATTAATATTTCGCATTTATTTATAAGATAAGTGGCGCACTGAAAAAGGGCGGGCGTGGGGCCCGGATCTCCCCGGGTATCTCCTTTTGGGGGTGAAATTTGAAATTTTCTTTTCATTTCATATAGTTGAATGTAATTTTTTTCTAGTATTGTGCAAACAAAAAATAAATTATTTTTCAGGAAAATTCAGGAAGAAAGTGCACTAAAAAAAATTCCTTAGGATTAAAATTTTTAAAAAATCTCAAAACTATAAATTTTCTTCAAAATTTCTCAAGAGCAAGAATAATCCTAAAAAAATAGTTTTCTTAGTCACTTTTTGAATTTTAACTTAAATAATTAAAATATTCGTTAGGAGCTTTTTGAATTTTCATAAAATTCTAGGAACTCATTACAAATTTTTTTTAACTCAACAAAATTAAAAAATCTTGCATTTTCTCGTCAAGCCCAATTTCAAAAAAAAGTCAAAAAAAAAAAAAAAAGCGTTAGAAGAAAATAAAAAGACTTAGAAAAAAAACTGAAAATAATTTTTGTTTTAAAATTTTATAACGAAGTTTAAGTTTTTAAAAACTCAATTTTATAACAAACTTTTTCTTGGGGCAATGTTAACTTTGCATTTGTTATGTCAGTCGACAAATCAGAAATTAAAAATGAAATTTCAAAACTCCGGTACATATCTCAACCTTTATTAAGACCTCGTTTAAATCAGAACAACTATGTTAACGAGCGGGTTTTCAAAATCGCTACCAGACATATCGACCTCAGATTTAAAAAAAAAATTCTATCCTACATAAAACCCCATCTCATTAATGCAAGAAACTCGAGCAAAAAAAATAAGTAAAAAAAATTCTTAGGCGTATCATTAGATAATGGGTGCTAAAAAGTAATAACACTTAACCTCCATAAACACAAAATACAAAATAATAAGTAGACCTTCCGCAATCTAGCATTAGTTAACCAAGATTATCGCAGAAAAAAAAAAAAAAAAAAAAATAAAAAAAGGAAAAATGATTTTTGTCTGCAATACAGTTTTGCGCATTGAATAATGATAGTATTTACAACCTTCCAAGTTACCAAAATATGTAATTGAAAAATAATCGGTGACCCGGTTTGTCTTGCGGCTTCCAATAACCCTGTTAAAATCGGTGTATATCTCCATTTACGCCCAGACGTATTAATATCATGCCTTTAAACTGACTTAGAAGATTTAATTAATTTTTTTTTCCTATGCCGTATTAATACTAATTATTTTTTTTTCTCCCATTTTTTTTTGGTGAAGATGATCGATCGTCAGTCCTCGATTTTTAGGTGTATTGGATATCGAGGACGAGAATGATAATGCGACAAATCCGCTATCAATTTTCATCTTAATTTTTTTTTTCCCGTAAAACGCGTATATCTGACTATTTTTCAATGCAAATGATACAGTAGAGTCGTGTATCACGCATTCTTCATTACACTATTCATCATCATTCTGCCTCTAGTCCCTTGTAATTTAATATTTATTCCATCTTCGTATGTAAGTTTTAGATTTAAAAAAAAAAAAAAAAAAAAAAAAAAAAAAAAATGGCGAGTGACTGCAGGGGCAGCATGGTCGATAGATGATTTTCTTTTTTTATAAGTATTACCAGCCTATTAAAAAGAACAGATTGAAATTGACCAAGTCTTCTTAAAAAAAAAAGTAATAAGAAAGGCCTCGCTAGGCCATCAGCTAGTTTAAATTTGCTGACATCATCAGCTTCCATATCTCATTAGTTATGTCCAACTAAATTATTACCGTACGGAGGGGCGACTTTGTACTTTTCGAAAAATCGATTAGAATACCATTAATTCTGAAAAATAAGTAATGTTATGTAATAAATCTCATAAAACATATTATCTATTAAATATGTTATTATTAAAAAACCTTACAAAAATTTTTTACGCTCGAGATTTTACATATGTGTAAAAATACAAAGTCTCCCATCCGTACGGTATAAATTGATAAAAAAAAGGAAAGGAAAGAAGGAAAAAAAGCCCTGGAAAACGGTGGAACCCAAACGAAACAGTTGCTGAGAAAGAAAGTACCAGGGGATGATGCAGCCCAAGAGATGCATAAATAATATAAAAATCATTTATCAATTACACAAAACTTGAGCTAACATAAAAATGCATCAATTATTTATAAAGAACTTAACTGTTTTTACCGGAAACATTTTTTTTCCTCCTAAAATATAATTATGCATAAATTATGCATAAATAATTATGCATACAATAAAAAAAGTTTCATAAGCAAAATATTTGCAAATTTTCCTGCCTTATGATTTAAAACAATTATATGCATAAATGTTGTAAGGATTATGCATCATACAATTTTAAGATTTTTAATTTTTCAAGATTTTTATGCTTAAAAACACAGTGCATAAATTTTGTAAAATTATGCATGATTAGATTTTTTTTTTTTATTGGGAATGGCGTTCCCAAATTTAGTTGAGGAATAGAAATTTTAAAATCGGCCAAAACGTTTATAGAGTTATAAAATTTTATAACGCATTTTCTTGGGTGGAGATGGCCGTTGTCAAGTTTCAGCCTGGCGTTGTCAGCTTACAACGTGCATCGGCAAGTTCGAACTTGACATTATCATTTATTTTGCCTATACTGTCAAATTACAATATTTTCGGTAATTTAAATGTATAAAACAATAATAATGTATTAAGAAAATATTATCAAATTTTCAGGTTCAAACTAAACATTGTCAAGTTGAAACTCGCCAACATTTATTGTGAGGTTAAAACTAGGGCTCGCAATTAGCAGATGAAATGTATGCATATACTATCGCCTATGCTTAGCCTATGGGTATATATTATGGTGCCGCTTATTTTAACAATTTTCGAATTTCAAATCGCTCACCCCCAAAAATGATTCTCCTTGGTGTACTGGTGAACCCGAATTTTTTTTCATTTTTTACTCAACGAGAAAGCGTGGCGAGTTGAGCTTAATTGCCATAAGAGAAAAAAAAATCGATAATTTTTTTTTTCGACGAAAAAATGTTGTTCCTTATCGGAAATTTCCCGTAGATCACGAATCTGAAGTTCGTTTTTTTATATCTGGTCCGGTTTTTGAGGTAAAAGTCAAAATATGGCAAAAAACGTGGTAAAGTGACAAAACATAGCAAGTCCTCAGTTTCACTCGTATTTTGGTCTCTAGCTCATAAACTGGACCAGCTATGAAAACAACGGACTTCAGACTCGTGATCTACGGAAAATTTACAATAAGAAACCGCCTTTTTTCGCGAAAAAAATTGTCGATTTTTTTCTCTTATGGCAATTTTCGGAACTTTAAGCTCAAGTCGCCACGCTTTCCCGTCGAGCAAAAAATTTAAAAAAAAATTCGGTTTTATTAGTCCGCCAAGCACAACGATTTTTCGGGGTAAGCGATTTGAAATTCGAAAATGGCCAAAACAAGGGACACCCTAGTATATACATGGTGGCAGAATTTATACTGCACAGGTTGCCATGGTTACCCATAAAGAAAACATTGTGTGTAAGCACAATATAAATTCTGCCACAGTGTATATACACCAGTCCAAAATATATGTATATTTTCCATCCCTCCTAGTTAAAACGTAACAAGGTTTAAAATTCAAATACCCAAGTTGGAACTTGATAATGGCAGGTTTGAACCTGACAATGCTAAGGTCAAACTCAACATGGTCAAGTTACGATTAAGGTTATGACATTATGGCAAAAATAATACACCCTTTGAGGTCGTGAAAATTTGTTTTTATTTTTAATTATTAAAACGGACATCTGGAAAATAAAAAACAATCAACAGGTTAAAAACATTTAAATAGTTTTTTTTAATGTTTTTAACCTGTTGATTGTTTATGACGCAGACAAAATTAAAAAAAAAAAAAAAGATTAAATTTAGTCAAGTTACAAGTTTGGTCACGTAGGTTGGGTTGACTCAACTTGACAATGTCAAGTTGAAACCCGCCAATATTTATTTTCACGTTTAACCTGACAATTTCAGGTTCCAACTTGACAGTCGGCACATTAACAATGAACTAAAAAATTCCAGTAAGGACTATTTTTTTTTTTTTTTTTTTTTTTACCGATAATTTTTTTTTTTTTTTGCGAAAAAGCAATCCGTTCCTATCGGAAATTTTCTGTAGATCCCAAATCTAAAGTCAATTTTATAATATCTGTCCGAATTTTGAGCTGGAAGCCGAAATATGAGCAAAGACAAGTAAGGACATATCATGTTTTGCATGTCACTTTACGACCTTTTTTTCGCAACATTTTGGCTTTCAGCTTAAAAACTGGTGCCGATATTAAAAAACGGACTTCAGATTCGTGATATGCACAGAATTTTCTATAGGAAATTGGCTGTTTTTTTTTTACCAAAAAAAAAAAAGATTTATTTATGGGAATAGTTCGATCTATAAGCTCAATTCATAACACGCGCTTTAAGTGCTGGCGCGGGTTTCAGCTTGACGATGTTAAGTTTGAATTTGTTTAGTTCAGGTCGTAACTTGTTTGCGTCAGGTTTGAACTTGATCAGATCAAATTTAACAGAGGGACACCCTTTTTTGAAAATTAAAAAAAAAATGTAATGGTACCGATACCGCAAAGGTTCAGTCTTTCAATCAAATAAAAGGTAGCGATTCTAATTTAGGTAGCTATTGTCGCTATTTTTATTTATATTATCAAATAAAAAGCTTTAATTCGAGTGTAAATTGGAGTGAGAGACAAATGAGTCGCGGTTAATTATTCATTAAAAAGTCGGATTAAAATTTAAACAGTCTAAACAACCCACTCAAAAAAAAAAAAAAAAAAAAAAACTCGATAAAAAAAATTAAACCCTAAAATTTTAAAAACGCTATTATTTCAACACCTGAGTGCATGTGCCCCGCCAGATTTTTTTAAATAGGGCACGTAAATATTCCCACAACCCAAAAAAAAAAAGGAGATTCAGAGGAACGAAATTTCAACCGGTTTAATCGAGTGGCCAAGGAGGAAAAAGCTTCGTCACAAGGTTCAAAGGATCCTATTAAAATATCATTAAATTGTAACATGTAATTTCACGGTACCTGTAAACGCAATTCATGTACCTACTTACCGAAAAAAAAAACCTAATTCGTTAATAGGAAAAACCTTTCCAGGGCAAAAGTCTTAAAAAAAAAATGAAGAAGATGATGGTTCTTCCGAATGAATTGACATCCAAATAAGATGAACGGTCAAATTTTTTTTTTTTTTTTTTTTTTTGTGAGTGTGTGTGAATTTATAATATTAAAGCGGATGGATTAATTAACGTCGGCTACTTAAGACCTCTCTTAGAATAAAACGTCGAATGTTTATTGTGGGATCGTAAAAGGAATAGAACTCATCGGGTTGTTGTAACGGATCGAAAAAGAAGAAATCACAGGGTCACTCGGCCGACCACAGCTTGAAGCTCTATCTATACAACTCAATAAAATTTAAATTTAAATATCTTTTTTGACACTGCTCACCTTCGTTTTCATTCCTTATCGATTATAATCTTCTTTATTTTTGCCCCCGATTTTTTATTTTTCGTAAAATCATAATTTGGGCGATTAAAATACCAAAAAAAAATTAAGTCTTGGGCCATATCAATTAACTTTAAATTTATTGTTTTTTTTACACCACCGTTTTTTTTTTTTTTTTTTTTTTTTTTTTTTTTTTTTTTTGATGAATTGGTAACAAAAAAAAAAGGAAGCGTATAACTCGATATCGGGTTGTTATAATAATAAGACATGACACCTTGTATAATTTTCTCAGTCGGGGGTTAATATTTATCTATTTATAATCATCCATAAATCGTCAAACCACAAGTGTGGAATTTTTTTGCCATAAGCTACCATTCCTCGCGGTTTACTTAGCAGTCATCATAGGGAAGTGATTTATTGTTACCGTCTTTTATTGTCTAACGAGATAGCAGAGCATTAATCTATATTTTATAAAATCCATTATAATTTTTTTTTCTTAAAAAAAAAAAAAAAAAAAAAAATTGAACCTATAATAGGATATTAAAATGTACCGTGAAATGGGGTGGAAATGACCAGAGGGGTAAAAAGTTAATTGGTTCAAAAAAAAAAAAAAAAAAAAAAAAAAAGAATAACAAAGCTCAATTTTTTACGGTGCAACACTGAAAAGGACAGGTTTAGGGGGCAACAATGTAAGGTAGGGAATATCACCCCACCCCCAACCAAACTATTACTTTTTTTCTTAAAAAAAAAAAAAAAAAAAGTGTCCCCGTCTTGAATTTTTTTTCCCCTACCATCCGTTTATTTGTCTTTTTTCCCAGAAAATAATGTACCCTCCCCCCCCCACACAATCCATGATTGCTTCCTCTCTGGTTTTAAAAATCTGGTTTCCAAATTCCTCGGTCAAGGGAATTTTTTAAGGTAAAATATTAAGAAAACTTTTTGTAATTCAGAACCAGATTTTTTTAATTTTCCTGGGGCTAGAATCCTGCCCTTGTCGGACTTTGGGCTTCGGCCCGGCCCAAAATTGGTCGGAGCTCGTGGTGCCCAATCCGAGCTTCAAGTTTCGATTATCAGAGGAAAATCATGATTTCTTTAATTTTCTTTTCTTATATCAAAAGTTCCCTAATCCCGGATTTTTTCATTTTCCGGGAAAAATGAAGCTTCACATGCTGTTTAGGACAGGAAAATTTGTGCATGACACAACCTTGATCTTGACTTGAAAATAAAACAATTTTTAAAAATTGAAAGAAAAGAAGAAGAAAAAAAAATACCCTTAGTTGCATTTTAAAACCCTCAGTTGTGGGGCACTTACGATAAAGAGGGAATGGGGTAGACTGTAGTAGGGTGGTTTGAAAATCAGCTTTTTTCGAATTTCAAAACTTTTTTATGGGGAATAGTTTTTTTATTGGTAGAGGATTAACCATGAATTTTTTCGGATTTTTTCAACGGCACCTTGACGTGTCAAATTGGCCTTCAAATTTCCAAAAAGTCCATATAAGGGCCGGCCAAAAATGAACATTTTTTCTGGCATAAAAGACTATCGATTCCTATCGGAAATTTTGCGTAGATTACAAATTTGAAGTAGAAAATTAGTTTTGAGGCACGGTTTTTGAACTGCAGGGCGGATTTCGCCCAAACGCTAATCAGGCCAATCAGGCCTGTAGGCCAAATCAGGCCACTACAGTCCGAATTTTATACACTTTTTGCAGTCAATTCAGCGTCTATTTAAAGAGGCAGTAATTTATATTCATAGTACACAGTAAAAAATATTATGTAAATATGTTCTAAACGGTCCACATAAATTTTTTCTGTTGTTTTTCCCAAAAGGTAAACATAAACAAAAACAACATAAAAATTATGTGGACCTACTTATGTTGATTTTGACATAAAATTTTTAGGGCAGTACTTTTTCATAAAACAGCAGTTTTTTTAAAAATAGATTGACAGGAAATTTAATAATGTGGCAGCTTTTTTATTGGCAGTACAATTTTCGGCAGTAAAAAAATTATTTTGGCAGTAAAAAAAAATATTTCAGCAGTGTAACGAATAATTTGGCATTAAAAAGCATTTTTTGGCATTTAAAAAAAATGTTAACATAAAGCTACTCAAAATATATGTTTGATATATTTTTCAGCTTTTAAAGCGATCAAAAATTATGCGTGTTCCAGCGAGTAAATAATGTTTGTTCTGCAAATGAATAATGCCCTGCGTTCTTTACCCAATATTTGTGCAAACACATAAATAGATATAAAAAAATTAGCTTTATAAAAAAACGGGCGTATGTCCGTTCTTAAGTTGGCACTTGTCTTCTATTTTTAACTTATGTAAACAAAGATTCAATTCCAGAACGGACATACGCCCATCTCGGTTACCACGGCAGCATTTATACAATAGTCGTCTTTTTGATCACTTTTTCGTACAGGTTCTGTTCAAATCTGAAAAGGGTCAGCATTGAAATACAAAATCATGATTTTTGCATAAATCTCCGTCGCAAAATTAAGCAACTTTCAATTATAAAAAAGTGAGCCCATAGGGTCGTATGAGCATATTTTGAGGGAATATATTATCCCAAATTTTTTCTGAATGGTGCTCAAATGTTCAAAATCACTGATGCTATTTATTTTTCATTTTTAATTGCAGACAGCGGCCGGAGAAGAAGTAGAAGTGGTTGAGGCGGTGCCAGGAACGACGCATGGAAATCAAAACCAGCCATTCGAACACGGGGACACGACACAAAACAACAACAACAACAGCGCGCAGGACCGAGAAGATTCCGATGTAGCTAGCAGCGAGCAAGTTTCAAGCCCCGAGGATCAGCAAGCCGCCGAAACGGGTCCGAAGCACAACTACGTACCCCCGGCGAGAGCTCATCCACCGTCCAATCAGAACGGACCGCATGGGAACGGGCCTCACAGGGACGGACCCCACCGGGACGGACCTCACGGAAACGGACCTCACGGGAATGGACCTCACGGGAACGGGCCTCACGGCCCCAGACCGAACGGCCCTCATAATGGGAAAAGACCAATTTTCGATCACAATCTTTATCACGGACCCCCTCCTCCGCCTCCTAAACAACAGCAATTGCAACAACAACTGCAACAACAACAGCAGCAGCAACAACAGGGAGATGCCAGCGAAAAAATTTACAAAGTGGGACCGCCGCCGAGTCACGGGATAAGCGCTGAGCCGTGGCCCGCCCCGACTCCTGAAATGCCGAAAATCGTGTCGTTGGACGTGAAATGCGAGAAAAATTCGATGAAAGTTTACATCGGATTTGACAAGCCGTTCTACGGGATCGTCTTCAGCAAGGGTCACTACAGCAACGTGAACTGCGTTCACCTTCCGGCCGGTTTGGGCAGGACGTCCGCACATTTTGACATCAGCATACACGCGTGCGGCACGGCCGGAAACACGGAAAACGGATTATACGGCTACGGAGCGGATTCCGGTTCCGGGACGTATTTCGAGAACATAATCGTCATCCAGTACGATCCTCAAGTCCAAGAGGTTTGGGATCAGGCGCGTAAACTCCGTTGCACTTGGCACGATCAGTACGAAAAATCCGTCACGTTCCGACCGTTCCCCGTTGACATGTTGGACGTCGTCCGGGCCGATTTCGCCGGGGACAACGTCGGCTGTTGGATGCAGATCCAAGTCGGCAAAGGTCCGTGGGCTTCGGAGGTGTCCGGTTTGGTCAAAATCGGACAGACGATGACGATGGTCCTTGCCATCAAGGACGACGACTCCAAATTCGACATGCTCGTCCGGAACTGCATGGCCCACGACGGGAAACGAGCTCCGATCCAATTGGTCGATCAGAAGGGTTGCGTGACCCGACCGAAATTGATGTCGCGATTTACGAAAATCAAAAATTTCGGAGCGTCCGCTTCCGTTCTCTCCTACGCTCACTTTCAAGCGTTCAAATTCCCGGATTCGATGGAAGTCCACTTCCAATGCACCATCCAAATTTGCCGGTACCAATGCCCGGAACAATGCTCGGAATCACACGGAAATCTCCATAACAACCACGCCGGATTGTTGGAAGCTCACGCGTCCCATGGCGGCCCCGCCATCGACACTGGCTACGGACTCCCTCCTCCCCCGTTAGGGCTCCCGTTGGAAGCTTACCTCGGTGGGCCCGTTCGGCCGAGGGACGAAAGGCGAGTCGGGCGAAGGCATCGTCGTGAGACGCCCGAAAAAGAAGTCGGTTTGAACAGGATCATCCGGGTTGTCTCCACCGGGGATTTGACGTTCTCCCTGGACGAAACCGGGAACGCGACGGAAGCCCCGATGATCGTCGTCCCCGCAGGTTTCGACTCGTCCGGTCTTATCTGCATGTCGACGCCGGGCTTCGCAGCGACGCTCGTAGTTTTATTAGGCATCCTTATCGTATCTTGTTTAATGTCCGCATTTTTATGCGTTAGGCTACGTCCGTTTTCGGCGATCGCTGAAAAAAATTTAGCTGTTTCATTTACGAATCCGACGACGTCGCAGAAAAAACAAACGAAGCGTTGGTTCTGCTCCTAAAAATTTCTATATAAAAAAAAAAAAATTATTTATTGGGAGAATTTAGACTTTTTTGAGAAGCAAATTTGAAAAACTTTTTTTTTTTTTCATTTTCTAAAAAAAAAAAAAAAAATTAAAAAAAAAAAAAATAAATAAATAAATAGATAAATAATAATAATTTATAAATCAGTACTAGTCAAATATAAAATTACTTTTTAGATTCGGTGGATGGAAATCACCGTTGGGAATTTTTTTTTTCCCAACGGTGTTTTCCATCATATTCGAAAAGTTACACGTAATCATTTTTTTTTTTTAGCAGTTTTTAAATTTCGATTTGCTTCGTCTCGGCATCAAACTTATTTGGGGTTAAAAAAAAAATTAATTTGTTAGCAAATTAACAAATTGAGAAAAAAAAACATGTATGGGAATTAGATAGAAATAATTCGTTTTTGCCATTTTAAGGTGCGTTCGGCTACTTGAACGGAGGGAGGAAAAAATTGTCATTTTACTGGAACTATTGCTCATTTTTCTTTCACGGAATATTTATGCGTAAATCTACGGTATATCTATACTAAAATTGACGGTGTATTTATGTTTAAATTGACGGTATATTTATATTAAAATTTACGGTATATTTATACCAAATTTACGGTATATTTATACCAAAATTTACGGTATATTTATACCAAAATTTACAGTTTATTTATACCAAAATTTACAGTTTATTTATACCAAATTTACGATATATTTATTCCTAAGTTTACGGTATATTTATACGTAGCTGTGCGATAAATACTATTTTTAGCCGAACTAACCTTATTTTTTAAAAAAAATGAAGACTACATTTTTGGTCGGTTAATATTTTTTTTCTTAAAGGAAATAAGTCTTTTTTTATAGAGGAAATTAATTAATAATTGTAATAATTAATTGTAAAAATTTTTTTTATTATTTTATATAAAAATATTTGTAACTGATTTAAACTTAAAAGGAAAAAAAATGCTGTTTTTGTATTTTTGAAATGAGTATTTTTGGAAGTTTTGAAAGTGTTGAAAGACAGTTAAAGAAAAAAAATCCTCATCATATAGTTTAAAACATCATTTATTAGGGTTGATTTTAAGAATTACAGTAAAAATAGTGTGGCTTACCTAATTTTGTTTTCATGCGTTTTAAGATATTTTTTGTTAAGTCTTTTACTAAAACAGTGCCTAAAAGTGCTCAAAAAGAATATCCATCTTGCTGATTCTCCATTTAAGTGAAAAGGACTTAAGTGATTAGGTTTTCAAAATCTCATACCTGGAAATAATCATGTTTCTTTTTTTTAACTGGAGCTGAAATTTAGATTAGAAATTAAAAAGAGTTACCAACTTAAAAAAATTCTAGGAACATTTACTGGCTTTTCTTAATTTCAAAATAAAGGAACTAGCAAGATGGCGTTGCATTTGGGGGGCGATTAAGGGGCCATTCAAAATTTTCGTTAAAATTTTCAGGGTGGGCGAGGGAGGGTCAGAAATGTTTTAAAAAAAAAAACGTAGTATTTGGATGGCAATGGCAGGGTTATAGGAGAATGGCTAAAATTTTTGAGAATTGCTTAGAGAGACATCTAGCGCCACTAAGGAGCAAAATTTATCACTGGCCTAGACTCAAAAATGAGTGAATAGCGAAATAATGGAAAGATAAAAAGCTTCTAAAGATTACACGAAAGCTATTTAAGTGCGATGAAAGGAATAATGCCATGTAGGCAACTTTTAAAAAAAAGAAGAAACATTTAATTTTATGATGTAAATATTACTCAAATTAATTAGGTAAGATAATTTTGGCAAATGTAAAAAATAATAAATATTTTAGGCTTTTAGTATTAATTTTGTAAAATTAAATTTCTTTTCTTTAATTCAGAAGTTAAAATTTTGTGTAACAACATGTGTAGTCTTTGAAAAATTGGGAAGCAATAAGGAAATTTTTATTCTATGCCTAGCTAAAAATAAATGGCGAAATTTTTTTTCATTTAAAAAAAATTAAAGGAATCCTAATATTGTCTAATGACACGTCAAAAGCACTCCGCAATGCGATATCGAATTAATATTGTTTTTATTGCTCTTGAAATCGATAAATCAATGAAAGAGCATATTCATACTGTTGTAAAACACTTTCCGTATTACTTCACACGAACTTGAAACGGAAAAAGAAAAATAGGTATGCCTTGAGGGTATTATAGATTAGGAAAATGGCCGCATTGTTCTTGCTATATTAATAAACGTTCTTTTTTTTTTTTTGAAAGTATCGAGCTCGATTGTAGAGCAAATGGTGTTTTAAACGGCTATACGACCAGATAATGAACTACTTCATTAACAAAATAGGTTCTTTTTTATTATTATTGTTATCATCATCATTATTATTAATATTTTTTTTTATTGCGGAAACGTGAACAGGCGATTTCAAAAAAAAAAAAAAAAATCTTTAAGGGGTTATTTAAAAAAAAAGGGTTGAACTCGCCTTTTCATGTTAGCTTAAAAACAAGATGCAAACTCAAGTTTTGGATGTTAAATATAATTTGAAGTGCTCTTCGGAATTTGCATCTTGAGTTTTGAGTCAATTTTTTTTAAAAAGACATTCAATTAAAATTGGATGAATGTACAGTACATTACTGTTTTAATTAATTTTTTTTTTTAGTAATTCGATATTATTAGTCGTTATTTATTAGTTAAATTATCGTTATGCACACTACTTTTGCTCATTTATTTTGTAGAATTAGTTAACTTATTTATTTTCGAATCTTGGAAATTTTCGAATTGCAAAGGGTTTTTTTTTCGAAAAAAAAAAATGGTGAGGTTATGTATTTTCTTTTTTACGCCCTTTGCTCATGTTTATTATTATTTTCAATAATGTACAAATTTTTTTTTTATCTGTTATGATCTCACTGAGAAAATGCGAGTGCGAGTGAGAATATAAAAAATATATAAAAAGTAAAAAAAAAAAGAATGAATAGGTTGCTGATTGTAGTCACAATTTTTTGTAAAAATGAACGCGTGAATGCTTCAAACTAACAGGTATTATTTCAATTTTTTTTTGTGTGTGTAAAAACAAATTAAAAAAATATAATTTTTTTTTTTAAAATTCACCATTTTTTTTTATTTTATTTGAAGTTCCATTAAGACGCAAAAGCGCGTTATTTATTAATTCAAAATAAGAAAAAAAAAGATTAAGGAGAAAGATAATAGTTGATGTAATAAGAAACAAGATTCGTGGAATGTGAGGGCAATGACTTACTGCTGTCCCGGTGACCTACACACACATTGCCTTGGGGGGCTGAGGACAGACCGAGTGCCCGACTTGCCTCAAGTTATGAGAACCGTTTCCATGTGCGCTGTGCCTAATACCACCTTTCCTCCATTCACGATCCGTTGGTGTCTAGCCGCGTGCAAAACATAGTGTTAGGATCGTTTCAAATCAAAACGAGTTTTTATTATTCGATTATTTAATTTACCGAAATCATTTTTTTTTTTCCCCAACCAGATTATTAATGATCTTTCCTCATATATGGTAAGAAGAGTTGTAAATGAAAAATGTCATAAATCTCAATAGTTGGTCTCTTCGAGACTCAAAAACCGATCATTTTATTTCGAAAAAAAAAAATTAATTTATAAGTGACCCAAAAGACATGAATAGAATTTCCTATTGATAAATGGAACGCTTAATATTATAAAAAAGCGAAATATCATGTTTTTTTTTCCTTTTTTTTTCGAAACGCCTGATAATTCGCGTTTAGGCAATCTTGCTTTTCACTTTCTCCAAGCGCCTAACATCTGATGTTTAGGCAATGCAAGCACACATGATTTGTTATGCTCGTTCCTTGGGGATCGTCTGACAGTTCCGAGGTTTTTAATTAATTAAATGTAAAAATCAAGGAGGCATGAATAAAATGTGCGATGCGATTTTTTTTTTCTCCGTCGGAAGATATCGGACGACAACACGTTTGGAACCGGAAATCGACGATTCAAATAAATTAAATAAAATAAGAAAAATGCAAAATTTTTAAATGAGTTTATCATCATAATCACGCTGGGATTTAGGGGTGAGTTTTAAGTTAAATAACTAATTAGTAAAATGCTAGGTACTCCAAGTACTATCCGGGGGGGTTAAAGTTGTTAATATTTCTACTTAATAATAAATGCATTTTGTCAATTACTTTAAAAACTAAAAAATTCCTTGACTCGGGGGGTCTACCGAATGATGTCGTCCTTTTCAAGGAGGGGTGTTGCCAATGATGACGAATCATGATCAGGGGGAATGTTTGACTAAAATGTCGAAAAAAAAGAAGACGTAATATTTGGATGCCTTCCAATCTTTTGCAACTGTCCCAATGAAGTTTTTGCAACTGTCCCAATGACATTTTTGCAACTGTCCCAATGAAATTTTTGAATCATGATCAGGGGGAGTGTTTGACTAAAATGTCGAAAAAAAAGAAAACGTAATATTTGGATGCCTTCCAATCTTTTGCAACTGTCCCAATGAAGTTTTTGCAACTGTCCCAATGAAATTTTTGCAACTGTCCCAATGAAATTTTTGCAACTGTCCCAATGGAATTTTTGCAACTGTCCCAATCTTTTGCAACTGTCCCAATGAAATTTTTGCAACTGTCCCAATCTTTTGCAACTGTCCCAATGGAATTTTTGCAACTGTCCCAATCTTTTGCAACTGTCCCAATGATTTTTTGCAACTGTCCCAATCTTTTGCAACTGTCCCAATCTTTTGCAACTGTTCTAACGAATCTTTTGCAACTGTCCCAATGAGTATTTTGCAACTATCCCAATGGACCATTCAAATATTTACGTCATAGTTTTTGTGGGAGAGGGGTTCCTTCGACTGATGACGAACGATCACTGGGGGGAGGAGGGTGGTTTTGGAATAATTCTGATGTCATCATTTACACTGGATATAATTCCGTGGAAATTTTAGTAGTATGATTTTTTTTTTAAATGATTTTGTAACTAATGAATAAGTAGTTGTATATAAGTTTTAATTTGTAACTTAGTCTCCTTGAAATTAACGTCATTACCGTCCTTTTTATATTAATATTTCGGATTAATAGTAAAATGCATTTTGTCAATTTCTTTAAAACGAAATAAATTCCTTGATGGGGTTGGGGGTCTACGAATGATGAGGAGTTTTTTAAGGGGGGCTGCTGCTAATGATGACTCGGGAGAGGGAGGGTTTCTAAAATGTCGAAAAGAAAAGAAGACGTAATATTTGAATGGCCCCAAATAATACGATTATTTGGGGCTTTAGATCACGAAATGCAACAGAAATTCAAGAATTTAATATACTCGAATTCTTTTAGATGTTAAATATATTTTTTTTAAAATAATGCCTTCCTGTGTGATATACCGAGGTGCATTGTAGGAACCGGAAGAAGGAAAACATCACTGTTTAATTTTATTTTCTTTTCTGAAAAAAAAAAATTAATATAAAAATGACTGGAATTATTTTAATTCACATTTATCCCATTAACTTCAACGATCTATTATTAAAATCAAAAGAGACGTCGAACATTTTTTTTTTATTTTACCTGATAATATTGTAAAATTTTAACAAAATCTGAATTTAAAAAAATAAAATTCCTTGTTTGTTAAAAAAAAAATTCTTTAAAACGAGCCTTGTTCTGCTTGTTTTGGTACACCGCCTTACAATGGCAAGGATAGCACTTGTTCTATCCATGGATTCTATTTTTTAAGATTTTAGTGTAAATTAACAAGTTTTAAATTTTTTGTGTCATTGTTTACTTTGCTGTTATACGATTTTCCTTTAAATGGGATTACAAAAAATAATTTCCATTTTTTTAAAGCAGTTCTTGGATTGGATTGGAAAAAGGAATAAAATATTAACTAAAGGAAAAACAAAATCAACCGCAATTTTTAAAAATGTATTGAATTGTCCTCACAAATTACAATAAAAAAAACAGACAGAGAAAACTTTGAGCTAAAATTACAAATGAAAGTTATATGTCTAAACGTATAAAGAAACTTTTTTATGTACTTAATGCACGCATCAAAACAAAAAATTATCGCTTTTTCAATGAATAAAATTGCGTATTTACAGCCAGAAACAAAAGTTTTCTAAATTTCCTACTTAAAGTTTCAAAGTTTAAAAAATTAAAATAAACTACTTTGCTACTTTAAGTACAAAAATTTACAAAAAAAAATAAATTTTCAGATGCGTCATTTTTTTCTTCTTTTTAAATTTTTTTTACGTTTTTATTTTAATTTTAATTTTTTTTTTTTTTACAAAAAACCAAGTACCGATAGCACCGCAGCGGAGAAAAAGAATCGTCAAAATCATTTTTTTTGCGGTTCTAAATTCTATTACGAAAATTCTAACCTAAAATTAACTATCTTATCGAATCTACATCTAAAAATAGTTTTTTTTTTTTCTGTAAAAAAAATTTTAAATCATCGAAAGAAAAAAAATGATAATCAAGGTACGACACTCGTTTTTTTTTTTTTTTTTTTTTTTTTTTTGTTTATTTATTTAAAACAAAAATAAATAAATAAAAAGTTTGAGTCCATTAAAATTAAATAAATAAATTAACCGAAAGAAGAGTTTTTTTTCATGATTAAATAATTATTGTTTACTATAAAAGTCCTACGTTTGAGCTTTGGTAAGCTGTGATATTTTGTATTTAAATTATCAAGCACCAAGTTTGATGTTTTCTTTTTTTTTATTTGATTTGGCTTGATTACATCGGGGATATGTTTGAACTATTATTTTCAAAAACAAAAATAAGAACAATTAGCCTCGATTTTTTAAAATTTTAGTTAAATTTAAAAAAAAAAATTCATATTCAAACACTCATATGAAACAACACAATAAAACTATATTATATAAACATTTTATATGTCCATTTTCATTTGACTTAGTTAGTGAGCTATTAAGTTTCATTACAAAAAAAAAAATTTAATTAATTTTTTTTTTTTTTCAATAAAAAAAAAGACGAAAAATTTAAGGAATAAATTGATCCAATATTATTTACAAAAAAAAAGACGGATATTCATTTCTTTTTTTTTTTTCATCTTTTCTTACTTTTGCCGAGAGATTTTTTTTTCTTCTTGATTTTAATTCACCGGGACGGGGGAGAGGGAGTACAAAAATTCTCTAATTCTATTGCCACGAAAAAATTCGACAGCGCACCGGCTTTTTGTTAACATCAATGACTAGGTTTGGTTCTAGATTTTAAAGAAAAAAAATTTTTAGAAGAAAAAAAAATCATCGCGCGCAGAGTTTAGGTATTTAAAATTCACAATAAATTCGAAACCATATTTTTTACCGGTTTCAATTTTAAATGAGCAACATGGACGATTTTTTAAAAATGTCTTTTCAGCCTTTTTTTTTCACAACGTCCACATTATCATTTTTGATTAAAAAAGCCTTTTCTGAAAGGAAGTATTTTAAACCTAATTCAATTTATATACAAAAAAAAATTTCAGCGTACTGACGTGAAACAAAACAAATGCGTGGTTTGCAATAAAATTCCGAATCGTCCTTTCCAGGACTTTAAATGACCAAAACGCATTTCTGTTTTTTTTTTTATTTTTTATAAAATTCAGTCGCCTCATTCAATTTCAAAAAAATTCTACCCTATTTTACAAAAAAAAAGCCTGGTAATAAATCGCTTTCAGTTTTATTTTGCCGCCATACCTTCCTTTCAGTTTTTGATTAGAAAAAAAAATTAGAGAAGAGAATGTCGCTATTCCGAAAAATACCTGTATCATCTGTTTTTCGGACTGCAATCTCGTTTATTAAAAAACAAATGCTACAGGTATTTTAAAAAATTAAAATAAATATAAAAAAAAATTCACTATTGCACTTTGGCCAAGGCAGCCAACAAAACAAAACAAACAAAATAACTTCTTAAATTGTTTTGAGTATTATTTTTCTTGTTTATTACTTTTCCGAAAAAAAAAGAAAAAAAAAAGTCAACATCAACCTTCATGACTATGATTTGGTGTGGAATCGTTTGAGCTTTGAGGGCAGGGGGACTGAATTCTCGCTCGTAACAACCTCATCGCCATCCAATTCGCCCAGCCGTTGTGAACAACGGCCCCGTTCGTTTGTTCGGCCCTTCTTTGCTGCTGCTGTTGAGCCATGTGCTGAGCTTCCTTTTGCAACTGGTACCTGTATAACAGGGAGCCGGCGACGAGGGCGGCCACCACCGCCGAGACCGCCACCAAAACGAACAATATACTGAAACCCGGCATCGGTAAGCATATGCCGTAAACGACTTCCTCCCGGATTTTCCCTTGGAACACGGTCACCGCTTCCGCTTTTGTGTCCGGAGTAAAAGCTAAATCAGCTTCTGAAATTACTTCGTAGATTCCGCTTACTCCGACGTCAGCGCTTCGCACCTAAAAAAAAAAATTAAAAAAAATTAAAGAAAATTTTTTAAAAAAATTAAGATCGCTGTTACAACTATTCTGCTGCCATCTACATCGAGCAAAGAGAAAATCTAAGCCTTGAAACATCCTTTTTAAGAGAGGAGACGTAAATTAATATTTCTAGTTTTTCAAGTCAAATGTAAAAAAAAAAAAAAAAAAAAAAACGGGAGTTTTATTTTGTCACAAAAATACATGCAACCGTTCTTGAACTTATACTTAATTATACATTTTACATCAAAATTTAATTGCAACAGATTTTTTATCAGTAGCTATTGCGGTCCCTTTTATGAAGCATACTCATTACTTGTACTAGAAAATCGTAGCATCGCAAATAAAAAATTAAAATTTTTATTTCTTCATAAATTTTTCAAAAAAAAAAAAAAAAAAAAAAAGTTTCACTCTTTTTTAAGTAGAAAAATTTATAGCCGATATTAAAATAAACAAGAATTATCCTTCTTTTTTTTTGCATAAAATGTAATTTCTAACCGGACTTAGTTTAAAATGATTTAAGATATTTTTTTTAAAGAGGAAGGGAGATGGATACTGGCCTGCACCCAGCCCGAGAGGCTAAACAAAAGTTTTATAAAATTTTGGCTAAGGGGTTTAAAATTTTTTTATCAAAAGCTTTGGATAACCCTTTTAAAACAAAAGACGAAAAAAAAAAAAAATATATCGGTAAAAAAATAAAATAAAAATTTACAGGGAGCCTCGAATCTCTTCCTTGGCCCCTGCTTATTACAGGCATAACTTTTGCATGTGTTTTTTACTCTGCCATGTGCTCTGTCTCCATTGGACAATTAATTGTACCACCGGAAATGCTGTATATTTTTGGACTTCTTTCTTCTGGCTATTTATTTATTTATTTATTCATATATATTTAGTAGAAGCTAACAGCGAAAAAATACGTCTATCAGTAGCAATCTTTGTCAAGATATTGAAAATAATTAAACAAAAAAATTTGAAAATAACATAGATGATACGACAACAAAAAATCGAAAATAAAATAAAATTTCTGCTATCAATTTTTTTTTAAATTTATTTTTAGTGTTCGAAAAAATAATCAAAACAATAAAAAAAAAAGTGGCAGACAGCAGAAGGAAAAAATCTAAAAATATACAGCGTTTCCGGTGGTACAATTAATTGTGCCCTTCGATTCATTGGCCAATGGAGACAGGACAGTGGACTGTAAAAGAAGCACAGGCAGATTCAAGCACATTTAGAGCCCAAAATCCAAAACCGGTTTTTCGAAAATTTTAAAACATTTGAGGACTTTTTAAATTTGGCCGAAAATTTTCAGCGACGTTTGCAAATTTGAAAGAAATTCTGACTAATCAAAATTTTACATTTATGAAATTGTACTATTATTTTTCTTTTAAGGAACTCGATATTGGCCAAGTTGTGGAAAGCGTAAAAGTTTTTATTTTATGTAGGTATTTTCCATACCTGTCTTTCTTTATTCTTTCCTTTTTGAAAGTATCAACTTCCTTAAAAGGAAATTTCTCTGCGAGCTTCACGGAGAAATATGGAATTCTTAGAATTCTAGAAAGCATGAAGCTGAATTCACCGCGAGAATCTGTTAATCTCAGTCTGCCTTTTTAAGGAACTTATGTCACCTTCTTCAAAATGCTATAGTACACTTTCCAAAATTTTTTAAGAGCGAAACAGACAGATTGATCTAGAGTTTGCTACTTTAAAAAAAATTATTCCGAGCTTTTTTTCACAACTTGGTTGATTTTTTGGGTTCCTCAGGGAAAATAAAATCAGGTCATTCTTTCATCTTCAGCGAAAGATTTTGAGATAACTGAGGCATTTCACCATTTTCTAGAATTCAAAAAAAATTGTCGACGTAATTATAAAAAATTCGGAAATTTTATATTAAAATTAGTAATATTACGTCATCATTTTATCCAGAATTTTTGACCCCCTCCCCTTTTAGCAATAAATTTATATATCATTAGGCCCTTAAACGTTATATGTCATCATTTACAATTTTCTCAAACTATGAAATTTTAAAATTGAAACATTTTGTGCCTATTTCTCCCTCCCTAACATCATACTTCGATGTTAAGTTAATGACACCCCCTCCCCCCCTCAAAATGATAACTAAATGTTTGGAAAGGTTTACGCAAATCTTTTTGAGCACCAAAATTTGAATATAAATAATTTTTACAAAATTTCTGCGTCTTTTTTGCAAAATTTATGTACAGAATTTTTTTAATCATAAAGCAGAAAAATTTGCTAATAAATATTCTTATACACCTTTTTTTTCCAATTTTCGCATACTTTAAGTATGATTTTACTGGAGGATGAAAAAAAAAAGTTTCCGGTAAAAAAAAATTCAAGTTGGACATACATAACATGCATTGTTTACGTACGTCCAATTAGTGGAAGAACTTATACATGATTTTTATATCTGCACTTCAATGCATCTAGCCTAGCCTAGCCTAACCTAATCTAACCTAACCTGACCTAACCTAACCTAACCTAACTTAACCTAACCTAACCTAACCTAACCTAACCTAAGGGGTCATGTACATATTACGTAAGCATGTTAAGGGGGGGGAGGGGGTCTCGTAAATGCTTACGACACCTTACTAAGGGAGGGGGGGGTCTCAAACGTTCTTACGTAAGCTTTTCTCTACTCTGACCAGGAATTTTTGAAAATAAAATAAATAATTAATTAATTATATTCATGTTTTTTTAAAATATTGTAAATGTTGCGGCGAGCTAATATTACATTATTTCTTACCGTCTAAATAAAGGTAACCTCTCTTAATTTTCTCAATATAGGTGTTTATATCGGTTTATTTCAGTTCCATGAATTATGGGGAAAATTACCGAAGTCAAGTGTCGTTGGTTCCATTAAAAAAAAAAAAAAAAAAAAAAAAAGCTTACGTAATATAGAGGGGGGGGGATGCCAAAATCTTACTCATGCTTACAACGGGGGGGGGAGGGGGTTGAAAATGGCAAAAAAAATGCTTACGTAATATGTACATGACCCCTAACCTAATTAAACCTAAACCTAACAACGAATTCCAACTTCTTATTTGAAACGTGACTTTACGAAGCATATTCAAGCGTTGCCAACAGAATTAATGTCATTTGCAAGTTAACGTTTCTGCTTTGCTAACAAAAAAGGCATAAAATCAGAACTGCCAACCGTTGAGCCTGTATACTTTTTGCACGGCCGTATAGACAGGTCCGGAAACTTCCTATGCCGATCATGTCCCGCTTTACTACGCCAAAATTAGTTCTAAAATTGTCCACTGGCGGCGCTGCGATCTAGAGAGCAGCAACATGTCTAATGTTTACGTTGGGACTCCCACTGGGACTCTCGTTTCGAACAACAAGAGAAAGTAGCCGCCATCGTTGTTTAGGCAACCAACGACAAATCAAAAAGCGTCTCTCAAACAAGTAGCGCTCACGGTGGTAGAAAGGAGGAACTAATTTTGGCGTAGTTAAGCGGGACATGGTCTCCAATGTATAAGGGATAGGAGTTTCCGGACCTGTCTATACGGCCGTGACTTTTTGTAAAGTCGCAAATTTTAAATATAAGAAGTTGCAATCCTTGAATTGACTTGGTCTAATTCTGCACTAAAGTACAGATCTAAATTTATGCATCTCTTTTATGTGATAAATCTCCTACAAAAATGATGGTAAGCCTTCAAAGACTCTTTCTTTCTCTCTCTCTCTTTTAAGACTTAGAAGGATAAATTTGAAACCAATGTTCACGAAAACGTTTCCCAAGTTCATATCTCTCCCCTGATGCCTTCTGTCAAAACATTTACCTTTCGATCTGAAACGACGACAGATCTACGTTTACGATTATTCCTAACCGACGAAGGTGCTGAGTCTATAACAGGTAAAGAATCTGTGTCGAGATTCCTCGGGCCATGAGGGAAACGCTCCTGTCCATCCCTGTGGCCGGGTCTTGGCATCTCCTAAAAAAAATTAAATTTTATTATTAAAAAAAAATAATAATAATAATCATAATCTTCTACCTCAAAAAAAAAAAAAAGATACGGTACCTGAAATTGTGGTTGCGGAAGAGGATCCGGTTCTTCCTCCTCGGAAACCTCCTCCTCAGTCGGGGTTAGTTGTACATGTTTATGAGCTTGAGGTGATAGGGATGATGGATCTCTAGCGATAGAACTAAAATCCGGCTCCCTGTGGTGAGGTACTGTATTTGGTTCATCGTCCAATAAATCATCATACAAATCGCTATTGTCTTCCGCGCTTAACTCTTGTAAAGGCTTCGGCGATGGAGGCGGAGGAGGTACTTGTTTATTTTTTTGCTGGGGCGGAGGAGGGGCTTGAACGTTGTCTTGCCTTTCGATCGGTTCCCCGTAATGCCCTGCAAAAGAAAAAAAAACCACAAATTAAAAAATAAACAAATTTCGAAGCATCCGAAATTTTCAATTTTCGGCTTGTTTGTCTACAAAAGTCCTGGTGTTGTCGTTTTTTTGCTAATTTGTCGATTGCCAAGTTTGAACCTGACTGCTTAAGTTCAAATTTTACATCGTCAAATTCACAATTCACAATGGCAGCTTCGAACTTTAATACAGTTGACCCTCGCCCAACGCGGCATCATGCAACGCGGATCCAGCTATACGCGGTTTTTTTTTTGAGACCACCAATTCCCCGAGCGCGGCCCTTCCCTCACTTATACACGGTTTTTATTTTTTATTTGCACCAAAAATGCAATAATATATCGAACCCAGTTATTTCAGGTTCCGACAGAGCAATTTTAAATGACACTTTTCCTTCTTAAAAGTCATTGTCGTTTTTCGATTGCCCGAATATGTTGATATTTTGCACGTTAATTTTCGTATGTTTTTAAAAAAACTTTGCCTTTTTTGGTCTAGAGTAAAAATGGTTCAAATATCTGCGAAAAAGATTTTTTTAAAAGCTTCTAAGCACCCTATTCATTAAAAAAGCTTCTAACACCCTATGAAGAAATGAGAAAAGATATGGTTAAAAATGCTGCGCAACCGAAAATTAACACGTTTTTTAAAAAATAAATAAATAAATGTAAATAAATGGTGAGTTTCAACTTAAAATTTTTTTTTTTTTTAAATTTACGTGGACTCTTGGTCCAGGTTCCCCCGAACCCCCCTTTTCCCATAAGAAGTTGGTCTCGTACAACGCGGTTTCCTCATACGCGGCACCCCCCTTTCCCCCTATCCCCCGCGTTGGGCGAGGGTCAACTGTATTGTACAAGTGTAAACCTGACAATACAAGTTGGAACATGACAATGGCAGGTTTACACCAAACCATGCTCAGTTCAAATTTGGCAATGCCAGGTTGGAACTTGAGAATGTCCCCTTTAAAAATGATAATTTTAAGTTTGAAACTGGAATTGTCAGGTTCAAACTTGACAATCGACAAGTAGTAATAAACAAATTTTCGTCTCAGGTCCTCTCTCGCACGGACGCTTCGAAGGTTCACTCCAGAGCGCCCATTAAAGAGAGAACCGTAAGACGAAATTTTTTTTCAAAAAGGTATAAATTTTGTACATCAGAGTAGAACTGAACCAAGTCCATCCAAGCAACGTAACTTCTTACTTAAAACCCGACTATACAAAATGGAGTCCCATTCTGTAAGTCGTACATTGTTTCAATGCTAATTTATGTCTTCTGCTTGTTTCTATCCAGATTTCTTCAAAAATTATTCGAGCAGAAGACGCAACTAAATGTTGACCGTGAAAACAATGTAACATTATTTACGAAATGCACGGCAGTCTTTAGACAGGTCCGGAAATTCCTATCCCTTATACATGGGAGATCTTGTCACGCTTAAATACGCAAAAATGAGTTCTTCCTTTCTACCACCGTAAGCGCTGCTAGTACGCGAGACGCTTTTTGATTGATCGTTGAGGTTTGTAAACAACAATGGCGGCGAGCTTCTCTTGTAACTTTTTTTGTCTTCGTGAAAATGTAATACACTGTAAAAAATTTTGTGTAATTTTAACACAATTCATAATTCAAAAACGTTCCACACATTTTTATTTGTAAATAATAACACAATAACAACATGTGTCAAAATGAACATAAAAAGAGTAACAAACAAAATGTGTGGACCGAGTTTGTTAAAAATACACAAAATTTTTTACAGTGTAAAAAAAATATGGAATGGAATTTATTAGGTACCCAGTAAAAAATTTTATGTTAAAATTGACACAACTGATATGTCTAAATCGGTCTACATAAATTTTTTGTTAAAAAAAATAACAAAATCGTTTCGTTTAATGTTCTGTGTCCGTTAACGATTGTCATTTTTTTTGTTGTTTACAAGCAAGTTTTGTTGATTTTTTAACACAATTACACAACACAGACTTTTTGTAGACCGTTTTTAACATATTTACATAATATTTTTTACTGTGTACCTGAGCTTTATTAAGCTTTTTCGTAAAAGAGTAAAAAACCGTAAAAGTAAGTTCTTAGCGAACAGATAAATATGGCCGCCACGAGAGTCCCAACTTAAACGATTAGACACGTTGCGTCTCTCAAGATCGCTGCGCAATCAATGAGCCGTTTAAGAACTAAAATGTGCGTAGTTTCCGGACCTGTCTTTAAGGCCGTTACGAAATGCTACTCCATTTTGTAAAGTCGGGTTTTAAATAAGAAGATGCGGACTTTGCTCAATACTACTCTGAGGTACAGAATTGAAAATGTTCCAAAAAAGGTTAGAAACATTTGCAAAATGTCATGTTGCAAAAATGGTCCATTTGACAATAATATCAAGTGACGGTATGGCAATATTGCTCCAAATGTTTTTGAAACATTTCCCATCGCGAATTTTATTACAAAAATGACGTTTTGGCAAATGTTCCAAAGCGTTTTTGAACCCTTAAAAATTAGGACCTCTTTCTGCAACAAATCCCTCTGAAAGAAAGGAAAATTCGACAACGACAGACGATTATTTTTACTCCGCTCCAGAGCAAATTTAACAAGGAAAAAAAAATCTTAAAAAGAATGCCTAATAGAATTTTTTATTTTTGATTGAAGAATACCACGGGTGAGATTTTGACGTTAACCTGAACATCTTCCTTTTCGACTGGAGGTCACCAACTCTTCAAATTCTACCAGTTTATTATTCCGGCACCAGGTGACATTAATATTGCTGTTTATTTCTCCCATTTTCGTCCGACTATAACTGGAAATATTGCATAAATCTTGCGTATAATTATGTTATAAGGTTATTGAATTTGTGAGAATAATAAAAAAAAAGAAAAAAAAAAAAAATCCGAATCTTTCCCGGTGTGGCTTCCACGTGCACTTATAAGAAAAAAAAAAGAAATGTACTTATAAAAATTTGAAAAGATAGAAAAATAATAAAACGACAATAAGATGAAGGGGCACTCAAAATCCACTTAAAAACTTTTTTTTTCTCTTTTTAGTTTGAATATCATTCAATTACAATAAAAAATTAGCAGCCACTTAAAACTCGATTGTTGCAATTAAAAATAATCACAATTGTGAATGGCACAATAGAGACTCGTTGACTTTGCTTCTTTTATTCTTAAAAAAAAAAAAAAAAAAAATGATTTCCAAGTTTTCCGATGTCCATTGCTATAATTTAATCATCGGAATCTAGAAATCAGGTAATCATTAAAACGCGCCAGGGAGTTTAGGTCGATAAGGAAAATTTTTTTGGCGATATTGTATTTTTCCAACTATTTTTTTTTTTCCTCAATTGAACTCGAATGAGCAGCGATTAACTGGCGAAATTAGAAGGCTTTTATTTCCGATTTCAGGTTCTTAATTTTTTTTTTGTAAATGATTGAGTAGAAGAATTTTGGCAAGTTTTTAAAAAATAAAAGAACCTGATTTTCGAACGAAATCGCAAAATTACCGATCACGGAGAAAATATTTATAAACATCGACCGTTTAAAAGATTTTTTATTGCTTTGGGACAATAATTCAGCTTGATATTTTCGAGTATCCATAGCCGAGTTGGCTTGTTGGGCTCTTCAGCCCTGTAAGTAGCGAGAGAACGGGTTAAAATTGGATTCAGCCTCAAGAAAGATTCGGATCTCGGGGATTTTCTTCCGGGAAAAATTCGGAATATAAAAAAATTAGAAATGTGTAAAACAACTATACACAAATTTTAAGCAATAGAGCCAGACTATATCTTTTCCTGTAACAGTTTTTTTGAAAAATTTTAAAAATTCCGTGTGGTGCACAGCCATGCTTTTTCGCCCCCACAATGCATAAATATCGTGATTGAGTCCATTTTCTGCTGAGGTGGACGACAAAAAAAAAACTAAATCATGAAATCTGTATTTTGACTGAAAAAGAGTCCCTGGAATCCCCCTCCTCTACTCCGGATTATTTTGATTTCCCTGAAAAAAGGTGAAGGTGCAAAATATTTTCTTGGGGAGGGTTCAAGTGATACGTCATGTTATCATTTTTTTCGTTGTTTACAACTTCATTGCCCCTCCCCCTTCCCTCTAGGAAATTATACCATAACTTCAATCACTCCTCTTAAGGGGCTAGAAAAAGTCAATTTCCAATGTAAGCTAAAACATAAGATTTCATAAGTTAAACATAGGAATCAATAGTTAGGTTATAGCCCTGATTTTCTAGTGGTTTTACTGAGATATCGCCCCTAATGTAAATAATAAGCACTTATTAAATCCCCCCCCCTCCCCTCTCCCCGTTATCGTCCGTCATCAAATCAAAGACCTTTCCTTCTCTCCCTACCTTCCTGAAAAGCTGACGTAATACTTGAATGTCTTTTCAATGACATGTTTTAAAGCAGACGAAAAATTTTAGTTCCTTTTCTCCCCGATAGATGGCAAAACCTAATGACGTGACGACCAATCACAGTACTACATGTCATGGATCGAAATGTATATATATTTACCGTAATCGGCCATTTATTGAGAAAGAAGGGAATTAAGGGAACGTTCAAGTATTACGTAAGATTTTTAGGGGGGGGGAAGATACGCATTAACCATCTTCGCCATAAGCTAAGTATGGCGAAATGTCTTACAACCGAAGGGTTCAAATTCACCAAAATCATGCTTACGTAATACTTGAATGGCCCGTAAGGATTTCGTCAGTTTGAAAACATTCCATTGGCGAAAACTATTAACTTTGGAATTGAATTTGTAAATTTTACCGGATAAGTACATACATTTGATTCTTTGTAAAAATTCTTACGAAGGAATGGCGCTTTGTGTAACACTCAATTTACGCACGGGTAAAAAACAAATCCAAATTTTAGGTATGTAACGAACTCGTAAGGAAGCACTATAATTTTTACTGCAAGCTTGAACTTGTCTGAAATGTATATAAGGCCGTAAAATAGTTTTAAAAATAATTTGCTGTCGAACACTTTGATTTCCTTTTTTGTGTTCGTATTTAGAAAACACATCATAAAAGAAACATAAAAAGAAATTTTCCTTGAAAATTGAAAAAAATATTACTTGAAACAAGTTGAAACTTGTAACAAAAATACAGGAAGAAGTCGAAGGAGTTAATTAAATACCTAAACTTTGTATTTTCTCCCCTTAAAGAGGTAGTTCAAGGTTTGGCGCATGCAGAGAATTTAGTCAAACTTCAGAAAAACGGACTTTTAGGGACAGTGCATCTTTACGAATTATTTCAGATTTTTTGGGACCCTCAGAAGGAAACTGTAAGCATAGTAAAAAATACATTTTAACATGGACTCTTATGGGTGTTTACTTTTTAAAAGACATTGTATCTTAAAAATTAATAGTGTTGACGCAGAGAGTTTTAAAAAAAACTTATTTTACTAATCTTGTGAGTCAAAGATCATTACTCATTAATAAAATTAGAAGTTTTGTCCTTAGTTTTTGAATTTTCAGAACAATAAATTAAGGAGGTTCTACAGGTGAATTTGAAATTCTTAATTGATCGTTCTCGTGCAATTTAAAAATAGGTGAAACTTTGTTTATTTTTCTAGAAAAGTTTTTCCGCCTACAAAATTTTAATTAGAATCGAATAATTTTTTTAAAATTATGGGAATGTTCCTCTTAACATTCTACACAACTTTTGTGACATGAAATTTGGATCCTTTAAACATTTATGGTGTTTTTGTGAGATTTTCCCAAAAAAAAAAGCCCAATGTTTACAAACAAACCATTAGCATGTTTACAATTTTTGAAGATTATTTTTGTAAATAGTTTAAAAACATTTTAGTTTTTACTTAAAGCGAATTTTTGTGTCACAAAAGTTGTGTAGAATGTTAAGAGGAATATTCCCATAATTTTAAAAAAACTATTCGATTCCAATTAAAATTTTGTAGGCGGAAAAACCTTTCTACGAAAATAAACAAAGTTTCGCCTATGTTTAAGTTGCACGAGAACGATCAATTAAGAATCTCAAATTCACCTGTAGAACATAATTAACTAATCAAAACAAAGCGCCTTCTGAAATGTAAACAAATACCCTAAAAAACTAGAATTTTGCCAAGTAACGTTCTATTTCGCAGTTTTTACATTTAAATTGGGATTTTTCAAAAGTTGGTAACAAAATCTCACACCCATCTTTAACTTTTGTATTATGCTTCATGTACTTGTATCCTTTCTTGCACGAAAAACAGCTTGAACTTCCTCCTTAAATAGAGTGTTAGGCAAAACAGTCATACCTTCCTCAATTTAATGAGGTTTCCTCCCTCTTAAAAGAGTCACCAGACCCCCCCCCCCCTTCCCTTCCTTTTCTGTATATGCAATTGTTAAGAATTTCGTCGACCTTTTCCCCCTTTCCATGTTTACTAGGGTGTCTTATTTTGGCAATTTTCGAATTTCAAATGGCTTAGCCCCAAAAATGGCTCTCCTTGGCGTACTGATTAAATTTAAAAAAAAAAAAATTTTATTCGACGGAACTTTGAGCTCAAGTCGCCACGATTTGAGCTCAAAATTCCGAAAATTGTATAAGAGAAAAAAAATCGACAATTTTTTTTTTCGCGGAAAAATGAGGTTTTTTATCAAACATTTTCCGTAGATCACGAAACTGAAGTTCGTTGTTTTATATCCAGTCCGGTTTTTGAGCTAAAAGCCAAAATATGGCAAAAAAAACGTGGTAGAGTAACAGAACATAGCAAGTCCTCAGTTTCACTCGAGTTTTGGTCTCTGGGTCAAAAACCGGACCAGATAAAAAAAAAAAAAAAAACAATTTATAATTCGCGATTTAAGGAAAATTTCCGGTAACAAACCACATTTTTCGCGAAAAAAAAATTGCCGATTTTTTTCTCCTATCCGGAACTTTAAGCTCAAGTCGGCACGCTTTTTAGTCGAGTAAAAAATTAAAAAAAAATTTCAGGTTTATCAGTACACAAAGGAGAACTATTTTTGTGGTAAGCGATTTGAAATTTCAAAATTTCCCAAATAAGGGACACCCTAATGTTTACATAACGCTTGAAAGCTCGCCACAGCTCTATTCGATAATTTAGAAGAAAATCCAGCGGACGAAAACGGTGAACTGACAGACTTTTAAAAAAATCGAAGGAAAAAAAAAAAAGATTCTTCCAAAGATTAACTCTGAAAAAGGAAAAAAGAAAAAAAATTAATTCGGATGATCTACACTAATCAGATACTTTACCTGTCGGAGGCTGATGAGCTAAATGGCCGAAATCTGACGTTAACTGACAATGATCCAAACACCCGTGCCGACAAATCTCCACTTTGCATTTAATATGGACGCTCAACGCATCCGGGAACTTGAAAGCGTGGAAGAAAGCGTAGGTAATAACGGATGCTCTCTCATCTGCTCCTTTGGCTTTAAGAAATCGACTGATCATCTTCGGTCGAAGAACGCAGCCATTCTCGTCGGAGAGTTGTATCACATGACCGGCACCGTCGGAGGCTGCACATGATTTGACCCTCATGTCAAACTCCCCTGTAATTAAAAACACAAAAAATCTGTAATAAAAAAAAAAAAAATCGAAAAAAAAAAACGAAACAAGGCTAAAGTGAATAAGCTCTCGAAAAAAAAAAAAAAGAGGAGAATTTTTCAATTATTCTTATTAAACCTCATGATTGTTTCTGAATGATTCATCAATTCGTGTCAATATGGCGGAACGTCTCTCCGAGCATTTATGTCTCACTTTTGGTAATAAGACGAAACTAACTTAAAGGTAAAAAAAAAAAAAATAAAAAATAAAAAAAAATGGCAATAAAAGATAAGACATGAGTCACAGGGTGTGGGAACTTAGGTACCGGTCATCACCCTCGGGCTATTATAATACTTGCTTTCATGATTTAGGTGTGCAAATCCTCTGACATCACAAAAAAGTATTAGCTACGTTACCTCAACAATGTGAATAAAATCAACCGGTCTTTGGGCTACCGACTAAAGACAAAAAAATTGACTTCTATTTTTTCCTTTCCCCTCCACGCCCCTCCCGGGAAAGAAAATTTAAGCCCTTGTCAGTGAAAGGAATAAAAAAAAAAAATACATATCTCAACATTCCAGGTATCCGAGATTTGTTTATGCCTTTAGCTCACTTCTTTAATAAGGAATGAGCCGGCTGAAAGTAAATCACGGCGTGCAGGGTTATCTCCTACATCGAATCAGTTGATCCGGCTCACTGGTGTTGTTGCATTTCAGGCACGAGGCAATTCAGATAAATTTCCATTTATGATATTTCGAAACGCACTGAAGCTTTACGAATTTTTTTTTTTTTTTGCTTCCTCCTTCTCGTTATATTTCTACTGGCGATTTTTTTTTTACGACTTAGCCCATTAATTAAAATAAAACTAAATTAGGAGAACACGAACCGAAATCCTACTCATTAATGGATATTAACAGGAGCACTTGAAGTGTAACCAACTAAAAAGTTTGGGCGTGATAAAACTGTCTGTTAGACTCGGAGGCATTTTAACATTTTAAAATTTTACACACTCTTTCAGGGTTTTTCAAGTGGTTTCCTAGTGTCAGATTATTGGTAAGGGGTAGTTGAGGTTCCTCAAAGAGGCTACTCGAATATTGGGTAATGATGACTTTGGCCATTTCTGACCGTCTCCCTCTTTAAAAAAGAAAATAATACGCAAATTCCCTCCCTTCATTAAGTTTATAAGCTTTCCTTAAGCTTACATGAAGCTTAAGCTTTTAACGCATCATATCAAGCTAGAAGTTTCAAGCTCTTAGATTTAGATTAAGCATCTAAGCTCTTATGTTTATATAAAGGTAAAGTACCCGAATCCTGACCAGACACCTAAACCTGACCGGCTCATAAGCTAAACACGTAATACCGTAAAAGGAAAACATGTTTAGCTTATGACCTGGTCAGGTTTAGGTGCCTGGTCAGGATTCGGGTACTTTACCTTAAGTATAAGTTTTTAAGCTCTCAGATCCGGCTTTTAAATTCTAAGATTACTGTAGTGTTAGCTATGATTATGATTATAGAAATAGTTATTATGGCTATAAAGATTGTTATAATTTAAATTACAATTATAAACATAGTCATGACTATAGCTGTAGTGGTAGTTTTCATATAGTCTTATACTATAAACGGTAGTTATGGTGAAAACCATAGTGATAGTTACGATCATAACTTAATGGGTATATTTTAAGGGCTTTTATAAGGGTAGTATGGGCTTATTATAAGGTTAGGTTAGGTTAGGTTTTGTTTGGTTTGGTTAGGATACATTAAAGACAGTTATAATCATAACTTAACGATAGTTATAATCATCTATCTTAGTCTATGATAGTTATTATTATAACTATCACTATGGTTATGATCATAACTAGAAAAATAGTTATGATTAAAATTAAAGTGACAGTTATGATTATGACTATGATTATAGAAAAAGTTTTTATAACTCTAAAGTTATGATTATATTATTAATAGTGATAGTTATGATTATAAATATAACGACAGTTATGATTAAAACTATAAAAATAGTTATGATTATAGAAATAGTTCTTATAACCCTGAACATAGTTATGATTATACCTGCAATAGTGACAGTTATAATAATAAATATAGTTATGATTATAATCATAAAGATAGTCATAAATATAATCATGGTGATAGTTATGAAAACCTATAACTATAATGATACTTATGAGTAATTATAAAGATATTTATAATTATAACCCCAATTGTGGTAATTGTGGTTATAATTATAAAAATAGTTATAATTATACCTGCAATAGTGATAGTTATGGTTATAAATACAGTTATGATTATAACTATAAAATAGTGATGATTATAATTATAAAGATATTTATGAATATAATCATGGTGATAGTTATGAAAAACTATAACTATAGTGATACTTATGAGTAATTATAAAGGTATTTATAATTATAAGTCCAATTGCGGTAATTGTGGTTATAATTATAAAAATAGTTATGATTATAATTATCAAGATAGTTATGGCTATATCTGTAGAGGTAGTTATAAACTGTACTATAAGTGGTAGTTTTGATAATAACCATAGTGATTGTTACGACTCTAACTATAAAAATGGTTATCATTATCATAATGACAGATATGACTATAGAAGTAGTTCTTATAACAATAAAGATAGTTTTGATCTAACTCTATTAGCGATAGCTATGATTATCACTATAGCGGCATTTATGATTATAAGTGTAAAAAGAGTTATGATTAAAATTATAAACATAATTATGACTAAAACTGTAGTTATGATGTAGTAACCGTAACTGCAGTTATAAACTGTAAGTAGTAATTTTCAATTATAACCGTAGCTATAGTTATGACAATAATTATAGTGATGGTTTTTATTAAGATTATAGAAGTAGTTATTATAACTATAAAGATAGTTATGATCTAGCAGCAATGATAGTTCCGGTTATGGTAATAAGGTTGCGATATCGTAATAAGATTTTAAAATATAATATATATACTTGTAATCTTATTACGGTTATAAATGATCATTTATAGCCATACGTTATAAATGAAACCATGGATTATAAACATATGGTTATAAATCGACTGCTCCGAAGAAAAAGTCCCTATTTTTTTTTTTTTAGAAGTACAAGAACTCCCTATCTTTTTTCGGACAGTTGAAAAACTCCCTATCTTTTTTTGTTAGTGCAAAAACAATCTATCGTATATAGCAATGACCAATTAAACAGACCGTTTATAAATCATCAAAAAAAAGACAGGGAGTTTTTCAACTGTCCGAAAAAAGATAGGGACTTTTCGTACTGCTAAAAAAAAATAGGGACTTTTTCTTCGGAGCAGTGGAAATGACGGTTTATATGTCTAGGGACAGTTATGGTTCTAACTATAAAAATATTTGGAATTATAATTAGAGTGATAGTTATGATTGTACCTATAAAAATTGTTATGACTATAGCTGGTCATGGTGGTCAATGTGATTATAGTGGTCATTGTGGTGGCCCGTAGCCTAGTTCATAGCGCGTTCGACTCTCAGTCATGAGATTCGAGTGATTCGACGCGTCTGTCGTGCTTCTATCCTAGTTCACAGCTAGGAATTTTTCTCAGGTCAAAACTAGTGCGCTAGTCAGGAAATCAGCGGTCACCACCCCTCGGAAAACAATGGCAAACCACCGAGTGGTAATTGCCTCGTAAATCTCTCAAAAATAGCCGTTCGGAACCGGCGTTAAACTGTAGGTCCCATGTGCCTGTGAGCGCACGCACAGGTGTATGTGAGAGATCACCACGCTCGTAATCGAGTAAAGGACTAAGAAGTGGTCAATGATATGAAACACAAGCTTAATCTAAGAGCTTAAAAGCTTAAGCTTATGCGCTCTTAGACTTGGATTAAGCTTAAGGTTTTAAGCTCCTAAATTTGGATCAAGCTTAAGGCTCTAAGCTCTTAGATTAAGCTTGCGCTTCTAAGCTCTTAGTTTTATATTCAGCTTAAGAGTTAAGCTCTAAAGTGTGAATTAAACTTAGGTTTGAATTAAGTTTAACATCTTCGATTATTAAAGATTATTTAAGGGAAAAAAATTTCAATCCTGCGCTCCCTTAGGTTTTTGTCAACTTTTTTTTGGGGGCTCTTCGGCAGGTTTTTCTATCGACTAAAAGAGCCAGAATTTTTTTTTTCACCTTTAGCAAAAATATTGAGGGATGTCTCGAAAATCAAAATTTCGCAAAATAACGGACACCCTAATGAATGGCAAGAAAAAATCACGCTAGTCGCAGTGGCTGTCACAGAGCTTTCAAAAACTAAAAAAAACAGGCCTCCACAAGAAAACGAACCAAATCGGAAATCTCCTCATCCTATATTTAAAAACGTGACAATTCATCTCCCGCAAATCAGAAAAAAAGAACAGCTTCAACATAATTGAAAATGAAAAAAAAAATTGAATAAATCGTGACCGACAAGCAATGGGCCCTACACCCAAATCTGCGAGAGCTCAACACTCTAACCTAATAAGTTTTTACTTTTCGTAGGATCTGCACAATGTGATAAAAAAAAAAAAAAAAAGGACCTGAGCCATCATTAAAAAATTGGTAGTTGCAGATGTTTAAGTATGAATAAAGGCGGAGGAAGGTAAAACAGGTGATTTAGTATGATAGGATTTACTATTGTTTTCCACAATAGGTAATAACAATTACATGAAAAAAATTTGATCAAAAAGGGTGTAGGATCATTCAACTTGCGAGTTGTTTTTTTTTTTGATCACGAAATTGCTCGCGATAAATTTTTGCCAATTCCTAAAACGCGATATCTCAATATTGATCTAATTTAGATTTAGTAACTGACGTCATCGACGTATCATCAATCGACAACTTTTAAACAACTTGATTGCCCTAAGTTTAGTACAACTTGCTTTTTTTTTTTTTTATTGAAGACGAAAAAAAAAAATTGAGCGAGTTACATCATTTCGGCATTCGATGAACTTTTTATTTTTCGGTTATTACAAGATCGTTATTTTGTAAAAATAAAAAGAAAACAAAACAAAACAAAAATGTAAAAAGTATGTGTAAGTAAATTTTTTTTTTTCGTAAAGTTTTTGTTTAAACGCATAATCATGACACATTTAGTATCCTCCCATTAGCTGAAAGCGCCCGGGGTACCCGGTGTCATGTCTACTTAAATAAGTTCCCCTGCTTGTCAAACAAAACTCAACTTTTTTTTCGAGGAATAGATTTTTATCCCCAGGAGAGTAATGAGAAAAAAAAAATGATTCAAACCTAAATCTTTGTTTTGATCTAACATCTAAAATGTATGAGGCCTGTAAAAGACAGATTTGGAGGATGACATCTAAATTGTTTTATGAGATGATAGGACCTTCGGTGACCTGGCAATCAGTATCCAAGTCAATTACAGCTTTATGCCAAGAATTTATGGTTAAGGAGGCGAATTCATCATTTTCAGCGCATGCCAAGATCTCTATCGCACGTGGTCGCAGGACAATAAGGCGGGGAGGGGTCGTTGAGCGTTTTTAAGATCGAAACCTAAGCGCTTAAAAGTTTTAGCTTGATCTAAGAGCTTAAAAGCTAAAGCTTGATCCAAATCTAAGAGCTTGAAAGCTTAATATTAGTCGAAACCTGAGAGCTTGAAACCTCAAGCTTGATCTACGAGCTGAATGTTTAAGATTGATCCAAGAGCTTCAATGCTTAAGCTTGATCCATGAGCTAAAATTCTTAAGATTGATCCAAGAGTTTTCATCCTTAAACTTGATCCATGAGCTTAAAATCTTTAAACTTGATCCAAGAGCTTAATTGCTTAAGTTTGATTCAAAAGCTTAAAAGGTAAAAGGTAAAACTTGATTCAAATCTAAGAGCTTGAAAGCTTAAGCTTAGCCAAAATCTGAGAGCTTGAAACCTCAGCTTGATCCAAGAACTTCAATGCTTAAGCTTGATTTATGAGATTAGAATCTTAAGCTTGATCCAAGAGCTTAAAGTCTTAAGTTTGATTTAAGAGCTAAAAACGTTAAGCTTAAGTCAAATCTATGAAATTAAAAGTTAGCTTGATCTGCGAGCTTAAAAGCTAAAGCTTCATCCATATCTAAGAGCTTGAAACCTCACCTTTGAACTAAGGGCTTAAAAGCTTAAGCTTGATCAAAGAGCTTAAATGATTAAGCTTAAACCAAGAGCTTGGTAAATTTTGGCTAAGCAAGACCTTCGCTCTTCCCCATAAGCAAAGTTAAAGACACGGTCGGCTGACATGTTTTTCATTAAGCTTTCGACATTTTATTTCGCCGATAAAAAAACTTCTTTTTCTTTTTATTTTTCCTTAACGAAGAAATTTTAACATCGGCCTATGCACTTTACTTTTATTTTTCACAAAGAAATAAAAAGAATCGCATAATTAAATAAAGAACAATCTTTTTATTTCATTTTTCCGTTTGCTTTTTACATTATTATAATTATCACATTCATTCAACAAAACTCTAAAGGCGACGAATATTATTAAAAACGTGAAAAACTTATAAAACAAACTCCTTATATCATGCAGGAAAGATAGTATATTAGCGATGAATTATTAATTTTATTTTAAACGTTTCTCATAATCGATTTAAATGCTTAAAACAAATGAAAGTAATTATTTTAATAAACCTTTTTTTTTTATCGTTTTTATACACTCGGGATGAAACGCATTTTTTTTTTTATTATGTCGCAGCCTTAGAATCAAAAGGCTTCAAATGCAAGACGGCCATTTTACGGGAGAGCGATATTTTAAAGTCACTACCAACATCCTCCATTAGCAACACAATTTGAACAACCTTAACATTTTAAGCTCTTAGATCAAGCTTCAGGTTTCAAGCTCTCAGATTTGGACTAAGCTTAAGCTTAAGCTTTTTGTTTGAGTTTAAGAAAACCTCCTGTCACCATGATAATTCAATGATTAACTTGTTCAGCATGATGATGATTCAATAATTAAATAAATGGAAGTTATAGATTCATTATATTCTTTTTTTGGAAACAAATCCCCCTGGATTATCCTACAGCTTAAGCTTGATCCTAAGCTTTAGCCTTAAGCTAAATAATAAGCTTAAGCTTAAGTTATCAATTCAAAACCTCCTTATTTCAGCAATTCGGCAACCTAGTGTTGACTAATTAAAGTGATGTGGGATCCAAAACAAATATTTTTTTTAATTTTCCAAAAAAAAAAAAAAAAATGTGATTCTTATGCTTAGCTTATGGGAAAATTTTTTGGTATAAAATTACGTTTCCCTGTTAATTAATTTTAAAGCTTATGTAATATAAAAATAATAAATGCGTATTAATAATGAAATGTTCTCAAAATTACTGAATATAACATCCCATATTTACCTTACGAGCATAGCGTCCGCCCATGCTTAGCTTATGGAGCCAATAAAAATGATTGATATTTGAGTTTTTATTTGTGAAAAAATTCTAGATTTCCAACGGTTATTAAAAATACCCAAATTTCACATGCCCCGTAACAGGGACCATCAAAATTATGAAAAGGCCTATCAAATAAGCAACCTCGAAAACATATGAACCCAAATTTGTTGTAACAAACACTCAAAAAAATGAATACTGGTCGCCAATACAATTTAAACTGGATTTTGCGCCTAGTTAAAAATTAATTAGCAACCATTGCGATTGTATTAGTCTCCAGTCAATTTTATTTTCGGACTAGTCAAAACGTCCAGTCAAAAATATATTACCCTACTATTTTTTTGAGTGAAGGAGCTTTTATGGTTTTTTAATAAATGCCACCGGTTGCGGTTGGTTAAATGTGGGGGCATGTAAATTTGGTTATAATTATCTGATTTAGGACCCAAAGTACTTGACGTTATTATAAAAAAAATTAAAATATTGCCGGCTGTCGGGTAATACTTTTTTTTCATGGGGAACTCTGGCCGCAAAGGGCTATGTGCGGAAGCGAAACTCAAAATTTCGATGCCTGGATTTCCTGGAATCTACATTTCCGTTCTTTGACATAATTTTTTTTTTCTATTAAAGAACTCGAAAATAAGCATAGAAACCGATATTTTACTAAAAATATAATAATAACTTATGGCATTGCCCCATATGGCATTATTAAAAATAATAACTTATGGCATTGCCCCAGACCCCCAGCAATATTTTATTTAAAATAACTGCTCTGGATAATTTTTATAAAAAAAATGTATTTCGTCCGAAAGATTAATTTAGAACATTTTGGCTCTTCCCAGAAAAAATTTTGCCCTACTCCATCAAATGCATTCCTCAACTGTGTAATTTGGAAGTTTCGAAGCGATAAAACTTAAAAATTTTTTTTAAAAAATAGTTAATATGCACATCATGTATATTTATAACAGGATTAAAATTTATAAAAAAAAAAAAAAATCGGCTGTGTCATTTATTTATTTTTTTTTAAACGGTTTACGCTTTGACAATTTTTATTTTTTTTTATTTTTATTTTTTTAAAGTAACGAACTCAAAAACTAATCGATCACGAATTTGATACTATCAAAGTTCCAAAATTGATTACCTACGGGTTATAATTTTATGGCACGATTTCAGATCGGGTTCCGTGTTTATTACACGTTACCTGCTAATAATAATTTGCTTTTTTTTTTTTCCTTCTTCTTCTTCCTCACAATTTTCACCTAAAATTAAACATTTTATATGCTGTCGGGTTATTGACTTTGCAGACGTTACGACGGTTCTGACCCCGGCTCGTGAATTGAAAAAAAAAAAAAATCTTTTTTTGTAATTGAATTAGTCAAGTCTCCGGTTTTAATATTACCGTGTAATTGATTAATGAGAGAGGTGATCAAAGGCTCACGGTTTTAAGTTGCCGTTTCGTCTCGATTCGTAAAAAAGTTTTTATTTATTTATTTTTTTTTTCGCTTGAAATATAGTATGACTGTATAGTAAAATAACTTTAAGCTATTTTTAGATTTTTTTTTTCATTCATATGCGGAGGTTTTTTCATCATATTTTTATTTTTTTTTTAATCGCATGAATCGTGTTATTATTAATTACAATTTAATCGGTTTTTTTAAAAAAAAGTTTAACATTCGAAACTAGCTGGGGGGGATCCCAGCCTTGAGCTTAGCGTTGATATTTTTATTATAATAAGAAATGCAAGAACGTTCGGGGTTTTCTTTACCCATTGTCAAATCGATAATTAAAAAGCGTGGGAGGCGCAAAAAAAAAAAATGTTACAATTTGTTAAAAAAAAAAAAAAAAAAAAAAATAGCCCGAGGAAATATTAAAATGCAATTTTCATATTAGACCAACAAGCATCTGATTATCCATTTATTTGGTTTACATTGCCAGAGTGCGAAAAAGCGATTATATTGTTCTTATTATCTGATATGAAAAACATTCATTAAAAAAGAAATCCGTTTTTTTTTTTTTTTTACACGCCATTTCAGGTCACAGGTGACAGTCGTTAACAATGTCTTAATTAACATAATTCTTATCGGAACTGATCTTAAATACCATCTCCTTAAAAAAAAAAAAAAAAAAAAACGGATATATTTTTGTGAGCCCCCAGGTGTTATTTACATCGCGGTCTGGGTAATTAAAAAAATTTGTAGCGTTTTTTTTTTCTTTTTGTTTTTATTTTACTCAGATGTTTGTTTAACTTTACTTATTCGGGAAAAATTTTCAAGGTAAAGTAATTGGGGCCGGTCTTTGACACCAGAGTCAGGCAATATCATTGGAAGAAAAACTAGTATTTTGTTACCTTACGGAAATTCGGATATAATAAATAGAGAGCAACTTAATTCAGTGTGCCGAGGGCCAACTGACGTATCTCCATTGAAAATATGATTGAAGATAATCTGTTTTGACTGTTTTCCAAAAACACGTGACCACGATTTTAAGAAAACATGAGAGAGTAGTCATGTGATTTCCAATGGCAACACTGTTTCGCAACACTGTCGCTCTTTTTTTCCCAGGTGTGAAATATACTATTTTATTTGTGCAAAAATCCGTAATTAAGGGGGGGGGGAAGGTGAGAAAAATATTACTCTCTGCTTCCACAGGAAGAGTAAAAGCTTCAAAATTGACCAAAAAAAATTTAGAAAGCAATTTGAAACATTTTACTTTTCGTTAAGTGAGATCCTTCAATATTTCGTAAGCATAATTCCGTACATTTTTGACCCCTACAGGCTTTTTTTTTTCAGCAAAAATAAACTCTTTGAAATCCCCCTCTTAAGTTCCCATTAATCAAACAATATTTCGGCACTTCATCTTGCCACAAAAATCGACTATTTCGCGTTTATCTAAAAATTTACCGACTCCCTTGTCTCTATTTTCCCCGTCAGCAAAAATAAGCATTTCCAACCTGCACCGTTAACTGTATACATATGTACAGTTAACGCTTGTACGAAAAAGTGATGCAAAAAGCGTGTACAATTTCTGCAAAATAGAGGCAAAAAATTTATATAAAAATGAATTATTTCTGTATGATTTAAACAGCAGTTTGGACATGCATAATTTTTGCGAAGTTTATGAATATTTTTTTTAAGCATCAAAATTTGAATATGCATAATTTGTAAAAAAAATGTATGCATAATTTTTTTAAGCATGAAAGTGTGGATATGCATAACTTTGCATAATTTGATGCATACAATTTTTGAATCATAAATGCAAATATTATGCTTTTTCAATTTTTTTACTCATTTATGTATAATTTATGCATAATTATTATAAGTATGAAAAAAAATTTTTCCAGTAAAAAAAGTTATGCAATTTTTATGTAATGCCCAATTTTTTGTATAATTTATACACGATTTTTATACAATTTATGCATCTCTTTTTCGTACGGGGGGCAGAGGGGGTCAGGAATCTCAAAAATAGGCTCATATAAAACTAAATGGCCCTCAAAGTCATCGGTCTAAAAAGTGATATGTGGTTCTTTTCCAAAAAAAAAAAAAAAAAAAAAAAAAAAATTGACCTTTGACTTAAATGAGGATAATTGTGTAGATGGCAGCACCAGTACTTTTTGGGTGTATTAAGGGTTATAACCACCCTCTACAGGTAAAGTCGGAAACTAAATTTTCATTTTAAGATATTCTTATTTTCGATCCTGATTGATATTCTTTATTATATTTTTAACGGGATATGGATCTCAATTTTTTATAAGCAAAACACGATTATAATCGTGTTTAAAAGCAGAACAAAATTATAATCGTGTTTATAAGCAAAGTACGATTATAATCGTGTTTGTAAGCAAAACACGATTATTAATTGTTTAACTTTCTGTTTTTGTCTGTAGACTTATTATAAATTTTATTCTAAGAGCTATATTAGGGCGTCCCTTATTTTTTGAATTTTCGAATTTAATATGCCTAGCTCCCTGAACGTTCTCTTTTTCAGTGTTACTAAACGCTGAATTTTTTTCAGATTTTTAAAATGACGGGAAAGTGTGCCTCATGAGCCTTCAATTTTGAAAAATTCCCATAGGAACCAAAAATCCTTTTTTTTTTTTTTTCCTTTTTTTTTTTAGATTACGAACCTGAACTCAGATTTTTCGTATCTGCCAAAGTTATTGTGTTAGAAATAAAAATAGGGCAAAAAAATAGTGTGAAATGACAAAACATGTTAAGTTCTTAATTTTGATAATAATTTGAACTCTAGCTTAAAAACTTAGGCAGATATAAAAAATCTGACTTCAGATTCGTGATCTACGCAAAATTTTTCAAAATTGAAGGCCCATGAGGCACACTTTCCCGTCATTTTAAAAATTGGAAAAAATCCAGCGTTTATTAACACTCCGAAAGAAAATTTTGAGGGGGGTAAGACATATGAAATTCGAAAAATTAGGGACACCCTGCTATACGCAGCAAAAATAATTATAGGTCCAGTTAAGTGTCTGCTTGGCTTAATCGGTAAACCTCTTCTATAGGAAGTTCATGTATTAAGAGTAATCAGCGCTCTGCGGCTGAGTTCGTCCCTAACGGTCCTCGTTAAAGAGAAGCCCTATAAAAAAACCAAGATATCCACATACGAGCCAGCACTCCTTTTAAAAAAAGTTACGCTCCATCTTGCAACGATACCAATTAAAAAAAGTCAAGATAACAAATCACAAAAACGACATTTAAAATTGCGAGAGACGGGTATCTTTTCTCCGATATCTGTCAACATTAGATTAAAAAGTAACCATTTCACATAACAGTAAACGGTCATTGTTACTTTCGATCCCATTAAAAGCTCTACACTTCGCCGTGTACATTACGATTCCTAATCGAGGATCGAATGCGGTAGGTCAATGAGTTCATTTTCCCCCTTACTACCGGTGCCATTAGCAAAAAAAAAAAAAAAAAAAAAAAGAATGATTAGGAATATAAACGTAAAACCACATTGGCACTAGGTCAAACTGATATTTTACGTGCTTTACTCGGGAACTATTGTTACGTGAGCTAATGCAATCAAGAGGAGAATATATATATATATATATATACATGTTTGAACTATATACGCACCTCGGTAATCGTTGATAGCTACGACTAAAGTTAAAGTTGAACCAAGAGGTACTATTCCGCTGACTGGAGGTGCCCACGGCCCTTTGCCATGTTGGATTTCCATCCAACAATCGACGTTATCACCTGTAACGAAAATAAAATAAGGTTAATCCAATTATTATAATTTTTTTTTTTTTCAAGATGATATCGATTTTTTCGAAATCCGTGATGATGTCAAAGGGGGATAATTAATCCAGATGACAAAGATTAATAACCATATCGGACACGACTTGATGACTCTTTGGAAAAAAAAAAAAAAAAAAAAGGTTTTTTTAAATGGACCACCGTCATTTTTGTTATCTTTCATCTTCTCTTTTCCAAGCATCATTGCCTTTTACTTATCTATGTAAAAAAAAAATGTTTTTTAGCCATCATTCTGGTCACGGCGTTTTAATTGTGATTACAAACGATGAACTCAAATTGATCGAGGTTAAACATAGTTAAAACGATCGTCTTTTTTTTTCTTTATCAATGGCATAGGATATCCGCCGAGATTAGCCAATAAAAAACGACAAAACGGATTTTTTTTTTCTCTCTCCTTCGGTTTCTGTTTTCTTTTTAATCACGAGGGTGCCGAATCAAGGAGCTTGTAACCCGTCATTTGAGCATTAATAAATAAATATTTTTCCTTGTTATGATTGAATAACCACTAATGCCTTATTGTTAATCGATAAAATGTAAAAATCACCTCAATCCGCTGTGACGAATTCAACAACCATTAACTGAACTTTTTTTTTTCTTTTTTTTCCTTTCTTTTGCTATTATCAGTCACGCTTCGGTTTTAAAGAAACAAAATGACCGCTGCGACAAAATTTGACTTTTTTTTTTGCTTTTATTACTCCCCGCTTCTTTGTCGAATTTTTGAAAGTCTCCCGCTTCTCTTTTTAAGTTTGATATTTCACTCTATTCCTAGAAATTTAATATTAATGATTTTAGCTTTAACGAAGAAGAAAAAAAAAAAAATTATTTTCTTCACTTTTTCCATCATTCTATCGAATACATCACGTTTTTTTACGTTCTCGCTGGAATAGATCGGGCGATTCAGATTTATTGGCTGGCTTCTTAACATTTTTTTTTTCTTCTTTTTTAGTTCATTCGTTTCACACGGGGGTTTTTTTAATATCTTATTCAAACTAACATTCATGACAGTTTTCTTTTATTTGGCAATTATTCATGCTTATTTTTTTGCCTGTTTTTCTGTTTTTTTTTATAGAATTAGTTGCTTTTTAAAAAGCAACTTCTGGTGATCCCGTACAAAAAAGAGATGCAAAAATTATATTAAGATCATGTATAAATTACACAAGAAATTGGACATGCATAAAAAATGGATAAATTGTGTATCAACAACTTGACTTTATTTACCGGAAAACTTTTTTTCGTCCTCCAATATAATTATGCATAAATTATGCATGAATATGCATAAAATGGAGAAAAAGATAAATAAGCATAATTTTTGCAAATTTTCCTGCTTTATGATTTTAAAAAATTATATGCATAAATTATGAAAAAAATTTTTCAAATCCAGATTTTAATGCTTAAAATTATGCATAAATTTTGTAAAAATTATGACGAAGGAATTCCGAGAAATTCCCAGAGGATTTTCGGGGAATTTCCCAGAAAAACCCAAGGCGAAAAAACTCAACGTGAACAACGGGAATTTCCGGGATTGGATATTCTTCCCAGTAGACTGGGAAGAATATTTTTCAGAACCGAATGGTTCCAAATTAAATTGACAACCGACACTAGTTTGTCAAAAATGAAACATATGAACCCCTTACTTTTTGAAGCGGTCGATTCAGAACTATTTGGTTCTAAGGTTGCGACCTTGGCTCTAGTGTTTTTATATTTGTGCCTATCAAACCGCTCAAGACTTATATTAAGCGGAAATCTGTGCATTTTCAATTCACTATTTTTATATTTCCATAAGAACGTTTAACGAATTTCTGTTTAGAGACTACTCCCAACTTCGACTAAAATTTTATTAAATTATTTAAAATAATTCAATTTAATTATTTAAAAAAATTTTAATTAAAAAAATTAAAATTATTTTTTAAAAAAATTCTAGGAAATCCGGTTAAACTTTACATCTTGTGCTATTTTTTATATATAAATTATATATAATTTATATATATTTATATATAAGTTATATATAATTTATATATAATTTATATATAACTTATATATAAATTATATATAAAAGGTGAATATATAAATTATATATAATTATATATAATTTATATAATTTATATAAAATTAAATCTTGAAAAAAAGGTACGAACTCGAACTCAGCAAAATTTAGCAAAATTTTAGCAAAAATGATTTTTCGATTTACTATATATGATTTATATATAAGTATATATAATTTATATATAATTATATATAATTTATATATAAGTTATATATAATTTATATAATTTATATATAAATCATATATAAGTTATATATAAGTTATATATAAATTATATATAAATTATATATAATTATATATATAAGATATTTTATATATAAATTATATATAAATTATACATAATTTATGCATGAATTTTATGCATAATTTATCCGACTTTAAAATCGAGAAGTTTTAAACTTATTTAAAATTGGAAAAATACAAACAACAACACCAGGCTTTTTACAGGGCTTGAAGCCCCATCGCCGCATCGACAGCAGTCCGCCATTTGGACCTATCCTGAGCCGCCGCTCGCCAGTCTAGCACCCCTAGGCGGCCGGAATCCGGGGATACATTATCCTCCCATCTTAGCCGAGGTCTTCCTAAAGGTCTTGGACTTGTAGGACGATCATCCAAAACTCGTCTTATAGCCGTGTATCCGGCGCCCGTGCCACGTGTCCCTCCCACCGCAGCCTCATAGACTTGATCACATCAAGGCTATGATGACTTTAGTCAATTGATATCAATTGATCACATCATATTATTTATAGGACTGCCCGGTAAGCCTTCGGATTTCTTCGTTAGTCTTGACACGGACGCGTCCGGATACGGGGTCTATATTGGGACCAAGGATCCTCCTAAGGAACTTATTTTCAAACACCCAGCAATCACTTCTCGGTTTGGATCATTAAGGTCCACGTCTCGCAGCCGTATGTAAAAATGGGGCGCAGGGTGGAATTATAGACGAGAAGTTTAGAACGGCGGGACAGGGATTTACTTCGGAATAGGTGGTTTAGGGACTGAAGGCATGGGGTTTCCTCTGGATTCCTCTGGATTCCTCTGGATCCTCGCTTTGACTTCGTAGTTGGTATCATTGTTACGCGTGACGGTGTCATTGCGGTACCTCAAGATGTCGTTTAAAAAATCTGAAAAAAAGTCTCAGAGTTCCGATACCTGGGCTCCACCGTCACGCGTAACAATAATACCAACTACGAAGTCAAAGCAAGGATCCAGAGGAATCCAGAGGAAACCCCATGCCTTCAGTCCCTAAACCACCTATTCCGAAGTAAATCCCTGTCCCGCCGTTCTAAACTTCTCGTCTATAATTCCACCCTGCGCCCCATTTTTACATACGGCTGCGAGACGTGGACCTTAATGATCCAAACCGAGAAGTGATTGCTGGGTGTTTGAAAATAAGTTCCTTAGGAGGATCCTTGGTCCCAATATAGACCCCGTATCCGGACGCGTCCGTGTCAAGACTAACGAAGAAATCCGAAGGCTTACCGGGCAGTCCTATAAATAATATGATGTGATCAATTGATATCAATTGACTAAAGTCATCATAGCCTTGATGTGATCAAGTCTATGAGGCTGCGGTGGGAGGGACACGTGGCACGGGCGCCGGATACACGGGCTATAAGACGAGTTTTGGATGATCGTCCTACAAGTCCAAGACCTTTAGGAAGACCTCGGCTAAGATGGGAGGATAATGTATCCCCGGATTCCGGCCGCCTAGGGGTGCTAGACTGGCGAGCGGCGGCTCAGGATAGGTCCAAATGGCGGACTGCTGTCGATGCGGCGATGGGGCTTCAAGCCCTGTAAAAAGCCTGGTGTTGTTGTTTGTATTTTTCCAATTTTAAATAAGTTTAAAACTTCTCGATTTTAAAGTCGGATAAATTATGCATAAAATTCATGCATAAATTATGTATAATTTATATATAAAATATCTTATATATAATTTATATATAATTTATATATAATTTATATATAACTTATATATAACTTATATATGATTTATATATAAATTATATATAAATTATATATAACTTATATATAAATTATATATAACTTATATATAATCATATATAGTAAATCGAAAAATCATTTTTGCTAAATTTTGCTAAATTTTGCTGAGTTCGAGTTCGTACCTTTTTTTCAAGATTTAATTTTATATAAATTATATATAAATTATAATAATTTATATATAATTTATATATATTCACCTTTTATATATAATTTATATATAAGTCATATATAAATTATATATAACTTATATATAAATTATATATAAATTATATATAATTTATATATAAAAAATAGCACAAGATGTAAAGTTTAACCGGAAATCCTTCCTTAGGCTCTGCTGAAAATTATAACCCAGTAAATATTGGACAATTCAGGAGTTAAGTAAGTATGATTTTGGCAATTTTCGCCCCCGCCCCTCCCCCCTTGTAAGCTTTACTTTTTTTAAATTTAGTTAAATCAATAGTTGGGAAATTTTATGCATATAATTTTAAAAAAATTATATGCATAAATCATTCAAAAATGATGCACATCCGCATTTTCATACCTAAAAAATTATGCATAAATTAGAAAAATTATGCATATCCGCATTTTTATGCTTAAAAAAATTATGCATAAATTATACAAAATTATGCATATCCGAATTTTTAAGCTTAAAAAATTATGTATAAATTATAATAACTATGCATATCCGGATTTTTTATGCTTAAAAAATTATGCTTAAATTATGCTAAATTATGCATATCTCCATTTTCATGTTAAAAAAAATTATGCATAATTTTTTTACAAGTTATGCATATTCAAATTTCTGTGCTTAGAAAAAATATGCATAAACGATGCAAAAAATAAACATACCCAAACGATTAAAAGAAAATACATGTCTTATATAAAATTTTCGTGTTCATTTCGTACGGAAATTTCGACAACTTTCGTCTACTTCGATTCCCATTTCAACTTTTTTCCTGATTATCTGCACTTACACGATTTATTAACGCATCCCACCGTTCCATCATATGATTCCGAACTGAACGATCTTTCCCCGATCACAATAAATTAAAAATATTTCATGATCGTTTAATAGGCGACCATTTTTTTTTATCTAAAGACTATTATAATATTACCCTATCTATCCATTTTATTTTATCCTCGATCCCGTTGTTTTCAAATCTCATAAACATCTTCAATATCTTACTTTCAACTTATATTTATTTATTCATCAGAATCCTTCTCCTTATTTATGATGATTGCCTAATTATACGATAGATCAATAACAGTAAATCGATTTTGTTTTAAAAATGTTTCTGCAATTATTTAATCTGTTTGATTACTCACCAGAAATGACTTATCGTGAATGCATAAAAAGAATAAAAAAAAATGGTATACCTATACACGGTATATATGAAAGGTATATTATCAAGTTTTAACTCCATTAAGATTTTTGCATACTATTTTTTTTTTTACTCTTTTTGATCGATTCAGTCACGAAGTTTTAAAACTGCTACGGAAATCTTTTTTTATTGTCATGTGAAAAAAGACTCGGATGACAGATTATATATTAATGGTAATTCCATATTCGACGTCTCTTCGTATATGTGAATGAAAGATTTCTTTTTTTTTAACTTGACTTGCAAAATATTTCATATGCTTCATTTTCCGGACGTTGCTCAGACTAACGAAAGGAAAAAAAAAAAAAAAAAAAAAAAAACTTGTTCTCACATGAATAAAATGATTTCACGTTTTTCTTTAAATTCCTAGAAAAATAATTTCGCCAAGTACGAAAAAAAAAATGATTTAGTGAGATATTAGGCATGTTATTTAATAACTTACTTAACCGATTTGATAAATTAGATGTTTAGCATGTTTGCACACGTCGAGAACAGTCTCTTTTGATGCAATGTTGAGCTTATCAGAAACAAATGAACGTTTGTTTACTTTTTCTACATCTTAAAAACGGACACCGGGTAGTATATGATATATGATACATGATACATGATACATGATACATGATACATGATACATGATACATGATACATGATACATGATACATGATACATGATACATGATACATGATACATGATACATGATACATGATACATGATACATGATACATGATACATGATACATGATACATGATACATGATACATGATACATGATACATGATACATGATACATGATACATGATACATGATACATGATACATGATACATGATACATGATACATGATACATGATACATCATACATCATACATGATACATGATACATGATACATGATACATCATACATCATACATCATACATCATACATGATACATCATACATCATACATCATACATCATACATCATACATCATACATCATACATCATACATCATACATCATACATCATACATCATACATCATACATCATACATCATACATCATACATCATACATCATACATCATACATCATACATGATACATGATACATGATACATGATACATGATACATGATACATGATACATGATACATCATACATCATACATGATACATGATACATGATACATCATACATCATACATGATACATGATACATCATACACCATACATCATACATGATACATGATACATGATACATGATACATGATACATGATACATGATACATGATACATGATACATCATACATCATACATCATACATCATACATCATACATCATACATCATACATCATACATCATACATCATACATCATACATCATACATCATACATCATACATCATACATCATACATCATACATCATACATCATACATGATACATCATACATGATACATCATACATGATACATCATACATGATACATCATACATGATATGATGTACTACCGGGTATATATTTGATAATTTATACATTTCCGTATATTTATTTTTCCGGTCTTTCCGGAAATACGAGTCCTCGTCCGGTATATTTATTTTTCGGGACTAAGATGCAAATAATTACCTCTAAAATCAAGCTGAATAACGTCCAAATCTGCGATGACCATGGGGGGCTTGGACGCAGTCTTTTCATAGTCGTTAAACCACTCACATCTGAGCCTTTTGGCTTCGTCCCACACTTCCAACAAATCCTTATCATATTGAACAACTACTGTATTTTCATAAAACTGACCGTGAAGGTCAGGCTTAGTCCCGCACCTCGCGTACGCTATTCGAAATGAGAAGAACGTCCTATGGGTTGAGGGTTGCACGTAAACACATCTAGGATCCCCGTACTGACCCTTTGAAAAAACTATCCCCTCGAAGGGTTGAGTAAACGATAAATGCACGTCCATATGATCTTTTCCGCACATTACTTCTAGTGACTGAATTTGTGTCATTCCCTCCGGCCTTTCCAGAGGCCAGATGTCGCCCCCGCCTCCCCCTCCTCCCCCTGCCGATATACATCCGACCTGAAAAAACAAAAAAGAAAAATTAATATCGCATTAATAAACGTGAGTCTCAAATTCAAGAGCAGGGATCAGCTGTAGGTAAAAATTGGTTGGAACCGACGCAGAAATATCCAAAGTGTTGGAGCTGGCGCCAAGTTTAAAATAAATTATCTAGCACTGACACCAGCTTCGGCACCGACTTGAGCTTTTAGCCGGCCGCGGCTGGCAGCGGCGAGGCGCCGGCCCTGGCATCGGTTTCGGATCCCAGTTCAAGAGTGTTGCGTTGAGTATCGCATCGAGTTAACTAAGGAGGCAGCCCTTTAAAAAAAGTGATGCAAAAAATGCATAAAATTTTTGCAAAATAAATGCAAAAAATTTATTATTTTTGTACAAGGTTGGGACATGCATAATTTTTACAAAATGTATGGATAATTTTTGCATAATTTATGCTCACAATTTTTTAAACTTATAAAGCAAAATAATTTGCAAATAATTTTGTTTTTTCATTTTATAGCTACAATTATTTATGCATAATTCTATCGGAAGACAAAAAAAAAATGCTGTGATGCAAAAATGCTAAAATGCAAAAATTTAAATCAAGGAATCCAAACAATCGGATTGATAATTTGGTAATGCAGAGTGATGCATGTAATGCAGTGCGACTGCAGCTAATGAAGTGCAAAAATTAAAGTTTAATGCAAAAATAATGCAACTTGTAATAATGCAACTTAAGTAGCAATGCACTTTGCACGTAATGCAAAGGTAATGCAATGTAATGTAATGCAAAACGAAGTAATCATGATGCGCAGCCAATTAAATGTGATGCAAAGTTAAGTAAACGTGATGCAAAGTTAGGTAAACGCGATGCAAAGTTAGGTAAACGCGATGCAAAGTTCGGTAAACGTGATGCAAAGCCAGGTAAATCTGATGCAAAACCAAGTAAATCTGATGCAAAGCCAAGATGTGATGCAAAACCAAGTAAATGTGATGCAAAGTTAGGTAAACGTGATGCAAAGTTAGATAAAAGTGATGCAAAGTTAGACAAAAGTGATGCAAAGTTAGACAAAAGTGATGCAAAGCCAGGTAAATGTGATACAAAACCAAGTAAATGTGATGCAAAGCCTTTTTTGCTTATTACCGGGCTAAGAGGCTCTAAATGAGCCAAAATATTGCTTATGTAATTTAAGGATCGCCCCTCCTACCAAATGAATTATTTTTCAAAAGTTTTTTCAATCGCACGCCGATTCCCAATTAATAAAATAATATTAAGGAAACAATTTTTGATACTTTTCGTGCGTCATTTTTCTAAGTCGATCAAGACTTAAAAAAAAAAAGAGCAACTTCAGGATAATTAATAACTAGCATTATCCGGTCGTATAATACGTTTTTCTTATTCGATTCCCTCTGGGAAAAGCAAAAAAAAAAAAAAAAAAAAAAAAGCTTACATAAGTAAAGGGTTTTAAAATCGAGCATCTGAAAACGCTCAGGGCACAAGCTGGTTTAGCTTCAAGAAACGCATACAATATATTTACAGTATGTAAATACACTATATGCAGTACATTTTTGCGAGAAATAATAATCCTAGGGTAAAAAGTAACGAATTCTTGCCAGGAATTCCGAATCGCGGTCTTTAGAAAAGGCCCTTTGGGGTTTGATAAAGGATCATTAACTTGACATGATGGCTGGGCTATCATTTTGAGACGTTAATAACAACTATTTTTTAACAAAAAAAAAAAATCTAATTCGATGGCGTATTTGTATACTTTCCGATATCAAATTCCACTTTGGGTAGGATGATTCAGTGTTCGAGAAATGGTTTACCCCGGAGCGTGATGATTATTTTTTTTTTTCTTTTTACGAATTTTTGCGCGTTTTGCGCACATTAGCAAATAAGAGATCTGGTTTATTTACAGACGATTTGAAAACGTCTACGTTTTGCTTCCGGCTTTATGATTTTTTTTTTTTTCTTTTTAACGCAGACAATCGTAATAGGTCTCTGACCTATACGTAATCACCGTGCACGAGAATTGAAATAGTAATAGTAGCACTGCAGTTTGCATATATTTTTCTTCAAGGCGCATACGGTGGAATCCTTGTCGCGTGAATGATTACAACAATACGTTTTGGAACGTGGGCGCATTTTTTTTCCCCGGCCGTTTTTCTACTTGCTCCTTTGTTTTTCTTCATGTTTCTTGTTATTTTCAATCCCAAAACCAGAAAAGTGGTACTGGCCCAGCTTTTAATTCAGCAACAGCATGTACGGACTTAACAATGGGTACCACCATGGTGGCACATCTCATATTGTATGGTGGTACATCTGTACCACAGGTCTGTACCACATCAGATGTGCCACATCCGAAACCAATCATCTTGTATTGTGGTACATCTGTACCACAGATCTGTACCACATCAGATGTACCACCGGGTTCTCAGATGTACCATGGTGGCATATCTGGGATCCTGGTGGTACATCTGGGAACCTTAGAAGCTAATCGTGGTGGTATTAAGCAAAAAAAAAAGAAAACCCTTCGGTGACCTGGAGCATCTTCGTCCTCTTCTATAGAAAACATAAAACCCCGAGTGATTGCACTGTATACTTTCATACTGTATACTCGTTCATTCATTCATTCCGATTTTAAAAAAAAAACGTCCATTGGTTTTTCCTTTTATTAAAAAACCGCAAATAATTATTATTGTTTTCCTCATTTGAGGTCTCAAAATCATCACACACGTGAAATCTAGGACAACGATTTATCCCACCCATTTTGGTGGTTACTTTTTCTTTCCGTTTTTTTTTTTTTTTTTTTTTTTTTTTTCATGTCGTTTTGTGTATCTTGGGTTTTTTTTTCTTATAGGATTTCCAAACCGGAAACGTTTTTGATTCGGCATTTTCTTTATATCGTCCCACTTTAATGTCATTCATTCGCCATTTCACACGTTCCAAACGTTTTCTCATGAAAAGCCCGCGTTTGCAAACAAAGCAAATAACAATTATCGATAGGTGCGTCCCTTTGAATTAAGCTGTTCAGTGTACACACCTCCTCTCTTTTGTAGTAAGTTCTTATTATTAACTTGAACTATTTAAATTTCCACACCTTCGCGAGACGTGCGAAGACCAGAGTTTGTTTCCCTTTTTGCCCCTTCGGTGTGAAGCTCAACGCCTTTGCGACGTAGATGACCTCCCGTGTCCGACCACACTGTAAAACTCATAGGAGGCCTATGGTTTTGCAACGCCTGTATTAAAGGGTTAAGCGGTGGTACATCGTTCGCATTATTGCCTTTGCCTAGCCAAATGAAGAGACCTGAATAGAAAGCTCACCAGAATTTTTTTAATTTACAAAAACAAATCCTCGAAGTGGCTCAAACTTTTCTGCTTCCACCTGACTACGACTCTGAAAAAAAATCGGATCCCATTGGCTAAAATGATCCTGGGTTATAGTTCGCATGGTGTTGCTCGTACGAAAAAGGGATGCATATTTTATAAAGATCATGTATAAATTACACAAAGAATTGGACATACATAAAAAATGAATAAACTTTGCATAAAATTAGTAAATTATTACATTTTTAAGAAAATTAAAAATTAGGGGAAAAAAAATAGTTAGGAAAAAAATTTAGAAACCAAAATTTCTAGGAAAAATGGATCAGGAATCAATTTTTGTAAGAAAAATGGGCCAGGAACTGATTTTTGTAGGAATTAATTTTTTTGAGGAATATGGATTAGGAATTAATTTTTGTGTTGAAAATGGATTAAGAACTAATTTTACTAGGAAAAATGAATTAGGAATTAATTTTTGTGAGGAAAATGGAATAGGAATAAATTTTTATAGGAAAAATGGACCACGAATAGATTTTTGTGAGGAAAATGGATCAGGAATTAATTTTTGTAATAAAAATGGATCAGGAACTGATTTTGTAGGAAAAATGGATCATGAACCAATTTTAGTAAGAAGAATGGATCAGGAACTAATTTTACTAGGAAAAATGAATTAGGAATTAATTTTTGTGAGGAAAATGGATTAGAAATTAATTTTTGTAGGAAAAATTGGCCTTGAACTGATTTTTGTAGGAATTAATTTTTGTGAGGAATATGGATCAAGAATTGATTTTTGTAGGAAAAATGGATCAGGAACTAATTTTGACATGAAAAATGAATTAGGAATTCATTTTGGTAGGAAAAATGGATCAAGAACTGATTTTTGTAGGCAAAATGGATCAGGAATTGATTTTTGTAGGAACTAATTTTTGTGAGGAATATGGATTAGAAATTAATTTATGTAGGAAAATTGAATCAAAAATTGATTTTTGTAGGAAAAATGGACCTGGAATTGATCTTTGTAGGAAAAATAGATCAGGAACTAATTTTAGTAGGAAAAATGAATTAGGCATTAATTTTTCCAGAAAAAAATGGATTCGGAAAAAAGGTAGAAAATCCACAACTTTATCTCCAGTCATTTTCCTCATGACAATAACGCTTTTTATCCACAAAACCTAAACAATAACCAAGCAAAGAAAAAAAAACACACAAACAGATAACAGACATCATAATTAAATTATTCTCCCCAGACAGTTACATCATATGTACAATTGTTATTTTCCTGTTTTACTTCGAAATTAAACAAACAAAAAAATTTCTCTTATTTTAAATTACAAATGACGAACAAAACGATTTTACTTGTTTGTTAATATTCTGTAACTGGAGAACCCTGTCTGTCTATGCAGTCCTGCATTAATATATTAATTAAAATAACTTAAGAAGTGCCATAAATCCTTTACCTTTTATCGTTGCATTTATAGTTGTTACCATGTATTAATTCATCTTATGCGGAAAAAACAATTAATTTTTAATTGCTTTTTTTTTCTTTTTCTCTGATGATGATAATAATAATAGCGCTAATGCTTGTCTTTTCTCTTCCGACTTCATTCAGAAAATTAAATTTAAAAAACAAAGAGGGGAACAAAAAAAAAAATTATCGTAATTTTTAGGGTTTATAGGTCCAGATTGACGAAGGTCAGTGACAAAACAGAATTCCACCTTGGGAATCGAAATTTTTTAGATTGTATTTTTTTTTTCTGATCTATTAAACTGTCTTCGATTGTTTTCGGATTTTTTTCCGGTCACACCTTGCAATATCGCTAAAAATCAAATTAATTTTTTTTTTTTTTTTTTTTTTTTTCGCGAAAATGATATATGGTTAAAAATTAAAGAAGCCTTCCCACGTTTTTACCTGGCAGTGTCGATTCGGCAGCAGGTAGGAACGTTGCAAATTAGGTAATACAAGTTTCTCGGTGTAATTTGGGCTTCCTCGATATGGGTTCTTTTCGTAATTTCCTCGGCTTCCTCCTCCGGGCCAAACGAAAAAAAAAAAAAAAAAAAATTGAGAGAGAGAAACATAGTGACCGCATTTTTGATTTACGGTTGCATTTTGATCGCGTTACAGGTATAATGATCGAGGGTATCTCGTTTCATTTTCTCATAAATTCTCACGAGTTTTAAAAAACACAATAGGGAAGTCCGATTTAAAATATATAAAAAAAAAACCAACCGAATAACATTAGCAGGTAGCCCCGGTCGGAATCACGGGGTAAAAGGGAAGCCGACGGAATCCTATCGACATACGCCCAACCGCGGAGATCCGCATGTACAAGAAATTCCTCACATATATACAAAAAATCGCGAGGGCCATATTTCAAAAATTTCGTGAAACATGGGGGTCGCAACTCGAAACCTGTAAACGTGAAGTCATTTCTACAACTTGTGCGAAAAATCTGGTCAAAATGATAAATCAAAAAAAAAAATACCACCGTAGTGGAAAAACATGACCACCCGTTTCCGGCGTGGAACAATTTCGTAACAATTTTTTTCTTCTTTTTTTTTTAAAAGCAAACATCGCGTGATGCGAGCATATGCACCTTTAAAGTATGACATAACTGTCACCCATGTCGTTTCATCTTTTTATTTATGGGCCTGTTTTTGACCACCTCCGATAAACAAATCATCTCCCGTTAGAAAATTATCTCTTGTTGACAATGAAAGCAGGAAATCGGTCAATTCGATTATTTTATTATTATCGCTGCTTTTTATCTCCCCTTTCAAAGGGAAGAGGGGGACTTTTAGGGAACGTATGGGCTCAACGCAATTGGGCTGTCATATGCTCGCCCCGGGTCTCATGGTCGTACCCGGCTTTAGTCTTAGGAGGCTTACACCGCACATGCTGACCTGTCGAAACTCGAAAAATTTTTTATCTCTGAAATCGGCCTTAAACATTCTCATTTTTAAGAGTTTTTTAACTAAGCCTACTTCCGATATAGGGGGGAAGACGGCTGCATTTAAGCACTTGTCCTGATCACACCGTTATCGCGAGATTTGGAGTTCTTTGATTTATTATTATTAATATGATTATTTTAATTTTTTTCCTAGGAAGAATTTTTACCGATTAGGATTCCAAAACTAGCTTCTCAAACTAGTCTTAATTTCATATGAAATGCAGTTTTCCATATGCTTCACTTGATCCGGTATAGATTTGTAACGAGATACAGAAAAAAGGAACGACAAGGAAAAAAACAAGAGATATTCATACCTACAAGGGTATTCAACTCGACACTCGCAAAAAAAAAAAAAAAAAAAAAAAAAAACGTAAATTTTTTTCCTTCCCTATATTTATTAATTTATTATCATTAGAGAAAACAAGCCGGCCTTGTGGCGAGACTTTAGTGCGCTGATCTCACACCCCACAGGTCCCATAACTCGGAACTTGGTGTCAGGGCGTTTTCCACATCTCACCATGGGGACGCCATGTTATTAAGGGATATCTGCACACCATCGCCGGTGTGATTCCCTGTTAGTCACATGGAATCAGGCCAATTGATTGTTCCTGCGCTTTTTAGGCCCGGGACCCTAGCTATATTTCTACAGAAGTAAACAAATTAAAACAAGACGTGAACAACCTGCCCGTACGAAAATGTGATGCAAAAATTGTATAAAATTATAAAATTTTGATAAGCGTATTAAGTGTATAAAGTGTATAACGTATAATAAATGTACATAGTGTATAAAACGTTTGCAAAATTAATGCAAAAGGTTTATGTAAAAAATGAGAGAGAATTCGTCGCATAGTGGTCCGGAAAAAAAAAAAAAAATAAATAAATGGCCAAAACTCATTCCCAAGTCAGTGTGAAACTTAGAAAGACGATGAAGGTGTCAAAAGCTTCGATATTTTGTGCAATTAAAAACCTCTGCCCGTGCCCCAAAATTCAAAATGGCAGGCATAATATGGAAGCCAAAATTTTTAATTATGAATGAAGTTTCATATGAATATTTATTTTTAGGCATTTTTGTGGCTGCTGATTTCATATCTGGGATAATCATTTTAAAATTCAAGATGGCGGACTTAGTATGGCGACAAATAAATTTTCATGAAAACTTGTACTAAGGGGTTTTTGAGGTCGCTGATCTAGAATCCGCTAATAGTTTTCTAAAATGTTTTTAAGGGACTCAATAAATCGAAAAAAATTAATTTACTCGTTGTATGTTCGAAAATCAGAAAAACGGTTTGTGGATTCGAGATCAGCGACCTCGAAAACCTCTTGGTACGGATTTTCGTGAAAATTTATCAACTTTAATTTTTTAACATTTGTCGCCATACTAAGTCCGCCATCTTGAGTTTTAAAATGATTATTCCAGATGTGAAATTAGCAGCCACAAAAATACCTAAAAATAAATATTCATGAAATTTCATTTATAATTAAAAATTTTGGCTTCCATATTATGCCCGCCATTTTGAATTTTGGGGCACGGGCAGAGGTTTTTAATTGCACAAAATATCGAAGTTTTTGACATCTTCATCTTCTTTCTAGGTTTCACACAGACTTGAAAATGAGTTTTGAAGAAAATGAATTTCTTTTTTTTCCGGACCACTGTGCGACGGTCGGATGCTTAATAATAGAGTTCCCGCCCGACAAGAAGAACTAGGGATGGTCGACCATCCCTAATTAATAAGTAATATATAATGAATAATTCGTAAGTAAGAAATAGAAACGGGAATAGAAACACTACGCCCGCTTCGTCTTCAATTATGTTATGTACTGAAAATTATGTAATGAATTGTAGGTCAAATTAGAAACAAAAAAGACGCGTAAATAACTTTTACACATGGCGGACTAGGACAAGCGGACTAGGGATGGTCACTGACCATCCCTTGTCAGGGTTGTCCGTAGTCCGTGTCCGTAGTCCGTGTAGTCCGCTTGTCAGGATTGCCGCTTGCTGCCTCCGCCACTGCGCGGAGGCCCAAACAAAGATTTTAAAACAAAGATTTTCGCTTCAAAAAAAAATGTTAATCGAATTTTTTACTTTACTTTCTTTTAGTACATTAAAATCACATGAGTTTCTGCAATTACAAGCGAAATTACGTGAATTGTTCCCAAGCGAGACAGATGTGTATTATTATCCGCTTGTCAGGATTGCCGCTTGCTGCCTCCGCCACTGCTGACCAATGGTCAGCCGTGGCGGAGGCAGCAGCTCCCCTACTTCTGACCGCCCGAAGTCCAGTGGCACATCTTCGGACGATATGAACCAACCTGGCAGCTGCAACAACAACTCCTCAGATGACAGTGTGGTGGAACTTCCACCAATTTTGTAAATTACAATTTAAGATTGGAAAGGATTTTTTGGAAGATTGACCGATTGTAATTGATGTTATAAATAAGATCAATATAGAATAATAATAATAATAAAAATAAAGATGTGGGTACGATTCTTATTCGGCTCGTGTACCTGACTAAAAATGTTTTTGCAATGATGTTTTTATTTCAATAAAAAAAAAAATACTCCCTCCGTTCCAAATTAATAACTACATTTCTTTTGATCTTACGTTTCTGACTGTTTTGACTGAAGCCCAAACTGGAAATGTCACTTGAAGTACCTACCCGAACACTTTTTTACACCATCCCCTGATCCCACGGTCATAAAATTTTTTCCGATCGTTTGGAAAAGTGGGGGGCGGACGAAGAGGGGGGGAGGTGAATTTTTAAAAATCGTTAGATTGTCACGAAACTTGGAGTACAGGGGTTTTGGGGGTCGCTGATTTCTATTCTGAAGTCAAATTTTAAAAATTCAAGATGGCAGATCCAATATGGCGGACATATTTTTACAACATCGAATGATTTCGATCAAAGTTTGTTTATGGGGGGTTATCGGGGTCGCTGATTACGATTCCGAAGTCAGATTTTGAAAATTCAATATGGCGGACGCAATATGGTAGCTCATAAGTATGGAGCCATAAAATTATATAAAAATTATATGAACGGGTAGGTACTTCAAGTGACGCCACCAGTTTGGGCTTCAGTCAAAAGAGTCAGAAACGCCGAGCAATCAAAAGAAATGTAACTATTAATTTGGAACGGAGGGAGTATTTTATTTTTGTATCATTTGTATAAATTTGGACATGAATATTTTTTTAAGCACCAAAGTTTGAACATGCATATTTTTTACAAAATTTTTATAAAAGATTTTAGAAAAGATTTTTCATCCTCCGATATAATTTATATTATAGTATCCAGATAGGGGCAGAAATGTTGCGCAACATGTTGAGCAACATGTTTCTAACGTTGCAACATGTTACTGGAACATGTTTCATCGTGAAATTTGAGCCTAAAATGCTGACTATCTCAATTAGTACGATCCCTGATTTAGGTATAAATCTTCATTTTATCCTGCAATAAAAAAATTAAACAACGATCACGTCTCACCAAAAATTCTACCGTTTCTTATCATATTTAGGCAGCGAACTAATTATTAAAAAAACCGTATAAAACCGGACTAAGTTCCCACCAAAATAATTGAAAGATGACTATGTCTTTAAAAAAAAAAAATTCTTTCTTCACTCAAGAGATCCAAATAATCGCATTTTGATCGAATTAAATCACAAACTCATCAACCATGTTTACAAAGAACATTAATAACCTACTTATTGCATTTTAAATTAAGATAAGATAAAATAAATGAAGAAGTCTTAAAAAAGTCAGGTATAAAAAAAAAAAACGAATTTTGCTTCTAATTCACGATTAAGGAACTATGAATATTGTGAACTCTTATAAATGTTGGTTGCACTCAAATTAGAGTCTGCCAGATCATTTTAGTCACGAAAATCGTGGACTTTTTCAGAAATAATATTGTTCATATGTAATCGTGTCTAATACGCTTTTCAGTCTCAGCATATAATAAAAGGTTTTAACGTAGAATATACTTTAAATATTATAAGAATTATGAAAGACAAAAATGAAAAAAAAAAATTCTTTTGTAAAAACAAAAGAACTATTTATTATTTTTTTGCGGTTTTTAAAATAACGATCATGTTCCATGACTGTTTGATATCACTTGAAAAAAAAAAAAAAGATGACTGACGTCCTCGTTGTTCAAAACCTCTCGTAAAATTTTATTGACTCGTCGCGTATCACATAAAATTACAACATCTATGTTATTTCCTCGGTACGCGGTTCATTTTTTTTTGTAAAAATGCGTTAAAAAAAACACTTTTGAGATAATTTAACTCGAGGGTCCATTTCAAAAAAAAAAAAAAAAAAAATTCGTGAGTAATTTGGAAAGAGAAGTAAAAAGAGTAGAAAATGATTAAGAAAATGCCAGGAGAGATCATGTCATCTCAAGATGCGACCGAATTAATATTTCGGAATTGTTGACAGACGCCGGGAGGCTATTCAGGAAACTCGTGATATGAGTTCGCATTAATCTTGTCATTACCTCCATGAATCTTTCTTTTTTTTTCTCTCTGTCTCTCTCTCTTTTCTTTCATATTTTTCTTAAAAAATAATTGAAAATAATATGTGGCGGAAAAAAAAAAAAATCGCCGGGGAAATAAAAAGGAAAAAAAAAAATCATGATTACTACATAACTCACTATGTGTAAAGTTAAAAACAAAGACACTTCACTGACCACGCTTTTTTTATCGCTCGAAGATGAGTGAAACATGGAAATGCTACAAATTATCGTGATCGACTTCCAGGAGGTTTACTAGGATTCCGAGAATTGAGCTTGAATATGTCATGATAGATGAGTTAGTTATACAAGTGAAGTAATTGTAATGCAATGTTCTGTTATGGAAGTTCAAATGCATACTATCGTTCTTTAGGTTAGGGTATTCTGTTATATTTCTGCGACGTTTTTATTAGATTCCTTGGTCTCCGGAAACAGTTGCTGTCCAGGAGTTGCTATTCTTCTGCTGTCCCGTATCGAAAATAGATTCATAAATTATGTAAAAATCATATAAAAAAATTGGGCACACATAAAAAATGCATAAATTGGAAAAAAAGTTGAATTAGCATAATATTTTCAAACCTAATCATGGCCGATACGCTATAAAAACTTATAACAAGATTATAAGTTCTATCATGTTGTTATAAGCTTTTATAACATATTGGACAGACTTATAACTTACTTCTTCTAGGGAATTTTACTGTTTTACAATTTAAAAAAATACATGCATAAATTATGCGAAAGTTATGCATATCCAATTTTCATGCATAAAAAATTTATGCATAATTTTTTGTTAAACTGATGCATATTCAAAGAACCTCGCACAAAATAATAGGAATTTGGTTATCGGATAAAATTCCATTTGTTTTTATTCTTCTTTTGTTTGTTTTTAAATGTAAACTTTATCCGACAGCCGAATTCCTATTATTTTGTGCTGGGTTCTTTTTGGTGTTATAAAAATGCGTAGTAAAATTGCCGGAGCATGGAGGATGGGACCTCAAGGCGGGCTGTTTCGAAATAAAGATTGCACACAGAAGAATAAAGAAAATCAATTTCGGCATAAACCTAGAAAAAGACCGTACAATACGTCCTCTTATAAATCTCAATCAATAAGTCGCTTAGAACGGCAGACTGAACGGATAAAACGCTATTAGTAATTATTACTACTGTAATAGTAATCATTAGTAATTATACATATACCTGAAGCTGAGGGTAAATTTTATATATGTTATTAGTAATTTTTACTAAAAGTGTGGTAAAAATGACCTTAAGTAAGGTAAACATTACTAATAATATATGTAAAATTTACCCTCAGCTTCAGGTAGATGTATAATTACTAATAAGATAATTACTATTAGTAATAATTACTAATAGCGTTTTATCCGTGTGCGCTAATGAAAAAATTCCTTAATGCCCAGTATCTTGCAATGTGAAATAGAATGAGCTCGCATAAGGTGCTCTGGTAATTCCTAAGGGGCTCGCATAAGGTGGCTCTGGTAATTCCTAGTTACGAAATTTAGTCGTTTAAAATGCGATTCTTTTTCGGTAAAAAATAATGTTGATTTGGTTGAAAGGTTAAAAGATGTAAAACTTACACAGGGAGATATTTTAGTATCGTTTGATCTTCCCTTCCATCCTCCTCGAAGGGACTTACAATTATTGAAACATCTGCTCCTGTAAGCGATTTCAGCGTATCTTCATTTTGTAAACAATGGCTTCTTTCTGAAGTTTAGCTTTTGTCAACAACGGACCTATTCGAGTTGTTTTCAAAATGGAGTTACGCTGAAGTCGCTTACAGGGGCAGACGTGTGCTCAAAGATAACGGTTGTTTCTATTTCGAGATTGAAGAACTGATCAAGCTAAGATCAAAGCGAAAATTTGTCTGAAAATGGGTTTAAGCACGAGATAGTGTTTTTGGGACCACTAGGGAATTTCGGAGTTTAATGAGTCCTATACGTAATCCGACCTGTAGAATCCGAGAATGAACTTGAAAATTAGGTACGGTTGCAGGGAAATGTCCATATCTGTGTATAGATATCTATATGCATATTACCGATATCCATATCGATACCCAAGTGGAACAAGGTGTCTTAAAGAAGTCTGATTTTGATCATAAAGAGTTCTTACTAAGACAGATGTCTTAATGCTGTCTTAAAATCATCTTACGAGGTGACTTATAGATGTCTTTTAGGTGGGGCATTAGCTTGCTTTAAAACCTCTTACAGACGTCTTTGTCTTAGACAGTCTACGATAAGAAGTTCCAAAATACCTTGAATATTAAGATTCTTAATGAAACCTATTAAATTGTTCTTGCCTATTTGCAACTAAGAATTTCAGTTTAGGGAAAATATTCTAAGTTCCTTTTCGGCTACCGATGACTGGCGAAAAATCATAAGTTTAGACTTCGGAACACTTTATATTTGAAGAACGCGGAATGGTTCCAAAATTTAAAAAAAATTTCAAGCGGGGAAAAAAAAAGAAAAAAAAGAACCAAAAAGCAGAACGGATTTTCCAAACGGATTTGAAAACAATTTTGTGATAAAATAATTTTGTTTATTCATTGCTGTTATTGAAAATTAGTAAGTATTTTTATATTCTAATAATTGTAGTTTTCAGCTGAGGACAATTAATTTAAGTTTTCATTATATAGAATTCTGAGGACATATAATTTTTAAGTTTTCAATTAGGACTCATTAATGAACCGTGAACTAAAGTTCAAACTTTTTTTTTTTTTTTTTTTAATTTTATTTATTGGTGATAGTTTTATTACCAAAATTTTATTTTTTTGATTTAATTTTTTTAGGAGAAGACTGCGTTAGGAATTAAGGTAAGTTTCAAATAAATGGGTAAAAGGAAAAATAAGGAACGGGGGATCAGCAAAAGGCAGTTGAGGCGGCGCGCCGAAAATGAAATTGCAGATTTAGTATTGACATCCTCGGACACCGAGTTTGAAGCCGAAGCCGATGATGTCAACAAGGTCAACATAAAGAAGCAAGCCGACGTTTGTATGTATTATGATGATTGCGATGCTGGTATGGATTATGATAAGGAAATTTGGAAAGAATGTACTCCGGAGCATGTCGACGAGTACGAACATACTCTGGAGGATGTGGAAAGCGATGACGATGAAGATGACGTCGATTGCGAGGACAACGAAGAGTGCTATGACTGTTTACCCTCTGAAAATTTTGAAACTTTTTCGGCCGAAGTAAAAGATAAGAAGAATTTAAAATTTAGGTTAAGGTTTTGGGCCTTAAGTCAAGGCCTCTTGGCTAGACAAATTGATACCCTGCTTTTTATTCTATTAGACTTCCTCGCAAAATTGTTTGAATCCGGAATCATCCGGAATTGGCTTCGGAATGCCCCGGAGAGAAAAAAAAGAGAAAAAAATTGAGTTTGAATGTTTTTGATTTTCAAAAAAATATATTTATATGAATATGTTTGATTGTATTTAAAAAAAATATATCTTCATGTTTAATTTGTATTAACATCCTTTTAACTAATTCCTTTTACCTAATTTACTTCACAACTTTACTCTTTTCTCCTATCTTACTCTGGAGGAATCGCTCAATATAATCGAATTTATTTTCCAAGTAAAATCTAAAAAGAAATAGAAGGTTGCTTTTATCAAGCAAACTTTAATATAATGATTGTAAGTATATTCCTTGAAAATGCGAAAAAAATCGTTAAATTCTTCTTCTTAACACTGTCTTACTTCTGGCTTGATTGCTTCTCATTAGGTGTCTTTAAGATTACTTAAAGGTGAGGCGTTAGAAACCTATGATATCATTTAAAGATTACTTAATCTAAGAAAGAACAGAATAAGATCTCTAAAATCCAACTTCGATCTTAGGCAAGACATCTTTTATGCGTCTTAAAGATAGTTTGGTTCCACTTGGGTATATACCGATTTTTTTTAGGAGATATCGGCATTTTCCCAAAACAGTACCTAATTTTCAAAGTCATTTTCGGATTCTCCAGGTCAAATTACGTGTACGACTCGCTCAAATTTGAAGTTCCTGAGACTTACCCAAGCAATCTCGAAAACCCTAACTAACCCTTTCTTGTTTAGATTTTTCTTGCCAATAGATCCTTTAAAGATCCCGTTCGTGGGCAATGCGTGAATTTGTGCGCGTGTATAGAAAATGCGCTAAACTTGCGCAGGGCTGCGGTTCCGACTCCGATTCCGATGGCGATTCCCAAGATTCTTCAGTATTTTTCAGGGTGATTCTGACTCCGGTTTCAGCCGCCGAGAACCTTTCCCAAACATTTAAATTTGTAAAAATCATTCATTATAATATTTTTCGGCTCAATTTGAATCAAAATTAATTTTGGATGCCGATTAAAATTCCAATTCCGACCTACTTTTGGTCCAGATTCCGTTTCCGATTAACTTTTTAGCAACTTTTTGGCAGTAATTTTTGAGATACATGACACCGATTACTTATTAATTAATAAAACAAGCGGACAGTTCCTTTTCCATGACAACACAAATAATGACAAGGATCCTAAGAATATGCAGTTAGATACGCAAAAATATACGCAAGTCCAGCATAATTTTCTACGCTCTCACAAACTCACGGAACGGGAACCTTTATTGTTTTCCATTCAGTCCCTGAAATCATCATTAAATGAATTCATACCGAAAAACAAACTTCACAACCAATAAAATTAATTCACTTTTTTTTTTTTTTTTTTTCAAAACAAGATTTTTCGCTCGTGACAGAGAGCTTACAATTGCGCAAAATTTCTCAGTTCCTTCGACACGCACAAAAAAATAAGATAGAATCATTCAACTATAACGGAAATTGGGAAAACAGAAAAAAAAAAACTCAGTGACAGGAGCATGCCTAAGCAAAAAAAAAAACAAGTAAAACGGTCACTTATATAACAATCCCGTATATATCGCCTCTCAATGAAAAGACTCACGACCTTTGATCCCTCAAGTCAGTAAATAAAGTTAATTCCACGTTAAATGGATTATGAATCATTCCTCCAGCTATTCATTATTTTGCGTGCTTATTTTCCAGTGCCACGTCAACTATATTTAAACAACTAACCGCTAAAATTGTTGGTACCGCTGCCCTAAAGACATCAAGCTCCTCTTTTTTTTCTCTTTTGTTTTTCTTTTTTCTTTCTTTTTTTTTCTGATGCCGTTAATAACAGCAGCTTTGGGCTTCGGAATTTAATTCAATTTGAAGGATCGCATTTAATTCCGTCAAGCCTTAGGGCTTAATGCAAAAAAAAAAAAAATCCTAATTTTCGGTGATTAACCCTCCAAATTATTTTTTTTCGTACCATGTAGCGTGCGAATATGTTTATAATAAATTCGCCACGAACCGAGGACAATGATTCAAATCTGCACATAATTTACTACTCAGCTGGAATCGAATGGAACAAGGGCTTATGTGAATCTTTATTTTTTTTTCTTTTGTTTTGCTATTAAATTGCTAATAATTAATTAAAACTTTTTTTTTTTCTTAAAATTTTTTATACGGGATTTTTATTTTTTTTGAGTTGGTTTAGACAGGTACGCCTTATAGTCACGGTACGTCCGTCTATATCCGTACAGAAACCGTTAATTTCCATGATTTTTGTGTACATTTATATTTTACCGTGAATTTTTTTTTATTATTACTATTAATATTAATATTAATGGAGGTACGGATTTTGCTTTATTGCGTCGGCGTTTCTCCTTTTTTTTTCTTCAATGAAATTAATAATTAAAGGATTATTTCTTTTTTTGTGCTGGGCGGTTGATCCGAGTACGAAAAAAAAAAATTATCGAAGTTTAAAGGATAAAATAGCTTTGAACTTTGGCCCAGACCCGAACTAATCGAAGCAGACAACCGAAACCAAGTAAGTGAATCCTGACCAGAAGTCGGTGGTTTTAAAGTGAAAAGTGTGTCAATTCGCCTACCATCCAGGAGAAGAGCAATTTTAAACTATTAGAGGTAATAGTTTATTCGGGGCTTTAATCGTGTTTTCTATATAGACAGTCCAATTACGTTTCGATGGTTCGTTGTTGAGACCCATCGCGAATGGAAACGGTGGGAAGAAGAAGGTAGAGAATAAGACAAGGCTACAAGGCTGATTACAATGAATTAAGCTATGCTTACTAAATAATTCGTTTCGTGTTTATAGAGGCTACCTTATTCGTGGCTTTTTGTTCTTTTGATCTTTGATTCCTTGACTTTGATCGCTTCTGAGTGAAAACTACACCGACGGTTGATTTTTTTTTTCTTAATAAAAGAACGATTCCAAGACGAGAATTTACATCTAATTTTAAGGTTTGAAATGATCCAGGGATGACCGAGGAAAGTGTCGATCCTGCAAGTGAGGGAGGACAAGAAACTGAAGACTAAACGCTTTAAAAGGGCCAGTGAGAAAGACAGACACAGGCGGCACGATAAACCTCTGGAGGTGGGAAGCCTTAGATTTAAGAACGTTACCGAATTTCGGTATCTAGGGTCCTACGTCACCAGCGACAATGACACTAATTTTGAGGTCGTGGGGAGGATTCAGAGTGGTAACCGTTGCCTTTTTACGCTAGACCATCTCCTTCGCAGTAGATTTCTATCTAGACGAGCTAAACTCCGCATTTATGATGCCAAAATCCGTCTTGTAGTCATGTAAGGCTGTGGCACTCGGAGCCTTACCGTTCGCGCTCAAGAGAGGTTGCTGGTATTCGAAAATAAGGTCTTACGCCGAATTCTAGGGCCTAGAAGGGATCCAACAGCAGGGTGCGCATGCGGTCAAATGACGAGATCCGTAGGCTTACTGGGCAACCTTTAATCACAAATGTGATTAAGTCCCAAAAGCTCAAGTGGGAGGGACTTATCGCTCGCGCACCTCCGTCAAGACATGTCCGTCAGGTCCTGGAGGGCTGACCGACGAGTCCCAAACCTCAGGGAAGACCTCGGACCAGATGGGAAGATAATGTCGCGGCTGATGCGAGAAGGTTGGGAGTGCCCAACTGGCGAGGTGCCTGCCAGGAGAGGCCCGAATGGAAAAAGGTTTATAGTGCGGCGATGGGCTGCAAGTCCTGTAAAAGCCAGACAAGTGTGTAAAAAGGGCCATCATCAAGAAGCCAAAACTGGAAACCTTCCTTTTCTTGATAAATTGAAGTGTCAAGACTTGCCTTTAGTTCTAGATTATAGTAAAGACCCTCGCCAAGACGACTGCCGAGACGTTAGTCTAGAACTAAAGGCAAGTCACTTCAATGTATCAAGAAAGGGCTTGGTCACCATCGTAAAGAAACCAACTTTCTTAAGACCTTAACTCCACTTCATAACCTCACCTCGACCCCTATCCCCTGGAGGGTGACCTGTATGGCGAAATTACCCCCTTTACTACTGTAGTGAAGGGGGTAGTTTTGCCAGACAGGCAACCCTCCAGGAGCAGGGGTTGGGGTGAGGTTATGAGATGGGGATGGGGATGGGGATGGGGATAACGGGTAGTCTTGAGTTTTTAACTTTCACTAATTTTATACTATTTGTAGGGACAGTGTTCGAAACGTTAAAGTAATTTTTTTTTTTTTTTTTTTTAAGTGATGGGATTTATGTAATGTTCCTTTGCTTAATCCTTCTCCTGCCATTTTTTCATGTGGTCGTTAAACATGGGCAAAATGGCCATTAAAATTACTTACTGTTACGAGAAAAACCTGATATCTTTACACCAATTTTTGATGATTGCATTGGTGTGAAGATATCGGGTTTTTCCCGCAACCGTACGTAGTTTTAATGGTCATTTTGGAATTCTACGGGTCAAAAAACATTAATTAGTTCTCAAATTTGAAAAGGGCAGACTTTTTAGTTACTTTTTTTCAAAGAACCAAAATGAAAACAAAAATGAGGACAAAAATGAAAACAGTCAGGCTGCAAAGGCTGCAAACTGTGCCGGAAGAGAAGGAGCCGCAGGCGCAGTTGCAGCTGCAGCTAATGCGATACGAAGTAGTGGAGGGAATTCCAGCTCACCGACCTCTGATAGACCGGCAAATGATTCGTCAACTTCGCCGGATATTGTAGTGGCAGCTCCTCGGGCGGCACGTACCCGAGGGGGAACATCATCGGAAGACAGTGCTGTTGACCTCCCCCCCCCCGATCTACAGTAAAAATGCATATTTGTTCAAAAAACTAATATGTATCTTTTTTTCAGGAGGACAAAAATAAGAAAGAAGACAGTATGGGCACTCAAGCTGCAAACTCTGCCGGAGGAGGAGGAAGCAACGTTGAAAGTGCGGGAGGGAGCAGTTCCCCTACTTAGGACCGTCCTGTACACAGAAGCACATCTTCCGACGATATGATGTAGGCTGCTGTCGCTGCAGCTGGCCGCGTGTTTAACAACAGCTGAGATGACAACATACTGTTGCAAGAAAAACCCGATATCTCCACACCGATTCATTATTGATAATTAATGATAATAAAATGAAATGAAAAAAGAAATGAAATTACATCTGCATTATGCTCTTTACATCTCACCTGTGAATGTTATTATGAAGAATGAGTGGACCAGAAGCATAAAATATGGCATTCTTTTTACATATATTACTCCTGAAAATTGTGAAGAATGTAGGAAATATCCACTCTACAAGTGTTTAGAATGCATCGATTTTCAAATATGTGCCAGGTGCACTGATGTAGAAAGACACCAATGCATTGATCATTGCATTGGTGTGAAGATATCGGGCTTTTCCCGAAACCGTAGGTCGTTTTTATTGTCATTTGTGTGCGTGCATATGAAAACCTCCCACTTATACAATCCGGATAGTATGTTTTGTTTTTTAAACTGTTTGTAAACAAATAAGTTTCGAATCAAAACAAACTATCCGGATTGTACAAGTGGGAGGTTTTCATATGCACGTACACATTTTCGGATTCTACGGGTCAAAAAACATATAGCAGTTTCTCAGATTTGAAAAGGGCCAACTTTTATTTTGCGGTGAAAAAATCAAACTTTTTGCAAAAATCCCTTTCAATTTTTTTTTTTCCAGAAAACGGAAACTGATTATCAACTTCAGGCAACGGAAACTGAAGACCAAATTGGAACCGAAGCGGCGGTACCAATTAACATTGGAAATGGTACCGGGGGAGGAGGAGGAAGCAGCGTTCGTAGTTGGGGAGGGAGCATGGAAGAAAAAACTAGGGTAAGATGGTCCGCAAAAGAAATTTGGGAAGTTTCTTAGAGTTTCTTAGAGACAATATTCGGCCTTATGTCGGGGTCCCTTTCTCTCCACACGAAAAACACCATCTTTTAAGAAGCATTCCCCTGCTCGTGGCAATGTAGTATCAACGCATAAAACCGAATATTTACTCTAAGAAACTAGGCGTTCAGCAAAGATACATCCTGAGCAGCAAGAAAGTAACGATAGAGAAGTGTGAAGAGCTTAAAAAAGAAGGAAAAGAAATCGCGCAAAGGAAAACAAATATAGAGCCTGTACATCTGTCGGATGCCGAAATTTCAGAAAACCCGACTGAAGCCAAAACTGCTTTCGGAAATTCCAAAATGGCCGCCATTTGTTGACTTTTCGCAACAGATGGCCACGTGACCATCAACTTTCAAAACCGACGGTCCGGCTTTGATGCGCACAGATTTGCTTTTGAGTACCTTTTTAAAAATACTAGTCAAATCATAGTTTCGCAAAAATTATAACAAGCTTCTTACAATCCATTTTTTTTGTTCTTTTTTTTGTAGAAAATGAATTCAACACGTTTTTGATAGCGCTAAGAGCTTATTTTGTTTCGCAGCAAGCATTCTTCTCCAATTTAAAATAGAATATTAATTAGGAATCAACTTAACAAACTCGAGAGCCATTGAAATCTGCTATCTTTAAACAATATGTTTAGAGAAGCCGTTTAATAGTCATCATTTCAATATAAATCCCAACAGACAATACCATCACTGTCTATTATTATAATTTCAATCTCGAGTAATTAGTAATTCAGATGCCATTTTCTTTTCTTCTTTCTTCTTCCTTTTTTTTTTTTTTAATGCTCGTCTCTATGTCCATCTCCATAAATTCCCATTAAACAAGGCCACTAAACTGCATAACAGCGCGTCTGGAATTCAGTGAAAACACTTAAGCAAATGAACTAAACGGAAGATTTTTATAGCCGTAGAGGATGTTTTGCCGAAAAGAAAAAAAAAAGTCTCAGACTGTAGTAATAATAGTGACTCATAAGAAAACCGGATTACTTTAAAAAATTATTCCGACTTGTTTATAATCCTACGATATTTGGGCGTAGGCTTCATATTTAAGAAAGGAGAGAGAGAAAGAGAGAGATAGACGGCGAAAAAAAAATCTCATTCCTTAGATCAATCATGGAATCCAATCAAAATATTAAAATTGCTCTACTTGTAGATATGTTTTGCGGTTCAATACGGGTCTTGGCTCTATGTGTTTTCGCCATCGCAGATGGTTAACGGAAGACTCATTTTTGGTCGATTACCAGACGTCACCTTCGCTGATTAATTCAATGAAAGCGAGACGGTTCGAAAAAAAAAATCAATTAATTTTTATAAAGGAATCCTAAGTCATTTTTTAAATACCGAGGGTGTCATTCGGCGAATGGGATTTAATTATTTTAATTGTATGTAACATTTTTTTTGTTTATTGTTCTTTGATTGTTTTTAATGAGATGACCCGGAAATTTAGTTTTCTTTATTTGTTTTAACAAAAAAAAAAAAAAAAAAAAAATAGCGCCCTTTTTTGTATTATTTTTGGGTGATGTGTAAAGATTAATAAAAGACGCCGGAAGATGTAATCTGATATTGTTACATATTATCCATAAAATGTATATGATAAAAGTGATAAAAAGACATGATTAGTATAAATCTTTTAATTTTACGATGGACCAGTCTGTTTAATGACAAAATTCACTAATTCCAGTTATGATAATTTTATTTAAAATCTAAGTTCATCATCATTCACGTCATCGAAAAAAATAGAGATAGACAAAAAGAATTTTAAGTTTTGGCACTGGACTATGATAGATTTGAAAATTATTGGAAAATATGACTAGAAATCAAAGCTATGTTTTAAAGACGAGGCCCTGAAACGTCGCAATGCTTGTCCTAAGGCCTCTTCTTAAAAGACACGGCTTTGTTTCTAAAAGGACAGGAGTGCCTGAACTGGAGCAAAGCCCGGGATGTAGTAGAAGCAACCTTTTGAGTAAACTTTAAGAAGCGACCATTACCGCAACATGACACAGAGCCAGGAAAATCCCCTTAACCTTACCTTCAACTTAGGACTGAGGTATAGTCCTGATGTGCTTAACTTGCAGGATAACAACCGGAAAAAAAACCCGTGATCTTAGCCGAAAATAATGATAAAAAAAATTAAACAGAATAGAGAAACAGGAGAAAAAAGAAACAATAGAGTTCCTACAAAGTTCTATACCCTCAATTGTGGGATCCATCTGATATGTCTAAAATGGGGCGTTAAAGGAATAAACCAAATACAGAAAACTAAACTATATTTTACCTTATGAATATTATCACACACATCACTAAATATAAAAAATTATCGATCTTAACTCTGCGAATGCTGGATCAAGAGAGAGCGCGATCGATGAGACGGGAAGTCTCATCGACCGTAATCGCTTGATCAGCGATTTTGGGTTAAGATTCCTATTTGTTTATATATCACTATATCAACTCCTCCCCTGCTAGGAATCTTAACCCAATTCTGAAAATTTAAAACTCTTGTAAAACAAAAAAAAATTTATGAAAGTAAAATTATGTAAATACCGTATTTTAAAATTTTAATACAGAGTGAAAATCGATTAAAATTAGACTAAGCTTGAAAAAGACAATATGTGTAAAATAAAAATATTTTAAAAAACCGGATAAATTAAACGAAAACTACAAAAATTTTATGACCGATTGAAATGCGTGAAAAGTTAAAACAAATTTTAAAAAGTATATATCGAAATTTAAAATGTGACTACAGAATGAATTTAATTAAAAGTTTACAATAAAAAATTCGATGAAAATCTAAGAAAAAAAATTTTTTACGCGTAAGTATCCAGATCGGCCAGCGACTGGGCTCGAGGACGGTTAATTACAGGTTGGTCCAATCTTTCAGCAGGTGGTGGTGGTGGTGGTGGCAACGACTGACGCTGTATCCTAGGGACCCTTATGCGATGTTGAACCGGGGATTCATAAATTGGATCTGGGCGAATCGGTTGGCTAATCGTGAAATTTGTTGGACGACGAAGAACGTTAAGTTGCCTTTTTAACCAAAAATGAGATGCGACCAATGAGAAGAGGGTGGAAATTGAAATCAGGAGAATAGCGCTGGTAATGCTAATACCCGTTGTTGTTACAAGACGACCGTACTCCCTATGCTGCTTGTCAAGCTGGATGAATGTATGTAGTTGTTCGATATCATGGGTTGCCTCCTTCGGACTTTCAGTGAGGAGTTTTGAAATGTGCAAGGTCGGGCTTATGTAGGATATGGTACCATTGTCCACAGGTAAAGGAAGGGATGGAATGCTTTCCAAGGAGAAATTAAACTGCTTGGACGCAAAGGATGAAAAATCGGAGTAGAGGACTTGGCCACTAATTATAGCGGCACAGGATGATCCCACCGCTGCCACCATTTTGATATGTCTAAAATGGGGCGTTAAAGGAATAAACCAAATACAGAAAACTAAACTATATTTTACCTTATGAATATTATCACACACATCACTAAATATAAAAAATTATCGATCTTAACTCTGCGAATGCTGGATCAAGAGAGAGCGCGATCGATGAGACGGGAAGTCTCATCGACCGTAATCGCTTGATCAGCGATTTTGGGTTAAGATTCCTATTTGTTTATATATCACTATATCACATCCCTTGTACGCAAGGGATGCGTCACAACTGAGGGTAAATGTACATTAGGGTGGTTCGAAAATCAACTTCTTTGGAATTTCAAAACTTCTATATCGCGAAAAGTTTCTTTATAGGTAGAGTATCAACCCTCAATTTTTTCACATTTTTGGACGGCATCTTGAGGTGTCGCATTGGCCTTGAAATTCCCAAAAAGCCCATATAAGGGCCAAAAATGAACTTTTTTTTAACATAAAAGACCACCGATTCCTATCGGAAATTTTTCGTAGATTGCGAATAGAAAGTCAAAAATTAGTTTTAAATCAAGGTTTTTGAACTACAGGCCAGATTTAAAAGCTCTGAAATATTACCGCTACGCATGTAAGAAGAAGTAGAAAGACTAAGAAAGGCCAGTTTCAGGCTTAAATACGGCAGTGGGTTTAAACATCCCCAAAATTTTGCTCACATAATATGAGTGCAGCCTCTTAAGATTGTTTCCAATTCAGCAATCGCTCAACAATTTAAAGAGAGTTATAATCATTTTAATTCCTGCAGGTGTTTTAACTCTTTAAGAATCCTGGCTACTTTCCAACTTTTTAACTGATATATTGCAACGGGATTCAACCGTTCAGACGGTTTCTTCTGTACCATTAATTAGCAATTAAATATCGCTCTATTCGTTCGATACGACTGATTTTTTTTCTTTTTTTTTTCTTCGTCAAGTTCGTAGGTATCCTTTTCCTGCTGTTTCGTTCCACACTTAATGTTAAATCCATCATTGCCCTAAGGCTGCAACTGTTTCACACTAAGCTTAACCGACTTTAAAGTCGGTTAGCCTATTTTGAATATTGTCCTTAACGGTGGAATTTTTTTGAGTCTTTTGTGCTTACTAAAGTAGGCCCAAAAATTAGCAGAAAAATTCTAGCTTTAAAATAATGCTACTCACATTAGGATACAATATGATGCCACCGGCTAAAAGGGGTTTAGCTGCCCCGTACGAAAAAGGGTTGCAAAAAGTGTATAAAATTTTTTGCAAAATAAATGCAAAAACATTTACATGAAAGTTTAATATTTCTGTGCCATTCATACAAAAATTTGGACCATGCAAAATTTTTGCGGAGCTTATCCATATTTTTCTAAGCACCAAAATTTGCATTATTTGCATAATATTGATGCATAATTTGCATAATTATTTATGCGTAGCTTTTAAAATTACCAAAATTTGAATACGTATAATTTTTTAAATCATAAAGCAGGAAAACTTAAAAGTATTATGCTTATTCAGCTTTTATTTTCATTCTATGCATAATAATTTCTGCATAATTTGCATAATTATTCATGCATAATTATTTGTGAATAATTTGCACAATTGTTTATGCATAATTTGCATAATTATTTATGCGTAGTTTGCATGATAATTTAAGCATAGTTATATTGGGGGGTGAAATAAAATCTCTTCAGAAAAAAAGTTAAATATTTTATACATAATTCATGCATGATCAATTTTTTGCATCGCTTATGCATCTCTTTTTTGTATGGGTCTCTGCGTGAACAATACACTTGCTGTTTTCTCGAGAAATTTAAAATTTTGGGAAATCGGGAATACCGATACTTGAAAATTTAAAAATGTCAAGAATCGGAATATAAATTTCTCGAGATTCGGGATTTTTTCAAAAATGTTTCGGGAAAGTCTCGATAATTTCAGGATTGGGAAATAAAAAGAAAATTATCTTTTGCCTCTTTGATGAAGCTTTACTACATTTTGGAATTTTATTACTGCCGTCGCGTCTAATGCAGTAAAACTGCACTTCAATCAGTGTTTGATTTTTTTAAAAATTATAATTAAATTTTAGCTTTTTTGGCGGGGGAGAAGGAAAAAAATAAAATAAAATTGGGCGAAAAAATTTAGCCCGAGATTTTTTTAAATATTTCTAGAAAATCGAGGGTCTTGAAAAAGCCCAAAAAATCTCAAGAATTTTTTTCGGGAGATTTCTCGGGAATTTCTAAAAACGCGGTCAAAAATTTTATGTAAAAGTAACATATGGTAGGGTGGTCGACAATAATGTAGACCGTTTGGAGGCTAAAAACTCTCTCACTTATATTCGGCGTATAAGATACAGCTATGAGTGCCTGCTGAATCAGCAGGTTCACCGAGTGGGGACCGTGAGATCTGGTATGTAAGCGCATATCACGCTCCCCGTCTCGGTGACGATATAGCGTCAGGACCGGATCCGGGTTTTCGGATCGACCCTATTTTCCGCCTTTAGGCGTACCACATAAAAAAGATGTAGCCCCTTTTTATTTAACATGAGTTGTGTCAAATCCTCGATTGTTTCGAATGTTTCGAATTCCTGATGCCACGTTTTTATGTTAAATAAAAAGGGCTACATATTTTTTATGTTACTTTTACATAAAATTTTTTACCGTGCAGTGACTCTACCGAACAATCTTTTCCGTCATTTTCTTACATGTCCTAGGCGTCAAGTCCAGGAAAACCAACGGAATCCTTTTATCATCAAACCAAATTAACTCGCAAAATAAAAAATCCGCACACGGTCAATATCCTACAACCGAAAGCTACTCGTTCAAACTTTATATTCACCCGGCGAATATTCAAAAAAGATTTTTTTTTTTTTTTTTACAGCCGCTTAAATTCCTTCTCAAGAGGACAATTATCAAAGATCTGTTTTCGGCAAATCGTGCTCCACCTAAAGCGAAAGAGAATGGATCATTAAATGATTAAATCCTGCACTTGTGTGGCCATTTTTTTTTTCTGTTTCTAAAAAAAAAAAAAAAAAAAAAAAATGAAATACCTTAAAAAAATTGTTAGGTGACCTTACTGGATGACACGGTCATGCTGGACAAAAAAAACAATATTTTCTGTACGACAAAAAGCGGTTATTTTTTTTTATTTTTTTTTTAGATAAAAGGTCCGAAAAAAAAATATGATAAAGTGGAAGATAACGTGGAGATTCGAAGAAGACATGTTGTCGCCGTCACGACTCTAACCTTGACCCCTCAAGATACTAATTACAAAACTAAACACGTCAGTATCATCAGCTGCATCTTGGCTACACTCGACTGGTCAACAATACGTAAAAAATGCATTTGCCTAGAAATGGCGACGATTTTTTTTTTTTTTACAAGGAAAAAGGGTGGAGGAAAAACGGTTGGCGATACCTAAAAATCTATCAATGATGCGTAAGGCAGAAAACGTTTTCAAGTTTACTTCTGGTATTTATAAACAAGAAATCGGAAGCTAATGAAGCAGATAATTACATTTTACGTTAATGGAATACTTGGAGCACGATTCTTCATGTCCTTCTGTTCGACGGCATTAAATGCAAACATTCACTTCTTTAGTGAAAAAAAAAAAAATGAAAATCTCGTTCGGGGAACATACAAAAAAAAAAAAAAAAAAAAAAAAAAAAAATGAAATAACCGATGATAAATTACTTTACTGAGATCTTCTTCATGTTATGATTCTAATTTTGTACATTATTACAGTTATTGCGTGAAATGCTTTCGTTGACAGACGTGTAGTCGTTTTGAGATGATATATCGGCCTATGTCAAGACCTTAGACATTTTGCAAAGAGGAAAGCTTTTACGTGGGAAATTTATTAAAAATAAAAAAAGTTTTAATTATTTAAACTTTCCTAACGGTAAAAAAAAGAAAAAAAAAAGACAGACATTCCGTTGTACTGTATAAGGACAAACGTTACAAAATAAAATAACTAATTAGTCACAGGCGATTGACTTTTAGAATGATGAGAAGATCAAAATCGGAATCTTTTTAGTCTATTTTATCGGTAGATAGAAAAAAAAAGCGAATGTGAGCCTCTCTTATAGGAAAGCTCGCGCTAAGAGTTTAGTGAAACTTCTACTGCATCCGTTGGGGGTTGGGTTGGTGTACTTATGATGGGATGTAAAAAATTTTTTGTGGAGTCCCCCATCCAAAAGTTTCCGAAAAAATCCAAAACATTGTGTTCAAAACTTGAGCGCTGATATTCTTCTCTAACACGTGCCTGTAAGCACTTTGATTTTCCCATTTAAAATACATGGAGATTTTTCGATTTTTACAACATTTTTTTTTCTGCGAAATGGACAAATGAAAATTCGATCACTGGGCCCAGTTATTTTTATCGAAGACTGCATATGTAAGTAAGTAGTAAATAGTACTAGGTCTTATACGTAAGTGGCCGGAAAAATCAAATTATAAATTTTTGGTGACAATGTAAATCCTATGTTTAGCTTATGGGAGTACTAAAATATTAATTAATGGCATTAAAATTATATTTTTGATATTAATGTAAATAAATAAACTATAAACAATTGGAATATGGTCCAAATTAAAAATTTTGAGCTGACATGTTTATCATACGACGAATTTCTTTCTCCCATACTTAGCCTATAAAGCTAAGATAAAATCAAACTTTTCAAAAGCGAAGTATGACAAAAAATTTCATAAGCTATAGATTTTAATATCAATACAGATTCCGAGCCTTGTTATCTTGATTTTACTGCATTTTATACTTCAGCTATTAGTTTTTAGCGATTTTTGTAAGTTTTCATTAAAAAAATTTTTTCCATAAGCTAAACATAGGCCAAATAATTTTTTTTAGCTTTACTCACTGCCTCTATGAATCATACTGTATCAAAATATTACCGATAAAGATTAAACTGCATCTACGCCCTTAACGTTTTTAAGAAAAATCGGCTTCCAACAGCAAAAGGTCACTATTCCCAAAAAAAAAAAATCAGGCAAATTCCTGTCTATTTAAAAAAAAAAAATTGGGCAAATTATACATGCTACCCTTTGTATTTTCGCATATGCAAAATTAAGATGACACTAATGTTAATATTAACATTAGTGTCATCTTAACCGTCTATTAAAGCTTTTAAGTATAAGCTCAGTAGAAGTTTCACATCCGTAAAAAAAAAAAAAAAAAAAAAAAAAAAAAAAACGGAGCACATAAACAAACAAAATATCTCCGCAAACGAGAGAACATTCGCTTAGATAATTTCCCCTCAAGTCACCATAACTTAAAACTCTCGGGTTGGCAAAAATTTTCGCCTCGGTGAGGTCCGGTTCATAAAAATGTTTCTCATTTTAAATTTATTCGGGCTTATCTCCGACCGGGGATCAAAAAATCTCGCAAAAGCTGTTCTAGCACGATTTTAATCTAAAAATCATTACAAAGATGGGTCAAAAACCGTCTAGACTAAAGAGGACGACTAGCGGGAACAGGAATCGCGAGCAAAAAAAAAAAAAAAAAAAAAAAAAAAAAAAAAAAAAATTGTAATAATGATAATAATAATGACGATAATGTCCGAAGGAATTAATTAAAATAGTATTATTGAAGAAACTGGAGAAGAGCACTTAAAGACCGGCTAATTAGATGGTAAGGCATGCTTCAGGTTTGGTAGATCAACTCTCTCTATCTGCCAATTACTATAGCACGTCTAGGAATCACTATGTCACGAGGATGTACTATTATATTACCTTTTTGTCATTGTTTAATGCTTTTTCATTGATACGATTTTTTTTTCTCTCTCTCTTCCTTTGAATGAAAAATCGAACTAACACTTAAATCGTGACATCGGTAATTCAGTAATTGCCCGGGATCGAAAAATGCGCTGAAGTCCAATAACTCAAATATTCTACCAACCGTTAAACGACTTACGAAAAGGGCATCATTTTTGTTGGTTCGTGCCCTCACACTTCAAAAATTAGACCACTAACAACAATTTCATCATTAGCTGGGACTGTGAATGGAATTTTTTTTTTTTTTTTTTTTTTTTTTTTTTTTGAGTTAAGAAAATAAATGGGTGTTTGCATTTTTTTTTCTTAGGGTAAATTAAAATGTAATTACACTTACCAAGAATGTTAGGAAGCAGCTGACTAGTTTCCAAAATGGAGGTCTGCTCCTTCCCATCTTCATTTTGGCGCCAGCTTGCTTAGCCTGAAATGAAAAGTGAAATGTGTGTTAATTACACGGCTTTTATACAGCTTTGATTTATTTTGGTCGCGGAGATCGAGACCATTAGATTGGTCTTTAACTACTACAGCTTTGGATTTTTTTTAGAAAAAATTCAGATTGCGTGAAGAAGTGGCAATCTGGCAAACTAATTTAAAATTCTGCGGCCGTTTCGCTCAAAGAACACGGCTGGTCCCTGTCGATCCTGATAAAGTAAATGAAGAAATCGGTGGTAACAAGATATCTTTTAGGTCGCAGCGTTAGAAACATGTTGTTCAACACGTCGCAGCGTTCGAAACACGCTGTTCAACATGTCGCAGCAATATATATTAATATTTATTTTTTTTAGATTATACATCCGCCGACATTGCATCACTTTGTGAAATTGAAATTAAAATCGAAAGGGATGACGAGGGGTTATAGAAATGGATCCATTCTTCTTCATATATTTAATTAGTGTTTTCGTAAAGAACCCCGCACAGAATAATAGGAATTTAGGTACCGGATGAAGTTTACATTTAAAAACAAACAAAACAAATACAAAAACAAATGGAATTTCACCCGGTGCCCAAATTCCTATTATTCTGTGCGGGGTTCTTTAATTATATTCATATTTTATTGAAAAACACGTTGCTCAACATGTCGCAGCGTTAGAAACATGTTGTTCAACATGTAGCTGTGTTAGAAACACGTTCAACATGTTGCAGCGTTAGGAACATTGCTGAACATGTTGCAACGTTGGAAACATATTGTTCAACATGTTAAAACTTCAAATAACTTTACATAAAAATTACACAAGTAAGATATTTTCGTCGCAGATCAGGGAGCTAATACTGTAAACGCTTTTAAGTCTTGCAGCCAGATTGATTCTTTTTCTTCTTCTTCTTAGTCCTTTACTCGATTATGAGCGTGGTGATCTCTCACATATTTGAGAGTCTCGAATATAGGCCGCAATTTCACGATGAAACATGTTCCAGCTGTAAAAACATGTTGCTAAACATCTTTTAGCGTTAGAAACACGTTTTTCAGCATGTCGAAGTGTTAGAAACATGTTTTTCAGCATGTCGCATCGTTGGAAACATGTTGTTCAACATGTCGCATCGTTGGAAACATGTTGTTTAACATGTTAAAGCTTCAAAACATGTTGCCAACATTTTTCTATGCTGCAACAAGTTAGCAAGATGTTTCCAACGTTGCAACATGTTCAGCAATAAGTTGCGCAACATGTTGCTACAACATGTTTCATCGTAAAATTGCACCCTTAAACATACATTTAAGAAAGAATTTTTATCTACTACCTTCCCAAAGGTTGATAAAGGTCGATATGCTTGTTACTGAAGTGAAAAATGCTCCAAAATTTGAAAGCACATGATCCAACATGATCAAGATATGATCCAACAAGATATGCAACTCAAATCCGGAGTCAATGCACAGATTTTTATTTTTCACTCGACAAAATATTTATTTTTGTTAAAATGAGTTCAAATTCGAAAAAAAATTGGTCAGACTCCCACTTTCCGCCATCGAAATTTCACCTTAATTATAATCCAAAGTTTTTGCGGAAAAAATGTAAAAAAAATGTAATGATGTCGCCATTATACATTAAAATACTTGTTTGTGTAGACGATTTGCAAAGTCGGACAAAGACTCTCGGATTGCTTATGGATATCAATAAATGAGTTGGAAATAACGACAAGCACTTTGTGTGAAAAAAAAAAGTGAATTAAAGAAGACATTCATTTCGATCGGTCAAAAATTCTAAAAATTCTAAAAACCCATAACCGAACCCAGGTTTTTTTTATTTCACTCCGACACGACATCTAATTCACTTGATGCGCACCAACGCAATCTCTCCTTATCTTTTATAGCTCATGAAGTTGAAAAAAAAAATTTTCAATGAACCAGTGTCTTGACGCCAACTTTAAAAAAACAAATTACGACTCAGCCGACAAAAGAAAATCCCTAGATTTTATGAAGCCATTAAAAAAAATGGCACAGTTAAAAAAAAAAAAAAAATAGTGCAAGATGCATCAACGAGTACGCGAGAACTACAGGTTTCTTAATCGTGTTTTTATTAAAAATGCATTTTCTTTCCTCCTGCACATTGCAAAAAAAAAAAAAAAAAAAAAAAAAAGTGAACCATATGCAATATGTATACTTTACACCAAGTTCAAGGCGTTAATTTCAACTGGAATTTCAACATCGACGTCCTCGTTCTTCTTTACTTTTTTGCAGGAAGTTGTTTTTCAAGGTCATATAATATTTAATCATTTCACTTTTGGCGAAAATCATCCAGCTAAATTTATGCTAATTCGATGTGAGAGTGTCGCCACCTTATCATGTCAATTTGTTTTATCATAACATGCTTCTTTGTAACGGTTTTTAATGTGTTTAACTTTGCAAGTTTGTATCTGTTGAATAAATAAATAAATAAATAAATAGTAATCTTTCCCGGAAGGAGAAAAGGAAGGCGGCAGTGGCGTCGTTAGCCACTAATTATACGAGATGGGGGGGGGGGGGGGGAGGGGGAGAGGAGGAAAATTCTGAGGAAAAATTTGCCTAAAATGATGACAATAATTATCATCATTGAGGATGTCAGCGATAGCTCAATGGATGATACGATGGCGGATGAGGAAGAGCTCCCTGAAAACAACCCGGTAAATGGTAATTTAGAAGAAAACCCAAATGACGAAGCCAATAATGAATGCAATGGAGATGCAGAAAAAGAGGCATTTAGGCAGCCTCGAGTCTTTTGCCTTCCGAGGGGTGGTAACCGTTGAGAGATTACTTAGGGCCAAAGTCTAACATTAGAGGAGAGGGAAAAGCCCTCGCCCCCCGAAAAAATTCCAAGCCACGCCATTGATACGACAATAATTAATGGAACTCAAATTCGGATCTCTTTCTTCTAGGGAAAACGAATTCCCAAGTCGATCAAGAAAAGAAAAAAAAAATTATGAAAGAAAATGAAAAATCGTGATAAGTTCATTACCAAAAGGTACGGAGACCATTTCCGAAAACCACGTAGGTCTGCTATAAATCAAATAAATAGAGCAAAACGATGCTCATAAAATTAATTAGTATTGCCATAGATGATGTAATAGTTTGGCATCGAATTAACCAGGTATTGATGATTTATATCTTTATTTATTCATTTCCAACTCATTTAAATCATGATTTTTTAATAGGATTCATGTGTGATCTCGCTCGTTCAGACTTTTCGGAGCCTGCGTGCGGGAAACTAATTATTTGATCATTGTCAGATATTTTCTGTTGTTGCTATTTCATGTATTTATATCTCAAGTTTTGCCGAGAGCCAAGTTCCTTCGAAGAGGATTTTTTAGAATGTCCGATGCGCTTTGGGCTGGGATGTGTTTGAACCCGATCAGGACGATTGCGTAGTTTTTTTTCTTATCAGATTTCGAATTAAGACAGTTTTTTGGCTTTCTTCCTGGCTTCATAAATCACGTTTTTTATGATGGTTTAAAAATGAATTCTCGTTCAGAATGCTGTGTTCTTCGATTTTAGGATTAGGGACAGTAGGCAAAAAAGTTTTTGCCCACAAATTAGCAAAAATTAGATATTTATTTTTGAAGAAAAAAAAAAGGGTGGCCTCTCTTTGAAAATGAAGGGCATCCTTTAGAAAAAAAAGTCGGGAAATCGAGGACAACTGGAGGCAAGAATTATTTACAACTAAACAGTCCGGAAAATTATATTAAAAAAAAACGGGGGAGAAAAAAAAATATTTCTCTGAGAAAGTAAATAAAAATAGCGAAATTAAAACGATGCGCACGATTTTCTGAACGAACCGATGATAAATGGTCGACGACCTAGCAAAAAAAAGAATCGTCTGTTCTAAGGATGAATGAGTTGGGGATTTGATGAATGAATTAATTAGCACCGTTAACTTTTTCGTTCGTTTTTTTTTTTTTTTTTTTTTTTTTTTTTTTTTTTTACAAAGGGTGCAAAGAAAATAAATGAAAAGAAAAAAAAAAGAATCCAAGACGCCTTACAGATTTTTGCGATGATTTCCGTCGTGACTCCGATGAAGCATTCATATTCAAAACGTCCATTCCAATAATTAAACATGTTATATACTGTATATTTTTGGATGCAATTAATCAAATGCTAATTCGAATTTCGTTCATAACAAATTATTATCAGATTTAGCCGGAACAATAAATGCGGGGCCGAAAGAAAGAAAAAAAAAATTAAAAAGAATGCATTCTATTTTTTTTTTTTCTTCTTTTTCTTCTTACTCGAAAGCAACCGGAAACGCCTACTTGAACCGGGATGGGTTTTTAATTCTTTTAACAGAAATCATGAACTGTGAAAGTTGTATTTATGATAAAAAAATAATAAAAAAAATTAAATCAAAAATTTTGATAAAAACTAATAGTCATTTATCTTTTTAAGGATTTTCGGGAGTAATGATAATGATAATAACAATAATTATTCGGATGATCTTTTTTTAATTTGAGCATAAAAGAAGAAGAAAAAAGAAAAATCATGAGAAATTTTTATTATATTATAAAAAAAAATGGCAAACATAACGGATCCCTGCCGAAATTAAATTGTTATATGCTGTTTTGGTTTAAATTTTTAATTAATGCTTGACTTGGGATTTCTTTTAAAGTCATGGATTTTATGTAAATCTTACTTACATTGTAATTATTTCAATACCACGTTGTATATTAACTGTTTATATTCATTATAGATATCATAAAAAGAATTATAATCCTAATGGAGACGTTTTAAATTGCTATAATACTATCATTTACATTACAATGTGTTGTAACAACCAGAGTTATTATTCAAGTTCTATAAAATCCGCGTGCGTGTAATTTTTTTTTTCTTTCTTTTTCTTTCTTTTTTTAAAGGTCCAAAGGGGGAAAATTTGGCAATGTCCCGGATGAAGACGGAGACACATTGAGGGGCTCTTTTTCGTCTGGTGATCGAAGTCAACAGGGAAAAAATCAAATTGCATGGCTATTCTGCATTATCGTAATTCTTCAGAGCCAAAAGTCCGCCTACCAAACCTAAAATGAATTTGTTGTCGCTTTTAGTAAGGGTGCAAATTCACTACGGAATGTTGCTGTACCAACTTGTTGGACTAATCGACTATTGCAGAATCTATTCCTATACCGAAATTAATGTGGAATGTTGGTCCAACATGTTACCTGTTGGTAGAACATGTTGATCCAACATTCCATAGTGAATTTGCACCCTAAAAGCTGTGATCACTTTTTTTTTTCCCCCTGCTTGGGATGGGGAATGACACCGTTTTACAGTTCTCAGTTTAAATTAAAAATTTAAATTAAAATAAAAAATAATTAAATTAAAAGCCCCTTAATTTGACAACAGTGAGCCATCGTATAAGTTTCAGTACATTATCATTTTACAGTAAATGTGGACGTCCACATGAAAACCTGCCTTTTGGGGAATGGCGGAGAAAACCTTTTGTTTGTAAACAATGTGATTCTTAATAAGTTAAACTTCCACAGCCTTCTAAGTCCCATTCCCCACAAGGCAAGTTTTCATATGGATGTACACAAATTTGAATTTTTAGCAAAAATTCTTTTTTAAACTCTATTAATGTTTGCCTTTTTGATATCCAATGGGAAAAACCTAGTATAGGATTTTTCCAAGTCCAAGATGGGAATGGAAACCTGCCTGTGGCATAATCTCCTAGATATCTATAAAAAGGTTATAATTTATAATCTTTGTAAATGTATCTTTCTAGAGATTACGTCTCCTGTTCAACAGGAATGAATAACCTCTGTCCTCTGAAATTCTTTACGTTAGAAATTCTGCCCTGAAAAGGGGAACCGACCTATCGCACATTTCTAGGATGGCCATGTTTTTTTATGCTTAGATTATAAACAAACATGGCAAGCCAGTCATGTGCGATAGATCGATTCCCCTTTTCAGTGAAGAATTTACTTAACGAAATCAGCTCATTTCCACTTTGTTAAAAGATCCTGTCCTTTCCTTATTTTAATTTTAGGTTCTATTTTAGACGAAATAATTCGACTTAAAATAGAAAACGAAAACCTTGAAAGAGATAACGTCGTTGCGCGTTGTAAAGGAGCAATATGAAAAAGAATGTTTATGTTTACCTTTCGAAGAAGCATTTGCATATTGCTCCTTTACAACGCGCAACGACGGTAAGCGAAACCTCATTATAATCATTGATAGTAAGGACAAGGAAATCCTCAGTTAGAAACAAGAAAAGGCTCTATCTGAATTACACCAGCCAAAGCCTGTTGAGGTTACCCGTGATGTAAGCTGTCAGACCATGAGGGATATGCATGCCGTAAGTTTATATGATTTTAAAAAATGTAATTTACATCATCCTTGAGATGGTCTGTTTTGACTGTTTATGAAAATCACGTGATCATGTGTCCACAAGTTTACACGCTCATGTTGCTGTAAACTTGTGGTCACATGATTTTCACCTGATTTTCACAAACAGTCAAATCACACTATCTCCAATTATATTTACGTTGGGGATACACTGAGAAAACGCAGGAGTAAATCTAACTAAATATATTAGTCGAAAATCGGTTAACTAATAATATTAGTCAGCCAAACTATTTTTTTAGTTAGATTAACTAATAAGAAAATTTTTTTAAGTTAAATCAATAATAATAATGTTTATATTGATATCAACAGCCTAAGCGGTCCACTAGAAAGTTCTACTGAATCATTGCTTGGTTACTCCTCTGACAGTTGGTGAATTAATCCAGATTGCTACGAAGAACGTGCATCCGAAATACTACAAGGAAGTTCGTCGGAAAAACTTCAATTCATTGGACGAAATTAGGAAAGTTGGACAAGAGCTGGAATATTTACTTTATGACAAGGAGCATTTCCAGGATGATGAGCCAAAAGCTGCTGTTTCTTCAACCTTCGCTAAGAATGAACATGTTATGGATGTGACAAATGGCGGCCCTCTAGACCCCCTGAGCGGTCAACTAAAAAAATAGTTTGGCTGACTAAATATTATTAGTCAACCGATTTTTTACTAATATATTTAGTTAGATTTTTCTCAGTGTAAGTCAGTTCAGCTCCGACGAATTATGGCAAAGATACGACTGAATTACGACAAGATGACGACTGAATTATAACAAGAAATGACAAAGATTTTGAAGAGTTCAAAAAATTTAAAATGACTTTTAAGTTCAAAGATGATTAATTTGGATAAGAATTTGATACGGCAATTCTACACTAACAAAAAAAATTGTCGTCAGATGAAGTCTTTGTGGTGGAAATAGTCGGTGGATGGATATTTACGAGAAAAAAAAAATTCCATGGAGTACAATACGTCCACTAGACTCCCGTATTGCGATTATAAATCCGTCTCTCTGTTTTAGCAAAAAAAAAAAAAAAAAAAAAATCGACCCCAACTTCCAATCATTTTTTTTTTTTTTTTTTTTTTTTGGTTACGAAAAATATTCTGGAATTTTATTTTCGGAAGTGTTTGAAACAGTTGATTTCAAAAACCCGATTAGTTTTTTTTCCTTTTTTAATTGATGTCCCTCTTACCAAATTTTAATTCTAATTTATTTGACATTAAAAAAAAGGTGACAGAAGCAAAAGCAACAAGCAACACCTGGTTTTTTTGGTAAGAAAAAAATATTCTCAGATTGTGCAACAAACGAAAAAAATTAAACGCAGTAAAATGTTTAATTTTTTTTTTCTTGGTTGAAATTCGGGATTCCGGACCACACGTTGACTTTACACGATCAAGGATAATAATAATTATCCTCTAAGAAAAAAAAAACACTTTCAAAGAAAAAAAAATGTATTTACTTTTTCCACGTGTCTTACAAACTAATTCACTTACTCGTTAATTTAAGTGGTAAGAGGCTTGCCAGTTATTAGGAACAGAAAAAAATCTTTCAACAAATTGCCATAACGTATGCTAATTAAGAAAAAAAAATAATAATAAAAAGAAATAAAGAAATACATATCCCTCAGTGACATTTTCGAATCCATTTTTACATTCATTTATGCAAAAACATTTGCAATGAAATTAATAAAATATACAAGAGTGTATTCCACAGGCTTTTTTTTTGCTATTTTTTATTATCATTTTATTAGGAATAATATTTTGCTCGCATCCTATGCAACATTATATTGCCTCGTAATTTTATTTTTAAAAACAAAAATTTTCCTTCTAATAAAAATATTTCAGTTAAAAAAATATATATATACATTTTTTTTAAAAGAAGAATTATACAAGATTCTTTCGATATCTTGATAACTCATAAATCTACTCTTAGCGAATCATTCACCGATTTTTTTTTCCAGAATCATTCATTTCGAGATATCTCGTTTGGAAAATGATTTATACCTCAAACGACAAAGTTCATTAATTCTACTAAATTGCCAATTACGACCAAGCGAAAAAAAATTAATAAATAAATAAAAAATAAAAAAAAATCATTCGTTACAAAAGCTACAAAATTTTTCAAATTTTTTAAAAATGAAATTGAGTCGTGATACGGTGTTTTCATTGCAAAAATGACTGATGAAATGTCGAAAAAAATTTAATCGATTAGTTTGTTGGTATAAAAAACAACAACGAAAAAAAAAAAAAAAAAATATTCATAAACAAGCGATTCATGCTTGCTGTGCATGGAAGGAATGAATTCGTTCGATTAATTTTATATTAAGGTCATTTCGTGTGTTCATAATTCCAACTGTAGAAAAAAAAAATATATAATATGTGTGTATAATCTTTCGTTACCTATTAGTCCCTCTCCTTGTAAATTGATACGTAAATAGTCGATTAATTTTTATCTGCCGAAAAGCTTCATTCATTAAAGTTAAATAAAATTTACGGTGGACAGATGTTAATTTTCTCTTTTAAAAAAAATCGAGATGAAAAAAAAAAAAAAAAATATATATCGTGACTTAAAGCTTATATATTTTAAAAAGTTTTATTGTATATTAGTCGTTCCTTAATTAAGTTAATTCATCCGCTGTGACCGGTGTAGGTAATCACAAGAGGAAGTAGTTCACCGTTTATACGGGAGAATCTTCCAGTTAAGAAAAAAAAAAAAAAAAAAAATTACGGTGGAGAGGAAAGTGAAGGGCCTAAGATTGCGAAGAAGGCGGCAGATGGGTGGACCAGTTTCGACTGCTAGTGGGGTTCTCACACGCAGAAGCTGTCAATTTGGCACAAGATTGGTATGGTCTGGAGCAAACGGGAGAAGTGGACCAGTGGACGAAAAGAATGCAAAAAAACGATTTGACAAGTGAAATGAAGTCACCACAGACGACGACTGTTCAAAAAAAAAAAAGAGTCAAGAATTTTTCGGTTAGGTCTTATCGGTATCGCCTTTTACACGATGGGATTTCTAGTAAATATGTCGATAAGGGTGGGTCGAAAAACACGAATTTTTAAATTTAAAAAAGGCCACAGCGCGGAAAAATTGCATTTTGGCCTCCATATTAACCCTAATTTCTTTCTGATCTTCTGGAGGCCGACTTCTGCTCAAAGTGTGCAAAAAATGCCGGTTATTAAACTCCCTATATCTTTTTCGGCTCATATATAAAAAAGGGCTCCAATTATTTTAAAACTGACTCAATTTTTCAAACTAACGGAAAATTTCCGACAGGAAATGAACTCTTTCGCGCCAAAATACGGCTCTAATTTTTTCGGCTCTGGGTTCGTGCATAAATTACGTAAGCATGGGTTAGGCCCTTTTTGCACGCTTTATCCTACTTCGCCTATGTTAAGCTTATGAGTAAGATGTCAAATTTGGACCCCCTCCCCCCCCCCAAATGTGCTTACGTAATTTATGTACGACCCCTCTTATGAAACTTTAAAAAACTTTAGGCCTCTGGTGGCAGCAGAAATCGGCCTCCAAAAAGATCTGAAAAAATATTACGGTCAGTATGATTTCTAAAATGTAACTTTTCCGCGCTGTGGCATTTTCAAATTTAAAAATTCGTTAATAAGTTAGAGCACCCGCTTGGCAAACGGAAGACTTGGGTTTGAATCCAACTCTGCTCAAGTACCGGGCGAACATTTGTTCCCCTCAATGATGTTGTTAGTTTATAAAAGTTAAGGACTTTAGAGATTTCGGCTTCTATAACATTATAAAAGGCGATATTTTTCCTCATAAAATTAAGAATTCGTGCTTTTCGATCCACCCAATTTTTTGGGGGATAGGGAAGCTGACTCACTGTTCCCGGTTTTTGGTGATAACATGATTCGAGAATTTTTCTTGCAGCAAAAAAAGCGCATTGCTGTCATTTGGGGGTCAGTCTTGAGACCTTTTCAACTGAAGGAGTGTACCAAGAAACTCGTTTAACTTGCGCCCGAACAGGGCCGACAAGAAACTTAATCGGTTTTTCTCGTGACTATGACGTTATTCTTTACGTCTTCAGCGTATTCACCCTCCCCCCCCCCCTCCATTTTAATTTTATAATTAAAAAAGGTGGCCTTTATTTTACGAATTTTAAAATTTCAGGATAATTTTTATTTTTCACTAGTGCAAAATAAAAATCCTTCCACTGATGATCACATAAACCTGAATCCCAGACCTGGAACCCTGATACGTTGTCACAAAACTTAGATCTCCCATGTAAAACATTTTCGAAAGGGTCCTGATGTAACGACATAAGTAACGAAAAGAAATTAAAATCGATGCTTGGAGGCATTTACAAGAATGATTTTCACACGGTTTTTTTTTTTTTTTTTTTGGCTTTGTTTGACGTTACAGAAGGAAGATAAAAAAACAAAAGAAGTTAAGATGCACATGTAGCCGATATCTCTCCTCTCTCTCTTTCTCGGGGGACCCATGCGGGGATGCAAATTAGTTAAGTACCGGTTCCTCTTTGTATCGTCTAGATAAATATCAATCTCGAACACATTGGATCTACGTCTCATCGAGGTAATCGGCCATTAGTCTATGTCATGCTCGTTGGGAAGAAAAAAAAAACCTGCGATAACTTAAAACGAAGTCGAGGAAAAATGGATGTTTTCACTTTTTAATATGACTTTTTTTTTTCTTTTTCGGCGACCGGGCACCATCAAAAAACGAAAATGAACTCCGTCCTTAATTACAGATAAGTATAAAATCCTATTCGACTAATATAGGCAGTAGGATAAGTGTCACATCTCTTCACTGTTAGAATAGAACACGTTTATCAGAGAACTCGTTTGCTCTCCGTCATTATAGGCTACTATCTAATAACTGATTATTATCATACGTGTTAAAAAGGAGATGCAATGCATCCGGCTGGTGACTAGAAACTTTCGTTTGTTGATTTATGTTAGTATTTGTTACATAGTAATTTCTTGTGCCGGTACCGAGAATCAATACTGTCTCGCGAATTTTTTTTAAGTCAGTCACCGGTATGACGTGCAATTTAAGATTTTTTTTTTTTTATTAATTTGAAGGAAGCGATTTATTTTGCAAGACCTCTGACTTAGCGACTGAAAAGTAAAGAATTTAATTGGCAGATTAAGCTCATTGACAAGTTCGTTAAAGAGAATTACAACCGGCAGTTTTGAGCTTATTCAGGTGGCGACATTTGAGATTTTTCTTGGGGATGAAAAAAGTGTCTAAATACTAAGAGGCATTTCCTGGCGTGTTATGCTAAAGCGGCCCTTATTTTATGAATTTCACGTGAACATTGTTTTGCCTTCCTTCCGCTCAAAACTTGTTTCAGCTTGCTTTCATTTTTAGGAAGAAAAATAAATACAAGTTAATGAGAGCCGATGTTTGCTGGCAGTATTAAAAATTTGATTAAGAGGAGGGAACATTTTCCTGCTCCATACATACATTGGCGGAGGCCTTGTGGCAGAATGGGAAACAATAGAAAAAGGAGATAAAACATTAAATCCTTATCCCCTGCCGGGCTAAAACGGATGGCAGAAAGCGGGGCTACATCACATATCAACATTTTCGGCCTTTATGAGACTCAAAAAAACGTTAGGCCTCTGGGGGGGGGGGGGGCAGAAGAAATCGGCCCCCAAAAAAATCTGCAAAAAATAAGGGTTAATATATAGGGTCGGAGTGGTGACGTGTCCATGTAGCGGTTTTGCTATCAATGAAGTTAAGCAGCATTGATGCGGGCAAGCTTTTGGATGGGTGACCGCACCGATACTCTTCCCTTCTGGCGGGATGGCGGGAACTTACAAATGCAGTCATCTTAACCTCACTGTACGAGTTGGTTGTCGCTTGCCAGAAAAGAAAATGTGAAAATGAAAACCTGACCTGCGCAAGCAGTTAATAGAATACAAATAGACCTGGGCAAGCAGTTAGTAAAATACAAATAGACTTGCGTAAGCAGCTAATCGAATATAATTTAAAAAAAAAAAAAATATATATATATATATATGTGAAACCTAAAATGCAACTTTTTCGCGCTGTGGCATTTTCAAATTCAAAAATTCGATCAACCCTACCAAACAACTTCAGCTACAACTCACTCTCAACAGCATCAAAGTTTACATCATCACCGTAGGTTTGCCTCGTTAACGATTTTGCCTCCGATACAGATTCCTTCAAAACGCATTTAAGACGAACAACGCCCGACCACCTACCGCTATCATACGACGTATTAATAAAACCATCGGTTGGAAATGATCTACTACTTAACACTGAACTTGAGCACGCGGGTAACCTCTCCCACAAAGATTATCGTGGAAATTTTTGCTTTCTTTTTTTCCTCTCCCGACCAAACGGAACATCCTGTATACCGGGGTCGCCATTTCCAAACGACAAGTTGTAATTAAAATAGTGACCATCATCATCGGTCTTAGTTGATCTGAGAGGTGTGGAATCCATTCGGATGGCATTGTTTGACTATAAAACAACGCCCGACCACATACCAGTACCGTAAGACACATTAATAAAACTTGGTTGGCAATGATCTACCCACCTGACACCGAATTCGAATGCCATGTAATCGCTTTTGAAGATTATCGCGAAAGATTTTCTTTCTTTTTTCTTTTTTGATCGAAGCGAATATAATAAGAGATTTTTAAAATATTTTTTCGACCGTGGCGCTCTAATTTGATGAACATGTTCTTTTTTATTTTTTTTTTCGGGCACCCACGAGATTTTTACAAGAAAGTAATAGCCATGCGTGGGATTTTCATAGATCTCTTTGTGACACATCATAAATTATTGATGACATTTAGGAACACGAATTTTTTTTTTCTTTTTTTCCTTCTTTTAAAAGATAACATCGATTAAGACCCTGAGAAGAAAATTGAGGCATTACCGGTTTAGATAAAATTGATTTTTGTTTTTGCCGTTTTTTTTTTTTTTTTTTTTTTTTTTTTGAATCATCAAAGACGTGTTTATTAGTTATTTAAAAAAGTTAGGAATAATGTGATTCGGGGCATTATTTAAGAGAGATAAAAGACCTGTTTTATCTTGGAGACAGTTAAGACCACGACCGAAAACACACGAATTGGGACAATTATCAAAGTGTCGCATGGGGGGCTTATCAAAGACCATTTACTCAGCGATCCTCTTTGGATTTATGAATCTTCTTTGCCATTACCCGAACAACAAAAAAAAGCATAAATTATGTAAAACTGATGTATAAATTACAGAAAAAATTTGGCATGCATAAAATTGAGCGCAGACAATTTATCTTTTTTTTTACCGGAAAATTTTTTCCAAACTCCAATATAATTATGCATAAGTTATGCATAAATGTATAAAATTATGCATAATTTATGCAAAAATATATAAGACTATGCATAAATTATGCAAAAATATAGAAGATTATGCATAAGTAACATTATGCATAAATGGTATAAAAACCATGCCCAAATCAAAAAATATGCAAAAAGTTGGACAAAGATAAAAAATGCATAAATTATGTATAAACAACTTAACTTTGTTGACAGAAAAAAACCTTTTTCATCCTTTAATATGATTATGCATAAATTATGCATAAATTATGCATAAATAAGTGTGCATAAAATGTAAAAAGTTGCATAAGCATAATATTTGCAAATTTTTCTGCTTTATGATTTAAAAACGTTATATGCATAAATTGTGCAAAAAGTTATGCATAAATTTTGTAAAAAATATGCATAAAACTTTGCAAAAATTTTGCACGTTTAACTTTTTTTGTATAAAAGATATTAAAATAATACATTTTTTATATCAATTTTTTGCATTTATTTTGCAAAAAATTTTGTTTACAGTTTTTGCATCACTTCTTCGTACAAACAGGGCGACACGAGAAAGGGGACGTTCACCAACCAGGTGGATAGGTCTCTAACTAAACTGACGGAGTAAAACCTAGAGAAAGTGTGCACTGATAGGCCGACGACCAAGACAAGCATAGAGGATTATTAAGCGAGTGATTCGCAATATCCCAGAAACTTGAACTCGACCACCACACATTGGCCGCGAAGTTGGATTGAGAGAGAGGATGACAAGAGGATGAAAACACATGAGAATATATTCCAAAATAATTTTTATCAAAAAAAAAAAAAAAACTGCAGCAAACGGTGCTTGCACTATTTAGTTCAGTTTACATTCCTACAACCCTTGAACGCTGTCTAACTATTTTTATAATCACTTTCGTAATTCCTCCTCTTTTCAAAACAGCCCCCACAACGCCAGGAAATAAAGACTTTTGATCGCAAAAAAAAGTAGGAAATTATTAAATAAGATTATCACTTTTCAAAGAAGAAACCGCCATGTGTTTCATTCTTACACCGTTAAGATTTTTATAACGAGTTGTCAGACATTAAAAAGGGGTATAAATGACAAAATTCCCATACAAACTATAAATTACAATTTACTTAAACAAATAACCGTTTTGACGTGAATAAATCTTAACAACTCGCACAAAAAGAAAAAAACTTAACATGACAGACTGTCAGTAGTTTTGCAAGTACAAAAGTTTTACAATTGCCACAGTTGCTCTGAATCCGCTGAACATAACCAAGTTTCATTTACTCTGGAAAAAAAAAAAAACTAACTAGTCATCTGAGAATTGTATATCCTTTACCGTTTCTTTTTTTAAAGGAAATCATATAAAAAAATTTTTTTTTTTTTTTTTCAAGCTATTGATTCGGAATTTTTAAAAAAAAATTGTTTTTAGATGATATCGTATCAGAGTGGCAAAACGTCTTCGTTAAAATAGCAATCAAAGACGGTTTTAAACTTTTTTCATTTAGTCGTAAAAATCCGGGCAGTTTCTCTTTTTTTATTTTATTTTTTTCTTACATCATTAGCATTATTGATGCTAATAACTATCTTATTATCGAATAGAATTTAATAATAGCTCGTCTTTTGCTAATCTAATAGTATCGAAATTACGTCATGAACCGATGTCAACCCAGCGAAAAAGATGACGAACTTTAAATGTCGTACAGACGTAATTAGTGACCACATTTCCGTTTTTTAAAATCGGGTTAGAAGTAAAATAATGCATTGGCTGAATGGACTTGGCCTAGTTCTACTCTGAGGTCTACAAACAATTGATGCCTGGACCAAATTTATTTTGACGTCCAAATCACGTAAAATGATCCAGGAAAATGACCACACCCGATGACGAAAATCTGACGAGTCTCCACTGACGTTATCGTAAACGCTGGAATAAATTCCTTTGCATTTTTTTTTTTTTTTTTTTTTTTTTTTTTTTTTTTTTTTTTTTTTTGTTTTGAGATAAAAATTTAAAAAAAAAATGAAGAAGATAACATTCCGCCGGGGTCTCGACCTTTTAATTTCTTATTAATACTCGATGACTGATGGCATCAAACTACCGACTACTTTTTTAATTAATTATTTAATTATTTAATTAATTAATTATTACTTTATAAGAATGTTTCATTTATGATATTAAAAAAAATAATTAGATTTAAGTAAACTCTAATTTTCCACCATTATTTCCACCGTTCGTATGGAAAGGAAAAAAAAAGACTAGTTATTCCAGAATGCGAAAGAAACAGGGTGGCCTAGTTCTTACCAAAAAAAAAAAAGATTATTCATTCGTCTGAAACGTTATCGTGCGCGCAAAAAAAATTCGCGAATATTTCGGTTTCGTTATCTTAAAATGCCGGGCCAATCCTATCAGGTTAATTTTGGTTTATGAAAAATCGATTCCAACACAATGCCAAAGAAAGATCGAATCCGTCGATGTCACATAACCCAAGGCATCGGTCGTGAAAAGAATATTACGTTAGCGTCCTCCTACTTCGTCCCTTTATATTGAAAACGCTCGTAAATCAATTATCAAATATTTTGATCGTTTTTCACCTCTTTGCTAATGGAGACGTAAATTCAAATAGATTCATTTTTTTTTTTTTTTTCGATTTTACTCGAAGCTAAATACGGATCTGATTTGCTATTTCCCGGGCTTGTGTTTCGCGCAGGTCGTGGCTACGAAAAAAAAAAATGAAATGCATGCGATATAAAATGGGAGCTTAATTTAAAACGGTTATGGTTGTAATAACGAACTAGGCGGGAAGCGAGGCGAAAATAAATGCATCCACTATGACATATGGAATAAAAAAAAAAAAAAAAAAAAAAAAAAAAGATCTAAAACAACAAAGAAGTTGCGAACCCGCCTTATACGGAATAAAAGAAGACATAACCCTGCTGTTTTAGAATCCAAGTATGGTCAGCTTCAACTGCTTTTGTGATTCTCAGTATGTATCCTAATAAACGATGTTAAATATTATTGGAACAATGGTATTTTCTGCTAATTGTGAAGTACGAGGAGTCTTTTTAATTGCTTTTTTTTGCTCTTTCTTCGAATCTTGATTTGTTTGTTGCGGATGGACCTACTACCTTCTACCTACTCCTGAAACCTACTCTGTACACTGATAAAACGCTATTAGTAATTATTACTCATATTAAGGGTAGATGTATAATTACTAATAGGTTAGGGTTAATTTTTATACATATTATTAGTAATTTTTACCATAATAATATTGATTATGGTAAAAATTACTAATAATATATATAAAAATTAACCCTAACCTATTAGTAATTATACATCTACCCTTAATATGAGTAATAATTACTAATAGTGTTTTATCCGTGTATAACCGAATGGAAATGAAAAGGACTCAAACTTTGACAGAGTCCCTCATGAATGTAGAGACACACATTATCCTTCACTAAGTATACCGTCAGTTGTGGGACGCATCCCTTGCATTTAAGGGATGCGTCCCACAACTGAGGGTACATGTACATTTGAAACGGAAATTGATTGTAAGATTTTGAAGATTGTAAGATTTTGATATTCCTATCATTCCTAGGATTCCAATATTGTTATAAATAATTTTTTTTTTCCTTTTGCAGTTTGCTGAAAAAGTCCGAAAGTTTATGGAAGATCATCTCCAAGAAATCAAAGAATACTTCCAAACGGAGGATCTTATAAAAGAAGTAGCTCGAAAGTAGTAGTTTCGGGTGGTTCGAAAATCAACTTTAGAATTTCAAAACTCCTATATCGGGAAAAGTTTCTTTGTAGGGAAATCTTGCGTAGATTACAAATTTGAAGTTGAAAATTAGTTTTGGCGCACGGTTTTTGAGTCACAGGTAAAAAAACCATAGCCAGGTTTTCAGAGCTTTTAAATCCGGCCTGTAGCTCAAAAACCATGCACCAAAACTAATTTTCGACTTTGAATTCGTGATCTACGCAAAATTTCCGATAGGAATCGATGGTCTTTCATGCCAGAAGAAAAAATGTTCATTTTTGGCTCTTATATGGGTTTTTTTAGAAATTTCAATGGCAATTTGACACATCAAGATGCCGTTCAAAAAATCTGAAAAAATTCCGGATATAGGAGTTTTGAAATTCAAAAAAAGTTTATTTTTGAACCATCCTAATGTACGTGTACATTCTAAAGGCACGAAAGAAGGGCAAAAAAAGGCAAGAAAAGGCAAGGAAGAAGACACGAAAATCCCACGAAAACACGAAAATACTACATATAAGTATGAATTTTAGTGGCACTGATCATGAACTAACCTTTGTTACAGTCAACTTTGGGAGCATTCGATTAGTATATCGCTGCAATTGAAATTCTTGAAAGCAAATTTAATGTAATGAGGATTTTTACGGCAAACTAAATCCGCTAGGGGGGCTCTGGCTGCTATCATGGTAAAATAACGGTCGGCTTCGGATTGGTTATAAATGACATTAATATGAGAAGGGAATATTTATTGACCAATCCGAAGCCGGCCGCCATTTTACCATGATAGCAGCCAGAGCCCCCCTAAGGGATTTAGTTTGCCGTAAAAATCCTCATTGAAGTTTACGAAAGAACCCAGCACAGAATAATAGGAATTCGGGTACCGGAAGAAGTTTACATTTAAAAATAAAAAAAACAAAAACGGATGAATTTTTATCCGGCACCCAAATTCCTGTTATTCTGTGCTGGGTTCTTTTGGATGGTGATTACTTAGAAAATCTTGAGCAAATAATAAGAACTGGAGAACAGGAAATGGTTTCAAGAAGGAGTTTAAGACAACGAAAGCACGAAAGTATAAGTATGGAGCATTCGATCAGTTTCGTTGCATGCCGATATGACGGAGCTTCAAAAATGTTTTAATATTTTTTTTTCTTACTGATTGCAGCTTATAAAACAAAAACCCAAAACCTCCTTTTAAAGGGATACAACAAAGATCCCCGCACAAAATAATAGGAATTTAGGTATCGAATGAAATTCCAATTATTTTTGTTTCTTCTCTTGTTGTTGTTTGTTCTTTCGTTTCTTTTTAAATGTAAACTTTATCCGAACAGCCAAATTCCTATTATTTTGTGCGGGGTTCCATCAAAAGTGAAGAAGTTAAGAAGCCAAGAGCACAATAGTTAGAGGGGAAAAGATTCCAAAGGCATTTTAAATCTACCAAAAAATGTCTTTTGAAATTTTCCAGACTTACAACAGGAAAATGTCAACCGACAACAAGAAAATCAAACCTTGCATTATTGGGTTTTCGGAATCCAAAATTCGATATATTTTCGACCTAAGGCCACAATTTCACGATGAAACATGTTGTCCGCAACATTTTTATTTTTTATTTTCTAATGTAGCGCAACATGTTTCGAAGCTGTGATATGTTGAACAACATGTTGGCAAAATGTTTCTAACGCTGCAACATGGTTCATCGTGAAATTGCGCCGGCAAAAACTCAAAGTTACAAACAGAACCCCATTTCCAAAAACATTTCCAAGTCTTATTGTTAAATTTCTCTTAAAACTAAACCAGTTCAACATACTAAAACTGCAGGAAGAAAATACGAATTAAAAACATATTTACTAAGCTGTCACATTTTCTTCGAAAGAGAAAAAAAAAAAACAGATTACACCATCTGGCACATGAATATATTTAAAACTCATTCATATCTTAAGTATTTAGTCCAATTCACTACATTCCGCCGACACTACCTCACCGATCCTAGTTTAAGTAATAGAGGTCATTGAATCTATGGGACTTCGCAAATACTGACTAACTCTACTGTTTAAAATTACTAATAATAATAAAAAAAAAGCCATCAACGTAATTTCATTAATTCCATCGAACCCGAACCTTTCTAACAAAAAAAAAAGTATCACCTCCGCTCCATTATTCATACCTGACGTCACAATTTTAATTTTTTTCGATAACGAGTTTCACTCGAGGAACGAGGAAATTTTTCGTGAAAACGGATAACTCTCTTTGCTTTCGATTTTATCATTTGAAAAAAAAAAAAAAAAAAAAGATACGATATCCGCCGACTCGTTTTCTGGTTTAAAAAAATACGGTGCGTCAACTGCACACATCTTGTCCACCATCACGGCCTTGTAAAGTAACCCAATTATATGCTTCGACATTGATATTGAATTTTGCAAACTGTGGCATCTCTTCTTTGATACATATTATTATTTATAATAATACCCCTGACTTTATATATTTTACTTTCGCAGTTAAATTGCGTCGTCTTGTATTTTTTGTATGCATCTACAATTGAAGGGGAGAAGCAATACGTACAAAAAAAAATTCATATATATCTCATCGGAACTATTATCCTCGGTTATAATTTTTTTATTATCATATCCGTTTCGTCTAATTTCAATCATTTCATTGTATTTTTTTTATATAGTATTTCGATATCCATCATTACGATTTTTTTTTTCATTAAAAGTCAAAACAATCACGAGCAGAGTACCCATCATCGAATCTGTTTTTTCTTCTTCTTCAGATGTATGTCGTTCAGATAATAATGATAATTTGAAAATCATAGTTCTTGTTATTGTGTGTGGTTCGTTATAATTTTTTTTTTCCGAAGCGCCATCTTGAACAAAAGATTTTTTTTTTCTTTTTTTTTTTTCAAGATTTGGAGCCGTATCAAAATAAATCAAAACTAGTTTATGACGATGAAATAATTAAATGTACGAAGAAGAGGACACGGACACGGTGAGTGGTTTCGTACAAGTTGATACCCATCAGGAACTAATTGAGTCACGAAGCGTGCTGCATCAGTGAGCCTTAAAGTCCTTATACCCATTTTATTACTCATATCGTCGTTCATTGTTGTACGATCCGCGAGCTTTTTTTTTCCAGTTTTTGCTAGCAACTGATTTTCTTATTTTCGATTGTGGAAGAGGGGGAGGGGGGAGGGGGGGGGATGGGAGAGATGAGAAAAAAAATATTGTTCGATTCTTTTTTCGGCACTTGAACACCCGCGAGAAGTAGTTTTGAATACAGGTTCGTCTGTTTATGCATATAAAAAGCATGCAAACGAATGTAATTAAGAATTCGTGAGAATGTGTATTTTACCCGTGGCCTATATGATAAAATCTGAGTAATGAAGTATTTTTTTTTTTTTTTTTTTTTGGTATGTTCGGAGAAGTCTCACGAGTGCCAAAATTGTCAGGTTTTCGGACTTTATTGGCAAACGGTTAAGAGGAATTTAAGTGTCACGCTTTTAAAAGCCGAAAAGTGATTTCAACTGAAAGGCAGCATCACTTAGGAGAATTAATTGTGGTGCATGTTCAAGTTAGGAATTTAACGAACTTTTTTGGTGCCAGGGGACATCCCCTGGGGACGGACAGAATTGCACAAGTAATACCATGACTTTGCTTTGACTAGGCCGGGCTCAGGACCTCTCGGGCTATCTTCTTAACGAGGCTGCAGGGAACCGTCTTTAGGGTTTGCCAATAAAATGCGAGAGATTCACCGGTCAAACGGATCACACGATCGTTTGAATAACATCATTTTTTTATTTTAAATATTTCAGTAAAATGTCATCAGTATTTAATTTTCGATTAGTTAATTTCATAAATTAAAAGATGTTTTAATTTTCAAATATTTCGGATCCCTCCGAAATATCGAAATGTCTAGTAAAGGCCGGTGACGCTGAATAGACCCCTTTAATGAGTAAGCCTGATTTATTTATTTAAAATTATATTATTTTGTTTGTGATGGATTTAGTTGAATTATTGTTTTGTCATATCTATTCAAATATTTTACATTGTCATAAGAGTGTTTAGAATATTCCCTTTGATTGTTTCAGGGTCTTAGTTTCTTAGTTTCCTAGTTCATAGTTCTTGGTTAATATTTAAATGAACATGTCAACTCCTGCTCAGTCATTGGAAAAGATGATTGTATTAAATAAAGGAAAAGATCAAATGGATTAGTTAGATTACTCTCTTTTATTACTCAAATATTCCTTCTGCATCAGACGACAGATTCACTCATTCTAGCTTTTACTTGCTCTGAGCGGCACCTACTTTGTTTACGCCTCCTGTGTCCACCTTGCACAGAATCCGAATTGTGCGGGGACTACATCTACTATTCACATATACACTTGCCATATACAGTGGTGAACAGCAGTGAAAATATCCGAACCGTACCCTAGTCTTAAGCCAGATAGCAAGATTAAAAAGACGTGTCTTGTCTTCCGTTTCACCGTATAGATACTACATTTAATATCATCATGCTGCTATCAATCGCTAGAACCCAGAAGACTTTTATGTGGAAAAGGTTGATTCCAATTAGTTGTAAGAAGGTAGAAAACAACATGTTGCACAGGGTAGAGCTTTAAACACCACCAGCCAAGTAAATAAGGCCACATCTTTGATTAAATTAGACTTAGTTACCTTTTTCAATAATGAGGTCAGTTTAGAAGATATACATAACGCTACAGATTTAATTGCTGCAGTGAGCTTACTTCAACCAACATTAAGAAAAGTGTTCATGAGTGAATGGTTTAAAAGATATTATAGTTTTGATTTGAAAACCCGATCACAATATTTGCTTAGAAAGAGCATACACGACATTCTGTTATATCTTGTTAGGGGGTAGCCGAAAAGGGGCGACAGGGAAAAGGATCGAACGATTTTTTCGACCCTTTTCCCCTCGACCCTTTCCCTTTCGACCCTTTTCCGAAAAAAGTGGCCCCAAAAAAGAAAAGGGTCGATTTTTTATCTTTTTCCTTTAAAGTTATTACAGAATTAAATTTTGGAAAATCCAAAAAGGCTACTACCATGATATGAATCCACTACGGGGTTACTATGATATGAACATTTAGGTTGGGGCAATTTTCATTTTTAGGCCAATAAGCCAATTTAGGCCATTGGTAAAAACCCGAAGGAATAAGGTTCTAGCCCAATTTTTTTCGTACTTTCAGAATATGAAGTCAGATTTTTAGTTCCGGCTTCCGGCGAAAAAGATAAAAAATCGACCCTTTTCTTATTTGGGGCCACTTTTTTTGGAAAAGGATCGAAAGGGAAAGGGTCGAGGGGAAAAGGGTCGAAAAAATAATTCGACCCTTTTCCCTGTCGACCCTTTTCATGCCACTCCTTGTTAGATTTTGATAAAACTAAATTTTATGATTTAAAGCGTTTAATAAAACTTAGAAATAAGTTACATCACTTACCAATAATTAAAGTCACTGAATTCGAGGCCTTAAGTTATTGGCAAGAGCTAGAAATAGTTGCCATTCAACTTAATATTCCAAAAACAGAGTTTGATCATTTAAGAAATTTTTTTGTATGGAAGAAATGAAATAAAAACAATTCATTTTTGCATTTAAAAAAAAAAAAAAAAAAAAGCCCAGGCCAACTTCTTAATCATTCGGTTCGAAGTAGGAGACTATTACAGTACAGCGCTACTAGCGCCCCTAACATAAATGATATTCTAAAAATCAAAGAAACCAACTCAAAGATTTGGAAGCTCAAGACCCATGCATGTGAAGAGTGTAAACGACGATTACAACTCGCAGTGTAAAGGTTTCGATCACAGGAAAATCTTAAAAACCACGTCTGTACTTAATTTTCATGCATTTAGAACTTGGTTAGAGAGTATTTTATCCGCAACGAGTTGCTGCTTGCATCGAAGGCGGAATACCAGAGACGTTGCAAGGAGCAATATTTGGAAGCTCAGAGAAGACACCAATAAAAGTACTTTTGAAATAAATAAAATAAAAAAAAAGCAACACCTAACACCAAGCTCAAGTAATAAAAGTGAAAAAGCCGAATCAGCATGCTTTTCCAGCGCATCACAAGAGCGCCCCCATATTCTCCCTTTCTTATCAACCGCAATTTTTTTCCCCCTCAATATCAACTGACACACCTGGCGCACCTGTTATTGGCGAAACTTCGGTGATCGATGCTTCGCAAAAGGCGTATTAAGGGAAAGGATACCTCTCATACGAATGGCAAAACATTGTGTGTGGCCATCAGGGCGGAGCCTTTTTTTTCAGTTGAGACATATTCAATTCTTCTTTAAAAACATAAATCAAAATGAAAAATGTAAAGTTGAAAAGTTTCTACTATTCGTTTTGCTCCTCTTGTCCGTAGAACAGGATGCAACTTAGATTAGAAAAAAAAAATGAGAATCATAACAAGTAAATGATAATTATTTATATATGATATTTAGTTAGAAGGTATAACAAAATAGCCGGTGGGGAAAACATGGAAAGCTTAACCGATAATATTTAAAGACCGTTAGAGTTAAGCAACAAGGAATGAGAAACAATCATTTATAAGCTGCATAGGTATGTAGTTAGTACAACCTTTTTTTTTTTTTTTTTTTTTTTTAGATGTGGAGATCGATTTGTCACAGTAGAGGAATCAGTCATTATACATAGTATTACAATCTTTTTCATTTTTGCCTTTAACTAGGCGTGATTTAGCCGATTATAATAATCCTTGTCATGCGATTCGATCAGAGAATGAATTTCGCATAGATTCCAGATGGTTTTTTTTTTCTCTTGATGTGGCGGCTTGTAAGGTTATGCCTAAGTAGGATGAAACTTACATCGTGTATCTGATTTGAAAAATGGGATGAGAATGTGGGGAAATTTTTTTTTTTCGGGTCATCTAGAATGATTGTGTTGGTTAAAGGGACATCGCCGAAGGTTAACGATGAGATTTTTCAAAAACGATAGAAAGGTGGAGTAAGGAAGTATTATTAACCTGCGTTTTCGAGTTTTTATGCTTCATGATGATTTTCACAGATGAATTTGTACATTTTTGAATAATTTTTCGATTTGGGAAAGATATGGATTTCGTACATGAAAAAAACATTGATAAAGAGTGAATGACTTTCAGGACGTTTTTTGGGGGTTTACAACTATTCAGACTTGAAAAATGAAGGTGAAGCTTTTAGGGGGTCATAGCATTAACATGTTGGGCGGACATGACGAATATTCTGGGTGACAAACTCAGAGAAGCTTGTTACTAAAGTCAGTACACATTCCACGGCCTCAGAAGGGCGTGAGATGAAGAGGGAACACTCTCAACCACGTAGCCCCAATGAGAGACTTACAAAGGTAGGCTTTACAGGTTAGAGGGTGTAGGGATCTCTATGGAGTGCATAGGGTAAATTTATGTGAATAAAATTTCAAAACTGAAATAAAAAATAATTATATTTTTAAGATATTTTTATTTTCGATCCTAATTGATTAATTGATTAAATTGACGAACGTTGGACCAACATTCCATAGTCACCATGGAATGTTATACAAACATGTTGGTCCATACTGAAAAGGCACCCTTAGAAAAATTGATAAAAGTGTGTGACTTCAGGTAACGATTCCGGCTGTCCTTCACGAGTCCGAGTTCTTCACAAGAGAAGAAGAGCGCACAAGCTCAATAGATAATAAGTAATTAAGTTCAAAGTGGACGGATGATCGCTGCAATTCTTTCAGCGAAGTGATACCATCTCAATTATTAATTTACCGATTAATCGAAGAGCAATAGGTCAATATACAATATAGAAGAGTGCAATACGAAAATGCAAAAAAAAAAGTCTCTCCCAATCGCTATTAAAAAAAAAAACTTAACCGCAGTGAGATGTTGGCAACACCGTTAAGTTAGGTTTTTCCGTTTCAACGACCATAAAAGATCCTCGTTTTGCTTTGTTTTTTTCTCTTCTGACGTTAGATCAAAAAACAAAGCGCATCTACATTTTTTATTCTTCTTCTTTCCCACGTTTACTTCTGTATGTTATATCGTAATATTGCCAATAACCAAGAAGCTTGGAGTGATGATAATAATAATAATAATAAAAAAAAAAGTCGAGGATACTTCAAGTGCCGCTTGAATGTACATTACTCCATTACAAAAGAATACCTTCCTATTTACAGACTGACGATATCCCTATGTTTTTCAAGTGCTACCAACTGAAGATAGGATTTTTGTCTTTGGTAAAAACGTTTTAGGCGCCAAACGTGGTTTGGTTTTATGAACACGACTAACCACAACGTCAGTTACTTTTCATTTTAATCAATCAACAATTGCGGTTGTTTATACGAAATAAAAAAAAATATATATAAGTAATGAAGAAAAAAAAAATATATAAAGATGCCATTTCAGTTCGTTTCTTATGTTTTTTTATTGCTGCACAGTAAAATGATATTGTTCGACAATAATGGTTTTTTTTTTTTTTTTTCTTATGGATGTAAATCCTTGTTATAACATGTTTATTACTGTTGAAGAGCAATACTCCAAATACTCACAGCTACAGTTGAATACATTGCCGCGGTCATGTTTCGACGGTTATTGTGTATTAATGTGGCGAGGCGACCCGGAGACCCGGGATCCCTGTCATATGAATGTAATAAGTAATATTTAAGATTATTTTGAAATTTTTATGAAGGTGTTTGGTATATCCATGCGGGTAGGCCATGTTTCTTTATTTTTTTTTCCTTTTCCTCGGTATGCACCTCCGAGTCAACGCTCGGCCGTCCTGTCATTTTTATTTTTTTCAAGTAACTAAGTTTTTGCCTTTTACAGAAAAAAAAATTTTTTTATAAACAAATTAAACATTTTAAATGCGCTTGTTCTTCAACATAATTTGCACGGGGTAAACGTTTTTACATGAGGTAAAAGGATAAGATTTGAAATACTACAACGTCACGGGGAAAAAAAATCACTGATGTGGATATTTACGATCGATGTTTGAATTCATTAAAACAATTATAAATCACGAAAAAAAAAGAGGGGAATGCATGGATATAAGTTTCAACTGTTTTATCATTTAAATGAATTAATTTTATATAATTTTTGCCTAAAAGAATTTAAATACCGGTTCTGACATAAGGGACATATATCTATATTACATTTTTTATTCAATACTAAATAACACGAGTTTAATAAAGAAACACTCCTGTACGAATAATATTTATGTCAAATTGGATCACTTAAATATCTCTATAAAGAAAAAACTAAATGAATTTATATTAATGTTATAACTGGAAAAAAAAATTGTATAATGTAGGAAGCGTGTTAATATAACTCTTATAAGTTTTTAAAATTACTTTTTCTACGAGATAAAGTTGGAATAAATTGTGAAAGATAGCTCTTCCCCATCATTCCTTTTCTTCTGAAACAGAGCGTGGCTGCCCTGATAGCAAAGTCTATCCAGTCCCGAGGACGCCATGAGGATATTTATTGGACGTGCATTGGATTTGCCTATGTCCCCACAGATCCAAAAAGCGTCCTTTGGACGTCCTATGGATATCCGATGGATTTGAATATCATGTGGACATCTAATGGACAATCCACAGGATGTCCAATGAATTGAAAGTGCTATCTGGGTGTGCTTCAGGATGTGGCCCAATTTCCTAGCCCTTTCCAGGTCACAAGACTCAACTAAGAAAGGGGGTAAAAAATCTCTTGTTAATCGGATGGATTCCCTCTTGGCTGCCTGCCTACATTGTTGGTCCTATACAGTCTAGCAACCCCAAAGTTTTGAACCCTTTCTCGCCTGTTAAAGCCAAAACGCTTTAGGCAGGCAGAGTTTCCTCAAATGCAACCAGTTTTGAAATCGGTATCATTAGGAAGTTCAGAAATGGAATTATATCTGCCTTCTATACGAATAAAAGGCAAATAATTTCTGCCTGTTAGCTTCAAGAAGCTGAGAACCTTAAAAATCCAGGTACCCAATCGCCAGCATTATACCTTACTGTGCCCAAAATGAAGAAAATTAATTCCTACGAAAGTTTGACACACTTGTAACTGTTGAAACAGACTTTCTTACACTTTTTTTTTCTAAACATGGCAATATTTTTCTCTCGACCCAAGCCTTGAGGCCCTAAAATTGCCCAAAATTAAAAACAGCTACCATTACATATGGTATGTAATGATAGCTGGCTGTATGCAAAATATCAAAGGTTCCAGCAATTTCAAACGCCAAGTATTTATCGGATCACGTGATCTCAACAGCCAATCAGCTAATCATCTTTAATACAGCTAGCGCTGCCCGAGGTGAAATCGATGCACTAAAGAAAGTGCACAACTAAAATGCGTAGTTTAGGGGAATGTCTACTCCCATGTGCTACAGATAAGAGTTTTCAGACCTGTCCTTACGACAGTGAATGAGGTGAGTCGCTATATCGAATTCGAAAATGGTGGTGGGTTAGGATGTCCTGACAGGATGTCGTGCCTTTCCAAGATGGTGAAATGGTCACAAAGATGGCCGCCATAAGGTGGCGAATACAGAGCCGTATTGATAATCCCTAACAGAAAGTGGGGCCATAGAATCTGCCTAGATGCTTAGAGCCGCAAAAACTGACTGCACAAAGCAGACAGATTACGCTAAATTTGAGCTTTCGATCGTACTGCCATCCTCATTGTGGCGTAGTACTTATTAAAGTTCCAGAAAACTAAAGCAAACACTTACTATAGTCAACTGCAAGTTGGCACCAATTTCAGGCTATCTTTTACCGAAATTTTTGTTACGCATTGTTCAACTAATTATTTCAAGCCCTAGCTTTCTATTGCTTTAACTTAAATTTTTAATTGGACTCCGTACGCCTCACTAATTTTTTTAGAACCATAAAAAAAAAAACCGCATCATGAGCCTCCCGTCGCCATATTTTCTCCAAAGTAACAAAAAAAAAGTGTTCAAAAACTTTTCCAAAGCGCATTATATAAATTATACACATAAAATCATGCTGGAAGATTATTAATTATGCAACAGATTAAACCAAACAAAGATTAAAAAAAAAAAGAATAAAAAATTGCAGATGTTGATAACAGATGAGTGTACGCGGTGCCTGAACGTCTATGTATTGAATAAGTGACCCTGGCTTTGAAATAGCATAGAGAGCCAAGTTCAAAGTCTAGAAATCCAATCTTGCTCTTGCATATACCTTCAAGCCGAAGACAAGGCGTGCGAGACTACTTTTTCACATCTGGTTTTTTTACATTCATTCGGTTATACGGGGACCTGGATGAATATATAGTATATGCGATTTTTTATAACACCTCCTTAATTTTTTTTTTCTTTTTAATTTTCAGTTAAAAGGAGAAGTTAATTTATAAATCGATACCGAGCAACCTATTTTTACAGAAATTTAATTCACGTTTTCCAGGAGTGTAATGAATGCATCTCTTGACTTCCCGAAGCGACTCCAAATCGTTTCTTGTACTAAATCGAAAGGATGCCTCCGGCTCCTAAGACCTGACTCGGGTGTATTACACGTTCAGGAAGAAAAAAAAATATATCTTTAAAAATTAGTGGTTTACTGTGCATTAAAATGATTTAAAAAGCTTTATGTCAATGTGATTAAGATTCCTTCTTAATCATTCTAAGAGACTAGAAAATACCTTGTATACACAATATGAAGTTCGTGCACGGTGATGCTGAGATCTGAACAAGTGTTCCATCATCGACTTTAGGAAGGCGTTTCTTCCCGTTCAGCATTTTTGAAATGCTGGAAGCGGGTTCATTAGACGGGAAACAAGAGAAGCAAAATATCAAGGCAGCAAGTCAAGTAATGGAAATTGCGGTAAACGTCTCATGCAGCACATAATCTGCAGTTTATCACAGTCGTCTAACAGTGGCTGGGTTGTACAAAATTTGACTTTGACTGGCTACCATCAAATCCAGATAAATTACTTTAAGTCCTCGACCTATCCATAAATTTTTTTCAGCTATAATGGGATAGCAATTTTTTTTTCCCCGTTTGGTTTGTTAGTGTCTTTTTTGCTGAATTAGGCAAATAATTCATGACTTAGCAATATCTTATGGGCGTCTAGAAAATTTTCATTTATATCGCTCATGATGACAACAAACCTAACCTACTTTTTTGGGAAACTTTATCCAGGATAAATTCCCGGGAATTTAAAGTAGATTAGGTTTTCCAAAAAAGTACTGTATGGTCAGGTATGGAATTTTTCATGAAGGTGCATAGGATTAGGCCGTTAACGTCATTTGGTCGTTAACGGAGTTATATATGTTTCCTACAAGTGTGCATAAGATTGATAAGAATTGTTGCTCGCAAGCGGAATTTTGATATCTGGCTCCAAAACGTTAATTACTCCCTCTGTTCCAAATTACTTGCAACCTTTCCTTTAAATATTCGCCGTTTTTTACGCTTTTAATTAAAACTCAAACTGTAGGGACCATTTGAAGTACCAAAACAAGAACTTTATCACACCACGCCCCCGTCTTCCATTCCACCCCCTCCCTTAAAAAAGTTAATAAATAAATGCAAGAAAAAAAATCGACCTCAGGGAAAAATATCCCCCCGCTTGACACAGGTAGGCGAAAAATAAAATCATGAGTGGAAGTGACTCAAAACAAGATTCTGGCGTGAGAAAATTTTTTCCAATTGTTGCTCCCTAAAAAAAAAAAAATTAAGTGGGGGTGATTTTTCAAAGTCATCAGATTGTAACGAAATTTCGTATTGGGGGGTTTTCGAGGTCGCTGATTTCGACTCTGGCATCCAATTTGGAAAATTCAAGATGGCGGATCCAATATGGCTGACAAATTTTTACAAATCGGGGTTATTACCCCCAAAATTTGTCTTGGGGGCTTTCAGAGTCTTTCTTTCGGTTCTGAATTCGAATTTGATGGGAAAAGTAGATAAATACTGTATTTAATTCAAAAAAGTATAAAATTATAAGTCCTCGCTTTCGTTTAGGACTCATTTCGCAACTTTCAGCGCCTCTTCATCGCATTTTATATTTTTTAGGAAAAAATCTCATTTTCTTCTTATTTATTTTTCCTTCTTTATATGCGAAAGCCCCCAAGACAAATTTTGGGGGTTCAACCCCGATTTCTAAAAAGTGGTTGGCCACTTATCAAATATAAACTTACCAAACATGGTGTTATCTCCGTTTAATTATACAATCGAACATACCTGAAAAGAGAAGAAAAGAAAGAATTAATTACTTATTAATAAGCACTAATATAGCGTTTTTCGTAGTATAGGGTGTTCAGAAAAATGAATCAGTCCTGTGTCACCTTAAAAAGAAAAACCGAAACAAACCGAACCGTTTTTCTTTTCGTAGCGGTTTGCCATCCCTGAAATGCTCATATGCGTATACGGTACACATACAGTATGTAATATTTTTTTAATTTAATTAGGTTCATATTTTGTTCATCAAACAACTTTGCATAATTCTTGTATATCTTTAACAGTCTTTGTACACACAATATGCATAATTACCCTTATTCTTTTGTATAAACGAGTATTCTGAATACGCACCATGTTTAAAGACCATTGCTCACTTTATTAATAACTAATTAATTCTTCCTTTTCTTCTCTTTTCAGGTATGTTCGATTGTATAATTAAACGGAGATAACACCCATGTTTGGTAAGTTTATATTCGATCTTAAGGAAGCGAAAACAAAGGCCATTATAATAAAATACTGAGAAACCGTATAAATAATTAATATTTGCCTGGGTGATCATCCGTAACCACAACGCTGGTTAAAAGTTATAATGTAAAATATGGCTTTTTATTTTTATTCTTTTTTTTTTTTTTCTTCTTTAAATGCAATCTCACCGCAATAATATTTTGAAATTTATTTGCAAGCAGTTACCTCTCTGCATATATACGTGTACAGGGTGATTGTAAAATTCGGCGGCGTTTTTTTCCCTCCATTTGATCGTCGATAAAGAGTATTTATTGCGAATAATTGCGTTTTCTTAGGCGATGGTTGCTTCCACATTGAATATTTTCTATCAGGGACTAGCAATCTTGCTTTTTTTAGTGATATTGAGTTGAGGGACGGAGTTGTGATTCGATGGTAGAAAAAATTGGTGTTTGGTGAGCATTCGCAATCGTACTGTATCTTTAACGTAGGTTTTATTTGCAGATTTTGGGTTCATTTTAGTGACCGATTGTCTTGAGCAGAAGAAGCAAGTGAAGGGCCTTCTATAACACATAAGCATGGGCTGGGCCTGGGTTTGGATCCCTTCTCCTTTGGAGTAAACAAAAATTATTTTAAGGAGATTTAACATTAGCGCTGAGACCAGCTTTTTTCGAGACGAGACTTTGCTTAAACGATAGTTTACGACATCGAGATTGAGACCGAGATTAAGACAAGAAACAAGACCGAGACTATTTTTATCTGATTGGTTTCTAGTCTCAGCCTCGGTCTCGGTATCGTAAAGTACCGCTTATAGATGATTCTTAGATCAGGTGGAAACCATACAGGCTAGATATATTCATTATAAAAAATTGTACCTTGATCTCTTAAAAGAAATTATAAGTAAAAAAAATGTTTTTAAATAATGGCTGTTTATTACAAAGTTTGTGATTTTCTGTTTATAGGGAGAAGGTTCCACAGCTAGCAGTACCACAAGTTTAAGATGTATTCTTATAGAATCTCAAAAAGAGCTGATCTCGAATAGCCCCAATTCTTTTTTCTTTTTTTTTTTTTTTTTTTTTAAATAAAATTTTCTGAATTGCTTTGGTTCGGTTTTACCATCCCTGCCAGCATTTCATTATGATCCAGGCGATATAAGCTAAACTCGACTTGAAGAGTTGCAAAAAAATGTTAAATACAAAAAAGTTTCCATTTTACGTGCAAAATAAGATCCTAAAATTGCAACTCACTGGGATGACTTTAAGTGCCGTTTTACCCCTATTTTCAATTAAATTTAATTTTTTTTGTCGCTTGAAGCGATTTTTATGTCATTTTTCGGGTATCCCATAGCTCTTTTTAATATTTAGGACAATTTAGGATCGTTTTCGCCTCAGCGTACAAGCTTTAACTACCACATTAGCATATTTTTACAAATAACCGATTCAAACCATACGTGCAACATCGGATCCTTACTGCCATTTAAATACTTGGCCTGTGTTCGAAAATTTATTTCCAAATTTTTTTCCCCGATTTCGAACAATGTTTTTATGTCGCTGCAGTGTTTGTAAATAAGAAAAGTTCGATTTAAAAGCTTTTATTTCAATGTTAAAGGCCGTGTCTTCACATCCGATCGCTATAGTGAAATGTCACCGTTCGCTATTGTCAATGGTCACCAAAGTACCGGAAACTCAATCAACCATACCACTATTACTTGGAAAATTTTGTATTTTTTAAAATCGCAAATTTGTTTATAGTGCTTCTAAAATATGGCAGCTCATTACAGCAATATTTCTTGTAACAATTACAATAGGTAATGGATTTCTCAACACAAAAAGAACTTTTTTTTTGTTTTTATTGTTGCAGCAAAACTTTTTAAAAATTATAGAAGGCAGTGATGAATTCAAATTAAAATTTCTTTTACTGACTTTCGTTGATTCAGTTTCCGGTACTTTGGTGACCATTGACAATAGCGAACGGTGACATTTCACTATTGCGATCGGATGTGAAGACACGGCCTTAAATAAAATGAGCTCATCGCTTTGCCCTATCTGCCGTATTTTTTTTTGGAAAATAATTTTGTTATTTACAAACATTGCGGCGCCATGAATACATTGTTCGAAAAGTTTATTCGAATCGGGGAAAAAAAAATTTTGGAAGTAATTTTGGAACACAGACGAAGTATTTAAATGGCGGTAAGAATCCGATGTTGCACGTATGGTTTGAAACGGTTATTTGTAAAAATATGCTAATGTGATAGTTTAAGCTTGTACGCTGAGGCGAAAACGATCCTAAATTGTCCTAAATATTAAAAAGAGCTATGGGATACCCGAAAAATGACATAAAAATCGCTTCAAGCGACAAAAAAAATTAAATTTAATTGAAAATAGGGGTAAAACGGCACTTAAAGTCATCCCAGTGAGTTGCAATTTTAGGATCTTATTTTGCACGTAAAATGGAAACTTTTTTGTATTTAACATTTTTTTGCAACTCTTCAAGTCGAGTTTAGCTTATATCGCCTGGATCATTATGATAATTTCCTATACATTTAACCAGCGATTTACAATAATAACGAGGAGAGTACAAAAGTCTCGATTGAGAGACTCACTCAAATAAAAAAAATATTCGAATCCCTTGACCGAAAATCGTCATTCATTTTAAAAGACAACGACAATGAATTTGGGAATGACAAATGAATTTGACTTCTTCATCTGACCTTTAATTGAGTCCTGTCAAGAACATTTTGGTAATATGATTAATAACATGTGTGGAAAAAAAGAAAGGTAAAAAAAAAAAAATGATGCGTTTAATAGGAAAGAATGACGTACTTCAAAAAAAAAAAAAAAAAAAAAATTCGAAAGTGAATATATGCGAGTGATAAAAGTAAATTAAAACAATACGATGACGAATGAAGTTCCTTTTTATGGTGGTGCGCGAGAAATTGACAAAAGTACAGATGACTAGATAACATGACACAAATTAAAAAAGACCAACATGCCAACTGGATGACTAAGAATTCAAACAGGTGTATGACGAGTACCCAAATAATATTTGTCAGATAGATCGACAAACGAAAATCCCAGCGGGGGGTTTTTTTGAAATCTTTGACTGTGTGTTTTACATCAACCGTATCAATCAATTTTTTTTTTGCGCGCGAATTATACATTGAACTATTTTTTGTTTTTTAAATAGTTCAAACTCCGCCATTGAATTCCATCAAAGAAGTCGAACGAGTTGCTTATAAAAAGAAAAGAATTTTTGCATTCAGACCAGTTTACAATAATTTCCGGTGAACTTAAAACGATAATTTCTGAAAAAAATTTTTCGCTAATTTACATTAATTTATTGTTTCCTTAAAGAAGTTGAATGGAAGAAGCGGGATTTGGTTGCCGAAAAAAAAACGAATCCATTCGGTTATTCAATGTGCCAAAAGCCATTTGTCTAATAACGACCGCGATCAATAACAATCTATCAAAATCCACTTTGTTGCAGTGGCACTTTGTTCACTGGCAAAGTATCCGATAACATATGTCCGTGTGAACCACCCATTTGTCTATTTTATTGGCAGCTCGATAAATGTACGATTTTTTTCTTTTATTCTTCTTTGTCGCAATATATCCATTTGAATGTTTTAATGTTCAAAGATATTTGACCTTCCAGCCCATCAGTTGTTAGGTTTCGAATTTACATGAAATATATCTTTTGTTCTCATCTTTTCTCTAAAAGTCATCTCGCTTCAATTGATTCAGAATTATTTTATATTCATTCATAGGTTCTTTAGCCACTGTAGCACTCAGTTTGTGGGGCTTACTATGTGCGTCACGTACGATGCCAGGAATTTGATCCAGTAAAAACTGAACGGACTGCAAAGCGTAGGAGAGCTCTTGCACAAAGTTCATTTATTCGGACCTTCTACGGTTATATTTTCAGAATTTAACGATGGTCAGAAAAATGGGGAAACCGCAGCTTAAGAGGTCGATCACCTATCTGGTCTCATTAGCTTTGCTGTCTTATACAGCTGCTGCTCTCTGAAATCAACGTGCAAAAGCTCAGGTCCTAAAAGAATATACACCCAAAAAAAATTTGCCACTTTTGACGACCACATCATTCTTCGCTTTTTAAACTGTGACGGATTCGATCATAGTTGAAGGCCGATATTTTCGGTTCCAATCGCCACTCTTGAAGGTTATATGCTTGCAACAATAAGAACCAAAAAAATAAACAAAGCTGACTTCGAATAGCTTCACGCTACCTATAGTCTTTTTCCGAGGGTGGAGTTTTAATTTTGAAATTCTAAGAGCAGTTTGTCGACTTTTTTCTTGAAAATAAAGTTAATAACACCAGATAGGGATTCGGATCCAGATAGGGAATATCGACCTCTGTTTTTTATATGACGGGCCATCAAATAATAAGAGTTCAGTCAGTTGATCAGCAGAGAAGCTGATCCTAATTTTCGCTTTTTCAAAAACCATAATTTTCCAAATGAAGTGCAATGAAAAGCAAAAAAGTTTATTTTCTATCGGAAATTTTTTGAAAATTTCAAAAATGAAGGCGGTTTTACAAAAATTGAAGCCATTTTTAATATATGAGCCGAAGTAGGTATGGGGCTGTACAAGTATTACGTAAGCACGAATTTGGTCTTTTTTCACCCCCTCCCCCCCTTGTAAGATAAAATAAGTAAATTACAAACCCCATTTAAGTATTACGTAAAACTTTCGACCCCCCCCCCTTCCTTTTTTTTAAGTACTGCGTAAATAAAAATTTTATACTTTTGAGAAAAATCACAGTATATTAATTTTCTTTTTTTTCGTTTGATTTTTTGTTATGACTAGCAAAATTTAATGCTAGGAACCGTAGGAAAAAAAATCGCTAACAAAAGAAAATTTTTAAAAAGTGACTAAGAACGTTAGTTGCATTGACTAGCAAATTTAAATTTTAAATTCTAAATTCTAAAAGTAAAAAAAAATTCAATCCTGGATAATTTTATAGAGATTTATCAAAAAAAATAAATGCTTACGTAAGACCAGCTTAACCCCCCCCCCTCCCCTTGTAAGAAAAAGTAAGCACTGTAAATACCCCCCAACGTGTTTACTTAATACTTCTACAGCCCCATACCTACTTCGGCTCATATATTAAAAAATGGCTTCAATTTTTGTAAAACCGCCTTCATTTTCGAAATTTTCAAAATTAATGGAGCATGAGTGTAGAAAATTATCAGGTAAGCTGATGTATCTTGTGCTGAGTTCAAGGCCAGATATATCAGCAGCTTTGAGTTTTTTGAGTAGAGAACTAAACAATGCCGGCAATGCATTGTTTGAGGCTTTTAAGAATGTTTTGAAATACCTCAAAGGAACTCTTGATTTAAAATTAGTTTATGGAGGTGAAGAAGAGAAAAAAGAAAGGAGCAATTGTAGTGAAAAACTTTAGGTAAATCGGCCTCCAAAAAATCTGAAAAAAATTAAGAGTTAATATGGAGGTTAAAACGCAACCTTCCCGCGCTGTGGCATTTTCAAATTCAAAAATTCCTGTTTTTCCATCCACCCTAAATTTACAAGCTGTCGGATAATTTCACGGAATTCCGATTTCATCAATCCCGAAATTCGACTATTTACTCTCCCTAATCCTAAAATTAACCGTAAATCCATTCAAAAAAAAGGTAAAAATTCTTTGTCAAAAGCAATTACAGCTCATCCGATTCAACAAAGAATCTTTATCGTAACATACCGATGTGCACGATGCCGTTATTACACACGCTGTGAATGACGACTTTAATTAATTATAAATACACCCTCCCGCAAAAAAAAAAGAAGAAAATTATATTGATTTTATTTACATAAAAGTTAATCAAGTCATGATAAACTGCCACATCCAATTAAACGAATAATTAACAATCAGTTGAATAAACGTATAAATATCGTAGACGCCGTCGAGTTAAATTCATCAACGGGGCAATCCCAGATGTTTTCATCTTCATGTACATACATATATATAATAATTTGTTTTCATTTTCGAAAAACGTCTGCCCAGAAAAAAAATAAACCGAATAAATAAGAAAAAAAAAACTTGACTTTTTAATGTATTACACTTGAAAATTTCACTGGGGCTTCGTGCCGACTACCAATTCATTGTTTATTCATGTTATACGCTCGTTAATTCATTTGGCCCAAATTTGACAACCGTTATGTTTTTTTAACATATAGACTTAACTAAGATCTTTTTTAAATTCGTTTTTTTCTTTTCGTTGAAAGCTGAGGGGATAAGTCTGGAAATTATAAGTTACTTTATTAAATTTCCATTTATGACAGATTTAATTACTTTTAATATGATTAAAAAAAAAAAAGAAGTGGAAGGGTAATAGACCAAAACAAAAAAAAAAATGGGTTCAACATTCTTTTTAATATACGGTACGTTCCTTTTGCTTCGGTAATCCATACACACCGTACGTATAAAATCGGATTTCCGTAAATATATGGTGCTACATACGAATCGCCTACTTCAAGGTACGAGCGTGTCAGTTTTAATTGCTGGAATTAACTAATAATACCTGAATTACGAATTAGTTAGTAAACCAAGACGAAAAAAAAACGACCGTTTGGTAGGGATTTTGCGCATTTTTTAACTTCGCAAAAAAAAAAGTTGTATGAAAAGAGACGGGATGAGTTCACTGTAGATTTTCAGATATCGTCTATATTGTACTTCCTTCTATTCAACATGACTAACTAACCTGTAGAATGAGATGCCTCAAGATACCAGATTTTCAATACATGGAGTAAAGGAAGAGTTAAATTGGACGCCCGGGGGCCTCGTTGACGGTCACGTGACGGTCTCGGCCCTCGCCGCTTCGTAGGAATGTGGAAGCTGTGCCCACCGTGTTTTCTACAATCTTTTTTTTTTTTTTCCCATGGACTTGACATAGTATTTTTCCTACGAGCTTTCATCGAATAATTTTTTAAAAGGCCTAGAATTTCTTTTTTTTTTTAATATATTAAAAAAAAATTATGATTTAAAAAACCGCGAAAACCGCGATAAAATCGATTTTTTCCCTAGAGTGCAGTGAAACCGTTACAGTAAAAGTTATGTTCGTTTTATAAACCATTTCAAAGTCGTCTTATTTTTTTCTTTTAAAACACAAACCGTCAAGCGACCCATCCATTTCACGTAATACATAAGCATGATTTGTAATAAACGAACCTATTAACCTGGAAACTGACCATAATGAAGACGAAATCAGTTAATTCATACTTATTATCTTTGTTGATCACAATCCTCACACATACCAACAAAAAAGAAAAAAACATTCGCAAGCATGTTAAACCAATCATCCGGTAATCACTTGCACTCGTTTTCTCTTCTTTGACAATTGTTTAACCGGATTTAAACTTATTCGATTCTTAGAATTCTAATTGGATTATAATGTCGTTTTTTTTTTTTTTTTTTAATATATTAAAAAAAAATTATGATTTAAAAAACCGCGAAAACCGCGATAAAATCGATTTTTTCCCTAGAGTGCAGTGAAACCGTTACAGTAAAAGTTATGTTCGTTTTATAAACCATTTCAAAGTCGTCTTATTTTTTTCTTTTAAAACACAAACCGTCAAGCGACCCATCCATTTCACGTAATACATAAGCATGATTTGTAATAAACGAACCTATTAACCTGGAAACTGACCATAATGAAGACGAAATCAGTTAATTCATACTTATTATCTTTGTTGATCACAATCCTCACACATACCAACAAAAAAGAAAAAAACATTCGCAAGCATGTTAAACCAATCATCCGGTAATCACTTGCACTCGTTTTCTCTTCTTTGACAATTGTTTAACCGGATTTAAACTTATTCGATTCTTAGAATTCTAATTGGATTTATAATGTCGTTTTTTTTTTTTTAGAATTTTTAATTTGCTCAATCGACGCCGCTTGCTTACTCAGGAATTTCAAACAATAAACGAGTCAAGCAACTAATGAAAAGATTCCAGACTTCGATTAATACTTATAAAACAGCAAAAAAAAATTCTCACACACGATCGAGAAAGGAGACAACATGAAGAATGAAACGGAAGTTTAGACATGACCTCTCCTCAGAAAACTTACTTGGGTGCACTTTCATAAAAACAAAACAAAAAGAAAGGAAAAAAAACGCTCATTATGCAGCGATTTCTCGAGGAGTGTCTGACATTACGTATTCACTGGTACAGTTACAGTTACACTCGACACTTTTCTTTTTATTTTTATTTTTAAACTGACATTTTTTTTCCTTTTTTGGTTTCATAAAAGAAAATGTCGCTATAAAACATGTTGTGCCCTTGTTTGATATTTTTCTCTTGTAACATTAAACTGCAACATTGAAAATGCTCACAATTGGTGCATCATTCGTCCAGTATATTTTCACTTTATTTTCGGATTTACGAATTTCCAAACCCTGCTGGAAGTTTAATTGGAAAAACAATATCTATATTGTTGTACAAAGATATCTCGGTATCCTATAAAAGCTGGAGATTTGGGTAAGGTCTCATTCGGTAACACTTCAGCGAGCTTTCATATGATACGCAAAACTCGCCGAAAAAGGTTTTGGTCACCGGGGGGGGGGGGGGGGGGGGGGGAGGCCTTTGGACCATAAGACGATCAGGTCAGCAGGTTTTGAATGTTTTTTAGATTCTTAATTTTGTTCTGAAGACAGATCTTCTCGACAAGTACACGGTATTCAATTAGCCTCCGATTATTGGGCGGGATGGCCGAAAAAATCTGACTTCACCGAGGGTTTAGGGACCATAAATATATGAATAAAATAAATTTTCTTCCTATGCCACAAGATACGGTTTCTTTCTTCTTTTTTCTTTTTCGGCATAATCAGGACATGAAGCCCCATGACCCGGCGCCTACCTTTACCAAGTTCGGTTTCTGGTGTAAGGTTTAGGCGTTACTACGTCATACCCCTTAATGTATCGAGAGACGAGCTCGAAGACGGGGCACTCATATCGCAAAGGTATTTTACGAATGAGCGGGACCTACTTTATTTAGACAGGGAATCCGAACCCTGTGACACATCGGTCTTCTTCACATGATACACACATGAGTATCAGAGGTGAATGCTGGCGGGAAAAAATCCTGACTGAAATCAGGTTCGAACCAAGACTCCACACGATCATTCGTTTTGGAGTCGAGCACGCTCGCCACTCAGCCGACGTCGTGTCGTGTACCCGAAGAACATTTGTACGAAACCTGCAACTAGTGGAAGATGCAGCTCTGCAGCAATTAATTCATGTCAAAGAAAGAAAAGGATCCACTCCTCCGTAAAATAAAATTTTAGTATCAAAAATGCTCACACTAGATACGGTTTGATATATTTAATTAATGCGATGCATTTCTAACCATAAATATAGTCAAAAAAAAAGTAACCGCAAAAACGCGTCAGATCACCCTGGGGCCACTAGGAGCCCTAAACTTCTCCTAAGCCGTGTTGTACATCATATGAAAACCAGCATTTGCAATGGGCTTTCATATGATATACAACACGACTAAGGAGAAGTATGGGGCTCCCGGGGCCCCTAGGGAGGCCCCAGAATGATCTGACGCGATTTTACGGTTACTTGTGTTTGATTATATTCACGGTCCCTAACTCTCTGAAGTCAGGTTTTTTAGGTCATTCTGCCCGATAATCGGAGGCTGGTTGAGGATAAATAAACCGGTAGAGGTCCCTATGTTGGTCATCCAATTGTATACAAAATGTATACAAATTGTATACAAAATGTATACCAATTTTATACAAAAAATATACAAATTAAAATTGTATACATTTTGTATACAATTGGATGACCAACATAGGGACCTCTACCAATATCCCACTGTGGAGTATTAAACGGAATATTAAATGCTATTTGGGATTGTTTTCGTAAGTTCTAGTGCTAACATCAGCCATCTGCACCTGCACCTGCCCCCCTCCCTTTCGGGACATGGGCTTTTGAGGATAAATTAATTTTTTATCATTTTTTTTGGCTTCTAAAATTTAAGTTTTTAAATTAATCAATATCAAGCGAGGCAGAAGGGTCGACCGCGGAAAAATCCGTGAAAAATGCGGAAATGTAAGAACCTAAGCCGTTTTGGTATTTTTTAAACAAAAAAGGCGAATTTTTGATTTATCATCTATTTTTTAAGACTCCTAAGGTCGGTAGGCATCCTTTTTCCGCCTTAGATCCTACTCCTTCGAGCAGCTGCAACAAAATGCGCCTCTAAACTGCTACGCCACTGACTGGAAAATTTTTCAATTTTTAAAAGAAAAGACGCCTTTTTTTTGCTTTTCGATAAGGCGCACCGGGAAAAACGCGGTAGCTCGGCTTCCCAGTTCTTGTCTTGTATATTAGGGTGGTTCGAAAATCAACTTTTTTTGAACTTCAAAAATCCTACATCGGGAAAGAATTTTTTAATAGGTAGAGTATCTCTGAATTTTTTCAGATTTTTTAATGGGCATCTTGAGGTGTCAAATTGGCCTTGAAATTTCCAAAAAGCCCATATAACGGTCAAAAATAATTTTTTTTTTTTTTTTTTTTTGGCATGAAAGATTATCGATTCCTATCGGATATAAAGTCGTAGATTACGACTTTAAAGTCGAAAATTGGTTTTGATGCATGGCTTTTAAGCTACAAGCAGAATTAAAAGGCTCTGAAAACCTTGCTATGGCTTCTTGCCTGTGACTGAAAAACCGTGCACCAAAACTAATTTTCGACTTCAAATTTGTAATCTAGGCAAAATTTCCCTATTAAAAAATCTTCCCGATATAGGAGTTTTGAAATTCCAAAAAAGTTTATTTTCGAACCACCGTAATGTACATATACCCTCAGTTGTGACGCAACCCTTGTACATAAGGGATGCGTCCCTTATTTACAAGGTTTGTCCCGTATGTACATGATTTAAAAGCATTGAAATGTCGAAAAATTACTTTTCCCGATATAGGAGTTTTGAAATTTCAAAAAGGTGATTTTCGAACCACCCTATTGTAAATTCATCCATTATTAAGAAAATATCTAACAATAAGCTTGCTGATTCCTCCACACATCGAACAGGGAAAAAGAATAAAAAAAAAACCGGAAACGTCGTACATGACTTGCACCTAGTGCAAATTCTATAAAATGCACTCTGATAAAATAAAATGTAAATCGTACCCCACCTGGTACGTACAATGATATGGTAATGAAAAAGAAAATAAAAACATTATGATTAAAAATTTACGCTTGCAAATGACATTGTTAACGACGTGTCAAAGCCCCTTTTTTATTAGTTTTACTTGGTAACGTAGATTAAGCGGCCTATTAAATCAAACATGAGAACATAACAATATGGGAAAAAAAAGTTTTTTGTAATAATAGAAGAAAAAAAAATATATAAACGAAAAAAAACAGCCTTTGTTAGTGTTATTCGAATTAAAAGAGACATCAAGTTTTTTTTTTTTTTTTCTTGTAAAGAAATTCAGCGCGGTGAAATGTTTAACTTATAGCAGTAGTTTGAACTAAACGATAAGTCAAAATGTTTAAAATACTGCGGTCAGCACTGTCAATCAAAATCTCTTTTAAAAAGGAATTTTAGTTAGTGGTTTTAAACATTGATTAGTTGTATTTGTGGTTGGTTAAGTTATTCAAATCGAATCGATTCAGCAGGAGAAGCTTATTTGAACAAAAAGATTTTGAAGTGTTTGACAAGTTGTAATCTTTTTTTTTTTTCTTTTTCAGAAAAATCGACACGAAAACTTGTTTTTCACCACGTTTTAATCTCTCATGCTTAACTTTCAACCGTTTTAAAACCCTGAGACAGACAACATTTCAGCACATAATGCAGTACTCTTCCACCGATATCGTTTATTGCCATCTTGTTACCGTTCGTTTCATCAGTTGCTTTCCGCACTTTTCGCTCCCGTCAAAGGGATGTTAAGAGCCCCTTCCAGCCGAAGGTAAAATTCCACTATGGGTTCGGGTGTTAGTTAATTGCGAAATGTTTTTACGGGACGTGTCGACGTGAAACGCGTTTCCAAAACACGAAAACATTGAGATATAGTTACAGCTCAATTGGTCCATCAAAATCGCCCACTCGTTGGACCGATCGATGACTGACGAATCGATTAAATGAAGAACGGACGTAGCAAGCCTGACTTGGTTTGATCTGGAAAATGGTTTTACTGGATATTTTTTATTTTCCGAAAACGCGATTATGTGAAAACGACACCTAAGTGATTTTTTTCTGTTCAGCCTTCAAACGTCGGCATTGCAGTTTTCTGAAAAGGAAATATCAATCTGTTCGGTACAATTAACGTTGGAACTAAATGTCCGCTTCTGGGATTTTTGTAATTAACAACACACGATTCTACAATCTTAAGAAAAGCTGGGCAGGTGTTTGCAATTTCGTTGCATTTTTCACTCTTATAAACTTATTCACAGGATCGAAACCACCTAATTTAAGCAACAAATGTTTTTTCCTTCTTCTGAGAGCCTCGTAGGACCTTAAAAAAAACAAGCGAAGAGGCTCATGCTCTTAAGTAGTAAAGAAGAGTCATGCTTTTACTAGTAATTCCTTCCAACGTTAAGCTGGAACAGTTTTGACAGTCAGGTTCAAACAAGCCATTGTCAAGTTCCAATTTGGCAGTGTTATGTTTAGGTTTCGCAGTAAATAGCTGGAGGGTTGCAAGTTTGATATGTCGAAAGCCGGTTGATATCTGCACTAGGGCGGGCCGAAAAACGCGAATTTTTGAATTTGAAAACGCCTGATATGGGAATCCATGCCTTTTTATAATACTATTAACCCTAATTTTTTCAGTAATATTTTTTTCATAGTAATGTGAACTTTCGAAACATGTCAGCATTAAATCTATAGTTGTCTTTATTATTGTGTTCTAAATCCCAAGAATCCTAACCACCTAATTTTTTTTCAGATTTTTTAAACGACATTTTGAGGTGGCGAAATGGCCTTCAAATTTTCAAAAAGCCCATTTGAGGACCAAAAATGAAAATTTTTTTCGCATAAAAAACCGCCATTTCCTATCGGAAATTTTGCGTAGATTGCGAATTTGAAGTCAAAAATTATTTTAGGTGCATAGTTTTTGAACTACATTCCGGATTTCAAAATTCTGAAAATCTTGTTATGGCATTCTGAAAATCTGTGGCTCAAAAACCGTGTGCCAAAACTGATTTTTGAGTAATCCCTACTTTACAATCCAAATATTTTTGCGTATGATTTCAAATGGAATAGAATTTGGAGCAGAGCTTGACTAGAGACCCGACAGAAAAAGTGGGCCCAAATTTTGGAGGCATATGATCTTGAGCATTATCTTTGTTAAAGACAGTTAAACAAAAAGTGCTTTTAGAAAACAGTTAGAAACGTAAACAGACAAGAGGTAAAGAATCGATGCGCATGGTTATATGCTCCAAAATTTCCGCTCATTTTTTCTATCGGGCACTGAGAAAACGCAGGAGAAAATCTAACTAAATATAATAGTGGAAAATCGACGGACTAATAATATTAGTCAGCCGAAATATTTTTTTAGTAGACTAACTAATAAGAAAATTTTTTTTTACTTAAATCAACTAAAAAAATAGTTTGGCTGACTAATTATTATTAGTCTGTCGATTTTCCACTAATATATTTAGTTTGATTTACTCCTGCATTTTATCAGTGGGCCCCTAAACTTGACAACATCAAAAATATTACAATCTCAGTAGAGTAGGAGCCGTACATTTCCTTGCAACCATTGACATCTGATTCTGGCTCGATAATAAGTAAGAATTCAATTTAATTTATATATTGATCTTTTTTTACATCAATTTACAAAAAGTGGAGGAAAAAAAAAGAAATATCGGAATTGGCATCAAAACTAATATCAATTTAAAAGGAACTGAAAAAACTTTTTACGTCTCACATATCTGCCTCTGTACGCGATTTTAATGTATGTCTACTTTTGTAAACAATGGGTGACCTTTATTTTTGACTTATGCAAACAGTGGTTCTATTCCATTGTTTTTAAAAATGGACATACGTTGAAATCGCGTACAGGGGCAGATATTTCCATTGAAAATCGGCTTTCGAATCAGAATCTAAGAAAGCCCTGAAGAGTCATTCTTTACTGCTAATTTACCGATCGTTAAGTTTCAATAGAATTATCAAGTTCAAACTAAAAACGGTCAAATTTGAACTTAGCATTGTCAGGTTTAAACTCTAAAAATAAATTCTGGCGGGTTGCAACTTCAAATTTTAGGTTAAAACTTGACGAATGACTTATTAGTCATAAACGATGACCCTTCAGGGCTTTCGTAAGAATCGCACCGAAAAAGAATCTTTAAAACTCAAATCAGAATCGTCATCGGAGCCATAGTCCTTCGAAAGTAACAAAGAGTCCATTTTTTTTTTTTTTTTTTTATTTAAAAAAAATTATATTAAAAAAGGGAGGACAGGAAGTCCGAGCACGTATTGAGCAAGCCAGAGGAACTTTCCTCAAAATGAGGAACCTGTTGTGCAATCGCAACTTGAGTCTCCAAACAAGGGTCCGTATCGTCCGATGTTAAGTTTTTCCCGTGCTTTTATATGGACACGAGGGATGGACTTTAACTAGGGCGTTGGAAAAGAAGTTGGAGGCTTTTGAGATGTGGGTATACCGTCGAATGCTTAAAATTTCGTGGACTGACAGGGTGAGAAATACTGACGTCTTGGTTCGTATGGGAAAGGAGTTGGAAGTGCTGTACGAGATCAAGCGTCGGAAGCTCGATTATTTCGGCCACGTGATTCGAAATGAAAAGTACCGCCTCCTTCAGCTTGTGATGAAGGGAAAAATCGAGGGTAAGCGCAAGCAAGGCCGTAGGAAAACCTCATGGCTTAAGAATCTCAGAGACTGGTTTGGTGTTGATTCCTTGAGTCTTTTTAGAGCGGCGGTCTCAAAAGTAAAAATCTGCCAGATGATAGCCAATCTTCGTTGCGGAGACGGCACTTGAAAGAAGAAGAGGAAGATATTAAAAAATATTATAAAAAGAGGAACAAGAAAAATCGAATACTTTAGAAGTCCAATTTGTTAGAACAAAATCAATTAAAAATATAGAAAAAATATATAAAAAGAAGGAATAATTTTTACGTCGACAAAAATGTTAATTCGTAATCTTTTTGAATGCCAAAAAAGTATGATTTTTCTAAAATAGCGCTCTAACTTGATTATTAGTATTTTCCACCGTTCTAGCGATGCAGCCATGCGATACATAGCATATAAAAAAACTAGTAATAAACATTCTTAATATGATTGCGCGTCACAATTAGTATGTTATTGTTGTCTTCCTTTGAACCGACTAACTAAACGAAGCTATTATCTTTTAGCATTTTTTTGGATTTACGATTTCCAATTACACTTTGAATGTTAGTTAAGGAAACAATTTTCTTTTTATTTTACACCTTGTTAAGGGTGTGCGTCCTGATTGACTTTTCATCACACAGTATGGAAAAGTCCACTTTTCCGTCCTTGAGAGTTTATTTACAGACAATAGCCGTACTTTGTGGTGACAAATATCTTTCAATCAAAGAGTGCAAACAACTTGTCTATCTCGACCTATTTAAAGCCCGAGCCTCAATCTCGACGGACAATATTGTTGTTTGCAGTCCTTGTACCGAAAAATACTATTTCTTGACCAAAGCATTGATTCTTATAAGAATCCCACCCCTTACGCTTTCTCAGAAATACACATCTTTACCTAACAAATAAGGATTTTTTAATACTTGTAGCAACAGGAGATTTATTAAAAATAACTATATCCAATCAATAGGATATAAGATTCAGTGTAAATATCCAGTAGGACATAACATCCAAGAATATATAATATCCAGTAGGATTGACAATCTCCTACTTGGAATACCGCAAAAACTAGTCAGAGCAAGTAATAACAAGTCGAATGAAGAAATCTGCAACATTTACAACTAGCAAAATGACGAATCACAGGGATCATGTCTCAATTCAACTTTTTTTTTTATATTAAATTCTTCACCGCAGACGGTGTTTAATATTAATAACTCCGCGCATTCGGATTATTTACCATTTTAAAGAAAAGACAACACAACACAGATGTCATAAAAATGTTATAATTTTATGAAGTAGGACGTACAGGAAATAAACCGTGAAAACTGATTACGCTCACCACGTATATTAAAATATCTTATACGAAGCGCTCATTAACTCGCGTCGTGTAATAAAATAAATCGTCCAAGGGATTTCAGGAAAGAAAAAAAAAAAAGAAAAAAACTTCGTCGCACTGAAGCTAGGGGTAAAGACGTTTCCCAAGCGAAAATGACTTTAAAATAGTTCCAAGAAATCTCTTTCTTTAGAATTTAAATTCCAGAGGATGATTTCTAATTTAAAACACCGTATCACGGCGGAATCAAAGTTATTAGCTTGGAATCCTGGATGCAAATTTAAATCGAATCTTATTAATGCCTCCGAGGTATATCACCGCTTATTATAATTATTAATATAACATTATTTTTTTTTCAAATTTGAATCCATTAGTCGTTTGGAAACTTTTTATAATTCATTTTCGATGCCATTTCGTCCACTTAAAAAAAAAAAAAAAGGAAAAAACAAACGGCAAATGATACGAATTTACAACAGACCCTAATTCATAATAAATTACCTGTTGTTTAACTTCCATACAAGGACCATTGTGCAATGGGTTTTGAAACCGGAAGAGGAAATAAGAAAATTACGATCTGGAGTCTCTGAAGGAAATGCGAACCGAACGAAATTTTCCTGGAGAGAAGGGGGGAAGAAGAGAGAGATCATGTCGGGAAAGAGACGATCGGAGCCAGACTCCTTCGGTCGCAGCCAAGTTTATAATAAAAATGCAGATCGAGTTTTAATATGTATGCAATTTTTTTTTTATTTCTGCTCTCTCAGGTTTAATAAACTTTGCATCGTTTAATTTCTTGCAAGTAACGTGAAGGACTAATAAATAAAAACAATGACATGATATGATGTGATAGAATGTAATGAAAGAGTGAATGACAATATTCACTTGTACACAAGTGGTTTTATACGTATTATACGTGACCACACCTTCTTGTCTAAACGTCTTATTTGATTTTAAAAGGCCGATGATTGTATTTAAATGGTTTTATAAACGTTTGTGCGACTATGCGAATAAATAATTATGGGAATTCATCGTAAATCTTCTTTTGGCGGGGTTTTTTAACTGGGTAAATATACGGTGGGTATGGATTCTGCTGCTTTATAATCAACTTGCACATGAGGAAGAGTGAAAGCGGTTTTAAATTTTCCGTTAGAAAAAAAAAATATAGGAAATCAACAGGCTGTCGTCCTTTGCCGAAATTCTTACATTGGAGTAGACTTGGACGCCGGAACATTCACGGGGAATCCCAGTGTTGTGTTGATTGCGACAACCAAAGCTTTTGACCCTCATTTTCTAAATTTCAGCACTAATAAACTAATTTTAATGCTTTAACCAGAATTTTAGTTCTTGCTTCAAGAATTTCCAGTAACTAAAACGGTTACGGGAGACTTTGGTTGTCACGAAGTTTAGTAAGGGGTAATCGGCACCCCACTCGGTTATTTGTTTAGCGCCAGTTACTGATCACTTAGAAAAATTGGTCATTGAAATGTATTGGTCATTAATGTAATGGATATTAATACGTTGGTCATTAATAGGTTGATCATCATTAATTTATTGGTTATTAATAGGTTGCCGTGGTAGTCCGTAGCCTAGTTCTTAGCGCGCTCGACTCTCAATCATGAGATGCGACGCGTCGTGCTTCTATACTAGTTCACAGCTAGGAATTTTTCTCAGGTCAAAACTAGTGCGCTAGTCAAAAAATCAACGGTCACCACCCCTCGGAAGGCAATGGCAAACCACCGAGCGGTAATTGCCTCGTAAATCTCTCAAAAATAGCCGTTCGGAACCGGCGTTAAACTGTAGGTCCCATATGCCTGTGAGCGCACGCACAAGTGTATGTGAGAGATCACCACGCTCGTAATCGAGTAAAGGACTAACAAGAAGAAGAAATAGGTTGCCATTAATTGGTTGTCATTTATCAGTTAATCATAAATAAGTTGGTCATTAATACGTTGGTCATAATTTACTGGTCACTAATGTATCGGTCATTAATCGGTTGGACACTAATATATTGGTAATTTATGTACTGGCCACTAATGTATTTGACATTAATTGGTTATCATTAATACGTCATTAATAGGTTATCATTAATGTATTAGCCGTAAATAGGTTGTCATTCATAATTAATCATTAATACGTTATTAATGGTTAATGACTATTAATTGGTTTTCATTAGTAAGTTAATCATTAATAGGTTGGTCATTAGTCCGTTGGCCATTAATTGATCGGTCATTAATAAGTTGGTCATAATTTACTGGTCACTAATGTAACGGTCATTAAGTGGTCGGTCATTAATAGGTTATCATTAATATATTAGCCATTAATAGGTTGCCATTCATGATTAATCATTAATACGTTTACCATTAATTGGTTGTCATGAAATAAGTTAATCATTAATAGGTTGAACATTAGTCCGTTGGCCATTAATTGGTCGGTCATTAATAGGTTGTCATTAATATATTGGCCATTAATAGGTTGTCATTAATATATTGGCCATTAATAGGTTGTCATTAATATATTGGCCATTAATAGGTTGTCATTAATAAGTTGGTCATTAATTGATTGTTATTAATAGGTCTGTCATTAATTTATTCGTCTTTAATACTCCGTAATTATTTGGCTGGTCTTTAATATGTTGGTCATTAATACGTTGGCCATTAATTGGTTGGTCATGAATACGTTAGTCATTAATTTACTGGTCATTAAGTGGTTGATCATTAATTGGTTGATCATTACAGTATTGGTCATTGAGGTTTTGGTCACTAATGTATTTATTATTAATTGGTCGGTCATTAATAGGTTGGTCATTAATTCATTAGTCATAAGGGGAAAAAGGTTCAAGATCAAGAGGGGAATTTATTGGTCAAGAGAAGAAAAGAACCCGGCACAAAATAATAGGTGTTTGGCTGCCGGATGAAGTTTACATTTCAAAAAAAAACCAAACAAAAAACAAATGGAATTTTATCCGACAGCCAAATTCCTGTGATTTCGTGCGCGGGTTCTTTATTGGCCAATTAAATGGTCAAGAAAGGAAGAGAGTTAAAAATCAACAAAAATAAAACCTTACGTAATACTTGAACGGCCCCTAAAGTAATAACGAAAATGCGTAATAAGAAATCAAGTACGAAAGATGGCCAATTGGCGAGCACCAGGAAAATCTTTTTCTGACAAAAATATAATACTCAATACGTTATCCCAATTATTGTTTCAATCCTGAAAAATCCTACGATATCTCTCTAGTTATTTTCATAATAACATCTTTCCACCCGCGAATACCTTCCGTACCTTAAAATCATTAGCAGAAAAAAAAAAAAAAAAAAAAAAACATAAACAACAACATCGTGAACAACCTACTTGTAAATACATAAGTAGTCGACACATAAACAATATATAATGAAACGCACAGCTCATACATCATTAAAATCATCGAAGTAATAAATATACCCCATATCCGGACAATTTAAATTCAATCATAAATCCCTGTAAGTATTGACACATAAAACGATATATTTTTAATGTACAACCTCAAATCTGTTTGTAGAGCCGCGCCAAGCTCAAAACCCGTGTGCGCGAGTCCATTCACGAAAGGGCCTTTACCAGGTACCACCCATGCCGAATATATTCGCGTTTTAACATAAACTTTCAATTAATGTTACACTTGTAAAACGGTTATTAATTGAAATGTATCTATAAATAAAAATTTGCATTTCCTGCCAACGGATTTTTTTGTTTTGTTTTGTTTTCGTTTCGAGACGAATCGCGGAAATTAATATTTCGAAGCGCGGCAGATGGTTAGCCAAAGAAAGAAAAAAAAAACGAATATTATCGACGTCAACATTTTTTTTTTTTTTTGTTCTTTATAAGGCATACGAGGTGATATTAAAGCTGAATAAGCGTGTCCGATAAAATATTTCTAAGGAAAAACGAAGATGGCGGACGGAGGGGGGAAAAAAAATAATAATAAAATAACAACCGCAAACTATTACATTTAACCATTTTTTTTTCAATAGAAACTTGATTCACATACTGATTAATTGATTAGTTCGGCCTACATTAAATCGAGTCTGTTCTCAATTTCACATATAATAAAAGTAATTATTGCCTCATTTTTATTCGAAACGAATACTTAAATAATTGCAATATCAACTTTCGGTTAAACAAAAAAAAAAAAAACATTCGGTATCATCCATGCTCTATGTTCCATGTTCTATGTTCCATATCCACTTCATTTGCCACGGACTATGCATGAGATTTTTTTTTTTTTTGTTTTTTTTTGTTTTCAGTGGCGAAGTCTATAATTTCACTTTCACGATTTACGGATGGCAACGATGGGACGTAAAAACGTGACAGGATAAAATTTTCCCATAAAATTGGCAAAGCGACGCCGCATCGTCTGGGAGATAGGAAAAATAATTTTTTTTTTTTCTCCAGCCTTATTTTAATAAACGAAAAGAAACGGGATAAAAATTGTACAAAAAAATGTTAAAATAACCAATCGTTTACAAAATATCTCTGAGGAATGAATGTGGTCAATCAAGTTTGTCAATACCCTCAAGATCTTTTTTACCTTTACAATGGAGTGGACTTGTATTATCCTTTTGTCGAATCTGTTTATATGAGGAGGGTAATCATTTTTTTTTTTTTTTATTTCTCTTTAGCTTTCGGTAATCAATGACAACGGATTCAGGAGAATACAAATTGGATCTGCAGAGCTCGAAACGAATATAAGTGGCGTCTCTTAATGAATTATGATTGTGGTATTTTTTAGAGGTTATAACAATGGAGTCCATAGCGACAGGGAAAATTAATGCTCTCTATTCGGCCAAATGGCCGCTCAAATATAACTTCATCATTTTTGAGGGGTCCTCCAAATAATGACGTTACTGCTACATGTCAGTTAGCTAGGGCGGATCGAAAAACACGAATTTTCGAATTTGAAAATGTCAGCGCCAAAAAGTCGCAATTTAGCCTTTATATTAACCTACCGTAGGTTGGGGTGAAGTTGAAAGGAAATTCAATAAAAAATTCTAGGTTTATTTTAGGCACTAAAAATAAAATTTTTTACTTCAGTATCCCAAAAGCAATATCCACTTAATGAAATGAAAAATTTATTTTTAGTGCCTAAAATAAACTTAGAATTTTTTTTTTTGAATTTTTTTTCAACTTCACCCCAATCTACGGTAATTTCTTTTTTTTTTTTTTTTTTCAGATTTTTTGGAGGACGATTTCTGCGGCCCCCAGGGGCTCAAAGTCTTTCAAAGTCTCGTAAGGGCCGAAAAAGTTAAAGCCGTAATATGGTGCGAAAGAGTGCATTTCCTATCGGAAATTTTCCGGAAGTTTCCAAAATGAAGGCGGTTTTACAGAAATTGAAGCCTTTTTTTATTTATGGGCAAAAAACCGCTGTTATTAAGATTCCCTAACATTTTTCCTAACCCATTTTTCCTAAAAAAAAAATTAAATCCTAATCCATTTTTCCTAAAAAAAAAAAATAAATTCCTAATCCATTTTTCCTAAAAAAAATTAATTCCTAATCTATTTTTCCTAGAAAAAAATTAATTCCTAATCCATTTTTTCTAAAAATTTTGGTTCCTAAAATTGTTTTCTTAACTATTTTTTTTTTCCTAATTTTTAATTTTCCTAAAATATTTTGATTACTAAAATAAAATTTCCTAAAATCCCTTCAGGGATTTGAAATATTAAAAAAAAAATTCATTTTAGGGAATTTTATTTTAGGAATAAACAATTTTTAGGAAAATCATAAATTAGGAAAAAAAAATGATTAGTAAAAAAATTTCAGGAATCTTTAGAAAAAATGGATTAGGAATTTATTTTTTTAGAAAAAATGGTCGGGAACGGTTGTTAAACTCTCTATACCTCCTTCGGTTTGTTTAAAAAAAATGGCTCCAATTACGGAAAAACTGACTTTATTTTTTAAATTCTGGAAAATTTCCAATAAGAAATGAGCACTTCCGCACCAAAACACGGCTCTAATTTTTTGGGCCCTTATGAGACTGAAAAACTTGAGGCGTCTGGGGGCAGCAGAAATCGACCTCTAAAAAATCTGAAAAAAATATAATAAACCAGTGCTCGAATATATTAACAAAGCAAAAACAAGTAAAAACATGGTAAAGATGAGATAAATTGCATTTGATAGCGAATCATCAAACATGAATCAATTAAGAGGGATAAACTCGGTTTTATATGACAAACTCACTGAAGGATACTTTCGGACTTAGACTTAATGAGATGCCGGGAGATCTACGTTTTTTTAAATTGGTCAAGAAGAATATAACAAGAACATTAGGCGACATCATTGAATTCTTACAAGAAGAGGAAATAAATATTGATGCGATTAATTTGGATCATCTGTTCTGCCCCTGTAAGCGATTTCAGCGTATCTCCATTTTGTAAACAATAGCTTCTTTCTGATGTTTAGCTTTTGTCAACAACGGTTCTATTCGAGCTGTTTTCAAAATGGAATTACGCTGAAGTCGCTTACAGGGGCAGTTCTGTTAAGTGAATTAATTCAGCATCGCAATAGTATAGGTGGTAACCTTTGTAGCATGAATTAGAGCCAATGCTGCAGAGTTGCTGTCGAAGATGCTGTCGGAGCTGCGCAAGCAGCAGAGCCAAAAACAAAACTTAAAAGAGATGCAAAAGGTTCAAGACAACGAGGGCAAAATTTGGCCCTTGTGAAAATCTAAATCGTAGGACAAATGAAGAGGCTTGGTGCACTAAATGACTAAGTGACAAGTGAAAGAGTTTTAGCTGACAGCATTTTAAAAAAAAACATTAAGTAAATTATTCTCGTCCCAAAGCTAATTATTGGATGAAGTTGGTGCAGGATTCTTGGGATTTGGAGACACGAATCAGTAATCTAAATGTAAGCCGACCTGGTTTCCTCTAGGTTACCGATTAATGTAGTTTCCCCATTACTGATTTATGTCTCCAAATCCAAGAATCCTGCAACAACTTCATCCAAAAAAAAAAAATTTAAGCCAAAAATTTATTTTAGCCCAAAATCTTCTTACGTTTACTCTTAATACGTACTAAAAATTCTATCATACGTTTTTCATTTCAACGTTAATATGCCCCATTCTCCAATAGCAAAAACCCATTCCTACAACCGGTCCTGTTCACGACTCTTAAAAAAAAAAAAAAAAAAAAAAAATCCACGAAAATATCCTTGATTTATAGACGACCAAAAAATTATCAGTTAATTTACCGCTGTAATCTCAAGTTTCGGGGATAAGTTCCAATGAATTATTTAAAAAATTACGAAATTTTCACAATAAATCAACGAACGTGACGGTAGTCTTCTTTTGTCATTTTGCCTACGAAAAACGAGGAAGGAAAAAAAAAAAAATTATGAGGATCCCTAAAAAAATATGCAGCTTATATATCATACGAAACGAAAAATATTCGAGTACATACATGCATAGCCATTCTTCATGTCGGAATTTTTTTTTGTTTACTTCTTTTTCCTGCAATTCCTTTAAATGAATTAATATTTCATAAATATTTTAATTTGTTGCCAATTAAATGTAATTTTTTAATAAATGGTGGTTTAGCATTAACACATGGTTGCTAATAAAAAAAACTAGTATCGAAGAAATTTAAGAATATTTCTGTGAACCGTACCGAAACCACCGTTAGAACACACGTACCATACACGAGGACCCATTATAAACCAATTCTAATTTGTATAAAAAAAATTTTAAGATATGTAAGAAAATTGATCGCTAAGATCGTGATTCACCCAAGCGAAATCACAAAAAAAAAGAGCCGGAGATTTTCCGCAAAACACCCTGTACTTCGAAAAAAAAAAAAAAATTTCCTGACGCAGTAAATTAATTTCCTGGCATTTTTCCATAAAAATTAAATATGACGATGAGGTTATTTTTTTTTTTTTTTTTTTTTTTTTTTACCTTTTGTTTAAAAATTGTGGTAATTTATTCCTTGTTAATTGCCCGGGGTAAAACCAAATTGGGCGTTATTCGGGCGTTTTGCCACAGGCATCTCCGTTTGAAAAAAAAAAACCGAAAAACAAAATCCTCAAGTACTCCAAAGTTAACTGTAAGGGGAAAAAAAAATTCACTGAACAAGCACAGTTTGAACAAGCACAGTTTTCACTGATTTAATAATTCATTTTAAAACTTTTTTAATCCCGCCAAAAATTAAGCGGTTAATTTCACTGTCCATTAACCTTTTTTTTCTTTTATTTTTTTGTATTCCAATTTTTTCGAAAAACTATAAAACTCCCGCACTTCGTGTTAATCCTTCCAGTTTTTTTTTCTGATCACTCAAACTTTTTTTTTCCTTTTTCTTTTAATCGGGAACCGCGACATAATTGACATCATCGCTGTCATCGATCGGAAAAAAATAAATAAATAAATAACGAATTAAAAACGACGGTTATGATTTTTTTTTCGGATCGGAGCACGTAAAAACACGTTTAAAAAAAATTTTTTTTTCCTTCTAACCGATAAAAATAAAGAGGAAAAAAAATGAAAACAACGGCAAAGACTTTAAAAAACTAACGAAATCTAGGTCTTAACATTTTCTGATGCGACAACTGACACGAAATCGAAGAGAACGCACCGTAACCGAAGTTGAGTAGAAGCCGGTTCCGAGCAGTTGGCATTAGAGCTCGTGAATGGGCCAGAATGCATGGGTCGGTGCCTTCCTTAGCAGACGAAACTACCCAGTTCTTCAGTCAGGTTTAACAAGATATTTCAGGTGCAAACGTACCTTTCCGGCTTTTTCAATATACATTCTAAATGCATTCCATTTATTTATTTACATTTTTTATTATTATAAAAGCAAAAAAAAAATTTAAAAAATCGAGCTGGATTTTCTTTTCCCGTAAATAAATTTTTTCCCTTTCTAACTTTTTCACGGATGCATTAATTAAAAATTTTTTCATGATCCCACCCCGAAACTTTTGCTCAAAAAAAATAAATCAATAAATAAATCGGTTCAAAAAATTTTTAATCAATCGGCTCTGATCCGGAAAAAAAAAATCCCCTTTTCCACCGGAAAATAACCTCCCGGATTTCCCGTATATCTTTAAATATCGTTGAAAATTGAAAATGATCGGTCAGCTCGTTTAGCCTTGACCGCTCCGTACTACCACGATCGTTGAGCATACCATAAACTCGGCAACTCTCAATGAAAACTCCACAATCAAGATATTGTCATACTTTAAGAAAATTATTATCTACATCAAATCCTTTCCGGAATCCAATCCCGAACCGATTTATCCCGATTTTCGGAACGGATGACCCCCGGGAAATGGGAAAAATAGGTAAACGGTATAACATGCGCGACCATCCAGGTTTTTCTTTTTCTTTTTCTTTTTTTTTTTTTTTTCTTTCACATGGCTAACACAGTTCATCACCGATACGTTGACTAGTGTGGTGTCTGCTTCTCCAATCACCAGTCTTGCAGGCACAGGTGGACGGGGAGGGGCCCCCTCTCACGGGCAGACATAGAGGCCAACGACACCGAGTTTAGCAGAAGACTTCTTTGAGCCTTAGAGTGGACTATTCATCTGGCCTACTTTACGTTATCATACATTTTTTTTTCCCGTCGTCTGCTTTTTTTTTCTCGTAATTAGGGATTATTATTTCCTTATTATGCAGCGCATTCTTTTAAAAAAGATTTTAATCGTGATTTTGACGTTTCTAAAAGACGTTTTCCCAAGATTTTTTTTTTTTCTGTTCGGGGCCGTCGTTTCAGCAGCAACAAGTCTTTTTTATTTCCAGAATTTTTCAAACATCTTCAACGTCTGGAGAAACGAGAAAAAATTATCATTGTTTCCGTGAATTCGATTTTTCCGGATTTTCCGATCTCCAATTTAATTTTTTTTCAATTGCAGCTTTTTCTTTTGGAATTTCCTTGTAGTTTTAAAAATTTTGTTACGACTCTTGTTTTTTTTTTTTTTTTTAATAAATATTTCTTCCATGTTTCTTCCATTACGTTCATCATGTTCACCGATGCTATAAACTTAATTTCATTTTCGGTAGTAATGGGAAATCTTCGACTTAAGTTAATCCAAATGTTTCATTATTCAGAGAATGCTTTTGAGGTCAAAGTGCGAAGGAAATTACGAGAAAAAAAATTTGCAGTTCCCTCATAAAAGAACTTTGACGCCGATAATAAGAGTTTTCCTTTAGTAATTTCTTGCTTTTTAGGGTCAGGTCGCCTAAATGTAAACACTTTCCGCCATTTCGGACACGGCATTTTCAAATATTTTTTTCTTACAAAAAATTACGTTTTAAAAAGTGATCCAACAGCCCAATGTGTTCTTCAAGACATGAAGTAAATATGTAATGCAGGTACTACTTTAAAATTTTTCTTAGAGGGTTGATATAATAGCGTTGACATTTCGGTTTGATTTTACCTGTTTTTCATAAAAATGAACCTATATGTAAACGCTCACCAGACGGCTCTCCGTGAAGAGAAATCAGTTCAAAATTTATCTCTCCAGAATGCTACATCATCCCTCTAATAGTAATACATACCACTTTTACAAATCAATGCTCACAGAAATAATTTTACTTTTTTTTTTAAATAACAAAAAATCCCGAAAAGTTGTTTTATTTACATAACAATCAAATGGACAAAATGGCGTGTTGACATTTCGGACATCTTCTTGATTTTCGATCTTTTGCGGAAATTTAAGAAAAAAACATTCAAATCTTTAATATTACTTGAAATGTAAGTCGGTAACATAAACTTCATTAACATGTAAGTAAATGAGTGGAATTTCAAATTTTTTTAATGTGTCTTTCGTTCAAAATAAATATTCGAAAAAAATCCAGAAGACGAGTTTTACCGAGGAAAAAATTCGTATTTTTTCAAATACGTTATAACAAAAACAGTAAACATTTTTTCGGGGGGAAATCAGGCTTTTGAAGGAAGATTATGAAACAAAGAACACATTTCATTACATTTTGGGCCAAAAACGCTTTTTACTTAGGAAAAAATAAGGGGTGTTGACATTTCGGGAGTGTTTACATTTAGGCGACCCGACCCTATAGTTTTTTTTTTTTTTATTTTTTTTTATTTTTTACTTTTTTTTTTAAATCTTCAAAGTTTTTCGATCAATTATACAGTATTTTTTTCGTCTGCTGACATATTATTTTAGTGTCTCAAAAGCTGAGAGACCGATCAAAGTCAGGGAGTCTTCCAAATGCCTACTTTCGCTGCCATGGGAAAAGATCAGGGATAGTAAAAAAGAGGTCCGAAGCTTGGAAATCTTGGCCGATGCCAATGATAGCATCGGGATCGTTTTTTTTTTTTTTTTTTTTAATCCAAAATCGGCATTAGTGCCGGCACTAGCATTGGCATTGGCATTGGCATTGGCATTGGCATTGGCATTGGCACCCGTACTGGTACTGGCATCATAATTAAAAAGTCCAGATTTAAGTGATTTCACAAATAACAACGCCGCTAGGTAATTTAACAAAAATGAGGCCTTACAAAATTTTTTGTAAAAGTTAACATAATTATGTTAAAATTGGTCTACATCATTTTTATGTCGTTTTTTGTTTATGTTTACCTTTTCGAAAAAACAACATAAAAAATTTGTGTAGACCAATTTTAACATAATTACATATTACTTCTCACTGTGCTCGATGCGGCCCCCCAACCTCTCTTAATACACTAAATAAGATATTTATCTTTTAGGAACTTTTCCAGAAAATTTTGCTTTGGTTTTGAACGATTGGACTTTCTTTCATTTGGTTTAAAGTAAATTCGAATAATTACACAGTAAAAAATTTTATGTAAAAGTAACATAAAAAATATGTAGCCCTTTTTATTTAACATGAGTTGTGTTAAATCTTCAATTTTTTCGAACGTTTCGAATTTCTGACGCCATGTCATACAAAAAGGACTGCATCTTTTTTATGTTACTTTTACATAAAATTTTTTACCGTGTAGTAAAATATGACCGCCCGTTCTGATCAACTTTACTTTTTCAATGGCAGGTACAGAAGTTAGCCTGGGTAATAAGGTTAATGCCACCACATCAAAATAGACTTTTTTTATTCATAATTTTAACGAATGAGAAAAGGGGTAGAATTTGTTAAATTTTTTTTATTTTTGAACGGCACGTCTGCATAGCTCTGAATTTGGATTTATAGCAGGTACACTCTATGTATGAAAAAAAAAAAATTCATGTTTCCAACAAGGTTTTGGAAATTGTAGTTAAGGAACGAAAAAACAGCCTTGTCATCTCATATCCGCGGGGTCCTCAAGGATGTGCTGTCCCCTAAAAACGTGCGGCTCTAGGCAGTTGCCCATGCTGCCTACTGAAAACTTTGGCTCTGGCTTATGTCTCATTCGACGTAACTGTCGGGTTGAAAAAACTGTCTCACGATTTAAATGAAGAATAATTTCGTTATTCTATATAGCCAATGACAACACAAAGTGGAAACGATCGACATAACTCCATAACTCTCCACAACTCGTCACTTCTATATTAAGCTTATACTGCAGAAAAAAACTTGCACGATATCCGAAATTAGGTCAATTTTTCTCCAACAATTGAATTTACTTTTTTTTTCATTTGAAAAGATTCAAAAAAAGAACAGGAAAAATACAGTTAAATGTTAAATTCACACAAAAATACACTAAAAATGTTTTAGCCGCCATTTTGAAAACGTGTGCAGCGTCATAGTGACGACTGCGCAGGCATGTATGCGCAAGTGCTTTCCAGGATCAGAGCAGAATTTTCATTCCGGCCACATCTTCTGAAGGGGACGGATCGTTTTAATTCGCCGGTGTCCGTGAGTGCATTTTTTTTTCTTTAATTTTAATAAATTATTTTTTTAACTCGGGCTTTATTTAATTTAAATAAAATAGTGTTCGGTTTTTATTCATTTTCTTTAAAAATAATTTAATTATTAAATTTTAAATACGGTATATAATTTTTTTTTTTTTTTTAATTTACTATTATCGGTCCGGCTTGGAGGCAAACCAGGAGGTTTGGTCTCCCATCGTAGAAGGCCTAGGTATCGACCCAGCGACTGGCCTTGTGGTATTAGTGTTAAGGGTTTAGTGTTAAGTTCCCTCGCAAATCGTTACGTTAGGAGTCAGCTCCTCTCTTGGAGCTGCAGAGTTTATTAGGCTGTATATTCTATTCGATTCGAACATGCATGGCGCGGGAGATAAGCTCCATAGTGAGAGTCTCCAGGGTTTTCTTTCGGATGACTGGGTGTCCGAGGTTATTGGCGCACCGCAAGCCTTAACTGTGCATATATGTACAGTTAAAGCCGATAGGTCTCCGGCTAGCTCTGATGGCATGGCTCCCTAGACGGCCGGTCCAATGCGGAAGGTCTTAAGCTTTTACGCCTGGAAATCCGAAATTTTTTTGCATATTTGCATTTTTTTTATAATCTCAAACTATTAATTTAAAAAGAAAAATAGTAATAATAATAACATTACAATTTAAAATAACTAATTTTTTTATTTCAATCATACCGCGGGAGATAAACTCCATTGTGAGGGTCTCCAACCCCCCCCCCCCTCCTTTTTTAATCGTCCTTTTTTTTTTTTTTTTTTTTTTGTTCAGTTTTCACAGTAGCAAGCCCAGAGGAATCGTCACAGCCGCAACGCAGTCCAAAAGCTTCAACAACGAGGTTTGAGTTTTGGCAATGGGTTTGGGCATGGCTATGGTATAGGTATGTATGGATATGGTATGGTATGGTATGGTATGGTATGGTATGGTTTGGCATAAATTTGGGTTATGAGGTTTTTACCTTTTCATCTTTTTCTTATTTCCAATTATTTTCTATTACTTTTTTATTATTATTTTTCTTTTTATTTCTATTCCTTTCCTACATTTTTTTAATTTCAAAAAAAAAAAAAAAAAAAAAAATTATAATTAAATAAAACAAAACGGTTCTTTTAAAGGCAGCCTATTATAGTTTGAAAAAGCTGTCGATTACCATTTTTTTCAAAAAGCGGTTAAACGACATGCAAAAAAAAAAAAAAAAAAAAAGAATTGAATTGATTTTTCGCGTAAAGGTTGTCGAATAGTATCTCGACAATCTTGTCTCTAATGTTTGGTATTGTAAATTGTATGAATGTCCAATGCCGTACATTGTACATTCGTACAATCTTAAATCATATTTAGTTTAAGCTTAGTTGTATTAATTTTATTAGCTTTAGTTACTGTATTAGTTTTAGTTATTGTATTAGTTTTAGTTATTGTATTAGTTTTAGTTATTGTATTAGTTATAGGTATTGTATTAGTTTTAAGTTGTCAGCTAGAGGAGTAAAGTCCTCCTTACGTCATGCGGATCCAATGTCGTGCAGATCGACGTGAAAAGGACGTCATTTTTATGTCGATCCGTACGGGGTTGGTGACTTGTGCCGTTAGGGGGATGTGATCCTTGGAAGCTGGCTTGGAGGGACAACTCGGTCGGGTGTGGGGTTTTTGGCTAGTCCCCCATCGGGCGCCTCCCCAGGTGGCGGATAGGGGAACGCTCTCAAAAATCAGAGAGTATGAGGATTTATTCCTCAGGCGGACCAAAACTAGCTACAACAAAACTGCATGTGAATTTGAAACATCTAGCAGTTTTCTTGACTTTGCAGGGAAAAGGCTAAAAAAGACGGTTTGGGGCTCGTGGACATTACAGAATGATCAAAAGTCTTATGTGGTGGAATGAGTTTGGGAAAGGGTTGGCTGAATTCTTTTTTCAGGTTTGGTCTTGCATGAATCCTTCAACCTTCATCTTTTTACCTTTATTTATTTAATTATTTCTAGTTAACAAAAATTACGGAACGGTACAGTCTTTTAAAACTTAAAAAAAAAAAAAAAAGATTAAAAAAGAAAACGCGTGATTTCAAATCACAGAGGCGAAATTGGGAAAGCTATCTGCTACAGTTTTTTGAAGCGGGTAAGCTATTTGTAAAAAAGATCCGAGCCATTTTACACGCAAAGATTGTCGAAAAGTATAGGTGACAATCTTTTTTCTAACGACTGGTTTTGTAAATTATATGAACGTCCAATGGCATGTACAATGGTATTGTACATTCGTACAATATTAAATTAAGTTTAAGTTTAAGTCTAGTTTAAGTCTTAGTTTAAGCATTGTAACTATTATATTAACTGTACAGTACTGTAAATTATAAATGTATTAGTTGTATTAATTTTATTAGTTTTAGTTATTGCAATAGTTTTAAGTTGTCAGCTGGAGGAGTAAAGACCTCCTTACGTCACATAGGACCAATCTAGTACGGAGTGAAAAGGGATTCATTTTTATGTCTCCCCGTACGAGGTTGGGGACTTGTCTGGTTAGGGGGATGTGATCCTTGTCGCTGACTTGGGGGTACAACTAGGCCACCCGAGTTTTCCGCTCAACCCATGTGGGGTTTTGGGCTCGTCCCCCATCGGGCGACTCCCCAGTTGGCGGATAGGGGAACTTATCCTCATGCTGTAACTGCTCAAGTAAATTCTATTTACTTGTTAAAAGCTTGTTCTGATGTACTTTTTCAATGGCAGGTACAAAAGTTAGCCTTGGTGATAAGGTTAATGCCACCACATCATAATAGCCTTTTTTTTATTCATAATTTTAAGGAATGGGAAAAGGGATATAATTCGTTAGTTTTTTTTTATTTATTTAGGTATTTACTTTTTTTTTTTTTTTTTTTTTTAAATCTAGATCTTGATCCTACTCAACTTTTATTTCTCGTTTCCTCTTACGACCCGATTCCATTCAGTTGCAATTATGTAATATTTCAAAATCTCTGGGAAGATAGAAAGAGAAAAAAGAAAAAAAAAAGATCCATTAGAATTAAAATTTGATCGGAATTTGAGCTCGGAAATAATATCATTACATTTTTTTTTATTGGTAACCACTAATCACTTTGACTTAAATTACTATTTTGGTCCATCACGGTATTTCTCACGTCAGTTTCATTAACCCTGTAGGTCACGGCGAAAGCTTTTAAATCAAGCGCCCCTACTTCGAAATAAAAATTAATAATGGTAAAGAAAAAAAAAGAAGGTCCGATGGCTCCGATTTCAATTTATTTTATTTTAATTCCCTTTGAAAAAAAAAATTCTCTGAGATGTAAGGTCCAGTTATTTGTATTTACACCTTAATTTTTTTTTTTAACGTTAAAACATTGTTTAACAGAGCGTTTCCATTATTCCAGGTTTGGTCTTCTAAAAACGTGTTTCGTTCCGTTAAGTAAAAAATAAATATATAAATAAATAAATGCAGGGTGACTGTACCATCGGTGGATATCAGACATTGCACTATTAAAGCTAATTAATTAAACACCGAGTCAGCTTCGAAAAAATTTCAAAAAAAAATTAATTCCGGAAGTTAAAAAAAAAAAAATATGAAATAACAAGCCGAGTTTATAGTACACATTTAATCTTTTACGTGAAAATTGATTTTTTTGGCACCTTTTGTGGGTTGTTTTCCTCGTAAAAGACATGCGCTCATCATGCAATTATGGCGATCTCACGATGCAGTTTAAGAATTTAATTGCATAGTGAGCAATTATGCCAAGTTTTAACGTTCCATTCATTGAATTTTACATTCTTTGTGAACTTATTAGTTTTTACAAGACACTTTATTATTAGTATCATCAGACATGGCAAAGAGTTCAGAGAAAGAAAAAAAAAAGGTTCGTTTTCAACTTTTTTTTTCTTCGGAAAACTAAACTGAACATGATCGGTTCCGGCTCAAATAAAAGATTTTAAAGTCTTAACTTTTTTTCATTTCCTGGAATCAAAAAATCCCGTTTTCGACACGCACAAAAAAAAAAATGAACTCTGTTTTGGGAAACTGAAATTTGCAAAAACTGAAATTCTTTTTTCTTTTTGATTCCCGAAATTCCAGGAATTAGCACTTCCTCTACAATAGAACAAAACTAGATTAAGAAGTAGGGCAATAATTATGCCGAAAATGTGTTTTTCTCCATTTAACATAAATCGAAATATTTTACGCCAAAAACAATTTTAAAAAAATGAATAAATTAAAAAAAAAAAAAAAAAAACATTAAATTTTTATACAATTTTTACACAAATTAAAAATTTATATGAAAAAGTGGTTAAATAGTTGTTTCGTGAGATTCGAATTCTCGGGAAAAACTCTTCGCTCCCGGAAATAGAGAACTTTCAAAAATCAAAAAATGGAAATTTAAAGAAAATGTAATTCCCGTAAAATGTTGGTAAAATTTCCAGCGATTTTTTTTCCGGGATCCTGGTCATTCTCGAAAAGAATCTCTACCGTACGGAGGGGCTAATTACGTTGCTCCGCGTATGAATCATCGTATAGCAATTTTTTTTCTCTACATAAAATAAATTTAAAAAAAAATTATTTCAGTTTTGGTTCGCTTTTTAAGCAAAAAAAAAGTTTTAGGTTCGGTTTGGTTCGGTTTTTTTCGAGGGGTTACTCAGGTTACTCACTCATGCATTTCGGTCTGCACATAGCACATTGCATTATCTTGGCATTACATCCATTTTGCATTCCGGCAGAAATGGATGTAATGCCAAGATAATGCAATGTAATGTTAAGTGCACACCGAAATGCATGAGTAAGTAACTGTATTACCCTTGCATTAATATTACATTAATATTACATTAATATTACATTAATATTACATTACTAGACTTTGTATACCTGCATCAAAACAGCAATTGACTTTGCATTACTTTATATTACCCTTGCATTACCCATTGCATTACTTGACTTTGTATTATTATTGCATTACTTGACATTGTATTACCACTGCATTACTTAAGTTTGTATTGCCATTGCATGCATCACCACCGCAATTGACTTTGCATTACTTTGTATTACCCTTGCATTACTAGACTTTGTATTACTTTGTATTACCGTTGCATTACTTTGTATTACCCTTGCATTACCACTGCATTACTTTGTATTACCCTTGCATTACAAATGCATTACTTTGTATTACCCTTGCATTACAATTGCATTACTGGACTTTGTATTACCGTTACATTACTTTGCATTATTACTGCATTTGCATTTTTGCATCACCTGCATCACCCCTGAAAGGCTTGCATTACTTTATTACTTTGCACTTGTGCATTATGTTGTACTGTACAGTTTCTTTGCAGCGAGTAAGTTTAACCCCTCCATTTTTTTTTCTTTTTTTAAACCCGGTTATTGAATTCCCGAATTTTTTTTATTCCCGGGAATAAAAAGAAAAAAACATTTTTTGAGATTTGAAAAACGAGGAATTCGCCGGAAGTTGGCAAATCTCTGAAAAAAGAACTTTAAATCTTGGAAACCGGGAATGACAATTTTTGGCGGGATCCCGGGAAACCCCGGAAAAATCCCTAATTCGGTATTTCGATAACAAAAACATTGTTTTTGGTTCAGCTTTTTTTGCCATCCCTGATTATTATTAAAAAAATTAAAAGTTTCAAAATAACCTGATTTCCCTTCTTCTTTTTATTCCCCCCCGAATCTCGCACTTTTATTTTCAAGTGCGCGTGGTGCCAACACCACCTGGAAGCACTTTTTTTTTCTAGAACTACGTATATATATGCTTCAGGTATAAAACAAACTAAACAAATTAGATTCCATGAAATATTTGGCTATTTTGACGTGTGTGGTCCATTACTTTGAATTCCGCATTCATTATGCCCTTCCTATATTTGTCTCCCGAACCGCGTTCAACGGTATATTTCAAAATGATTTCTCCGGCCGGCTATACGGGTGACCTAAAAAGGTTGCTCTTCTTTATTTTTCAACCTCCGGCCATTCGAAAAATTTTTCAAAAGAATTCAAGTCGCTCCCGGGGTTTTATTTTTATTTTTTTTTTTCTTAGGTTATTCCGATTGCGGAAAATGAATTAAGAGTAATAATTAGGTTGCTCCGCGTATGAATCATCGTATAGCAATTTTTTTTTCTCATCTCTCCGAAAATTAAAGACTTTCATGTTTCGACGAAATTAAAAATTAGGCTTTTTCGGTATACAAAAAGAAAAAGAGATAAAAAAAAAAAAAATTTAACCGAGATGAATCGATCAGAAAATACAAGGGATAAAATTCTTCAAGATAAAGAAAAACTTGAAAAACATGAATATCTTAATAATTTACATATAGAAATTATGAAACCGGACTCGTTGACAGCTTTCCCTATACTCATCCGTCATTTTTCCTGCTATTCTCGCCACTAACTTTATTTTTGTAAAATAATATATATCAGGTGGCTCAAATCAAATTCCATCGATTGCAAGATTTGCAGGTTTTAGTTTCAGGGGCGACTTCAGACGATTTTTACTTTCCCGGTCGAAATACTAAATTGGATCAAGTTTTGGATCAATTTAGGGAAAAATAATTGGAAATTTTGGATTGGACAATTGGACTGCCAATTTGACAGGGTGCTACATTGGAAATTTTATCAAACCGGATCAATGTTTGCTGGTCTGGCCCAGTTTTCCTTACTTACAGGCATAGAACTGTTCTAACCCTTAAGAATCAGGGACTTTAGGGACCAAAATTGGAAAAATTGGGAAAATTAAAAAATTTGAAAAATAAGGCCCATCCTGCCCTAAAACGATCTCTCATTGCTGGTTTCTACGCATCGCCGACTTTGACATACTATTTTTTTTCACTATGTATTTAGTTAATACAAAATTAGCCTACCTTTTTTCCATGGAGTGAACGTAGCAAACAATAGTCTTCCAGTGTTAGCATCAGAATAAATTCTTGAAACCTGAAAAATAAAAAAAAAACATTTATTACATTCTTGTCTAAAAAAAGTCTCCTATTGAAAGCGCACTCTATCATTTCTCCAGATTTCCCATGTCTGGATTGGGTGTTCAAAAAAACATGGGGAATTTTTTTGGAAAGGGAACCTATTTAGAATCATCGATGGGAGAAAAAAAGGGAGAAATTGACCCAAATTTACGCATTTTGGTTACATTAGGCCATTAGTTGGGCCAATTTCTACCTTTTTTTCTCCAACGGAAAAATATGATTCTAGGCTATTTTTTTTTTTTTTTTTGTGTACTTTCACGTGATGATAGCAAAATTTTAAACCAGCCTGATCAGTGAAAAAAATATTTTGTGATTTTTATAATTTTGGCCATTAAAGTTGGCAAATTTCGCCTTTGGGGCCCCAAGGCGAAATACATTTTTTTTGGGCCAATTTTTTGCGTACTTTCACATGGTGAAGGCGAAATTTGGGTCCAGGGTGGTCTTCGTGGCGAAACAAATTTTTCCAGATTTTGGCCATTTTATGGCCACTTTGGGCATTGCGGAAAAAAACAAAAAAAAATGCGTATCTAGACCAGTTTTTTGCGTACTCTCACGTGGTGATAGTGAAATTTGTGTGCAGCGTCATCTTCGCAGCAAAAAACATTTTTGGCCATTTCTTTGGCCACTTTCTTGCTGAAAGAAAAATTTAAAAGCACATGTACTTAGGCCAACTTTCGACGTACTTTTTCACTGTCATAGCGAAATTTCGGTACGGCGACGCCAGTGATGGACGACAAGACAAGAGCTTGGACAAGACTCTTGCGTTTTTCAATTGTTTGTATTGTTTACATAATAGTTCGCTTATGTAAACAATACAAGAGCTTGACCGAGGACTTGTCTTGGATTGTCTTGTTCTCGCTTGTCATCCATCACTAGGCGACGCTAACATAAAGAAAATAATTTTTTTCCCTTTAATTGGCCATTTTGGCCAATGGGCCATTTTTTTAAAAAATTAACAATTGTGCCCTTAGATAGCCCTTTGAAAGAGCTTTTTTTTCGTTTTTTGGATTCTTCAATTGGACAACCCATTCTCTGCCAAAAAAATAAAAACTGAATTAGTATTCCCATCCCCGCCTCAGAAACGGCTTTCATTTCGACCCTAATGTTTGGCCTAATTTATCCCCTCACTAGGTCCTATCGATGGGTGAAAGTCCAAAAAAAATTTAATTTTGGGGCACAACCCTTATGGTAACCCAGTGGCAGCCTTTTTCGTTACAGAGCCTTTATTCTATTTAACATACATAAACTTTAAGGACCGACATCCAAATCTTTGTACCCCTTTTAAAAATTTTGTAAAAATTACGCAAAAATAATGTATTTTTAAAATAAATTTTTTGCATTTATTTTGTAAAAATTGTGTGTATCTTATGCATCTCTTTTTCGTACAGGGCACCCCAGCCCCTGAGTTATTTATGAAAAAAGGACATCAATTCCCGGGTTTTAGTTCTGATTTCGTTGTACCATCCAACTTGTAGCTCGTATCTTGCAGCTTTTTACAGTCCAGGACAAGAAAGATAAAAGAACTTTTCTTCAACCACCAAAGTTTTCAATTTTTCATTAAGCCATTTAGCCTCGGAATCTGCTTGAAAATAGTAAGGTAAGCTCTGTTAATTGAAGGAAGGTCTCTCTCTCCCCCCCCCCCCCCCCCCCCCCAGTTCCGCTCCAGTTTAACCAGGTTCATCTCAACGGAGTGAGAACTAAAATTTTGAAGCCAGTAGCAAAAACTGAAATCGAAAAAGTGCAGCTTTCTTTAAATGGATTTCCTTTAACAACCACGAGGGAAATTCACGCCTCTCATTCGCTTTGTGGCATCGCTCTCGTTCGATTTAAATGATTTAAAGCTTTCAACTTACTTTACACTATCTTCTCGACATCATCCTGTTGCAAGTTTTCCCACTGAATTTTCAATCCGGGGTATCTCGCGAAGACTCGTCCAATAATCGACCCACCTGAAAAATTGAAGAAAAAAAAAAATAGAATCATTCTTCGTTTATTTTTTAATTTTTTTTTTTTTTTTCTTTTGACAAAACTTGTCCATCTAAATCATTAGATAAATAAATAAATCTCGAATATTTTCAAGTTAGCCACACCTTTAAGGTTAAACCGTATGTATCTGTGTTGCACGTTCAGCAATAAACATAAACAATCGGAATAACTTGTAGCACCTTTCAGTACATTCAAGGAATCAATTACTCGGTTTTTTATTTACATACTTATTAGAATGAGTATTGATTCAGAAAAGAAAAAAAAAAAGGTCCGTTGATTAATATTGACTTTAATATTGCATAATGCCGAAACATGAAAAAACTGTACCTTCCAAAAAAAAAAAAAAAAAAAAAAAAAAAAGGAAAGACAAAGCTAATGGAGAAGATGATTTTAAAATCTGATAATTCCGGTAATTATCAAAAAGGGTACAGGTACCGTTATGGGTAAGGGAGATATTAAAAAAAAAAAGAATTTAGATGGATAAATTATAGACCGACTCATCTGTTCTACTTAAAGTTCCATCCGATTATGTAATCCCCATCAAAAAATGAAAAAGAAATTCGGGCAATGCAACTTCTGAACTATTATCTTGTTAAAACGATCTTTTTTTTTTGGTCGTAAAAAACGGAAACGGTTTGAAACCCTCTGTCGGAACGACGTGGTTCTGGACTTTAATTATGACCAGTTTCCGTTTTTCGACCTAACACGTTTGCATAGGCTACTACCACGTATCATCGATCAAATAGTGTTCATGTTGCACGCAACTTGTAAATCTACAAGTTGTTTTTTGCGCCTGTGGGCTAATTATGCGTATATGTTCGCCCTCCACCCCTGAAAAAAAAAAGAAGAAAAAGAAACGATCTTCAAAATTTTTCGGAGCGGGAATTACATGGAAAGTCACAATTTGTTTTTTTTTTTTTCTTTATGATTAACCCTAAAATTATGGGAGAAGAAACAAAATAGTGCGTTTCTGTATAGTAATCCTGGCATGTTATAAACATGTAATTTTATTTAAATGCTGTTAATAAAGTGTGTTTACCGCATATCTTAATCTTCGTTTCATTATCCTTCCTCTTTTTTTTTTTTTTCATTTTTAATCGCGATCGCGTGGATATAATCATTTCTAATTAAAAGTCTATTTTAATCTGATTAGTCAATCAAAAATATTTGCCGCGGATTACTGCCGATAATCCCATGTGCTACATTCTATTTTTTTTTTCTTTTGTCTAAACGATTTTTAATATTTATTTGAATTTTTTGAGAATAATGCTGGCTAATATTTCCTTAAGGTTAGCCGTGAAGTAGACAAAAGTCTTCAAAACCTTTTTTTTTTTTTTTTTTTTTTTTTCTCAGTAGGGGTCCGAAGTCGGTAAAAATCAGGGGTCCGAAGCCGATGCCGATGCCGAAGCCGGCCGCGGCCAGCTAAAATTTCGGGTCGACGCCGATGCCGGCGCCGATGCCATTTTATCTGTTTTATTTCCGATGCCGATGCCGATTCCAGCATCGACCACCCGATGCTGATGCCGATGCCACCAAGCATCGATCTCATCCGATGCCGGCATCTGTTATACCCAATGTACCGATTTTTTAATCAGATAAAAATTTTAGAGCCATTCTATACGTTTTCTATAATATCATTTTTATGAATCATGCATATGCAGCCACCATTCTATCTACAGTATTTGACAAATCACATATCTCGAATTTTTAATTCCGACGTCAGTGCTGGTACCGGCACCGATGCCGATGCCGCTGCCGCTGCCGCTAACGATGCCGGCACTAATAAATTTCGCGATGCCGATGCCGATGCTGGCACTAACAAATTTCGAGATGCCGATGCCGACGCCGACGCCGATTTCGACTTTGAAAAAAATTCGATGCCGATGCTAGCATCGGCATCGGTTAAAATGTCCAAGCTTCGGACCCCTGGTAAAAATTGGTTGGAGCAGACGCCGGGATCAGCGTCGAAATATCCAAAGTGCTGGAGCTGTCGCCAGGGCCGGCACTGGAATTGTAGAATTTTTGCCCCTGATGCTGGTGTCGGAATCGGTGTAGAATCGGCTGGATTCTAGCATCGGTGCCAGTACCACCATCAGTTTTGTCAATTGGTTTTTTTTTTTTTATTTGAAAAAGAAAACTGTTACAGTAACCGCCGCTTATTGTAGTGCCGGTTAACACAATCGGCCTCTTAATATAATCAAAACTCAAAGCCTTTCTCAATTAGATCAAATCCTAAAATATATTATTTATTTATTTGGTCTATAATTTGGGAACCCAGAGTCCTACAACCCAGACCAAAAAAATAAAATAATATAATCCCGATTTTTCTCTCCCGGGAGTAAAGTCTCCCGACTCTACTCCCGGGAGAACAAAAAGCAGAAATATATTATTTAAATTTCGAAATAAATAATAAAGACCCCAACTGCGTTACGCCTCGTTTTTGGCCAAGCAGTTTTCTGAAATTCTAAGTTTTTTGAAGAAACACCAGGGAGCTCAAACCGTAGACCAATTAATTAATTATTTATTATTATTTTCTAAATATTTATTAATTTCTTTGGTCTGGGTTGTAGGACTCTATGTTCCCAAATCATAGACCAAATAAATAAATAATATATTCTAGGATTTGCTCTCCCGGGAGTAGAGTCTGGGAGACTCGGCGTCTGGGATTTGGTGCGGCCTCGTATTTTCTATTGTAATTTTAATTCGTTAACTGACAATGTCTAATGTTTAAATGTGATAAACAATGGAATGCTATACTCAATATGCTCAGTACTCAGACTATGTTAAATTCTAAAAAGCAGTTCAACCGGGTTACCATAAGGGTCGTAACGAAAAACTAGACGAAAAACTAAGGGAGCGTTTAAGAATTACGTAAGGCTTTTCTTCGGGTTTTCCGACACCCTCCCCCCTGTTGTAAGATTTAGTAAGATTTCTTTGTCCCCCCCCCTTTAACTTACGTAGGATCTTTGCTGCCCCCCTTTTATTTCTTCCACCAATTTAAAAAAAATTTTTTTTACTGAATTTCAAAAAAAAAAAAATTTTTAATTAATTTTTTTTTTTTTTTTTTTTTTTGAGAAGGAGGCAAATGGGAGGGTGTCCATTTTTTATATTAAATTTGAATTTTTTTGAACAATAAATTATAATAAAAATTCTTAAGTAAGATTTTCCGGACCCCCTCTCACTCCCCCATGTAAGAAATCGTAAGAATTTCTTCCACCCCCTCCCTCCCCTTTTCGGTTATACGTAATACTTGAACGCTCTTAAAGTAACCCAAATATCAGTGTCAAAATCTTGTCCGTTTTTTGTGGTCGATCATGATTTTGAAAATTCGATTTGTATTTTTGTCTCTAGAACGGATTGTCCAATTGAAGCAAGCAAAACCAAAAAAAAAGCTCTCAAATAGGACTACAATATGGCATTATTGCTGATTTTTTTTAAAAAAATGGCCAGGTGGCCAAAATCGACCATTTTAGGAAAAAAAAAATATTTTTTTTCCACTATACCGTCGCCGGACCAAAATTTCGTTACTACATTTTGAAAAGTACGTCAAAAATTAGTCTATGTCCATGTGTCTCTGGTTTTTCCTTTCTCAAAGAAAGTAGCCAAAAATCTGGCCAAAAGATTTTTTTTGTCACTAAGCCATTGCTGAACCAAAAATTCGTTATTACGATTTGAAATTACACCTTAATTACACCACATTAAAAAGAAACGCGACAAAAAAAAAAATTTCTTCAGATTTTTTTTCAAAAAAAAAAAAAAAAAATTGGCTTTGATACGTATATTTTCCCCCTATTTCACCCTATGGAAGAAATTTGCCAAAAAACTGACAAAAAGGAGGAAGGTTCATAAGGGGCTTTTTTCGGCTCCACCGAAAAATATTGATCATTGAATTGGCTCGCCAAATTTACCTAAAATAACCATCATGGTACAGTAATCATTTTGTTTAAGTAGCACCTTGCTGCACGCTATAGGCAATCCGTAAAAAGCGTTTTTGGCAAAAAAGTACACTCAAAGTATACTCAAAGTATACTCAGAGCATACTCAAAGTTTACTCGATTATGGATTTTAATTTTTTAAAAGGTCAACCTTTGGCCATGTCCCGCAAAGCCCCGCAAAATGAGGCTTTGGGAAAACGACTACTTATTTTAGAATGGATTTCAATTACTGGCCCGTACTGACAAACAATTTATCGGGGAGCCCGAAAACCGGCCTTACAGACCCTTCTCCTTTTAAAAAAATTATTTCGCCGGCTTTCGGCCAGTTTTAGGCTTGCAAAGCAAAATATTTGATGGACAGCCGTTTTTCGCGACATTCTGATCCAAAAAGGGCCTAAGTGCATGAAACCTTCTCTCAAGATGAACGCTAAGTGACATATTAATGTAGATCCTTTAACAGATCTCTGAAAAAAATTTGACTTAATGTTTTATTCCAGATAATCATTCATCTCGAATTTCTTCTTCTGGTCTCTTACCCCAGATATCACGATCAAGGATCATTCACGGGACTCACAATTAAAACGTGCAAACCGTCATCCATGTCCTTGGTCCTCAACGCTGACATCTCTAGAAAATCTAGTCAAAGTCCGTGACCGATGATGGCTATGACAACCGAAAAGCGTCACCTGAGTGGAATTTTGCATAAACGTCCGGATCTCGAAAACCAGACGTTTTAAACGGAATTATTCTAAAAAATTAAGCAAATATCCGCTTGTCATTATTTCTTTTTGCAAAAAAAAAAAAAAAAAAAAAAAAAAAAAAAAAAAAAAAAAAAGAATCAAGATATTTTTAAGGTGCGACGGCTTTTCACACACATAATACCAATGCACAAAGATGTCAATCATATCGACTGTAAATGTAAACGACTGCTAATGTAATACGTTTTACTACACGGCGAAATTGATGTATAGCCTCGAGGAACAATATATTGTCCAATGTTTTATTGCTTATATTTGAGTGGCGGGATTTTCATGAGAATAAACTTGTATAAAGATTTCTTTGAATGTGACCCTTCGGAATTAATTAAAACGAAACGCGACAAAAAAAAAATTTCTTCAGATTTTTTTTCAAAAAAAAAAAAAAAAAAAAAAAAAAAAATTCTCGTTAAATATTTATCGGAATTAAATTATTTCGAAAAATAAACATTTAATGAATTTCAGTTTTTCTGGCATGGACGGACGGATAGATGTATCCCGAGGTGCAGAAAATTATCATGTCAAAAATACATCACCTGTCGATTTTTTAAAAAAAATATAAATAAACACTTTGATTCAAAGAAACCGTCAAGAAGTAACTGTAATTAAAAAATTTTATGTAGCACCCTGTGGCGCTTTTTACGACTGGTTTTTGTAAACGATCGATTTGTCCGGGGACCCGGGTGAATGAATAAAAGATGCAGTTAAGAAATTTATGCACTTGCAGAAAATCATTTCCCCATATACTTTTTTTTTTTTTTTTATTTAATGGGAAATGATAAAGACATGCCATCATCGTAAAAAGCCGGTAATGGCCACCGATTTGAAAAAAATCAAAAGAAGGCGGTATGCGAATTAATCTTTGCCATTCATCCGCTTTAATCAGAAAAGTTATTGTCATTTTGAAAAAAGAATCCCAATCATCACCGATTGTAAAAAAAAAAAAAAAAAAAAAAAAAACACGTGTTGTATTGAAAAGCCAAAGGTGAAAGGAGTTTTCATTCCCTTTTTAAGAAATGCAGTGAAAGATTTTTCATTGCTGGCATTAAAATCCAGGCACGGACTGGCTTACTGGGAATAAGGGAGAAATTCGGACCTGGAGAAAACAATTGGACGATCAGAAAAACACATGAATTTTTTACTTTTTCCCAATTTTCCATATTTCAAAAATTTTTGGAACTCCTCTTCAAACTTGGATCCCGCCTAGTCCCTCGGACTCAAAACAGGCCTGTGGAATGTGCAAAGAGAGTAATATTAACTCGGGTCCAAATCTCAGATTGTGGAGAATCTCAATAATCAGATTTGATTAATCTGATTCCACATTAATTTGACTAACAGCCCTCAATCCGATCACACTTCATCAATCTGATCATTACCTATCAATCTGATCGTATTTGATCAATCTGATCATCACACTTCAATCTAATTACACTCGGTTAGTTTGATCACCACTAATTATCACTACTTTTGATCAGTCCAGTTACAATTTATCAATATGACAAAATTTGATAATTAATCCTATCAGAATTGATCCATGACCCATCGACTTGATCACACCTGATTAGTCTGACTACATTTGACCAACACAATCAATCATATTTAATTAAAAGGATCAAATCTCATGAGATTTGATCAATATGATCATCACACATCAACTAGATCCACCTGAAACAGTCTGGTAGCATTTGATCAACCCAATCTTTTTAATCAATATGACATATGATCAACACACATCAACTTGATCACACCTCATTAGTCCGATCACTTTTGATCAACCCAATCATATTAAATTTAAAAGATCCGATCTGATTCATAACCTGATGAAATTTGATCAATATGATCATCACACATCAACTTGGATCACACTTGTATTAGTCTGATAGCATTTGATCAACCCAATCATATTTAATCAATACAATCAGATTTGATCCATCTAATCAACACACATGAACCTGATTACAGTATACCTGGTCAGTCTGGTTGCATTTGATCAACTCAATCACATTTAATCAATACAATCTAAGTTGATTATAATCTGAACAAAGTTGATCAATATGATCATTACACTTCGACTTGATCAGACCTAAATCAGTCTGATCACATTTCATTCATCTGATGTCGTCTGATCAACCTGAAGACATTTCATGAGTCTGATCAAACTTGGTTAATTTGATCACCACCAATTCCTTGCGTCGGAGGTGAGCTAAGGTATCTCCGTCGTAAATACAATTGGAGATAGTGTGTTTCGACTGTTTGTGAAAATCATGTGACTATAGGTTTACATGGTCATGTTGGTGCAAACTTGTGGTCACATGACACTTTCAGGAAATGTCGAAACAGACTATCTCCAATCATATTTACGATGGAGGTACATTAGTTCCCCTTCGACGAACGGAATTACTATCGTCACTTTTGATCAGCCCAATTAGACTTCATCAATATGACCAAATCTGATCATTAATCGGATCAGATTTGATCAATCTGATAATCACCCATCAACTTGATTATACTTGATCAGTCTGATCGCATTTGACCAATCCTATCACGATCTGATCAATCTCATCATCACACATCAACTTGATCAGACCTGAATTAGTCTGATCACGATTGATCAATCTGAACATTGCGACCAATTTAATCACATTTCACATTGGAAATTATTCACCTTTCACGTTTGGAAAAAAACTCTTAGAAAAGGGTATGTGAGCTGCTGAGAAAGAGCAAAAAAAAAAAAAAAAATTTGGTGCTCCTTCCTCTATCCATTTTCCGAACATTTTCATCCCAGTCCGTGCCTGCAAAAAATGCATAAGAGTAAAAATAAATCTTTTCTCGATTCTTAACTAAATTTGTAATAAAAATAAGTAAAGAAAAAAAAAGAAAGATTCACTTGTGCGCTCTACGCATACTTGAAGATTCAAAGTATTGACACTAATTAGCGTCTGACGCCGTGAATGTTTGCAGCTAGCATCATATGATTTATTGCGAGGCTGCTTGACAAATCCCTCCCAAAACACTTCTTTTTTTTTCTCTCTCTTCGATCGATGTCATGTTTCAAGAAAAAAAATTAATTGAGAGCATAGATGATGAGTCGTAGGAGACTCACTTATGGTCCTGTTAAAAAAAAAAAAAAATTTTCAGGTAGTTACGAGTTACACGAAGAGTGCGAAGGCCGATAAAAACATGTATTTACCGCCTTTAAAGGAGAGTAAAAAATGCATTGTGCTGCATAATAAGCAAGAACGTCATGCTATTCATTAGGGAGAGAGATAATTAAGTACAATGATCGGTGTGTGCAAGTGCAATATTAGGTAGATGAGTGGCCAGGAAAACTGAAACAGTTTTTCCGAAATTATAAATTCAAAGTTGAAACCTGAAAAGGTCTAATTTATACTCTTAAATTTCTAGTGGACGAATTATGAGTAATAAAAATTTCATGATACAGTAAAAAGAACTATGAACTCGTACAAACTCGTTGAAAAAATGCGCCATTGCCGCGCATCAGATTGATTAAAATCTGATCAGATTATGAAAGATGAAATAAAATTGACTGCCCCAAAGCAAAGGTAATAAAGATGGTGATTGATCAAATTGATTTAGTGCGATCGGATTTATCAAGTGCGTAATCAAGATTGTCCAAATGGCATCAGAAGTGCATCAAGAAGTCCAAATGCTATCATAATTATCCATCAAACGTGATCAGAAATTGGTCAAACCTAATCTAATTGATCTGATAGAACGTGATCAGATTGATCGAACATGAATAGAGCGATCTAATGAGATCAGATTGATAATCATATTGGATCATCTTGATTACATCAATTGGATTGATCAAATATAAAAGACATATGACATTGATCCAATTATTCAAGTGTGATCAGATTCATCCAATGTGATCCGGTTCATCAAATGGCACCAAATGGATCAAATATGATTCGATTTTACACCGAACATGATCAAATTGAAGAAATGGCATTACTGTAGGTTATAGGCGGGATTGGAACGATTGATAAACTTCATTAAAGTTGCATAAATAATTTAATTGTTGCCCGACGTTTCGAAATCATTTGATTTCTTCATCAGGGGCATAATTTCTAAATTAAATGCAACACTGTATCGATGGTTAACGGATACATATTAAAAGCTCAAACGTTGAAAATATTAAATTGATTGATATCAGGTGCTTCATCGAGTATGGAAAATAATATTGAAATTATACATTCATTTAAATGCGGTAAAATTAAAACTATCAAACGGCATTATATTGATCAAATTCGATCAGGTCGATCGAATTGTATCGGATGGATCAACTATGATTAGATTGATCGAATGTGATCAGATTGATGAAATGACATCATATAGATCATGAGATCAGATTCATCAAACGTGATCAGAATGATCAAAGATAATCAGACTTAATTATTTGATCATCAGCCATCCGATGATATTGATCAAATCTGATCGGATTAATGTCAAATAATCATATTGATGATCAAGTTGATGAGTGAAGATTAGACTGGACCAATTTGATAGTTGATGATCAGACAGACCAAGTTTGATCGGACTGATGATCAAATTTGGTCATACTGATGAAATTTAATTGGACTGATCCGAAGTAAAAATGATAATGGGTTGTGATCAAATTAACCAAGTTTGATCATATTCGTGAAATGTCGTCAGGTTGATCAAATGGTATCAGATGAATCAAATGTGATTAGACTGATTGAACGTGATCAGACTGACTCAGGTCTGATCAAGTTGATGGTTTATGATCATACTGACCAAATTTGATCAGATTATGAATTTGATTTAATTGTATGGATTAAATGTGATTGGATCGATCAAAAGCGATCAGACTCATCAGGTGTGATCATGTTGATGGGTGATTGTCAGGGCGATTAATTACCTGATCATCACCCATCCGATCATATTGATCATGATCGGATTAATGTCAAATTTGGTCATATTGATGAAATTTTGATTGGACAAATCAAAATTAAGGATAGCGATTGGTGGTGAACAAATTAACCAAGTGAAATTAGACTGAAGTGTTATGGTCAGATTGATGTAGTACGATTGAATTGAGTGGTGAAATTTAAATTAAAGGGAGATCAGAAAAATACAATCTGATTTCTTACATCACTCATTCGGTTACATCACCTCATGACTAGATGGGTGATGATCAGACCGAATGGTGATTTATTGATTTAAATGCTAACTCGGCTCAACCAAAACTGCGACTAAAAATGACTTGAAGAAAACTAGTCGAATATGACCTTTTTCGATCAAGAATGATTAAGAATAATGAAGAAAAACCAAAATTGATCAAAAATGACAAGTCGAAACGCCTTGCGACTAAAAATGATAAAGACTGTAGTTGTCACATTTGATAATTTTTAGTCATATTTTCGGTAGGGGAAACTGAGAAGTGACAATAAAATGACCTAGAGGCTGATTCGATTAGGGATGCACAGAACAAATTTAAACAAAATTTCGAGAAATTTGCTCAAATTTTGGTTCTGGGACGTGTAAGACTCTATGGATTCAAAATCCGAAATTTCTTGTTCGAGAATCTTGCTCAAGATCTCTCAAGATTTCAGGAAATCTCGCAAGATCTTTAGTAGGATTCTCGAACAAAAAATTTTAGATTTTGAATCCTTAGAGTTTTACAGGTCCAGAACCAAAGTCTGAGAAAATTTCTCGAAATTTTATTGAAATTTGTTGTGTGCATCCCTAGATTCGATTAAGCTTTTGGCACCTCTAGTCCCAGTCTCTCAGCGAAAAGCTCAGAACAATGTGTTCCATAGGTCTCTCAGATATTCTAAATGTTTCCCATCTTAGAGCGAAACCATAGAATAGAATATTAGCGCAACTACCCTATCGCTTGCTTTCTAGGTGTAAAGGTAACGTTGCAGCTATTTCCAGTGCACTTTTTATGCTTCAAACTTCTTTAATTCCAAAAACAGCCTCATTTCTTTTCTTAAAAAAAAAAGTTTTCAGTTAAAATCTACACAGAAACCTATTTATGACCTTTCACGATTCACCGACCCGTTTTGCTAATATGAAGAACTTTAAAAAACAAGAAGAAGAAAAAAAATAGAAATGGACACACCTGTTTGCAATATACATGAGAAAAACAATCCTATAAGCACATGTGTTTTGTTTCGATCACGTTCCATTTATTGATTTATATTATCTTGTTGCAATCAAACTTTACATTTTAAGAAGTACCGAACGTGATACACGTACACGGTGCGTACCTCAATTTACAATTCGAATTTAACCCTTGACTTAATAATAATCCTCCGTAACTCGCACCTAACCAAAGCCTTCGTCGTAAAATATGATCGGAGAGAGAGAGAGAAAAAGAGAGAGGCTCTTTTTTTTAAAAAAGTTTTTCGGAGATGCGACGTGCGATCTAATGACTCGGCTTTAAAAAAAAAACGAAACCAACAATTAACTAAAAAACGTCATGAAGTAGCAATGTCATTCATTAACATCTAGATCTGGAACTCTCCTTTTTTTTTTTTTTGAATGAAACATGCAAACATCATTATTTTTACGTATTTAAAATTGATTGGTAACTTTTCGCAGGCGAAGAAAAAAAAACCAACGATTTTCGATACTTTTTATTTTTAAAGTGTCTTGTCCACATAAAAATATTCACAAGCAGTAAATAATAAAAAAAAAATGCATGCTTCGGGAAGTTCCCACCAAAATATTATTATTATTATCATTTTTTTTTTTTTTATTGAATGAACTCTATCAGTAGGTGTTCCTTTCGATCTTATATGATTATGACAAGATATCCCTTTACCGCGCGACCAGATTATGGCCTGAGTTGCTCCGACGGATCGTCGAAAAAAAAAAATATATATATAAATACTCTGAGTATCCGAATAATTATATTTAAATATTTGCTCATAAATCCAGTATAATTAGTGAAGTAGTTGGAATCCTAAGTATGTAGCAGCGTGGATGCGACATTTCAACACGTCAGACCGTTTCGTAGCCGACCGATTGAACTTTTCGACGATTTTATAATCGCCCGTCATCCAAATAAAAAAAAAATTAAAATAAATCATTTCGATTTCAGGAGAAATCCCCGCGAGCGGTTTTTTTTTTCGCGAATCTTCCCGCCATTTTTCAAAACATCTTCATCAATTAAATTATCTTCTCTTTTTTTTTTTTTTTTTTTTTTTTTTTCATTGAAAAGTCACGATAAATCGCGGTCATGAGGTCAAATCATCGAAGTGACGATGTTTCATCGAGGGGAGTATGAAAGATTTCATTCATATATTTTATATAAAATGTTATAATCGATCTTTTTTACATCAACGATAAAATTGTCTCATTCTTTTATATATATACTTATATATATATAATTTTTTTTCTTCTCCTTCTTTTACCTTCAGTGACACGTTCGAAAAAAAATATATATATTTCTTTAAGATGTCCATTAGCATAACATGTACAGTTCCGAGATTCTCCTTTTATAACCACTTTACATACTTAATTCCATAATTTTTTTTTTTTTTTTACCCATCTTCGCTTTAGCCGAAAAAATTTATGTATGCAAATTTAATTGTGAGATTCTTCTTTGGTCGTTATCGATTTATAAAATCGGATTCCATTACACACAATGAGAATGGAACCGACAAAAAAAAAAAAAAAATGGCCATCGATTCATTTCTTTTTTTCTTTAACACGAGTTCGGGCCCGGTGGAAGAAAATAAAAAAAAAATACTTTACATCAATTAATCGTAATTAAATCAAATTTTTTAGATATATGATGCTCGTAATAAACAATGTATATAATTCGGTTAAGTTGGCGAAATAATTATCATGACCAAAGGGGCGAGGTACGAATTTTTTTTTTTTTTTTTTTTTTTTTTAATTTTTATTATTAGAGTCCTACACACAGGGTTTCGATTTTTATTGAATCTGTTTAATTCGATACACCCTGAACGAAACGCGTTACTTCAGACATATTAATTGTGTTGAATAATAGATTTCCTTCGAAACCCATTAATTATCTATATATGAATAATGAAATAATTGAGGTGAGTTAATGGCGATTTTTTTTTTCCTTGTTGTATAAATTTCTTTTATAAGTGATTCGTTTCAGTTACGGGATAAAAAGGGATTGTCCGTAAAATAAATTTTGTTTTAAATGGACAATTTTTTTTTTTCGGGGGGGAATAAAATAATCAAAGAGAAAAATAAGAAGTTTTATACGTACACGCTGGCTAAGATTTAAATTTTTTTTTGAAACGTAAAGTAACCTTGATAACTGGAAAATATGACCATTTCTTGACTAGTCTTTTCAGAGCAAGAGAGCGCCGTGATTTAGTACCATAGATTGGGGTGAAGTTGAAAGGAAATTCAAAAAAAAATTCTAGGTTTATTTTCTAGGCACTAAAAATAAAATTTTTTACTTAAGTATCCCAAAAACAATTTCCAATTAATGAAATAAAAAAAAAAAATTATTTTTAGTGCCTAAAATAAACATAGAATTTTTTTTTGAATTTCCTTTAAGTTCACCCCAGCTTTTCAACTTCACCCCAATCTACGGTTCTAAAAAATTAAATTTTCAATTTTTAAATTTTCCAACAAACCAAATTTTCAACTTTGAGGTGGGGGTGACCCTTTTTCGAATTTTGGGGAACGCAACCTTTAATTTTTTTATAGTAACCGAAGGAAGATTCCGTGAATTTTTCTCCAATTTTTTGGACGTCGTTTAACCAAAAAATAGCCGTCGTGTCCACGGGGACCTAAAGGGCAACTAAATATTTGGTAAGTTTTTTTTGTAAAATGGGCAATTTTTTTCATTAAATTGTCAGGTTTTTTGGTCAGGAATTAATTCATTTTTGGGCAGTTTTATTAATAGTTTGTTAGTTTTTAAATTTAAATTGTCAGTATTTTATCTTATTTTGGGCAGTAAAAAAATCCATCTCGGTCAGTAAAAATCATATTTGGTAAGTAAATAATCGTTTTCCTACAAATCTGGCTTCTTTTTTTGCTTTCCATTTTTTAACAAAAAGGCTTGTAGCCTTATCGAATATTTCTTGGCTCGATGCAATTTGTAACAAGTCTATGTCGTTTAAAACTCAGTCTTGTCTCAGTGCAGTCTATGTTCATTAAAACTCCGAGTTGTTTACTTGATTTAGAGAATGTCATGTATAAATATACGTATATAAATACTGTATATAAATAGTATTTATATACAAAAATATACTGGAAAAAATATACCATGTATATTTTCTATACCCTAGTATATTTTTTAAAAACCCTATTTTCTCTTTTAAATAAAGCTCCGGAATAATTTTTTGCACTCATAATGGTAGATTAATTAATTGTGAATGACATAGGAATGTAAAATATCAATGAAAATGATTAATTAAAAGGATAAAATTGATTTAATAAAACCAATCGAGCGTCCATTTTTTGCGCCATTTTCAGAAACCATTATTAACAAATATGGCCGGCATTTGCAGAAAGCGCCATACAGCTATAGGGATGTCTAGTCTTAAATATACAGGATATATATACGTATATATATACGTATATATACAGTATATATACCAGCCAATGTATACGTTGTATATTTATGAATTTTCATTTATAAAATAGGGCATAATTCGCTAATATTTTGATTTTACATCGATAATTACTCGTTAATTAATGAATAATGACAATAATTCACTAATATTTTAACTTTTGCACGGTCATAATTTTATCGGCCACAGCCATTTTATCAAAAATGGCGTCGTACGGCTGGAAGTATAACTGAGCGCCTAACGGAGAGAAATCTAAAAACCAGTAAAAAAGGCTTTTTCCTTGCTTAAATTACATAAGTAAACTGTAATAAGCTACATATTAAACCTTTCTCTGACTTAATGACCGAAAAACCCCCCAGGACAGCCAGAAAAAATAATAGCTTTTTTTCCTAAATTAAATTTAATGTTTAACTTATGAGGATATGTATACGTATATATACGTATATATATACGTATATATATACCGGTAAATATACAAACATAAATATACTGTATATCAGACATTCCTATACAGCTAATCGTCATTCTTGCATTGTTTTATTTTACAATTTTTGTAAATTATTTACGGTAAATCCCAATCCACATGGAAGAAAAAATCCCGCTTGGTCTTATTTTTTAGAATTTCTATACCCTTGGATAGCATAAAGAGTGCAAAGTTATAAAAACTTAATAAAAGGGGAATATTTACTTGGTCAGTATAAAAAAATTTTTTTTGGTCAGCATTTTTATTGAATGGTCAGTAAATTATTTAGGTTGTCAGTAAATTAATGAGATGGTCAGTTGATTAATTAGATGGTCAGTAATTATATTAATTGGTCATTATAAAAAATGAGTTGTCAGTATTTATATTAGATGGTCTATATTTTTTTCCCCGGATGGTCAGTAAAAATTTTTTAGTGGTCCGTAAACATCATATTTCAAAAAATGTATTATGAAACAAAAAAATTCACATCAGTTGTGTGACGTCAGGGCCGAGGTAGCTCAGGGGTAAAGCATCCGACTGGAGTAAAGGTTATTTTTGGCACTGGTGGATTCAGAGCCAGGGACGCGGGGGAGAGGGGGGTAAGTTTAGGGAATGCAGGGGTGCCCCAGGCGCTTTCTCCGGGAAATAAAAAAAAAATTTTTCCTAGTTTTTTTACATAGCACAGTCAGGACAAAGATGGGCTAGGAAATATAATTATTTACTTAGGTTATATGGAATGTTAGTTTTGGGGTCCCCCCCCCCCCCATTAGTGATCGGTGGGCTAAAAGTCCAAAAGGGCTGTGCTAGTGCCAGTCACGGACTGGCCCACAGGGATATGGAGAAATTCCCGGTCCGCCTTGCGTTCTGCGCAAAAAGTACGCCCTTACAGACGCAGCGACGGTCACAAAAACACGGACCGGGGAGGAGGGGGGGGGGGAGGAAGACTGAGCGCTTTTTTTTTTATTTTTTCCCGCGCCCTCAAAGGGAGCTAGTCTGTGTCTGGCTAGAGCGACAAAATTATGGTAAATTAACAAAATATATTTTTTTTTTTTTTGAAGAATAAAATTTTTAATAACAAATACTGACCAAAAAATTATATTACTGACCGTTATCATTTAATATACTGACCAAATCTATTATATTTACCGACCGAATTTAAATTATATACTGACCATTTACATTATTTTTACTGACAATGTAATTAATTTACTGACCAAAAATAAAAAAAATACTGACCAACGAAATACTGACCAAGTCAATTAAAAATACTGACCAAGTAAATACAGGCCTTAATAAAATACAAAAAAATACGACCTGGTATTTATATCCGTATTTATATACGTATTTATATACTGTATATATACGAAGGTTTCGTATACTGTATATTTATGTTCTCTACTTGATTTATGTCATGAACGTTATTACCTCCGTTTTTTTTACATTTGATGTATTTTTTGAGAACAGATTTTTTTTTTAAAAAATACTGACCAATAATTTTTTTTTTTTTCAATTTTTTAATAAAATGCTGACTGACCAAATATTTTTTTTACCGGCAAAATAATTTTTTTACTGACAAAATAAATAATTTACTGACCACGACAAAACCGACCACAAATAACTTACCGTTTATATTATTTACTGACAAATTATTTAAAAAATTGACAGTTTTATGAAAAAAAACTTACCAAAGAAATAGCAGCCGACCTAAAAATTTTGAAATTCCCGTCCCGTAGAAACTGAAAAATCAAAATTTTTACTTTTATGTAAAAATGGCGATTCCCAACCATTTTTCCTAAAAAATAAATTCCTAACCCATTTTTCCTAAAAATTTTGGTCCCTAACTATTTTTTTTCCTAACTTTTAATTTTAAAAAATTTTTTTTTGATTTCTAAAATAAAATTTCCTAAAATAAATATTTTTCCTGATTTTTTGAATCCTAAAATCTTTGTAATAGTTTACTGGGCTATATCATATTTTGCTAATTTGTTTACTTATTTTGACCTTTATCATCAAAATTGTATGAGATACACAATTCTTAACAATATTTTTGTGATCTCCTTAAAAATCCGAATAGGAATCAACCATTTTCAAATAAAAATAAAATTTTTGATTTTTCGGTCTTTACGGGAATTTTGAAATTTTTAAGCCCTCGACGTTACGGCTAAACGACGTCCAAAAAATCGGAGAAAATTTAGAGAATCTTCTTTAAGTTACTATAACAAAATTATAGGGTATGCTCACCGAAATTTAAAAATGCGTAATAAATACGCGACGTTTATAAATGCGTAAACCAGGGTCCCCCTGGAGAGCGGGGGGGCACTCTTTGAGCACCTCTGGCAACCTTCAATTTTTTTAATAATGTCAGCATTATGGTTGTAGACATACCTCTGTTCCCCAAATTGAATTGTAATTGAAAACCCTTACCTCATCTTCAAGTTCCTCCATTCCGATCACGTATCCTATGACAGGAGCATACCAAGACCTACAGGTCCTCTCTTTCGTTTTTCCCGCAAGTTCGGGCATGCACCCCTGCATTGGCACCATCGATTCTCTGATTAAGCGTGTGCTGGTTTTTGGCGCTGCAATAAATAAAATAAAAATCCAAATTACGTTTTTATCCACAAATGGTACCAATCGCAAAACAGTGAACTAAGAAAAAAATGTTTCTTGCAATATAAAAAAAAAAAAAAAAAAGCACAGCATGAGATTTTTAAAAAAATGAAAACAAAAAGAAAACAACATTTTTCGGTTAATTATAACAGCTTCGATTTTAATTTTCGCTTATCGGTTTTTCGACTGACATCGATCTCCGCGAAAACCCCGAAAACTCGTTAGTTTTCATCATTTCGGAATGAATGGATTTTGCCCATTTATTGCTTTCGTTCTTATGCTTATCTAATCTCTTATTAAAAGGAAAAGAGAAAAAAAAAATTTCCTGCTGTGGTTTACGCGTTGGATTCTCCTGCTTTTTAACTACTTGACATAAAATATTGATTAAGATCTATGCGCACCTGAAAATTCAGGTTTCATTTCTTTCTTCTTCTTCTTTATTTTTTACATTAATGCCAGTATCATTTTTCTAGAAAAGTTAAAATATAAATAATTGACTTATATACATAAATTACACCAAATTATAAAATCGTGGTGGCTCCGGGAAAGACACGCAATTTGGGAAGATACTGACTTCATTTTCTGAAAATTACAATCCGAAATATACCCTTACCGTATACAGCATATATCGACACATGAACTGTTTCCCTGAAGGCTCCAACTCATAATTCATTGATACTTCAGATCATGGACGTATTTGACAAAACGCATTAAAGAAACACTCGCGGTCCTCCCTGATCTCTCCCTCTCTCTCTCCTACTCCTCCTGAAAAAGAAAGAAAAAAAAATAATAATGAAACATCCGATCATAACCTTATAAACTTTAGACTTTTAATCAAAAGCTATTTTGCCTGAATCAATGGAAACTCGTTTTTGGGGGCATTTATGTCGTAAACAATCACTGTCTCTAATTATTGCGACACCCGCTGTAAACATTTTACTGATACAGAAATTTCTGGGCAACGGACGAAAGTAAATGATATACGCGGTCGGCCAAAGTTATGACCCCAGGATGTATCGATCAACTTTTGTGGTTATTAATTATTAATATGAATTAAATTTATAACTCGGTGTCCTTCAACCAGGAGAGCATCAAAACATTAGTCAATTTCCCTAAAATAGGTCTTTTCCTGCCTGAGATTTTTAAACGATTTTAAAATCCCGAGCAGGCACGAACTGGCAATTTTCGATGGGTAAAATTGGCGATTGTGAATTCAACGACTTACTGTACCGTCTCCCAGCGCTGCCTTTTTCCTCCAAAAAATTTCAGTAATAATTTTGTAAAAATTAAAAAAAATTATAAAAATCTTTTCTGCGGTAAGCACGATCCAACACGTCCGCAAGATTTTTTCATTTAAACCGATAAACAAGCTTTTGCAGGAAACAGCACGTCAACGTCTCACATCGGCCAGTCCGTGCCTGTTTCGAACTAAATCTGAAGTTGCTCTTATATTTTAAAAAATTGAACGATTTTTTTCAAGTTCAAGCATGAACGTTTTCATAGTTAAAGAACAAAACGAAAAAATAAATAAATAAATACAAAAATCTTTCCAGCAGTAAGCAGGATCTAACACGTCCGCAAGATTTTTCATTTAAACCGACAAACAAGCTTTTGCAGGAAACAGCACGTCAACGGCTCACATCGACCAGTCCGTGCCTGTTTCGGACTGAATTTGAAGTTGCTATTATATTTAAAAATCGAACGATTTTACAAGTTCAAACATGAACGTTTTTATAGGTAAATAACAACAACAAAAAAAAAACCGATAGACTGGGCGAAATCGTCAAAAAATCGCGTGCAAGCGGCATTTCATATAACATTTTGTTAACCGGTGTTTCTAGGGTAATTCGACCCCGCTGATTACGATTTTGCCGGTTAACAGCCCGAAAAATGGACCCAACGCGCAGAATCCAAGATGGCGGCTCGAAAAACACTACTTTTACGCATTTTATTTAAATAACATCCTCCGTAGTTATTTTTTCACATGATAATAAAGTTCCACCGAGTAATTTGATCCTTCTAATTACGAATTTGCTGCTTAGCAGCCCAAAAAACCCAACCCAGTGCGCAGAATCCAAGATGGCGGCTCGGAAAACTCAAGGTTTTTGCTTTTTATCGAACTAACTTCCATCGGTGTTATTTTTTTACCTGATAATCAACTTGCATTGAGTAATTTGACAATGCTAATTACGAATTTGCTCAAAAAATGTAACCAAGATGGCGAATGAATCCAAGATGGCCGCTGTATAAAACCGGAACTTTTAACTTTTTTTTCGGAATAACAAAATAAAAAAATTAAATTATGCCTGGAATTCAAGATGGTAGTCTGTAAAAACTCGAATTTCTTACACCTTCTTGTGATAATATTCTTTTTATTACCTTAGAACATTTACAATCAATTCTAGAATTGTGTAGTCCTTTCTGATGTCACATCGATTTTAGTGGAGTAAGTGGACTTGGAAGGTCAGAATTGAAAGAAGTATATTAGTGATCAATTAGTGGTCAACTGAAATGTACTTTAGTTTCTTCATCTAACTAAATAAGAATTTAAGCCAAAATTAAATCATAAGTTGTTTTAAGAAAAAAAATTTGAAGCTTTTCTAAGAAAAAAAAATACCAATTAAAGAAAAAAAAATTAAAAGAAAAAAAAATTTGAAAGAAAAAAAAATTTGAAAGAAAAAAAAATTTGTTGCTTTTCTATTTTTCCAAAATCGAATTAGAACAGTAAAGTCACCCTTGTTAAGTGTAACTATTGTCTTTTACGACAGTTTCAAATGATAAGTATACGAAATGAAAGCCATGAAAAGAAATGGCTTAACGTAAAACTTTTTCTGCTACTAAATTCCTACATGGTTTTAGTTTAGATGAAGAAACCGAAGCACATTTCAGCTTTCACATTGCCAGCTTCACATTTCAGCTGGCAAAAATCCTGTAATCTTTTACATATTTTACAAAAAATTGTCGCGCAAAATTATTATTCGTGTAATTGATCACTAGTATACTTCTTTTATTTCTAACCTTCCAAGCCCACTTATTTCATCATTAATATCGATGTGACATCGGAAAGGACTGCACAATTATAGAATTTGTTGTAGTAAGGTTGTCCCTACGAAAAAAATAACCAGGTCAAAAGTTGTCAAATATGTACCCTTTTATGATCAAATATGGCTAAATAAAATTAGGAACAACTTAAAATGGCCAAAATAATCATGCAAAAAAATATTTTTTCGTTCGACCAAAATGATCAAGAATAATCAATCGTGATCCTTTCTGGTTATTTCAATCAATCGGGGAATTTTTTTTTTTTTTTTTTTTTTGCGTGAACATTTTTTGTTGTTTTTTAATTTTTTCTAGTTTTATTCGGTCGTATTTGATAATTAAGGGGGGTTATTTTAATATTTGACGACTTTCGACCTGGCACTTTTTTCGAAAGGTGAAGTAACGAAAAGAATATTATCACAAGAAGGTGTAAGAAATTCGAGTTTTTACAGACTACCATCTTGAATTCCAGGCATAATTTAATTTTTTTATTTTGTTATTCCGAAAAAAAAGTTAAAAGTTCCGGTTTTATACAGCGGCCATCTTGGATTCATTCGCCATCTTGGTTACATTTTTTGAGCAAATTCGTAATTAGCATTGTCAAATTACTCAATGCAAGTTGATTATCAGGTAAAAAAATAACACCGATGGAAGTTAGTTCGATAAAAAGCAAAAACCTTGAGTTTTCCGAGCCGCCATCTTGGATTCTGCGCACTGGGTTGGGTTTTTTGGGCTGCTAAGCAGCAAATTCGTAATTAGAAGGATCAAATTACTCGGTGGAACTTTATTATCATGTGAAAAAATAACTACGGAGGATGTTATTTAAATAAAATGCGTAAAAGTAGTGTTTTTCGAGCCGCCATCTTGGATTCTGCGCGTTGGGTCCATTTTTCGGGCTGTTAACCGGCAAAATCGTAATCAGCGGGGTCGAATTACCCTAGAAACACCGGTTAACAAAATGTTATATGAAATGCCGCTTGCAAGCGATTTTTTGACGATTTCGCCCAGTCTACGAGGGCATATCGCTCGGATTTGAAGAACGGCGACATCTGTTAAAATTTTCACGCAACTATCCGAAATATTTTTGAATGGACATGGAATGTCTATTTAATTTAGTCGATAATAATACTAAATTATGTGAAGTCATTTATTTTGTCATTTATGTTTCTTAGGCTTATTTTATGTTTTTCTTCAGAAACTTGTGTTTGATTTTTATGTCTAAAAATTAATCTTAGATGTTTTGACCACTAGCTCAAGATAAAACTGTGATGGAAGACCAAACTGTATCTTCCTTTTAAATCAGATTTGGAAAAAGCGACTTTGAGATTTTTGGAAGATAATAATTAAAAAAAAAAAAAAAGAGTACGAGACTCTTCTTGTTCTTCACCTTTCTAGAGATCCTTAGATATTTTAAGAAAAATTATTAAAGCCAAGAAAAAAATTCTCGTAAGCTTAGAATTACAAAAACATCACCTGGTAGCCCAAGAAGTCAAGTTAAGACAAGCCTAAAGACAGGCTTGAAGGAAAGACATGGATTGGAAAATCCAAAAAGCTTCTTATAAGACGTAAAACAGGGAAAATATATACCAAAAAATTTGCTTAAGGGACAGGGGGTGTCAGTTTGCTGGCTACAGATTTGGTCCGCCATAACCTTTAATATTCCTTATCTCATTTTTTTTGCAGAAATGAGCACAATTTTTACTTCATTAAAAAAAAATGTCATCTCTTATTAAAATCTAGTGCGAAACGATTTACTTCAAAACACTAAAAAAAAAAAGTGGATATATTTTAAATCGAATCCTCTTCATTTGCGTGTCACATGGCTTCCAGCCATTTTTTTTTATTCTCTTTACCATAAAATTTTCTTTCAAGTTTCGATAATTTCTCTACTGCAAATGAATAAATAATTAATTTATTTTTTTAAAAAAACGACGAAAAATTGCCACACTTTAACAATAAACGGAAGGAATCCGGTTTTAAAAATGCAATGAAAAAAAAAAAAAAAAAAATGTTACTTCAGTGAAAAACTAAGATGTCAATTAAGAGGCGGGGATTTAATTATATGATCTCGAAATAACGATGTCTGGTTTGTTTGCTTTTTTTTTTTTCCAAGATTCATACCCATCCTGCCTACTTCTCGATAAAGTTGTCACTAATCTCGATACCACCGTGAATTTATTCTTAGAGGCATTTCGATGATGGCACACTCTTCAAAGGCAATAAAAACGCCCTTTAAGGAAACAATTTTTTTCCTTCTTACTTATTTTTTTTAATCGGTTCATATTAAAAATTATATTAAAACTGACAAGTAAAAAAAAAGTGCATTCACAGTTTGAAATAGGTACGTCGAACGCAATTAAGAGCAACGATACGATACTAAGTGAAACCGGCAATAAATATCGGGGGGGGGGAGAAAAACATGTTCATTCCCTTTTGTTGGAAATTAGTTAAGAATTATAAATAAAAACTGGTTGATATTTAATTAAAATACGTTACCGATATCTTGTTTTGAGTTGCAGCAGATCTTCGGATTCGATTTCATTATGCATGTTCTGTGCCAATGCATCTGTCGCATAAAATTCTTTGATAGCGTCTGTTAATGCCAATTTCTTGACTTCGATCTCTTATCAGTCTATGGAACTGTAAAATTAATTATGCAGTTCGTTCCTCTTGGGTTTTCAACCAAGAAAATAACATATAAATGAATTAGACACTCAACGTGCTGTTGTTTTGAATGCTTTTGTTTTTCTGTCGTGGAAGCAGACGCATCGAACGTTTTACCGCCTTGCGACAATTGATCAGTACCAAAATTACAGTTACCTAAATAGCTCAGATTTTTATTAATTTATTCCAAGACAGTTATTAGGTAAATTTTCAGAGAAAACCCTTTTGGCTTAATACTAAATACTGAACACAAGCGACAAGCCTTCACTTGACTGATCACCTCCTTATCAAAACAAATGACGTAATGTGAACGGCCCAAAAACTTAAACTTTTGTCTCGGCTTTCATTAGCTTCTGACCTAAGCTTTATCTATAAATCATTAGCTGAACCTTGAATTTTCCCAAATACTGAAACAAAATGGGGGCCTTTCAATCTACGAGCGAATTCATTAGATCTGAAAACAATTAGCCGAAAATCGATTTCCTTTCTCTTTTTGCTAAAATGCAAGCCCAAGCCCATCCTCCAAGGAGCTCAACCCAGGCATTCCATTATAGACAAAACCAAAATTTCATATTATATCCAAAAAAATAAATTAAGCATTTTACCCACATAAAAAAGCGTTTGAACAGTTTGAGAAAGCCGGTGGCGCGCAGCAGACGACTTGTCGTGTTGTGTCGTGTCACCAGATTGAGTTGGCAATGCCGTAAACGAACAAAATCAAAATAAAAGATTCAAAAGCGTCGTTTAACTCATAAATTTCAGTTAGTATTTCTTAAAATTCTTCAAATAATTTAAAATCATGACGATGGCTGAAAGTAATCAGTCAATGTTAGAAAGATCCATGAGATCTGTATTCGGTAAGAATATCTTTCAACATATCCCATTTAACCAAACCTTGTTACAAAAAATAACCTATTAATTCACTTTTTTTTTTTAATATTTTAGTCGGAAACATTCCTTTTGATTTAACTGAAGAGAAGTTAAAAGAAATATTTAGCGAAGTAGGGCCGGTTTTATCATTCAAGTAAGTTCTGCATAAATAAATGCTTTCTGATAATGGGAATAAACAATTGTCGATTGTCATTTCAGGTTAGTTTATGACAGGGAAAATGGCAAACCAAAGGGTTATGGATTTTGCGAATACAAAGACATAGAAACAGCTAATAGTGCAATGAGAAATTTAAATGGTTTCGAAATAGGTGGAAGAGTTCTGAAAGTAGATAATGCAGCTAATGAAAAAACGAGGTTGGAAATGCAAAGTAAGTACATTGACCTTTAGAAATTTTAATTGTTATTAAAAAAAAAGAGTCAAAAACATCAGAACAATATTTCTGTTTTTTTGATTTGCATTCAGATGCAGGGGGATTAGGTGAAGGTAAAAGACATTTTAATGCTTCAATTAGACTGATGATATTTTCTTGTTCTTTTTGGAAAAACCGATAAAGCTAACTTAACATTTATTTCTAGATATGTTAGCTGCTAATGAAGCACAGCAAAATTCAGAGAATAATTTTGAAAATGTTGAAGCTGAAAAAGTTCCAGAAGCAATAAGTAAAGCTGTTGCATCTCTACCACCGGAGCAAATGTTTGAATTAATGAAACAAATGAAACAGTGTGTGCAGGTATGTTTTAAAACACTTTTTGTTTTTTTTGTTAAACTAATGATGGCAATTGATAATTTTTTCATTTTTCCAGAATAACCCTTCTGAGGCAAGAACAATGCTATTGCAAAATCCTCAACTTGCATACGCTTTACTTCAAGCACAAGTAGTTATGAGAATTGTTGATCCTCAAGTTGCAGTTGTAAGTAGAGAAATTTATTTTGAAAAATTTAATGACAATAGGGTGTTGCGATAATTATTTTCATTTTTAGAATGTATGTTTGTCAGTGACTGACGATAAAGTGTTGTTATAAGTATGGTTTAGTAATTTGTCGTTAAGAGGTTTGTCATAAGGTCAGGGGTTAGATTTAGATAAAAAAGTTTGCTGTTCCTATTTTTTTTTTTACAATAAAAAATTGGCCTAGAGATTCATGGGGTTTTAGGGGTGAAGTTTTTTCCTACGTTATCTAGATACAATTTTTTTAAAATAATTTTGCTTCTTGTTTTTCCAGACTATGTTGCACAAGGCTAACGTGGTACCAGAAACAAATCTCCCTTCAGACTCAAAAGCTCCACAGCCTCCGGTTATTCGCCCTGAATTCTTAACCAATCAAAATGTCACAGCCAGTACAGCTACTACTGCTGCTAAAGGTAATACGACTTCCAAATCTTTTTCAAAAATTTTCACGTTTAATTTTTTTGAATCAAATATTATTTCTCTTTTTAAGCAGAACCAACAATAGAGCGACCAGTCGATCCGAGAACGGCCAGACTAGGTACAACAACTACAACGTCTGACACTGATCTTCGAATACAATTTCCGGTGCCAGTTCCTGTTCCAGCTCCGATGCCGGTTATGCCTCCCATTCAAAATCAACATTTCCCTACGCAGCCAGATTTGTAAGTTAATTAAAAAGCGATGAGCACATGTTATAAATAAAACGATTTGCACATGTGTTGCATAATCGAAATTAAAAATAACTCCTTTCTTTAATTAATTTTTTTTTTTAGACTTATACGAGATCCTCGCCAGGCACCCATGCCAGTTCCGATGCCGGTAGCTCCGCCACGAGACCCTCGTTCAGCCGCTTTAGACCCTAGGACCGCAACATTAGATCCTCGATCAGGTAGGTCTTTTTTTAAAGCCACCTTCCTGTTTTCGCTTTATCTAATTTTTTCCTGATTTTAGGTGTTGGACTGAGCTCAGTAGCCGCTGCTATACCTCGTCAAACGGCGCCTGCTCCAGTTCCGGCGCCGGTGTCGGCACCAACAGCCCGAGCAGCCGCAGGAATGTCTCCGAATCTCGGCAATGCCGTTTCAGATCAAGAGAAAGCGGCTTTGATCATGCAGGTACTTCAATTATCAGACGAACAGATAGCGATGCTACCACCTGAACAACGGCAAAGTATTCTTGTTTTAAAAGAACAAATTGCTAAAAGCACTCAGCGATAAAATAAAAAAAAAAGCATTCACGTAGAGGATGAAATTTTTTCGGCCCTTCGAACTTTCAATTTTTTTTTTTTTTTAATTACCTGATCTTTAGTGAACTTACTAAAGCCGGAAAAAAAATTGTTTACTATTTCTTCATCAGAAATGAAACAATCACACCATCGCAGTGCGTCAATCAGAGGGGAAAAAAAGGATCTCCCCTACTGAATGACACACGCTTTTTTAGTACCGTTGCTATGTCTTATCACGTGAAATATTAATGCCCGTTAATTAATTTTATGATTATTTTTATGGTGATCTGGTTGTAGCTCGTTTTTTAAATCAAAAATTCCGGATTAAGTTCAAAAAAGTCAACTCGGTATCAGCGAAAATCTGGTTTTATTCTGGTTATTGTCCTGACTTTTGACCTGTTTTCTTCTCAAACTTCTGCTATGATTTTTTTTTGACGTATTGTATGCCAAGTGCAAGGTCAGTCGGTGTCCTCTTATTTCTATTTTAATTTTAAAAATTAAAACTATGTGTAAAATAAGAAAAAGGATATTCAATAAATTTTTAATGATTATAATTTTTATTTTTTCTTAAAATGTTAATTGGGTTCCTGGAAGACAGGTAGACAGGGTTTTCCTGCTTATTCATAAAAGTATTTAAAGTACATTCAGTTCCGAAATTCTTAACTTAATGGCTTCTCAAAATCTCGAGAATGGAAAATCACTACTTTCGGGGGAAAACTCGACAGTTTTTTTTACAGAAAATCATCATTATTTCGAGAATGAGTCTTTAAATTATTTAAAAAACTTGATTTTTATGATACGGTATTTTCAAAAAATATTTTTAAAAAATCCTGAGAAAAATGTTTATGGCATTTAACCATCAGTAAAAATTCTTGAGATTTTTATGGCATCAAACTATCAGAAAAAACATTTAAACTTCAAAAATCTCAAAATACAAGATTTAGTATTAAAAAAAATTGAGGCAATTAAATGTTTTAAATGTTGTTCAATACCAGTAAACTTTGAAAAATCGTTTAAATCTTCAACCTGCTTTGTAAGATTTTAGCAGGGATCCAAAACGTAAAAATTTTGGCCGGCATCAGCATCGGATTTTTTTTAATATCCGAAATCGGCATCGGCACTGCGAAATTGTTAGTTCTGCCATCAGTATCGGCACCGGCATCGGACCCCTGATTTTAATAATCGTCTTGAATGGCTCTATGATTTTTTTTTTTTTTTTTTTTCACTAAAATTGGAATCAGAGGTGGCATCGGATATAATCTATGCTTAGTGGCATCGGCATCGGCATCGGAAGTTAAATAAATAATATGGAATCGGCACCGGCATCGGATTCGGACCCCTGGATTTTCGACCCTTAATCTGCTTTGTAATTTTAAAAAAATTTACTCGGCATCAATATCAGGTTCGCAAACCTGAATTTCACAGTTTCGCTTCCTCCATATTTTCCAAAACGATCTTTATTTATCTTTCTTATCTTCCCTAAAAACTAAAATCAGATCGAATTATTTTAGCCAACTGAAAAATTTCACGCCTTGAATTCTGAAAAAACGATTTCAGTCTCATTCACTCCTAACTGGCCGCCTTAGAGGAATAATGGCTCCTAGTAAAAAACCCTGTCAGAAAATAGAATTTCGGTTTTGCTTCAACAACTTCCTTACAAACGATCATTCAAAACTAAAAAAATTGTGATTATTGAACGCCCCTTGATTAAGAACAAGCCGTGAGAATTTAAATTTTTCATAATTCCATCCCCAGTATCACCCCTAGATATTCCAAATTCCCTACGTTTTTTCATTCCCGGGAATCGGGAATTCCCGTTTTTGAAAAAATGTCAATTCCGGGAACGAGAAATGCCCTTTTCGGTTAGCTTTTCAATTCTCGGGAATCGAGAAATTGACACTTTAATTCCCGGGAATCCTGGGAAAGCCGAGAATTAATTTATAAGGCGAAAAAAAAAAAAAAATAAATAAATAACCCTGATTTTCACATTTTTGCGAAGTTACCTTCGGAAATAAACGGAACCACGTCGAAAAAATTGTCTATGTTGTTTAAAGGGCAAATTAGGGGAAAAAAAATGTCTGATTTTTATAACTTTTTCTTAAGATATTGAAAATTTTATGTGGTAAATGATCAAAAAGTTGATAAAATAAATATTAGTCCCGTTTCTGGGAAGAAACAAGTCGATCCCGGGAATCGGGAATTCTCAAAAATGAGAAAAATTCCATTCCCGGGAAGCGGGATTCCCGATTAGTTAAGAAAAAAAGTTCCCGGGAAATTTTTCCGAAAAAAAACCAGGATCCCGGGAATTCTCGGGACGGGAATTCCCGTGAGGAATATCTAATCATCCCGTACGAAAAAGTGATGCAAAAGTGTGTAAAAAGTTTAAAAAATACATGCATAAAATTTTTTCAAAAAATGCATTACTTTTGTATCATTTCCATTTGCACAATAATTTGGACATTCATAATTTTTGCAAAGTTTATGCATATTTTATGTAAGCACCAAAATTTTTTTCATTTTTTATAAGCATGAAAATCTGGGTATGAATAATTTTTGCATAATTTATGCATATAATTTTTTATAAAATTTTAAAGCTGGAATATTTGTAAATAACTTGTATTTCATTTTATGCATGTTTATTTATGCATCATTATATTGGTGGATGAAAAAAAAAAAAATTTCCGGTAAAAAAAATTTAACTTGTTTATAGACAATTTATGCATTTTTTATGTATGTCCAATTTTTTTTATAATTTATATGATTTTTATATCATCAATGCATCTCTTTTTCGTACGGTATAAATCCCTTTTTTCCAACAACTTTCAAAATTTGAAAAAAATTTTCAAATACAGCGGCCGCTAACACTTTCACCGCGCATGCACAAGGAGGATGAAAACTTCCTCCTTGTTTTATCAATACAAATCACCTCTGGTAACTTAGTTCATTTTAATGCTAAGTCAAGAGCTATAAATACCAATTGAAAAGAATTTAATCCAAATATAATCATTTCGACAGTGATAACAAGTTTTTCCCGCGAGTTAAAAAAAAAAAAAAAGAAAATGATCTTCAGCAAACTGCTTACACCTCGATTGCCTTCAAAGTTGAAGCAAATAGGTTTAGTGTATATCCATAAAAATTTTTCGAAAAGTTGCGCCTTACAAGAAAAGTTAAGGGTCGCGGTTATCGGTCAAAGCACATTCGCCGCAGGTGTATATAAATTACTACTAAGGGATGGGCACAAAGTCGTCGGAGTTTTCACGGTCCCCGATAAGGGTAACAGAGAAGACCCACTGGGTAAGTATAAAAAAAAAAAAAAAAAAAAAAAAAAAAAAAAATCTTTTCCTTTTATTAAAAAAAATTGCCCCAGTTTATCCCGACGCTGTAGTCATAGTAACGGCAATGATTTCCACCCTCTTTTTTTTTTACCACGACCACCCTTTTTCTTTTTTTCCTTAACTGACCCTGAGACTCAAATGAAACAAGTAAGTGAATTAAAGGACGACCTTGGGCACTAATTTAATTTTTTTTTTCTTCTTTTTCACAGCTACAATCGCAAACGAAAATAACACTCCGCTTTATAAAATCAAAACATGGCAAAAAAACGGGAAAGTTTTGCCGGAAGTTTTGGAAATGTACAAAGAGGTCCAAGCTGATTTAAACGTTTTGCCCTTCTGCATTCAGTTCATCCCCATGGACGTCATTAATTACCCAAAATTAAAAAGTATATGTTACCATCCATCTCTTCTACCGAAACACAGGGGGGTCAGCGCAATAAGTTGGTAAGTATGAAAAAATAATTCGATTTTCAAAAGAAAGAGGTTAATTTTTTTTTTTTTTTTAAGGACGTTAATTAACGGAGATAAAGATGCAGGATTTTCCATCTTTTGGCCAGACGACGGCCTGGATACGGGACCGATTTTGCTTCAAAAATCGTGTAAAGTGAAGCCGAATGATACGCTGGACACTATTTACAGTAGATTTATGTATCCGGAAGGCATAATCGGCATGGCGGAAGCTGTGAACAAAGTAGCGGATGGTACGGCTCCGAAAATTGTGCAACCGGAGGAAGGGGCGAGCTACGAACCCTCGCTGAAGAAAGGGGATATTCAACTTATTAAATGGAATGATTCAGCTCAGAATATTCACAATTTTATCAGAGGTAAGCTTAAGTGGAAAAAAAATTAAAATTAATCAAAATTGAAGCAACATCAACTATATCTGTTCAGTCATACCAGTGGATTAACAGATACGCAGAATTTAATATTTAGAAGTTTTAGAAGTTCTAACAAACTAGTAGTAAATCTCTAGTAATAAAATCTCCAGTGCAAAAAAAACCTAATTGCTTTTCAGTGAGCTAGTACTAGTAGTCCGTTGTGAGTTTAACTTAATACCGTAACAACTGATATAGTTACCATCATACGAGACGGATATTATTATAATTTCAAGTCAGCAGTTATCACTAGTGATTTAATCCTGTGTTTTCAAGTAATAGCAACTTAAAAACATTTAAGTAATTACTAGCTACAGTACTAAATACTCCTAATAACTGATTGTATTACTAATAGTAACTAGCAGCTAGGTGGTAGAATTTTATAATCCAGTAGTTCTACACTAGGGTTAGTAACTAGTAACACTTTATTCTAGGTATCCTAGGATCTAGAATTAGTGCTACTAACTACTAGTTTTAGTTACTAACTCAAAACTGCTAGTGGCTAGTAAAAATAATAGGCAACTAATAATTAATAAGTATTCATTAGTTACAAGCTATTACACTTAAGGTTAAGAACTACTGCTACTACAACAACCGTAGCTTACTTGATACTATTAGTACTCCATTACGAAAACTACCTAGTACTATATATTACAAGTACTTAGCACTATAGCTTGTAATTACTTTAGTTTTTCAAGTAATTGTAGTAATACTATAACTATAACTACTATTACTACAACAGTAGTAATAGGAAAGCACTACTATTACTATTTATCAGTAAAAAAGAGAGCTACTCTAGTGCTAATTATTATTAACTGATTAATGTCGATGGTCCTACTAGGTCTTGTAACTACCTCATTGGCTAGTAGTAGTAACTAGCAACTAATAAAGCTAGTAGCCACGTAGCACAATTACCAGTAACTAACAACAAGTAACTATTATTTACTAGCTATAGGTTAATATAGCTGTTACTTACACCATCATTGATATTGATCAACCTGAAATAACTAGCACTGGGTACTACATACTAGATGTGTGGTTTTCGTTACTCTAGTATAAGCTACTAGTGATTATCATTTATCAAACAGAACTAGTACAATTTATGATTAAAGCTCATTAGTAATACAGCCTTAGTAGTAATTAATTCGCTATTGAAAGCTAACTACTAGTACCAGCAAGGCCATTGTCACTAATCTACTAGTACCTACTGGCAACTAAACTAACTATTAGTAATAGTATTTTGAAGTTTGAAACTAGGCCTAGTTATTTCCTAATAGAACCTAGTGCCAGTAAACAGCAACCAGGAATCAACACTAGTAGCTAAAAGCTATTAACCAGCAGAGAGTGCAATAGCATTAAAATAACAGCGAGCGACTATCTAAATTAACTATAGTAACTAGTCACTATTAGTTACTTAGTAACTATTAAAGTAACTATTAAATAGTAGTATAGTAACTATTAAAGGAACTAATATTATCGTAATACTTTAAATTATATAAAGTAACATAATATTATAGTAAAACTAATATCATAGTAATACTAACTATTAGTTAACTATAGTAACTAGTTACTATAGTTTATGAACCATAGTAATAGTTAGCAACCATAGTAGATGAACCATAGTAATAGCTAATAACTATAGTAAATTTACTACAGTAATAGCTAGTAACTATAGTAAATTAATTATAGTAATAGCTAGTAACTATAGTAAATTAACTATAGTAATAGCTATTAGTAACTGTAGTAAATTAACTATAGTAATAGCTAGTAACTATAGTAAGTAATAGTTGCTTGATAATTTCAGTACTATAATAATTATTATAGTAACTAAAATGTTTTATTATAACTATAATAATATTTTTTAACCAATAAAAATATCATCCAATAACTAGTACTAACATATTGCTACTGCATCCCTTCTTTATGAAATGATAACCCTAGTCGTAGTTTCCACCAGTTATTGCCATTACTGCTACAATGTAATTTACTAGAGTTATTAAAATTAGGATTATTTAATTAATTACTATTACATTAATATTATTTCTCTTAAAAAATTGTCCCCACAGATTCTTAATATTGGTCCACCCATTAATTAATACTACTTGATGTTGCACATTTAGATGGTACCACGTCATTTCACCTCCGTTTATTCTCTTAGTAAAATGTGCCTTAGCAGGCCCTACTTTCCCTAATACTTCTTAATGTTCACACAACTTTTTCCCGACTTTAAAACTTATACTTACTCTTACCTTATTTTGCAGGTCTCGACAGCTCTCCCGGTGCCAAAGGTATAATCGACGGCAAAGAAGTCCGATTCTTCGGTTCCTCGATCTGGAGAAAGTGGATACCTACGGGAAAAGAAATCACCATTAAAGATTTATCAACTCCTGCTATTATACACAATAAAGGACTTCTAATAAAAGGGAAAGACGGGAAACTCGTTAACGTCGAAAGGCTCTCGGTCGACGGAAAAATGATTCAAGCTTCCAAATACGGTCAAACGTCTCAAGCTTCCTCAGGGATCGAACTCACGGAAAATGAAAAAAATATTATTCCGACTGTTAAAAACATTTGGAAAGGGATCCTCAATGCTGAAATCGAAGATTCCACTGACTTTTTCAAAGCAGGAGCGGGCTCTATGGACGTTGTTAGGCTTGTTGAAGAAGTTAAGGACAAAGTTAAAATCGAGTTAAAAAATCAAGACGTGTTCATGGCCACCACTTTCGAAGACTTTTTCGCGAGGTTAATCGAAGTTTCCAGGGATGCAAGCGGATCAAAAACAGTTTCCTATGAAGCGGTAGAATTGAAAGCCAACAATATGAATGTAAGATTTCCGAAGCAGTTGTTCATCAATGGGGAATTCGTCAATAGCGAAGACGGGAAAACGTTGGACGTCATCAATCCTTCGGATGAAAGTGTATTATGCCAAGTGCAATGCGCAGGGGAGAAGGATGCGCAAAAGGCGGTGGAAGCGGCTTACTACGCTTTTGAGGAAGGAGAATGGTCGAATATTAGCGCGAGGGAACGTGGGAATTTAATGTACAAGTAAGTAGGGTAATCAGTAATTCTTTCATAAAAACATTAGGGTCCGGGTCATACTGAATGGGCCGAGTTCCACCAATCCCCTACGGTCAATCTAAGATGGTGGTGGTTAAGTGATCTTCCCAATATTATGAATCTACTGAAGGCAATCGAAGATGACCGATCATGATATTGAACATGTGATTGTCTCTTTCGTCTGCATGTCGAATCATGCGACTAGTGGGGAAGATGTGCTACTAGGGTAAAGGGGTAGGTGTGCTGTTAGGGTAGTGGGATAGGTGTGCTGCTGGGGTAGTGGGATAGGTGTGCTGTTAGGGTAGTGGGATAGGTGTGCTGCTGGGGTAGTGGGATAAGTGTGCTGTTAGGGTAGTGGGGTAGGTGTGCTACTGGGGTATGGGAGTGTGGCCGATCCAGGGTAGGAGTCTTAAAAGTCGCCCATCCAGGACTCCATGTCAGCGCTAATACCGAATCAGGTTTTTTCGGCATAACTTCACCTTACTCATCATTTCTGGAGAGAACATTCTGAGGCTCTCTCGGTTAATTTTTAGAAACGAGAGCTAACCTAATGCACGAGATATAAAGTTATTGGATCTCCTCTTAACCGAAGCCATTCAACGTTGCCACTAATCCACTTACAAATTCTTTTTTTTTTTTTTTTTGATAATTTCAGATTAGCAGACTTAATGGAAAAGCATAAAGAAGAATTAGCGACCATAGAATCACTAGACGCCGGGGCAGTTTACACTTTAGCATTGAAAACTCATATCGGAATGTCTATAGAAACTTGGAGGTATTTCGCAGGGTGGGCCGATAAAATCCAAGGCTCGACCATTCCGATCACCAACGCCAGACCGAATAAAAATTTAACTTTTACAAAAAAAGAACCTATGGGGTAAGCAAGCTCTTAATTTGATAATGACTTCTTTTTTATTTTTTTTTTCTCATGCGTTGACTGCATGATCCACATTCAATTAACTTCCAGCGTTTGTGCTCTTATCACGCCTTGGAATTATCCACTAATGATGTTATCTTGGAAAATGGCAGCTTGTTTAGCTGCCGGCAATACTGTGATTCTTAAACCAGCGGAAGTAACTCCATTAACCGCTTTGAAATTCGCAGAACTTTCCGTATTGGCTGGAATCCCACCGGGCGTAATTAATATTCTTCCGGGAACAGGTAAATATTTACTTATTTTTTTTTCCTCTCTTTCTCTCTCTTTTGCCTGCCTGTTCAAATTTTTTCTTTTTAGGTAGTATAGCCGGCCGAGCTTTGGCCACTCATCCTCTGGTCCGTAAAATTGGCTTCACCGGAAGCACCTTAGTAGGACATAAAATCCTGAGGAAATCCGCGGATTCCAATTTGAAAAAGGTTTCCTTGGAATTAGGAGGTAAATCTCCTTTGGTTATATTCAGCGATGCCAATTTGGATCGAGCCGTTCGCCTCGCCATGCAAGGGGTCTTTTTCAACAAAGGCGAAAACTGCATAGCAGCCGGGCGGATTTTCGTCGACTCGTCCATCCACGACCAATTCGTGGAGAAGGTTGTAGAAGAATTGGAAAAAGTAAAAATCAGCGATCCGTTTGACAGAAGCACGAGCCAAGGTCCCCAAAATCATTTGGCTCATTTGAATAAGTTAATCGCTTACGTCCAACAAGGGAAAAAGGATGGAGCGAAATTGGTTTACGGGGGAGAGCGACTCAACAGACCTGGATACTTTTTCAAGCCTGCCGTTTTTACGGATGTTACGGACGATATGTACATTGCTAAAGAAGAAGCGTTTGGGCCGGTCATGGTAATTTCGAAATTTGACGAATCCGATGGTTTGGATGAAATTTTGGAAAGAGCGAATAATACTGAATACGGCTTGGCGTCGGGGATTTTCACGCAAGATATTAACCGGGCTCTGTATTTCGCGGAAAAGATTCAATCTGGGACTGTTTTCATTAATACTTACAATAAAACAGATGTCGCAGCCCCGTTTGGAGGGTTTAAGAGATCTGGCTTCGGAAAAGATTTAGGTAAGTTCGATAAATTTTGAAATTGAAGTACAGCAACACTCGTTACAGTATATGCAGTATACAGTATATGCAGTATACAGTATATGCAGTATATACTGCATATATTGTATATATATACAATTAACTTCCATGCACCAAAAACGTTTGGAGCATATATAATTTAGAGCAAGTGCAATTTCTTATCCTTGCAAAAGCCTTGCCCCTCCTCCAAAAGCAAGTGCTCGTTGGAGCTACAGACTCGTTAAAAATTTTTTAAAAAATAAAGAAATTTTGAGGGGCTTTTTTCAAAATTATAAGACTTGCAACCACATTAAAAAAATTTAGAACATTGCATGAAGATGCAGATTTAGTTTAAGCGTTCTATAGCTCAAAAATATTAAATTCCGAATTTTTTTTTCTTTCCAGGTCAAGAGGCTTTGAATGAATATTTGAAAACGAAATGCGTGACGATCGAATATTAAAAAAAATTATAACCAAGACGAAAATTTTCAGTATTGTGCATATAGTATTTGTATAAAAAAAGAGAAAATACTAATATAATATAATATAATATAATATTTTAATTAAATATGGTTTTTTTTAACCAAAGGAAAAAAGCTCAAATTTTGAATGTTGTATCTTCAGAAAGGTCAAATTTGAATGAAGAATTTAAAGTTCTAAGTTTAAAATAAAAGGGACGTGTGAGTCTGCCGGTGCTGCATATTAGCGATATTTTAATATGTCTTCAAATTTAACAGGAGAAAGTTCAAACTCTCAGAGTTTTGTTTTCTGAAAGCGTAAATTTAGGGGCATACAACAGCGTCTATTTTGAAATTTGAGCTTCTCATTGTACTTTCCGAAAAGTTAGCAGCACAAAATTGATAATGCAAATCATTTTTTAGTTGTAAAAGCTCAAATTGAAATTTTGTTTCCTGTAAGATCAAAAAAAGGCTCAAAATGCTGGTAGTTTTGAGCTTGTGCTGCTGACGTACTTGCTGGTATAGGTTTGAGCTTTTTATTGTACTGATTTCACGGACGATAATGATTATATAATCACACCGCTGATTTCACGGACCCGTTCACTTCAGGTTGTGTATTTCATTATGATTATATCCATGGTTATAATTATAGTCATTATGATTATAACCATAACGACTGTTATGATAATAGCTATATGATAATAAACTATCATTATAGTTATAATCATGACTATTATTATTATAACCATGGTTATAATCATAATGATGTTATTATCATTATAATCAAGGTTATTGTCATAATCAAAGTTGTGGTTATAATCATTACCGTAATTGTGGTTGTAGTCGTTATGATTATAACCATGGTTTATAACTTTTGATGATTATAACTTTTGTTTTTTACTCCAGTTATGGTTATGTTTTTAATTTATGATTATAACCACGGTTATGATTATATCCAAATCAGTGGTTATGACTATAAGCACAATTATAATAGTGATTATAGCCACACGATTACGGTAATGATTATGACCACAACTTTGATTATGTTAATTACCTTGCTTATAATCATTAACGTAATTGTGGTTATAGTCATTATGGTTATAATCATAATGACTTGAGGTCATTATTAATAATCATAATGACCATGATTACGGTAACCACGACTACGGTAATGATTATATAATCACAATTACGGTAATGGTTATAACCACAGCTTTGCTTATGATAATAACCTTTATTATAATCATAACCAAAGTTATGGTTATAATCACTATTATAATTGTACTAGTAGTACAATTGTAGTAGTTAGAGTCAGGCTCAATGTCCCCGGCGCCACCCAGAACGAAACAAAACAAAATACATATACAGGCTTAATGTACTCAAAGTGTACCTGAATGTACCACCCATATTTCATTTTGTACCGTTCTGGTTTCCTAGGGAAAGTATATCATTGCGGGTGATTTCAGGGACATTCAACTTCACCCGATGTTCCCGATTCAGGATTAAATGATTGTACCTGACAGAGGACCTTTGTACCAAAATGTACCTAGTCAATTTTTTTTTGTACCTTAACCGTTCCGGAGTTATTCGAATTTTTATTGGGTGGCGGCGGAGACACAATCAGGTCAACTGAAAGATTCATAAACGATTTAACAAGGCTTAAAAGAACGCGTTTTGTACCGAAACGTACCGTAAAAATTAAATTTTGTACCCATACAGAATCCGAAAAAATCAAGGTTTATTAAAAACCGCGATTTCCTGCAATTTCGGGTGAAACTCTGGACATGCATTTTAATTTCAAGGAAAGCGTACAAGTGATGCGGCAGGAAGTTAGTATTAGACGTGTACTAAAACGTACCGGTAGAATTGTACTTTGTACCCCTCCCCTAAAAAAAAACAAAATGGTCAGAAAGAAAATTTCATATACCTGATTTTGACCCAGGACACAAAATTAAATTGTTTATAAAGGAATATTTTGTCCTCGTTGTGTACCGGACTCTACCAACCATTTTTGACTATGTACGGATTCCGATCTAGAGAAAATGCAAATTGCAAAGAAAAAAAAAATGGAAAATGACCCACATTGATTTTTCCAATTTTATCAACGGAATCATGGCGTACCCGTTCTGTACCGGACGGACTGTGCCAGGCTCGGAAACGTTTGTACCTTCATGGAAACGTTTGTACCTTCATGGAAACGTTTGTACCAGGCTCGTAAAGGATTGTACCTTTCTCGGAATCGTTTGTACCTTCATGGAAACGTTTGTACCTTCATGGAAACGTTTGTACCAGGCTCGGAAAGGATTGTACCTTTCTCGGAATCGTTTGTACCTTGATTGAATCTTTTGTACCTGACTCGGAAATGTTTGTACCTTGATTGGATCATTGTACCTGACTCGGAAATGTTTGTACATTCATGGATACGTTTGTACCAGGCTCGGAAATGACTGTACCTTTCTCGGAATCGCTTGTACCTTGATTGGATCTTTGTACCTGACTCGGAAACGTTTGTACCTTCATGGAAACGTCTGTACCAGGCTCGGAAAGGATTGTACCTTTCTCGGAATCGTTTGTACCTTGATTACATTTTGGTACAAAGGTCCTCTGTCGGGTACAATCATTTAATCCTGAATCGGGAACATTGGGTGAAGTTGAATGTCCCTGAAGTCACCCGCAATGATATACTTTCCCTAGGAAACCAGAACGGTACAAAATGAAATATGGGTGGTACATTCAGGTACACTTTGAGTACATTAAGCCTGTATATGTATTTTGTTTTGTTTCGTTCTGGGTGGCGCCGGGGACATTGAGCTTTAGAGTCATGATTACGATTTTGTTCTCAAATTTTGGTTATGTTTTTAATTTATGATTATAACCATGGTTATGATTATATCCAAGTCAGTGGTTATGACTATAAGCACAATTATAATAGTAATTATAACCAGAATTAAGGTAATGATTGCCGTAGATTGGGGTGAAGTTGAAGAGGTGGGGTGAAGTTGAAGAGGTGGGGTGAAGTTGAAGGGCCTGAAAAAGTCATTATCAGCACAATTTTTAGCATTATGACTATGCAGCGGAAAATTAGAGAACATTTTTAGTTCACTTCATTGCATTTAGAGATAAGCAGGCGATGCTTAATAGCATTTTTTTAGGCCCTTCAACTTCACCCCAGCCTTCAACTTCACCCCATTCTACGGTATACCCACAACTTTAATTATGTTATTACCCTTGTTTATAATCATAACCAAAGTGGTGGTTATAATCACTACTATAATTGTGGTTATTGTAATAACCACTGTCTTGGATATAATCACAATCATTACCACGGTTATAATCATATAACCATAACCATGGCTATAATCATAAATTAAAATCATAACCATAACTACGGTAAAACCAACAAAAATACTGACCCTTTATTTTTTTTTTACTGCCGATTTATTTTTCGTACCGTCCATTCGAGTTATCTCCTGAATGAAATACTAGCCGAATAAATCATTTTAAGCGAAAAATTTTTCCGGTGAATTTGCTTTTTTACAAGATTAAGGAAATTTTTTTATCAATGTTTTTCCAGGTTGGAAAACCTTAGGCCTATCCGGTTCTCTGTAGAGAGCCTAGAAGGAGAGAGCCGACAACCTAATGAGAGGTCTCTGATTGGTCGGGACGGAACGTGGTACTAGAAATTCAATTAACCTCAACCTGTAGTCGGTTGGTTTTGTTTACATAAAGTTTGTTTATTTTTTTTAAAATGAAACTGGTTGTTCCAAGGCAGAAAGGATTACAATCTTATGTTAGAAATACATTTTGACGTACATTAACGCCGTTAACGGACATAAACCAACAATTGATATGAGGTTAAAAAAGTTTCTAGGACCACGTACCGTCCCGACCAATCAAAAGACAGCTGAAAATTCGTATAGATTGTCGGCTCTCTCCTTCTAGGCTCTCTAGTTCTCTGGATTTCGAAAAGCTTACGACAGATATTTCATCGATTTTTATCTTCTGCTCATTTTCCGGAATAAAATTCAAAAAATATAGTAAACAAACTTCAAATATCCCTCAAAACAAAACATTAATTTTCCAAATTAATCGTTGAATTTCAGAATTTTTAAACGGAATCTTTTACCTACATGGAGAACCTCGACGAATCCTTAAATCTTGACCACAAATATGAATACGAATACGGAGGGGAACAAGAGATATCGCAACCTATAGTTTATCCCAAAGAAGTCGACATAGGTAATTTAAGAAGACGGACCGTCCTACTCTTGTTTGACACGTTTAAAAAATTTTTTTCTTCTTTATACCACAAGACGACGGCATCGAACGATGCATTAAGATCAGATCAGAAATATTCGGAGTGATTCATCAATATAATACAAAATTAGAAGTAATGAGATTCACTTTAACGAACAAGGAAAAGGACGGGATATCTCTTCAGGTTTCGTCGTTGGGAGCTGCTGTCACTGGGATAAAAGCTCCTGATCGGTACAAAAATCCTCTTTTTTTTAAAAGAAATAAAAATAATTTTAATAAAACCCACACTCAGAAAAAAAATTGCTAATGCGAAAACAAAATGCCTTGTGGCAACAAATTTTCTTAAAAATAATGCGAAAACCTTGAAAATATCTTGTCAAAAAACAACCAGTTCGTTGCAAGACAAAACTTGTTCAAAACATTTCCATTTTCTGAGTGCGAACCTTCCAATTTTAGGAAAAATATTTACGAAGATATAGTTCTGGGTTTCGACGACGTTGATTCTTATTTTGGGTACCAAAATCCTGGTTTTGGAAGGATAATGTCCCTTTGTCCCTTACCCTGCGACCTTGCTAAAATCGTTTGGGATTGGGATTTTGATAGGGATGAAGGATCTGTCACATTCAGCACCGCATTTCCTAAAATTGATGTAGTGCTAACCGTCAAATATTCCCTAAACGTGGATAATGAAATAACAGTAGATATAAAAGCTTGTGGTGCTAAAATTTTACCGATAAGCTTAACAAATCAGGTAGTCACTTATTCAGACCTTAAAACTTCATCGAACAATCATTTCAAAATTTGCAATTTGGTTATTTTTAGATTTTCTGGAATTTAGCAGGGCATAGTAAAGGTGAAGAAGCCATGAGGCATCATGTTTTATCACTTAATTCAAGTGTCATATGGAGGCACGATTCTCACAAACTTCAAAATTTTATTTCTGTGGCCGGAACTGATTTGGATTTTAGGATACCAACAATAATGGATAACCCTAAAGTACAAAGATTGCATTTGATTTAAAAAAGTTTAATATTGTAAAACAATCTATTTTTTCAAATTCCCTCCAGCTGTTCGGTGATAACCATTTTCAGCATGTTTACCTGATAACAAAAGGTTTAAAGCAGGGAATGTGTTTTTTAGCTCGTCTGATTCATCCCAGAACTTGTAGATTTGTGGAAATATATTCTGATCATCCATGGATGATTTGCAATACATTTAATGAAATGCCAAAGTAAGTTCAAAGCAATTCCATAAATGTTCGATAAGGAGTTCCATAAGGATTTGAATTTTAGATATGTACCGAAAACTGACAAAATGAAAGAAACTGAGATCAAGGATGAAAAAAAGGCTGAGATGAAAAATAAGAGCGAGATAAGCATGAAAAATATGAGTGATATCAGGATGAAATATATGAGCAAGACTGGAATAAACAATGAGGACCAGACAATGACGAGAAATGACAGCAAAGGAAAATATAAGACATCAGACATAGAGCTTGGCGGTGAAGACAAGATCAATGAGTTAGAAGGAAAAAAATTGTCAGTTGAAGATAATTATAAAGGTGATTACAATGAACTAGGAGGCAAAAGAGAAAATGATGAAGAGAGATCTGAATCAGAATCTGACGAAAGTGAAACAAGTTCATCAGAAGAGTCTGTGTATTTAGAAGAAATATTTGGAAAAGAGAACTCTGTCTATAAAAAATACGGATCGTTTTGTATAAGTCCTAGTAGCGATTTAAGTGGATTTGATCCGCTTTTAAGGCCGGGAAAATCGTATTCACATAAAATCGTGTACAAGATAGGAATATATAGAAGGTACATGAAATCGAAGACTCCGAAATCGCAGCAAAGAACTGAAGAAACGGAAGAGATAGGCTATCAAGGAATTACTGACATAGAAAAAGAATAATTAATTGAAATGCTCTAAAATAAATTACCTGTACAGACTGCATAATATAAATAAATATGACGACAAAGATAACCATAAAAATAAGAGCACCATCAGTACTCACAATTATTTATTATTATTACTGTTATTAATTAATTAACCTTCCCGCACGCGAATCACGCCCAGCATTCACGAACTTTTCGGCCATATTGAAAGCAGATGGCAGCACCAGTACTTTACCTTCAGTCAGAACCTCTTTTTTAAAAAAATATTAACGTTTCCTTACCATTTTTTCATTTTAATGAGCGTAATCCTGCCGAATTTAGAAAATACCTTTTTCAAAATCGTATTTCTAACATTTGGATATAAAATTAATTCGCAACCCCTTATGGATCGCCTACCGATTTCTGGTGTAGGCAACCCGACATGCATGTATTATAAAATTTATCTTCCACAAAAAGAGTTTTAGATCCCGTATAGATTCAAATTTTATGTCAGAATGAGGCGTTAAATGTTGGTACAGAATAAAAAAAATCATAAAATTAATTTTGGAAGTAAAGATTTAAATTTTTGGCGCATTACGCTACCTGTTGGAAAAAAAGAAAAAGAAAAAGAAACAGACGTGGTTCCAGATAAAATGTTAACACATTGTCAACACATCAACATAAAAACAAAAACAATCTGTGATAAAATAAAAACAACTTGTGTTTTTTTATTGGGGCTTTTTATTTTACGTGTTGCTTGTTTTTCTTATCAATTTTCTGTCTGCCTCTATCAGATTAAATCGTTAATAAAGCACTTTTGCAATACAAGTGTTTTAATCGAATAATTTTGATGAAAATTCAAATTTGTCATACTAGGTTATGACTCAATTTTATGCAATATAAAACTGACGGTAGTTAAATACAATGCCTCAACCTTTTAACCCTGAAAAGGCAAGAAGAAGAAAGAAAAAAACTAAACCTCAAAATGAATTAGCAATATTACAAGAAACAAACAATGCTCAGCCAAAAATCGTAAACCAAGTTAATGATCAGTCATATGTTGTTGTGCCTGATCAACTTAATGGATTTGAAAACCCTGGGGCAATTAAGAAGAAAAGACAGAGGAAAAAGAAAAAAATTCCGATTGAAAATGAGGCACATGTTTTACATCAAAGTGAGGGAATTTCCCAAAAAAGAGAGAATAGTCTGAAGGGAATTTATGGTTACAAGGCTCTTTTTCAGGGATATCCAAGCATTTTAGAAGTTATGGAAAAAAGGGACAGAGACGGAACAAATAAAAAAAACACCATTCCAAATGATTTAGTTCCACTTCAGGAAATAGGGAATGCTGTGCCAAAAATCAAAAATGAAGTAGAGGATTCTTCTCATGCTGCCGTGCCTCACTTTCGTGAATCTTCTGAAAATTCAGTAATTAAGAAAAAAAGGAACAGGAGTAAGAAAAAGAAAAAAATCTCAATTCAAAATGGAGGACTATTTTTAGATCAAAATCAGGGACTTCTTTCAGATAAAGATGATGCAACTTTTCAAAAAGAAAGCATTTCTCAGTTAGAAGTAGAAAATAAAGTGGACGATTCTTGTGCCTTCATGCCTGATATACATGAATCTCTAAATGATTTATTAATTAAGGAAAAAAGGACTAGAAATAGGAAAAAGAAAAAAACCCAAATTCCTACTGAATTAAGAGTGGTTAATGAAATTAACAGTGCCCAGTTAAAAATTGATGATGAAGTTGCATCTTGTTCTAAAGCAAATCAAAAAAGTTTTCAAATCGAGAAAGAAGCTTTAAATCAAAGAAAGGGAACAGTAATGCATCTGTCATTGGATTTGAATCGTCAAGAAGTAAATGATGCTGCAAAGCGTCAAATATTTAATTCTTGTAAAAATCTGACTGCATCTGAAGTGGTAATTTATATTCATTTATTTAAACATGCTTTCCCATATAATTCCATGCTTACATAAGTTTTTTTTTTTTTCTCATATTTTTTTTTAAAGAATGATCCTGGCATAGCTTGGATGGATAAAATCATGAAGCATTTTTTTTCTTTTGATGATCAACTGCCTTTAATAGTTACTGCTTTAGAAGCTAACGAGCAATTTTATAAACAAGCAGATGCTTCTCTTAACACATTCCAGTCATTTTTCAACGAAACATTACCAAGAGGACTCAACTTCTGTGCTAAACTGTTTGGCTCTGCCTATACTCACATCGCTCTCAAAGATAGTGATATTGATATTTTTCTGGATTTTGGTAAGGGTTAATATTTTTTTAAAAAAATTATTTTTTTTTAAACTCATTTATGTTTTTTAGGTTCCTGTCAGAAACCAGATAATTTGCAACAGCTTATTTATAAAGCTTTAAAAAAACAAAAGAAGATTTTTAAGTTTTCAATGGTTTGGGCAATAAAAGCAAAAGTGCCAATCGTCATGTGCAAAAGTTTTTCTGGATTATCTTACGATATATCATTTTCCCAGCCTTTTGGATTGTACTCTAGCTTTTTGATTGACTTTTTGTTGAGTCTGGACAACAGGTTGGAATGCAATTGACTGTTTAATATTTATGCAATACTTAATTTTTTTTTTTTTTTTTCAGGATTCGTCTGGTTATTGTTATTCTCAAATTTTGGACTAAAAAAAATGGTCTTTCAACTTATATATCAAGTTCTACAATAATTCTTCTAGTCGTATTTCTTCTTCAGCAGTGTGAATATCCGATATTACCTTCAATTTATTCGCTACAAAAAAATTGCAACGATCCGAACATAATCGAGGGTTGGAATGTTTCGTTTTCCAAAGACAGAAACTTAGTGCCAGCTTTCATGAACACTTTCTCTGTTTACGACATTTTAAAACTGTTTTTTGAGTACTACGGAGCTTTAGATTTTGAGTCTTATGTTATATGCCCTTATTTAGGGAAATTATTGCCCGTGAGCGATTTAAAAAATTTAGAAAATTTACCCGTCGAATTTGAGTTGTATAAAAAGTACGTAGACGAGCATCCGAATGAAAATTTCACCTTTTCCGGTGTCATGCATTTACAAGACGCTGTCATTCACAATCGTAACAGAACTAAAGACGTAACCACCAGAAAACGAAAAGAATTCGCTAAAAAATGCCAGGAAGCTTTGAAAATTTGCCTGGAAGAAGAGAGCAGGAAAAGCCAACGCGATTACCAATGTACTTTCTTTTACGAATTATACAAACCCACAAAATCGTTTTTTTATGATATAAATGATAAATTACCAATTATTGAAATATTTCAAAACAAGAGAGATGCCGGATTAAGTAATTCCGAATGGGTTGACGAGGTTTATAAAAGCTTGTTTACAATATTAGTAAAAGTTCTGAAATCCCCCGTGATCAAAAGTCGTTCCGAATTCAAAGACAATGAAAATTTGGAAGAACTCGTTTTGGTTTGCCCATTAGATTATAATTATTTGGACGAGACACTGAGGGAAGTTGTTGGTAAAATGGTACCCCGTAAAATGGGTTTCTTTTTAGACAGACAAGAAAAAATTTCTAATTTATTGTACGAAAACGTTTTTAAAGGCAAAGCGAAAGAAGCTGCCGAATTAAAAATTTTGTGCCTTCCGAAAAAAAATCCAATGAGGATAAGGATTAATCTTTATAATTTTAAAGCAATGAAAACTACGAAAGAATTCATACTGAAAGTATGCCATTCGTTACAACGAATCTTGCCGACTTGGTTCGAAAAAAGCGTTAAAGAGCTACAGTGAAACTTTGTAATATAAAATTTGTAGTTGACTGGAAAAATGACAGATTTTACCGCAAATTCAATTATTATCATTCATAAAGACCCCCTCTCAAAAGTGATGACGTCATAATTAAATGCCCTTCAATTATCCTCTTATTAATTTTAGTGATTGTGCAATTATTACGTAAGCAAAGCTTTAAAAATTCTTGACCTCCCCCCACCCATCCTATTTGCAAATGTAAATTTAACATAGCATAAGATTTTTGCGACCCCCCTCCCTTGCCCTCAACCTCTTAGAGAATTTAGTTTGCGGTAAAAATCCTCATTGTCCCAGAAATGTATTATATTCAAATTCATAAATATAAAAAATATTTTATTACTTTTTAATTTTGATTATTTTTTATATAATTATTTATATACTGTATATTCCTGAATGTATGTGAATCACAATGTTCATTTGTACAAAAAAAGGTCAATTCAGTAGTTAGACTGTCAAACTCTTATGTATTACAGATCACTAACCTTGTGATGAGGATATCCTGTCCTGGCCCCCAAGAAATAGACGAGTAAGGATCAGACTCAAAATCATTTTTCAGTGCATCATTTCTATACAGTCATCAAATTCATGAAGAGAAGTCGATTTAGGGTCCGTCTTCACGCGGTTTCACTTCAAAACACGTCTGTAAATGCCGTCTTGATATAAATACTAGGGTGGATCGAAAAAGGCGAATTTTTGAATTTCAAAACGCCTGATATGGGGATCGATGCCTTTTTATAATACTATTAACCCTCATTTTTTTCAGATTTTTTGAAGGTCATCTTGAGGTCGCGCAATGACCTTGAAGTTTTTCAAAAGCCCATATAAGGGCAAAAAATAAGAATTTTTTTTTGCTGAAAAAAGTATTGCTTCCTATCGGAAATTTTGCGTAGATTACGAAAATGAAGTCCAAAATCATTTTAAGTGTTCGGTTTTTGAGCTTTACTCCTATTTTCTAAACCCTGAAATACTTTAGACTGCTTCTCCTTTTACCTTAAAAACTGTACACAAAAATAAATTTTGGACTTCATATTCGTAATCTACGCCAAATTTCCGATAGGAAGCGATACTTTTTTCAGCAAAAAAAAAATTCTTATTTTTTGCCCTTATATGGGCTTTTGAAAAACTTCAAGGTCATTGCGCGACCTCAAGATGACCTTCAAAAAATCTGAAAAAAATTAGGGTTAATAGTATTATAAAAAGGCATCGATCCCCATATCAGGCGTTTTGAAATTCAAAAATTCGCCTTTTTCGATCCACCCTAATAAATACTTGTTTTAAGCCTTTGAAGCAAACGATCTATGTGGCGAATTAGTAACTTATTCTCTGAGCGTGACCAAGAATAAGATATCCCTTTTTTTCGTTTTCGTGTAATAAAATAACTACTCTTTTGTTGTTCACTAAGAAACACTAAAATGAGCTTTAGGGCTGTTCTGTTAAGTGCCCCGAATGACGAACAAACAAAAACACCGTTAAGGACATGCAGCGCCCCTTGCGGAATAGTTTTGCAGCTGACAAATCCACCATTTAGAAATTATAATAATAAATACCGGTATTTAAATAACAATCATTACTTTTTTGTCCGGTATTAGCATAATCTAAACAAAAACACTGACCATAGTATTTTAATAGTATTTAAAAGACTATGGAAATGTGGAATAGTCTGTAGCTTGGTGAATAATTGGCAGAACAATAAGCTAAAAGATTGTCAGGATTTGTTCGGGTTAAAAAATTAGCATGTTTGTAAATTTTTGGCAAATTAACTAAACATTTTTCTAAAAAAATTTTGGAAGAAAATTTTAAGAAACTTGAAAAGAAAATTCTACCGTAGACAGGCAGAGCTTTGGGCACCTACATTTTTGCAATTACTTTCTGCATTTTAAAAAAAATAAAAATTCGTAAACGTGTACCGGTATCAGTTAAAAATATACAAAGTCAGCCTGTCAAGCACAATTTTATGTTTAAAATACTAGGGATTGCAATACCGGTTTCGGTAATACCGGTAATACCGGTATTAAGCCAAAATTTGGAAAACGGTAATACCGGTATTTGTGGGCGGTATTACCGGTATCGCGCTTATTTATTTTTAAACATACAAAATGATAAAAATCACCCTTTTTAACCGAGAAAAAAAAACTCTCTTGAAAAAACCTAAATTAACTTATTATGCATATAAAACGGTGTAAGGGTGGTTTTTCAACAAAAACAGGTCAAGATTGTGAACGTGCTTAGACCTTACTTTTGCGGATTAGTTTTATTTAGCACATTTACAAAAGGCTACCGCAATAAAAATTACCCTCAAAAACTCCGAATTTCTTACAATTTTTTTCTTCATATAATTTGCGAATTTTAAAAAATGTCTGGTTTAGGTTTATGGGCCTTTTCAATTGGAATTTTATCGTTTCTCAGAAAAAAGGAGTTTGGAAATATCCTCTTTATTATCAGCGTTTATTTTTAGGTACATACAGCTGTGGCGGGTATGTTTTTTGCATATTTTTATCACTCGGTTTTTTTAGTTTTATTCAAAACGCGATCGGAGGTACATGAAAAAAAAAATCGAACTATGAAAGTTTTTTTCTTTTTTTCCTATGCAAGTAAATAGTTAAAAGTAAAAAGTGAAACACCAAGTAAGGGAAATGGATAGCAAAAATAATTCTCCTTGGGAATATTTTACGCGGACAAAAGATGAAGGAAAATGCAAAATTTCAGGATGCGGGAAAAAAATCAAAGCTTCTGGAGGGAGCACAAGTGGCCTTCATACGCATTTACGAACAATTCATAATATTAATTTACTGAAAGGGAAACGGGTGGAAAAAAGTGAGAAAGACCCAGATGATCCAAAGTGTGTCAAAGTTTCGACTTCGAGTTCGAAAGTTGTAGTGGAAAGCAAAGAAAAAATTGTGGGATTTTTTAAACCTATTATTAAAATTGACAAGACTATCCCAGCAATAATTTCGCGTTTGGTAGCAAGGGACGGACTCCCATTTTTAAAAATTTGCACATCGTACGACATTCGAGAAATGTTGAAACGTCAAGGAGACTCAAACATTCCAAAATCTTCTAACACGGTTCGGAAAATTGTTTTAGATTACGGGAAAAATATTCGTGAAGAGCTTTCATCTGAGTTCTCGAAATTGAAGACCGACCAAGAAAAGTTCAGTGTTACCCTCGACGAATGGACATCTAAGAAAGTGAGAAGGTACATGAATGTAAACGTACATACTGATAATAATTTTTTTAATCTTGGCTTAAGCAGAGTTTGGGGTAAAATGCCTGCGGAAAAATGTATTGAAGTCTTTAATGAAAGAATAGGTATTTTCGGTCTCTCCTTAAATGACATTGTTGCTGTTACTACCGACGGCGCATCCGTAATGATAAAATTTGGAAAGCTACTAGGCATTATACACCAGATTTGTTTGGCCCATGGCTTACATTTGGCTGTAATTAAATGTTTATATGGAAAGACCCCTAAGGCTGGGACGAATGAAGACGAGGAAGGGGATGAAGAAGACGACGAAGTTTTCTGTGATGAAGAACTTGATCAAGAAGGATTAAATTTAGAGGTAATTGAAGAAGATATATGCGTGGATGAAATTTTGAACATTGATGTGAAAAATTTAATAATCAAAATTCGAAAAATAATAAAAAAATTTAGGAAGTCGGTTACAAAGAATGAAGAATTTCTACAGAAAGAAGTCAAGGAGAAATTTGGGAAAGAAAAAGTTTTATTGTTGGACGTAAAAACCAGGTGGAATAGTCTCCTTGACGCCTTGGAGCGATTTTACGAGCTCCAAGAATGCATCCGATTAGCGTTCAGAAAATTAAAGATAGAGTTCGATTTTTCAGAAACTGAAATGAAGTTATTACAGCAAATAATTACTGCTTTACAGCCAGTGAAAATTGCTTCTGAAACCTTAGGTTTAAAACAAGCAAACTTGTTAACTGCTGACGTCACGTTAAGGTTTATGTTAGATGAGTTGTCAAAGCAAAATTCTCCCATAAGCGAAGATCTGCTGGAAGAACTTAAATTCCGAATAAGAGAAAGGAGAAATGAAGTTACGGACGTTTTGCAATATCTGCATGATCCAGAGGGATATTCAAAACTGGAGGAAGATTACAGAATTTTTAACGGAACATCAAAGGCTGCAATAACCAAAAAAATTATCGAAATAGGCGAAAGACTTTGTTTTAAAGAAAACGTACAGGATTTATCAGAGAAGCAAGCAAGCGGAAATGGATCTACAGAAATTTTGGAAATTACAGACTCGGTTAACGTCGATGAAGATAATAAAGACAGTGAAAAAACTAGCTTTTGGACCTTAAAAGAAAAACTCCATTCACAAATTAAAGCTACAATGAATAAAAGTGATGAAATCGAACAAGAACCAGGAAATCTTAGCGAGCTAAGTAAAGTTTTAAAGAAAGAATTAGTTGTTTTTAGTAGAGAAAAAAAAAGAAGAAAATATTTGAAATTAATTTATAAATATTTACTAACGATTAAACCGACTAGTGTGGAGTCTGAAAGAGCTTTTTCTTCAGCAGGTTCTGTGTGTACAAATCTAAGAACAAATTTGTCAGATATAAGCCTTGATATTATTTGCTTTCTAAAGGCTTATTTTTTAAAAAATAAGGATTTATATATTTAAGTTTTTAAAAATTTTAGCAATTTTTGGTAATTTTAGCATTATTTTCCGCTAATAAAAAGTTCATGACTTGTAAATAAGCAAATTATTTAAAAAAAAAAAAAAAAAAAAAAAAAAAAATTCTAAATACCGGTATATACCGGTAGTACCGGTATTCGGTATTTTTTTTTCGGTAATACCGGTATTAAGGATTCCGGTATTATTGCAATCCCTATAAAATACTAAGTAGTTTCAACAAAAAAAAAAAAAAATTCATCAGTCTAAATAAAAGATATAAAAAAATAAATCAAGTTTATAAAAGGAATCAAATGTGTTTGATTAAATTAATTAATTGCATCAGTCGAACTATTTCTTTATTATCACAGTATCCACATACAAATAAGGAATGAATGTTTTTTTTTGTAAAATCAAAACGTACATTTTATTTCTTAAAATAAGTAAATGTTTGATCATGTTAACAAAACTAAATTCTATTCGATTAAAATTTTCGAAATTCAAGTATGAAAGACAGAAAACATCCTATAGCAAAAGTAGTATACATCTATAAATTTTGCATTCTAAAATATGATTTGCAACACCTTTACCGCCGATACAGAAAATTACAAGTGATGCTTATTTGAAGGGTATCAATTTTCGCGCAAAAAAAAGTTCGATTTTTCTAATAATTATAGGTAAAACCAGGAATTCAGGTCTTTTAAACAGCGTCAGAAATATTTTAATAAATATGCATTCTTTTGTTTTTCTATCTGAAAAGCATATAGTTTATAATATATGCGCTACAAATTTCCTTTTGTAAATATGATGAATAAGTACTTTAAAAACTAAATCGGTATCAAGATTTTTCTTCGTCTACCATTTAAAAACAGCTTCGTTCTTACAACAAACACGGTTCTATTTTTTTCAAAAAAAAAAAAAAAAAATCGATTGCACTGCATGTTAACTGTTGATACAATTTTTTTTTAAAAAAAGAAAAAAACAAATTCAAAGATTCTATCTATTAATAACTTCATTATGTAACATAACATACCTTTGGTAGGCCTTTTAAAAAAATCACACTTCGATAATTAATAAACATAATCATTGATTTGAATACAAACGAATAAATAACATTTATTGTTCTAAAAAAAATTACAACAAAAAGAGCACTTATAAAATATTTATCGTTGCATGAAATCAGGTACGTTAATAAAAAAAACGGGGTCCAAATTTTTGATTTAAAAAGCGGTTTAAGGCATCACTTTTTTTGCTTGCATAACAAAAGATTGTCCAATTATAAAAATCAATTTTTTAAATTTATTTAGAAGCCCGTCAATATTATTAAAAAATTAAAAGCTTTTAAAAATACTGAATAAAGTTTTAACAAAAAAAAAAAAAAAATTATGCGTTTAAATAAAAGATATAAGAAAATATGACCGATTTTAATAAACTTGATTAAAGGAAAACCTTTTTAAAAAAATAAAATTTTGAAAAAAAAAAAATTAAGAAAGAGATCCTAAGTAGAAGTTTTGAACTTCATTTGTTTTAAATATTGTTTTGATTCTGAAGATTGCTTTCCTTAAATATGTGACTAGCAATGGCTACAGCGCCTCCCTGTAAAAATCTAACGAAATTATCCCCGACCAACGGGCCCAGTGCATATAAACCAGGATGGGCTCTTATGCATTTGTGACTAAAGGGTTCTATGTGAATCGGATTCACTTTGCAATCTACTGGTTTATTTACGTCGATGCCTAAAGTCCTAAGTTTCCTAGGTAAAAATGATAGGTCGGGTTGTGAACCTATTAAAACGGCGGCTGTAAAGATTTTCACTGTTTCCTGGTTCCCGGCCGAATCGCATAAAACTACTTTATTGTCCTCGAGGAATTCCGTGACCTGATATCCAGGTAGGGGTCGGTAGTCTGGACTTGATATCGATCCCTGCATGAGTTGATAGACCTGTAGGGAAAAAAAATTATGAACAAATTGAGTTTACCAACGAGAAGGGGGCTAATAGCCGAAAATGGGCAAATTTTCACTTAAAAAATTTTTGACATTTTTAAAATTTAAGTTTTTGGAATCATCTCACCCCCCCAAAAGAAAATGAGAAGTATCGGCTACCCGGCCCCCGGTAAATGTTTTAAAATCTGAGGTCGAAAAACTGGCTTAGGAAATTTTCTGGGTCCCTGATTTCAAATCCGAAGTCAGATTTTAAAAATTCAAAATGGCGGATCCAATATGGCGGACAAAATTTGACAAAATCGAGTTATTTTGATCAAAATTTGTACATAGGGATTTTCAGGGATGCTGATTTCGAATCTGAAGCCAGATATTAAAAATTCAAAATGGCGGATCCAATATGGCGGGCAAAATTTGTCAAAATCGAGTTATTTTGACCAAAATTTGTACTTAGGGATTTTCAGGGACGCTGATTTCGAATCTGAAGTCAGATTTTAAAAACTCAAAATGGCAATAGCTCCGCTCCTAAGCATTAAAATTTTTAAAAATACCAAAATTCGTACCTCATGGTATTCCGGATACATTACAGCCGGTAACGGAGTCGGAGGTGACGATCTTCTAAATGCATGAATTACTGGATAATTTTTCCTCCTTGCAGTCAACGTTGCATCGGCCGCACTTAGCCCGGCTCCCACGACCAAAATCGGTAGCTTTTCCACCTCTTCCCCCTTTTCCGGATGTGAACAACGCCTGTTACAAAAAAAATATTTCCCGGTCTCTCCTTCGTCCGTCCTTAATTCGTTTAAAGAAAGATGCCTTTCCTTTTTTACGGGCAAAGATTCGGTAGGAGTGTTGTTCGTTAACCAAACGTTATCGCTATTTTTAACAGTTTTACCATCACTAAATTCGTTACTATGAATGTAACAGTTTATGTTCTGCATTAGCTCGTGATTGTTTTCCTGTAACACCGAATTGAAATAAACCTCGTTTATATTTTGCACCTTATCGTCCTTCAACCTTTTCGAATCCGCTTCGATCATCCCGGATTCCGACAACTGTTTCGGTATGTTATCAGTCGATTTCAAAATGTTCCCGACGGATAATTTGTTCGACGTCTCGCTACATAACAAAGAACTGTTCGACTTCGTTTTCATTAAAATTTTGTCCTTCCGCGGTAAAACCCGTACTTTGGAACCGCTCGGAGGGTGCCAAAGGCTCTCGTCCAGAGAAACATTTTGTATGTTATCGAAGGAAGCGGAAATTTTTAAGTCCCTGTGCTTTTTCGTTAATTTCGAATGGTTCTCCTCGTCGGTTGTCGAAAATTCCGAATTGGATATTTGATCTTCGAGACCTTTGAGGTCGTGAGTTACGAACGGAAAGGATTCCCCGGGTACTCCTAAGCAGCCGGCTTTGTCCGATGCTCCTGTAGCTAACACTAAATGACGGCACTCGTAGCTTACGGTGGCGCCGTTTGCATCGTTCACCCATACCCGCCATCTTGCTCTTCTTCTCGGCTAAATAAATGAACAGAAAATAAGAATTAATTTTTGATGATAAGTTAGCATGAAAAATTGGCAGACATGTTTATTCCCGCTGTGTCAGGGAACAAAACGTGGCGGCCAAAAACATCGTCTGCTCCTTGCACGGCCGTGTAGAAGAAAAATCCTCATTTTACAAATTATTATATAACTTTAATTTTAAATTCGGCTTGACCTAAACAAAGCTTAGCCTTTTTAGACAAAGTGTACATTTTGTATAAATTTTTAATCAGTTTGACACACAAAACTGACCTTAGAGCTTCGTTCTTTGACTTTAAAACAACAGTAACGAACCTAAACATAGCTTTCCATTTCATTAAGAAAAAAAAAAAACTAAGAACAAAGTAATTATTCCAATTATCCAACTATGAAAATTAATTTTCCATGTCAAAAACATTAGAAGGCATGACAAGGAAAAACAGGAAGTGTAAAAATCACAATATTAACACATCAAGAAACGTGACAGCGTCGTTAATTTCCCTCAGTAAATTGATTTTAACAGATTTTTTTTTTTTTTTAAATCGAAGGAAGCGTAGGACAATATGTCTACAGCGATGCAATTTACATACCTTACAGGTCAAGGGTTGCACCATGGTAACAGTTGTGTTTGGTGCAAAATTTCCGGCGAGTTTGTTTTTTTCAACATATTCCAAATAATATTTAGCTACGGCGGAAGCAGGGGCTCTACCTTCTCTGTATTCGTTAAAATCTAATCCTGGTAAGGCCATCCATCGCCCAGGGCTGATAGTTAAGACATGATCTGCTACACCCTAAAAAAGAGATATATTTTTATATTAGAGGAATATTTCCGGGATATTTCCGGAATAATTATATATATTTTTATATAATGGAATATTCGGTAAGTATTACTCCTGTGGGGAAATTTGGGGAATCTTTAAAAGTATCGATTAAAACAAATGGCAAAATTAACGGGGAATAAATTTGTCATACCCAGGGGAATGTTGCCAAAAACTACCAGAAATATTTCCAGAGGAGAGAGATTTTTCGGCCGAAAGACCGACTTTCGGCGTTATCAAGGAATTTATTCCTCCTGTCCAAGAATTTGGGAAAAGTTTTAGAAAGTATTAAAAAATGGAATAAATATCTTTGTAGCATACCGTCCTATGCAAGGTAATGTTTCTAGATATTCCCGTAAATTTTTATTTTCCATCCAAGGGAATATTCATTGCTTAAAGCCCTGGGCCTAATTAAAAACTGTCAAGTCAGCATTATTTCCTCTGATTCACGTGATGATTGATCGGTCTAATCGAATGCTGACCTAACCCTACCGACATGCGCAAATCTTAAATGTTATGACTTTTTTTTATCCTAATCCAGACAGTTGTATTTTAAAAAAAAAAAAAAATATTGCCGCCACAAGGTCAAGAGCGGCTTTTTTAATTGTCGCACGTGGGGTTCAAGGTATATTTTATCTCAATTATTTATTATTAAATATGTAATTAAAATTGAAACGCAACAAAGTCAGTCGCAAAATTTTCACAATTTACTACTTTTAAATTAAAAATGGATTTTAAATTTAAAAAAAAAATACTCAAAAATTTCCACACGAGATTAAAGTTTACTTTCTTTAAATTTTTTTTTTTTCCGTCGAAAGGTTATTCCGGTCATCGGCGAAGGGTCGCGACACTTATTAAAATTAAACATAATTTCTATATAAAAATTATATTGCAAAGTCAGCAATGTAATTAATCCGATCCCCTTTATCCCTTTTTTCTCGATAAAAATAGCAATTCCTGAACCGATAACGTTCGAGTGGAAACGCATAACGATGATTTATGATATCGGACTTGATTCGATCAGACGGCGAGTGTACAAAATCCAAGAGGAAAAAAAAAAAAAAAAAAAGTTAAATAATTACCTGCCAAGTTCCACCCGGTTGGCCCTTCCCTAAGACGATGTGATCCAGATATTTATTAGTTTTTTTCCAATGTAACAATGACGGCCATTCCAATCCCATGTCAGCTCCAGGATGTGTCATAGCATCGATTAAAAGTGACACGGGATTCTTGGATCTTCCCTCGATTCCCTGAAAAGGAAGAGAAAAAAAATGTTTAAATTTAAATTATGCAATAGGTACTCAAGTCCTGATAAAAGAAAAAAAAATTGATTGTGGTTTTTAACTGCGCACTCGGTTAAAAAGAGACGAGCTCCACGAGATAATTTTCAAGGTCGACAATATATTAATTTTTGAATCCATAATTCTTAATCAAACGAGATCAAGATATGAGATCGATTTTAAGGCGCGACAAGTATGCGGTGGTGAAAAACCAATATTAAAATAATATTTTGGGCAACGTTTTCGTAAAAAGCAACAAAAAAAAAAAAAAAAAAAAAAAATTAATTTAAAAGCAAAAATTTCTGTGACAAAACATTTTCTTAAAAAACATGGGACAACAATAAAAATATCTTCTCAAGAACCAACATGTCCGTTGTCGCGAAAAATTTTTGCTCTGCCCGTTTTGTTGCAAGATAGAACATGTTCAAAACGTTTCCTTTATCTGAGTAAAGTCGGAATAAATTTTGCAAAATAATTTTTTAAGAATAAAAAAAATCGATTTCGAATTAAAAGCCCAAAAAAGCTAAAAACAAGTTAAATAAAGTCGAACCTTCATCACTGACTATCTAATTGAACTTTTGTGTTTTTTTTCTTCATTTTCATATTTTTAAAAACTGAAATCGAGATCACATCTCGTGAATGTATGAACTTCCAATGCGATCTCGATTTCAGTTTTTAAAAATATGAAAATGAAGAAAAAAAACACAAAAGTTCAATTAGATAGTCAGTGATGAAGGTTCGACTTTATTTAACTTGTTTTTAGCTTTTTTGGGCTTTTAATTCGAAATCGATTTTTTTTATTCTTAAAAAATTATTTTTAGCTTTTTAGTTTCTGCTTTAGGGTAATTCTCTAACCAAGTCAACATTAGAATTTTTCATTCCTTGGACTAAAAAGTAGACCATAAAAATTGTTTTCCTCGGAATAAAAAATATTTTTCTTTGCAGGTATCGAAGGTAAATTTCAAGACTCGACCAATTACGGCCCTCGGCTTCGCCTCGAGCCGTAAACTTGGTCTCGTACTTGAAATATTTACCTTCGACACCTGTAAAGAAAAATACTATTATTTTTGGAAAATTTTCTTTTAAAAAACAATTTTTTTTTTTTTTTTTTTTTTTTTTTTTTGCATTCATATTTTCTATTTGTCTTCCTTTTATTTAGAGCTCAATACCAGAAACTGTAATCATTTTATAGTGGTATTTTCACTTAAAAGTGATATATTTGCTAGACCCCCGCAAACGTACAAATTATTTCTTATACCTAAAACTACGTTCCTAAATGTCTAATTTTGAGTAATCCAAGTCGCTATTTATTCATTAAATGCAGTAAACAGTAAAATGGCTCATCTTCACGCAAAAAAAAATTCATTTATAGCTGGTATCGGGATTACGGGGGTAGCTATGCAATCCGAAGTACGGAGAATTGCTCGCGTGCTAGAGCCATAAGCACATTATAAAGCAGGCGAGCAATTTTCGGTTGTTTGTTTTTTGTAACACAAGTTGCCTATATGTGTTAGCTTATGAGCGCCCGTTTTCCCTATACCAGCTATAAAGATTTAGTTCTTTACAAACAGTAGCCATTTTTTTTTCTAATCTAAATCTACTTTTGTTAAGAATACTTCCTTCGAAGAAAAAAAAAATTCTATACAAAAATTTAAATTTGGCGCTTTCAAAAAAAAAAAAAAAAAAAAAAAAAAAAAATTCTCAGATGTTTTAAAATTAATAAACACATACTGTTTGATCTCACTCAAATGAAAGCTAAGGCCATTTAATTCTTATTACCTGATTTTCTATCATTTTTAACTAAAATCATCGACATATTTGTGTTTACAAACAATTTTTTTTAAGTTTACACCAATGATAAATTTGATTGTAAATACCTCATTACTCTTAAGAAAGGGCTACCGGTACCGTTATATCATTTTTCATTTTCGCAGCATAAGAAAAAAAAAATAAAAACAATCTAACTAAAACCATGTTCCTCTTTACTCACAACAAATGCGCTCACACATAAACTTAATTTTATTATCGTACTTAAGAGCTCAAACGACGTGAATATGAATGCAGGTCAAAACGATAAGACGAGTCGCAAACAGCTTTTTTCAAACAACAACATTGAATCATAAGAAGACGTTTAAGCACATATATTCTTCCCACCTTGCAACCGTCTTCCTATTGTATTAAATGTTTTATGATTTGAGGATTTTTAACTTTATTTTAAGAAGATCCATAACATCATGCATTGACGGTTCCGTTTTTTAGTTTTATTAGGAGTTTTTTTCCGCGTGACAGAGATTATTCGAATATATATATATATATATATACACAAATCCAGTCGCCACTGAACACATGGAATCTCCTTCTTTCTACGAAATCGATTAAAAAAAAAAAAAAATTGACTTGGTTGATGTCTCATTCTCATTAATTTTTTTTTTATCGAAAAATATTATGTAAAATTAATTTTTTTCGTGACTTATTTACGTTTAAGATTAACGTTATCTCTGGATTAATTAGTCGTGACTTGCGTTAGGGCATAAATACGAGGAATTCGAACAGACTTTTTTTTCCGAAACTGAGACTCTTAATTTTATTACTATCATGGGGTCTATTTCGGGACGATTTAAGTATTACTTTTCCGTTATGAAACTTACACGTGATGGTAAGATTTTCATGGGCTTTTACTTCACCTCTTTCCCTTTGGCATCTCTAAGACCCATAACAATGTTAAGGGGAATAAAGGGTCTTTAAAATCCTAATAGACAACAGACACATTTTGTACTGAACATATTTTTTAAATAAACCTAGCATATAAAAATAGTAAATGTGATTTTTGTTGTTATGCAATGTCTAATTACCGAATAAAAAAGAATAAAAATTTTGGCTGTTTGAATTGGCGCCGAAACGACCGTGACGTCACAGTTCACGATTTAGGTATGCTCCTAGGTGAGCAATCGGCGGCATGCCGCTGCAGGCCTATTGGAGCAAGAAGGGTTGTCGTACGAACGAATCCGTGTTAATCTTTAACAACGAGCAGGTGCACTCGTGGTTTTGTTTTTCAAATAACCGCGCGCTTAAAAGTGAACACTGACGTCACACCAATGAGAAACGTTTTGGAGTGGGGTCACGTGACAAAAAGTTTTTACGACTTTATAATTTTTTTTTCTTAATTTCTAAGAAAATTCGTTCTGTAAAAATTGCCATTAGATGACCAGAAAACTTTGAACTTTCATTATTCACCAAAATTAGCAATCATGTCTGTTGTCTATTGTTGATTAGAAAAATGGGGGGGGGGGCATGGCAGGGGGTTGGTAAAACCTTAAAGTTAGTGCGAGTACAACAAATTAGAAGGCACCTTTATTAACGATTTATGACAAGGATTTATTATATCCAAAGCTACAATTTTTTTTAAAATCTTTGGACTCGTGTAGCATGGGCGAATCTAAAATTTTTTTCTAAGGGGGGCTAAGAATAGGGGGAAAAATTTCTGGGGGGGGGAATGACCCTATTAGGCCAAATCATTTCCAAAATTGTAGGGGGGGCTATTCTGGTGCTAGCCCCCCCCAGCCCCCTTCTAGATCCGCCCATGTCAGGTAGAGACCCAGCGAGAGGGTAGAGATCCTCTCTTGTCTTGGACCTATTTTGCCCCCGCGAATCCTGGGATTTAAAAGCAGAAAATTCCAGGATTTCAATTTGTAAATTAGGGGTCGTCCATGTATTACGTAACGCAAAGTAGGCCACTTTTTGACCCCTCCTCGCCCCTGGTAACACACCCGTAACGCAACCTGTAACCCCCCCTTCGTTATTACGTAACACTGGTTCTAACCCCCCCCCCCCCTTTGAAAAATATTTTTTAAATCCCGTTTCTAGAAGTCAAAAAATTTTTCAGTTTCATAGTGAATTTTTATCAGTTTTTACGAGTTAGAAATATTTTTAATTTTTTTATTTTGAGGAATAATTGGGAAACATTTTTTTAAAAAAAAGTGAAATAAAATTGCAATAATTTTAATATTAAAATTACGTAACACATAGCCCAACTCCCCTCCCCCCCCCCCTCCCGAACAATGCGTAACACCTACTTCGACCCCGACCCCGACCCCCCCCCTCCAGGCGTTACGTAATACATGGGCGATTCCATATAGGTATTTTTAGGAGTTAATCTTATTACTCCAAAATTTTAAAAAATTCACAAGAAAACGGTGAGAAAAAAATTCTGATCCCCGCTTTTTAGAGAATTCCCCCCCCCCCCCCCCCCCCCCCCAAAAAAAAGTAGAAACTTGTATCAGTGGATGATGCTTTAGAGTGTATGAATTCACCAAAACTCTAATCTGATATTAGGGTAAAAATTTACTATGGATTGTGGAATGTTGCATCAACATGTTGTATCAACTTGTTGGACCAACATTCCACACTAATTTCCATTGTGACTTTGCAGGACTAAATTCTTCAATAGTCGATTCGTTCGTTTGTCAAACATGTTGGTACAACAAGTTGGTACAACAAGTTGGTACAACATGTTGGTCCAACTTGTTGAACTAACATGTTGGTCCAACATTCCATGGTGAATTTGCACCCTTAAACTCGGAAAAAATCCCGGGATTAAAAAAATGAACCAGGATTGCAGTCTTTAGGCTCGGGTCACGAAAACTCTGAAAGTTCAAATGTTCCCAAATAAAGACACATCACCATTCAACAATTCAGATAAATATTTTGGTTGGAAAACATGTGATCAGATTTTGTATTATTTGTTCTGATTCACCATTTTGCTAGGTCAGTGACATATAAAAGTGCATAATGCCTTATACACAATTAGGCACTAGGGGTTCATGGCCTATGAAGGCCAGATTGCTACAGTTATTGTTGTTCAAATTTTAAAAAAAATAACAAAATATGTCACCATTATTTCGGATATTTTTGACCCCCTCCCCATTCGTGACTCATTATGAAATACTTTTTCTTAGGGTCATTTAACCTTTCCGGCTCCAAATTCTAGAAAATTCCAGGAAAATTCGAAAAATATTTTCATTCGTAAATAATTTCGAGCAAAAACTATCCCCCGTCCCCATAGATGCTCGCCCTAAGCGTCAAAACCTATATTGAGCTCTACCGATTTTGAGCATAGGCAACCCGCATTACACGCATGTAATGCAAAATGTCGCAATTTTTTTTTTTTTTTGTTTGTTTGCAAAACGCATTTTAATTTCAGAAACTTTTTGTAAAAATAAATTGCTCCGTCATTAAGGATTTAAATTTTTCACATAAAATAAAAGAAATAAAAACAATCTGCAGGAAAATTAATGAAAAAAAAAAAAAATTACTACAACTTCTCCCCACTATTAAAGCTCTTACGGTGCAATACGATACATTTCGAAGAAAAAAAAATTGGCAAAGCGTCAGTGAACTCTTCAAGTTACGTGTCGTTCCAAAAAAAAAAAAAAAAAAAAAAGACGGCGGAACCGAATATTTTTTTTTTATTTTTCTTAATGTGTCGATGACTCACTCACCTGAGATAAAAATGAAAGATCCTGATGCAGTAAAGATTTCTGAGTACACTCGATAAGCCTGGCACTTAACATAGGATCAGGATGCGCTTTCCTATTGTAATAAGGAGCATGGCCGCTGAGTAAATATGACAAGGTAATGCCACTTGGTCCATTACCTAAAAAAAAAAAAAAAATAAATAAAATAAAAAAAAAAAAAATAAATAAATTAATTAATTAAAATAAAAAAATCGAGTTTAGAAAAAAATTTGCACGTATTGCAATGACCGAGTCGAAGGTTAAATATAAATTGCTGCCCACATTCTTTCAAACGGCATTACCCTTTATATTTCTATCAAGATATTTATCAGATATGAAAATTCGGATATCTTCGCGAATCGTTTTGAATTAAGGAAATCAAAAAAGGAAGCTTCAGTGAATACCGGAAAGAACGGATCTCTTGTCTAATATTTTGAATTAAGAGGAAAAAAAATTCAAATTTTACGTACATACATCAAACGAACACCTTTCGGTGCAAGTTTCAACGTGCTCATTGGTGCAAGTTTCAACTTGTTTAAGTAAAAAAAAAAATCAGAAAACGAAATCAAAGTTTTTTAACCGCACTTGAAATTATTTTCCAGCCGCACATACATTTTAGACAAGTTGAAACTTGCACTAAAATTTCCAGGAAACATTAAACGAGTTCGTTAAATACCTAAAGCGGAAACTGAAGCTTCCTCTTAAAACCACGTGCCGTCGCGCCTTAAAAAAAATGTTACAGATAAAAAAAATATTACATTTTTTTGAAAAAAAAAAGAAAAAATTAAGCCAGCCGGCTACAAAATAATCGTTGTGTAAAAAAAATTCGAAAATAGAATTCCACAATGTCTGTTAATCACATCATTAAACTAAATAAATATTTGCTTTGCAATTAGCAACCTTGGCAATAGCGGCATACTTCAAAAAAAAAAAAAAAAAAATTTTTTTTCAGTGCTTTTTCGTTTGGACGATTTTAAATATCGATTCATGTCTCGTCGACTAAATAATTTCCGGTTTACTTAGACGACTTCCTCAGAGAAAAAAATAATAATAATAAAAAAAAAAAAAAAAGCCATCAAAGAGCTTTGATTTAGACCTTGTCTCTTTTAGAACAATATGCGAAAAAGCCTCGAACCTTGTTATGTTTATTTGTTTGTTTAATTTTCTAGCCAAGGCCCCTTTGATTATTTGAAGCAAAAAAAAAAAAAAAAAAAAAAAAAAAGAGGAAGATCAGCAAAGAAAATCTCAAGAAGAGATGCAGGGCCGTTGCAATTCTCCTGGCGACCATTTTCGCTAATCTCACTTTGTATCTGTCTGATTTTTATTATCTGTCTGTCTGACTGTCCGTCTGTTTGCCTAGATGATTCTGTTTTTTTTTTTTTCATTCAATGACATCATGAACGATGAATTCACTGCCAAAAAACATGACTGGTTGGCAGAGGAGTTCCAACGCAAAATCTGTCAAAATTGAGGCTTCAAATACATTTTTTTTAAAATCGAAGCTCAAGGTCAAAAACCTTATCGGGATGCTTACCATCAGTTGTAAGACCAGCAGTGACAGTTCTGTCAGCTAGCAGCGTCACTACCACAATTAGTCGTGTATGTTGCGCAACTTTTGCTGTATCAGTTTAATTACCGCAGGGGAGTCAACTGCTCAGTTACAGCAGTGCTTTTATTGTGCAACAATGTGCAACAATTGTGCACGTCGGTTACTCAATTAGCAGCATCAGTAGCACAAGATGTGCCACTTGTACAACTACTACAGCGTTATCAATCGTGCAATTATTTGTAGTGGTGGCAAGTACAGACTTGCAGTGAAATGTTTTTTGTGTGAGTTGTACGAATTTTGATGTTACTGATGTTGCTAGTTACTGTAGCGGTGTCAGCTGTACAACTACAGTAACGCTATCAGTTGTGCAACTAGCAGTGCCAGTTACTCAACTCGCAGCATCAGTAGCACAACAAGCTGTGCAGCTATTTGTAGTGATGGCAACTGCGCAAGTACAGACTTGCAGTGAGTTCTTTTTTGTGTCAGTTGCACCAATTTTGATGTTCCTGATGCTGCTAGTTACTTTAGCGGTGTCAGGTGTACAATTACAGTAACGCTCTCAGTTGTGCAACCAGCAGCGCCAGTTGCTCACCTAATCGCATCAGGAGCACAACCAACTGTGCAACTTGTATAACTCCTACAGCGGTATGAATTGTGCAACTGCTTGTAGTGGTGGCAACTGCGCAAGTACAGACATGCAGTAAGATGTTTTTTCAGTCAGTTGTACGAATTTTGATGTTGCTGTTGCTGATGCTGCTGGTTACTGTAGCGGTGTCAGTTGTGCAACTGGCAGTGCCAGTTACTAAACTAGTAGCATCAGTAGCACAACCAACTGTGCAATTTACACAATTAGTACAGCGGTATCAATCGTGCAACTATTTATAGTGGTGGCAACTGCGCAAGTACAGACTTGCAGTAAGTTGCTTTTTGTATCAGTAGCACGAATTTTGATGTAACTGATGCTGGTAGTTGCTGTAGCGGTGCCAGCTGTACAACTACAGCAACGCTGTCAGTTGTGCAACTAGTAGCATCAACCAACTGTGCAACTTGCACAACTACAACAGCGGTATCAATCGTGCAACTGTTTGTAGTGGTGGCAACTGCGCAAGTAGGGACTTGCAGCAGGATGTTTTTTGTGTTAGTTGTACGAATTTTGATGTTACCGATGCTGCTAGTTACTGTGGCGGTGTCGTCAGCTGTACAATTACAGTAACGCTGTCAGTTGTGTAACTAGCAGTTCCAGTTGCTCAACTAGTAGCATCAGTAGCACAACCAACTATGCAGTTGTGCTCAGCCGTGCCACAACTAGCAATCGAAGAACAAAATTTTGGAAGGCTTCGGACATTCCCAACAGTTTCAGTATTCCCCACACTGGCATTTTCATTCTTTTCTTCCGCAGTTTACAACCTTCTTCCCCTACGAGACATACGATCCCCTTTCTCCATCTTCCCGCCACGGCCCTGCAAGGCAAGTAGTGCGGAAAACAAAAATCTGTGATGCGTCACGTTCGGACGATGGGTCTTGTAGGAAATTACTGAAATAGATTGTAGTTACATTGTGGGCTCGACTTGCTGGCTCAAAGTCAACATGTTGCACCATATGAAATACAACCCAGACATAAAACCGCGAAACAAATTTATTTATTTATTTATTTTTTTTTTTTCTGTGTAACAAGCAAAGGAATACCAAGGTTATCAACACGCATTTAAAACGCGTGGTCCTCAAAGGAGCATCTCGAAAGCCTCTAAAAGAGCAATTAAGGCTTCGTAAAAGATTTCACTTCCGAAAAAAAAAAAAAAAAAGTTAAGTCTGACCTACATAAAGCGTATTATAAGTAACCACGGTAACCTTTAATACGGTGGATTCCAAACAAATGTATCTAACAAACGCCGCTGATAATGACCGATCGATCGATTTTTTTTTTTCTTTTTCCTCCTTTCGGAAGGAAAACATTTTTCACCTTGATCCTGAAAAATAAAAAAACAAAATCAAAAATTCTAGAGGATCATCAAAATCGATCACGGTTGACCCATGGAGAATTTAAAGAGTCGTGAAAACTTTGACCTTACATTAATGCGTGATAGACGATTTCATTCATAAGTGCTGAATCAATCATGTGATTTATGAACGACAGCAATCGATAAAAAAATGTAAAGACCTAGATAGAAGAATGAAAATTTTTTGAAGAATTCTTTTAGAAAAAAAATTGATACAAAGCCAAACGAAATGAAATAATCGAAAAGTGTAAACAAAAGCTTAATGATGTAATCGAAAATACTTGAGAAAATCTTACGCGGGGAGTAAAATTTTAAGAAAATTAAAAACGGCTTCGGGAACTAATTTGACAGCAGGAAAAACTTGTAAAAATTATGATTCACCGGTTTTTCGGAAGGATGTGAGAATTGCCATGCGTTTCATTTTCAATTTAATACACGACTTTTCCTTGTAATTTTTTATTTTTTATTTATTATATATGCAAATCAGTTTGGAGTAAACGATCTGTAGTACTTGTGTTAACCTTGTAGAGTTTTTGAGATGTTAGTGGCCAGGCTACTTGTTACAACTTGTTAAAGTTAAGGATTTTCGAAAGGGGTTTATGAGCGAGATGGGGTTTTTTTGAAATCGCTGGGGAAAATTTGACGTATTTCAAAGTTGAGCTAGTTGTTTGGTGGCCGTCCATAAATAACGTAAGCAGTTTAAGGGGCTTGGAAATCTTACGGTAATATTAAATTTCCATAAGGGAAAGCCTATCTGCTTACGAAGGGAAGGAGGGCGTCTAGGTCATGCTTGCGTAATTTTTGAGCAGCCTCTTCCATAATTCGACGCGTAGAATTCGAAAATGACCTTGAAAATTAGGTACGGTTGGGTGAAAATGCTACCCGATAAAAAAAATATCCATGTATGAGCATGTTTGCATTACGCCCATGATTAGCTTATGGGGAAAAATTGAGCGTCATGCATGACCCTATTTCAAGATGCTTGCTCAAAAATGCTCAAATACGACCAAATTTGATCAAATATGATCATATATGATGACCAAATTTATTTCCCATAAGCTAAACATAGGGCCATAATCCAACATGCTCTTGCATGAAAAAAATTATGGTCTTGCATGAACATATTTAAATTTTTTTTTCCGGGCAATATCTCTCAAATATTAAATGTATTGTAATCGTCCATTAACAACATTTTTAGCCGTTTTTTTGTAGTTATCAATATTTCACCGCAACCGCAACTAATTTTCAATGGGACGTTAAATTGTCACGTGACCTTTTTACACGGAAAAAAGATGGTATATATATCTGAGAGATGGTATGTATATGGAATATATCTGAATTTATTTAATTATTTCAAATAGAGATGGTCCATAAATAACGTAAGCATGATCTTGGCAATTGTAGACCCCCTCCGCCCCTCCTGAACTGCTTATGTAATTTATGGACGGTCTCATAGCGGCCATTTTGATTTTTTCGAATTCGACGTTTTGATTATGATCTATTCAGCACATTTTCACAACTTTTTATAAAACAAATTTGTAATAGCCATTATCATTTCGTTAACTCAATTATTCTGCAAATTGACTTGTTAAAACTTGAGAGTATTTTGCTAATTTTACAATCGTTCACAAACTCATTCACGTTTATTTTACAATCATTCATGAGAATCTGCACCTTCAAGAAAGAACTTGACTAAACTCGTAAAACAAATTTTCTGTAAAGAGACAGCGTATGAGATGCATCAAACATTCATGGGACGTTCTTTTTTTATGACAACATTTTTCATGGGCAATCGAACGAACTCCTCTGACTTATTCTTGTATTTTGGGGACAAGTTTCAACTTGTTTTAAGCAAGTACGAACCCGAAAAAAATAAATCAAATTTTTGTGATCTCAATTTTATTTTATTTTTTTAATTATTTTCCAACACATTTCAGACAAGTTGAAACTTGCACTAAAAATTCCAGCATACGATAGATACCTGAAATTTGAATTTTTTTTTCTCCTGCAAATCGAGCATTAAACAAAACAGCCTTTCCTTCTGGTATTCCCTGAAGCTTTTTTTCTAAATTTTCCCTGAGATTCAAAAATTATTGTCACAGTGAAATTACTAAACGATAATTTATGAATTCATTACTCTTCGTTGATTCTTCTTTTTCAAGTCATTCATTTTGAGTTCGTGCTCTATCTCAAGCCCCATGTAACGTCAGAACTACAGCAAACAAGAGGACATTGCCAATCGCAGATGAACGATGACCTTGAGGAAAAAAGGAGCTCTGTCATCAGCTTATATAGCTTAAGAATTTCTGATTTGGAGAATCCTTTAAAGTTAAAAGTGAAGATTGCTTTTTTCGCTCAATTAACTAATAGTGGAAACCACATTTTGCACGCAACTGTACTTCATTGCCAAGATTAAATTTATCAAAAGGCGGGAGGGAGTAGATGAATGATAGTGCAATATTTTTCAATTGCTGGAACACAAGACAAATTCTGACAATAGAAATATAGATAAAAAAAAAATCTTTAAAAAATGTTGCGTCATATTTAAATTATCCCTTATCACATTTGTTTTATTATCATTTTTTATTTAATATTATTTATTACTTCTGAATTTCAAATTCCAGGTATTGGGATTTTCATAATTAAAATTCTCATGGCTACAATTTTCGACAACTTTTCTAAAAGGAAAATACAATTTTAATGTTTGCTCATTAGCTGCAGTGAAAATGACAAGTTACTTGCTCATGGAAAGCATATGGAAAATTTTCGGAGCTTTTTCCTATTTTATCTTCCGTCTTTTTTTCCTTTCAAATTTTACGACATTGAAATTTAAACAAAATCTCCATTTAAAAACAAAATTAAAGCAGAACTAAAAAGCTTTTTGAGAATTAATTAATACCAAAGTCGCTACTTCCTTATGTCCATAATAACCTTTATCAAAATTTTATTACTCTTTACATCGTCTAGTCAACGGAATGAATCGATCTTCATTCAACCGTATGACCGAAGTGCGGTTTTCCGGTAATGAAAACTCTCAAGGTCATTAACAAAAATATCAAACTCTTTTTTTCTTTATTATTCGAAAAGAATTTCCTCACTGAAAAAAATTCTATTTTCATAAACGGACAAATGAATATTTCACTGCCACATTACATTAGTTTCATTTTTAAAAAAGAAGCACAGATAATGACTAGGCATTTATACTGAAGTTAAAAAAAAAAAAATGTACCTGTACCTTAGCCTTAAAAACAACTTCAATGCCAACAAAAATCAATCAATTATTACTATTATTTTTTTTTTAATAAAAAAAACTTCAGTACTTACCTATAATTACAACTTCTTTATAAAAGCATTTTATGCCATTATCTGGTGTTTCCTCCTCAATACCAGTGTTGACTATATTATTACAGTCCCTCATCATATGTATTTAATAACTAAAATAAAAATAAAAAAAATTCACCACAAATTAAATTTTTTTTTTTTGTTCACAACTTGCTCATTCAAGGATGAAAACCAACTGAATTATAAAAAGTTACTATATGATATCATGTGAAAAAGATAAACAGAAAATGCTAGTAATGACATATTAAAAATAATCATGATAAATCCAATAATTAATGATAATATTTTGAGGGGTCATCCTGTCTTTTTACAAGTTTGACATTTTGAACTAAATTTTTTTAAACAGAAAAACTTCACATTTACGCAAAATAATGCAACTTTTTTATCTTGTCAATGGATTCTTTAAACTAATTGTAAAAATACCTATCTATAGTAAGGTGTAAACAAACCTTACTCAGCAAAATTTATGAACTGCTTTCATTGCACTAATTGCATAATTCGCTTAATTTAACTATGGCAACAGTCTTTCCAAAAATAAAAAACTTTTTTTGTAATTGAAAAAACAATCAGTTTTCAAAAATTTCACTTTTCTCAAACTTGTTTCGTGATCATAATAATTTGGATCTCTTTTTGATCAATAAAAATTTTCACAATGAAAATGAACATGAATGACACTATTTATAAAAATGTTTTAAAAATTCGTGACAAAAATCGCACGGCTTACCTGACACTTTATTTCACCAATAGCACCATACGACTCGCTCGATACGACTGAACGTTAGTCGATACTAAGGGAGAAAAAAAAAATCAACTTCTCTACATGACATAAGTGGCCATGACCCATTCCACCGGTTGAAAGACGCAAAAATCAAAAATATTTCAGATGATTGCGAAGGAAACATACTTTAAATGCATTCGAATAAGGTTTGAAAATAATACGATAATAAATACGGTCAATTTGGTATTGGATTTATAACAATGTCTCGAAAATTTTTGACGTTATTTACAAAAACTCAATCTTTTCGTTTTAAAAAAAAATTTCTATTGACACGACGTTCAGTTCCGGCAATGGAGGCGATTTAAAATTACGTATTACTTTACTTGATGTCATTTTCCAACAACCAAAATCCAAAGTAAAACTTTATAAGTGAATTTTAAATTTCGAGGAAATAAACACGATCCTATACAAGGATTTTTAATACCTCATCGCGAAATTTCCATTTTTCGGTTTGATCGTAGCAGAAGAGTTTGAGTTGGTTAAAGCCACATCTAGAAACCCTTTGCAATTCGATTTCGACACACCTGGCGCCATGTAACACATTCCTGCGAATTTATAACGGGAAATATTAAATATGGCGTCCAAAGCTGCAGTACTTGTCTCAGTTCCTATTTTACGTAGGGTTTTTCGCGTCTGCTGATGGAGGCCAAAGTTAAAAGTCGAAAGTATGATAAGATAATGGAGTTTAACCAACATTACTTTGCATTTAATTATAATTTATAATAAAAACAGTCACCGGTTTAGTTGAATCTTTTAATTAGTCGACGAAATGGGCGATTTTGAAACTGATGGAAATACTGTTTTGGCACAGTCACTTCGTGCTCAGGTAGATAAAATTTAAGTCATTAAAATTTCTGTTGGACATTACTTAGTGACTTTTATTTTCTTTTTTTTGAAAATTTTATTTGTCACTTATGACATTGAATTCAAATAGCAAAATATGACTCTTTAAGGCTTTCGCAACTGTAAATTTTTATTTTTTTGAATTATCATGGGTCAAGGTTAAATCTCCATTTTACCAATTAAATTGGCATAAATTATAGAGTAGATCTTTCGAAAATTTCAAAAAAAAAAACTTACATTTATATCCTTTAGGCCATTTTTATCAGAAAGTATTATTTTCAATGTTTTTTAGAAATCAAAGTATTGATAATATGTTATCTTTGATTTTAATCATTTTGTTTTCAGGGAGTTAAATATGTGTTTGGTATTGTTGGAATACCTGTTATTGAACTCAGCTTTGCCATGCAGCAAGCTGGCCTTTGCTACATTGGCATGAGGAATGAACAGTCAGCATGTTATGCAGCACAAGCAATGGGTTATTTAACTGGCACACCAGCTGTATGTTTGGTTGTGTCAGGTCCTGGACTGCTTCATGTAACTGGTGGAATGGCAAATGCTCAATCAAACTGCTGGTTAGATTTTTATATAAATTAATAAAGACATAAAAAACTAGGTCTCCTTGAAAACATGATAGCTGACATGATTTTTTTTTTTTTTCAATTTTAGGCCTGTATTGGTTATTGGTGGTTCTTGCCCTCAGGATCATGAAGGAATTGGAGGATTTCAAGAGTGTAATCAGGTTGAATTAAGTCGTCCATATTGTAAATATGCAGCTCGTCCTCCTTTCCTCCCTTTAATTCCCATGCATGTAGAAAAAGCGGTTAGATTAGCAACTGTCGGAAGACCAGGCAAGTTTTTTTAAATTTAATGTGTATAATTATTTATCGTGTTCTGTGTTAATGTTTTTATTAATTTAAATTTTTTTTTTTTTAGGTGCTTGCTATTTAGACTTCCCTGGAAACTTACTCCAACAAAAATCGCCGGCAGTTAAAATAAATAAAAAACCCTTAGCAGTACCAAATCCAGCTCCTCATAGAGGATTAATTCATTTAGCAGCTGATCTGATTGCAAATGCTAAAAATCCGCTAGTTATAATTGGAAAAGGGGCTGCTTGGGGCAGAGCCGAAGCTCAAGTTAGAAAACTCATAAATGCTACCAATTTACCCTTCTTACCCACTCCGATGGGAAAAGGCGTCGTACCCGATACTGATCCTAGGTGCGTCTCAACAGCTAGAACTCAGGCTCTTTTAAATGCTGACGTCATTTTACTTCTGGGAGCTCGATTGAATTGGATGCTTCATTTTGGTCGAGAACCGAGGTATAGGCCGGACGTTAAAATTATTCAGGTGGACGTATGCGCGGAGGAAATGAATAACAGCATCCATTCGTCTGTTGCAATACAAGCTGATATTGCCTTAACGTGCGAATCGCTGATCGTAGCCTTACAAACTCGAAATTATTCCTTTAATTTTAAGTCAGAATGGGGAGTACTCTTAGGTAAAAGCAGAGAGAAAAATAAGAATACAGTTAATGTGAGTTTTAATTTATGAAAATGATTGAATTCTAAATTCCAAAATTGCTTTCGGTTAATATTTGCTCATTATTTTTTAGGCCATGTGCAAAGATACTTCGGTGCCTTTAAATTATTATGCAGTCTTCCACCACATTCAAGAAATGATTCCTAAAGATAGTATCATAGTCAGTGAAGGAGCCAATACGATGGACATTGGTAGGGGAATACTACAAAACATTCTACCAAGGCACAGGATAGACGCTGGCACTTTTGGAACTATGGGAGTAGGACCGGGGTTCGCCATAGCAGCTGCGCTTTATTGCAGAGACTTTGCTCCTTCTAAAAAAGTACGTTCAATGTTTTTTTTTTAAAATTTGATTTGCTTCGAATTCATTAATGCCAAATATTTTATTTGCTCAGGTCATCTGTGTCGAAGGAGACTCTGCTTTTGGATTTTCGGGAATGGAAATAGAAACGATGGTCAGATACAAACTTCCTGTAATAATTATAATAGTTAACAATAACGGCATTTACAGTGGATTTGACAAGGAGACATTCGCAGATATTCAGACTTCTGGAAATATTGGTGAAGTGTAAGTAAATCCTTTAAGGGGAAAATTTAACGTTTATCACATAATTTTTAAAAAAAATGTTTCAGAACTCCACCGACATCCTTATCCGCCGAAGTTCGTTACGAGAGGATCCTGAACATGTTTGATTTGCAAGGGTATTTAGTCAGAACCATTCCAGAACTTCAAACTGCTTTAAATAAAGCCTTGCAGGTAAAACAGTCATTAAAAAAACATAAATTCTAGACATCAAGGCAGTCTCATTACCAAAGCAAACAATTATCAAAAGAATATTGACTTTGAAATCAGTTACTTTGTTCAGCATTTTTACAAACTGATATGTCATGTCGTTTGTTTTTAGGTCAAAGATGCACCTAGCGTAATCAACGTTCTTATAAATCCGTCATCAGAAAGAAAACAACAAAGTTTCAACTGGCTCACCGAATCTAAGCTGTAAATAAAGCAAAAAAAAATTTTTTTTTTTTACATTCCAAGGTTGCGGTTTTTATAAATTTATATTTTGTTTACGTAAATTAAAAATATTGTTATTGTTATAAATTTAAAAAGCTTTTTACTATTATTGGCAATATTTCCATCCTACACCGGCCGATACTGGCGGAAAATTTGTGTCTGCTTCAAAAGCTAAATATAGAAATGTCGGAGAACTAAATGATTTTACCTGCATCAGAATTCTATTCCTAATTGCATGTCCATATCCAGAGATTTTAAAAGAGATTAGCCATTCAACCGCCAGTTTTTCGATAAATCCGAAAAATAATTTCCAGACTAAGTATTAAATTTTTGAAGTTTGCAAAATGGTTTCTTTTACTAATAAAATTTTCCAGGAGAAGAATATCACCACCGAAAAAATATAATATTTACTGTGGTATGGCTGGTTCTGTATTATATTTTTTCTGTGGTATGGCTAAAATCTTTTTCAGGATCTCCACTTCTGATGAAGTCACAAATAATTATTATTCACGTTGTTTTCAACATCAATTTATGCTTAAAATTAAACACAGTACCCAACGAATGTTTTTCGTCTTGCTCACAAGATAGCGCGCTTTGTTTTTTCTCGGCTTACTGGATTTAAAAATTCCATTTAAAACTCAAAACCAAATATTTTTAACGTCGAAAGTCATTAAAGATGATCAAAAAAGAATAGTAAATTTTTCAAAACAGAAAATGATTTGAAACAACACCTTCTGAACATAAAAATAAGGGAAAATTTGATTTGCGGTTGGCGTTAAAAAAGATTTTCCAGTGGTACTATAGTAGTGTCAATGGCAGTGAACTGAAGACCGGAGAACCAGGTGCGAAGTACCAAGTTGTTTTCATTGACTACGTGAGCTTGCGGAGCTTACCGGAACCCGAACTAATGACTCTGAGTTCGGAACGAAGGCCATTAGACTGTTTCGGTTTGCATCCCCTGCTGTTTCAAAACAAAAATTAACTGAGGTAAACTACACATTTACCTCCCCATCCTCTCGTTCGAAATGAATCATAAAAGCCAGAGCTTGCAATTATTGATTTCATCCTTAATTAGTCATCCGCAAATGAAAATCCAAAGAATTCTGTATAGGTTGCAATTCTAATAATTTCCTTTATCAAATTCTGCTTAAAATTGAACACAGTGCCTGACAAATGTTTTTTGTCTTGCTCACAAGATAGCGCGCTTTGTTATTTCTAGGCTTACTGGAAATAAAAATTCAATTTAAAACTTAAAACCGAATATTTTTAACGTCGAAAATCGATAAAGTTGATCAAAAAAGAAAAAAAAAATTTTTTAAAACGAAAATTATGTAAGAAATTTCCTTCTGAACATAAAAAAAAGGGAAGATTTGATTCGCAGTTGGCGTTGGAAATGATTTTCTAGTGGTACTACTGTAGTATCCATGGCAAAAAGGTTCATAAAAACAGGGGCGAAATATCAAGTTGTCTTTAGCCGTAAGGAAACTCACCGGAACCCGAACCAATGGCACTGGGTTTGATACCAAGGCCATTAGACTGTTTCGGTATGCACCCCCTGCTGTTTCGAAACTAAAATTAGCTGAGGTAAACTACACTTTTGCCTCCCCATCCTCTCGTTCGAAATGAATCATAAAAGCCAGAGCTTGCAATTATTGATTTCATCCTTAATTAGTCATCGGCAAATGAAATTCCAAAGAATTCTGATTAAATTGCAATTCTAATAATTTCCTTTATCAAATTCTGCTTAAAATTGAACACAGTGCCTGACAAGTATTTTTCGTCTTGCTCACAAGATAGCGCGCTTTGTTATTTCTCGGTTTACTGGAAATAAAAATTCAATTTAAAACTTAAAACCGAATATTTTTAACGTCGAAAGTCTTTAAAGTTAATCAGAAAAGAATAATAAATTTTTCAAAACAGAAAATTATTTAAGAAAATCCCTTCTAAACATAAAAAAAAAGGATTTTTTGATTTGCGGTTGGCGTTGGAAAAGATTTTCTAGTGGTACTATAGTAGTGTAAGCACGAAATGTGACAGGTCTACAAGATTGAAACACAAGAGGTGTCATCAAGCAGCTGATTTTCAGTATAATTGGAAAAACCCTTAAATAAGGGGCAAGGACGAAACCCGAACTATTGTCTCTGCGTTTAGAAAACAGTCCATTAGTCTGTTTCGCATTGCACCGCGTACTATTTTGAAACGAATGTTCGTAAGATAAACCACAGAAAAAATATAAAAAAAAAATAATATTTTTTCTGTGGATAAACAGTATTTTTCCTTCCTTCGTTAACTACTCATTACTGAAGCTTGAGATTGCGAATATTTTCTTCTTTTATTGGTTTTAAGTTTTCAACGACTGAAAATCCGAAAATCATTTTTTTTTTTTTTTTTTTAATGTTTAATGCTATAATTTTTTGTATATTTTAGTAAAGCCGGTAAAACGAAAGAAACAGGAAAAATTTAAATATTTTTTCCCGCACTAGACGATTTTATCCCACGACTGACGTGTCACTAGAACTCCTATTGTTTATATTCTTCCAAGCTCAAGAATGTTCCTAAAATAAAATATACTTTTTTTCTCGTAAAGTACAGCTAATGAAAATTTTATCTGATGAAAATATTGCGGCGTTTTACACCTGTTGTTAGGATACGCACAAAGATGTTGTACCTGGAGGATTATCTGGAGAGTAAGTTCGAATTAAAAATCAAGGCGTATAGGTTAACTTTAATGCCACCCCTTATTCTCAACATACTGAAAATTAAAATGTTTTTTTCTTTCTGTTAACATAGTGATCGAACATCTACCCCAGGAGCTGCGGGATAGATTCACTGAAATGAGGGAAATGGATCTACAAGTACAAAATTCCATTGACAGTTTAGAGAAAAGAGTGAAAACATTCTTTTCTAATGCTAAAAAAATGAAACCCGAGGAAAGGGATAAAGAGTATCAGGAAATAAGAAAAGCATATTATAAGACATTAGAAGATGCAGGTTGGTTTTGAGTAATTTAATAAGGCAGAGAACATTGGGTATATTGTTTTATTTTTCGTTTAAGATGAGAAAGTCCATCTGGCTACAGTGATGCACGATCTTGTAGATAGGTATCAAAGACGATTAGATGTGGAGCTGTATAAATTTAAAATGGAACTTGAAGCTGATAATAGGGGTATAACAGAAGTATTAGAAAAACGTAAGTTAACATTTAAAAAAAATTGTGTTACAAATTGCAACTAATAATTAATATCTTTTTTGTGCAGGATCACTTGAGCTAGATCAGCCAACACAACCAAGTTCTAATCAAAAGGAAAATCGATATCGATCATCTCTCATGCCTGGTAATAATAAGTTTAAAATTTATATTTCAAACATAGTTAATGTTCCAGTAGCTGAGGTCATGGAGATTTTTGTTCTCAAATGTCGGAATTACTCAATTATAATTATAAAAGTCATGTTGTAGACTTGTGGTTAGAACACTGTATTTTAGATGATGAGATCAGTCTTTTAGGCCATATTAGCAGTATTAAGAGTTAGAATAATCGAATTCTCACTAAGAATGTTTGAGCATGACATTAACTTGAAGAAAAGAGTGACGAGGGGCTCCTAAAATTTTCTTGAATTTTTAAAGTTTACCGCTCATTCACTTTTTTTTTTTTTTTCCCGCAAACCGTTCAGTTAGCCATTTTTGTTTCTTTCAGATCATAGTAACCGGGAAGAAAGACGACGTATAGTATCCGAAAGACGCAGAGAATCTGTACTGGCTGCAGAAAAAAGATTATCTGAAAGATCACCTATGGAAGTTCGGCCTGCATCCCCACAACCCATTGCAACTCCTCCATCCAGTTATAATTTAGCTCACATTGGAGCCGGTGGCAACGCCATCGCGGCCGCCGCAAGTCAAGCTATAGCTGCAACACAACAAATGCAGCAGGGACGTAGAACTGCGAGTTTGAAGGCATCTTATGAAGCAATCAACACAGGCGTTCATGCTCATGAATTAAGTATCGGTAGGGAACTAGCCGGGGCTGCTCACACGGCTCTGCAAGCTACACACGAAGCTGCCAGAAAGCATAAGTAAGCTTTAAGATTTTATTTTTCATAAAATTTTTAGGAAATTAGCATGGTTTTTATTTATTTATTTTTTTTAAATTCCAGGCGAGCTGCTGCCGCTGCTGCTGCTGCTTCACCTGTGATCGAAATGCCAGCAGAAGAGGAAATGCCAGTCGTCGATCAAAATCTCGACACGGAAAATCCAGATTGGACTTACGATCCAAACGAACCACGTTATTGTATTTGTAACCAAGTTTCATACGGTGATATGGTCGCTTGTGACAATGAAGACGTGAGTAATACAATTTTTATCTTATCTCACTTTTTTTTTGTTTTGCATTAAAATTTAGGCAATCTACAAGAGGTTTTTATATAACTATGAGAAAAAAAAAATGCCGATGTTTTTTTTTTCAGTGCCCGTTCGAATGGTTTCATTATCCGTGCGTCGACATTACGTCACCGCCTAAGGGAAAATGGTTTTGTCCCCAATGCACTGCGTCTATGAGACGAAGGGGATCCAGAAAAAATTAGTAATAAAAAAAAAATAATTGTTTAAATGTAATTAGGGCTTTTTTTTTCAATCGGTGCAGTAACGGCAAATTTTTTTTTTTAAAGAAATAAAATCGGTTCTAAATTATAATTTTGAAAAGTCATATTAATTGAAAATTATGAGGGAAAATTTATCCAGTCGAAGACAGCTGTCATGGGGAGTCGAACACTCGAAGTCTCGGTTTTCTGACGACGAATGCTCTAGTCAGCTCCCTACATCCGCTGGTCTACGATTAGATGAATTTTGATTCTTTTGAATGGTTCCTAATATATGCACAGCCTTTCAAATATTCATTAACGCCGGATTCGCCACTAAATTTCGTAGCAATATGCCATAGCCAAGCTCTTTCGGATGTGAGAGGTAAACAGACGAAATTGTAAGTCTCAAAATGGCCGCTTCTTACGGTAAAACTACGCCTAGCAGCCATTTTGCTTTTTTCAAGTTTCCGTCATCGTTTACCTTCCAGCCACAGAATTCTGCACACTACAATATTATCCAAATCTCCGTTTATGGAAACACAGCGTGCAGCGGCCATTTTGATTTTTTCGAACTCCGCATTTGTTTACCTTTTTCAGAAACAATGCTGTACTGTACATCACAGTCAAAAAAGTGAAAAAAAAAAAATTAAAATGGCTGCTATTTGATGCTCGTTTTCCAAGAAATTATCACGTGACAGTTTTCGAATTCTCCGTACAGAATTTTAATATCAAATTATTTTCCGTTTTTATCACACGTGCAACATTCAGTAATCTAAAGGATTAACCATAATAATAGTCATTTTATCATCGAAATGAAATGTATGTTCGCGTAGTGAGATATTTTGATAATGAAAATAGATTAAACTTGACCATTTTTTACAAGATTAACATTGATTTAGCTTGAGATTTTGGCTTGTTTGCATAGAAGTCGAAACCGTGCTTCCGATGCCGCCGTATATTTGCTTTTGAAGATAAACCACACAAAAAAAAAATCTTTTTTTATGTTACTAGATTTTGAGTTCAGTTATCTAACCTAAATAATTACGAGAATTGTTATATAAACAAGTAATGAAGATACAGGAAATTGTGTTAAGTTACGGTAGGATCTTTTTGTAAAAAAAGAAGTCCGATCAAGATAATGAATTTTTTTTAAATTTTGACCCATTAACACGTTTGTGTAATTTTAAATCCGTGGCGACTTAATTGACTTAATTGCTAAACTTGAAAAATTTTGTCCCAGTTTTTATGAAAATGAGGTCTTGCGCCATAAAATTATGACCGTAACATAAAAAATGTTTAAAAAATCGGGGAAAACACCAGGAAATATTCCTAGAATTAATAAAAATTTCTCATGCTAAATCTTGTAAATAATAATTTTGTAGATGAGAAGGAAAGCACACAAATTTGCAAAAAACAAAATGGCCGCCAGTTTTTCCGTAAGCGATTATTCTGAAATTTTCAAAGTTGGGTGCTTACTTTGATTAAAAAATATTTGAGAACGTGATCACATAAAGTAGATTCTTTGCTTTGGTAGATAAGTATTTTTGTAAAATTAGAATAATTTAGAAAGGGGGAGTATAAAAGAAAGGGTCTGGAATTCCAAGAAGGGTGGGAGGCAACCTCGCGACTTTGGAAAAATCAAGATGGCTGCCAGACATTTTTTTTTCATGTGTTGGAATGTTTTAAAAGCTAAAACTCATCTTTAGAGAAATATATTAACTTTTTATGGAAATCACGAAAAAAATAACGATTTTTTCAAAAAATAATCAAAGCCCAAGGGAAATGGACATGTGGATGAGACCTCGAAAAAGTCTTAATTGCAAAACTGAAGCAAACCGCCATTTTACCGGAATAGCAGCCGACGTATAGCCTCTAAGAAATTTGATTTTCTCTGCACGGTAAAAAACTAGGTAAAAGTAACAATTCCCAGGTAAAAAACAAGGGGGGGGGGGCTACTTAGAATTTATGTTAATTTTTATGTTAAGTTAACATGAAAAAATGTCGATATTACACAATTTTATGTTAATTTTTATGTTAAAAATGAGCATATATTCTATGTCGACCTTTTTTTACGTAAAAATTTTAACCGTGTGAAAATATGCGTTCTGCCTTGCTAAGCCAAATCGCCTTAACTAACTTCAAGAATTGGTTCTATTGTTTCCTACTTTTAATCTATGTAATTAAAAATTCAATTCTATGGAAGTGCACGGTAAAAAATTTTATGTTAAAAGTAACATATTTCGCTAGTAAAAAAAGAGTCTACATATATTTTCTATGTAAATTTTACACAAAACGATTGTGTTGCATCAATTTGATTGTTGATCAACCAATGAACAATCGTCATTTGTCAACATAAAAATGTTTACATTCAACTTTTAACATAAAAATGCTTACATTCAACTTTTAACATAAAAAGTGTTACATATTAAATGTGTAGCCCTTTTTTAGGTTGTTAACATAAAATTTTTTACCGTGTGATTTAATGCACAGCAGTTTGGTTTGACGGGCCGAAATCAGGCTGTACAGCTGTCCTATATGTCCTATATTTTGAGAAATGTCGTATATGTCCTATATTTTTTCGTGTTTTTTAAGTTTAAAATATCATAAAACCAATTTTTTCTAGTTAAAATTCATTTTATGGAATAATTTTTTAAAGACTACGTTTTTTACAATGAAAAAACTACCCTTTACTCAGTGATGCTTCGCTGTAACTCATTTGGAGTCAAGAAAGAATTCAAGTGGTTGCCGATACCAGACAAATTTATTTCTTTGTTAATGAAGAGAAATTTTTTTGAATTTTTTGTTTTATTAAAAGCGAAAAAAAAAAAGAAAATATAGTAATGTGAATGTTGAATTGAAGTTGTTGTCCTATATTGTCCTATATTTTTTCAGAAAATGTCCTATATTTTTTCGACGAGGCGCTGTACATCCTGACCGAAATAATAAAGATTTTACTGAAAGCGAGTATATGTACCCTACGGCAAATGCTGTACATTTTCCGCCACACAAAAGGGACAAAAATCTATAGAAAATCGCTTTTTAGTGATTATCCATACGTTGCTATTGATTACCCAGAACAAAAGGAGCCAAAAGACCGTTTTCACAGTTTTTGCAATATAGGGTATCCTTAGAAATTCGAAAACTTCCCCAAATCCATGCCGCTCATTATTTCCAGCTTTTTACCAGCAACTTTTTCTCGAATTTTTTACAAAAAAGAATGATGCAATGAATGATTTACCTTTTTTTCTGCGAATGTAACGCTTCTTATGTTAATCCAGACATGTTTTCTTATCATTGTTGTTAAAACGCATCCTCTCGAAACTATTGTCATTTAAAATCCGATAAGGAATTTCGTCAACCTTTCATCCTCGAGAGGTATAAAACATTCGCGTTTGGACATCTTTGATCATTCGGTTTTCTGTAACAGAAAGTGAAACATCATGTTTAAGGTTACGATTGTTCTCTCCAGTGTTTTGGCTTTGGGTAAATATTTCAACTTAATTCATTTTCTCGGATTACAAATTTTGTGAATTTTTCGGATAAAAAATAATTTTGTTTTTTGTGTGTGTTATCAGCTTTGGCCAAGCCGCAGTTGGGATTCGGAAGTGTGAACGGATTAAAGGATCGGATTTTCGAAGGAATGCCAAAAATCGTGGGTGGTGAAAACGCAAGAGAAGCGGAATTCCCGTACCAAGTGTCTCTTCAGATGAAAGGATTGTTTCCCCTCGGGCATTATTGCGGAGGATCAATCATAGCCCCTGATGTGATTTTAACAGCCGGTCATTGCGTTACTGAAATTCCAAATTATCCGTTAACTCATACCGAGGTAGTTTGATTGAATGCAAGACTCTGTTTTTTTTTTTATTAGATTAAGTTTAAATTAACTTTGTTGTTCTTTTTTGTTAGGTCCACGCCGGGCTTGTAAGCCTTAATAACGAAGGCACTTATTTGCAGTCTAGGAAAATCAAACAAACGATCATCCATCCTAACTACAGAGGGTAAAGTTCAGCAATTGGTGTTCTTCCCAAACATCTTAGGAAAGAAATAGGCCTATAACCCCCTTTTTTTTGTTACAGAGGAGTAGCTCCCAACGACATTGCCATCCATATTTTGGACAGACCTTTGGAATATAACGATCATATCAAACCGATTGCTCTACCATCAAAGGGCTACGAACCAACCGGTAATACCATTTTGACTGGATGGGGAAGCTCTTCAAATACAAACAACCCCGTTTACCCTGATCATCTTCAAAAAGCCACCATCCCGATCGTAGACATATCCGCTTGCGGTGGTAAATTAGGCGAATCTCCATTAGATGCTAATAGCAACATTTGCACCGGACCTATTGGTGGATCTTTATCCGCTTGCTCTGTAAGTTTTTTTTTTAACTTTCATGGTTCCTCAAAAATATAAAATAATATTTTTTACTTGTTTTTCCGAACAGGGTGACTCTGGTGGCCCTTTGGTACAAGACGTAAATGGTCAAAGAACAATCGTCGGAGTTGTATCCTGGGGAGAAATTCCTTGCGGGCATGGATACCCATCAGTATACACCAAAGTCTCGAACTTCATTGATTTTATTAATCAAGCAAAATGGCAGCATTGAAAAGAATGTAAAGTGAATCTTGTACATAATCTTATTTTGTAAATAAATTTTTTTATATTATTTATTGACTATTTTGTTAAAAATTTAAATATGTCACAACATGACGGGGAAGTAAAAGCTGTATGAGGCAATCCTTTATCGCAAATTAAATCCGCAGGGGTTTGCCCGCTGCTGTTCCGGTAAAATGTTGGCTGATTTTGGATATTATTATTGCATTGCCTTATGGGCGGCATTGATTGCAGGCATCGAACTAGTCACTTTTTCCCCCTAAAAGTCACTTTTTTTGTGAAAGGTCACTAAAAGTTACTTTTTTAAAGGAAAGTCAGTAAAAGTCACTTTTTTTGATAAATTGGTGGATTTTAAAAAATTTCCTGCATTAAAAAATTTCTATTGAACATTCGAAGTTGCTCGAGGAAAGATTTTTTCATTAAAACGTAATCTTTAAAAATAGTTTTATGTAAAGTTGTGAAGATTCCCTACCACTTTTCCTAAAAAAAAAATAAATTCCTAATCCATTTTTTCTAAAAATTTTAGTTCCTAAAATTGTTTTCCTAACTATTTTTTTTTTTCTAATTTTTAATTTTCCTAAAATTTTTTGATTCCTGAAATAAAATTTCTTAAAATCCCTAGAATAAAATTTCCTGAAAAGAAAATAAAATTTTTTAAAACCCCTTTAGGGATTTAAAAACCAGGATTTAGGGGGCTAAAAATTTTAGGAACCAAAATTTTTAGGAAAAATTGATAAAAATAATAAGGAATGTGATTACTCACGTCTAATACGTTAAAAAAATTTTGGATATACTTATTTCAAGTCACTAAATTCCTTCCGTTAGGTCACTGAAAGTCACTATTTAAACCATTTTTGGTCCCTAAAGTCACTAATTTTTCTGGGCGAAATGGGTTCGTTGCCTGTGATTGCATTAATGGGTAATGATCAAAATGATTTATGGGTAACAATGAGATTCATAAAATGGATAAAATTATGGGTACTAATTTGATCATTTTGGATCGATTGTAATTGGATTAATGGGTGAATCATACCCATTGGTTGATGATTATATTGACCAAATGATATTAGATCAAATGTAATTTTTTTAATAATTTTTAAGATATTTTTATTTTCGATCCTAATTGATAATCTTTATTTTATTTTTAACGGGATATGGATCATTTTTTATTAAGAAAGTCACGCTTATATGATCGTGAACTATATATGCTAAACATAGGAAATCAGTTGAAAAGTTAAATCGAAGTGGCGAAAGATGGAATCGAACCATCGACCTCTCGTTCCCGTTAAAAATAAAATAAAAATGTAATTTTTTTCGAATTTTTCCGATACTTCCAGATTTTTTAAAACGGTTTCATCTTAAATGAGTTTTTCATGATTTTTATCATCGTAAATATTACTGTTTTGCATGGTATGTGTTGCCGACAGTGCATGCATGCTGATTTTCAACAGCAAAATCGAACATGACTTGGTTCGGATTTCAGTTGGATATTATCATGGACGGATTTAGCGGGGTCCAGAGGGGCTTAACCCTCCTTGGAAGCAGAACAGCCCCCTCCCCCCTAGAGTTTTGAAGATTATATGACCTGAATAGGGTCAGCCCCCTCCAGAAAATTTTTTTTCCAATTCTTAGCCCCCTTAGAAAAAAATTCTAGATCCGCCCATGAACTTCATAAAAACTTAAAAAAGGTTTGTGAACCCGGAGTTCATGTCAGCAGGCTCCATTTTTCCCATTATGGAAGGGGCTGTTTAGATATTTCTCAGGGGTCCGAATCCGATGCCGATGCCGACGCCGATTCCATTTTATTTATTTAACTCCCGATTCCGATTCCGGCATCGACGTTACCAAGCATCGATCATATCCAATGCCGCCTCTGATTCCGATTTTAGTGGAAAAAAAAATTATAGAGCCATTCTGGACAATTTTTAAAATCAGGGGTCCGATTCCAACCGCGGCCGGCTAAATATCTCGGGTCGATGCCAGCACTAACTACTTCGCAGTGCCGATGTCGATTTCGGATATTAAAAAAAATCCGATACCTATGCTAGCTAGGCATCAGCAAAAATTTTCAAGCTTCGGACCCCTACGGTATAAATTAAGGAAAATTTGGAAGATTTCTGACAACCCTACCCCCAAATATGTTTCCGAAATTAGTACAATTCAAACTTCTTCCGTTCTTTCTCGATTTTTTCCGACTTATTCCTATATTTCAGGTTTTTTTTTTAACTTCTCTTTAACTTTCTTGATTTCTTGCAACTTGACACTTTATCCGATTCGACTCGATTTTTGACAACTTTTTCCGAACTTCCGCGGTTTCCCCTGTTTCCAACCAGACGTTTTAGTAGAAGAACATTATTTAAATTGATTCGAGCTTTAAGAAATTTGGAACCACATTAAAATTATATTTATAAAATAGCCATTAATAATGACAATCATTCAGAAAAAAGGTTATCCCCTGTTTCCGTTGTTTTTCGGGCAATCCCGTTAAAAACATTGTTATAGGATTTCCCTTTCTTAGTGCAAATCGAACTTCCGACATTGATAATCTATTCTTTTTTTATCACTATCATTATAAATCTGATCTTTTAATCAGTCTAGTGTAGTTATTTAAAATCGATAAGGAATTTGGGCAACCTTTCAACTTTTTAGGATTTGAGTATAAAACATTCGCATTGTGATATTGCTAGTCATTCAGTAGCAAAAAGCGGACATAATGAAGGTGACCATAGTTCTCGTCAGCACTTTGGCTTTGGGTAAGTCTCACATTTTAAACTTATTTTATTTTTTGAGATTTCAATTTTTGGTTTCAAACTTTGATTTCTTTTTAATTAGCTCTAGCCAAGCCAGAATTAGGCTTCGGCAGTATAAAAAGTTTCAAAGATCGCTATTTCCCAAAAATCGTGGGAGGTGAAGACGCAAAAGAAGGAGAATTCCCGTACCAAGTATCTCTTCAGCTTAAAGGAATTCTTGGCCAAGGGCATTATTGCGGAGGATCTATAATCGACGAGAAAACGATTTTAACAGCTGGTCATTGTGTTACTGAAGTTCCTGACATTCCTGGTTTGACTCATAAAGAGGTAAATGCTTTAATTTCGATTTGGTTTAATTTTCAAAAATTATATTTCTGATTTATTTCGTTAGGTCCATGCCGGAATTTTAAATCTCGGCACTGAAGGTTCATATTTGCAAAAATCGAAGATCGCTGCCACATATGTTCACCCCTTATATCAAGGGTAAGTTTTTTTTTTCTTTGGTCTTTTTAATTTTGTTACGGAGCGTTAAATTTTTTTTTTTCCGGTTACAGAGGAGTAAACCCCAACGACTTAGCTATTCACATTTTGGAAACACCTCTTGAATTTAACGAACACATCCAACCAATTGCTCTACCAGCAGCAGGATACGAACCAGAAGGTGATACCATTTTATCTGGATGGGGAAGCACTTCCAATACGAATACTCCTCACTATCCCGATCAACTTCAAAAAGCAACTCTTCCAATCGTCGACTATGCAGCTTGCAAAGCTAAATTTGATGAACAGGGAGCATCCCCGTTAGATGCCGCTAGTAACATCTGTACAGGACCTGTCGAAGGAACATTGTCCGCTTGCTCCGTATGTTCTTCTTGCTTAACTTGCCCTTTAAAATACCCGCAATATTCTTCATTTTTATTCATTTTTTTAATTTTCCGATACAGGGAGATTCTGGCGGTCCTCTTGTCCAAGACATCGACGGAGTAAGAACCATCGTAGGAATTGTCTCTTGGGGAGAAATTCCATGCGGTCACGGATACCCTTCAGTTTACACTAAAGTTTCTAATTTTGTTGACTTTATTAATAATCCTAGCAAAAAAAATTGAAAATGTATATAAAGTGAAGTCTTGTAAAATATACACTATACTGTAAATAAATGTTATGCTCAATTTATTTTTGTTACCAGACAATTTACTACTCATGAGTAAAAATTTCTTGAGACGTCCCGTACAGTACCTATTTGATAAAACAGAAACTAGGGTACAACTTTCTCCCAAATCGATTTCATCGTGTAATTAGACGAAAACGGGGGTAATGCATTCACTCTAGTGAAAAAACTATTCAACAGTATTTTATTTTGATGAATGTTTAAAAAATTTGGGGCCATCAGTTAAAATCGATTTAAAATGATGCAAAAAAAGAGGATAAAATTTTAAAAAATTTCTTATTAACACTTTAAGATATCTCGAAAAGACTATACATTCTCTCTACATGTATGTATATTCTGAGAACGACATACGTCGAACTGTCTTATCAAATTTAGTGACTTGCATTGTTTGATTCTCCTCTTAAACTTTTGTAATTTTTTAAGTTGCTGGAAATCGAATTTTTCCAAGACTGGATAGATAAAATTAGGCGGTTTTAATTGGAAGGAATTAGGAACAAAGACAAAATATGCTTTTAAATATTTATTATCTTAATTCATATATCAAAAATCGATTCATATTTTTTGAATCTTACTTCTTGTGTCAGTTAACCGACATGCATAAATTAAGCTTTCCGAATCGCATCGCAGTCTACTATAGCGTCTGGCCAATATCTAAATGTCCAGACCTTGATTCTATAGCCCATACCACCAGTGCTGCCTACCGCGGGCTTGCATCTACTTTCACAATGATTGCAGAATTCTTTCGCTTCTTGCAGACTTGTTATTTTGCAGAACCCTTCACTTATCTGTATGGACCTACGTCTCTAAGTTTCCCGGCCGCGTTACACGAAGTGCTTGTCCGATCATCTTAATAACTACAGCCTGTGTTATCTACTCGTAAGCATCTATACCATGCCACTCCTTCTTCGGCAAAAGCCCAGCCGCATAAAAATAGAAGGAAAAAAATCGCAGACTTCATTATCTGTTTGAACAAAAAATGTAGATGTTAAAAAGCAGTCTGTAAAAGCAGATGTTGATTATGTAAAAAGAACAAAATAGTAGGATTAGACAAAAGCTACAAAGCTCATGAAAAGAATTGCACCTTAAACTCGCAGCACCGGAACCGGCATTCGTTCAAAATTTTGAAAGTTGGTTGAACCGGTAATATTATTTTAGTGGCATATTAAATAAGTTAATACTTAAGTTACGGCAACAATTGAAATATTAAATGATTGTTTACAACATTATTCCGCTATCATGTAGTTTTCCGACAAGAAAAAAAAAGTAAATTATAACAATCGTTCAATTTAATGCGTGGAATTTCCTTTTACAAATAAAGAATATGTTCGGCTAGTTTTTGCCCGAAACAATTCCGTTTTATTTTTAAAATCAATTTCAAAAAATTTGATAAGACATTTTTCGTTAAACCGGCCAGGCCCTTTAACGGAGACTAAGAGCCCCCTTATGAGGAGATTTGAGCCCCCTGTAAATTTTTTTTGTAAATTGGAGCCTCTCTTAGAAAACTTTGCGCCCCGTTGGGTCTCTCAGGCTATGTCTACAGCCCTGGATCTCTTAAAAATTTAAAATGTAGAGGAATACACAAGCGAGTGAAACTGTTTTTTCTTCCTAGCCGAAAAAAAATTTAGAAATTTCAGTATGTTGGGTATCTTGAAAGTCACGTTTCGATTCGAAATAATGCCTAATTTTGTCCAGATTTTTAGTTTAAGAGGACTACGTTGCGCTGTAATCAAAATTCGGTTTCTTTTCTTTTCTTTTCTTTTCTTTTTTTTTTTTTTTTTTTTTGAATTTTCTAAGATATATTATAAAATTGAATTGTGATAGAGCGACCGTTTTTTGAAATTGTAAAATAAGAAAAATAAATTTGATGGTAGAATAAATTAAATTATAGCGAATTTTGAAAACAAAATGAGAGTTTTAATATTCCGAGAGAAAAAACTAGGCTTCACCAATAAAATGGTCCTAAACTAACTCGGCGCAGCGGTCAAGTTCAGATTAGAATCACTGAAGCGAAATCATTGTAGGTATGCCAACTCGGCGCAGGTTGAAAAAGGTTTAAAAAAAATAACAGGTAATAAAATATAGCTTTACTTGTATTATCACAGTAATTTGGGGAAAACGCTGGGAAAACGCTACGGCTTCTTCAAATTTTCTTTTAACTTGTCCAGTCAAAAAATTTTGCTGTTCATCGCGCACTGTGCCAATGCATCAGGCGAATGTATTATGAAATGCTCTGAAAAGTTTTCGCAATCAACTAAAGTTTCAACGTAAGCTTTACATATTCCTGTAGAACACCTCCATCCAGTTTCTTTTTTAAAAGTATAACTGTTAATAATGCAGGTTTCCCCCGTTGACTTAGACTCTTTGTCACATCCATTTTTGAACGACTGACCGAAATACATCCTTTGCTATAATTTGAAATTAACATTTTTTGAAATGACATACGGAAATAAGAAAGAGTTGAAACATGTTTAAAAAAGATTAAAATGAAAAAAATTTGCTTGCGCCGAGTTAGTATATTACAAAAAGGGTCCTGACAAGTATCGCGCCGAGTTATTGGTATATGTAAGTCGGGGTCAACTGACCGCTGCGCCGAGTTGGTATGGACCCAATAAAATAGTGCATTCGGCAGCTTTATAGATCCCGGGCGTCTTGAAATTTAAAAAAAAAACCTAATCCTTGTAATAAAAGTATCGGTACCCGTTTTGCAAACTATCTGAATTGTCGAAATCAACACCAGGATGCAGAATGTGGGAGGGAGGATTGAATTCATGCGAAAAAAAAATTTTTTTTTAAAACTTAAAAGCCTTATTTTTGGGTCTAAATTCAATAGCGGAAAAAATCTAATACAGGACCCTAATCCACATATTTTAGCTTGATTTTAAGCCCTATGTCGACTCCAGAAATTTTTGTGCTTATTGAAAATTTTGAAACTGATTTCCTTTTGTTTTTTTGACTACTATTTAGTGGTTGTTAGTAGAATATCCGAAAAAATTATGCCCGAATAAATAATGTCCGAAAAAATGAAGACCGACTAAATAATGCCCAACTAAGTAATGTCCGAAGAAATAATGACCGAATAAATAATGCCCGGATAAAGAATGTTCGAAAATTTCGAATTTACAAGTAAAAAAATATAGAAATCGACATCCATATTGAATTTTGGTTTTTTTAAAATAACATAGTTTTGAGGGGGGGCAAACAGGACCCTCCACGTCGAATTAGATGTCAGATTTGAATTTAGGGACCCCTAAAACCCCCCCAATCCATGAAAAATAATTATAATTGTTTCCCTTAAGAGATATGAAAATTAAAAAATAATTTTACGACCCGTTGCCTAACCGACCGATTTTGTCGTAAGATTGAATTTTTTTTTTTTAACAGCAAAAACAACTCTCCTGAACATTATTAGACTTGGCCCGTATTTTAAATTCGAAGCTTGGTGTCGTAAGTTTTTTCCGTAATCTAAAATAACTCAAACTCTTAACTTTTCCTTTATAACTTACTAACCAACTTTTTTTTTATTTAACTAACGGGTTCTGGAATGGAGATGGCATGGTATGAACTTAAAAAATGGTGGTATGCATGGTATGAACTTAAAAAACTTCAATTTTTAAGTGTTATGATTTAATTTCTTTTTTTCATAGGCGTACAAACCTGCTGCATGGGAAATTGAATTTTCCGCCGAAGATAGTTGACAGCAAAGGTAAGATTCATAATTCTGAAAAACGCTGAATAATACTTTCCGGCTTTTGTAAATATTTTGAGTCTGCGTCATTATGGTTTTTAATAAAAAATTTAGAAAAAAAAAATTGAAAGTTGTGAAATGCTTCTATTTCTAGCTCAGAATCTTTTTTTTTTTCATTCTTTACACTGGGATCTTATTTCATTTTTTTTTAAAAAAGAGAATTTTATATTAATTACTTATAACGATTCCGGCCGAAAACTCCTGTGCACTATGCTTTTCTCTTCTAAGGGGTCAAAGTTCTCTTTTTTGAAAATGCCATATTTTAGTTTTTTTTTTAATGAATATGTAAATTTTTTATTTCGGAATAGTTGCTAAATTGGTTTTTTCTGTTAATAATTTTACAAAATTTTTAAAATCTTAGCCCCACCTAGAAAAAAATTCTGGATCAGCCAATATGAAGCAGGGGCCAGAAAAAGGCTCATTTTGAGTTAAAAATCGAATTTTTTTTTTCTCCGTGATACTTGAGTGACTTCCCAATTAGAGTTAATGAAGATGTGCCTGCACATTTTTGTTTTAGAAAATTGCATTAACGGAGGTTTAAAATAGCGTCGTCTTATTTTTGCCCTCTTTAATGAGAGTTTCACTTTTGCCCCCCGGGATTATTTTTTTTTTTTTTTTCAACATGTAAGCTTAAAACACAGGGGTCCGAAGCCGATGCCGATGCCGAAGCCGGCCGCGGCCAGCTAAAATTTCGGGTCGACGCCGATGCCGGCGCCGATGCCATTTTATCTGTTTTATTTCCGATGCCGATGCCGATTCCAGCATCGACCACCCGATGCTGATGCCGATGCCACCAAGCATCGATCTCATCCGATGCCGGCATCTGTTATACCCAATGTACCGATTTTTTAATCAGATAAAAATTTTAGAGCCATTCTATACGTTTTCTATAATATCATTTTCATGAATCATGCATTTAGAGCAGTTTTGTTTGTTCGTTTTTTTTTTTTTTCAAAATATAAATTAATTGTGAAATCACATATCTCGAATTTTTAATTCCGACGTCAGTGCTGGTACCGGCACCGATGCCGATGCCGCTGCCGATGCCGCTGCCGCTAACGATGCCGGCACTAATAAATTTCGCGATGCCGATGCCGATGCTGGCACTAACAAATTTCGCGATGCCGATGCCGACGCCGACGCCGATTTCGACTTTGAAAAAAATTCGATGCCGATGCTAGCATCGGCATCGGTTAAAATGTCCAAGCTTCGGACCCCTGTATAAAACATTCGAAATAAACGATGATTGTCCTAATCTTACCACAAGGGCAATACAGGAGTATTATCAAAGATAATATAAACCCTATAATCAAAGATAAGGGATAAGGCCTAAAAACAATCCCCAAAACTTTCCTCTCGAAATCTTGCTTTTTTCTATTGGAAAATTTTTAATTCCGGGGGAAGGGGGAGCACAATGCTCGCTCAGCTAAAAACGTTTCCTTATCAGGGAAAATGTATAACAGTTGAAGACTCCGCGGGAAAAAAGATCAGATTCCAATTTTTGTTTACACTTCGCACTTATGTTTACCTTTTGACAAAGGAATCAAAACAAAAACATGGACTCTGATCTTGATTCCCGCGGAGTCTTCAGTTAGGAAAAAACGGGGTCTAAAAGTTATCATTCAGTTCGTGAATTCTAGAGTCAAGGGGTCGTCTAGGATATAAAAAACGCAGAAATTAACTGAATAGGGTATTTTCAGGTATTTTTATTTTTGAAAAATTTTGGTGAAGAAATAAAGTAGATATACTTAAAGAATTATTTGTGTAATAAAAAGCATTAAAAAATTTTTTTTTCTGTATGTAATAATTTGTTAAAGTTGGGGGTTAAAAATTGTAAATTAAAACAGTCGGAATACGCGCGGAAGCGTTGTGACGTCATATGTTGATATCGTTCTGCCGAAAAAAATTTTCCAAGAATGCTGTGGCTTAGTTTATAAACATTGAAAGCACCGCATTGTATGAAAAATTTTCCGGCAGAACGATATCAACATATGACGTCACAACGCTTCCGCGCTTATTCCGACCGTTTTAATTTACAATTTTTAATCCCCAGCTTTAACAAATTATTGCATACAGAAAAAAATTTTTTTAATACTTTTTATTACACAAATAATTCTTTAAGTATATCTACTTTATTTCTACACCAAAATTTTTCAAAAATAAAAATACCTGAAAATACCCTATTAGATACAATCGGACAGCAGCATCTTGGTAGTCCAGTGCTCAAGGAGATAAATTTCAAGGAATACTACATTTTCAAAAAACGGAAAACGTAAGTACTGTCATCGTGTTTTTTAGTTTTGATTATTTAATTTAATATTGAATTGGTAAATGGTTTTATTGGCGGTGGCTTAAACTCAGTCCTCCCTCCTCGATTTCGACAATTCAGATAGTTTGAAAACCCGGTACCGATACTTTTATTACAAGGATTAGGCGTTTTTTATATTTTAAAAAGTCCGGGATCTATAAAGCTGCCGACTGCACTATTTTATTGGTGAAGCCTAGTTTTCTCTCTTTTGGGATATTAAATATGTCTCCTTTTAGTTTTAAAAATTCGCTATACCTCAATTTATTCTACCATCAATTTTTTTTTTCCTTCCTATTTTACAATTTCGAAAAACGGTTGCTCTATCGCAATTCAATTTTTTTCCTGCAGTATGAGAATATGCTATGATCTTAGGAAAATGAAGAAAAAAAAAAAAAAAAAAAAAAAAACCAAATTGGGCTCTGACGTACATTCATTTTAATATTTCAATTGTTGCCGTCATTTAAGTATATTACCATATTTAATATGCCACCAAAACAAAATTACCGGTTTAATTAATTGTACTGGTACTGCCAGTCCAAGGTGCAAGTATTTTCGTGAAATTTTTAGCTTTTTGCTAATCCTACTATTTTGTTCTTTGTTACGTAATCTACATCTTTTACAGACTGCTTTTTAACATCCACTTTTTTTGTTCAAACAGATAATGAAGTCTGCGATTTTTTTCATTCTATTTTTATGCGTCTGGACGCATGCGTATGAAGAAGGAGTGAGATGGTTTAAATGCAAAAGAATGAATAGCAGACGCTGTCGTGGAGCAGTTGATCTGACAAGCCCTTCGTGTGACGAATCCGGGAAATTTAGAGACGTAGGTCCTTATATAAATGAAGGGTACTGTAAAATAACAAGTCTGCTTGAAGGGTCAGTTTTCTGCAATCATTGTGAAAGTGAATGCTATGAGACCACGATCTGGTCAGGTAAACATTGGCCAGACGCTATAGCAAACTGCACTGCGTTTCAGCAACTCGCTTGGGGCACAAGAAGTAAGATTCAAGAAATATGAATCGATTTTTGATTTATGAATTAAGATAATAAATGTTATTAATGTGAATTATGTATTATGTTAATTAATATGAAAAAAATTAATTTTTTCTCTCAATGTTGTTTGTGTGTCCATAAAAGTTAAGGACTTTAGAGATTTCGGCTTTTATAATATTATAAAAGGCGATAGTTTTTCCTCTTATGAATTAAAATGCTATTAATAAGAATTAAGATAAAAAAGTTCAGCAGCCTTCATATTTTATTTTTGTTCCTAATTCCTTCCACCAAATTTTAGCTTTCCACTCTTTGAAAAATTTAATTTCCAGCCACTGAAATTACGAAAGTGTACAAAATTTACAAATGTTTAGAGGAGATCAAACAATCAATGCAAGTCTCTAAATTTGGTAAGACAGTATGACGCATGTCGTTCTCAGAATGTACATGTAGAGAGAACGTAAGCTTATGGTCTTTTCGAGTAGTGGATTGAAGACAGGATTAATTTGTTCATACCCCTCAGAGATTTCAATGACTGAATCAGAAAAAATATAGTTTCAAGCAATAAAATTCAAATGGTATTGTGGAAATTGAAGGCCGGATCCTTAGCTTTCATTTTCACAGTTCAGCAAGTAATACAGTATAACATCATTTTTGAATGGGCATCAGTTTTTCAAAGAAAAGTCATCAAAAAAACTGAAATTTTGGTAATTAATTTTTTCGAAAATAAAATTTGGTGGTGAAGAGGTTAAATCAATCAACCAAAAGCATGAGATTCATTGTTTGACTACTGTGTCGTTCATTGTGCAGGTATAAACACAATGAGGATTTTTATCCACTAATGGGCTGTCGACTTCATATTGGTAAATATCCTGACAAACAGGGATCACAATCAATTTTGAGCTATGAATGACATAGAAGTCCATGGCATAGAAGGGTCCTGGAGGAAAAATGGCATAGAAACGTCCTGGAGGAAAAAATAACTCTTGGCACAGTAAAAGTATAATAAAAGTATATTTTTTCTGTGATGAAAACCCTTGAATTTTTTCTGATTCTTTACTTCCCAGGAAAGTAGAGCAAACTCGAGCTTAAAGTTTAGAGCTTTTTTCCGAAATTCGACACAAAACCCACCGTAGCTGTCGTCGGAATAGACATACCGAAAATCCGTAATGACGATTTTTGTTTTGAAATACAAATCTAAAGTCGTTCATGACAATATTGTACTTACGGAATGTCCATCGTATCCATTTCCGCGTAATCGTTGTATTCTTTACAATAACCAACATAACTACACGAGAGAAAGACAAAAAGAAGTGGCGCTAACAGCTGCTTTCCCTTCTTAAGAAAATCTTTTATATTTAAAAAAGATCTATAGGGTCACAGAAAAGCAATGTTTATATTAAATAAATATAACGTAAAACAAAAATGCACACAAAAATATACGTTTTTCTTCCGCGCTATAGGGCAAAAATAATTTCATCGTGTAATTAGATGAAAACGACGCTGTCGCACTCTGGTGAAAACATTTGCAACAACAATTCAACATGGCTGGTTTCACTATTTCTATGTTGTTGTAAACAAAAAGTGATTGAAGAATGTAAAAAATAGAGGTTAATATAATGTTCAAAAGCGGCAGATGGCGAGACAAGAGGGAAACAAACACCCTCAGCGTTTTGTCGAAGAAATAGACTTCAAAGAAATTGAAAAGCTAGAGGTAATTTGTTTCTCTGTTTTTGACACAAAAATTTTTTTATATTTTCCTTTTCCATTGAATTGACAATAATGTCGATTTTAGGAATTGGTCGCTTGTTTTTGAGAGTTTGAGATGTACTTAATCGTTTCTGGAACGATTTTTAAAAGTTATCGTCTCTTATAAACGTGAATCATATGAGAATGACTGGCATCACAATTTGCTTGTTAAGCATAGGCTTATTGATAACATTTTTTTTTTTTTTCAAGGTACTTGGTAAAGGCTCATTTGGCGTCGTTAGAAAAGGAAAATGGCGGGGGATGCTAGTTGCCATAAAAGTTATAGATGGAGAAGAAGAGAAAAAAGCATTTTCAACGGAAAAGAATCAATTATCAAGGGTGTCACATCCAAATATTGTCCAGCTATATGGAGCTTGCACCAAAAACCCTGTGTGCCTTGTCATGGAGTATGCAGAAGGAGGTTCTCTTTACAATGGTATGGAAATTGAAATGTTCATTTTTTTTTTCTTGGTGTGCAATCCCTAAATTGTTACAGCTGTAACTATGGTAAATCAGATGACTGGTTCTCTCATTTGTGAGGAGAGAATTTTACAACTGAACTAGCTATATGGCTATTTATGCTATTGAAAACATGAACAAAAATTACTTTTGTAATTAAATTTTTTTTTTTTTTTTGGTTGCAGTTCTTCATCCAGAAACTCGCCCGTTACCCTCATACACAGCAGGTCATGCTATGAGCTGGGCTTTGCAGTGCGCAAGAGGAGTAGCTTATCTTCACGATATGCAACCACCGTTAATACATAGAGACTTAAAACCACCAAATTTATTACTTGTAAATGGAGGAACTGTGCTCAAAATATGTGATTTTGGAACAGCTTGTGATAAAAAAACATATATGACAAATAATAAAGGAAGTGCAGCTTGGATGGCTCCTGAAGTGTTCGAAGGTAGTTTTTTTTTTTATAAATTATCAGATGAAATTGTTTATTCATTTATAAGTATGACAAAGTGAATGTTTATGCTTAGATATGTAATCTACGATATAATGAAACTTATGTTTTGCCTTTACAGGATGTAGTTATACTGAAAAGTGTGATGTATTCAGTTGGGGAATAATTCTTTGGGAAGTACTAAGCAGGCAAAAACCTTTCAATCAAATAGCAAAATCTGCATATAGTATAATGTGGGCTGTTCATGTGGGTCAGCGGCCGCCATTGTTAAAGGGATGCCCAAAACCAATTGAGGACTTAATGACTAGGTAAATAATAATTGATATAGGATTCCAGTTAATGTTGTAGTACAGCTTTACTAGTTTCATAGAAAATAAATTAGGAATTTTTTTTTTTTTTTAAGCATCACAATTAAAATATAACAGATCTTGTCAAAATAAAAGTTTTCACTTTCACTGATGAGGGAATTTTTTATTTTAAACAATATTGTTCAGATTATGCAGAAAAAATTGCTTGAAAAAAAATATTTTTCACAGAATTTTATGAATAATAAATGAAGTCAGTGAATTAAGCCTAATTGGTTGACTTGATCTGTGATAATTTTTTTTCTTATGAAACATTAACCAGTAACCAGTACTTTCTGTTGTAAATGTTAAAGTGATTAAATCCTAGCAATGTTCCTCAAATGTGACCATTTTTAAGAGAAGTTACATTAAACATCCCTTTCAAGGTAAAGCCCTTTTTTATACCCAGGCAATTTTACATTCAACTTGTGAGCAGTAAAACCTATCCTTTGTTTCTGCTGATATTTAGTCTTTCTTCCTTGCCAGTAAAATATCCAATCCGTATTCCTGGTAACGATTACCTTAAAATCCAGCCCATGAACATTAAGTAAGTGTATGTTCCTAGTCAAGTCATAATGGCTTTCACACGAAGCGGTACGTTATTTTTAAAAAAACTTGTGTTGTGCTTTTTTACAGCTGCTGGTCCAAAGATCCTAGGATAAGACCATCTATGAGCCAAGTTAAAGATAAAATGGAAGATTTGTTAACGTTGTTCACAGGATATAACTCACCGCTTTCATATTCAGATGACGAAGAAGATTATGGTAGGTTTTATTGGAGGAATATGGCTTAGTCATTTTTCGAGCAGTTGACAGTCTGAGCTGGAACTTCAAGCTATAACAAGTTTGAAAGTTTGCCTTGCTCATTTCTTACCACCCAGTACTAGGTACTAAGCAATTGAGAGCTGATGCAAACTCCAGCATTTCTAATCCATTTCAGTTTCATTCTTATTGTAAAATTTTAATTGGGCCATTTTTTTTTGTAATTGATTAATTTCTTTTTTTTTTTTTTTTTTAGGAGATAGTGAAGACATGATTGAAGAAGAAACCGTGGAATTTCCTTCGTTTTCACCGATGCAAGGTACCTGGAGAATTTTATTTTGTATTGAAATTCGAGCTTCTCTTTGTCCATTTTGATTTTTCATCGCTGTCATTTTCTAGTTTTGAAAAGAAAAAAAAAACTTTGAAAAGGGCGGGGAAAAATTTTAGTAGACACTATAGCTTATCCGATTCCAAATTTTACGATCAAAAGAGGCGGATCTCTAGCATGAATACTTGCATGGTTCATGATAGATGTGTGTATCTCCTCATTTTATGTGATGGAAGGGTTAGCCGTCTACAAAAGGACTTTTATTTTATAAGCACTTACAAGCTGAGTTACATTGCATGAGAATGTATAGGACCAAAAAAAACCAACATTTTTAAACATTTGGGAGAATTATCTAAAGGGAAAGAAGAGGTTTTTTTGTATCAAAGTTAAATACGCTTAGAGCCATTTGATTATTGATATTTTTTCTTACATCTCCCCAAGTTAAAAAGGAGAAAAACTTTGAAGTACTTATTTTTCCTGGAAGAAGGGCCTGGGAGGGAGTAAAAAATTTGCGCTTACTTGATACTTGACTGACCCCTTATCTTTGTAACACTGAAAATTATTTTCAAAATATTTCCTTTTTCACTGCAATTTTTTTAAAATTAAACCCAACCCACTTTTTAATGATCTACGAAAGACATCTCTTCAGTGGTGTTTCATAATTAGCAATTTTTTTTATTACTTTTTCTTTAAATTTTTGTTTTTGAAGTTTTTTTAAAATATTTTTGTCTTTTTAATTTTTCCAGGGATCCAGGATGCTAATCACATCACAAGAAATTGGGACACTCTAGACCCAAAGTTATCGCAACCAATTCATTTAGACATAGGACCGGTTAGTATAAAAAATACTGTAGGAAAGGGGGTGAAAAAGTGATTCCACGGTAACCGATGTACTTCATTTTTGACCAATTTCTTGTAGAGCATTTTCCAGAATTTTGCCTGATGTATCGGCACTGGTCAATGTCAAAATCATTCTATACCTTTTCTATATTTGGCTCTTGAATACCAAAAGATAATTTTGACGATTGTGGATGCACTTAAGGAAAAAAAATGGATAGTACGAAAGCAAAAATACATAGTGACAAAAATACGAAAATAATGAAAATATCTTGTCAAGAAACAACATGTCCGTTCTTGCGAAATTTTGCTTTGCTAAATTCAGAATTTTTGTTTTGCTACGAAACATTTCGATTTTGTTGCAAGACAGAACTTGTTCAAAACATTTCCTTTTTCTGAGTGTGATTTCGGATAGAGATTTTTGGAAATTAGTTTAATTTTTCACAGAGTTTCATTTCTTTAATTCGAATGAAATTTTTTTCCCCTCATTTTTATCGATTTACGGAAACTTGGGAAGTTAATGTACTGGTTAGCAGATCAAGTTCCGTAGATAAAATTTCCAGACTAGACGAAGCTTGTCGCAGAAAAAAATTAAAAGTACAGTCGACTCTCTCTATAACGTCATCGGTTATAACGAAAACCCCTGTAGTACGTAAAAATTGGCACGGTCCGGCCGAATTCCCATATAACACCATGTATTTCAACTCCGCTTTATACGTAACGTTACTCCCTGTAGTACGTAACGAAATTTTCGATTTTGAAGGGAAATTCGCCATTTTTAAAGGGAAAATGACCATTTTGAAAGGGAATGATTTTTACATGTAAAAAGGGCAAAATTACATTAATATTTATATAGAAACGAAAATGACGTAATATTTTTTTAATAAATATTACACCGCAAAAATATTTTTAACGCGCGATTTTTAAACCTGTAGTATCTTGTATCAAAAATTACACCTTTGAATCAAAATTTTATTTTGTTCCGTTTTAGTTAGTTTATCGGTGGCATTTCAACACGGCAAAATTAAAATCTTTCTTAAAATTAACCATTAAAATCATTTTTCTTATTAGTAATATGAAAATTTTTTTTTTTCGAGAAAAAATTCCATTTTATGTCAACATCGGTTTCTACGTAACTCTCTGTAGTACGTAAAAATCTGTTCGGTCCCTGCGTTTACGCTATAGAGAGAGTCGACTGTAATTAAAAATTTTTAAGTGCAAAAAAATGTAACTAAGGGGGACATGCCAGTATTACATCCTATTAAGAATAGGCTTCAGTGAACATCGGAAAGAATTGCTCATAGGTCGGATACTCGACTTACTGGGAAAAAACTCAAATTTTAAGTGACAAGTTCCTTTCGTGAATCCTGAACTTTTTAGTGCAGGTTTCAACTTGCACGAATTGTATATGCATGCAGCCGGAAAATAATGTCAAAAACATTTGCGGTCGAAAAGCTTTAATTTTGATTTCCGGGTTCGTATTTACTTGAAACAAGTTGAAACTTGTAGCAAAATTCCAGGAATGAGTTCGCCAGGTGCGTAAAATTCGGATTTTTTCCCCGTAAATCGAGTATTAGACTAAACAGTTACGATTATTCCAATTATTTCCATTATTGACTGGAGCGTATTCTTAAGGGTAGGGTGGCGTTCTATGAGGGAAGAGGATACAGAATCTGTACCTCACAGTATAACTAAGCCAAGTCCATACAAGGAAAGTAACGTTTAATTATTTACAAAATGGAGTCAAATTTTTTACGTTGCGCATTATTTTAATGGTAAAATGCATGTCTTCTCCTTATTTTTTTCCGGTTTTCTTAAAAAACATGGATTTCTGTTATTTACACTAGATTTCCAACAGGCGAGTAAAATGTCGTACCATATTTGAAGGTAGTGTACATTACCTTCTTTATTCATTTTTTTGATTTGAATAAAATTTATGATCGTTTATTTATTTATTTTTAAACTCAAAGGCTTTAAATCATTTTGCGCATTAATGAAAAATGAGTCTCGGAAGTAGTGCCCTAGGGTTAAACTGGAATCGCAACAGGTTTTTTTTTTCATTTCATAAATTAAATTTAGGTCAAGAAAATCAGCTATAAATGCAGTGTAAATAATAGGCTCCGAGCGACTTTGATTGCAGCGCCACCATTAAAATCATGTTTAGCTTATAAAAAAGCAATGTTTCCTGCGAACTAATTGCGTGATGGAAATATATATGCTTCTATAAGGTAAACAGGTATATTTAAGTGTATATTTATGCAAAAGTAAGTTGCTCGGAGCCTAGAGATCAATATTCAAAAATTATTAGAGCAGAAGACGCAACTAAATGTTGCCAACCATTGAAACAATGTAATACTTACGAAATGCGACTCCATTTCGTAAAGTCGGGTTTTAAATAACAAGATATGTCGTTTGAATGGACTTGGCTCAGTTCTACTCTGAGGTACAGGAATGATGATCCCATTATTTAGTTGGCAAATTTCAAAATCTTAATCTTCATAAAAATGTAAATTTTGTATTTAAAAAAATTTGAAACTTTACGATATTTCAAAGTTTGGATTGCCAGTGGCGACTTAGGTTTGAAAAGGAAGTCAGACTAAAAATGTAGATATATGGTCAGAGGGAGGCAAGGGGTTAAACACGTCGAAAAGAATTAATAATAAAATTATGAAATATGGAGTATAATAATATTTTAATGTTCTTCAAATAATCGAATGCATTAAAACAAGAACAAAAAATCATGGGCCTAGGTATGATTCTTCAGTTTGATTATTTTTAATTTTTAATTATTTTTGAATTTTCTTGTCCAATGCAAACCTACTTTTTACCTATAAAGGCAACAATTTCGAAAGTTTGGCTACTGGGACCAAAAATACGTCTTAAAAAGGTAAAAGAAGAAACTAAGGAAAATAGAAAAATAAAAAACTTGAAAATTGAACCAGTTTTCCAGGTCACGGAAAGTGACCTAGGGTTGACCTTAGGTTTTCATATGTATATCATTTTTATTAGAGCAAAAAAAAAATGTACAATTTTTTTTTAAATTTCAGGACGGTTGGTCTATTGCCGAAGAAAACGAAGACGAAGAGGAAAGAGAAGATGAGGCAGACAACCTAGAATCCCAAAAAAAATTCCCGAACAATTGGAATTATTCAGACGAGGATTTTACAATAGGTAAGAAGTCATATTCTTTTTTTTTCGAAAATAAAACGGGGAAAAAATGATTTAAAGGAGATAAAAAAGAATAATTAATTTGATTTGAGAACATTTGGACGGCGATTAAGGATTTAACTCAAGACAAGAAAATGGCCCCTTTGTTTTCTTTAACTGCATGCAATAAAATTGATGAGGTTTTGGAAAACTTTTTTCTTTTGAGTTTGTCGATCCATGAATTAATAACAAATGATCTTTCTTTTCTTTTCTTTTTTTTTTTGCCTCGCGGAAACGGACCAGATTTGGTTATGAAAATTAATTTCCCTGGTTTCACTTGATTTAATCTTTTTTGCCAATTTTTTTTTTAATTTCGGAAAGGTTAATTCGAGGTGAATGGATGAATCTGCCACTGTAAATAAAATCAAATGAGTGAGTCATTGTCATTTTATGCGATTAAGTAATTAGAAACTTTTTGCAAAAGCTCTTCAAAGACAGTTGTTCATCTCATCAATTGTGAATTTTGTTTTATGTCTTTCAACTGAGAAAAAAGAGAAAAAAATATAAAAAGCTTTTCTTGTTGATTGGCAATGAACTTTTTTTTTAAATGCAGGAAAACGTTTTTTTCTAAATCGATTTATTTTACTCTTTCATTGGAACATGTTGCAAATTTTTTTTTTTTTTTTAACGACATCCAAAACGAAAGTTGCAGTTTAATATTCCTTGTTACTAATGTTTTATCCGTGTTTTCTTGCTAATTGAAATGCGTAATCGCTGTTGGATATAAAGGCCCATTTATCATGTCGTTCCGGAAAAAAAAAACATTTTGGTCACTTTAAAATTCGAGATCCCGATTAATTTCCCGACAAGACTTGAGTCAACATAAATAATTTCCTACAAATAGATTTTTGAACTGAGACAACTCGTCGCCGTGGAGGGTTTTTTTTTTTATTAAAGTTATTTTTAGAAGAAAAAAAAAAGTCGTGACCGTTGATTATTATTTTTTTATTTCTATTTCCTGCTTAAGGTTGTGGATTTCACTGGATTTTTTTTTCTTTTTTTAAGAGCTGGGAAAAATGAAGAAAAGTGATGCTTCAATTTTCATCTAGCACTCAGTATCCAACTCCCAAACAATTGTACCGCCAAGTAATTCGCGGGATTTTTTGGTGGTTACTAGAAATTTTCTCGTGTTACTCGCATATTTTTTCCTCCGGTCTTTTCTCGCATTTTACTGTTTTCTCGCTTCTTTTCCTATTTTTGTGTTCTTTTCCCCTCAATTTTTGTGGTTTTAATTTGGGTTTTCCTGTTTTTTCCGCAGGAATGGCAAACCGAACCGAACCCATTTAAAATTTAAAAAGGGTTTAAAACCGAACCCGAATCAGGGAAAGAAAAAAACCAAACCGAAATCGAATCCGAACCGTTTATTTGACAGACCTTGACCGAAATCGAAGCGTTTAGTACAAAACACGAACCGAATCGAAACCATGTAATTTTTACCAAAAAAACCTAACCGAACCAAAGCGAACTAAACCCGTTTTCTTTATATTAAAAAATTTAGTTTTCTGCTGAACACCAAAACCGGGTTTTTTACTAAAAACCGAAGTGAAACCGGATATTTTTACCACAAATCGAATAAAAACAATTGGGTATTTTTTAACAAAAAAAAAAAAAAAAAAAAAAAAAAAAACGGCTTTTAAACGTAAAACCGAACCGAACCTGAAACCGGTTTTGTACTAAAACAAAAAAGAAAAACGAACCGAACCGGATTATCTAAAAAAAAAAAAAAAAAAAAAACGAAACCGAAACCGAACCGAACCCGAACCCGAACCCAGTTATTTTCAAAAACCGAACCTGAAACCGGTTTAGTACTAAAACAAAAAAGAAAACCGAACCGAACCAAACCTGAAACTGGTTTTGTGCTAAAACAAAATAGAAAAACGAACTTAACCGTGTTTATCTAAAAAAAAAAAAAACGAAACCGAAGCTGAACCCGAATCCAGTTATTTTCAAAATTCAAACCGTACCTGAAACCGATTTTTGTACTACAACAGAAATGAAAACCGAACCGAACCTTATTCAAAAAATTTTGGATCGGTACCCAAACCGAATCGAACCCTTCCTGGTGGACAACATTTTAAGCGAAACCAAACCGAATTCTACTTTTCAACTTAAAAGAAAACGAACCGAACCGTTTTGATTTTTGGAGCAGTTGGACATCCCTATTTTTCCGCTCTTAATTACAATATCTCGGTTTTTTTTTTTTTTAATTTTTTCATTTAGGCCTAAACGTTTTTTCTCATTTTTTCACGTTACTTTTATTTTATTTTATTTTTTTTTTTTCACGTTTTTCTATTTTTTACGCTTTTTTCACTTTTCTTCTACTTTCTTTTTGGGATTCTTCGGATTACATTAACTTGACTAGGCCAAGGTCGCCCTTTTCCATTTTTACAAGGGCGCATGCCCACGGAATTTGCCCTAGTCGGTTGCCCGGAGCACCCAGTCCGTGCCTGGATTGACGCTTATCATCCGGCCATCCTGTCCGAATCTTTAAAAATTAATTAATCATTTCATCTGACCAAGCGGAATTCGAGGCTTGTCAAATGTTCGCATTATTTTGAAAACGTAAAAAGCAATTATAAATTTTAATTAATCAAGTAATGAAGCAGGCTAATGGTCCAAGTCTTGAAACTGTCAGATTTTAACCTCAAAACTTGTTGTGTTATGTTGTTTCAAGCCAAAAAAAAAAAAAAAAAAATCCCCCCTTTTTCATTTTTATTAAAATTTTTCCCCCCTCGAAAATATCAAACGTTTATTCCTGTGAGTCATTGCGATTTCTGCGAGAAAATTAAAAAAAAAATTAATTCTCTTTTTTTTTTTTAAATCGTTTTAATTATTAACGAGCGCAAAAACCCGAGGCCGGTCTCTCTTTTAAAAAACAAAATGTCATAATTTATTGTGGGGGAAATATTTTTAATTTGGAATTTTATTTTTGTCAATCGTACATCCATCTCGCGTTTGATTCGTCCGTGGTTACGATTAGTCATTACATTGGGCTTTGATCCAATTTTTTTAAATTCTAAACTTTTTTTTTTTTTTTTTTAATCTGGGTTCGCAAACTAGACTACTCCTATTATAACTTTTTTTTTTCTTTACAAATGTTAAAATCTTAAAAGAATGACTCACCGTTTGGACATTCGAAAGTTGTGACTGGGAACTTTTTTTTTTTTTTTTTTTTTTTTTTGCGATTTGCTTTATTTTTTTTAACGAACAGTGACCCATCCATCTTGCAGCTCTTTAAAATCAAAATTTGAAAATCGGTCAACATTTTAAAAAGGGATTTTTCTTGTACGTATTTTGTTCGTATGTATGTATGTTATCATTTTTTTGCCAGTAAAATTGTGCCACAAAAATTTGTATCTTGGAAAATGTCCCGTGAAAATTTGCCACGGAATTGTTTGGAAATTTAATTCAAATTGAAACTGAATTTCGAAGGGAATGTGATTTACAATTTGCGAAATTTAAACGTGCCACCAAAATGTTGACTTTTGTATGTTCGTTTGTACTGTTCGCGGCAATTTTGATGTAAAATTTGGAACTAAAATTTAGACTTTGTCAAATTGTTCTAGGAAAATGCGTTCAAGGGGAAGATAATTGAGTTCTTTGAGATGAAAATTTTGCCAGAGAAATTGCGATTTTCAAGATTCCGATAACTTTAAATATGTTACCTTTTTTTTCTTTGAAGTAGGACCACGTCTTGGGGCCCTATCCTGGGGAAATCTGTCTGTCCGGATTCTGTCCAAGTGTGGCACTGTTCGCATCAAAAATAAATATTTACCTAAATCATTTTAATATTAAAAAATAATAACTTCGAAAATTTTAAATATTATTTCCACTATTTTTTCTAAACTTTTGGCGTTTTTTAATAGTAAAATTCGTAACTGAGGCCATTCAGTTCAGTCAAATTTGAGCTTTGAAAAAAACATCTTTCCTCTACCACATAAAAATTTTTGATCATGCTCCACAGTTTAAAAGCCCAAAAGTGCCTCTTTTAACCCTTTTCCCTGAAAGAAAACAGATTGACATGCTATTCTGTTGTGGCTAGTTTTGGTCCGCCTGAGGAATAAATCCTCATACTCTTCAATTTTGGAGAGCGTTCCCCTATCCGCCACCTGGGGAGGCGCCCGATGGGGGACTAGCCAAAAACCCCACACGGGTTGGGGGGAAAACTCGGAGTCCGCGCCCGACCGAGTTGTCCCCCCAAGCCAGCGTCAAAGGATTACATCCGCCAAACGGCACGAGTCACCAACCCCGTACAGAGCGACATAAAAATGACGTCCTTTTCACATCGATCTGCACGACATTGGATCCGCATGACGTAAGGAAGACTTTACTCCTCAAGCTGACAACTTAAAACTAATACAACCTAAAACTAATACAACATTTTATACAATTTACAAAACAGTTTACAATACTATCCTAATTTACAATACTAGTTACTAAACTTAATCTAAACTAAAATTAAGATTGTACAAATGTACAATGTGCGGCATTGGACATTCATACAAGACGAGATTGTCATCTATAGTCTTCGACAATCTTTACCGGTAAAACGAATCCGATCTTTTTTTTTTTTTTTTTTTTTTTGTAAATCGCTTAACCGCTTAAAAAAAACTCTAGCCAACAGCTTTTTAAATTATGCTGCTGTTATTTAAAACACGTCTTTTTTTTTAAGTTGTAAAAGACCGTACCGGGTCATAAATTATTTTTTTAGATGGATGGAAATAAATAAGTAAAAAATGAATGATGGTAAAAAGATAAGATGATAAAGACAAGAAGTTTGGTTTTGTAAAGCAAGACCAAACCTGAAGAGTTCATGCCAGATGCTTTACCAAACTCCAACCAGTTCATGCCAAACCTTTACCAAACTCAAACCAGTTAATGCCAGACCTTTACTAAACTCAAACCTTGTTGACTTCGTTGAACCTTGACTGACCTGGACCTTGGCTGACGTTGGACCTTGAAGCTTGCTGACTGCTGTGTGGCTGCTTCTGAAATCAAAGAAGAAAAAAAAAATGCAAATTAAAAGGGGGGGGGGGCTTGGAGACCCTCACAATGGAGTTTATCTCCCGCGGTATGATTGAAATAAAAAATTTATTTTAAGCTTTAATCTTAATTCAAAATGAAAAAAATTAATAATCTGTGATACTCTCATAATGGAGCTCATAAGAAATGTAAAAATTAAAAAAAATGAAAAAAAAAATTCGGATTTCCAGGAGAGGCCCGTAAGCCTTCCGAATAGGATCTCCGTTAATGCCCGCCGCATCGGAACCATGCCATCAGGTCGAGCCGGAGAGAGCCTTTCGGTATTACACCCAGTCATCCTTTTGAAAACCCTGGAGACTCTCACAATGGAGCTTATCTCCCGCGTAATCCATGCTCGAATCGAATAGAATGCACAGCCTAATAAACTCTGCAGCTCCAAGAGAGGAGCTGACTCCTAACGTATAACGATTCGGGGGGAACTTAACACTAAACCCTTAAAACTAATACCACAAGGCCAGTCGCTGGGTCGATACATAGGCCTTCTACGATGGGAGGCTAAACCTCCTGGTTTACCTCCAAGCCGTTATTAAAAAAAAAAAAAAAAAAAAAAATTAAAAAAAAATTGAAATGTAGTTGAAAAAAAAAACTGTGAATTAAAAAAAAACACTAAAAGTAAATTTAAATTAAATTAAAATAAAATAAAGGCCGCACTAAAAATAACTTAAGTTTAAAATAAAAAATTAAATTAAATTAAAAAAAAAAAAAAAAATACCGATGTGACTTGTCCGAAAGACAAAGCCACACTGAGGGTGGGAACCTGAATCAGGAGAGCTGTAAAATACGTCATGCGCAGACATCATGCGCAAGATCCAATATGGCGGTTCAAAAATTTTAGCAGTTATATTTTTGTGGATTTAACATTTAATTTGACTAAATATTAGATTTAATTACATTGTAATTGAAATTATTTCGAAATCATAGTTTAAATCTAGAACTCTAAAAAACTTAATGGAAGGAAAAAGGAAAAAAAAATCGAACGGGAATGCTATTTTGAATTTTGTAAACACACCGCAATGTTGAGGGCATTGTTCGTTTCGTGTACGTTCCTTGCATTCAATATGGCGGCCGGTCGGTTTGTTTTGATTCAGTGAATCGATGTTTTTCATCCAATTTTTTTTAATTTCCATATTTTAAATACACAATCGCGCTAGGAAATATAAAATAACGGCCATTTAATCGGAATTGAATGAAACAGTGTCTGGTGAATTTGTAAAGATAGTATTTTTTTTACTGGATTTTTTTTTCGGTTGTGCGGTCGAGCAGTATGCTTTGTGTGATAATGTTTTTGATACCATAAAGTCAAAAGTCCCAAATTAAATTAGCAATTACCGTTTTAAGTTTTTTGGTTAATTATGTTACTAATACAATTTGTAAACATGTATGAAGAAATAAATGCTGATGGATTGTGTTCTGCACCTTATGAACCATGGATATATCTTTATTGGTTCTGAATGCTTGAGACTTGGGTGGTTGTTGACTCTGTGTGATCGTTAAGGGTGATTCTTTTGCACAAATTCCGGTACTTAAAAACTCATTTAACTATCAAAATCAATATAAGTCATATAAACCTGATCACAATTCATATACTCAAAGCTGCTGTTGATTGTTTTCGAGTACTTTCAGCTCAGTGAGCAGCTGGTTGAGTCTGTATTCCTTGTAATGCAGAGAATGGTAACATTTTCTTTATCTTCTCTTATTGGCATCTGAGGTATGTAAGTCAGTTTTTTTATAAATACCTCCTGTAATATCGTTCACTTAACTATAATCTAGATTTAAATAGGAAATTTTATAATGTTATTACAACATATAGTAAATAACATTTACATTCATTATTCTGCAGTTTTTAGTTGTGGATTCTTGTGAAGCAGTGAATGGTCAAATTAATCATCTCAACTCAGGGATTTCAGTTGAAATGTAAAAGTGGTTATTGTGCCTTGTCGGTGTTCCTTTTTATAATTTTAACATGGGTGTTAAATATTAAGCTGAATAACAGGATTTTTGAAGGAAATGAAGGAAAATGGCTTCAGCGATTTTATGTAGAAGAGGAAAACAATTATGTGTGCCGTTTTCAAAAATTATTATTACAACTCTATTGTACTTGGTTTTGGATTGCTTGAGTGAACTCTTTTTAGAAGATCCTAAAGCTTAGAGGAGACTTTCAGGAGCAGGTGTGAATGTATATTTTTATATTTTAAAACTAAAAGCTTGAATGGGTCCTTTTAGTAACAGAATGCAAAGAACACTGCACACAAAGTAAAAACCTGCATAAGAATAGAACAATAACAATAACTTAACGGAAGCTTATTTCCCTATTCTGGTGTGCTGTGTTCTTTAGTGCCCCAATTGTTGTATTTTGATACTTTTTATGTTATTCGGGTGTTTTACATGGGCTTTCATTTAATTTTTTTTTTAAAAATGATGCAGGAATATGGTTGACTTGAGTAGGTTTGACGTTTGCTGTAGACCAAAGGACCAGGGGGTGCAAAGTTTTTAAACGGAAGCTGCAAATGATTTTTTAGAAGATACGGAAAATGCATCAAATTAATGCATTTTTTCATTTACAATTTAAAAAAAAAAAAAAAAATTCACTGAGGGGGGCTCAGAGTGCTAAAGGTAAGAAATACTCTTAGAGTGACTCGTACCTTTAGGAAGATAGGAAGAGCAGCTTGGGCGGGGTGAACTTATTCCCTAATTTCTGGATACAGTAATCTCTGTACTTTACATACAGTTTTTTTAAAAAATTTTTTTAGAAATTAAAAAAAATTATTTACAGTGCCAGGACAAAAACCCCGACCTGTTTTGCAAGGAAACTACCATTTCACGCATTTACAAATTTTTTTCATACCCTAAACTTGAGCCTTTTGGGTCATCGGCTTAATTTTAATAGCCACGCTTCCTGTAGGATCAGATTTGGTATTTTGTTCCCTTTCGCTATATCTCGAAGTGCAAAACGATGGAGAAAAAGAGATTTCCTACGATTTAAGGAATTAACGACTCGGGTAAATTTGACAGCTCCCGAACTCTAATGAAAAAAAAAATTCAAAAAAGTCAAAGGGATTTCTCAGAAAATAAATTTAAACCGAAAGGAAGTAAAAATTGTTTTGTTCCTCCCTGTTCTCTCCGCGAGCTTGTGTAAAAGTATTTTTAGTTATCGTGAGTCAGACGTAGCGGTGCTTCACATTGGCCGCATTCGTAATTTTGCTTCCCTCGGTTCTCCATTGTTTTCATTTTTCAATACGCGTCAACAGCAATGTAGGTTTCAGTGTAAAAAACAAAAAAAAAAAAAAATTAAATTACATTTTAAACTTTGAGATTATCAGATCAAATGTGATTGACAGTAAAATAAAAATAAGGATTTGAAAAGAAAAGCTCGGGGGGGAAATAAAATAAAAAAAGGATTGCAAAATGTGTGACGCTAGGATAAGGATGCCTGTTCACAACCGTAAGTCTTCAAAGAAAATGTTTAAAAAAATTCAAAATGTCTTAAAGGAAAGTTTTTAGTGTTAAATATTTTTTTCGGTCGTTGTTTTGAGAAAAAAGAAAAACAATTTTTTTTTTTTTTTTTTAGAAAATTGGCGCCACGTTCGTAATTTTTTTACTGATAAGATTAAAAGTTTTTATTATGTTGTATTCGTTGGTGACAATCAAATTTTTGTCGTTTTGCTTGTCATGACTTGTCCGAGTTTGTCTGAACCTGATTCAAGGTGTTCAAAAACATTTCCCGCAAAGTTTTTTTTCTTTTCAAATATTTTTAATTTAAAAAAAATGTATTAATTTATTTTTCAAAATATACAACACGGTTGTCAGATGGTTGTGACTTGAAAAACAAAAATGCAATTTACCCAAAGGACTGAATTAGTAAAAATAAATGGAATTGGCGTGCGTTACGCTTCCTTGTTCCCAGAAACATTGATGAGTGATTGATGTCGGGTGATGAGTTGATGGTACATTCACACTTGCCGCCATTTGACACATAACCTGTTTTTTGCCAGTAAAAGAGTTAAAAAAAAAAAAAAAAACGGTATTTAGATTTTGGTGAAAAAACCGAAACCGTGCTAGATTTGATTATTTACTCGTTTGTTTTCATCTTTTCAACAGTTCGGTTTGTTTAGATTCGATTTCGAAAAACGCACGTGGATCCCGAATGAAAATAAGAAGGAAATAAAGATGAGGATTCCGTAGCGCGGAACTGAAAAAAAAAACGCTTTTTAATGTGGCTTCAAAATAAAAATAAATATTCGGAAAATTTTTAAATTATCTGGATATTGGCAACGGCTGGATTCGAGATTTAGACTTAAGGATCATAAATCCTTGAAACTAATAGTTCGGTTTGAGACGCTTTTTGAAGATGTTTAGGTTTTGGTACTTTTTCAATTTTTTATTTTTCTAAAGATTTTTTTTATTTATTTTTTAAGAGCGCCAAGGTGGTCAAAACCTTCATTCCAGCTGGTCGAAATTGGGAATATTAATCGAATCTCTTGATCGAAATCAATAAGTGCCGATTAATCGAATATTTTAGGTTGGGAAAAAACCGAAACTGAAATCCAATCGAATAAGAATGAATAATAAATAATTAAAAAATGGAAATTGTCATGATTTTTACAATTATGCTAAAAACCTCAGGTAAAAACTCAGGTCGGTGCCGAAGCTGGTGCCAGCGCTAGATAATTTATTTTAAAGTTGGTGCCAGCGCCGGTGCTGCGCCGGTGCCGCGGACTGAAAAATTCTAAAATGAGATTTTGTGCACTTACCTTAAGGGGGCGGTATTGTCCTTATCCCTGTAAGAAATGGTAAAAGGTTTGTGGGCCCTCTCCTCTTTCAAGCTTGAACTTTTGAACTCTCTTCGAAATAATTTCAAATATTTTTAGGTGGTCAAAAAGGGGGAACTTTTTTTGTATGAAATTGGGGGAAGGGGTTGGTGGTAACTGAGGTCCAAAACGGTCAAAAGAAAAAGAACTTCACTTCACCAAGAACAACAATTGAATATATATTTTTTATTATAACGCTCTTACCGATGAGTCAGAGCCTGATCTGTTTTTTATAGCTTATTCAGCTATCAGGCCCATTCCGCGGCTCTAAGGGTGATTTCCCTTTTTTTATGAAATAACCGTATCATTGGTAAATTATTACAAAAGCGTATACTACACTATAATTCTTTTGGAAGGTAAAAATTTTTGAAAATCGGTTTGGAAGTTGATTATTTCTTTTAATTATAGTGTTCTGAGTAAAAAATTACATGGAACATATCTTCTAAATCAAACGGCTGTGGCATTAAATAAGCGATTGGCCTAAAAATTAAATTTTTAGCCGAAAACATTAAATTTAGTCAATCTCCGTAAATAATAATGGGAACGAAAAGTGTCCCATATAAAAAAGCTTTCTTTTTGCAAGATCTATAGAGTAAAATGTGTTTCGAAAACAAAGTCTAAATTTTTTTTATTTTGTCCTATTTTGGCCCCCTGCAGAGCGTATATATGTTAGGCCCGCAATGGTTCAAGTGCCACATTATTTCCACATATTTTTGACGCATTTTGGCTATTCTGAAATTTTTGGATCCCTCCCCGCTCGGAGGTCCCTCGCAAAAACGTGTTTTTACTGTGGCCCCCCTACCATAGAAGTACAACTACTTCTTTGTAATGGTACCTCTATATACCTGAAACGCATGCTCAAAATTTCAATTTTTTTTTAGGAAAGTTTTAAGCCGTGCGCAAATTTTTATATTTTTGTGAAAAAAAGGAAAAAAAGCCCTTTTTTTGGGTGAAAAAAATTCAAAAATCTTGGACCCTATCAAAAAAAATTTTTTCGAGCTGAAAAAAATTAGAAAGGTGTTTTGATATCCAAATAATCATATTTTGACTGGGGAGCGAAAATCCCAAACACTTGATTTTTTTTCGACGCACCCTACGGGGTCGTACATAAATTACGTAAGTACATTTAGGGGGGGGGGGGTCCAAATTTGACATCTTACTCATAAGCTAAGCATAGGCGAAATGGGATAAAGCGTGCAAAAAGAGCCTAACCCATGCTTACGTAATTTTTGCACGACCCCTACAATGTCATAGAAATTATGTAAGAAATCCTCTTGTTTTGAAGAAAGTCTTGAAGAAAGATGCATAATTTATGTCCTATATTTTTTTTTTAAATGATCCTATAAAGTCTTATATTAGTTCTATATTTTCGTTTTCTTTAATTAGTAGACAACCTGAAACATCCATTTTATATAAAATGCAAGTTTTTTGATTTTTTTAAAATTTACGGAAATTTCGAAATTTTTAGGTCCCCGTGGACATGTCTAAACGACTTCCGAAAAATCTGGAAAAATTCATAATATCTTTTTCCGGCTACTATAATAGAATTAGGGGATGCGTACACCGAAATTCAAAAATTCGTAAAATAAGGGTCATCCTAGGGAGGGATCAAAAATATCCAAAATTACACTTTCGTAATAATTGTACGGCTCATAATATAAAAACATCGGAGTGAGAAGTTATTAGTTTACTGTATCTGCTCATATATATAAATGAATATCGTTTTGGGGATTTTCCTCGCCATTTATTTCTATAAAGACGTCATCTACTTTAATCTGCCATTGCCTTTTATTTTATTTTTTTTTTTTCTCGTAAAATGTAAAAAAATCGAACATCGCGGATTTGAAAATAAAATCAGCCTCGAATTCGACAAATTAGTTTGACCTTTAATCGCGTCTGGCAGTCAGATACTCCTAAGTTAGTCACTTTTACGAAAAAGAATGATTTAATATTTTTTTTCGAATATTTTATTATAAGTCTTGATTGTCCTAGTTCCATTTGCCAAAAATAATCCCAAGGGCGCTCAACTACTGATAGTAATTTTTTTTTTACGTGCAAAAAGAAAAAAAAAATTGTTTACGTTATTTTTAATCGAAACAGCTGACTAAAAAGTAAACATATTCTTTTTTTTAAAGGTTCTGCTGCGGCCAGCGAATCTTCCGAAGCCGGAGCGAAATCCTTAGATTTTTACTTGCTGATGGACGAGCAACTCCAGCCGATACCTCCGGACCCTTCCTGCCCGGAATCAATCAAAATTTTCGAGGAACATAAGAGCGTGAGTAGTTTTTTTTTTTTGGCGTCGGGCGTCGGCGTCGTCCCCGACTTTATTAATTTCACGGCTATTTATCTTTTTTTAAAATTAGGTTTTAGACGATTGACAATTTGATTTAATGTAAATATACCGCAACGTTGAAAATAATGCGAATTAATGTACGGTTATTAATTAATTTCGGCCATCGATTATGCACGAGTTAACGAAAAAGTTACACGAATACGTTACACCGTATTATTATTATTCTTTGTAACTTTTTTTTTTCGAATATTTATCGCTTTTAAAAAAATCCTCTTAATTTTTTTTTTTTTTCAGCAGAATAATTTGACAATTTTCCAAAAGCCTCATTGCCAACATATGAGTTATTGTAGTTTTTTTGTTAATGCTTTCCAGATGTCAACGGAATACCTTTCGGTACAAACGGAGTTAGCTTATGAAACTCAGAAAAGGAACGAATTAGAGGAAAGGTTTTGCCTGGTGGAGCAACAGTTGGAACAAATACGGCAGTCCACCAATGAAAAAGTAAGGGAAAAAAACACAAGAAGACTTAAATGTTTTTTTTTTGTTGTTATTTTGGCATGATTTTTTGGTTAATAATTAAGTAATAGTAATATGCCCGACTAAATAATGTCTGAATACATTAAGTCCAACGAAATAATTTTTTAGTTGCAAAAGGAAGAAAAAAAAAATAGAAAATAGCACGGGTTCGAAACCGATAAAAATTGGTTGGAGCCGATGCCGGCATCGGCGCCGAAATATCCAAAGTGCTGGCGTTGGTGCTGGTGCTGGTGTCGGAGCCGATTCCAGCGTCGGTACTAGCACCACCATCAATCTTGTCCAGGCAAAAAAAATAAATTAGCCGCGTATTGTACTGCTGATTAATACAATCTGCCGCTTAACCCATTGCAGCCGAAAGCCTATTTCCCTTATGACGTCATAGGGGCGGCAATAATATTCACTTGATTTTGATAATATTTTGATATACCGTAGAGGTCACCGGCATTGTCAAAAAATATTTTTTGTGGTCTATGTTTAGCTAATAAAAGCAAAAATTTTTTTTTGTAAAATTTTGATAAATATTCTTAAAGAATAATGAAATGAACCGCAATAATGTTTAAAAGTGCCAGAAACATTAAATGACCTCCTTGCTTAGCTTATGGACTGTTTTTGTAACGTTTAGCTTATAAAACGTCTTGAAAATGGAATGTATCATATCCCCATAAGCGAAGCATGGGAGGAAAAATCTTCACCAGCTAAACATGGCGGCTTGTCACCTTTAATTTAAATTATGTTTCATTGTGTTTCAAGTAGTTATTCACATTAATATTGCGAATATAATTTTAGTTCCATTTATTAATAAAAGAAAGAACTCCGCACAAAATAATAGGAATTTGGCTATCGGATAAAATTCCATTTATTTTTGTTATTCTTTTCTTTTGTTTGTTTTGAAATGTAAATTTCATCCGATAGCCGAATTCCTATTATTTTGTGCGGGGTTCTTTGTAAAAAACTTTTCCCATAAGCTAAACATAGCAACCACTTTTTTGAATAAAAATTCATGGGTTTTTGTTTTTTAAATGACTAATATTTTTTATCTTTAATTGCAGGAGGAATTAGAAAAACTCAAGAAAAATCTTACCTATCAACTGGAAATTTTACGGAGGAGGCATAACGATGGCTGGGTTATGGTATCAAGGCAAGGGCCGAGAATGACATAGCCATTCGGAAATATTTTCGTAAAATCGGGAACAGATTAATATTTTTTTTTTTAAAGTTAGCACGGCTGACTCTTTTCGGAAACTGTGATGTCGAACATGCAGCTTTTTTTTTTGTCGAGTCAGTTTTTATTTTCGGTATTGTACGTCTGCATGTTTCTAATGTATTATAAGGAGTACCGTGCTGAGGACAAATTCAATTTTAAAAAAAAAAAATTCTTTTTTTTAAAAAGAATTATTTGATAAGACAAAAGTTTTTATTTAAAAGTTCCAAGAGAATATTTTAGCATTTCAGTATATAGTTTGTTGAATTTTGTTGTGACGTAAATGACCTGGACGAATTTTTTTTTTTTTTATGTTGGTAATTTAAAACTGTAAGTGATTCTGAAGCGAAAGCTTCTAGGAATGACACGATTTTTTTTTTTATATTTTTGATTTAGTTACCGAAGTCGTTTTTGACATATAAGGGGCGTTAAAATATTTAAAAATTGATAAACGTGCTCTAATTGTGGACTTTTAAGATGTCCGACTTAAAATTATTCCGCAAAGTCCGCTGAATGCCCTTTAAGGGAATCAATCTAATTGATTTTTCATGGCGAGTTTCGATTGCTTACCGCTAAGGGCATGCAGTGCCTCTGGCGGAATAATTGTGCGTCCGAAGACAGCTGACCTACCTCCATTGGAGATAGTCTGTTTCGGCTATTGATGAAAGTGTCACGTGACGACAAATATACTTGATGGTGAAATACGCTTGTGGTCACGTGATTTTCGTAATACAGTCGAAACAGACTATGTCCAATCATATTTACGATGGAGACAGTTACTTGCCCTCCGACGCACGGAATTGTGGGCTGGAAATCCCCTCCAAAAATTTTGCTTAGAATTATTTTGAGATATCTAGAGTAAATTTAGTTGTATGATGCGAAGTAAATTATATTTAAAAAAGCGGATAGTGCAAAATAATTCCAAGGAAGAGGTTTTTGTAACTTGTAGGAAATCATACCAAAAACTGAATGTTAAAAAAAAGTTATAATTTTGTTTATTCGCCTCTTTTAAAAATCACTGTTGATTACTGCAGGAAAAAAAAAATGTTAAATATGTTACGACCAGCTTAGCCGCTAGCGCCACACCACTGCTTTTGAATGCTTAAAAAATAAAACGAGCTTTAATTGAAGATCGAATGGTGACCTCACGTGTAATTAAACTCATTTAATCAGGAGGGTTAGATTATTATAAAATTATTCCGTGAAATTACGTGATTAGATCAAAATCTTAATCAATTTTTTTTTTAAACGGGTTGATTTATGGGTCGTAGAATCATCTACTAACCGTTGCAATTTTAAAGATATATTTTGTGACGTTTTTTTTGTTCAGGGGAAGCTTCATTCAATACCTAAGAATGGCTGTTTTGCCTAATACTCGATTTACGGTAAAAAATCTTGGTACCTAACGAAGGCCTTTGCTGTATCCTACTGCAGGTTTCAACTTGTCTAAAATGTATGTGAAGCCCAAAAAGAATTTCAAAAAAATTTTGGGTAGAAATACTTTGATTTCGTTTTCCGGGTTTGTATTTACTTGGAACAGGATGAAACTTGTACCAAAAATACAAAAATAAGTCAGAGGGGTTTGTTAGATATCTAAATTTTGGATTTTATCCCTTTAAAGTAGACAAAACATCCATTTCTTCCGGTACCAGCACTTCAGAGCCAAAACGTTGAATTTGAAAGTTGTCACGTGATCGTTCCTTACGGAAAATAGGTAACCGGCGGCCATTTTGTATTTTTTGAAGTTTGAAGTTTGATGTTTTGACTCTCAGGTGCAAAAACATGGAGTCGTATTTTAATGGCAAGCATAAAATACGTTTAAAATACGAAACTTAAGAATATTTAAGTTTAAATAAACTTGTTAAAATTTATTTAAAAACCTTATTTTATTATTTAAAGAAGTTTATTGAAAATACGACTCATGTTCGTATGTATTTTCTGAATTGGTTTTATAACCAATCACAGAAGATCTTTAAGACTCGGTCTTTTTCCCCAATTTTCAAAATTCGATCAAAAATCAAAAAAATTATTTTTCGAATTGAAAGTACGCATAAAATTGTCAAAAACCCGTTAAGAGCCCATTTAAAAACTGTATAAAAATTTTCGATGCAAAATTATATCGCCAGGTTCGCTGGATGTTCATATCCATAGCCAATCAAAGCCAACGATTTTTTGAAACCTTGAATTTTGTTTGATTACATGCAGCACCTCTGGCGGAATAACTTTCCCTATAAAAATTAGCTTCTCTACTTTTCCTGTTAAATCGAGTTTTATTGCCTACATTTACCGCTTATTATTTTCATGAATTAATTAATTTTTTTTTTATCGGCGAGTCTTCTCATCTTGATAAAAAGAAAAGGTGAAATCGATTTAATCGTTTTTCTTATCTTCAATGAAAATTTCAGAGGGAGAATCTTAGATTATCTCTTTAGGACCTTTGATAGCCGCAAACCGGGGTAGATAAAAATTTGAACAATCGGTTTATGTAATTAATGGAAAAATACGATAAATTTCAGTGGCCACGTGGTTTTTTTGGTCTGAAAAAGTAAATTAAAATTATTTTAAATGAATAAAGCGTGCTCGGAAAGGTTATCTTACATTTGACACTTTTCCCGTTATGTTTTTTTTTTTTTTTTTTTTTTTCCCAATTAATTAATTAGCGTTCATGCTAAGATAATCGAAAGACTGCCTCAGAGAAATGTAAAAGGAAAAAAAAAATAAATATGAAAATATACTTGCCTGTTTCGCGTCAAAACCATAGGTCAAGTTTTTTAGCTATAATCAGTGAGTTTAGATTTAGTCATGATGTAAGCTTACAAGGTGCTACTCTGTACGCCTTTTTTATTAATTTTTATTTTTATTAAAAACTTTTCTTGAAGTGTTTCTTTTTTATATATTATTCGACGTAAAGAGTAGCCATTTTGTAATCATATCGGCTTAATTATTATAAGCGACTGTAATATAGTGTTACGCGCCATTTTAAAAAAAATATAATTTTAATTTTTTATAAAAAAAAAAAAAAAAAAAAGATTTTTTTGGAGCGAAATTCCTGGCGGTTTAAAATCATGGTAGTGACATTGTGAAGCTCTTGTGCCTTATCTTAAATATCTGATTGTCTGGTTGTCACATGCGTAATTTTAAACAAAAGTGTTAATTAGCCGCTAATTTTTTAAGTGATGAGATTTTTGTTGTCAGATTTTTCGAGATTAGATTATTAATTTTTTTTTTTTTTTTTTTTTTTAATCTTTAAGGTGATTTTTGTAATTCATCGTCGGTTTTTGTAAACATGGATTAACGATTTTTTTTTATTTTGATGCCAGTAAGTGTGTTTAAATTTTTTTCAGCTTCAGTGCTGTTTATGTGTTAAATGAAAGACGAATTAGATAATTGAAACGGCTTTGTTCGATGATTAAGTTAGCGTTAAATTTTTTTTTTTTTTCAGGGTGATGGGTTGACATTTTTGAAATGGCTGACGAAAATTTAAATTCTTGCGGATTGGGGGGATGGAGGCCGAGATTTTTGCAGAGTTTTGGAACGACGAGATGGTTTATTTTCGTGTACGGTTTGCTGGGGACTGTCCAAGCGATGGCTTTTGTTTATTTTATAGCGACTTTAACGACGTTAGAAAAAAGGTTTCAAATTCCGAGTCAAACCACCGGTAAGTTTTTGGTCTTTTTTTTTTTTTTTCTAATATCAAATAGTTCAGTGTGCAGATATGTATTGACACCTTAAATTATTTGTAATTATCTTCGACCTAAAGTGTCAAGAAAAACTGTTTAGAAAATATTTGGAATTCACAGAATTTTTGTAAGCGTGGAAATTCACTAAATATTCTTGTTTACTTTTTTTTTTTTCAGGATTGCTGATGTCCGGCAACGAAATAAGTCAAATTTTATTAGCCATGATTCTCGCATACCGAGGGGGGAAAGGTAATCGGCCTCTTTGGATCGCATGGGGCGTCTTGTTCTCTTCCTTGTCCTGCTTCATTTTAGCCTTGCCGCATTTTATTTACGGACCCGGAAGCAACGCCCTTTCTTTGACTTTGGAATACGGTGATTTAAGTTCCTTTAATACTACTTTGAGCAAAATGAGTGATAAATCAAAAGGTAATAATATAACGACCGGAATATCATAGGTTAAAATTTTTAATGGCTTTATTTTATTTTATTAATTTTTTTTTAACCGGTGTACAACGTTTTCATTGTTCCAGGTACAAATCCGTTTGTGTGTTCAGCGAATCGGAATGAAAACGATGACGAAGAGTGCACGGACGAATTTTTAGAAAGATCGATAGTTCCTTTAGTTTTAATTTTTTTCTCTCAGTTCGTCCTTGGAATTGGAACTTCTTTGTACATGACGTTGGGTCAGAGCTATATGGACGATAATACCAAGAAGAAAAATACTCCAAAATTGTTAGGTAAATAATTGGATATTTGACTTTGGGCAAAGAGATTCAATCTGACATAGGGCGAGCATCTACGGTAACGGTAATAGGGCTTTTGCTCGAAATTATTCACAAATAAAAAAATCAGACTGGTATATGGCATATCCAACGTAGGACTACGTCTTTGGGGTACTGTCCTAATATTGCTAAATTTAAACAATGAAACGATTAAAAAATTTTAAAGCATTTTTTTGCTCGTTTTTGGTCGAAAAATTCGAATTTTTTTAATGAAGATATGATTTTTTTCCTGGCACGAAAAAAACTTAAAATTTTTGATAAAAAAGGTCAAAGTAAATTTTAAATTTTAAAAAAAGGTTAAATAAAATTTACAAGAAATTTTTAAATTCCTTGCTTTCGTTCATGTCGTCTAATTTAACTATTAAACAAGGCCAAAAGTTAAAAAAAAAAAAATAATAGTATTTAAAATTTTCAAAGTTCAAATTTTAATATTAAAATAATTAAATATTAATTTTTGGTACGAACAGACTGACATCCGGACAGACACATCCACACACAGACAAATTTCCCCAGGACCGAGCCCTAAGACGTACTCCTACGTCAAAATATGAAAAAATATTTTCTGAATTTTCCAGAAATTTTCCACAATTCACACATATGGTTAAATTCAAATTTTCTTCTTTTTAGGTATAACCATGGCATTAAGGACTGTGGGCCCAACGGTCGGTTTCATCATCGGTTTCGCCTGCTTGAGTTTATACGTCGACCCATCCCTCACGCCCCTTATCAAGCGACGGGACCCCAGATGGATCGGTGCTTGGTGGTTGGGCTGGATAATACTCGGCACTGCCATGACATTTTTTGGCTTTCTGATCTCGTTGTTCCCTTCGAATTTGACCCCGGTCGAAGACACCCCCATAAAAAAGGAAACGGTTCACGTGTACGAAGCCATCGCCCCAGACAAGGAAGAAAACAGTATTTACAAAGCTTATTACGAGAACGAAATAGCCTCCGAAAAACATACCGAAGAAACCGAAAAGGTTTCTTTGAAACGCGGTGTAACGAGCGAGGCTAAAAACGCAGACGAAGGATTTTTGAAAGCTTTGAAAAGGGTCGTGACAAATCCCTTGTTGATGGCTAACAATTTGACGGCTGTATTTTACATTCTCGGAGTATCGGGCTATATTAACTTTTATATTAAATACACGGAGACGCAGTTTCATCAAAGCGCAGCGGCTTCGAGCGTTTTTTCAGGAGTGTCAACGGTTTTGGCCATGACATTCGGGTTTTTGGCGTCTGGGTTTATCATCTCAAAATTTAAACCACGCACTTCTTATCTCCTGGGCTGGAATATCGTAATCGGCTGTGTGTATATCGCAGGGCAGATCATACTTATGTTTCTAGGGTGTGAGGATACGACGATGCAGGGAAATATTTCAAATGTGGGAATGTAAGTTGTAAAAGTTCCGGTATATTCCCGAAAATTCAGGGAATTTATTCTACAGAATACCGACACTTACGACTATCGAGTTGCTGTCCTGTTCTTTTAATCTTCATGATTGCTCGGACACCGAGCCTAAAAAAAAAACGAATATTTCAAAAATTTTAGATAAATTTTTCAATAAAATTTTATCAAAAACACTTTATGATCCTTGAAATTTTTTTAAAAATTTTCAGTGAAATTTATAATAAAATTTTTTACAAAATATTGTCTAATTTTAAGAAAAAAAGGGAAATTTTTGGAAAATTTTTTAGATTTTGATGATTTTTGATAAAATTTAATTGAAAAGGGGGGCCACGTGGACTAATATTAGGACTTAAAGGATTTAGGGGGATTATTAACATTTTTTGAAACGAACATTTCGATGATTTTTGATGATTATTGAAAAAATTTATTTAAAATTTTATTGAAAAAACATTTTTTGAAACGAACGATAAATTTTTTCAAAAATCTTTGATGTTTTAATCCAAAAATTAAAAATATCAGGAAAATATTTACTGCAAATTTCAATTTTAATTTTATTGAAAATTTTAAATGAAATCATCAAGGATTTTTGATAAAATTTTATTGAAAAAATTTATTTAATAATTATTTTATCTAGAATTTTTTCATGAAAATTTTTTGGAACATGATTTTTATCGGTTTTGTCTGTTTTTCCATTCCCCTCTCGGAAATTCCAACCAAAAATTCTGGACGTAGTCCTACGTAGGGATATGCCTCATATCTCCTGACTGATTTTTTTTTTTTTTTTCAGTTTAAATCCGGATTCTACTTGTAATGCAAATTGCTCCTGCGATGCAGTAAGTTATGCTCCAGTCTGCTATCAAGCTGGGAATCAAACTTTTTATTCAGCTTGTCATGCTGGCTGCAGCCAAATGGAAAATTTACTTGGGGAGGTAAGTCTTTTGAGTTTACTCCGTAAAATTTTATTCACTTATTTAACATTTTCAAATTTATTTTTTCTTTTAGCGAATATATAAAAATTGCACCTGTTTACCGAATCCCACAGACTTCGTGAAGCAGGGCTCATGCCAAATAGAATGCCAATCGCAGTTCTTAATTTTCGTTATCGTCCAAGTATTTATTCAATTCATCGGTTGCACCGGAAGGATCACAACCGTCCTTGTAAATTACAGAAGCGTCGAAAGGAGGGATAAATCCATTGCACAAGGCCTTGCTTTATTTATGATAAGTTTATTAGCTTTCATCCCGGGGCCTATTATTTTCGGGAGAATCATCGGTACGTTTTATTTTTTAATATACAAAACAACTGAAAATTCCATGGAAATTTATTTTTTATTCCCGATTTAGAATTCTGGCCCTGGCTGCCAGAAAATATTACCTTAATCGTCTTGTTGCTCTTTTTCCAGATGCTACCTGTCAGGTCTGGGATGACAAATGTGGAAATCAAGGAAATTGCTGGCTGTACGATAAGGATAAGTTTCGAATTTATTTGAATTCAGGAGCCGTCGGTTAGTAACTTTTACTATATTTCACAAAAAATAAAATACTGTAAATTTTTTAAATTTATTTTTTCCAGTTTTCACCTTCGGAGCAGTAGTGCTCGACATAGTCGTTTGGTATCTCGGACGGAACATTAAACTTTACGAAGAAAATCTTGTCGAAAGGAAATCTAAGTCCTAAGATTATTCCTTGCTTTTTCTAAAATATCTTTGTGTATCCGAGGATAATCGGGATATAATTTTAAAATCGTGTGGCAGATGTCTATGGCATCCGCGTAACGTTTCCCTTTTAAGTAATTAAATGCTAATTTATATCCGATCGCCGGATTCGACTGACCTCCGTATCTAAAATTCAGAAAAAAAATATTTAACTTGTTTTGCTGTGATAATTAAAAAATTTTTGTAAGAAAATATTGTTCAAACCTCCAAGCGTTTTCGTATTGAACTGCAGCATCCTTGTATAATTGCTCCTTTTCGGCTATATAACCAGCATATTCGTAGGCTTTGTAACAACTTCGATTATGTTGCAGAATTCTTTGGATTAAATCAGCCGGTAAATCCATTTTACCGGACTGAATGTAAATGTCGGTTAATAAGAGCCAACTTCTTTCCAAATATTCAGCGTCTTCGAAGCTCCATTGGCTTTTGATAAGTCTTTTTAATTGATTTCTTGCTTTTTGAACTTGTTTCTGAAAAATGAAAATTGAATTTTTAGATTATCCCCGCCGATTGGTCAATGAGTATTTCCATTTCTAAATTATTCCGCCAGGGGCTCTGCATGTTTTCAGGGGTTTTTAAATTTATAGGCTTGACTTCGGCCAAAAATCATCCAGCAAAAGTAAAAACGACGGAATACCTGCAGCGCTCCTGGCGAATAATACTTTAATTATTTTACCTGAAGCATATACGCAGTAGCTATCCCTAAATTCACTCCGACATGATCTCGATAGACTTCTTGGCTCGCGATGGACAAAAAATCCTGCAGCCCTTTTTCTATATTCGATTTCTGCTTGGTAGCCAATAGCCAAAAGTTTTCAAGGAGCCGATGAGTCAACGCTTCCTCCGTCCCTTGCCTAGGTTTCAATTCCGTCAGAAGCCTTTGGGCCGTTCTCAGCGCCATTTCCTTAGAATCTTGGATGTCTTCATCGTCCCCATCCTCCGAAAACGCTTCACCTCCTAACGTGTCGCTTTCCGGATTTAAACAAATTTCCACCATGTTGTAAATTGCTTGCTGTCCCCATTCCGAATCCCGCCTTGCACGGTTAAAGTGATGCAAAGCCGAAGTAGGCTTTCCGGAATACCACTCGAACAGCCCTTTGCAGTACGAATAACCGGCTTCTTGCTCCGGCCGAAGAGAAGCCGTTTCTCCTTTTTCCAAATAAGGAACAACTTCCTCCAAATTCCCGGTCCTTCTCATAACTTCGACAAGTCTGGCGAGAGCGGTCCAATATGTCGGCCTTTTCGTAAGCAATTGTTTAAAATGGTAAGCGGCCGTTTCGAAATCCACTTTTCTAAATGCCAAATCAGCCAACATGATAGTGGCAGATTCGTTGTTGGGATCTGCGGCCAACAATCTCTTACTCGTCAACTGACATTCTTCAAGGTCATTCACTTGCATGTAAAGTCGAGATAAAGCGACAAGAACTTTCGGATCTCCCGGTTTAACTGCCAAAGCTTCTTTGTAACTTTTAATGGCTCCGTTAAAATCACGAAGGCGAGTCATAAGAACTGCCATGTCGGAACAAATATTGGAGATCGTTTCTTTATGTTCATCTGATTGGGCAAGAATTCTTTTGTCGATTCGGTTATGATTTTCCTTTGCGGATTTTAAAGCGGAGAGACTTTCCGTTAAGTTTCCTGATTTATCCCGAAGCTAAAAAAGGAATTAAAAAAATGGATTACGTATAAAAAAACAGCAAAATTTTGTTTCCGAGGTACCTTTGCCAACAACTGAAGAAGTTTGGTTCTCGAAGTCAGTAGCCTGATGTCCATATAGTCAACTTTACCGTTTTCCAGTTCGGTGACCAAAATTCTCTCCGCATTGTCTAACTGCCCAAGTTTAAAATATAATTCCGCCATATCGTAAATTAAGTCTAAATTTCCATCGTTTTTTATCTAAAAGAAATAAAATAAAATAAAATAAAATAGAAAAGTTTCCCAATAAAAATTGCAATTAGAAATTTAATTTACTCGATCGAGCTGCAATCTAGTGGAAGAATTTATTTGTTGCATTGTTTCAGCGTAAGTTAAACATAAGCGGAATAACAAGCAGGTTTCCGCACTAGATGGCAGGTCGATCAAGTTCGTTCTGGAACATTCAGTATGCCAACATGGCTTCCGGTTCGCGTTTTCGTGGTTTTTGTATACGTACCGATTCTTTATAAAAATTAATAGCTTTAGTGAAGTGATGCGTTTTAACTAAAGCTTTCCCCATTTTACAAACTAAATTATTGTCCTTCGAGTTTAATTTGAGTGCTTGTTCGTAGGCATCGATGGCTAACTCGGTTTCCTGAATCGACATGTACGCGTCACCCAGCATAACATACGTTTCGGCATTCGGGCAATTTTCCACCAAATTTTTATAGCATTCCGCGAAAGACTCTCTATCTTTTTTGTGCACCAGATAAATGTTAGCCAGAACTTTCGTTGCCATCGCGTAGTAACTTTGACCGGGTTGAATTTTTTGAAGGAGTTCCACCGCGTGGTTTATGTTACCCCTTTGGACGGATAATTCGGCGTTGGCGATTGCCATTCGGCCTTCCTCGCTGGTTCCTACAGGTAATCATTTATTTTAATATGTGTTAAAAATTTCAGAGCCATAATTATTTATCAAGGGTTCAAGCCTGTAGGTAGAACAAGGTTTATTGGGGTCAAGGCTATTGAAAGGGGATTTCAAATATGGCGTCTTATATTAGGTTAAGAAAAATACATGGACAAGAAAATTTTCCCAAAGAAGGCATGAGAGTTTGAGGGGCTAAGCCCCTGCCCCCATTGGTCAGAGCCGAACAAAAATTCATTTGAAGCCCCCAAAATAAAATCTTGTGTTCCTTCAAGCCCACAGGCCAGCTGCAGGTCTGAAACTGAAATGACTAACCTTGAAACTGCTCCATTGCTTCTTGGATGATTTTACTCGCCTCTTGAACCTGATTGTTTAATTGATATGCATCTGCCAATTCTAAATACAGCATGACTCTATCACTCAGTGACAATTCAAATTCTGAGGGTTTCACTTCTGTTTTTGTCCCAGATGATTTCAAACCAGAAGCAGACATCACCATTTTTAATGAATTAATACAGTCGATTATATTTCCATTTTCTTTATGCACCATTGCGTTTATTAAATGGTATAAAGGATGTTCTCTGATTTTAAAATTGTAACTCAATCCAACTTCCAAGCTTTGTGCTCCTTGTTGATAATTTTTTTGCTGAAGATGTATCTGAGCCATTAAAATGTGAGCATCTGCTGATGTAGCATCCAAATCATCGAGAATATGGCCTAAAGTAGCTTTTGCTCCTTTTATATTTCCTGTCAAGTACTGGACATGAGCATATTCATACTGTGCTTCTAACAAGCCTGGACATGAAACCGTTATTTCTTCCAAGATCGATAAACTTTTAGCCAGTGGCTCTGGGATGATAGTGTCATAAGTGCTTGCTGATAAATTTGATGGAGCATATTTTAAATATTCCTTAACAACTTCCATTAGAAACCCTGGATTCAAGTAATACAAATAACGAATGCCATATGGATATTTTTTAAATTTCTCAAAGTGCACTTGAATGGCTAAATTCAAAAATCCAATAGCATCTTCAGGTGTAACTGCCAATTTTGCTGACATTAATAGTAATTCAGACGTTGGTTGATCGCTTTGGACTTCCCTTAAAAATTCCACTTGCTGTTTAATTTGTTCATTAACACCTCCCTCAAGTATTTGACATAAGGTCAACCCTGTTAAAGCTGTTATTGATGAATCGTCCAATTTGGTTGTTGTTCTAAAGAATTTTGAAGCTTCTTTGACTTTTTTTTGCAATAAATTCTGATACCCTAGCTCTGTTATAAAATCCACATTAGTTGGATCCAGCTGAGCTGCCTTTTCAGCAAACCTATAAGTCTCCGATAAGATTTTAGGATTTTTCCCTGACAAATATGAAAATAACTGTGCATTTTCCAAAAATAATTTAGCATTCTTAGGCTCATATTTTTCAGTTTCGCCATATAATCTTCTTAGGCTTATTGCTGTTTCTTCAAAGTTCCCATCACGACAAATTAAAACCAATGTTTTCATCCTCAATGCTTCTAAGCATTTATTGTCGATTGTTAAAATCCTATTAGCAATTTCAATTGTGAGATCCCAGTCTGTACAAGCCAATTGCATTTTCATTTTTTCAATAAGAGGGGGTAATGAGTTTGGATATTTAACAATCAATTGATTAAGCAACGAAATCCCACCATCAAAATCTTTTTCCTGCTCTTTTAGTTTAACAAGACCTAACGTAGCATCCATATTTTTTTTTTCTTTTTCAAGAACCGTATTGAAGTACTGTGCTGCTGATTTTGATTTTTTGTCAGAAAAAATTTCAACCCAGCCCTTTAACGTCTGGCCCTCTGTTGAATCTGGATTATTTTTTAAATACCTGTCCAAATATTCTTTTGATTTGTCTATTTTATTATTGAAAAACAAGAACAATGCTCCATAGTACAATCCAAAATCACTTGCAGCTTTTCGCTCTGACTTCAGCTTTGAATCAAGTTGAACCAAAGCCTCTTTATCTACATTTTGACAAGCTTTGTGAGCTGCTATTAAAGTTAATAATGCACCAACATTGACTGACTTAGTACTCGTTAAAGGTTCCAGTTCTCTCATGCTTTCCTGGATTCGACCGCTCAAGTAAAGTGCGATTCCGCTGTAAAGTTTGAATGAGGGATCGTCCGGGAATTTTTTTATCCCTTCCAAGGCGATATTTTCCATCGTTTGATAATATTTCTCCCGGCAGAAATAATGGATTTTGTATTTCAAATCTTTATCCGTGTCCATTGTGCTATCGGATCAACTGTCACCGGTATTTAAAACCGAAATACTTTCAAAAAACTTTCGGATTGAATGATTTGTTTGGCTGACTTTGTTGCCTAGGATACGATTCTTCTGACACGTCGGGCGTGGCAGGAGAAAGACAAAGACATGCGATTTGTTTGTATTTACTTTTTTTCGGTGTATGTAACGGTTTTAAAAGCTTTTGAAAATAATTTTTCAATTTTTCACGCGTCCCGTTTTCAAGGGAAATTTTAACATGAAACAATCAGGTCTGAAACAAAGAAAAGAAAAGTTTTTTTATTCTGTTCATCTGTCAGTTCAATGTTGATAATAATTTTCTTTTTTCTTCTCTTTGCAGGAGCATGTCATGGGAACATGAAGGTAAGAAGATAAAATTAAATTAAATGCAGTGATCATCCAGAAAATGTGTTTCCCTTAAAATTGTTGTTGCTCTGCCATATCGGCACTTTGAGTCTTTCAAGGTTTTGATCATAGAGAAAAGCAAGTAAGGACAAGTCGATTTCAATTCAAGCTTAATCATTTTTTGTATAAAAGGTTTTTAATTGTTTTCTCGTTACTAGCCTGCTTTTTTTTCCATTCCTGTCTTAATTATTTAAGCTATTTAATATGGATTGCTAGGGTCAAAATAAGTTTGTTGGGAGTTGAGGTTATTTTCGGGGATACTGAAAAATTAAAGCGTTGAAATTGGGAAAAATTTTGAATTTATACCTGAAATCGGAAAATTGAGGAACTTTTTAGGGATAAAATTCAGGAAAAAAAAAATTCATAACTTGAGAAAAATTTTAAATGTTAAGATTGTCTTTAACTAGAAGGAAATATTTTGATCAAGTTCTGACTTGCAACAAAACTGCACTGTTTTGTATAACCAAACAGTTTGTTTTGTGACAATGTGCAAGTCTTGGTGAAATATTTGAATTGTTTTGCATCTTTTTTTTTTTTTAGAGTTTCAACCTAATGAAACCCTCTAAAGCCTTTTTATTGATCTTTTATGGTGCAGCAAAATGTGAAGGTGGGGCCTAAGGGCGGGTAGGATAAAATATCAGAAGTAAATCATTTTAAGCAATCTCCATGGCATCTATAATATTTTTTATTTTTTTTTAGAATGATCTGGGTTCCTTTATTGAGCTTTTTTTTTTATATTAAGTTTTTGCTTTTTAGTTTTGCCAACAATTATATTATCAATGTGCGATTTGGTTTTTTTTTTTTTTGAATTTTTTATGGATGAATATCACAAAAAGTTTCAACTTTTTTTTTTTTTTTTTGAATTTTTTATTTGCAAAAAGACTGTCTTTTTAAATAGATCCGATGCAGGAAGACTGATAATTTTATTTTATTTTATTAATTTTAATTTTATTCAAAAGTTAAAATAAACTTAATTTTTATATTTTTATATTCAAACATAAAAATTCTTTTAAAGATTCTTTTTATCATCAAAAAATGAATCTTCCATGGATAACTTATTTAGTTATATATGGCAGTTTTAACGGTTAAAAAAAACCGTTTTCTTTTTAAAGTTTGGCTTTTTTTTAAAAAATAATTTAACTAAATCACTTTTATTTTAAGTTTCATTTTCATAAAAATAAAGATTTCTTCAGACTTTCAGGGAGTAAAATGTACAAAGTATTTTTTTTTTTTTTTTTTTTTTTTAAACATTGGAAAATGAGTACGATTGACTTGAAATGATTTTTTAAAAGTTTTTTTTCTGTTGAAAGTCATGAGAAATCAAATATTGTTATCAATTTGATACCAAGGCATTACATAGGTTTTTTTTAGTCTACGTTTAAAAACTTGTCAATGGTTTAATTCGGTTCATGAAAGCTTTTTAATGTGGATTTGATGTATGACTGAAGGAAAAACAAAAATAACCCTGTACTACCTCCTGGATATGTTCTACTGTAATTTTTTTTTAAATGTAAAAAAAGTAAAACCCGTGAAAGTTTTTTTTTTTTTTTTTTTTTAAATTTGAACCGAATTAAAAGCACAATAATGAAAACTTAAATTCATGTTCCCTACTCAACATTAATAGAATTTGATATTTTAAAATTTCCATATTGGAATTGGACCTATTACACTTAAGTCTGTTTTTTTTTTTATTTTTAATTTTTTAATTTTTTTTTCTTTTTTTTTTTCAACACATTAGTAGTCGACAATACAATTAATTAACATAATCATTTTTTTATTACTTTTTTTTTTTTTGATTTTTTAAAAACACAACTTTCTATGCCATTTATGAAATTTTCACATAATTTTAAAATTTTTAAAAATATGACGATGAAAAGAAAAACAAAAATTTTAGAATGAAAAATAAAAAACGAAATTTAAAAAAAAAATGTTCTCTTTAAAAAATAATTTTTTTTAAAATTATAATTATTATCAGTATTTTATTTGATTTTTTTTTTTTTACATTTTTATGTTTAAATAAATGATTTTATTATTTATATTTTATCACAAATTCGATTTGACGCTAGGAATTAAATTCTTTATTTTATGATGTTTTTAATTACGTTATTTTGTTTGGCACGTTGAGAAAATCCCATTTTTTTCTTTTAATTAAAATCAGACATTTCTTTTTCTATTATTATTTATTATTTATTATTACACATATAAAACGACTTGTGAGCTATTACGAATAAAACGATTAGGTGAAAAGTTATGTGCGTGACCCAGAAAAAACTAACGTAATACTTTTCGAAACGAAATTATTAATTTTTTAAAAACTATTTTTTCGCCCCCTTTTTTTTAAAGAGACGTTTAATTTTTTTTTCTTCGGAAGAGAAAATTTCGTCTGGAATTTTTTTTTTTTTTCTTTTTTCTTTATTTAAAAAATATTTTTAAATTATTAATTTTAAAGCTATTGAACACATTTATCCTACTCGCATCCATCGATCTATGGAATATTCTATTGCTGCTATCCATCTGGAAATGAAAAAGAAAATCAATTAATTCGGTCCCTATGTTTTTGGAACGTTTGCGGAATTTGTTGCTTTTTGAGAAACTAAAGCTTTTTTAAAAATGGTGTGAATTGCTGCTTTACCTTTTTTTATCCATTTCCGTATCTGTATAAAAGTAAAAATGTTTTTGTTTCGATTCAGGAGGAATGACTTCGAAGGAAAATCTTTTCCCAGACACCCCGGAACTTTGTACTCGATAACCTTGAAGGCAGGCCACTGCTAAAGCTCTTGCGGACGTGCTGTCTGCGTATATAAAGAGAGCCGCATCTTTTAATACGCAGTAGCGCCGCCTCCATTTGTCTTCTAATTGAGTTAGGTGACCGAAACAATCCGGTTGAGGAACGGATGACGCCGACTGCTGGAGGAGTTGGCAGCTCCGCTCGAACCATCCTCCTTTGCTGTTTGGATCGGCTTGCATTGCTTTTTCTAAATGGATTTTCCATCTTTGTGCTATTTCCTCTGAATCCGCTGATAATTCTAAGCTTTTGGCACCGTGCTTTTCTAGGAGGAAACTGTGGGCTCGACCCGAATCCGGCGTGAATTTAAAATGGTAGTTTATCAAGAGTAATGCACCCAGTGGTTGATTTTCCTTTTTAAAAAGAAATTTGAAATTAAAAGTTGGATCGAGATGTGATAGTTATATCTAGGGAAAATTTTTTTTTTTTTATACTTACTGTTTGAGACTTATAATAATAGAGGCAGTTATCCGATTTAAGAGCAAACCATCTTTGATGCCACCTGTCATCCACTCCGTGTTTGTATAAAAATCCAGAAAACTGGACTACATTCCCGTTTTTAGAAATAGGAGTAAGAGCATCACAAGTTCTCGCTACTTCTAACTCAAGTGTATCTGAACCTAAAAGCAAAAAGATAGCATTTTTTAAAGTTGAGAAGGACAATTTTTAAGAGTTTTGGAAAAGAAAGGAGTTGGGGCTTTTCATAAACTATTACGTAACATGTTATTATTATTATTATATATATTGAGGACGCTAACAGTATAAAAAGAATACCCTTTACAAGCGGTCCCTGTCGACTGTTTTAACAAAAAATAAAATAAAACAAAGATAAAAAAAAATTAAGTTAGTTAAGTTTAAGATCAAAAGAGTTAAATTAATATTTAAAAGATAAAATAAATAAATGAAACAAAAGTTAATTAATCGGGGTCGAAAAGAAAAGTGAAGACACAAGCCGGTATTTCTCCTCCACAATCCGGAGAATATCTTCCACGCTCTGTTGAAAAGTATTAGCATTACAGAAAATATCAAGTTCCCGATGAAATGTGTTAAAAGTAGTCGTTATGCGGGGGAAACAGTTGGGGGAATTTTTACTTTTGCTTACAAGGGGGAAGGGGTAAAACAATTGCAAAAAGGGGCAAAATAATCCATTTTGAGGATATGCGGAATGGGATTTTTGTGGCGGAAATCTTACGCGTTAAAGGGGGAGGAGGTGTTCAAACAAATTTATTTTCGCGTCCAAAGGGGAGGGGATTGAAATTGTCCTAGCTCATGCATTTTTTCCTTTAGAAGATTTAATTTGCAATAAAAACAAGGATGGCAATCCGAACAGCACCAAATCGAAAAAACCAAACCGAACCCGGGTTTTTGTCCCAGAAAAACCGAACGGAACCGAAACTGTTAGAAAATTTTATTTAAAAAACCGAAGCCATTTAAAACGTAAAAAGAGTTTAAAACCGAAACCGAACCAAATTAGGGAAAGAAAAAACCCGAACCGAAATCGAATCCAAACCATTTATAAAACAAATACCGAACCAAAAACAAAACTGTTATTTTTACCAAAAAAAAAAAAAAAAATTGAACCGAATTGAACTTTTCTTCTAATTTTTAAAAATCCGGTTTTCTATGAAACACCAAAACCAAAAGCTAAACCAGGGGTTTTTACTAAAACCAAATCAAAAACGGCGGTTTTTTAATTTTTTTTTTTTAATATATACTTTTTTTTTTAACCAAAAACCGAACTGAAACCTGTGGGGGGGGGGTGATTTTAACAAAAAACGGGACGGAACTGAACGTAAACCGGTTTTTTTGTTTGAAAAAACCGAACCGAAACCGAACCCGAATCGTAACCTGGTTTTCGAAAAAGAAAGCCGAACCGAACAGTATTCAAAAAATTTTGGATCGGTACCGCAGGCGTCCGAAGCCGGTAAAAATTGGTTAGAGCCGACCCCGGCATCTGCGCCGCAATATCCAAAGTGGTGAAGCTGGGGTCAGCGCCGATACGGGAATAGCAGAATTTTTGCCGCTATTGCTGGTGCCGGCGCCGATTTCAGCATCGGTGCCAGCACCATCATCATTTCGGCAATTTTTTTTTTAAACTTGAAAAAAAAAAGTTACAATAACCGCCGCTGTTTGTAGTGCCGGTTAATATCGTGGTCTTTCTCAGTTATATTCAGAATTGCCATCGGGTCGTAATTACAAGACCGGCGCTTGCACCAAATTTAAAATAAATTATCTAGCACTGGCACCAGCTTCGGCACGAATGAGTTTTTAGCAGGCCCCGGCTGGCCCCGGCATTGGCTTCTGACCCTTGTCGGTACCCAAACCGAACCGAATCCTTTCTGGTGAACAAAATTTTAACCGAAACCAGACCGAGTTTATCTTTGCAATTTAAAAAGGAACCGAACCGAACTGAACCGTTTTAATTTTTGAAGCGGTTTGCCATCCCTGAAAAAGCGAATCAAAGTCAGTGAGGGCAGGTGCATTCCGAAAGTAACTTACTACCAACTTGCGTGGGTTACTACCTAATCTTTTTTTTTTTTTTTTTTGTTTTATTTTTAAAATTTTTTTTATATTTAAAGTTTCCTTTCTTTAAATCTTCCAGTAATCTTTGTTAAGAGAAGGTTTCATGCACATAGCCCCTTTCTGCATTAAAGTATCGCTAGGAATGGCTTTTTTGTTAATATTTTGCTTTCTAAGCAAAATATTGAAATTCTGTACACATAAAACCCTAGGTAATAATTTTCCTCATCTTTTGACATAAAATTCATATTTTTTCAGGTGAAATTGAAGCCATTATTTTGTTTCAAAAATTTTTTTATAATTTTTTTTTCAAACTCAAATGCCGGCTTTAATTTCTTTTGGAAAAATGTGAACTTGGTGTCAAAAAATAGAGAAAAACATTGTTTAGGGTTTTGTGTGTACAAAATTTTGATTTTTGGCCTGAGAAGAAAAATATGTAAAAAGCAGCCATTCCTTCCGGCATCCGTGAAGCCTCCTCTTAAGCTTCTGTGGAGGATTTTTTCCCTGAAGTTTTCAGTGCAGACCAATCACACTTCAAGGTAGTAAATTTTTTAACCTTCCCACTTCCGATCGGCATAAAAGGATTTTTTTCTTGCGGAAATTAAATATATGCGTCACAGTTTTGTGCACCCCCTTCCATTCGAAATGCTGAGGACCCCAAATATTAGTCCTTAAAAAAAACTAAAAAAACTAACCTGCATGTGCTAACTTAACGACTTCAGAATGCGAAGCTTCGAGGACGGAAACACCGTTAACACTTAAAACAATGTCACCAACTTCCAAACCCGAGGATTCAGCTGGAGTGTCTGGTTCGATTGCCGAAACGACCACAGGTCGACTCCCGTGGATTCGAAAACCAAATTCTCCAGACTTTCTTCTCACGACGACTTTCTTATCGCATTCTTTTGGAAAAAAGAAAGAAAAAAAAAAAGAAAATGATTAAAAATTAATAAAAATTCCCATGAAATGTTACAGAATAAATATAATTTACAAGATTCATTGTGTCAGATAAAAAGTTAAGTTATTTGGCATTCATGTTATGCAAGCTTTCGAAATGCTTTGGCAACTTTCCAGCAGAATTAACTGCATTTTTTTTTCTCTGGTTTTCGAAACACCTGATGAGAAAATCTCGTAACCGATATATGACTTCAGTTTCCTAATAGTAAACTTTTTTTTTTTTTTTTTAATTTTATAATGGAAAGATAATCAAAAATATATATTGGCAATAAAGTTTTACGGCACTTTTTTTTTTTTTTTTTTTTTTTAGAAATTTGTATTCCTATTAGTGTAAACAATGGGGGGGAAAGGATTTATTGAATGAAGCGAAGAAGCGATCGCATTAACACTTGGAAACAATGCACACGAGCAATAAAAACGATACGTAAATAGTTGCCAAATATCTCACGTTTTTTTAACGGTTGAATACCGTGACTAATTCAACTCATTTATAAACATCAGTTATCTTTATTTTAGTTTGTTTTATTATTAGAAGTGTAGGGGGTGGCGCTAAGAAAAGTGGGTTAAATTAAAAAAATAATAACACGCGTTTTTTTTTTTCTCCAGATTTTTTTTTTTTTTATTTGAAAAAAAAAAAAAAACTATGCAAATTTTGAAATATGCATAACGAAATATTTTTTTTCTATTTGAAATGTATCAGTATCTGATATCTGCCAAATTCAGTTTAAAAAAATTCGTTTCAAACGTGTCGGATAAGTAAACGGTTGTTTAGAAAACATTTTTTTTTGGCTTGTATTCTGGGCTAATAAGCGATGCAAGCATTTGTTGAAAATGCTCTTTTAAAAAATTATTGCATAATAATCTTATGCAACATTTCCCGAGTTTAAAATTTAGGATCATGTGCCAGTTGCATGAAGTTCAATTTTTTTTAAAAAGTCTTCTTAAATATCTTAAAAACTGTTTCGTTCTATATTTTTAGGTATCCGGATTGCGAGGATGAGCCAAACACATATCTTGGCTGATTGTTGGATTCCTGGCTTTACTGCTGATATTTGGATGCTTTCATAGGAGAAATTACTGGGCAACATGAGAAATGCATCATGAAAAATTAAGGTATGTTAATTTTCATGAGGTCTTGAAGGATCATAGTAGTATAGCTAGGGGGTCGTCCATGTATTACGTAACGCCTGGAGGGAGGTTATGCGTTACGTAATTTTAATATTAAAATTATTTCAATTTATTTCACTCTTATAAAAAAATTTTTCCCAGTTATTCTTCAAAATAAGTAAATAAAACATTTTTTTAACTCGTAAAATTTGATTAAAATTAATCAAAAAGCTGAAATTTTTTTTTGACTTCTAAAAACGAAATTTAAATATTTTTCAAAGGGGGGGGGGGGAGGTTAGAACCCGTGTTGCGTAATAACGAAGGGGGGGTCAAAAAGTGGCCTATTTTGCGTTACGTAATACATGGACGACCCCTAGGGAGCTGTTGTCTATTTTAGGATAAACAAACTTTGGGTTCTGAATCGGTAAAATTTGTTAAAAAAAAAAAAATATAGTTTTTATCAAGAGTTTTTCCACAACTTCCACTAATCTGATAAGGCAAAGCCTTAATTAAATTGTGTTGCGGATTGCCTAGCATGGAGTAAAATAAAGAAGTAATTTTAGATATGAAGTCAGAATTTGATTAGATTAAAATCTGACATGGCTGAGCCATTTTAAATATTAATCATTTGATTTTCGGCGCCATATTGAATTATCATAATTCCGACATTAATTTTGGTATTTGCGAGTTTGAAACCCCCCTAAAACACTACTCTATTATTTTACGGCAGTAAAAAAATTCTGTACAATATTTTGCATTACGTGCATGTAATGCGGGTTGCGTGTTCATATTTTTGGCAGGCGGTTTTTATAGATTTAAACGCTTAGCACGGGTCTATAAGTGATTGGTTGTAGAGTATATAGTAGAGTAATATAATATTAAATAAATTTTTCAGAGAAAAGGTTTTCATAATTTCCCGGAATATTTTTCCGAATCTTAGAGTTCAAAGGGGTCATCCATATGTAATGAGTATAAGGGGTCATCCATAAATATTTTGGCCATTTTTGACCCCCTCCCCCCTCTTGTTAGCAAAGGTTAGCATTTCGGGACCTCCCCCCTAAAATTACATTAGATTTCGGTTACTCCCCCCCCCTTAAATTTTTTTTTAGAGCAAAAGTGCGGGTAAAATTGAATTTTTTTTTTAAAAGTGAGTTTAGTTTAATCGTTTAAAAGATTTAAATTATTTTCATTTTGGCACTTTTATTACATGAGGAAAATCCTAACGTTAGATTTGTAAAACCTCTCCCCCCTTCCCTTGTTACCAAAAGTTAGCATTTTGAAATACCCCCTCCCCCCCTAACGTGCTCACGTGTTTTATGGACGACCCAAAAGGTTAGAAAAGTATTTTAAGTAGCTTTTTTCTTTGTTGCTGAATTTCCTTACAGTTGAGCGGTTCTTCTCAACGATAAACTTCTGCCCTTCAGCTTTGGTATAAAAATAATGCTCATGAGTGAGTTCAAAGGGCCCCAGTACGAAAAAGAGAGGCATAAATGATATAAAAATCATGTATAAATAATGCAAAAAATCGGGCATGCATAAAATATGCGTAAATTATGTGTAAGGAACTGAACTTTTTTTACCAAAAAACTATTTTTCATCCTCCAATATAATTATGCATATCCAGATTTAGATGCTTAAAAAAATTATTTATACTCAAATTTTAGTGCTTAAAAAATATGCATAAACTTTGCAAAAAATTATGCATGGTCGTTCAAATTTTTGTAGAAATATTACAAAAATAATACATTTGTTATATACATTTTTTTCATTTATTTTGTAAAACTTTTATACACTTTTTGCATCCTATTTTCTTACGGGCCCAGCCTTCTAGAGAAAGGCACTCTTGAGGGATCCAAACACACCCCCCCCCCCCCCATCTATTAAAAAATTGATTTTGATAGAGATTCGTTGCATTTTTCATGAACAGTTCCTCTTTTTGCTTTATCGACCGCAAGGAGAATAAAGCATCGTTTTTAGCACAAATTTCAGATTTTCAGTTTTCGATATTTTTACACGTTTTGAAGTCCCCTGATGCCGGAAAAAGCAAAATTTGGATGGTGGCCGTGTGTGTGGATGTGTGTATGAATATATGAATATATGTGCAAAAAAACGGAAGAGCGGATGTCGATGATTTTTGGTGGGTAGGAACATCTAATGAAATGTAGGTGCTGATTAGTTTTTGAACCAAATCGGTTCAGCGATTCGGAAGCAGTGAGTGAAAATGTTGAATTTTCAACTATTTCAAGATATTTTTTGACTATAAATCGCGAACGCAACTACTGATTGAGTCCGATTTTCGTACTGTAGTAGATATTCATCAAGATACGCTACCATCGAAATTTGGTTAAATTCTGTTGAGTGGTTCAGAAACGGTGAGCAGGGCTAAAAGGATGGGTATAGGCCTAAAAACCGATATCTCCAACTTTTGAAACGTCACGACATGACGTCATCGATTACGTCAACAAAGCGATTTGGATGCTGATTGGCGGGTTCCTCGTGGGAGCTAACGAAAAACTAACAGTATTTTTGAGAATATTTTCGGGGTTTAGGATTCCGAATCTGAGATAATTTTTTTCCAAAATTCGAATTCCTTATGCCCGTACTGCGGCTTTGGTGGACCTCTGATCAAAAATCTAACCGTATTTTTGAGAATATTTTCGGGGTTGAGGATTCCGAATCTGAAATAATTTTTCCAAAATTCGAATTCTTTATGCCCGTATTGCGGCTTTGGTGGATTTCTAATCAAAAATCTAACCGTATTTTTGAGAATATTTTCGGGGTAGAGGATTACGAATCTGAAATAATTTTTCCAAAATTCGAATTCCTTATGCCCGTACTGCGGCTTAGGTGGACCTCTGATCAAAAATCTAACCGTGTTTTTGAGAATTATTTAAATAGTCGATAAAGCACTTTGATCGGTTCACCGATCTCATTTTTTTAAAATGAAAATAAAATATTTCACTGAAAATATCGGTAGCTTTGGGATCATACTAGTATATTACGTAAGCATTTTATTGCCTATTTTGCACCACCCCACACTAGGTGTAAGCAATGTAAGAAACGGTCTACCCCCTTTCCTGATATTACGTAAGATTTTTTTTATTTTTTTATATTAATTTCCAAAAAAAGATATGAACTTTATTTTATTTTTATTTTCATCTTCAAAAAAATTATCGTTACAATCCCTTCATCTTTTTCTGAAATTAAATTAAGCGTCAAAAAGAAAACAGTGAAATTTATTTTTTAAAAAGTTAATTAATTAATGAATAAAATAATATCAAAAATGAATTTTTAAGGAATCATATAACGAAATTATGATCTAATGGGACCATTTTTACACCGAATAGTGCAGCAAATTTTTTTAATGGCAAATTTTTTAATATTTCAAATCTTACGTAAGGCATGGAATACCCTCCCCTGTTAAGTGCTTACGTAATACTGACTAAATCCCTTTTTGAATTATGCATTAGTAGAACGAAATCAATGCAAAATAAATCAAAAACGACTTTTAACGCTCTGGCGTCTTAATCAATTCGTTTACAAACACTGCTACAAGTTTATTTTATTTCAACTTCTTAGCAAAAAACGAAATTCGCAAACCTAATTTACAGAGACAGAAGCAAATACGCCGAAGGAGCGAAAGCCAAAATTACGACATCTTTGTTCAAAAATTGTATTAATTACATAAAAACCCGAGCATCAAAATCAATTAATTTATCTCATTAAACGTTGTTTTTTCTTTTTCTTCAATTTTAATTAAGCGAATAGGTTAGTCGACTCGAAGAAACAGAAAGCAGGCATGATATGCATATAATTAATTAATTTCCCCGGGGGTTAGTGGGTTAGCCCCGAAAAATGTTAGTAGTTGTTGTTCATTTTAAATTTGTACGTTACCAGCTTTGAGAACCCTTAAGGCTTTGGTTTGACTACACCATACTAGGAGCATTAACCTTAAAATTTCTTCCAATTGCTCCCTCAGGGGGATTTCGCATTTGACGTTTCCTGTATTCATTTTTAAAAAAAAAAAAAGAAGAGAAAAATATGCAATCAGACAACAAAATTTGGTGTGATTTAACCGTTATCGAACAACTGATTTTAATTTTTAATTTTTTTTTTCTAATGAAACGCACCTGAAGTCATACTGCGAGTTAATTGTCAAAATTAAACTTCGTCAAAACAGATGTCATTTTTTAAAAAAGAGAAAGCACGACTGAAAGAAACGGCTAATACACCTGGTTCAACTTAGCCAAGTTTCCCCCCACGACTTCTGCATATCACTTGTATAAATAGAACAAACTTGACTTAGTTTTTTTTTTTTTTTTTTTTTTTTTTTTGATAATCATTTGCATATCTAGAGAGAAAAGTGTTTTTCTCACCTTCTTTTTCCTTCACGTTGATTACTCAATTTGCTTTTGCCTTTCCGCGAAATTTAAAGCGACTGGCGTATCTTGTCTTTTTTTTTTTTTTTTTTTTCATCATCCAACCCACCCCGATACTCACGTTTTAAAGGAAATTGAAAGAATAAAAAATTGAAGGACCTGTTGAAAGGGGATTGCGAAATCCACGAATATACTATTTCAAATTCCATCGAAAAAATTCTGAATTCATGCCAGGATCATTAATGTCAATTCTTTGATATAGTATTTAACGGTGGCATGTTTATTTAACCTGGCGGGATTAGTCATATATTTCGACTTCATTGATTCCTTTGCGAACTTTTTAAACATTTTCCCCTGCCCTGTAAGATCGTGATCTTTCTTACCGGAGACGTCATTTTTTTTTTCTTTTCTTTTCGTTAAAAAACATTTTACAATCTGCTGAAATTCCTTTGCCAAAAATCTGTCTTTATGTGAAACCGATAGTGCTTTTCAACTGTCACCTTTGATCGGTGAAAAAGAATGACGGGATACACTTACCGAACGACTTGGACTGCAATCTTCTGTACATTTCCATGGAAGATTTCCTATGTACCATCCTGTGCGTTGCAGCTTGATATTTCCTTTTAAATTCTTTTTCGGATGAGGTTGAATCGGTTACTTCTCTTTTTACCCCGTTTCCTGATACATCGTCATCTGGAATAAAATTTTAAGTCGTTAGGAAAAATGGGAAAATGTATGAGAAGAAAAGATTTTTTTTGACTCGACAAATATTGCCCGAAAGGGGTGATTGAAATATTAAATAGGTAAATTGGGGCCTCCCCCTCCTCCTTCCACCTCTAGTATGCAAAATGGGCTTTCTCTTATGGAGATTTACATTAAATTTTTAAAGTCGCTATTTCCGTACGAAAGAGGTGCATAAATTATATGAATAGCATGTATAAATATTATACCAAAAATTGTACATACATAAAAAATACAAAAATGATGTAAATAATGAACTTTACGTATGCGTATATACCCTTTGCGTATATAACTTTACGTAACTTTATATCTTTAAAAGACAAGACACTTGTCTTGTGCAAGTTTTTTACAGGTTTAAAATTGCTTGTGCAAGTTTGTATTGGTCTTAACTTGTCTTGTGCAAGTTTGTACAGGTTTTAACTAATGGTTTTAAAACTAAGGTTTTAACTTTTTTTTACCAGAAAAACTTTTTTTTCATCGTCCAATGTAATTATGCATAAATAAGTATGCATAAAATGGAAAAAAAAGTTGAATAAGTATAATATTTGCCCTACTTTATGATTTAAAAAAATTATATGAATAAATTATGCAAAAATTATGCATAACCAGATTTTTATGCTTAATAGAATTATTCATAAACTAGCTGCTTCGGGGCCGCTTCGCGGCCCCTTCGCGTCTAGCCTAAAGTAATGTAGGAAAACGTTAAAACGTTAAATACTTAAGTTTTTTCCGCCCAAAAAATGCGACTGTGGACAAAAATGCGAAATATTTTAGGCAAATAAAACAAACTATTTTTTCGCCAATTTTTTTTTTTGTCTGATGCCACTAATTTTTTTTCAAAGTTAAAATTTTAATATTAAAACATTACTTTAGCAATTTAAAAAATTAAAATTAAAATTAAACATTTTTTACTTAAATAGCTTGTCTGCGGACAAACTCGGACAAACGCAGACAAACGTTTGTGCAAAGAGTTTGTGCAAAGAGAACAGACAGACACACATGTCGAAAGTTGAAAAATATAAAAAAAAAAAAAAAAAAAAAAAAAAAAAAAAAAAAAAAAAAAACCACCGCCTACAGACAGACACACATCCCCCCCCCCCCCCCCCCCAAAAAAAAAAAAAATCACCGCCTACAGACAGACACACATGTCGAAAGTTGAAAAATTTTTTGCAAAAAAAAAAAATCACTGCGTACGGACATCGCACATCGGACATCAGTGAATCTGTTGGGCTTTTTAAACCCATAAGACAGACATACGGACAGACCCAACCACCAAAATTTAAATTTGAGCAATTTTTTTTTTTTTTTTTTTTTTTTTTTTAAATTTCAATTAAAATAAAATAAAAAAAAAATAAAAAAAAATAAAAACCGCGCAAGACAGACAGACAGACGGACAATTCGAACCGAACCGATTTATTGCTTTTTTATAAAAAAAAAAAAACCCATAAGACAGACATACGGACAGACCGAACCACCAAAATTTTTTAAATTTAATTTTTTTAAAAAACATTTTTTAATTTAGCTTTATTTTTTAAATTTAATTATTAATTAAAAAAATTTTTTTTTTAAATTTAATTATTAAAAAAACACCGCGTAAGACAGACAGACGGCCAGCCAAGACTTTTACTTTAGTTGATTTTAATTTCTATTTATATTTTTATTTATGAAAATAGTAAAGTATTTTTTTTTTTCAAAAATTGCGTACAAACACCAGACAGACACACATCCCCCCCCCCAAAAAAAAAAAAAACCACCGCCTACAGACAGACACACATGTCGAAAGTTGAAAAATTTTTTGCAAACGACAAAAAAAATGCTTATGTATATAAAAAAACTTTATGTATATAAAAATACGAAAACTTTATGTATTTTTTCGTCGAATTCGTTAAAATTAGCTTGTCTGCGGACAAACGGAGGGGTTTTATTATATAGGTAGATTTTGTATAAAGTATGCGTGTCCAAATTTTTGTATAAATCATCCCAAAATAATACATTTTTTATATAAATGTTTTCCATTTATTCTGCATAAATTTTATTCATTTTCTGTATCACTTTTTCGTACGGGTTACCTGAAGGTATGCAGCACTCCAGAGTTGGAGGGCCCTTATTTTCCGAATTTTTGAATTTCGACGAACGCACCCCTAATTTTTTTACATTTCCCGAAAGAAGATTGTCTGAATTTTTCAGATTTTTTGGACTTCTTTTAGCCGTGCTCCCGTGCCCCCGGGGATCTAAAAATTTTGAAATTCCCATAAAGACCTTTTAATCAAACATTCTATCTTTATGTAGAAATGGTGGTTTCCTATCCGGATTTTTATGCAGATCACGAAAATATATTTTATATATTATATCTCATACGGTTTTGATGAAGAGGGTAAAATAAGTAAGAAAATTAGGGAAATATGCTGTAGCAACAATTTTTTGCGAAATTCTTCATATTTTTATTTTCTAGCATAGTAATCGTTGGTCATAAATATATTTTCGTAATCCGCCTAAAATTCCATATAAAAATGAAAATTTTGAAATTTTTAAGTCTTAGGTGACATGCCTAAATGACGTCCAAAAAAATCTAAAACAATTTTAGGCAATCTTCTTTCGGGTGCTATTAAAAAATTAAAATTAAAATTTAAAATTTGAAATACGCGGTCGGGTGTTGTCCAAGGAATTTGCATTACAATGGGTTATTTAAAAACGGGAGTCAACTATACTTAAATTATTTCTCACATAAAAAAATGACACTACCTTTCGCCGGATGTTTTTTAAACCCACCTGTATCTAGTGATCGATTCCAGGCCATAGTACCCTCTCCCTCAACGATACAAATCCATGATCCTTTTTTGTAAGAATCTGCATATATTCTCGGTTCGTCGTCCGCCAGAGGTTCCGATATGCTAGGGCTGGAATCGGCACAACGAAGCCGCTCCATGCTGGCATCCGTCGATCTCGCATGAGGTCTTAATTTGGCTTTCGTCCCCTTCTCCTTCCCCCTTTCTTCGGATTTGGCACGTAATCCATCGGCTCTAAATCTGGAATGTCTTCTTCTCTCGCCGCCTCTTTCTTCCGATCGAAATCGTTTCTCCTGTTTCTTGTACAACCTATGAGTCTTATTTCTAGAGTTTTCAGGTGAATCTGCAAATCCTGCCGGCGGTTGAACGATTTCCTCTACTGGATCCTCCGTCTCCAACCGCGCAGGATCGCCCTCCACTTCTCTCCCGCATTGGTGGCACAGGAGGTGGGTTTCACCTTCGTTGTAAAACACGCTATCACTACCTGGACTCACAGATCTTAGCGATTCTGCGCTTAAAGCTTTTAACTGGCCAGCGTTTTCAGGACTGTCCCCGTTCTGTAAAAGAAGAGGCTGGTTATCAACGAAATAAAAGGAAGAAGTTCAAGGGAGAAGTTCGAACCTTTTTGTGCTCCTGTGATTTGGTCCCTTTCGTTCCTTTTCGAGGACTTCCCCTCGGGCTGTGGCCTGGACTTCGGCAATATTTCGTAGACGAAGGGCTTAATTGTTGTTGTTGATTACCCGTAATTGGAACTAAGGATCTTCTTCGTGGAACACCCGTAGTTTCTATAACTTGATTCCTTCGTCCTCGACCACCACCTCTTCTTCGTTGTCTTCTTGGTGAGTGACCATTTATTGTATCATCTATACCCGTAATTTTATATTCACAGCTAGATTCGTCTGAGGAAATTTCGGCTCCATTTTTCCCAGTGAGAACCTGAAATTATTTAAACATTTTTGCTTTGATCTCCTATTTTTGTTGTTCGTTGAACTCTATGTGACTAAGATTAAGGGGCCATTCAGATATTACCGTAATTCCCAATTCCGTACTAGGCAGGTCAGATGAGCTATGTCCATCCCAATCGGTTGCTATGTCATCCCATATCCAACCGGTTCAGGCAGCGGTTCAAAAGAGTATTTCCCATGCACGATTGTGATGGACATAGCTCAGTTGACCTGCCTAGTACAGGATTACAAAACCGGCCAGTTTTTAACCCCCCTTCCCCCCTGTAGCACACCCTTAGTATAACTTTAAATGATGAAAAAAATCCCAACCTTTTCAGGAGTATGAGAAGGCGTTAATCTCTGGGGTGGAGCCCAGTCTTCGGTTCGAAATCCTTCAGGCATGGCAGGACTTCTCACCATTTTCGGAGTAATATCCCCGTTTCCTTTGGTTGTCCATTTTTTAGTTTGACCCTGAAATATGAGGATCATTAATCGAGATGCGAAACCTTTTTAAATCTCAAAATTTGCGTCTAACGCAATTGGTCTTACCTGTTGAGTACGTCTCGCTGAAGGAACTGTAGTAGTGTATTTTGATTTTCCTTGACGCGGCGACGGCTGGTGCTGACCACCCTCTTCCGACTTTTCAACAGGTTCTCCGGCATCGCTCCAATTCTCAGGTTCATTCGAATGATCTGATAAATCTAATTTAAAACCCTTACGTATCCTACGCCTTTCTTGCTCCGTCCATTCCCCTTTTAGTTGTTCGCGTTGCCCGCTGTCCAAGCTGTAACTTCCTGAGCTGCTGCTCTCTGACCTCGCGGACAAATCTTCTTTTTCTTCGGCGACGACTTTTTGTTCCGGTTCCTTTTGTTCGACCTCTGCGGATTTCGATCCCTCTTCGATTTCGGCGATATCACTCGTTTCCTCGGCGATTGGAGGTGGAGATGAAGGCACAGCTTGAATAGTGTCATCCCTTGTAAAGCTATGTACGGATGACGCGCTCTCAAACGAGCTTCCTTCTTTACTTCCGGGTTTGCTTCCAGATGATTGTTGCTGTTGGCGTGATCTTTTCGAACTAGTATCTGTACCAGAATTATCGTATGCTGTTGCATAGTCTTCGGTGGTGGAAGTTTCAGATATGTCTGTTATCTTACCGGAATCTCCACGCGCTTCATCCTTGTCTGGGCTTTTGTTTGATTTTCTTCTGTCCCTCGGTGAAAGGGAAGAGGAATATAGGTTGACCCCTAAACCGAGGCCGGATCCCCTACGGTCTCCTTGATTCATTCCCGTATTCGCCACCGAGGATGATGATTCGTAGTGGTGGACTGCTGCGATTGTTACAAAAGGCACTGTTGATTCTTGTTTCAATGGGGAGTAAAGAGGTGACTGAAATAAACAAAAGAATTTTTTTCCCCCATCAAATTTATTTGGACTGAGTTAGGAAACCATGCATCCAACACTATACTGGTCTACAGGTCTGTTTTTCTTCATTTCTGGCATGCGACAACTAACTCGTACAGTGAGGTTCAGGTGTCTGTATTTATAAGTTCCCGCCATTTCCGCCAGAGCGGAAGACTGTCGGTGCGGTCATCCATCCATCCAGAAGCTGGCCCTCATCAATGCCGCTTAACTTCATTGACAGCCAAACCGCTACATGGACAGGCCACCACCCCGACCCCCTTTAGTTTAGTTGACCTTTCGATCAGAGACTTAATTATTTTGTAGTTTATTTAACGTCGCGGTCAGACAGTTCTTATAGGAACTACTCTTACAATGAGGTTAAGATGACTGTATTAGTAGTTCCTAGAATCCCTGTTTAGAGCGAGGGAGTGTCGGTAGTTACCCATTCACTAACTGCCCGTTCTCAATGTTGCTTAACTTCATTGATCACGATACCGCTAGACGGAATGGGTCACCACTCTGACTTTAATATTTTATTTTGAAGGAAAATTTTCGGATCGCATTTATTTAATTAAACAATCGGATATCGGGCATATTGATCCAGGAAAGAACTTGATTAAATATCAAGGATAAGAGAAAAGCTTGATTTAACATCAAGGATTGAAAAAAACCCAAGGAAAATCAGTTTAAAAGTTAAATCGAGTTGGCGAATGGTGGACTCGAACACACCGACCTTCCGTTATCATGACGGCTGCTCTACACTGAGCTAACTCGACAATCGATCCAACATTCAACTGATTAGGTATTTAAAGGTGGTGACAGACGTGAGATTATTATTATTGGAAAAGGCGGAATATTCCGGAAAGAAACGATATGGAGCGATATAGTTTTTTATTTTCAATCGACCTCTATATGAGAATCTTAGAATGAAAAGTCAAAACATGGCCCCCCTCCAACCTACCACTAGACAAGATAATAATAATTTACGCTGACGATAAAGCCCATATTTAACTTATTTTGAAGGAAAATTTTCGGATCGCATTTATTTAATTAAACAATCGGATATCGGGCATATTGATCCAGGAAAGAACTTGATTAAATATCAAGGATAAGAGAAAAGCTTGATTTAACATCAGGATTGAAAAAAACCCAAGGAAAATCAGTTTAAAAGTTAAATCGAGTTGGCGAATGGTGGACTCGAACACACCGACCTTCCGTTATCATGACGGCTGCTCTACCACTGAGCTAACTCGACAATCGATCCAACATTCAACTGATTAGGTATTTAAAGGTGGTGACAGACGTGAGATTATTATTATTGGAAAAGGCGGAATATTCCGGAAAGAAACGATTATGGAGCGATATAGTTTTTTTATTTTCAATCGACCTCTATATGAGAATATCCTTGATATTTAATCAAGTTCTTTCCTGGATCAATATGCCCGATATCCGATTGTTTAATTTAATATTTTACTTTGAATTAAGTTGGCAACCATACCTGAGAATGCAGAAAATCGTCTTCTAAAATTTCAGTGTCGATGGAGGAACGTTGTTGGTGTTGCAATATTAACAATTGCTTTTTGGACGGTGTGCGAGAACTGACCTCACCATTGTCGGATTCAGCTTGAAGGACAGTTGACTGCAATATAATAATTCACAATTTCTTGTAAAAAGGAGTAGACTTTCTATCATTTGCCAGAGAAAATTGTGGACATTTTTAGTGCTAAGGCTGGGGATCATTCAAATATTACGTACCAAACGGTGACGTTAATGCTAAATGTCCATTAGAAAAGGCTATTGAAGGGGAGGAAAGGGTCAAAAATGTGCAAAAAATGATGACGTAATATTTGAATGCCCTCTAAATGCTGGGCAACCCTGTAACATGGGCTAATTTGAAATTGTCGATACTATGTGCTCATTGCTGCTTTGTTTTTTGGAATGCGAAATCCGGGAACGGATTAGCACAACAGGCCATGATTACTGATCATCTGGAAATATCGCAGTTAGATTCGGAACATTAAAATAAATTTGGTAAACACCTTAGTCTTTGCAATATTGTCTTACGGCTTGGAGACCTGGGTCATCCAGTTCCAACGACCGCCGAAGTCTATGATTTTGAAATGTGAGTGTGGCGCAGAATGTGGAGAATCGCCTGTACAGCCAGAAAGATAAAGTTTTTACATTAAATGATGTCAAATCAACACATAGGCTTCCCGGCAATTATTCTGAAGTTCATCTACATAGACATGGTTCAAAGCAGAGCAGAAGGAAATTGAAACGGGACTTTATTTACTCTGCAAATTTGAAAGTAAAAGGTTTTGTTAGGCCTGGTCTGAAGATTATAGTGAGACGGGATCGAAAACCAAAGTATCAAAAAATTCAATCCAGCAACTAATGCCTGAGGAGTTGTTGCTGTATGTCGGCAACGGAGGTCAAACCATGAAGGAGAAGAAATTCTGTTTAGGCTTTTATTGAGATGCGAAGTCCAGGCATTTCTAAAATGTCTCTGGCTTGTTGAATGTTTTGGTAAGCTTATCTTTGGCAATTTTGGAATTTCATAAAAATCTTTTAAAGCGTGTGCTTAGGAATCATTGAAACATGGGATCATTCAAATATTACGTACCAAACGGTGACGTTAATGCTAAATGTCCATTAGAAAAGGCTATTGAAGGGGAGGAAAGGGTCAAAAATGTGCAAAAAATGATGACGTAATATTTGAATGCCCTCTAAATGCTGGGCAACCCTGTAACATGGGCTAATTTGAAATTGTCGATACTATGTGCTCATTGCTGCTTTGTTTTTTGGAATGCGAAATCCGGGAACGGATTAGCACAACAGGCCATGATTACTGATCATCTGGAAATATCGCAGTTAGATTCGGAACATTAAAATAAATTTGGTAAACACCTTAGTCTTTGCAATATTGTCTTACGGCTTGGAGACCTGGGTCATCCAGTTCCAACGACCGCCGAAGTCTATGATTTTGAAATGTGAGTGTGGCGCAGAATGTGGAGAATCGCCTGTACAGCCAGAAAGATAAAGTTTTTACATTAAATGATGTCAAATCAACACATAGGCTTCCCGGCAATTATTCTGAAGTTCATCTACATAGACATGGTTCAAAGCAGAGCAGAAGGAAATTGAAACGGGACTTTATTTACTCTGCAAATTTGAAAGTAAAAGGTTTTGTTAGGCCTGGTCTGAAGATTATAGTGAGACGGGATCGAAAACCAAAGTATCAAAAAATTCAATCCAGCAACTAATGCCTGAGGAGTTGTTGCTGTATGTCGGCAACGGAGGTCAAACCATGAAGGAGAAGAAATTCTGTTTAGGCTTTTATTGAGATGCGAAGTCCAGGCATTTCTAAAATGTCTCTGGCTTGTTGAATGTTTTGGTAAGCTTATCTTTGGCAATTTTGGAATTTCATAAAAATCTTTTAAAGCGTGTGCTTAGGAATCATTGAAACATGGGATCATTCAAATATGACGTTATCATTTTAGGGTGGGGTGGGGTCACTGAAATGTTGACGTTCAAGTTTAACGTCCGTAAAAAAAAAGCCTACATTTGGATGACGGGGAGGGGATAAAAATGTCCAAAAAAAGGATTACGTCATATTTGAATGGTCGTAAATATGACTAGTCTCTCCCCCCTTTGTAAACGAAAGTAAGCTTTTTGAAAATTACCTCCTCCTTTATTACTTAAGGATTTCCATTTTATTCTCTCTCTCTCACTCACATTTAATTATTTTTTGATTATGAAAAGGGATAGGGGGCAGAAATATGTAAAAAAAAATGGGCTCCAGGGTTAAAAAAATAACGGCCTCCAGGGTTAAATCTGCATTAAAGAAAGCCTTATTTTGCTGTCCAAGTAGGAAGGGGTAAAAAACTTTTAAAATGGCGCTCACATAGAACTTGAATGGCCTTTAAGGGAGTTCCGAGAAAATCTACTTTTGAAGGGCTCACCTCAGAATTTGTATCTTGTAAGGTTTTGTTTATAAGCAACTTCATTTTGCTTCAGCTTTTATTTTAAACCTTCCGAGTTAACAAATTCCCTGTTGGGCCTTTTTTAGACTGACTTCCGCACTTTTTCTAACTAATGATCTTCGGAGAATTACAATCGTACCTGAGATTCGTTCCAGATACCGTCACTATGATCCGCCTTCTGGTCATTAGCCAAGGAATCGCTTGAGGCAAAAGGAGATGCTCTACGAGACACTGTAAGAGTTGTCATTGGAATTACATCCCTGCGCTCAGGCGAACTTGTCCCCGATCTGCGATCTGCTATGTCCTTTTCCCGCGGCGACACCTGATAACAAAGTCGTGTAATTTTTTTTTTTAATTTTATTTCGAATTTGAAACTTACTGTCTCCAGCGATTGTTGCGAAGCACTGTATTTTTTAAATATTCCACCGTATACAAGATTCTCGTGAAATTCTTCGTCAACGGAGTCTTGTGTTCGTGGAAATGAGTGACGTTTCTCAGTAAGCTCGATATCGTTTGGGATGTCATCCTCATCCAAAGTGCTGTAGCTGGATAAAGATACCTGGAAAAGACGTTTGCTTTAATTTTTTTTCTTTTTTGTAAAATGCCACAAGGGGCCTTACTTTGATTCCATCGACACGATCGACTACTTGCTCGTCGGACATATCGATTTCCATGCTTTGCTCTGACACGAATTCACCATCGGATTGAGTGAAACTCTGCCTAGATCGTTTCTCACACTCCACCGGTTCGAAATCGATGAATATTTCTTTGTAAATCCTAGAGGGGCGAATTTTTTTCCTATCCTCAGGTTTCCCGAGGCTCATCTTGCTTGATTGATCCACTGGTGGCCACGGCAGTGACGGTGTCTTCATATACGGCGACCTAGGTTCCTCTGATTGTGTTCTCGTCAAAGCATCGTGCTCTTTGTCTTTTATATCCGGAGGCTCTATGCCGAAGTGGTATCCGGCCTCCGAATAACTTTTCATCAGTCGTCTCCCGTTCCACAATTGCCCGTTCGTCTGCGCACCTTGGGACACCATTTTAACCCTATGAACCGTTCTCGGGCTCAGAGATAAATACGTCGGTGGCTCTCGACCTAAAGTTCCGGTTTGAGTGGCTTGGGTCTTCATTGGAGCTTTTTTCACAACCCTGGGTGGCTCTGGAAAAACATCTGCCACATGAGTGTTTTATAGATTTAAAGTTCGGCTTGGGTTGACTTACCGTAATTTATCGGAGGAGGAAGTGACTTTCTGGGTGGTTGGGTTGACAAGATGAGACGTTCTTGGCTTTTGTACATAGCAGGTGGCATCCTTCTTAATTCGATCATGGCGTCGTCAAAGGAAGTAAGCGTGTGAGACCTTGCAAAACTAACGTGTTTGGTTCTCGCGGATCCTGCTGGAGGAGGGGGTGGAGGCGGAAGGTGATGTGCAGGGCAGGAGGAAGCCAAATGTTCGGAGCTAAAGCTCATCGTGTGACCTCTTCTCATTCCTATGGAATCCATTTCTCTGTCGGGTTGAATAGGGCGACCGTGTTCCTGGAAAATAAAAAGTCAATAGAATAAGTCAGGATTTCCGGAATCCGATTCAAAATTTGTTAAGGAATGTGGTCAGGAGCGTAGGAAGCCATTCAAGTGTTCTTCAAGCTAGTGATGGCGATAAATTATCGATATATCGATCGATATATCGGAAGGAAAATTATCGACATTTTTTCCGATAATGCGGAGTTCGATATATCGATGTATCGATAATTTTTATACCGATAATTAGTTTTGATAAGTTTTTTAACTCCCAATTTTTTTTTTCTGCTTTTCTTAATTTAAAATTAATTTATTAATTATTTAGTATATATTAGTTATAATTAATAAATTAATTTATTAATTAATTTTAAATTTAATTTTTAAATTAATTAATTTTTTGTCACGGCCGACTTCATTTACGCTCTTATAAGTGACGTTCTTTTATTGTATTCTTTTGCTCCGGTGTAGAGATACAGAAATATACCGTATGTTTATTTTTATGTATACCTTGGTATAAATATACGTATATATATATATACACCGATTTGGTATATTTTCGTTTTTTAAGCTTTCTTCGATTTTAATTAACTATTTTAGAGTTTGAAGTTGTTTTACATACTTTTTTTGTTTACCGGTATTGGAAATACAGTAAAAAATAAGAATAAAAGTAATCAGTACAGAAATAAAAAGTTTTTTAAAATACAACATTATTTAAAGTTATTAGGAATTAAAAAACAAAAATGATATGTTCTATGGGTAAATATACCGTATACTTTCAAAAATTGTATAAATAATGCAGTTTTTTAACTGAAAAGGGAAATATCGGATTTATCGATAAATTTATCGATATATCGATCATTTTTGGCGATATATCGACATATCGTTATCGGGAAATTTCAAATATCGATATATCGAGTTATCGATATATTTCAGACTTATCGCCATCACTACTTCAAACTTGTTAGGGGCAGGGCGTTGAGGCTCTTGAGTCTTACGTAAGCGCGAATTTCAGTTGGGGAGTGGAGGGGGGGGGGGTGTGACTAAAATCTGTGGCAAGGGGTCATTCAAATGGGACGTCAACATTTTACAAAATTGGGTTCGCAAAATGATGACCAATGAGGACGACGGGGGATGGGGGAGTTCGTGAAATGATTTCGTCATCATTCACTCCAGCAAATAATTTCATTTAAGTCCAGAATTTGCATATCTTGGAGGTTTTTTCTTCGTTTTTCGACTTTTTTAAAATAAATAAAGTGGTCGTCCATAAATTACGTAAGCATATTTTTAGGTAATTTTTGATCCCCTCTCGCCCCGGGGTTGGCACATCGTAAGATTTTTAGCCCCCCCCCCCCCTGAAATAACGTAATATTTTCTTCGCTATACTCACATACCGCCGTACCCCCATAATATTTTCCTCACCATACTTCCCTCTGCCCCCCCCTACATCCCCCTGTCCCCTGCGTAAGTATCCGTAAGACTTGGTCAAACCCCCTGCTTTAAACTTCTTACGTAATTTGTAAACAGTTCCATATTTTAAAGAGACATTTGAACGAAAAACATTAATTTATAATAGAAAAATCAGTGTTTCTTTCTGAGGGGGGGTCGAAGGGTAAATGACGCAATTATATGTGTGGGGTTGAATGCAGACAAGGCAAGGGGGGGGGGGGAAGAAATCAAAATTCATCAAAAAATGATGACATCACATTTGAATGGCCCCTAAAAAGGGAATTCAAACATTACGCCGTCACTTTTTCGGACCCCCGCCCCCTCTTGTCATCCGACACAGGTTTTTCTAATGACCATGTTAGAGAGCCTTAATTAAAAGAGACTGGCCAGAAAAAATGGGCGCGAAAAAGCGGTGTCAACTGGACATGCGCATTGTGTTTTATTTCATAAAGCAATTGTCATCTGCAGACCTGAGCAAACAAAAATGGCGATTGTTTATTTTTTAAAATCAAAGTGATCAATAAATAAACGAATTTTCAATGTTTCAAATAAAATGAGTGGAAATAATCAAAATTTGTGAAAATAAAACTTAAAAAATGTTGACATTGAAATATTTGGTAAATGTTGATTTTTTCCTAAATACGCAATCGCCATTTTCTTTTGCTCGGGTTTGCAAATGATGGCTGTTTTAAAAAATTAAACTCAAAGCGCATGTCCCATTGACACCGCTTTTTCGCGCCGATTTTTTCTGGCCAGTCTCTTTTAATTAAGGGTCTCTAGACCATGTTAACATAAAAATCAAAAAAAAAAAAAAATTATGATTTAATATTTTGTGGACCCCATAAACAGGTTGAAGGTCAAAAAACTTATTAGTTGAATTGCTCCTGGGGGTTTCAAGACCGTCTATCATGAAACATCCAAATAATTTCCTTACCGGTTTCAACGGTTCCTCGTCTTCCGGTATCCAAGCATACCGAGTCGTATCGGCTCCGCATATTGATTTCGGTCGTCTCCTCATGTAAGCCCTTTCCAAATCGTCCACGGGGCGTCGCGGAAGCGGTTGACGGCAAATATCATGAAGATTTTCATCGCTCGGAGCTCGACCGACACAAACGCTTAGGAAAGAATGCCGGGAACTGCAAGAGCTGTCATGATGTTTGGACAAACAACCGAAAAGCGCCGAAGGAGACCCGCTTTCTAATACTTGAACTTCCTTGTTGTTTATACAATACTGCTCTCTAATATCTACTTTCGAGTATGGAGTTTCCCGTTTGCTCCTGCCCCGACGTCCCATTCTTTCATCTTCGGATTCGTAACCGACCAAATCCGCCTGGAAACGGGATTCAAAAAAATATTATTTAAAAAAAAAAAAAATTAAAATTTTTTTTTTTTAAACGAGTGATTGAAATCCTCTCGCGTTACATTTAAAACACATACTGACATAAACTATATAGACGAACTATTTTTATCACATATAAGGGTTCGGGAGTCTAATTTTGAACACATATGGTGATTATTACTCCGACTTTTTTTTTTTCCGTTGGCTTATTAACATTGAGGGGTTTTCGCATAGGATTTGAGCCAACCAAAAAGAAAAAAACATGCTCACTAAACACTTTCATAACAGAAAAAAATATATGCTGAAATCTATTGGTTTTTTTTTTTTTTAAACGACTACTTTGGTTGCACGGGTGCAGAACAATTTGGGTGGCTAAATCTACTTGACTACGCTAAAAGATATTCATACATTAACTCAGTAGTTCTCAACCCGATGATACAAACCCTAATTATAAAGATATTAATAAACGTGTTATTTTTTTTCTCGGGGAAGGGGAAGGGGGGGGGGGGTTGTGGTGATTGACATAGGATCCGTGCTTAAATAGGACAGGTAAAAGACGCGATGCATTATAAAAGTGCCGAGAGCGAAAAAAGAAATAGAAATTAAAACCAAAAGAAATTGAGAACTACCGTCATTACAGATTCTTGACAGCGACTTTTATTTATTTGTTTTTAGTGTTTAATACATGCCTGTGTCGATACGTCAACTTGCATGTGAACGGGTCCCGTTCGGAGCGCTCCTACACTGTAAGCGTCCATTGCGTATTGCATCTAAAAGAGGGTAAAGGACGATATTTACAAAATAATTCCAAAGATACCGGTGTTACAAAAAAAAAAGTAAGGGGAGATCGGAAGAATAAGAAAAAGAAAACAAGAGGTGAGATGAAAAAAAAAAAAAAAAAATATGTATATAAAAAAAGACGGAAAGCCCACAAGGGGGATCGGTGTAAGTAAATAAGTAAGACATGCATCTTTTAGTTCCATTTGATTTAAACACATTGACCCACTTGCTTGTTGCAAACCTCTCGGGAGCTGAAAAAAAGGAGTTTCCAGAAGAAGAAAAAAAAGGGACGAATTCGATAATACAAGTTCATTTCCTTCCATTTCCATCGAGTGAGGAAAAAGGAAGCGGTTACCTTTTCGGGGTTTTGACTCAACCGATTTTCTTAAAATTGTTTTATGTATTAGTCGATCCGATTTGTTTTTTTTTTTTTTTTTAACGATAGGATTTTATGATTTTTCTTTATTTTGACCTTTGAGGTTGACGGAGGTTTAAAAGCCATATATGATGGATAGATGGGATATTGATTTTCGATGAGGAGGAATGCGGGAAAAAAAGATTAAAACTACTTTGGTCGGATTTTGGGGAAAATCGGAGGAAAAGGACACGGGGATAAGTTTTTAGATTAGTTTTGAAGGGACATTTTAAAATCTGGAAACACAACATTAATGCGGTTATATAAAAAAAAAACATATCGGTGGGGATAATCGTGTAGAGGAAGACACGACTTGATTGGTCCTTTTTTTTTAGAAGAAGCCTTAAGTAATCACAAACTGGAAATTTTTTAGAAAAGTTCGGCTCACTCTGGAAGAAAATGGTCCAGCTTATTCGGAGGTTGTCACTATAGACTATATGAGTTTTGATTACTTTCAAAATTTTTAAATCTTTGGGGCAAGCTCAGCACAAGGATCTCTGTTTGTGGTCATATATGCCCTTTTACTCCGCAACCGTATTTATTGGATGAATTTTTTTTTTTTCGAAAGCTTAATACGTAAATATTAAAAATAGGGTGACCCTTATTTTTACAGATTTTTGAATTTCGGCGAACGCACCCCGCAATTCTTTTATAGTACCCGAAAGAATTTTGCCTGAATTTTTTTTAGATATTTTGGAAGTAGTTTAGTCGTGTCGCCGGGGCCCGAAAAGACTGGAAAGTCAAAAATTTTATTTTTATGTAAAAATGATGGTTTCCTATTCGGATTTTATGCAGATCACGGAAATATAATTAAAAGTTGTGTACCTCATACGGTTTTGATTATAGAGACCAAAATAAGTAAAAAAATTAGCAAAATGCAGGCAGCATATGTCCTATAACGGTCCTATTTTTTGTCTTATATTTTTGTAGTTATAATTAAAAAATGCCCAAAAAATCAATTTTTTTTAGCTAAAATTAATATTTTATGATAAATTTGTTATTTTCTGCTGCAATATTTCATTTTTTTTTGATAATTTTTCTTTACTTGGCAAACTTATTTGTTTTTAATAATATAAATAAATAAATAAATAAATAAGTAAATTATTTTTCGAATTTCTTTATTCAAAAAATGTTGATTATTAAAAAAAAAAAAAAAAGAAGTTGAGTTTTTGTTCTGTATTTGTCATAGCCTATATTTTTTTTAAAAAATTGGTCCTATATTTTTTCAAAAAATGCCCTACTTTCTGTGAAGGAGGGACTGTGATGCCTAAAAATATGCTATAGCAACCATTTTTAGCGAAATTTTTCATATTTTTTGCCCTCTAGCTCAGTAATCGTTCGTCATAAAAATTCTGACTTCATTTTTGTAATCTGCATAAAAATTTGAATAGGAAACAACGATTTTTACATGAAATAGTATATTACAACACAAGAGCTGCAAAAGAAAAAATTGTCCGTCGAGGCCGGGCTTTAAAAAGGTCTCGACGGGTAATATTTTTGCAGTTCTTGAGTTGTAAGCTACTTTTCATCACAAAACGCAGCGCAATAAAGATTTTTCTAAAACGCACTATGCAGAAAAATAAGTTTTCCGCATAGAAATTCAAAAATTTGTAAAATAACCTTAATAACAACTATTCCAAATTTTCACCTCATCGTCTGGTCTCAGCGAAAACGTTTTGATAATTTAAACGATTTTAACAAATATAAGCCAAAAATGTAGTTGCCTCCAATTTTTTTTTTTTTTTTTTTTAATCTGAAAAAATGTGGCAATCGTTTCAAGACCCTAAAAAAACAAGTTTTGCCTTAAGAACAAGAATTTGAAAAGTTCGGTTTTTTTTTATTATTATTACCATTCTACTTATTTCCCCTAGTTTTATAAGATTTAACCGCCCCCGCCCTCGTGTTGTCCACAAAAAATAAAATTTTTTGAAGACCCCTGCTCTCTTTTGGGGTAATACTGCACTCTTTTACGAAAATTCAAAGTTTTTTCGTGCATTGAATCTCATTACTCATGAAGATAATAAAGCTATTCGAATAGCGAGGTTGTGAATCGGGCGTTCTACCAAAAGAGAATCGAACGTTTTCACTTCACAAACAGCGGAGCGAATAGTACTCCTTAATTAAAATAGAATGCTCTTTGGAGTGTACCCCTCCTGGGAGTTAATGCTGCCTCCCACATTAACCAGAACCTCAAATTGCTGGAAAGCAGGAAAACTATCATTATTATCAAAGGCCATTCCCAACAGTTTAATAAACCATCATTTTTTTTTTTTTCTCCTCGTTTTTTGTTGAAATGAGCTTTACCCCAAAAATTTTGAAAGATATGTACTTTGCATTGGAAATCGATTTATAAGGTCACCAAGTGGGCAGAATTTCTAATTTGTGTCCAGCGTGCGGAATGCGAAACCTTAGTGAAAAAAGGACGTATCTAGCTGCGTCTCCCTCTTAAACATTTTTTTTTTTTTTTTTTTTTTTTTTGTAATTTGCGACGGGAATACAGCAAATAATTAGAATAAGGTAACATGACGGCACAATGTTTGTGTTTTTTTGGAGTTAACATTTTTAAAAGAAAATATTACCGCGATGTAAAAAATTCTAGCGGTTAGAGATTCCATTTCGGCCGTATTAATTCCGCACTGCAGGTTGTTGGTCTCTTTTACTTTTTTGTCCTATTAAAAAGTAAGGAGCATAATTCACTACAATTGAATGAGCAACCGCACAACAAACAAAAAAAAAAAAGGTCGTTACACGGATCAATTTTGTAGTTAAGTATCTATAGGAAAATGCAATCGCTTTTCGGTTTTCCTCGTTACCGAGCATAAAGAGAAAGGGAAACCAATGTATTTAGTTCACAGCGTCTCTAGGCTTTTGAACGAATTAATTGGTTTTCCCTATTTATGGGGGGGTGAAAATGCAGAAACGTTTCCATGCTTTTTGATTCACAACTTTTTGACTTTTTCTCACGGAAAAGGATGCTAAAACTAAAAGGAAAAACGATTTCGTTTTGTTTTATTTTGTCGTGCATAATTTTTTAGAAGATACGCGGAAAAGAGGAATAAAATTACGACATTTTATACGTTGTTGGTATAAAGAAAAACGGGGGTGGTAGGGGGCGGGGGAGGGGCTCTAACGGTATCGCTCTGTTTACAAGCTCAGGCAAGATTAAAAAAAATAAAAATAATTAAAACCTATTTTTTTTAGAGTTTTATTTGCCTTTGAGTCATTCCGAGTTAATATTTTTTCGTATACTGTATTATTGTTTTTTTTTCTTCGAATATATAGATATTACCTTTTTTTTTTTTTTTTGAATAAAACGAAAATAAAGTTAGTAGTAGTAATTTTAAATTTATTACCGCATTACGGAATTATACGGAGGAAGGAAATATATTTCGTATTATGAAAATGAAAATTCCAACTTTTTTTTTTTTTTTTTTTATAAAGAAAAACAAACCATTCTTCCCTTCTCGTTGAAATTGAATTAACTAAAATCCATAAGGAAAAAAAAAAGTTTGTCGGCTCTTTAGCCTGAAATATTATAATCATCAGAGACATGAATTTTTTATCACCCTTCCTTAAGTTACGAGTAGAGATTAGAGAAACTTTTCTGAAAGCACGCTTGGCTTTTTAAGATCTAGTTCAGGCTTTTAATCTCTTTGCGAGAATAAAACAATTTTATGTACGGCACAAGGTGTTTTAAAGAATTTTTATTTTTTTCAATACTGGGAAATCGAACCGAACCGTACCGAACCGAAAAAACCGGACCGAACCGCCTAAATCGGAAAAAATAATCACCGAAAAAACGGAAAAAATAATCACCGAAAAACCGGAAAAAATAATCACCGAAAAAGTGGAAAAAATAATCACGAAAGCCCGAACCCAGAACCTGATCCTGAACCCGAACCCGAACGCTACCCTACCCTAGAACTTGTGGAACCGAACCGAACCGAACCGAAACCGAACTATATGGACAAAATAATCACGAAAACCCGAACCCAGAACCTGAACCCAAACCCGAACCCGGTTCCAAGTGCAAATAACCCAAACCCGAATCGAAGCCAACCCTAAATCGAGTGGAACCGAACCGAAACCGATCCGCATGGACAAAATAATCACGAAAACCCGAACCCGGTTCCAAGCCCAAATAACCTCCAAACCGAACCCGACCCTAAAAACTCTAGTGGAACTGAACCGAAGCCGAACCGGTTGAGGAAAAAAACCCAAAGCCAGTTAACAAAAGAAACCGAACCGAAACAGAACCCTGCTTTTTGAGAAGATGGTAAAAAAAAAAGAAAAAACAGTGATCCCAAAACCGGTTCCTATGACACTATTCTGAAAGGTCTGAAACCGTATTGAACTGAAGTTAATGGGTCAAATGCAAAACCGAACCGAACTGTACTTTTTGAGATGGGTTTGCCAGCTTTGATTTTTATCAAGTCTTTCATAGACAGGCACGAACTGGCTTCTAAAAAGAACGATTATGTTTTTCAGCAATTTTGAAGACTCCCGGAAAATTCCGAAAGATTTTTAAAATATTCGCAAAAGGAAAAAATTGTTGAAAATGTATTTGCAGATTTTTTTGCCGCCTTTATTAATGTTTTTTATTTTTCATTTTTCAGGTAAGTTTTTTATCATCAATTTTCCCGCCGAGTTGACACGTCTTATATGTAAGTAAAAAATCGATGTAAGAATATGCCTAGCGCTTCATTTAAATTGGGTCTCGTGTTTCAGGCTGAGTACATGATGTATCCTATGAATTACCATTTTGCTGTTTTTTTTTTTTTTTTTTTTTAATTCCGTGCGCTTATTTAATGTCTGTTGGGTTTATGTCTGCATCACCTCTGTATGTGAGTTATCCACGCTCGCTTTAATTTCATCTAACAGGTCCAGCATATGAATTTTAATGAAGATTGTAACGACAAAGTGTTAGGTTAGGTGGCTACTGTCCTATATAATTCCCATAAAATTCTATAATCCTCACAGTGGTCCTGAACAAAAATATTATTCGACTAAAATGTCAAAAAAAACTGCTAATGAGGCTTTGTTAGGAAACACATTAACTACCAAAATCCACTAAAATCAAAATCGTACCTGATTGTCTTCCCCTATTCCCGACAACCCCCCCGGCCCCTCAATTTTTTTTTCAAGGCTTGTTGCATATCAAGGCTTGTTACATATTATATGAAAACCCATTGGAAATGCTTTAAAATGAGACCTCGCCGAGGTTTATATCTTTTACAGGGACGGAGATATCGTCGTTTCAATAGCCCAAAATTAAGTGTTTAATTTTCGATCTCTCAAACGATGATATCTGATATCTCCGCCCCGGCAAAAGATACAAACCTCGGCAAAGTCTCATTTGAAAGCATTTCCAATGGGCTTTCATATGATATGCAACAAGCCTTGAAAAAAAATTGAGGGGCCGGGGGGGTTGTGGGGGGTAGGGGAAGACAATCAGGTAAGATTTTGATTTTAGTGGATTTTGGTAGTTAACATGTTTCCTAACAAAGCCTCATTAGCAGTTTTCTTTGACATTTTAGTCGAATAATATTTTTCTTCAGGAGCACTGTGTCCTCTTATATTTTTAGGTGCTGTAAGAAGTCAGGAAGGGTTAATTTTTCATATTTTCATACGATTTTTTTACAAAATTTTTTTTTTTTTGGGTTGGCAGCGCCTTAAACCACTTTCATCGATTAATTATTTTTTTAGCGCGTAGATTTAAATTGTAAGATGTGCTTCGCAAGTTTTTTTTTTTTTTTTTTCCTAAATATCCAGCTTGATGTCGGAGAGGAAATCCGTTAGGGCCCTATAGGCGTTGACTGAAGACGATTTTAAAATCTGGATAACGGTGAGATATTCCGGCAGCTTGGATTTCTCAAGTCGTTGGAGAAGCTTTTTCCTAGGACCAACAAGGGATTTGCACTGAAGGAATATGTGCTGCAACGTTTCAGGATTGGATCCACAAAAGCGACATCGATCATCATCTACTATTGTCATTCTACTTAGGTGGGCTTTCACTGAGCTGTGTCCTAATCGCTTGCGTGTTATCGTCGTCGCCTGTTTTCTCGAAAAGGTGGATTTGGAGAACCAAGGTGGGCCCACTTGAGACTTGATTTTCGCCAAGGTGGTGGACTGTGCTGCCACCTTGATTCCCCATTCGTACTGCCATTGTTCGTCCATTTTGGATTTGCTGTACTGGTAGAGGTCGGTGTAGGGGAGCTGATGCTGCTTTTTGACTCCTATGGTAGCGGCCAATACAAAATTTTCCTATCAGTCACCTGTCTACTGCCACGATTCAATATTCCGTTATATGCTTAAGAGGAATCCACATCGTGGCAGCAGGCTAATTGTATTTTACTTTTTACTGGGAAATGAAAAAAAATTTCGAAACAAAAAGTATTAAGGACTTTTCAGGATAAAATCCCGAAAAATTCCGAAAAATTCCTTAATATTTTTTTGTTTCGAGATTTGTCTTCGTTTTTCCGTAAAAAGTAAAATACGATTAGTCTGCTGCCACGACTGATATTTCCTCTTAACTTATGATGAATCGATGATAGCTTAAATTTCACTGATGCACACTCTTGATAAAAAAAAACTAGTTTCAAGTAATTTTGAGGTAAGTTCATTTTGAAACTTATTGTTCGTTTGCATAAGTTAAAAATACGAGATAAGCCCCAATTCCAGAATGGAAATACTTCAAAATCTCTTGCAATTGCAAAAAAATTAGATTTCGGTTTTTAAAACCCATGTCATGAAGCGGAATAAATAAAAAACGGAAAACAAATCTTTTTCTTTCTCCCTAATGCTAATTTCGAATGCTTTCCGTCCTAAATCCTCTAAGTAAATATTTTATCATGGTAAGTCACATCTCCTCGTTTAATAAGGAGAAAATCGCCTGTTGGAAATTCCCTTTTTCGTTTTGTCTTGGGTAAAAAGCCGCAAACTGGAAATGATATCCGGTTGTTGATCGAGTTCGAAATTTTCTTCCCTATTGATTTAAGAAATATCAAAACCGCAAGAGTTTATCACAAAATTTCCGAAAATCAAAACGTACGACTCGGGGGAAACTTTCAGCATAAGAGGCTTATGTCTCCATTGTGTAAATTAGACGGGAAAATTCGGGGGGCTAAATTAAGTTTTATACAGCTTTCTCCCTCGTAAATAACGGTCAAGAGAGGGGGTAGGGGGGGTATGAGAGTAACATGAACGATGGGAAACTTTCTAAAAGATGAAAAGTTACAAGAAAAGCGTCCCGTCGGAAAATTGATCCGACAAAAAAAAAAAAAAAAAAAGTTTTTCGATAATTTAACCGAATAGTAGAAAAAGATGATGGAAGGTGTCTTGTCTCGTCCTTTTTTTTTTCCTTTTCCTTTTTTTTCACTTTTTTTTTCCTTTCTTGATAAATTTATTAGAATGTTATGGAAGTGTCAAGTGTGTTGGATATGCTTACAGTTTACGCCATGCGACACTTTCTGCCTGATTAAACTTAACCACTAATTTCTAAAACTAGGTCAGATACAGGAGAATGATGTGATTCAATGTTATATCGTACCAGCTATTTCCCGATCCGCAGGGGCACCCAGAGTTTACGGGGAAGGGGAATATGACATTTTAATATGGAAAGTCTCTGCCTGTGTTTTGCAAGAGTTCCCGTTTTTGAATAATTGCTTTGGTTTTACGCATTGTTTAAAGTTGAGATTATGTAACTGATATTGAACCAATAAAACAAATGATAATGATTAACACGTGGCGAACGGATAATTCATCCAGGATCGAGGAAAATCATTTTGAAGGTTGTTGGGAAATTGATTTCGATTCAGTTTGCGATAATTAAAGACGATTAACAATTTAATCAAATGGCGCGTGGCACGTGTCAATTCTTTTTTTTTTTCGAATGGATTTTTGGGTGTTACTGCGGTTGTTTTCTTACTACAGTTTGAAACTTTTGAAATAAAAAATCTAATTAAAATTTAAACTGAGCTGGGGAAGGGCAGATTTCCAGTCCCTTAGGGCAGCCAGAATGCTATTTAAATTTCTTCTTTCTCCTGACGTTTCGCACTAAAACATTCACTCTAAAATCAAAGCGAATTGAACACCAACAGAAAACATTGTGGCGCTATTGCTGTTACCGAAAATGTTCTTTTTCATGTTTCTATGATCATCATCATCATTACAAGGGGCGTAGTACGTGACTATCACCGCTGAAGCCGTACATCCGATTTCCTTACAATGTACGGTATAGAAGTGAGGATATTTGAGAAGCACCCGTAGCGCAGTGGTAGAGTCTCTCACTTCGAACCGAATCATCGAGGAGTCGGTCTGAGTTCAAGTCTAGGATGTGGCTCGGATTTTTTCACTGCCGTTCACCACTGACTACAACAAGTATACAAGTGAATAATAGACGTAAGTCCCCCACGGTTCGGAGTCTATGTCGGAATAAAGGAGGTATCGTTCAGTGCAAGTAAACGCCAGCATGAGTGAACCTGTCGTCAAACTGGCCATTTGACACATTTATATGTTTAAGGCCTAGAAAATCCTCACATTGTACATCCTGTTTCTATAATGCTAAACCGATTCGATTCATCTGATAACAGCCAATTTTGAGAGGCTTTTGATCCGGTTTCTGTTGTCTCCGTGCTATCGATTATTGTTGGCCCACAATATAACGGTCCTTGGATCACATTTGTAATCAAAATCAGTTGATTAGGGTGTGCTGATCCTTTATTTCCTGATGACTGCAACTGTTGCTGAGTTGGTTGATTTTCAACTGACTGTTGTTGAGGTAACAGCTCTGCCCTGAAAAGGGGAATCGACCTATCGCACATCTCTGGGATGACCAAGTTTGTTTATGTTTAGCTTATAAACAAACATGGCCAACCGAGACATTTGCGATAGGTCGATTCCCCATTTCAGGGCATAGCTGTTAAGTCAACTGCATTTGGGAAGATCCTGAATCTTTTGATCCTGTGAATCTCCTTATGGCAAATCATTCCAAAAAGTTTTCTGGCATCAGTTGAAGTCAAAGCCTTACAACATCGCTTGGTTCCTTATCTCTGCAGGGATTTACGATAAGTGTAACAGCAGAGGGTTTGTTTCTCTTTCTTTGAACCTTTCTTTGAACCTTTGATGCAGCCTTTCTATCGCACGCCAATTACAAATTTGATTAAAAAAACAAAAATTAATCTATTAGAAAACAATTTACTCAATTATAGAAAAGAAATGTCTGAAAATGATAACTGGCACTTCGTACGTCCTTCGATTTCCCTAATATATGTATATAATATCATGGGGTTTTTTTCATTTTCTCTAATAACAGATGTAATCTTGCTATAGCAAACTACGCCTAAGTATACTTAGGCTACTTCAGTAGCTAGTTATTATAGTATTTAAGTATCTTAATTAGCTAGACGCTAGCTACTTAAGACTTAAATACTGCCGTAAAAAGGGGAATCGACCTATCGCACATCTCTGGGTTGGCCATGTTTGTTTATGTTTAGCTTATAAACAAACATGGCCAATCCTGAGATGTGAGATAGGTCGATTCCCCTTTTCACGGCAGAATACTGAATAACAACAGGCTTAAATGATCCCACGCAGTACAATCATGTCCAGACAGGATCGTCAAGACTGTGGAAATTTCCTGAGTAAACACCTGCATTTTGTTGCAGGTCGGTTAAGAACCTTTCGAAATTTAGGATCTATTCGCTGACATTGAATCCTAGTAGAGTGTTTACCAAATCAAATTCAGTCTTCTGTCCTGGTAAGTAACGATTATCAGACTGACTGATGATGAAGTCCCTCGTCACGGGATCAGTCGGATCTTCGATCGGGTAACCAAGGATGAACTGAGCAGCTTCTCTTCATAATATCGCGTCCGCGATCGGATTTTTCTTACATGTGTCGATAATGCTGACCCCAATTCTGCCGTGGTAACCGAAATGGGCGTATATCCATTCTTAAGTTGGCACTTGTCTTCTATTTTTAACTTATGTAAACAAAGTTTCAATTCAAGAATGGACTTACGCCCATTTCGGTTACCACGGCACAATTTGTCGCATGGAATTGTTGAGAACTATTTGTGGCTTAATTTGTTTGCCCGTGTGTTCTTAAAATCCCTAACACGTGCTGACAAAGCATTTATGATCTATTTATCTCTGAACGAAAAGAAAATTCTGTAATAAAATGCCTATCAACTTCAGCGGAATGACTTTTGTCTGACATACCCGAATACATACCAATAGAAATAAACGAAGTAAAAGGAGATGATAATAACCAAATTTACCAAAAGTTCCAAAATTACTAAATGAAACTAACCAAGAGTAACCCCCAAAAACTATTTCTCAAATTATAATCCTACTTTATGAATTCAAGCTCCACGTGTTGACTTAAGGACTTAAACCAACATGCACCCTAAGCCAGCTTCTTAAGCTACTTAATTAGCTTCTAAAATAGCTACTAAGGAGCTACTACTATTACTAGTAAAGAGCCACTAAAGTAGCTACATTAGAAGCTTTTATTAGTATACTACTAGTACTAGTAGATACTGATTTGGTAGCTACTAGCCCTAGTACTAGCTTTAGTACCTACTTATACTAATACGAGCTTTTGTAACTACTTGTACTAGTATTTGCTCTAGTAAGTAGCTAAATAAACTAAAGAAGCTGTTAAGTTTGTTAGCTTAGCTACTTACGCTACGTTAGTAGCGTACACTAGTACGTAGTATTACTAGTATTGCTAATACTAATTAGTAATACTAATACTAATAGTATTGCTAGTACTAGTTAGTAATGAATGAATGAATGTGTGTATATTTGAAATTCAAAATTTTACAATACAAATAATCCTTTATAAAAGGTCCTCTTCGACCAAACCGTAGAGGATTTTAAATGATTATTATTACCATAAACAATTTTCACTATTCTTTAGTAAAATTTTCTATTTTTAGTACGTTTAAATTGCAATCAAAATTTATCAAAATTAAATTGAATTAAATCAAATTGACTTAAATTAACTGAAATTAAATGACTTCTTAATTTATTTTACTTTATTTTATTTTATTTTATTTTATTTTATTTTATTTTATCAAACTTTCAGACTTTGTCGAAAAGCCAAGCTTAAGTGCCATTTTTATTCCTCCAGTCCTGGTTAATTCTAAGATACTAAGTGGAACACAGTTAAAAATTTTTGGAACTACATATTTTAGCGTTTTTTCACCGAATTTATTGTACGGAATATGAAAATCGAACGATTTAAAAGTTCGGTGTCTGGTAGTAACGGAAGTGGTTTTCGATCTTTCTTTCATAAAATCATTGCTATAAAAATGTCTTAAGATGAAACGATAGAGAAATAACTTATTGAAAGGTAATATATTTAAATGCTTGTAAATTTCATTTAGACTCATTTTTTTAGATAATTTGTCTGAAAAAATTAATTTAACAATGGTGTTTTGAAGTTAAACCAACTTTAATAGTTGTGCAGCAATACTAATAGTATTACCATTAATATTGCCAATACTAATAGTATTACTATTAGTATTACTTTAGCTCTAATACTAGTAATACTTTAGCTCTTTAGCTACTAGTGAGAGCTACTCAAGTAGCTCTTTATCAGTAACTAATAAACGTAGTTTAGCAGCAGCAGCAGCAGCAGCAGCAGCAGCAGCAGAGAGCAGCTTCTGCTACTAAAGAGCTACTAAAAGGTGGTAGAAATGCCGACATAAACGGTTTTTTAGTCAGTAAGAGTCTAAAACTACCCAAGGGTATCCATTGTAGGATTTTTCCCTCTTGATATAAAATAAATAATAAAAAAAAGAGCTACTAAAAAGTACCAGTACTAACTGTAGTAGTTACTAATACTAGTAGTAGCTCTAGTAAGTAGCAAAGCGAGCTATTTAATTTGTTAGCTTTGCTACTTACACTACCACTTAAGTATCTATTTAGTTTCTTACAACCAATCTAATGATCCACAATCGAAAAACAAACAAATGAATCTGAAATAAACACCTAACGGGTCTAAAAATTACATAAGCTAAACATAGCAAATTTAGCAGTCATGATTAAAAGACAACCTATATGATGCTGAATAAGTAAATTTCACCATCGAACCTCGTTCCTAAGCTAATCACTGTGACATTTTTGGGAAATTCCGTTTAATTAATCATCGAGGAGAAGAAAAAAAATAGAATAATTAAAAATCAGACGATACGTTTCCTGTTCAAAAATCCTGGGACGTCATTTGTTAAGTGTTAAAGTAGGCGATCCATTTAAGAAAAGAAATTTTTAATATTTTACTTTTGTTACGGAGAGGAAGATTTTTCAAGAATTCGATATTAGCTCCTTGCGTGTTCGCAATTTCACACGGAGTCTCCTTGGAATTTTTTTTTTATTTTTTTATTTTCCCTTCAAGACAAGGTAAATAAAAAATTAAAACCGCAGCTGGAGAAGTTAATTTTATGAAGGGAAAAAACAGAAGAAGATAAAAAAGGGAGGTCGTCCTACATTTAAATTAATCATTTTCAATTGCTAACTTTGTTTTTTAAAGAAGAGGTTGACGAATAAAATTTATTTAATTAAAATGAATCCCTTAAAGACGCGGACGACTGGCCCGGACTTTAAAACTTGTGCAGTATCCACGGGGGAAAAACTCGATATTTTAAACTTGATTACTCTTAATTAAACGAATGATCAGTCATTATCATTATTATTATTTTATTTATTTATTTATTTATTTTTTTTTTTTTTCTCCGTAAAAATATGGAAGGGGAAAAAAAACTCTCAGATAATAAGTTTAGCCTCAACTCTGTGAAAACCGTATTAAATTTACCTGTTTTATCCCGCAAGAATCTTCGCATTATAAAAGGTTTTTCCTGATATCGGCTGGCTCTAGTACGTGTTAAGTGATGAGTTTCACGATTCTGTCGTCTCCCGTGCGATCGATGTGACTTATCCAGTTCAACTTAATTTTCTATCTTCTTTATAAGAGAATACATGTCAAAGCTTCGTTCAATTTTCGACTCGGATCTTAAACCCAGTATTTTCGAAGGCTGGATCTTGGGGGATTTATTACCTTTCGATATTTTATTTTGAGTCGTTGGTTTGAAAAAAGGCCTATGTGGACAAAGGCCCATTTTTCAAATCCATTAAAGAGATGGTTGTGGTATATATATATATACGTATAAATATATATATATACGGTTCTCAAAAATTCGCATGTATATTTATTTTGGTTGCAATAAAGAATTCATAAAAAGATCTTGTACTTTTGTTTTAAGATTTTTTAAACTCTTTTTTTCACTTCTTTGAGATATAACTTATAATTCAGTAATTTACTGTAAATAACTCAGAATTGGCCGATTTTGGCCAATTTGGCCGCCAAATAAAATTTAAAAAATATTTACCAATTACAATTTGTATATATTTACGTATGTGTATATATAATACACAATACAGTGAAACCTCGGTAAAACGATTCGTCAGGGGAGCAGAAAAATGAATCGTATTATCGGGAAATCGTAAAATCCGGTAATACGATTTTAATCGTCTTAACCGATACAACGATTTAAAACGTTTTAACCGACAACTGAAAAACATTCATACAGATTTCTTATCATTCACTTACCAAAATGAATGTTTTTTGAAGAAGTCTGTTACGACGGATTGATGCATTCTGCTAGATGTTTGCAGTAAAACCAATTTTTCAAGGGAAGTAGCCATATCCAGAGCATCTTCAGGAACAGACGAGCGATTTAAAAATATTTTAATGTTTTTTTTTTTTTTCAAAAATCAAGATTTAACAAGTAAAAACATTGATTTTTCCTCAAAAGTGTTTGTAAACTTTATTCAGGGTCGTATTAACGACATATTTTACCTCCAGTGGTCCAATAAAACGCATCGTTTTAGCGGGAGAATCGTTATACCGAAAATCGTTTTAAGCGGGGAAATTTACATGGGGCTCTTATGGGAGTGTCTGGGGACCAAAAAAAAAAACGTATTAAGCGGAAAATCGTTTTAACCAGGGGTCGTTTTACCGAGGTTTCACTGTATATTTATAATAAATATACCGTATATTTTTCCATCTATGATCAAGTACGTCATTTTTAACATACTTCGAAATTTTGAATAAAGGTGATTTTGACTTGAGGCGAAGGCTTGGTTAAATGAAACCAACTTGTTATTGGGCAGAAGGTGCTTGGTAATTAGCCTACCGTTGGCCGAAACCACTGTCTCTTAATATATTCTAAACCACTTTAAAACTAAGAAAACCATTTTCTTTTCTCTTTTATAGTTTTTTCTTCGTCCTTTCGCTCATAGCTTGGACATTTTTTGGATTTGGTATTTTAAAAATTCCGTGAGCTGAAGCAGAGCCTAAAATTGTGTGTAGTAGCACACACTTGGTTTAGTTAGAAATCTAAAGTGTGTAGTATCAATTTGACAAAATGTGTAGTACAATTTTAGCATATTTATATTATTCGCAAAAACTGTTTAGTAAAATTTGTCTTTAAAAATTTTATTTTTCTAAACACATGAATATAGACTGGTAGTAGATATAATTTTCCAAATTCTGAAGCTTTTGTTATTTCCCTTTGCTTTTTTTTTTTTTTTTTTTTTTTTTTTTTTTTTTTTTGTAAATTTAAAAAGACAAAAATACTTTTTGGTTTTTCTTAAGATTGGGGGGGGGGGGGGGGGGTAATTTAATGATGGAATATTATTTTTTGAAAAGTGTGTAGTAGCTTTTTGAAATAATTTTAGGTTCTGAGCTGAAGGTCAACTCGCTTACCTCCATCGTAAATATGAATGGGGATAGTACGTTTTGACTACTTTTCAAAATCACGTGATAAGTACGAGGAATCTTGTAGTCACATGATATTTGAAGAAAATTAAAACGAGCTATTTCCAATTTTTTATTTTTTGGTACGTTCCGTACGAGAAAGAGATGCGTAATTATTATAAAAAGATCATGTATAAATTGTACAAAAAATTGGATATACATAAAAAATACATAAATTATATATAAAGAACTTAACTTTCTTTTACTAAAAAAATTCTTTTCATCTTTTAGTATAACTGTGAATAAATTATGCATAAATAAGTATGCATAAAATTGAAAAAAAATTGAATAAGCATAATATTTATTTGCCAATTTTCCTGATTTATAATTTTAAAAAATGATATGCAAAATGATACAAAATTATGCATATCCATTTTTAATACTTAAAAAAGTTGTGCATAAATTTTGTTAAAATGATGCATATTCAAATTTTGGTGCTTAAAGAAATATGCATAGGACAAAAACGTTGCATGTCCGAATTTTTGTAAATGGTACAGAAGTAATACAATTTTTATATAAATTTTTTTTGCATTCATTTTGCAATATTTTTAGACGATTTTTGAATCATTTTTTCGTACACCGTAAAAAATAATATGTAAATCTGTTTAAGTCTATGGTACGGTATTATGTTCAAAAAAATCAACAAATTTTGCTTGTAAACAACAAAAAATGGCAATCGTTAATGGACGCAGGCATCAAACCGAGGCCCCTTTTTTCGGAAAAGTCCCTATTTTTAACATGAGTCCCTAATTTGAAAAAAAGCTTCCTAAAGTCTCGATTTTTCTTCGTTTTAATTTTTATGCCTGGATTATTTTATTAAATCAGAAAAGGATGCTAAAATTTCAAGGTATAGTCCATCTTTTCTCATTTTTAAAATTTTTCTTGGCAGTTCAGAAAGAAAGTAGATGGAAATGGAAATGGATCCGAAAAACGGGGATAAATATTGTTGGAGAAAATTTTTAAGAAATTTAAAACCAAAATGAAAAATTTGAAACAAATATTCGTTTAAATTTTGACTTCAACCCTATTTTTTCCTTCTATTGCCTTTGGTCTTATTTTATTTTATTTTATTTTTAAAAAAAGGTTACATATGTTTTTAAGTTAGCGCTATGCAACCTGCTTCAAATGCTATTTTCCGAGCTAAAAAATGGGATTAAATTTTGGAGCCGTGATACCTTTGTTAGGTCAAAATTTCGTTGTGGTTATATCAAGAAGCTCGTCGTAACCTGAGTAAAGAAATTAATGTGGTTGCAATTTTTTTTTTCTTAAGCAAGGTGAAAGTTGTTGCTGAAAAAAAAAAATGGCTAAAGCTAAGTCAAAATTATTTGAGCCGTCTCAGCCAATTTGAAGCAAAATTAATCACATAATTTTTAAAGTGCTCCGAACAAAGGTTTCCATAAAATTTCGGCCTTTTTTGTGAGGGTCAAAGTGGATCAAAACTGGGCGTGAGGGAGTCAAATCAAGCCTGGACCTAAATAAAAAGTTCGAAAATTAAATGTTTTAGGTCCCTGAAAGGTCCCTAATTTTCCCAGTTTTGGTCCCTAAAGTCCCTAATTATTTAGGGCTAGAACAGTTCGATGCCTGTGGACGGAGAACATTAATCAAAACAATGTCGTTATTTTTAGCAAAAAATTTATGTAGACCGATTGGGGCACACCAATTTTGTCAATTTTAACATGAAAATTTTTTACGGTGTTTGGGAAAAACTGCCATAATTTTGTCATAATTGAGATTATGACAGTTTAAGAGACCCCTATTTTCCAAAAATTACTTACGAAAAAAAAAAAAAGTAAAAATGGAATATTTCTACAACGCAATCCCCCTTTAGAAAAGGTTTTTTTCGATGATTAAACTGCATAGCGTCAATGCAAGCCCGGTAGCATAACCCAGATTTCCGAAGGGGGTTTTTCGTACGGATAATAAGTCAGACTGTGCAAAATGAAAATTGAATGAATAGAGATTGAAAATTTATTTCTTCTTGTTTTAAATTTTTAATTCGGATGAGAATCTTTTGAAGATTAACCTCTGCTCCCCCCCCCTCCCCCTCCCCTAATAATTCATTCTCAAGAGAAAGCCTTTGCTTAATTTTCGAACCTTTTATCCTTTCCTTCAATTTTAACGATCTAGTATAAAAGTCGCGCGACTTATTACATTTAAATCCTATTATCAAAAATGTAAACTCCACGTCCTTTTTATCTGTTTTCCGTGATTTTTCGAGGCTTTTCCACCCCCCCTTTTTCCGGTTTGGATCCGTTGCTAGGTCAAACGATCGAATCTCTTTTCTTCTTCTCGGACACGTGACTCGTTATCTTAAATAATAAGTCTTAATAGAAAGGGACGAAAAAAAAAAAAAGCTAAAAGGCGAAGCAAAGCGTGTCAACAACAACAGACGACGATCTGGAAATAAAATAATCGCCAACATGGCGCCTTGCAAGCAGAAGTTTTTTTTTGGAATTCTCGTATTTGACGATATCAGACGGTGCTAAAAAAATTCACCCCCCACTCCCGGAAATGTTTCGATGAAAATTTGAGTTCGAAGAAAAAAAAAAAAAAGAAAAACAAGGAAGGGTGGAAAAATTAAGATTGCTAATCCGACGGAATTTTATCGAAATTAAAAAATTTTAAAAATTCCCCAACGGCGGTAAAACTCGATGAAATCGCCTCAGAATTTTGAGTTGATTAACCTTTTTTAATTATTTCAAAATTAAGACGAAATCCGTTTTTCGAAGGATGTAAACATTTTAACCTCTTCGCTTTTGCGAAATTAAAAAAAAAAAAAAAAAAAAAAAAAGGATCTGAAAAATGATTTGCCCATTGAATTATCAATGTTTACAGAATTAAATGGGTTGATAAATAAATCGCGGGTTGCATTTCCAGCTACTGCGGCGTGCAAAATTGAAATTGCAAAACTTTTTGACTCAAAAAATCGAATGTTAGCTGACATCACCCGGGTAGTGAAATTGCGATAGTTTTTTTATTTGATTTTTTATTTATTTTTTTTTTTTAAGGTTACGTGCATTCATGAGGGGGCGAAAAAAAATCGACCGTGTAGGGTTTGGCAAAAGGAGAAAAAAAAATGATGCTACGTCCCTTGGACGATTTAAAAAAATTAAATTAAATAAAAAATTTAAAAAAAAAGAAAGTTGGTCGCAAACGAGAGGGGGGGGGGTCGGTTTCGTTTCAGGTGGTGACACAGTAATTCAGTGGCCTACATTTCTCGTTTTCAGTGAGAGAGGAGGGTGGTGGATTTTATCTTTGGGAACTAGCGCCTATGTTGACTTTATCTTACCTGTCAGTGCACAGCTTCCAGTTGTGGGATGGGGTTGCAGCGATCGATCCGATAAGTTGAGCTTTCTACACGGAACAGATCGAATAATTTCACTTCACGTTGTTTCTTGCGTTTGTAACCCATTTTCCCGTGGATTTATTAAAATGTCCGGCATTGCCGGAGCAACCCCTCGATGTTTTCTCTGATCCAGCAGGATAGCTACTTGAACTGTGTGGCCTGGAGATCACGGCGTCGACTCCGTTCGCCAGATGGCGTTCGCTCCTACGTTCCGATCTCACGGCGCACAATCGAGAGGGAGAGATTTCTCCGACAGATGGAGTCTGCATACGGAGGAGGAAAAAAAAAAAGATTTCGTCTCTTGTGGCGCGCTTATCGTCTCCCATTCAAAAGCAGTTTTATTATCTATCGACTTTGGGATTGTTATTTGTTTAAATTATTAACTCTCGGGGAATTGTTTGCACCGCACCGTGACTTTTTGATCGTACTTTGCATTAACCCATCCCAAAACAAATTATTTTTAACATGAAATTTGTTTTTATAAAACAAACACTTACCCCGAAAAGAAGCTGATATTATAATATGAAAACAAACAGCAGTAGATACTCTCTTGATGAAGCAGCAGATGGGAAGTCTGGTTACAAGTAAATGCTTTTTCCTAATGTAGGTAAAATTGATTCCAGATAAAAGTTCGATAACACAATGATCATTTGCTGATAATTCATTTGTATTTTTTTGTGTACAGAATAGGGTGACTTTTTTTTTTGACAATATAAAGGGAGCCGATTCGGGTTACTTTAAATGGGGTCCCTTATTTTTTCTTTTTTTTTTTTCTAAATATTGATACGGACTATATATACAAACAAAACGTAATGTTTTTGTTAGTCATGAGCTATTTCGAAATTTTTTTTTCTTATGTCATACAAATAATTCATAATCGGAAGCGCCATCCAGGGGTCCGAATCCGGTGCCGGCGCTGATGTCAGCCGCGGCCGGCATAAAACTCAGATCCGTTCCGAAGCTGGTGCCAGTGGTAGAGAATTTATTTGAAACTTGGTGGCAGCATCGGTCTTGTAATTATGACCCGATGGCAATGCTGAATATGATTGAGAAAGGCCCCAAGTTTTGATCATATTAAGCGGCCGATTGTATTAATCGGCACTACAATAAGCGGCGGTTGCTGTAACAATTTTGAAGTGAAACTTCTTTAGGATCGGTCTGCTTGAACACAAAGTATTACAACTCGAAATATTCAATCGATTAAAAAAGATTGCAAACATAGAGGGGTAAAATGGAAGTTTTCACGCACTTTTTGAAAAATTGACGTTAATTTACGAAAATTAACGAAAAATAACAAAAAATTAACGTTAATTTCGAAAAATTAACGATAATTAACGAAAAATTAACTTTTTAATTTTTCCAACAAACCAAAAACTGCTTTAAGGCAGGGGGGGGGGGGTGTAATTCTCTCAGTTGGGGTTATCGGTATATGGATCATAAAGAGGGAACCGGGAAAATGTTCAGTAAAAGAATACACCAGAGGCATTCGAAGAGTGGACTCGAACCACCGACCTTCCGTTTTCATGACTGCTTCTCTTCCACTGAGCTGCCTCGGGCTCTGATGCATCTCCTTTAAAATTACCGTTAATTAAAGAAAAATTAATGAAAAATAATTAATAGAAATTAACTTAAAATTTTTGCTAATAAATACCAAAAGTTGAAATTTTGGTTTATTTTTCTTTATTTTTTGTACGATTTCTTCAATTTTTACGACTTCTTCTTTGGTGTTTTGAAGTTTCACTTCCCTTCTTCAGTAAATTTGCGTAGCAAGACTCACTACTTTTTTTTTTTTTTTTTAAGTTAAAAAAAAAATTAAATAAAATGACGAAATTGATGTTGGTGCTAGCACCGATGCTGAAATCGGCTGCAAAAGGCTCCAGCAGCAAAACTTTTGCTTTTCCGGTGCCGGCGCTGGCGCCACCTCCAGCTCTAGCTCCAACACTTTGGTTATTTCGGCGCCGATGCCGGCGTGGCGTCGGCTCCAACCAATTTTTTCCCGCTTCGGGCCTCTGGCGCCATCCATCGAAGGCCTAAAATAAGGGATTTTTTCATAAATGAAGCATCGGTATAATAAATTGTGTACGTGCATATGAAAACCTCCCACTTACTCAATCCGGATAATGCGTTTTGTTGTTTAAACGTTTTGTAAACAAATAAGTTTCGAATCAAAACAAAATATCTGGATTGTACAAGTGGGAGGTTTTCATATGCACGTACACAAATGACTACCATACTGATGTGCTTTTACGTAAAGAGCAACTCGTTGGAACGCGTTTACCTACTTAAAAAACAGTCCTTTTAAAGGGGAGGGGGAAACTTATGATCTTTTTTTTTTTTATTGAATTTTCTAAATTAATAGAATTTTAATTAACTTCCGTTATAAGACCACAAAACAAGAGAGAGTAAAAATTTACCTGGCCAAAGGTGAATTTAAAATTTAATTTAGAAAATTAAAAAACAGTCGTCGTTTTTTTAACGGGAATTGGATCTATATTTCAAAAAAGCCACGATGATTATCGTGCGCTAGGAAATATTAACAAAGGAAATAAATTGAAAAGTTAAATCGAAGTGGCGAAAGATGGAATCGAACCACCGACCTCTCGTTTTCATGACGATTGTTCTACCACTCACTAAGCTACTTCGACAATCGACTCAACCTTCAACTGATACGAAACATGAAAACCGAAGAATATCTTGTCATATCCTTGTACTGCGTTCTTCATGTTTCATATGAGCTGAAGGTTGAATCGATCGATCGTCGAAGTAGCTTAGTGGTAGAGCAAATCGTCATGAAAACGAGACGTCCGTGGTTCGATTCCATCTTTCGCCACTTCGATTTAGCTTTTCATCTGATTTCCTTTTAATATTTCCTAGCACACTACAATCATCTCGGCTTTTTTGAAATAGAGATCCGATTTCCGTTATAAAACCAATCAATTATAAAAATAGGATCGAAAATCTTTCAAATATAAAAGTAATGAGCCTTTTTTTGTTAAGTTGGTCACCAGTAAACTTTGGTAAAAATTTCGGAAATAAATAAAAAACTTCTCCTTAAAGATCCACAACTAAATTTTATTGTAAACTCATAGACCCGAAATGGCCATAATAGTTTACAATAAAATTTAGTTGTGGATCTTTAAGGAGAAGTTTTTTATTTATTTACAATCCGGTCCACAGGGCTGCCAAAATTTATTTATAAAAATTTCGGCTTTCTTTTGACCTTTTTTTTTTTTTTTTTTTTTTTTTTGCTTAACAAAATACTGTTTAAAATATGTAATGGCAGCTTGTTCTAGTGCAAAATCCATGTCATTCATATGCGGAAACAAATATGGGGTGATTAAAACATGCATATGCTCTTTCTCTTCTTATATTTCTTTATTTTTATTGATATAGTCCATAAGAAATGCCATGCTGCTTCTGCACTATGTCTCAAAATTAATTTTCTAAAACTAATTTTCAAAATTTCCGGAAGTTCTGCGCTTTAATTGTTCAAACATGGATCGCGAATAAAAAAACGCAATGTATAGCAAAACTGGCCAACTTCATTTTTAAAGGTTGGTTCAGAAATCCATAGAATTAAACACAGTACTTCCGGAAATTTCACAATTAATTTTACAAAATTAACTTTGAGCCATATTGGAGGAGCGGCATCAGTCGAAAACGAGAAACTGGTAGAACATTCAATTCCTAGATTTCGGATCTACTTCTGCGTCTAGATCTAGATCTACGTCTCTACTTCTGCCATCTTTAGATAAAAATTATTTTATAATTTTCAAAACTGGTATTCTCTTTAGCAATGGTGATCGGAAACTCGGACTAGGGTGTCGCTTAAAGAGTCAACTTTTGATTTTCGGTCGTGCCACCCTCTAATTTTGTTCCAATATTATAACAGATTTTACGAATTAAAATTTCAGCTCGATCGGTCATGTTTAAGGGGTCCCTCAAGTACCCCCCATTTTCGTCGTATAATTTACATTGGACCGAGCACCGCTAAACGAGATTACGCTTTTCCCTTTTTCCAAAATAAATGATATATTTTAAATATTTTGACTCGCTGAATTGAGATCTGCAATCGAAATTTTTGTAGCGTGCATTATCTTCGACTTATTTAGTGGAACTGAAGTATACTGGAACAATATTAGAGGGTGGCACGACAGAAAATCAAAAGTTGACTTTTTAAGCGACACCCTAACGCGGACTCACCTTTAAGAGGAGGCTTCAGATATTTATTTAAATATACCAAAATAAATTTCCATGGCTTAGAACTTTTTTTTGGAGATACAAATTAGAAATCTGGCTTCGTAGCGAACTTCATAGTGATACTGGCATCTTTCCTTCAAAATTTCAGATTCTCAGGTTGTACAGAAACTCCGGAAAACGCTTTGGAAAATATATTCCCGACATTTATTTTTGAAAACGTTTTCCGGAGTTTCTTTACAACCTGAGAATCTGAAATTTTGAAAGAAAGATGCCAGTATGAATATAAAGTTCGCTACGAAGCCAGATTTTTAATTTGTATCTCCAAAAAAACGTTTTAGACCAGGGAAATTTATTTTGGTATATTTAAATAAATATCTGAAGCCTTCTCTTTAAAAAAAAAAAAAAAAAAAAAAAAATTGTTTAACATAACCAACCGGGTTTTTCAGTTATTCACGTTTTTTTCAACGGTAGCTTCTATTAATAAGAATTAGGATTCGATTTTGGGTTGAAAGAGCAATAGTGCATTGGTTTATCCTGAAAAAAAAAAAAAAAAAAAAAAAAAATTGTTTAACATAACCAACCGGGTTTTTCAGTTATTCACGTTTTTTTCAACGGTAGCTTCTATTAATAAGAATTAGGATTCGATTTTGGGTTGAAAGAGCAATAGTGCATTGGTTTATCCTGAAAAAAAAAAAAAAAAAAAAAAAAAAGATGGGTTAGGAAAAAAATTTATTCGGCAGGAAATTTTATTTGTGTTGGTTGACAAGAAATTTTACTTCTTGCAAAACCATTACGAAATGGAGTCTGATTCTTTTTTTCCCGGGGCTTCTCAATTGATGATTTAAGAAAAAAAATAAATGCAAATTCCTTGGGGTGTTTTTTTGAAAATTAAAATTCGCCCCCATTCAACCACCGCAATCTATTTAACTTACTCGTTTGAATTTGAGAAAACAGGAAGTGTTTCGTTTGTTTTTTCGGAATTTAAAGGCTCAGGATATTTTTGTACGTATCCTTGACGAACCATTGTCATGTTAAAGGGTTGGAAATTTAAATTATTTCCTGTTTGGGTTTACAAATATTGTGACTTCCGATTTATAATTGAAGGTGAATAAGAAGGAAAAATATTTGTCAACAATTTCGATATCCTATCAAAATATTTATCGTGTTCGGTTCGGTTTTACATAAAAAACATGTTGGATTTTTTTTTCTCCGCTCAGTAAAGTTCTTTGTGTAATCGGAAGTAAATGTAGGTTTGGGCTTTAAGTAAATGTAGGTTTTTGATGCCAATTTAATTTGATTGATCTTTTAAACTTAAATTAGTTTTTTTTTTTTTAACTTGGTCGACTAGCTTTGACTTGTTGGTTGCCGGATTTTTGTTTAAATCTACCAAACTATTTTTAATTGTACCAATTTTTTTAGATTTTTGTAAAATTATTACTTTCTTTTGTATTTTTTCCTTGCTTTTGGAAGGTTATTCTTTTTCCTCGGTGATACCAGGAAAAAGTTTCGAAATATTTTGTTAATTTGAACCTGAGAGCCAAAACTACCGAATTCGAAAAATCTAAAATGGCTGCTTTATTTTGTTTTCCCATGAAAAAACGCTTCATTTTCTGTTTTGGAATTTGAAGTTTTGGCTCTGCAGAGCCAAAACTTCTGTTTTCTGTACCTCAGCTGAGGTACAGAAATGAGACTGAGAGGCATCCAGATTGCTTACTTTTCCTTAAAAAAAAAAAAAAAAAAAAACTCCTTGCAAGGAAAAGTATTTCCTTAAAAGGACTTGAGCTCCGCAAATCATTGGATTCTGTTTGACGTGTTAAAGGTATGGGTTTCCGCTCATCCGGCTGCAAGTTCCTTATTGACGTAGTACTTGAATGGCCTCATGATGAAAAATAATTACACCGATATCTATATCTATATATAGCAATAACAATGAAAATAATAATAAACCTCATTGGATGTAATTCGGCAAAATATTTTTTGTAATCTCCAAAGAGAGGTTAAGGAACCTGGTTTGCTTATCGGTAATTGACACCAGAAAATTTTCATTTCCGAGTTTAAAAAAAAAATCATGTAAAAAATTGTGACAAAGAAAGGCATTTTGTTTGAGTCTATTAAATAAATTTTAAGCTTATCCCGTTTAGGGATAATTATACCCCATGGCAATGAGCGAATCTAATCGAGATAGTTGGCCCCTAAAAGCTCCTAAAGCTCTTATTTTCGAGAAAGGTCCTTAAAAGTCCTTAAACTCGAAAAATTGGTCCCTGAAGTCCTTATTTTCTTTTGAATTTGAAGATTGCTTACGGAATTTTATTAGAACAAACAGGAAAATGTTTGAGGAAGAAAAGATTAACAAAAGAAAGTTAAAAATTTTTGAGAAAGGAGGTTTAATTAAAAATATAACATACTAAATATAACATATCTAAGATTTAATGGGGACATATCTAAGTCCCCAAAATCGACGGTTTCTAGCTGGCTCTTTTTTTGGACTTTCATTTTCATAAGATCGGCATTCACGTTTCTTAATTCTGTACGTCAGAGCCAAAAGGTTCAATATGCAAATTAAAGATGGCAGTTTGTTATGGGTAAACAACGTTTAGCGGACATCTTTAATTTGCATATTGAACCTTTTGGCTCTGATGTACAGAGCTTGTATAAGTATAATAATAGTTTATATAATCTTGTATAAGTTTTAAATTTTCTTCTTCTTTTTTTTTATATTTTTCGAATAATGTATCCAATATGTTTTGAAAATCAATAATAATAAGGCAAGTGTATAACAATGAGACAAGTGAACCGGCCGGTTCACCGTCCGGTTTTTGTCAAAAAAAAAATTTTTTTTTCTGATATTTTTTTTTCCGTTTTGAAGCTAAAAACAGCAAATCGGGGTCAAATTATACTCAAAATGTTCGAAATTTGATAGAGAACATGATTCTGTAGGTTAAATACATTAGTAAGCTTGAATTTCGTTGATATTTTCGAAAATCGGATTATTGTTTTTTTTTTTTTTTTTTTTTCGTTTGTTTACATCGCCATTTTAAAATTTAAATTACGTAAACAAACGAATTTTTGCAAATATTATGTAAATTCAAGCTTACTATTGTATTTAACCTACAGAATCTTGTTCTCCATCAATTTACGAACATTTTGAGTGTAATTTGACCCCGATTTGCTTTGTTTTAGCTTCAAAACGAAAAAAAAAAATATCGGAAAAAAAATGTTTTTTTGACAAAAACCGGACGTTGAACGAAGAATTTTTTTACGGTTACCACTCCGAAATTACTTGGATTGGTAATGGCATCATTTAATAGGAAGATTCGGGAAAACAAGTCTACTTCGGCAACGCCATTTATAGAATCGTAAAGGCTGGCTAGATCTTTCCTGGAGTAAGTTTCAGTTACCTTTCCGTAAGTCAAAAAGCTTTTTTGTTTTGCAGGATCTTTCGAACAGCAGCAATCCTGGGTTGCGATTAACAATCCTTCCTCTCCAAAACGAAAATAGAAAAAATGAGCCTTCGGCCCAAGGCCCATTTTTTCTAATATTTTATAAACGAACGAAGTGCGAACGAAGTGCCTAATAGTTATATTTTGCATTTAAATTTTACAAAAAAAATTTTTCCGCAGAAGGCCTTACGTCCGTACAGTTATAACACTTCACCGCCACTTCCCAGGATTTTTTTCTTCAGGATTCGCGTCTGTTCCCCGTTTCCTTTTTTCAGGTAGTGTGGGAGTGATGGGGTTATCAGGTTAGCGTACCTCCTGTTTTGAAAATCATGTAATTTGCTTTTTGTATTGATTTCTTCACTTGATGTTTCTTGATCTCCTTTCTTCTCCTGTCTTTCCTTTTTCTTCTCCTGTTTTTCCTTTTCCTTTTCCTTTTCATTTTCATTTTTTTAAGCCCTTAAAAAGGTTCTTAATTTTTACTTCCTTGACCGTTAAAGTTCCTAAATTTTAGCTCTCAGACCGTTTCGAAGCCTGGGAACCACAAAGAAAAGAATTTAATGTTGGTTCTTGTCCCCCCTTCTCTCCCGAAATCTTTATACAACTGACCCTGTGCCAGTAAAATCCGTTGGTACTGGAAAAGCTACCACGCCCTGTATAAATCGGATTAGCTTTTGGAAACCATTTTCATTTTCCTAACACCTTAGGATCGTCGAACGCGGGGAAAACATTTTTCCTAAGAGAAATACGGGATATTGACAAAATTTTACATATTTATTACATTTTAACAAAATTTTCTCTTCAATCTAAAATCGAGATGAAACATTTACATGAAATCTCGGCGGGGAAATTGTTTCCCTTATGCTTGAGTTATCCGCCGGAAAAGTCATTTTAAAATACGATGGGTTGTCTTTGATGTCTTCAACAAGCGGGTAATAGCGTTGGGAGCAGCTACGGGTTTTTGAAATTTCCACGTTGAATGTTTTTGCCGTGGAAATGTGATATTCAATTTCAATCCTTTTCATGCAGAGAGGAAAAAAAAAAGAACAAAATAGGAATAACTTTCGCTTGTTTATCATGCTTCAATTGAAAAAAAAAGAGAAAAAACTGCGTAATTGTAATTCGTTTTATTTTCATTTTTTTTTTTTAGTTTCCAGTCGTGGGAATTGAAGTATATATGGCCATGACACAAATATTGAACAATGTTTGGACAAGACAGTGTCCACCCCAAATCAAAATTCGTTTCGGTGGCATAATATTTATACTGAAAGGAAAAGGTATCAAGTACAAGGTCGGCTTTATTATTTTCACTAGTAGGACAAGGACACTCTTCTTTTTTTTTTTTTAATTTACATTTTGTTGGGTACATTGTAGGAATTATTCGGGCGCTCAAATTTTGTGCGGGTTTTAGTTCTCACGAGTCGATTTTGAATTTGATTTTTTTTCTTCTTTTTTTCATTGACGCGGTGGGCAGTATGACCTTCGGGCTGCTTTAGATTCGAAAGGAAAATGGGGTAGTAGGTGCTATGGGTTTTTTTTTCTTTCCCTTTTGACTTTTTGTTTTTTCTTCGAAAGAGTAGAATGTTTTGACCGGCGTGACAGGTATATTATTTGTTTTTTTTTATTTTTCAGGTGAAATATATATGTTATCTTTGAATCATTTACGGTGGGCAAGCTGTGCGGTACAAGGTTTCGCAGTAATGGTAGTTTTCGTAATTTCATGTTTTTTGGCACTCTTAAAAAAAATTAAATATCGTCGAAAAATATGAAGTTTTGAAATTTAAGTTCTTTTGTAGAAATAGGTCGATATCAGAAAATCAAACTGGAATGTAACTCGTATTGACCTCTTTCTGAACTTTCTCTTAATGCTTTTTTTAAAATTCCACAATGATACATGTCTTGCAGCCGACAAACCTGAGATCTTGTAGGATTCCCACCATCCTGCACCAGAAAGCATTCACTAGGGTGTTTCGTTTTAAAAAATTTCTGAAATGTTAAGAGGCATGTTGAAAATCTGCTTCCTTCAGATGTAAAATCACAAAAAAAATTTTTCAATTTTTTTTTTTTTTTTTTAACCGCTTAGTGGCCCCCCAAGGCCACTTTAGCTTTTCAAAAATCGGGCAATCAAAATCTTTTTAAATTACATTTTTTTTTTTATCCACTTTAAGGGCCTACAAAATATTTTGAAAATATGTTTTCTTATGTTTTCGAGGTCGTACAACTCGAATTTTCACTATCCTGAATTTGTTAAGGGCACCACAGTTTAAAAGATCCTCTAAACTATAGAGGTCTATAGTTTAGAGAATCAGTTTTTTCCCCTTTTTTTAAAGATTAAGCAGAGCTTGGCTTTAAGCCATTGCGTCGGAATGTTTTCTTCCATGAGAAATTTACTGAAAATTTCTAGCAAATTCTTCTTGAGAAGTTATCGAGGGCTTTCCGCTTGCAAAGACTCAGATGGTTTTTTGGCGACGAAAATCATTTGGGTGTTTGGAAGTGGATAGCGGTACTTGTCCTCACAGACGGGGTAAACATTTCTGTTGACCCTGCTTATGAGGACAACAGGAAATGTCGGTTTTCTGTTAGAAAAAGAAGCAGAAATAGAAGATTACGAACGATGTTTAGTTTTCTTTCGCTGAATTGTATCCAGAAAATACATTTGGACCGAATGAAAAAACGGTTAGAGTTTTTAACCTTGCTTCTCGTCCCATTTTGTAGCTGACCTTCTCACAGCGAGGGTCGTTCAAACCGGCAGGAAAATTGTAAATCGACCATGGGCCCTTTTCTTTTGATAAATTTCATAAAGAGACTCTAGATCAGGGAGTGAGAAACTCCAATATAAAGGTTCTGGAAAGAATAGATTCTAAAGTCTTCAGGTTTCTGAAAGTTGAGAGCGGTACTACGACTTTCAATTTGCAGGGACCTGAACGGTATCAGTTAGTTGTCCACATAGACAGGATGAACATTCCTGTTGATTCTGTTCATGCGGACAACAGAGAATGTTAGCCTTCTGCCTTTTAAGGAACTCCGGGTTTTCCGGCCTACCCGGTCGTTTGTCGTTTTTTACGAGCAGCAATATTTGTACGAAAAAAAACAAACCGGAGTTAAAATTAAAAAATGTATTTAAAATTGGAGATATAGTTCACGTAAATATTATGTCCGTTTATTCTCCGGTTCACTTTTATTTTCACATAGCAACTAGCAAGGAAAAATTGGACAAATTATCAGAGGAATTAGAGTGTTTTTATTTAGGTAGTAATAGCAGATATGGGATTCCTAACAAATTAATCCTCCGAAAAACCCTAATGTGCGCAGCTCGTTCAAGCCTCGGAATTAGCGATTTAGCGAATTAGCGCAGTTTGATAATTATGTCTTGTCTCCATTAGTTACTTAAATGGATGTTGGTCGAATTAAAGCAATCGTCTATTTAAATCAAGTACCGGAAGTACTGTATGTTTCCTTTTCTTTCGACAAATCTAAAACGTTTTGCATGAGCCATAATTTCTTCTGAAAATAGTTTTTCAGTATTTAAGTACCCATGTACTTAGCTCTTTTTCCATTTAGTCGTTACGATGTTGGACCTACTTGGGCCAACAAGTAGGTCAAACTTGGGTTTGACTAACAAGTAGGACCACTTCTCTTCGCGTTTTTCCCGGTTCAGAAATAGATATATGTAAGTATGCACTAACTCATGGCATAATACGCGTCTAAGGACGAGAAAAAAAGTCATCATCATCTTTTTCCAATTCACGCCGGCAAAAGCCGATCAAAACACTGCGATTGTGTCAACTTGTTCGACCAACATTCCACACTAATTTCGACGTAAGAGTATGGGTGCAAATTCACTATGGAATGGTAGACCAATATGTTGGTACATTAAGTTCGACAAACATTTTATACCAACTTGTTGGAATGTTGGACGAACTTGTACCAACATGTTTGCCAAGTGAACGAATCGACTATTGCAGAATTTACTGACTCCTACGCCAAAATTAGTGTGGAATGTTGGCCCAACAAGTTGGTACAACATGTTGGTTCAACTTGTACCAACATGTTGGTCCAACATTCCATAGTAAATTTGCACCCTAGGAAAAATTCTACAATAGTCGATTTATTCGTTTGTAGACATAAACAAAGACATAAACAAAATCCTGGAGTTCTCCATTTTGAATTGATTTTTGAATTTGGAACGGTGCAGTACTTCCGGTACTTCATTTAAATGGAGGATTCTTTAATTCGATCCTCTATTTAAATCTGTTGCCTGATAATCCGGGGTAAATATTTATAACTGAGTAAACGGTAAACAACGATTAAAAAAAAAAAAAAAGTGAAAACAAACCCAAGACGTAGTCCCTAAAAAAAAAATAAAGTCGGATTATCTGCAGTGGACCCAAATGCCTAATTTTCCCCCAACCAGGAAAACTTCTACGGTAGCTCAGTCATTCGGTAGCTTCACTAAAAGGGGGTCGTGAATCCAAAAAAATAACTTTATTTCAGGAAGCAAATCATCAGGAATATCAACAAAAAAAAATTTTTTTCAATTAAATAAAATATAAAGATTTTCTTATTAATTAACTAAGTTTTTATTTTTATTAATCCTTATTCCAAACAAAAAAAAAAAATTTTTTAATTTTGGTCATTTCTTAACACAAAAAAAAAAAAAAAAAAAAAAATCTCAAATCCTTGACATAAAATAAATTTTAATTATGAAAATATTAATGGTATTCCACTACTAGAAGGAAATTCTACAACGGTAAAAATTTTTATTAAACGGTATATAAAAAAAAAATTTTAAACGATAAAAAAAAAAAAATAAATTTTAACGGGATAACAGCTGACGGTATCTTATATTCTCCTGAAGGATTTCGGTCTTAATTTATTTTCGAAACATCCGGGACTAACGCAATTGTCTGTGTGGTAACCCAACCTACCACAGACATAACAAACATAGATTTCAATGACCACACGGAGGCTGGGATCTAGTTCAGTCTGGTGTGCTTTTTTGTTATGCCGTAGGTTAAAGCACAGAAAACAGCCTCTAACCTTCAAATTTAATTTTCCACTAGTGGGATCGGTAGTCTCCGTTACGTACACGGGATCAATATTAAATATAGTGGAGCCCATTCCCATTTGATAGCGCGCGACCTCACCATTTTCGCTGTATTGTTTCCGGAAACGAGGGGGCTCCCATTTTATGGAGGCATTCAACGGAATTACCGGTATAGGCAACGGGAAATCTATCTTCGCTCTAACAATAGGTGGAATTTCATCGGTACGAACTGTAATATTGTTTATCGTAATTTCGGATGGTCCTTTTCTGTGGGAGGTGGAGTATCTCGGTATAATTGGTTTAACAGAGACATCCTGAACCTTTTTCGGAATCGTTTCTCCCACAGTTCTAGGGATAGCACCCTTAGTTACGTCGGAAAAATTTAATTTAGGTGTAACCAATTTTTCGTTCACATTAGTCTTCATGTCGGGATTAACAATCGTAGCAACGGTAGAATCATTTAAATCATCGGCAAATGGTCCTGGAGGCGGTACATTATCAAACAATCTATCTTCTAACGGGAGTTCTCCTGAAATCTCTACTGCTTCCTTTGTGGAATACACGGGATTTGAATTTTCTGCAACGGTATTCAATTCACTTCCCACGCCTACATCATCAATCCTTCCCCCTTTCTTCCTCTTCAAATCCCTCAACATAATCGGCTGAAAATCGTCTTCCTGTTCATTAATTCCCACTACAACGGAATTCTTTTTACAATCATAATTAACATCATCCACGGAACAACCAACGGAAACAGAATCAGCAACGATGACGGAATCTTTCTCTACAGGAAACATCACTTTATTCGTATCGACGGGATCTTCCTGAACGGCATTAACTTTCCTATTCTGATTCGAATCAACGGTAATTTCACTCTCGGGATCACTAACGGAAACAGACTGAGTTTCTGATGTTTCAACCCTAATATTTAAAGGAGATCCTCCAGAGTATTGTACATTTACGTACACTTCCCTGTCCAGCGGCATCTGCTTGGTTATTTCCTCCAACAAAAATTGTATGGATCCCAAATCTCGGTCCATTCTCTATACGGGATGACGGGACTTCTCTTCTTGGAGCTCTCCAACGGGATAACCATTTTCCGGGAGCACTTCCTTTGAATTTAAACGGGATTTCCTTTTTCGGGATTAGCACAGCGGCTCATTTTTCCGGGATTTCATCGGGATAAGATGCTTCTTCGGTTGATGGAGTCCGGGACGTTCTCAGACGCCTCCATCAACCTGTCGAAAAATTCTCTTACATCCAACGGGATATCCGGCGGTACGAAAGTTAATCCAACGAGAATAAACGGGAAAAATATAACAAGCGAATTAATTCATCATATAAAAATAACCGAACAAAATATTGAATTGCATTTTTAACGGGATATGGATCTTTTTATAAGCAAATCACGATTAAAAGTTCGGGAACTTAATAAGCTAAACATAGGAAATCAGTTGAAAAGTTAAATCGAAGTGGCGAAAGATGGAATTGAACCATCGACCTTTCGTTTTCATGACGACTGCTCTACCACTAAGCTACTTTCAACTGATTTCCTATGTTTAGCTTATTAAGTTCACGAACTTTTAATCGTGATTTGCTTATAAAAAGATCCATATCCCGTTAAAAATGCAATAAAGATTATCAATTAGGATCGAAAATAAAAATCAAAATATTGAACTTAGGGAAACGAGAGGAAGGTAGCCCCTTTTTAAAATTTTATAAAAGTCACGGCATTGTCTTATAAAATCTCAAACACTTCTGCCCACCTTTCGGGGCGAACTATTTCAATTTATTCACACATATTTTAAAAACTCAGACGGCATTAACTTTTGAATTCATTTTTAAGACTTTTAAAATAAAAGACAAAAAGACAAAAAAAGAAAAAAAAAATTTTACGATTAAAAAAAATTATCTATCCCGCACGAGAGAAAAAACGAAATTCAACTTTTTTAAGCAATCTTTTGTTAGTCTTCTGTTTTCTTATCCCTTTTGAATTTTTCGAAGTCCGGAAAATCGAACTTCGAGAAAAACCAAGGTGTCAACAAAAACAGTAAACAAAAACAAAAGTTGCGGGATTTTACACGCAACAAATCACAAGTGGAGACAAGCAATTAAATTTAAAAGGAAACAATATTACCAAGATATGACCTCCGAAAGACTTCATAACAAATAGTATGTACAATTTCTTTCAATTCCTTCTCGTCATAGTCGGTTAAAATTTTTGTAAAATCCGTAAAAAACTTTGTTTTGTTTTTCTCTCTGCTTCCTTCTTACCCCAATAGGTCTTCCGCCAACTTCTTTCTTTTAAAACTCACATTTTCCACCCAAAAAAATAATAAATTTGCGATTCAAGTCCCGTTGATGGTGAAAAAAAATTCCGATGATGCATCCTCTGAAATAAATTAAATCATAAATCTATTTAGTTATAGAATTCTAGTGTCGAAAAATTCAACATGCTTGTTCGAAGAAGGAAATAAGTCGTTCAGGTTGTCATTCACATTTAAAATACTTTAAATTCCAAAGCATACTTTTTATCCGAATGACAAATAAATAAAAAGAAAAAGAATAAACGGTAAATTATTTTAATAACTAATAATGGGAAGAGCCTTTTCTCAGTTTCCTAACCTGAACGAAACAACTACCCATTCCACCCTAGGTTAACGATATACTATTATTGCAATCACTGGTAATTGAAACCATTTCACTGAATATTTCCTACCTAGAACTTCTTCCTATGAGTCTCATCTTCTCCATTTGATCGTTGATTATGGCTCTTAACGGGTGGACGACTAGAGTGAATATGCCGTTCGCTGTCGAATTATATAGAAAACCTCCTAATTGAAAAATCAAGCTTTTTCCGAAACCTGTAGGGAGAAGTACAATAACATCTTTGCCCGCAGCTATTGAGGATATAGCTTTAAGTTGCTCCGGTTTTAATGTGATTCCTAAAGTATCGAATGCTTTTTGGGATAATAATTCATCTTCATTTAATTCACGTTCCGACCAAGGTGAGAGTGATAATTCATCCAGCCATTCTAAATTTTCTTTCGAAGGATCGAGGCTTTGTTTAGAACCGTTAGATTTAACATTTGATTCCATTTTTAGTACAAAATATTATGCGAATCAAAAAACATTATAAGTGTCATTACAATTTGGACAATTTATATTTTTAATCCAGAGATATAAGTTAGTACAGTACACCTCGGTTATAAAGCCCTCGGAAATAAGGCAAAATCGCTTATAGCGCGGTTATAACGTCGGTCCCGGCGGAATCCCATAAGATTATATACATTTGTCCTCGTTTATAACGCAGTGAGACCTCGGAAGTAACGCGGGCTTCTCTCTGAAATATTTCGGTCTAAGAGCGTGAACCATTTTTTTTTCAAGACTTATTTCTTCCCCACATGTTATGATGGTTCTTTCACATCGGTTATAGCGCGCTTTTTTGGATGGTTTTGTTAAAATCCTATATGGTCATATGTATTTGCCCCCCGCTTTTTGCGCGGTCCGATTTAAGTCAGTCGGGTTGTTTGTCTAAAACATTTTTTATTGACAACGGAGCAGGAAACCTTTTTCTTATGGGTTTCTTTAATTAAAGTTTTGTGGGCTGTTTCAATTTTTCTCCAGAACTTTTATTTGGAAGTCGGGTACCGAAAAATAAGAATGAAAAAAAAAAGCCAACTTCATTTTTAGTACTTCAAGGCTTTCTTTCTCAACATTTTGTATTGAGCTCAAAAAACGTAACCCTTATTGCGTACCTAAATGGCAATATAATTCATAAAATCAGTCTTCGGGTGTTCTTTACACCAAAAAACAATAAATAATTTTTTTCTTGTTATAATTAAGTCTTTTAACCTGAAAAACATAAAAATAAAAGAAAAAAACCAACTTTGTTTATAACGCGACCCCGGTTATAACGTGGTTTAGGCTCCGGTCCCTTGGATCGCGTTATAGCCGAGGTGTACTGTATCAATTTTGTAAATAATAAAGCAGAAAAATATGCTAATATTATGCTCGTTCAACTTTTGTTTCCATTTCATGCTTTTATTGGAGAATAAAAATAATTTCCGGTTAAGAAAATTAAATTTTTTTTATGTATACGCAATTTTTTTTTAATAATTTATGCATCTTTTTACGCGTCTTCCAAAAAAAAGAAGCGTTAAGCATTTGATGTGGACAAGCTTTTGAACCGGCTTGTTTCACATTTATTAATTTACGTGTATGTTCGCATTTTCCGACTTTCGAGAATATATCGAAAACTATAAGGTTTCATGATATGGAAATTACAGCAAATAAAAGATAAAAATTCGCCGGGGTACCTTAGTAAAAAAAATTGAAAAAATTCAAGTCCTAACCCCCCAAAATAATTAATTTTAATCGGCATTTTAATACACGCCATTGCTTAATAATGTTATCGCAACGTAAGAAAACCTGTGTTTGGCAATTATGAATAAATAATTTTTTGAAAAAAAAAAAAAAAAAAAAACCGCGTCTTCAAAAAAAAAAAAAAAAAAGGAAAATAACAAAGGGTGCAAATTCACTATGGTATGTCGGATCAACATGTTGTACCAACTTGTTGGACCAACATTCCTCTCAAATTTTGGTGTAGGAGTAATTTTTGCGATATTGGAATCTTTCGGTTGTCGAACATATTGGTACAACATGTTGATCCAACATTCCATAGTGAATTTGCACCCAAAGAACTAAAAAGCTAAAAACAAGCTTTTTTATTTTAAAATTAAAATAAAGAATTTTGAAATATTTGCACTAGTGAAAATATTCCGGAGAACTTAAAAGCTAAAAACAAGGAAATCTTTTAATACAACAATAAGTTTTCATTACGAAAATTAATCCCAATCTTGAAAAAAATTTGTATTTAAAAATTTTTTTTAAGATTGGGATTAATTTTCGTAATGAAAACTTATTGTTGTATTAAAAGATTTCCTTGTTTTTACCTTTTAAGTTCTCCGGAATAGAACAATTAAATCGAACCCCAAAAATTTTATTTTAATTTAAAAAAAAAAAAAATTCTCGTTAATTATTCTTTAAAAAAAAATGTTCCCCCATCCTTACAAGTACATGGTTCTTCATTGTTTTGAATTTGTGTATTTGTGTATTTTAAGAAGCAGTCCATGCAAAGTAGACTATCGCAGGTGTCGCAGACCCCATCAATTTTATTTATTCCTCATTCTATGCATTTTTGTAACTAAAAGATAGGAGAAAAAAAATTATTTAATTAATTAAAATTTAATTATAAGGTACATGTAGGTAAGTGCGACCGTCCGAATAGTGCGACTTTGCCATATAAATGGGCATGTGGGAAATTGGCTTTTGTACGAATAAATACATCGTTTTCTAGCGTATATATTCCGATGAAAGCGAATTCCTCACATGTTCATTTATATGGCAAAGTCGCACTTTTCGGACGGTACGGGTAAGCACTAAAGCTTTTTCATTTTGGCTCTCCCTCCTTTCCCACCCCAATTTCTGCTAAAGAACCTTAGCAAATAAGAGTTTTTTTTTTTGGCCCCGTGGATTCCCATATCGAGGTTTGAGCACGCGAACGGGATTGACCCTATAGTCCTGCCTCGGTGTACCAGTCAAACTGCCCAAATTTCATTCCTGGAGCAAAACGGTAATATTTGCAATTTCCCACTTTCACTCGTGACTAAGGCCCATGACAAGTTCTAAGAATGCATTTTTTATTAGAACCTTTTTTTTCTCTTCTTCGTTGGTTATACCGACGTTGGTTTTTCACCTTGTAAAAATCTAAAACGGGTTTTGGCACTTTGAGCAGCGCATCTCAATTCTTCGGATTTGGGTTTATGGAATCACCGGATTTTCCTTTTAAATTGTGATTTTATTATAAAATTTGTGTAATGGTATCATTGGCTAGATTCCCTATCATTTTTCCTAATCCATTTTTCCAAAAAAAAAAAAATTTTTCCTAAGGGATTTTTTCCTAAAAAATTTTTCCTGTTATATATATTTTTTTTAATATTAAATATTTTCTAAAAATATATTTAGTAAAAATAAAAATAAAAAAATTCCAAGATATTAGGAAAATTATTTTTTTAGAAAAAATATACTTGGAACATTATTTTTTAGGAAAAATATATTTGGAAAATGATTTTTTAGGAAAAAATGAGAGGGAAACCTTTGTCTGGACTGTGATGAAATTACAGAATTGGTTGTTTCATCACGCAGTGATTTTATAACATGAATTTTGTAATAAAATCACAATGCCTGAAAAATATTTTACCAAATTTAAACATGTTATCATAAGGAAACTTTAACAGTTTGGTTGGTATAGCAAGGCAGTGTTATAAAGTCAATCCAGTTCCCGTATTCAAACGTGACTATGGACCGAAAAAAAAGCCTCTTATTCGCCAAGATCCTTTTTCGGGTGTTCTGTTTTCAGCACCCATTTTGAAAGATTTCCCCACAAAAATTATTTCTTGAAAACCTCGCTCCAAAATGGATTCTTCTTTTTTTTTCTTTTTTTTTTCTTTCCCGGCGCCGTCTGAAAAAAGAACATAAAAAAACATCATCATTTGTTGAAAGTGTCAATTTCTCGTAGCTTTTATCATTTCTTAGTTTTAGAAACGAGGCGGATAAAAGATAATAAAAGAAAATGGCTTGAGGGGTTCCAAGTCGAAATGAAGCATTTTAGTGGCGAGATTAATTTCGTTAGCCGACTCGTAAGTTGACAAAGCTCACCCTCCGGCCGATTTACTACAGTACTAAATTGATTTCCTCTTGATGAACAACAATTGCTCTCCGTCTTACCCGAGTTGACGATACTGATTTACGTGAGCAGGGGGGGGGGTAACTAAGCAATCACGATTGTGTTTATTTTGAATAAACCGTTTGGCATCGAGTCAAAAGTCACGTCTGTATGATCTTTTGAAGTCTATTAGAAAATTGGATTTGCGTATCGTATGCTTGATCCTTTCAAATGATTGCAATATCGATTAGAAAGAAAAAAAAAGAAAAATTTAATTATTCTTGCAGGGGATGAGGGTCATAATCGCAGAAAGCCACGAGCTATTCTTCTTCTTTTAAGTGCCACCTCCGCGACGAAGATTGGCTATCATCTGGACTATTTTTACTTTATCCACCGCTCTCGAAAAAAACCCAAGGAATCGACATTTATAAACAATAATTAATTATGAATCTGAATCTCAATGGATTTTTAATACGAATCTTTTAAAATTTTTAACGACTTTTTGTTTGTAAACAAACTGCCAACTTCACTTTTTCGTGTTTCTATTATTTTCTTTAAATTTTTCCTCAGTTCCGAAAATGACTGCCTATAATGATTTAAAAAAATTAAAAAAAAAAAAGGGTATTACATTGACGTGCTCCGGAGATTCCCCGAAAAAAAATTCTGGGAACGGGAATAAAAATGCTAATAGTGAAAAAAAAAAAAAAAAAAAAAAATTGGATATTCCAACATTCAAATGCTCCTGAAGAAAAAATTACCAGGAAAAAAAAAAAAAGAAAAAGTTGAATAGTAAGATAGGAGAAAAAAGTATGTTGAAAGGTGCCTTAATAAAAGAATTGAAATAACATCTTCTGAATTTTGATCAATTGAATATCAATCTTTATATCAATCTTTATTTCAATATTTATATCAATTGAATATCACCTTCCCGTAGGAAAATGTGATACAAAAAGCTGGATAAAACGATCAGTAGATGGAAATAATTAAGAGAAGGCTTCAGATATTTATTTAAATATACCAAAATAAATTTCCCTGGCCTAAAACTTTTTTTTGGAGATACAAATTAAAAATCTGGCTTCGTAGCGAACTTTATATTCATACTGGCATCTTTCTTTCAAAATTTCAGATTCTCAGGTTGTAAAGAAACTCCGGAAAACGTTTTCCAAAATAAATGTCGGGAATATATTTTTTAAAGCGTTTTCCGGAGTTTCTTTACAACCTGAGAATCTGAAATTTTGAAGGAAAGATGCCAGTATCACTATGAAGTTCGCTACGAAGCCAGATTTCTAATTTGTATCTTAAAAGAAAATTTCTAAGCCATGGAAATTTATTTTGGTATATTTAAATAAATATCTAAAGCCTCCTCTTAAGGAAAAAAATGGAACTTCAGATTTTATTTTATTAGAATGTATGGGTGCCTTTATGCTGAAATTTTACTATAATGTTGAAAATTTATTAGAAAGCAAGAAAAATTCTTAAGGTGAAAATTCACTATGGAATGTGACGGACAATTCTTTTGCTGTTCTTGCGTTGTAAGGACAGCATAAAAAAGGCTTTTAATAAAACAATAAATAGCATGAAAATAGTATGAAAATAATAGACAATAATAGTATGAAAAATTTTAAAAAATTTCAAAATTTTGAAATTTTTCAAAATTTTGAAATTTTACCAACGTATTGGTGCAACAAGTTGGACAAACATGACATAGCAACTTGTTGGACCACATTCCACAATAATTTTGACGTAGGAGTAAATTCTGCAATAGTCAATTCCTTCGCTTGTCAAACATGTTGGTACAACAAGTTCGTCCAACATTCCAACAAGTTGGTATAACATGTTTGTCCAACTTGTTTAGCTTTTTTTTGCTCTATTTTCAAGAATTTTAAGGCAAATTAAGATGTCCAATAGACCGTCCCTTATTTTGCGAACTTTGGAATTCTTTCGGACGCCTCCCCTAATTTTTTTCCTTTTGGTTTAAAAAGAAAACCTGTAAAATTTCAGCGCTCTACGACAAGTCTAAATGGTGCCGCACGAACCCCCCGTTTTGACTATATAACTTAAATAGCGCCAAGCTCCATTGGTCGGGTTCTTGCATTTCCCGTTTTCTAAAATTAACGAAAACATTGTTTCTTACGTATTTTGACCTGAGGAACTCAAATCTGCAATCGAAATTTTAATAGCTTTTACCGTTTTTGATTTATTCAAGTGCTAATTTTTTGGCCAAAATTTTGCTCAGCTAAACTTTAATTTAATTCTTAAAAAATTTTAAAGTTGATATTCTGGTCCTATTATACATCTTTTCTGAGCAATTTTCGACGTTGAATCACCTAAGAGCACTTAAAATCTCCTATCTACTTTTGTTTTTATAATATAAACCAAAAATCAAAAAATTTGAATATTTTTCTTTAATTTTCATAAAAATTATTATTTTTTCAAAAATAGTAAGCATTAGAAGGTTTTCGCTCTCAGCTCTGGATTCAGTGTCGAAAATTGCTCAGAAAAGATGTATAATAGGACCAGAATATCAACTTTAAAATTTTTTAAGAATTAAATTAAAGTTTAGCTGAGCAAAATTTTGGCCAAAAAATTGGCACTTGAATAAATCAAAAACGGTAAAAGCTATTAAAATTTCGATTGCAGATTTGAGTTCCTCAGGTCAAAATACGTATGAAACAATGTTTTCGTTAATTTTAGAAAACGGGAAATGCAAGAACCCGACCAATGGAGCTTGGCGCTATTTAAGTTATATAGTCAAAACGGGGGGTTCGTGCGGCACCATTTAGACTTGTCGTAGAACGCTAAAATTTTACAGGTTTTCTTTTTAAACCAAAAGGACAAAAATTAGGGGGGGCGTCCGAAAGAATTCCAAAGTTCGCAAAATAAGGGACGGTCTAATGTCCAAAGTTACTAGGTCAAGCTCAAGCACAAAGTAACCCCATGACACGGTAGATGTTGGATGGAACAGCTAAATTCCGTATGACAGTTCACAAACATGCGCCCTGCGAATTCCCAAGGACTTCTCTAAAATCGTTTAAATCGTTGTAAATGGAGCACTCCGAGTAATTTAGTACCTGCTCCTTTTTTTTTTTTTTTTTTTTTTGTCTATCAAATCGTCAAATGTCATTTTCAAAAAGGTTCAATTCACTCGTGTTTAAAACTCCGCCGGTTTATTATTGTTTATTGCCTCCTTCCGAATTGTCCTATATTTTCGTTTTTATACAAAAAGAAAAAAAAAACTAGAACTCGTTATACTGCCCTCAATTTTTCTCAGCCAACTTCATTTTTTTACACCAACAATATTGTGCTCTTTGTATAAACTTTCGTTTTCCATTCTTGTTTTTGTCTTTCATTTTCTTTTTATGATTTTTTACAACTTTATAACAATGTGTCTTTTATTGAGGATCTCCAGTAATAAAACCATCAACCAATTTTTTTTTTTTTTTTGTGCTTAACTTGGGATCCAGTTTATGAAATCGCCGGTGTGTGGTGGTTTTTAAAATTGGCCGAACATAAATTGATCATTTTATTGTGCCTCATATATTCATGGCACTTTTAAGACGCGGAAGTCTTAATTTTTCTTCTTCTTTCTTCTTTCTTACTGCCCTTTTGTTGGCCTTTTATTTTAGATCTTCGTAAACAGATCGATAAAAATAACTCGACTTTTTTTTTATGGGTTCAACCTTGAGGACGCTTCGGGTTTTTATTGTGACGTCTATATATGCGGGTGTGAATTTTTAGCTTCTCTCATTAAAGCAGGGATGGCAAACCGCTTCAAAAATCGAAACGGTTCGGTTCCTCTTTAAGTCGAATTCGGTTTGGTTAAAATGTTGTCCACCGTGAAGGTTCGGTTCTGTTTAAAACCGATCCAAAATTTTTTGATTGTTCGGTTCGGTTTTCTTTTCGGTTTGTAGGTGGTTCAGGTTCAGGTTCTTGCGCTGTGACACCATCTTTTTGAATTGGAAAATCGAGGTTGACCGTTGCAGTAGTTGTGACGATGACAGGAAGAGCTTGGTCTTCTAATGTACTGGCACCAGGGATCTCTACCAGTGGGTTGTGAACTGACTTTTCCAACTGGTCCAGTTGTAATCGCTCTGGTCGTTTAGACTAAGAGTTCAAGAATCCGGACCTGAAATTTTCCAGGTTGACTGCAAAGTCTCGCTCTTCAAAGACACTTTCAGCCGACGACAATCCATCGTTGTTTGCGTTTGGCCTTAAAAAAATGGGAATTCATGCAAAAAGCGTGATTTTCTGACCGCAAAATAAAATTTGGCCCTTTTTAAATCTGAGGAACTGCTTTATGTTTTTTGACCCGTAAATTTGAAAATGACCATAAAAATTACGTATAGTTGCGGGAAAAACCCGATATCTCCACGCCAATTGATAATTTATTTATTTATTTATTTATTCTTTATTCTCAAAATTTATTCTCAAAATTTACAGGCTCATAAAAGAGCCCTATAACAAATTTTGGGTCAAATTTTGAAAGTTTTTTGTTGAGTCAAATTTTTAAAGTTTGACCTAAAAAAAAGGCAAAAACCTTTTTCCCATACTTGGTAAGGTGGATTCCATCTTGAAAAATATGATAAAATGAGACAATTTCATTGGAATCTAAATAGTCAAAGTTAAAACACTGAGCCATCCATTTTAAATTATGGTTTATGGACTTAATGTAATTAAATGCGATATCACGTCTTTTTATAATACCCGATACAATAACTGTCGCTTTCGGAAATTTTAATTTTAACATAGAGAATTCAATCAAATCGGTAACATTGAGTGCTCCTCCCGAGTGCTCCTCCTCCTCCCTAATGGTCTCCAAGTTTGGATTAAATGTGACTTGTTTTGAAAACAATTTTTCCCAATCCTGGGTGAGCAGAATTTTGTACGCTTCCATTTTTGCGTGGAAGTCGTAATCCAGCTTATCATTTCTTACAAACTTGTCGACATTTCGGATATTCACGGTATCTAGTTTAGAAAGTTCCGTTCTTAGCTCATCGGTGTAAAAGTGCTCTTTTAATAATTAAAAGAGCACTTTTACACCGATGAAGTTGCTCTTCAGTAAGTCGTGGCATTGAAATGAAGATGTGTAGTACTCCAAGACACGTGCTCGGAACTTCTCATTGCTGTAACAAAGATCTATTGTCATGGAAATTCTTAAAAAACATTTTAATTAACTTACATCTCTTTTTGATTCAGATTCATCTCCACTTCCGAGCCGGAAGTTGAGCTCGGATCGGAATCGACCGACGTAGACCTCCTGTCGCTGGAAGTTCTAGGCGACCGAGACCTAGATCTATTGCTGGTTTCGGTGCACGTCGAACACGAGCTCCTCCTTCCACTGGAGGCATTATATGAAACAATAACAATAACAATCATAAAGAATGTGGCAAGTTGCGCAAAGTAAGAATTATTCTTCCAGTTGATCTTTCATAAATGTTTCGACTTTTTCTGCGAAAATCAATTTTTTTTTCAAGTCTTCTCTTCTTGTTGAAATTTTGGAGAGCTCTAATACTGGTTTCTCGTCCAGTATATGGTTCTTCATGTTCTGAATTGGTGAATTTGTAAAAAACATGGTTTGCACTAGGGGTGTTCGATATCCGGGTCTAACTCGGGTCTAGACCCGAACTACTCGGGTCCGGGTCTAACTCTCGGGTCCGGGTCTAACTCGGGTCTAGACCCGAACTACTCGGGTTCGGGTCTAACTCGGGTCCGGACCCGAGTTAACTCGGGTCGGGTATTTTCGGTTCCTACCCGAAAAAAGTCGGGTCCGGGTCCGGACCCGAAGCTACCCGTTCTCTATATTTTTGCGGTATAATGATCATTTCGCCACTGATCATTCCGCAATCGTTTAATAACATTAATTTTCATCTTTTTTTTTTTAAAAGGATGATAAAAATTAGAAACTATTCTGGTACATCTTTTCAGTTTATTTTGTAAAACAATTTTTTTTTTTTTTTTAATAGAATTTTTTTTTATTCTTTTATTCTATAAGTTTAAACTTATAAAATTAAAATTTTTGAAAGCAGTAAATTAAAATTTTTCTTTATTGATTGATTAATGAATGAATGATTTTTAAATTGATTATCGATAAATGATTTAAATCAGTCATTTAAAAAAAAAATTAGCTTTAGACAGAAAGAAAATAATTTTTGCTTACCGGTATTTAAAATTTTTCTTCGGAATAGGAAAGTTAAGTGACGCATATCCTGGTTAAAATGAGCTATTTACTTTATAAAAATATTACTTTAATGAAAATCGAAAAGGGTCAATGAAACAAAGTCGGAGAAAAAAATTCCAAAAATTCCGAAAAAATCTGATATTTTGAAAAAAATTTAAAAAAGCGGCAAATAAAATTGTGACGTCATTGTACTATCATTTAAATTTTAAAAGTTGGTGTTCCTGCTATCTCGCCTTTCGTTTTTTCCATGTTTTTGTAAGTAGAAAAAAAATGGTACATTTTATTTTTTACGATTTTTTAACAATTTGGAAAAATTACAAATCAAAACATAAACAAAAAAAAAAAAAAAAAAAAAAAAAAACAGGAACATGGTTCATTTGGTTACCAAACTTCATTTTTTTAATTGTACAATTACGTCACAATTTTTTTCCCGCGTTTCAAACGACTTTTTTTACATTAAAATTTAACAATTTTTTTACATTATTTTCGGTATTTTTTAAAGTTTTACGTATACCTTGGTTATTAGCTCATATTTAGGGATCAAAATATAAAATTTTTAAAAAAATGCTTAACTTCTCTACTCTCCATTTTCCCACACAAAAAATTATTCCAAACCGAACTATTTTTTATTTATCATCTATAGCTATTTTTTGTTAATCATCTATAGCTAATTTTTTGTTAATCCCGGTATTACCAGATATTTTCTGGCCAATTTAGCGACTAAGGGACAATCTGCCCAAGAGCTGATTTTTCTTTCCAGTAATAAACGTTTACTAAGCTCATAATAATCGATCAATAAATAAAGAGAAAATTTAGTTTACTGTTTTTCAAAATTTTATTTTGTAAATTTAAGAATAAAAAAAATTCATTTAAAAGCAGTAAAAAATGTTATGTAAATATACAAAAAACGGTCTACATAAATTTTTTTCGGCTGTTTTTTCCAAAGTTAAACATTAAAAAAAAAAAAAAAAAGATGAAAATTAATGTTATTAAACGATTGCGGAATGAACAGTGGCGAAATGATCATTATACCGCAAAAATATAGAGAACGGGTAGCTTCGGGTCCGGACCCGGACCCGACTTTTTTCGGGTAGGAACCGAAAATACCCGACCCGAGTTAACTCGGGTCCGGACCCGAGTTAGACCCGAACCCGAGTAGTTCGGGTCTAGACCCGAGTTAGACCCGGACCCGAGATTTGGACCCGGAACCGAGTAGTTCGGGTCTAGACCCGAGTTAGACCCGTATATCGAACACCCCTAGTTTGCACAGTGACGTACTGCAAGTACCGCACACGCCATCAATTTTGTTCACATCGCACTCTGTGCAGTTTTGTATTAAATCTTTGTTGGCGTCCTTCTCCTCCTGCCCCTGCGCCTCAATTTCCTTGACAAAGGTTACGTCCATGATTCTCCACTCGATGAATTCACTCGATTCAAAAAAACCGATATCTCCACGCCAATTGATAATTAATGATAATAATTAAAATTAATAATTAGTGTGGAGGTATCGGGTTTTTCCCGCAGCCGTACGTAATTTTTATGGTCATTTTCTGATTCTACAGGTTAAAAAACAAGAAGCAGTTTCTCAGATTTGAAAAGGGCCGACTTTTATTTTGAGGTCAGAAAATTACGCAAAAACATAATCGTTACGAAAATATATTGCGGAATTCCGACAGTGCACGATTTTCTCTAGACATTCTAAACGTTCTGGCGAATTCGAATCAACGTTGAGCTTTTTACTTCCGCAAACTTCTATTTTAAAGGGTTTTTGCTCGAAAAGATGAGCAAAGCAAATTCAATCAATGAGTCGAGTGCAGCTAACGGAAATACCGTACCACAAACTTATTATGTTTATTACACCTTCTGCCGTCAAAAAATATTTATAGAAATAATACATATTTCCATCAGTTAATAAGCCCCAGTAGGATGTCTCTTCCAAAGCCGATGGCCGAATTCTAAGGGTGCCGCCCCCTAAAATATTCCCAAATAATTCAAAAATAACGTGTGCAAAGTTCGGGGCCTCCACTATAAGCAAAGTGATGCCTGTAGGAACGATATTTTTCCCATTTAAAATACATGGAAATTTTCTTATTTTACTTTTTATTTTTTATCTCAGTAAATAACTAGTCAAAAAGTCGGCCGCTGGTCCAAATTATTACTTATATATAAGCCTTTGAACCTAGGTACAAAAAAACCGTTCAACTTTTTTTTCGTAGATAAGGGGGAATAGCAATTTTTTTGAATTTTACATAAATTTTGAAGGCCCTTCCTTACCTACCGGAAAAAACTTGAACCGGTTTTTTGTACTTAGATTCAAAGGCACATATGTAAGTAATAATTTGGACCAGCGGCCGATTTTTTGACTGGCTGTTCACTAAGATTAAAAATTAAAAGTAAAGTAAGAAAATTTCCCATGTATTTTAAATGGGAAAAATGACGTTCCTACAGGCACCACTTCGCTTTTAGGTGGAGGCCCCAAACTTTTGCACACGTTATTTTTGAATTATTTGGGAATATTTTAGGGGGCGGTACCCTTAGAATTCCGTCATCGGCTATGGAAGAGACACCCTAAGCTCCAGACCGATCCTCTTTGGACGAAAATCCCTTCGCCGATCAGAAGATCGTGAGCATGAGTCCTTAATTGTTCATAAACCTTCATAATGCTTCATATTTTTTTTTCCGCAAGATTTGTTTTTATTTTAACAAATAAGAGAGCATATACCCCGTAGATGTAAGGATCAGCAAAAGTCACCGTCAAATCTATTTTTTATTACATCCGAAGAAGAACTATAGAAATGTGTCAATTACACAGTAAAAAATTTTGTGTACTTTTAACTCACTTTCTGTGTAGAATATGGTCCACATACTTTTATTTGTAATTCTGACAAAATGAAAATGTGTTAAAAAGTTACTAAAATTTATGTGTTATTATTTGCATACTATCGTATTTATCTATTCATAAATTTTTAATCTAGGCGTTTTCTTAAGAAAATTTTTCCCGTATTTGTGAACTGTTTTTTTCAGGCTTATACATCAAGCATTTCAAAACCAAACCAAACCAAACAAGAACAAGAACCCAGCAATTTATTGTATAATTTTTTAAAGAAGCGAATTCCGAGCCTGAATCCAATCCTGAATCCGGAATCCTTGCACAACAAAACAGAAGGATGCTAATCTGTTCGAAAAATTAATCCTTTCAATGACTTAAATCACGATTTATTTAAATTTCCCACTACTATTTTTTTTATTTGTTTTCTTTTTTTTCCGCAAAATCCTTTTATTTTTTTTTTTTTTTATCGTGGAACTAGAAATAGCCCTAACACCGGCAATGTGTCAAATTAACATATTATATTTGTTATTTTTTTGACACATTGATACTTATTAACATTGACAAAACAATGTGTAAAATAATTACATAAAATGGGATAACATACAGAGTATGTAGACCGAGTATGTTAAAAGTACACAAAATTTTTTACTGTGTAGGACTAATAACAAAAAAATCAACAAAACAAACAAAAAATATTAATAAAAAAATAAACAAAAAATTCACCATAGGCCTAAATATTTATGATATTAAATTTGCTGTTGTTGACGGATTTTTTAGTCTTGGCGGTTCGCGTGCTTTCCAATTAGTATGCTTTCCGGTTGATCCGCTTTTGAAGATTCTGAAAAAAATTTAGAAATTTTAAAAAGATGTAAAAATCTTAAAGTTTTAATTTCAGAAATTTTAAATATTATTTACCATAATGCACGTGTACTTCCCGTCCGCATCGAGCACCCAGGTGGCGCGTTTGGGTTTTGGTAAATTTGAAAAATAATTTATGTTTGAGTAGTAGATAAATTCATTCACTTTTTCTGAAAAAGTGTAATGCTGGGAATCCATCAATTCCATATCTATAAAATTATCAAGGTCAAACTTTCTTAAATCTTTTATGGGACCTAATAAAAAAGCACTTTGCACTTGATGTGTTCCATAACAACTTTTTGAAAATGGACTATGAAAAACATTAATAATTTGTATATTTCCTTTAATTTTTCGTATTAAATTGTTCTTTTAGAAGGAAGACATCATTTCTAAAGAGTAAATGAAGGATACCAAGTAACTAAATTCAAAAAAAAGAAGGAAATATACAAATTATTTATATTTTTCATATTCCATTTTCAAAAAGTTGTTATGGAACACATCAAGTGCAAAGTGCTTTTTTATTTAAATGTTGATAATTTTTTTAATTTTTTTTGAAGATAACTTGATCATGGATGGAACGGGGTAATGGTTGGAATCGAACAGTTGTCACTCGTAAATGATGTTTTTTTGAAAAAATACAGATTTGACGACCGGGGTGCTCAAATAGACCGCTAAAACCGCGTCTTATGCATTTTTAACATAGGGCCGCATGCCGCCGTATACCGGGAAAATTATATGTGGTCTATCTTAGGTCGCCCTATAATATATTACCGGGAATTTGACGGACTCCAACGGACACGGTGTTAAAAAAAATAAAAACACCTACAATGGCCACTTTTAAGGGGGTTCAACACATTTTTCGGAACATGAAAAAATACCCTTAAAAGGTCTTAGGTAGGGGTACTTCCCTGCAGCATTAAAATTTTTTAATTCCTATTTCGATCCTTAAAATTGCTTGAAGAAAATATCATGGTTTTAGGCGAATATTAAGGGTACCGATGACGGAAATTTAAAATCCTTTTAGGAAATCATTTACTAGGACTCCAGGATCAAATTCCACGAAAAAAAAAATTTGGCCCAAAAAACGGCCTTATCGACCCTCATCCTTTCAACAAAAGCAAACATAGGGATTTCGTGGCAAAAAAAAAAAAAAAAAAAAACGCCATCGCGCCATTAATTTGTTTTTATAAGTGCCCACTTTAAAATTGTTTTACCGTCTTAAAAATTTTTTTGAAGGAAAGTGAGTTTGATTCCATTAAATCTGGTTACCGAACAATGTTTTTATGCATTTTTGAACCTTTGACCAAACAACTCGAATTCTGATTTTTGTCCCAAATTTCTTGGTGGCTGATCCACTGTGTAGTAGCGGCAGAGTAACATCCGATCTTTAATTGTGATTCAGGCAGTCGTTAGATAATTTTAATTTTGTATTATGTTCTTAGAAAAAATTTACACAAGACGCTATTGCAACAACAGTTTCAAAATAGCGAAGTCCTTGTAAAATGCAATTTTGCAACACACCCTTTGTATTTCGAACTTCTTGGAAAAAACTATTGCGAAATGTGACTGCATTTTATCTCAAGTTCAGGCCACTGAAGTATTACGCTATGGGGGGTATTAAAAATCCATAATTTTTGACCTTTTCGATTGGTTAATCGAAAAGGTCAAAAATTGCTAAAGCGCTGCATTGTCAACCCCCCACGGAAAAATGTAAACGGGAAAAATTCAAGATGTACAGAATATTTTTTTTCGTATTTTAATATATTAACGTCAGTGGCGTAACTTATAAGACTTTTTCTACCGATTTGTTATCGTAAGTTAACTTAGGTGTTTTGTACTACAGACAACAGTAAAAACCCATCAACTATGCCCGCTGTTTTTGCATTCATGAAAAATAATATTTAACTGGGCTAAAGATGGCAGTTAAACAAAAACCACTAAAACTGTAATTACCTCAAAAAGCGGAAATGATATCCATAAGTTTTAAAAATTTGCCAAGAGCATGAGAAAAAAATCGGATGTGAACCACTCGAAAATATTGGAACGGGATTGGGTGCAGTTCCGAATCATACCAAGCTTGAGGGTTCCGGTTTGGTCGGTAATCGTAATAGGATTTTTGGTTCGAAATTTTGGTTCGGTTGATAATTAAGTCAAGCTCGTTGGTTCAAGATTTAGGATCAGTACTGAATCGTATCGAATTTAAAGATTTCGGATTCAGATTTGGTTCCGAATTATGAGAAGTTCGAGAGTTTGGGGTCAGTTCGGCATGGTAGTCAGCATAAGTGTTCAGGTACGGCCGAGTAAAAAATAAGTGGTTTTCTTCGTTTTTGGTTCGGTTTAGTTTGATCACAAAATTTAAATTTTTTAAGATATTTTTATTTTCGATCCTAATTGATAATCTTTTATTTTATTTTTAACGGGATATGGATCATTTTATTAAGAAAGTCACGCTTATATGATCGTGAACTATATAAGCTAAGCATAGGAAATCCGTTGAAAAGTTAAATCGAAGTGGCGAAAGATGGAATCGAACCATCGACCTCTCGAACTGGATAAGATAACTCGAACGAGAGGTCGATGGTTCGATTCCATCTTTCGCCACTTCGATTTAACTTTTCAACTGATTTCCTATGTTTAGCTTATATAGTTCACGATCATATAAGCGTGACTTTCTTAATAAAATGATCCATATCGATCCATATCGAACTGGATAAGATAACTCGAACGAGAGGTCGATGGTTCGATTCCATCTTTCGCCACTTCGATTTAACTTTTCAACTGATTTCGTATGTTTAGCATACATAGTTCACGATCATATAAGCGTGACTTTCTTAATAAAATGATCCATATCCCGTTAAAAATAAACTAACAAAATTTAAAGTTTTTTTTTATTCATTTTAATATCAGGTAAGAAGGTGGCTTGCAGGTCACGACTGGTTACGGCCTGCAATATGCCAATTCCATACCTGATATGTAATATACTATTTCTTTCTTTCAGAATTAATAACTGAACATTAATTTATTTTACTGGTATATTATTTACTGATAATTTTAATTAAAAACCTGACCAAATAAATGCCACCCTTAGATTATGCCGATCTTTTTTTTTCTTAATTTGTTAAAAAAAACTAGCTGTCCCCAGTCAAAATTTGACGGCCCCTCTTACAGTTGCTAACTGCCCAGTACCTCTTTACAAACGGCATTAAAGGTTTTACTACCCCTCAGAATGACTTCCAGCTTCAGATTGGGCAAATCTACACGTGAAGAGCTTACATTCAAAAAAAAGATCGCCAAAATTGATCGGATAGGGACTGCAGGGCGACTGGAAATAGGTTTTGGGGGTTCTTAGCGTTTTAATATATAGATTATAAAACTAAGATCTGAGTCGTCAATTCTAATGAATTCTGAACAAAACTTTCACCGCCACTGCTGTTAGTTTATCAATCTCGGTTTTCGACATCACAAATGATGAAACCTTTTTCCTGGACTTTGAACTGGCGATCGCCTATGCTAGTTTTCGTTACCCTTTATAAACGCTCTACGAGTGCTTAATTTCATTAGTAAGAAAATATATTTCTTCAAGCTACAAACAAGCCATCTTTAGCCAGCATCTAACGGAAATTATTATCGTGTAAGTAATGCAGTGGACTAAATTTTAGTGTGAGCAAATTTCTTTTTAAGTTAGAAATCTTTTTTTCCATTTCGTTTGTCGATAGTTAAAATGAAAGTCATCGGTACACTTCTCTTTTTGGTTATCTGCGTTGTGGCTTCTACCAATGCTTTATGGTGGCGGTGCGCTACATCGGCTATGCTGGAAGACGAGGCAGATCTCGAGAGAACTAAAAATATTTGTGAAGGGATCTATCAAGTACTTCATAAGCCCGTACTCAAGACATACTGTGATGTAAGCAGCCGTCACGATCTAAAAGTTCAATTCTACAATCAATGCGTTGAGAAAGATGATTACAAAGTTTATGATAATGGTTCCATCGATAGAAGAGTGACATTGAACGACTCAGGCGAATTTGAGTGTGAACCTCTTCTCCCATTTGGAAGTACTGATTGCGAGTAGCGAAAATTCTGAATTTATTAAAAAAACTTGAAAATATTCTAATTATTATACTTATTAGAACATACAGATAATATAATATAGTAGACTAGAAAGCATTTAAACGTGAATTTTTTTCCAAACTTATTTAAAAAACGTACATTTTTTAATTTAAGCTTTAACGGAAATTTATTCGCATGTAAAAATTACTCTATATGTTACAGAACAAAATTTGAAATGATTCATCAGCGAAAAAAATGATGGATTTTGAAAATCGAGCAAATAACAGGCAGAAAAAACCTCTGGACACTGTTTTGCCATTTTTTTCGAGAATGATCCATATACACCACAAAAAATTGTATGGTTTTTTTTTTTTTTTTTTTTTTTTTTTTTTTTTTTTTTTTTTTTTTTTTTTTGGTGGAGACGTTTAAGAATCATACATTTTTTTCTCTTAAACGGAATCGGCTCCGGCAGTGGCTTATAGGGCCACTAACCACACTTTACATTGGCCGGTGCCATCGGCTTTGTGAGTGATTAGTGTGGCACCAGCCAATTTTCAAAAATCGGAATTGGAATCGGCCTTTTAATTTAAAAAAAAATTTAGGTAAAACACTCGTTGATGGCTTGTAAATTTCGGTTTTCATTGTTTTTCTTTACTTTTAGCCCCTGAAGAAGACACCAACTGGGTGTCGAAACGTCGGGTATTATTGTCGCAGTTTTGTTCCAATCCCTCCATTCTTCCTCAAAAATACTTTGCTTTTGACAATTTAAAAAGAAAAATCCAAAAATATTAGTTACGGGATCAATATTAGTTACTTTATAGTTATATAGAATCAGTATTAGTTACAATATTAGTATAAGGGAAAAATATTAGTTATTTGTGCTTGGAGTCTCGTATATTGCTACCAGTTTTGAAAAATCTCAAACTTCTTTGGAAAAAAATATTTTTTACTGAAAGTTCAATTTTGTTTTTGAATACTCGAATTTTACCGACCGATCTTTTGAAAACTCGAAAAACTTGTGTGTCAAGTCCGATTTATGTTCCGTTTAAAGTCAAAATTCCCGGTGAAAAGTTTTGCCACAATGCAGTGTTAAGGAAAAAAGCTTTTAGTAATAGAGAAGTCACATGTTTTGAGATGACTCCATCGTTTAATTGTGCTAGGGGAGATATGACAAAAAGAATAATTTTGACTCAGTAAATAAAACTGTTAACCCCCGAAAAGAGAATGAACAAAAATTTTAATTTGAATGCCCGCCAAAACGGAGCGTGAAGGAACGTGACGTCATCTGCCTAAAAATGGTTGTGTTCATTTCTGAAACCCTGAACGGCATCGATGCGTAATGTTTACAAGCATGTTTACAAACAAGACGTGTTCCGCTTCAAATATCATGTCTCGCTTCGAGTTCGATATCTCGCTTCGATATACAGGCAGATGACGTCGCACCAATAGAAAATCGTATAAGGAGCGATCACGTGACAAAAACTTTTCCGGACTTAATTTTTATTTTAATTTCGTGAAAAATTTTCACGTTTAAAAACTAGTTTTTAGTTAAGGACATACTATACATTAGTTTCCAGCGAAAATCTCAAAACGTGTGACTTGTCTATTTTTGATATTGGGGGTCGTGCATAAATTACGTAAGCATGGGTTAGGCCCTTTTTGCACGCTTTATCCCATTTCGCCTATGCTTAGCTTATGAGTAAGATGCCAACTTGGACCCCCTTCCCCCCTAAATGTGCTTACGTAATTTATGTACGACCCTTTGGTGCCGTTTAATAAAATAATTCTTTTTAGCATCCCACGGATGTTGAAATCGGTGCAAATAAAGAAACTTTTCGTAGGGGTCGACTTGAGAGCTTTGTATTCTAAAATCGCGTATTATCAGTTGCAACTTGCATTGCAATAACGTACCATGATCGTTGCGACGAATATTTAAAGCAAAGGATTTACGTTATGAAAGACAAATGATTAGCACAAAAAAGAAGGAAAAAAAAAAAAAAAGATAAATATATTTCGTCTATGCATTTGTTTTTTATGGCCTTTAGCGCTCTTTTAAAATTTTTGGCAAATATAAAGTCATATAAGTTGCCCAACAAGAGATTGTTAACATCAAATAACTAGTTGTGTTGACATTAGGTGATAACATGCTCACTCACGTATCTGAATAAAAAGCATACAAATCCAAGCCTCAACTTTGTCGGCATCACCTTTACGACATCATTTCCAGTAATACAATAATAAAATGGAAGTCATATCTATATAACTGCAAATATCTAGGAGGATTAATGTTATCAAAAGGGGAAAGAAATCTTCAAGAACGGTTTTAAACGAGTTCCGACACCGTTCGTAATTATCCGCGATCGGTTTTTTTTTTCTTTCTTTCTTTTTCTTTCTCTTTTTTTATCATTTAATCAATACTTATAATTACATCCTAAAAAGAAAAAGGAAATGCTTTTTTACGTCCCACATTTTCGAATTAATTTAATTGATGGTTTCGTAGGAAGATTGCGCACGCTTTTTTTTTATTTTTTATTTTGCTTCTTGGGAAATTTGCATCTTCAATTACAAAATGGCTTCGCCCTTGAGCGTGAATGGCGACCTATTTGAAGCAATTTTTTTTTGTTCCTGCCTTAATTTCCATTCGTGGTCTTTAAAACGGTCACGATTTTCAACTTTTTCTTTCTTTTTTTTCTTTCTCTTTTTTTTTCGCTCCTTAATTGAAGGCAGAAATAAAGAACAAAAGACTTTAATACCCCTTTTATTGACAATAGGTGGAGAGTAAGTAAACGCATTTAAACTGTTCTTCCCTGAATTTAAAACGATAAGAGTAAAAAAATCCTTTGACGAGTGCCGCTATCAGTATATATCCTTATAAAACTCGGCCTTGTGCAAACATGCGAACGCGTTTGGAAAAAGGATCTGTTTTTTTTTTTTTTTTTTTTTTTTTAATATACTTCTGCGTCTGCCGTGTGCAATTACAATTTTTTTTTTTTTTTTTTCGAGGAGAGAAAAAAAAAAATGCTTCTTGTTTAGTTCGGATGTCAGATGGTAGTTCCACCCTTAAATACGAATTAAAAGAGCGAACCATCCGGAATTTATTTAAACCGACAGACTCGAAATAGATGTGGGCTTATGATGTGTGAAACAAGATGAAGTTTCGTCCGTATGAAACACGTAAAAGTGTTCGGAATAAATCATTGTTGGGCTCATTGATAAACAAGAAATGAAAAAAGAACCTTCGGTTAATGGAAGGATTTACATGACCCAACAAAGGTCAAAAACTTTGTGGACTCGAGTTCCATCTTTTTTTTTTTTTTTTTTTTTTAATGTCATCTCTGGTTTTTAAAGATAAACTTAGCCTCTGGAGAGAAGATGGATGGACTGAAAGAGGATGATGAAGAAAAAAAAAAGGTGAATGTCGTTATGAACTTTAGTGGGACGTGAAAAGCCTGAAGATCGTTGGGAAAATAAGTCATCTCTATTTTTTTTGAAATGGTTTAGTTGTAATATAATTTTCCAAATAAAATAAAAATTATGCTTTATGGTTGCTACAGTAAATACTCACTAGCCTTCGTAAGATTAAAGTGCTTAGCTGCTGGGACTTTTATGGCGGATTTATTTTTCGAAAATTGCGCGGCTTAAGAAATTGATTTCATTAAGGGGGGACCATTATTTTACGAATTTTGGTTGAACGCACCTCCAAATACTTTTATAGTAACCGAAAGAAAATTGCCAGAATTATTGTTTTGAACTTTTTGGATCTGGTGCAGCCGTGTCCCGGGGACCTAAAAATTTTGAAATCCCCGTAAAGACCGAAAAATAAAGAATTTTATTTTGATGCCAGAATGTGAAGAATTTGGCCAAAAATTGTGGCTAAGCTTATAGCATATTTTGTTAATTTTTTTTAAACTTATTTTGGCCTCTTTGATCAAAACCTTATGAGATACATAACCATTAGCTATATTTTCGTGATTTTCATAAATATGTGAACAGGAAACCGCAAAAGTGAAATCCTTGATTTTTCTGTATTTGCGGGAATTTCGAAATTTTTAAATCCCCGGGGGCGCGGCTGAACGACGTCCAAAAAATCTGAAAAAAATCCAGGGAATCTTTTGGTTACTATGAAAGAATTTTAAGGGGTGAGTTCGCCGAAATTTAAAAATTCATAAAAGAAGAGCTACCCTAGTCCTCGAAGGGTTGTAGGTTAAGGCTGTGCTGTAGTCTATATTTTTTTTCCGACACCCTATACTTCGAAAATAATGTTTATATCTGATTTTAGAAGCAAAACGTATTCAATTTCATTTGGTTGTAAAATCTTGGGTATTGGAACAATGATTATCTTCAAACTGTATTCAATTTCAGATTTCGAGATCAACTACTTTTTTCTTAAAAATTGGATGTGCGATAAAACTCCCGGGAGTTTTGAAATTTCGTCGCAGACTTCGTTTTTAAGAAAAAGGAATTGTTGCAGAAATCTGAAATTTTTACAGAAGGTGCTTATTCGTGTTAGTTGAAAGGCGCTTTTTCAGCTAAATTTTGATGTCTTGCTCCAAAATATATGATACGACTGTCTTGGAAAACATTTTTTTAAGTCTACACGTCTACCCTAGGGTGTCCCTTATTTTGGCAATTTTCGAATTTCAAATCGCTTACCCCCAAAAATGCTTCACCTTGGCGGACTGATAAACCCGAATTTTTTTCAAATTTTTCAATCGACTGGGAAATCGTGGCGACTTGAGCTTAAAGTTCCAAAAATTGCCATAGGGGGAAAAAATAGACTTTTTTTCCGCGAAAAAATTTGGTTTTCTATCGAAAATTTTCCGTAGATCACGAATCTGAAGTCCGTTGTTTGAGCTAAAGATCAACTTACGAGTGAAACTGAGGACTTGGTATGTTTTGTCACTTAACCACGTTGTTTTGCCATATTTTGGCTCAAAAACCGGACCAGATATATAAAAACGGACTTTATATTCGTGATCTACGGAAAATTCCCGATAAAAAACCTGACTTTTTGGCGAATAAATAACTGTCGATTTTTCTTTCTCTCACGGCAATTTTGGGAACTTTAAGCTCACTTTAAAATCAAGAATAATTCACTTATTTTACTACAAATTTTCAAGAAAAAAAATTCGAGGGAATAAAATTTAAAGGCAGATTAAACTATAATTAGTCTGACTTTACGCTTTCACAGCAATCATTGGGTGTAATTTTTGAAGCAAAGCGATTTTTCTACTTTTTCGATCTTTTTTTATCTCCTTTTTCGATCTTTTCATTGTTGATTTCATTGTTGTTTTTCAATGATTTCACTGTTGGTCATTTTCACTGTTGCAGCTAATGGCGCACTGAGAAACCGAAAGTTTTGTCACAAGATCAAAAATAAATTATGCCGAAAATTATATTTGAACGAAAACTTGAAAGTTTTGAAGTAGTCAGATAATAAAAATCAAAACATAAACATTCAAATGTTTTTTGAACAAACTTTCCAGTTTTCGTTTAAATATCATTTTCGCCAAAACTTTATTTTCGGCCTTGTGACAAAACTTTCGGTTTCTCAGTTCGCATTTTTCCAAAGGCCTCAAATATCGAAAACCCCGAAAAATAATTTATAATCTATAAATATTATTATAATATATTATGAATATAATTATATTATGTTATAATATATTATAAATATAATATATTATAAATATAATTATAATTATATTATAATATGTTATATTATAATATATTATATTATAAATATAATTATATTTATAGATTATAAATAAATATAATTCTACATACGCAGACAAGGAGACTACGTTCTTGATATGAATAAAGAAAACTACCAAATATGACCGCAAGATATTGATTTTATTTCAATTAAAACATTAGCCTAAGCTAATTAAAACATTTATTATTAGCTCTAATTAAAACATTAACCTAGCTTTTTAATTCTATATATATTTATAGATTATAAAGAACCCCGCACAAAATAATAGGAATTTGGCTATCGGATAAAATTCCGTTTGTTTTTGTTCTTCTTTTGTTTGTTTTTAAATGTAAACTTTATCCGACAGCCAAATTCCTATTATTTTGTGCGGGGTTCTTTATAAAATTATATTTATATTACATTTATTTATAATCTATAATAAATGATTTATAATCTATAAATATAATTATATTTAAAGATTATAAATTTATAAAATTATATTTATATTATATTTATTTATAATGTATAAATAATTTATTTCCGAACATAAATCTAAAAAAAATACGGAAATCAGGGTTATTTTCCTCTTTTTCGTCTTCTAAATAAATTCCCGGTATTGCCGGGAATGAAAATATGTCCGGAATTTGCAGTCTCTAGATCCATATTTCTTTCCGGTTTGTCCCAAAGACCGCAAAGACCCGAAGGGCAAAAAAGTGCGAAAATTTTTATTAATGCCGTATTATTTTACCAGATATCACTTCAACAAGCTGAAGCTATCATGCAAAATGTTTAAATGCTACAGCTCGCACCCCAAAGATTTCAAACGAAATTCATCGACCCCAAAATGTAGTGGTACCTCTTTTTTTCGGTGCCAATTATCCCGTTCGTGCAACTGCCAATCACTTTATTCGTTTTTGCATATATATATATTTTTTTTCGTATTTGTCGTCGCTTCTTTTTATTTTATTGTTGTAAAAATTCCGGTTGCCATAAAATGCCCCAATAAATTTTCTCTTTTATTCGCCTTGTCGTGCTTCTTTGTATTTTTATTTTCCTTTTCTTCTTCTTTTCAAAAACCTGTTACAATTTCATAAACAGCGATGGATTTATTATTCTTTTGTCAATTTTCTCCTACTGTTGAAAATCGAACAAACAAATAAATAAAAAAAAAATAATAAAATAAATTTAGACGTTGACTTTTTGATTTCAAAGCGATTATAAATCCAGTCACGGCGCAAAGGGCACCTCATTTTGGGTAGAGAGAATATAAAAAAAAGAGACTGGCGAATTTAAATTGACGACATATTATTCAATTTGGCAGCTTATAATGCAGTAGCTTGAGCGGAAGAAAAATCGCCATTTTCCAAGTAAAGCAGTCTGGATTTAGGAATTTCCAGAAGGCTTTTCTCAAACAAAAGAAAATCGAATAAAAACCTGTGTCTGGAAGTGGTTAAAAACTCGACCGAATAGAATAACTTCATTTTTGAAGGCGCTGGATTTTTTTTTTTTTTTTTTTTTAAAGGAAATTTTGAATCGTGGCATTTTTTCCGAGATAAAAAAGGGGTTAGCCCGGTTATTATCAAATGATTACAAATAAATACAAGTTTTAGTTTTGAGAAAGGTCTTTCACCTTGGGCGGTTCGGTTACTTGTTTAATCTTAATCCTCACCATCCGGGAATCTGAAAATGAAAAATTAAAACAAATACGGACTTTTTTTTGGTTTTGAACTAAAAAGTCGTAAACAAGTGAAAAGAAAGAAATATTTTACTTTTCTGCTTTTTGGGCCTTTCTTATCGATAATTTCTTAAAAGATCGTGTCGGTAAGTGGTCAACAGCCCTACTCATTTAAAAAAATTCAGCCCTACTCAATACTCACCACTACTAATTAAAAAAAAAAAAAAATTTTAGATGCTCATAGGAAGTACCAAAATCATCAAAAAAAAAAAAAAAAAAAAAAAAAAAAAAAAAAAACCGAATAAGAAAGCTGTGAAGGTACTACAGCTGATTGTGACTAATTTTTCTTTTCTTTTTAACAACGAAATAACGGTTCATAACGTAGATTTAAGGAGCCGATAGCGCTAGTAAATATTTTGTCAATAGATCCATAAATTTTTTTTTTTCTTTTTATTTTTTACGACGACGATCAATCTACAACTGAACCGGTACCAGTAATAAAACACAATACAGATGCAAATAATATATCATTCTCCAGTCAGAAGGGGATTTTGGCACGTCTTGCTTGAGTGTGGCACACCCAAACCCTTTTTTCAAAAATTCATCGAACCCCAAATCTAGCGGTACCTTTCTTTTCTTTTTATTATGTTATACTTTCAAGTCGTATGTATAATAAAACTGTTTTTCGGTCTGTCACTTACTCGCAATTTTTTTAATGATCTTCCTCGTCGCTTCTTTTTATTGTTGTAAAAATTCCGGTTGCCATAAAAATGCCCCAGTAAATTTTTTGTCTTTTATTCGCTTAGCATTTTTTTTAAACCATTTTTCTTGGAAATATTTGTAAATCAGGTTTAAAGAGGTCGTCGGCAGCAATGTGACAGTTTTTTCTTAATCTGCCTTTGGATCCATAATGTGATATGTCCTAATACAACATGTGAAGTGCGTTAGGTAAAAAAAAAAAAAAAAATTGCTGTCATAGGAGTTTGGCATTAATAGGCCATTTTTCAGAAAGGCGCTTTGCATTTGGTTAATTTCGGGAAATGCAGACAAAATGCATTTATTAAGAATAGCGTTTTCTAGATTGACTGATACTTTTCTGATTGAGCGATACTTTCTGACGGTTTTCTGATTGAGCGATACTTTAGCGTTGCATAAAGGCGACATGAAACGGCAAATATGAGTTGTGCAGTTATTATGCAGTTGAGTCTATGGCATTTAAACTTAAAAAATCCGTCAAGGTCACTGCATCATATGTTTAAGTTCGGAATTTTTCACAAAAGAACGCGTTAAAATGGATAGATTTGTATCTCACTCACTTCACAGTGTTACAATGTAAGTTTATATTCATGTTCGTATTCGAATTATCAATTAGAAACAATAAAAAAAAACGATCAAACACCCCGGACCGATTGTTTACTGTTGCTCATTCGCCATCTTTGTCGCCAAATCTTTGAATTTGTCGTTATGAATCGGAAGTCTCAATCGATTCCGCAGGTAGAAGATGACGGATAAATTGATCCTGGATCAATTACCAGTAATGCTGGTGGCTGGAAGCCTTCCGGCGGAATGGTGCTCGCCCCTGTCGTGAAAATGACTATTTTCTCCATGCCTTGGTCAATTTCTGGGAAAAAACCATGATTATTATTATTATTATTATTATTTATCCAATGAAAATTGAACGAATGTTATGTATTATTTGCATAATCTGCATGACTGCCGAAATAGTTATGCATAATTTGTATAATTGCATAAATAATCTTGCATAATTGCATAAATAGCTATGTGTAATTTTCATGACGGCATAAATAGTTATGCATGATTTGCATGATTGCATAAATGGTTATGTATGATTTGCATAATCGCATAAATATTTATGCATGATTTGCGTCATTGCATAAATGGTTATGTATGATTTGCATAATCGCATAAATATTTATGCATGATTTGCATAATTGCATAAATGGTTATGCATGATTCGCATAATAGCATAAATATTTATGCCAAAATTAAAAGAAAGTTAAATTAGCATAATATTTGCAAATTGCTTTAAGATTTAAAAAAATTATAAGTATAATTTTATGCACAATTTTTACAAAATATGCATAATTTTTTTAAACAAAGATTTGCGTAAGCATAATTTTTGCATAATTTATACATATAATTTTTTTAAATGCACTTTTTTGCGCCTCAAAAATACCATGTAAACCTGTTTTTTTTTCTTTCTCAATAAAAAAAGGATATCGTGTGTTTTGAATCCATTTCCGAAATTTGGATTTTCAAAAAAATTACGGGTAGGATTTTCCGACTGTAAAAAAATTTCGGAAATCGATTCTAAACACAAAAGATCCTTATTAAAAAGTGTCCTGAGTAAAAAAAAAATATACTCCTTGGACAAAAAAAAACAGGAAAAAATTGCATCTTGGTTTAATATTTTGAATACTTCTGTATCATCTACAGTCTTCTGTCTTCTGTCTTAAACTTCTACTAGGCACTCATTTAATTTTCTAATATTTTTCTTTTGAGATCATAACTAAAGTATATATATTTAAAAAAAAAAAATGATCAAACAAGAAAATTTACAAATATTATGCTTATTCAACTTTTTCTCTCCATTTTTAAGCATATTTAATTATGCATGATTTATGCATAATTGTATTGGGGGATGAAAAAAAATATTTCCGGTAAAAAAGTTAAGTTGTTTTATACAATAACTTATGCATATCTTTTTCGTCTGGGAAGCTGATCTATGAGACCCCTAGACACGGACTGGGGCGCCGAGCTACCGGGGAAATCCCGGTGCGCCTTTCTGAATGTGGCACTCTGGCGCTCTTCAGCTTGTTCAGCATTTAAATTTTTGAAAAATTTTGCGCTCTTTCCAGTCAGTAGCTCGTGCCCTAAAAAATACACAGTCCGTGTCTGGCTCTACTGAAGAAAAAATTCTGGGGCGAAATTAGGTACTTCTCCTTAGAAATTAAGTATCTACTAAATAAATAAATAAATAAATGAATAATGCGTGCCCCGAAAAATGCGAAGGCGTAGAAAGTGTCATCAGGCACGAAATTAACCGCTATATGGAAATTTTTTTTTCTTTCAATGTTCTGGAGGCAGTGAAACTAAAAAATAAGTACAAAAGAAATTTCTCGAAAACATGATCATGACATTTTATTGAAGTTAAATCCTTCTCCTATAATTTTTTTTTTACGAAAATACGAATAATTATTTGAATGAAATCCTATAATACCGTTTTATAAATTTAAAAAAATACGCCTACTGAAGGAAAAAGAAAAAAAAACGAAAAACACGAGCAAAACATGTAATTTTTTTGATATTACCCAAAAATATGATAATAAAAGTTTTGCAAAATGTAATCGCGCCTCGTAAACAATAGAAAAGCCTATATAAATGAATGGAAAATTAAGGATTGACGTAAAAAAAAAAACGAGCAAACTTCTGCCAACGCGCGATTAAAAAGTCGACGAGATCAAACATAATAAACTAATAAAAGCTGAAATTTTCGGAGCAGTTGCTGCGGGGAAAAAAAAAATAATATTTTTGTCCTTTTGTAAGTTTTATGGTGGCTAAAATTAATTGGGGATGGATGAAGTCAATAAAAATTTTCCTCTGAAAATGAGATACGTGGCCTGCTGGAAAACTATAAAAATTGTTTGCTTTCTATTTCCCGTCCATTTTGAAAAGCAAATATGGAATTCGAACAAAAGTCAAACTTTTTTTTTTTTTTTCCTCCCTCCTTGGGAAGTTAATAAGTTCCTTTGGCAGGCCTATACGTGATTGCTCCTAATAAAAGTCTTAATGAAAAATTGTTGTTCAAACAAAGGTTATCCCTGTCTCTCTCTCCGCAGATGCGCCTAAACTCTGACAACAAGGCGTTGTGGTTACTCGGTTTCCGTTTTTTCCCTTCCCTCCGGATAAGTTAAACATGAGGATAAATCGTTATCGTGACTGTCGATCCGAAAATTGAGGAGCTATTTCACCCGGAAATCGGATTAAACTTCTACTAAAAACAAAAAAAAAAGGGAGGAGGGGAGGAGATGGATTCTTGCGTCGATGGCGTAAGTTCAGTATTGGAAATTGTTTTTTTTTTGTTTTTTCCCGAGTTAAGACTGATTCGATATATTTCGCTTGGGAAATGGAAGGAAAAAATTATCTTTTCCTCCTCTCTCTCTCTCTCTCTCCTTTATCCGTATAATGGCGTTATTTTAACAAAGAAATCCCGCCATTGACAATAGATTGGAGGGAACTTCCGAGACTACCGAGGAAGAGCCAATAGAATGTGGTGGCTCCGCCTCCCTTTTACCTGGGACGTTTCACTGTGTATTTCGTACTAAATCCAAGCAGTCGTTGCTATCGTTCTGGTGGATGTATAACATTCTTTTACTTCTTTTACGGTAAACTATCAGAAGAATTTTTGCTTCCAGTGTTACCCGCAGTAAACGAACTGGATTTTTTTTTTTTTTTTCTGCGACATTTTTATTATTATTTTTTTACTTTTTTAAAATTTATTTGCGTAATAATTTTTAGTTTTGAAAACTTACGTACTGAAGTAAATAAGTGAATTTTTGGAAATAGACTGGAAATTGGAAATTAAAATTTTTTTTCCGGGATTTAGTGAAGTGATATAGTTTATTTTTAAAAAGCCTGGAAAAGGCTACGGATAGATTATTTTCAACTGTTGTGATTAATGGCGACGGATGTTTTGACTCACACTTTTCAGGATTCTTCCAATTCTGTTCACGGTAAGCATTTTTAGAATTTTTTTAAAAAAATTGTGTTTAGCAGTTTTTTTTCTTTGAAATCTTTGGTCAGCAATGGGAAACTGTACGTAAGCGAAAAAATTTTAAGCTTTTGATTTCTTCGTTTTTCCTAAAAGTTGGGAGTGAGAGTTTCTGAATTTTTAAAGGAATCATTTTTAATTAAATAATTTTTGAAGTCGGTCGGATGTTGAGAACTTCAAAAAAATATACGAAAAGCGCTTACGGTTTGCTACTGTTGGCCAATCTACTGACATTATTTTTTATTTTACTTTATTTTATTTTTTTTTAATAAACCGATTGAACTTTGAACTGAAATATGATTTGAATCATGCTATAGCAAGTAAAAAAAATGAAAAAAAAGGCCAGTGCCTAATAGTTTAATATTTTTTTTTTTCTTTTTCTAAACTGACTATGTCTTTGGACTCGGTAGAAATTTAAGGGGAAAAAAATACCTAGCCATTTTAAAGTCGTTTCAGTATTTGCAAGAAAATATCCCTTTTGCTAAGGAAAAATCACGTTTTTTCTGTGTTTCACTAACTTAAGTTCGCCTTAATAATCATGGGTATGCAAGAGGTTTTTTTTTTTTTTCTTGTGACTTTTTTTTGTGAACATTTTAATGACTTGACATTAAAAATTAGCTGTAAATCTGAACTGACGAATTGCTGACAGTTGCTAACTAATAGATTAGGTTTTCATGCCCTGAGTTGGAATTCCAATCGTTAAAAAAAAAAAAAGAAATTGGTAAAAGTTTTTTTAGTTCATTTTCTTAGCCCCGAAAGGAATTTAGACCAAATGTTAATAACTTACATGTTTTTCAGTGGAAAATTCGAATTCTAAAATACCAAAAATTTTCTTTTTTAAGAATTCTCGGTTCTTTTTTTGTTTTGATCAGCTCTTATGCGGTTATTACTGACTTTTCCAGCGGATCCAACCGACCTTTGGTAATTGAAGCACTTGGACTATAGTAGAGATTCTGATTTCCCGGGAAGTTTTGCGAAATTGGAATTTGGAGTTTCCCGTTTTTCGAGAAAAAATCGTTTTCCGGGATTTGGGAAATTAAAATTCGTTGGGATCGGATCCGGGGATCGGGATTTAAAATTTTCTCGCGGGAATTCTAGGGCAGAATCTCTAGACTACAGAATTGGACTTGAAGAAGACATAATGTACCTGAAATGACTTGCAGATATTATGACTTAAGACTTAAGACTTAAGACTTGCAGATTTAGTCAACAAAAAAAAAAAAAATCGGTCTTACATAGTAGGGTGTCCCTTGTTTTGGGCAATATTTAAATTTCAAATCGCTTACCCCCAAAAATAGTTCTTTTTAATGTACTGATGAACCAGAATCTTTTTTTTTTAAATTTTTGAATAGTCGGGGAAGCGTGGTGACTTGAGCTTAAAATTCCGAAAATTGCCACAACCGAAAAAAAAATCGACAATTTTTTTTTTAGCGGAAAAAGGGGTCTGAAATTTTTCGTATATCACGAATCTGAATTCCGTTTTTTTTTATATCTAGTCCGGTTTTTGAGCTAAAAGCCGTAAGCAGTAAAAAATCATGACAAAGTGACAAAACGTAATAAGTCCTCAGATGCACTCGTATTTTGGTCTCTACCTCAAAACCGGATCAGGTATTAAAAAAACGGACTTCAGATTCGTGATTTACGGAAAATTTCCGATAAGAAACCACATTTTTTCGCGAAAAAAAATTGTTGATTTTTTTTCTCTTATGGCAATTTTCGGAATTTCAAGCTCAAGTCGCCACGCTTTCCTGTCGGAAAAAAAAAATTAAAAAATTTGGGTCCATATACCGATAACCCCAACTGAGAGAATTACACCCCCCTGCCCTAAAGCAGTTTTTGGATTGTTGGAAAATAAAAATAAAAATTTTTGGTTTGTCAGTACACTAAGGAAAACCATTTTTGGGGAGTAAGCTATTTGAAATTCGAAAATTGCCAAAATAAGGGACACCGTAATACTCAGCGTTCTTTCTGCATATTAAACTATTCGGTACTCATATCAAAGAGCATTACGGCTCCGTTTTTGATATCTTTAAATCGATACTAGAAGCCTCCGAAAGAAAAAAAAAATACTAATCTAGATTGAAACGTTGAGACTGTAGTCATTACTCCATATTATTCCTATAATTTATGGTTAAAAACTACATTTTTATTTCTACTTTTTTTTTTATGCTGTTAGGGGTATAAACACTCACGACCCTTTTTTTTTGTAATTCCAGGTATCGTTCATATTATGAAGAATGATTCTGGGGAACATACAGGGCCGTTATTAACGCCCCCAAACACTCCAGAAGCCGTTGAAAAATCAGTAGAAATCCCTGGACAATCGCCTCAGTATTCGTTTACGTTTGACAGCCTTTCGGAATCTCCGCAGCGACGGATGGAGCCCGAAATCCGAACTCAGCATTCCGCCTTTCGGCCGTTCTGCCCGAGTTATTCACCTTCGAAAATGATTCAACCCCCTTCGGCATACGTTCCCGGATTTCCGTATCCGTCGAATTTCCCGGCGGCCCTGTTCGTCAATCACTGGCTGAGGAACGCTTTTTACAGTTCTCAGGCTCACGATAGGAATCCGTTCGCTGGAGGAGCGAGATCCCCGTTCGTTCAGCAAAACGTGGCGAAAACCGGGGTTCGCCCCCCGAGCGGAGCTCCCCCCACCCCGAGGGCGTCGTCCCGACCGAAAAAACAATTCATCTGTAAATATTGTAACCGACAGTTCACTAAGTCATATAATTTGTTGATTCACGAGAGGACCCACACGGACGAACGCCCGTATTCCTGCGACATTTGCAACAAGGCGTTCAGGAGGCAGGACCACTTGCGGGATCACAGGTACATTCACAGCAAGGAGAAACCGTTCAAATGCGGGGAGTGCGGGAAGGGGTTCTGCCAATCGAGAACGTTAGCCGTTCATAAAATTTTACACATGGAGGAGTCACCCCACAAATGCCCAGTGTGCAGTCGGAGTTTCAATCAGAGATCAAATTTAAAAACTCACCTCCTCACCCACACGGAATATAAACCGTTCGAATGTCTCGGGTGCACCAAACTTTTTAGGAGGAATTGCGATTTGAAAAGGCACGAAATGACTCATTGCGAAGGGGAGAGCGAAGGGACTTGTTCCGACGGTACCGCTTTGTTAGATTTATCCCTTAGCCGGCAGGAGGAGGAAAATAAAAGCAATCCGGAGCCCCCACCGAAAAAACAATTAGGCTTTAGCATTGCTGACATAATGAGACGGTAATTCGATTTAATAAAATTTTTTTTTCCTTTTTTTTTTTAAATAACGGGTATCGACGCCAAAGTAGGGAAAAGCGTTTTTGTTAGAGATTCTGAACGGGAATTAACCGGGATCAGGGGAAAATTTTCGGAATTTTTCCTTTTTGTTTTTTTTTTAATTTTCGGGAATATTCCCGAGGTTTCCCGGGATCCCAGCGAATTTTAATCTCCCGAATCCCGAGGAAAATTTTCGGAATTTTTCCTGTGGTTTTTTTTTTTATCTCCCGGAATATTCCCGAGGTTCCCCGGTAAATCCCGGAAATTATTTGAGATCCCGGCGAATTTTAATTTCCCAAATCCCGGGATCTCAAGAAAATTTTCGGAATTTTTCCTGTGGTTTTTTTGATTCCCGACGTTCCCCGGGAAATCCCGGAAATTAGCCGGGATACTGGTGAATTTAAATTTCTCAAATCCCAGGATCCCCAGAAAAATTTTTGGAATTTTTCCTGTCGTTTTTTTAATCTCCGGGAATTTTCCCGAGGTTCCCCGGTAAATCCCAGAAACTAACCGGGTTCCCGGCGAATTTTAATTTCCCAAATCCCGGCATCCCGAGGAAAATTTTTGGAATTTTTCCTGTCGTTTTTAATTTCCGGGAATATTCCTGGGAATTAACCGGGATCCCGGTGAATTTTAATTTCCGGAGATCCCGAGGAAAATTCATGGAATTTTTCCTGTCGTTTTTGATTTCCGGGAATACTCCTGCCAATTCATCGGGGTCCCGGCGAATTTTAATTTCCCAAAGCCCGAGAACCTTTTTTTTTTTTTTGAAAAACGGAAAATCCCGAATCCCTGATTCACGAATTTCCCGGGAGATGAGAATCTCTGGTTTTTGTCGAAAAAAAAAATATAAAATATACAAAGCAGGTACCTGAACTTTTTTTTGTTTTTAAAAAAAGAAAAGATAGATCGTAGTTTACAAAATATAATTTATTGATTCCTCTTTTTTTCGTACTGATCGTTTCGCCAAAGAAATTTAAAAAAATAAAATAAAAAAAACTGACAGAAAGTGTACAAAATTGGACTGATTATCATTCCGGAGTGATTCCTTCTAAATATTTGTGATGAAAAAAAAATATATATAAATATATATATTGTTAGTATATTTACGTAAGGAAACATCTTTCGATTATAAAAAATTTGAATTGATCTCGAAGAAGATGTGATTGATTCGCATTTCGAAAAAAAAAAAATGTAATCGTGGTATTCGAACTGTTTACTTTTTTGAAAAAAAAAAATCGTGTAAATAATGTGTACAGTATTACATAACAGTTTGGATATCAATTCGAAAATTTTTTTGACCCAGTGTATAACATTTAGTAAAATTTTTTTTTTAGTTCCTAAAAATTTTTTATTTATAAAAATTATAATTCTAATTTTTTTTTATATATCGACATGGCTTTTATTTTGACAGAATTTTTAGTGTGTTATGGGGCAAGGAAAAAAAAAGCCCCATTACTTCTACCTCCTTTAATTCGATCTCGGATGACGTACGTAATTTTTTATTTTTTTTTTTTTGATTCCCAGTTGTAGGCCTTGTTTAGCAAATAATGTAAGTAGTATATGTTATTTATCAAAATGTAAATAAGAAATAGAATGTTGATGTTAACTTATTTGCTTCTTTATTAAAATCCTTAACTCGTGTAAGTTCAGTTTTTTTTTTACTGCGGGTACTTTTAAAAAAAAGGATATCCATATCTACCGTAACTTTGCAACATTTACAGAAATACGACTCATCTTTTTTTTTTTTTTTTTTTTTTTTTTTACGGCGTAATCTGTTTTTAATCGTTTTATGGCGATGATATTTGTTGGATTTTTCTTTCAAATAAAAAAAAAAGCCGATGTTTGTTTCTTTTTGCGATTATGGAAAATGGAATGGTAACGGTTGGGTTTATGTAAGTATGTTTATATTCTTAAAGAAGGGAAAAAGTATAGTTGCTTTTAGTTGGATTTTTAAAAGCGGAAAATGTTTTGATAGGGTGCAGCGGGGTGAAAAGGAGAAGGAGGGCGAAAGTGGTATCTTATCGTTTTTTAAAACCCTCGGCCGAAAATATAATGTGTAAAATGATCGTATCATCTTATTCATTTATTATTTGAATAAGGTCCGTTGTTTTAGGATCTTGTCAAAAAACATAAACAAATTATGTCATTTTTGCAATTTGTCTTGTAGTGTGTTCAGGCAGCTAGGCCCTAGGAATCGGTAGTGATTTTGAAAACTAAAACGTTTTGGAATCTATCGGGGAGTATTCCACCATGATAACAGAATGTTATTTGTTTATTCGGAATCGAAATCGGAATCAGAATCTCGTCCGAAAACAGTTCGGAATCTTCGAAAGCGGCATCAAAATGAATTCAGATTGACCTAAAAAGCATGAAAATACCGTTATTGCAGTTAATCAATTTTGGTTTAAATCTGAATCAAAATCGGAATCGTAATCGTTAAAATATTTGTTGTCTGGAATTGGAATCGAAATCGAAATCGAAAATTTTTATTCACCTTTTGGAAGCGGAATCGCATTCGGAATTGCAGCCCGGGTTTTATTTGTTTTCAGTTGACTTTTCTTCGACATTTTTTAATGGAAAGATAAAAATTTTTTAACCGAAGCACCGATCGAGCCTTTTTTATAAATTTTGAATTTGGAATGATTCGAATCGTACAGGACTTCCGGTGCTTAAATAAAACCGAAGGTACGAGTTATCCGATCATCGGATTCCAAATACAATTTTCGGGGAATAGGGTTTACTTCAACTCGATAAGAGCTTTTCAAAAGCCATGACCCATATTTTGTAAGTCCCAAATTTCATTTTTTTTTTAAATTTAATTTTGAAATAAATTTTAAATGCCTACCGGATATAAATGAATATAAAGGTAAAGGCAATTAGATCTACCAACAAGAGGCAAAAGTTATTACCCCTCATAAAAATCAAAAGGACAAACCTAATAAGTTGTAGGGGCAAGTAGCATGTCCCATCAAATCGTTTTCGTGTTTGGAACCCATTCAAATAAAAACACAATTATTTTCAAAATATAGGGTTTACAGCTCATTGGCTACCTGCCTTTTTATCAAAAGAAGGAAAACGAAGAAAAAAAAAAAAAACAAGAGCGAAAAGAGACAACATAAATTATTTGAAAGTAGTCAGGGATTCATACAACAACGGATTTTTATGGTTTTGGAACTGTTTTCGTCACCTCACCAATTTTCTGTATACCCCGAGCGTGACCACTCAAACGAAAAAAAAAAAGTAGAGAACAACTTATATAAAAAGAATTTTTATTTCTTTATATTTATTGGTGGCTGTTTCAGGAGAGCGTTATTGCTTTTTATGACGAGTGTATTTTGATGCTCATTTCAAATTCTTTTACTCAATAAAAATAAATCGAAGGAGGGAAAGGAAGAAAAAATAAATAAATAAATAAAATATCAAGCCGAAATCGGTGGCAGTTTATCTGTCATTCTTTTCCAATTTTGGAAAAAAAAAAAGAAGTACTTGAGATGAGAAGATGGGTTTGTTTACATTCGATAAAGGGCCATGTGCTTTATTTTATCCGTTTAGTCAATTTAAGTCCCCCATCGATTAGGTTTCATAATCTGCGATCATTATAAATATGAAGGGAAAAAAAGTCAACTAAACTTGTCAGCAAATCTCGTAACACCTTAAGAAAACAAAAAAAATCAGGGCTGAAATTTTATTCGGAATTGGAATCGAAATCGGAATCGGAATCCTATAAAACATTTTCGATTCAGCTTGACTTAAAAAGTTAAAAAATACCGTTATTATAGTTAATAAATTTTAGGGGTTCGAATCCGATGCCGATGCCGGCCGCGGCCGGCTGAAATCTCGGGTCGATGCCGATGCCGATGCCGATGCCGATTCCATATTATTTATTTAACTCCCGATTCCGATTCCGGCACCGACACCCGATGCCGATGCCCACGCCACCAATGATCGATTATATCCGATGCCGGCATCGCACATATCCTATGCCGCTTCCGCACATATCCTATGCCGCCTCTGATTCCAATTTTAACGGAAAAAAAAAATATATATAGTGTATATATAGAGCCATTTTAGACGATTTTTAAAATCAGAGGTCCGATCCCGATGCCACACGGAGAAACCCACTCTGGTGCTCAATGCCTGAATCTGGTAATCGTTGCCAAACTTTCTGAATTAGGGCCTGACAACCAAGTTTCTCTGGTAATCATTACGATCGGTTTCTGTTAAAGGCAATTGGATAGCATTGCTAAACCATTTTGGCAATGGCTACCAAACAAATGGCGATCATTACCAAAAAGATTAGCACAATTTACCATCGTTATGTATTTTATACATTAAAAATTAACGGATCCAGCTTCTTTTTGGGGGGAGAGTGGAAAGTTTTCCGGTTTCCAGAATATTCTGTTTCCGATTCGTTCCCCGAATATTTCGACATTTTCCAAAAATGTTATACACATATTCGAAAATGCCCCCGTTATTAATTGTAATTATGATATAACAATAATAATAATATTATACTTATAGGATAAAAAATCCTATGCCTATTTTGGCATCGGCATCGCCCAAAATTTTCAAGCTTCTGACTTCTGGTTTAAATTGGAATCAGAATCGTAATCGGCATCGTTAAAATATTTATTACTTCGAATCGGAATCTGAATCTGAAATTTTTTTCACCAGATAAGAACTGGCGCCCCGAGCTACTGGAATTTTCCAGGTGCGCCTTTTCGAAAGTCAAAAAAGGCGCCTTTACTGTTACAGAATTAAAAATTTAAAAAAAAAAAAAGCAAAGAAGTAAAAATATTCCTATAAATCGTTTTTTTTTTAAATTCAAAACTTTTGTCGTTTGAACCTCTTAATTTATGAAAAAAAGCAGGTAGTATGTACTTAGCTTCACTTTTTTCAGAAACGCAAGAGGGGGGGGGGGGGGTCAGTTCGGTTTTTTTATGGAATTTTTCTAAATTTTAACCAAAACTATTTAAAAGTAGTAAATACACCGCAAGTTTTTTAACTATCAAAATGGCTTAAATTTTTACATTTACGTTGAGTTTTTCACAAATTTGTCTTGTTCTCACTCGGTCTTCGGCCTCACTCTATATTAATTAATTAAAAAACTTGATTCTTAGAAAACCCCCAAAAATGATAGAAAATTAATTTCAGCTCAAAAGTCCATTGAGTTTTTAGAAAAATATCCCCTCCAGGTGCCCCCTCTGGCTAACCTCGAATTCATTTTTTGGTGGACATCCAAAAAAAGATTTATTATCAAGGAGCGGGGGGCCTGCAAGACAGCAGGGAAGCCCCCCGAAAATTTTTTAGCTTTCCCCCTCAAAAATTGCCTGTTTTCCACCTTGAGAACGTTCAAATAAGATATTTTTTCGGGTTTTTGGACCCCCTCCCCCTCTTTGTAAAATTTAGTAAGATTTCTTTGAACCCCCCTATTATATTACGTAAGATTTTCTTGGAACCCCCCTTCCCCCCCGTTTTTTTTTTTTTTTTTTTTTAACGCCAGTTTTAAATTGGAGTAATAATATTTTTCTTAAATCTAGATTTATAGCTCATACTCATATCCCTGAAAATAACTACAGTTGGCACAAAATCTCATAAAAATAAAAATTTTTATTTATTAAAATGTTTTGAAAAAAATTTTCAATTTTTCTACTTTAGTCATTCGAAAAAAAAAAATTAAAAAAACTAAATTTTTTGAAATTAAAAAAAAAAAAAATGCTGAACAAGTTTTAATGGAAATCCTTACGTAAGATTTGCCTAACTTCCCCCTTCCCCAAGTAAGAAATCATAAGGATTTCGAGTACCCCCTCCCCCCCGTAATACTTGAACGTTCCACTTTCGAAATCAGAATCGGAATCGGAATTGCAGCCCTGAAAAATAACACCGAAACGCCGAACCTTTAAAAATTTTTGAAGATGAATTATATTATAGTCATAAGATCCTCAAAGGAAGAAAAAAAAAATTTCTAAGAGCATGATGAATAGTCATGTTCTTGAACAGATGTGGGAAAAAAAGACTTAACAAATAATCGCTACGAGCTATCATCGTCCATATAAGAAATAACAATAATTTAAAAAAAAAAAAAAAAAGATTTGTTTTAATACAAATGAATTTAAACTTATAAAATCTTGACATATTTTCTTTTTTAAATAAAAAAAAGTGATATGGTGAAACGTTCGGTTAAATGTTAGTAATTCGCATGATGCATCACTTATGAGCATTTAATAACAGAAGGCGCGTTTTTTTGAAGCGTTTGATTATCCAGATATGTTATAGTTAAAGGCGATTCACATTCCTAGACGGAGGGGGCTAAACAGCAGCTTCATATGACATTAAAAGTTCATTTTGTTATTTCTTTTAAATGACTCATTTTTCCATGGGAACCCGTCTTTCTGGTGTTTTTTTTTTTTTTTTTCTGATCACATATTAATTACGATTTCGGTGGTTGAAGAAATTAAGTCAGTTTTGTGGTTATTACTACCTTCGTTTTCGATTTTCACTAGGAATCCTTTTTTTTTTTTGTTTTCGAAACAAAATTTCTTTTTGATAAGAGAGTATTAAAAATTAATTAAATCAAGCGTGTTATTTGCAACGGAATCAAATCTTTTTTTTTTTTTTTTTCGTTTGGAAGTTACAAATTTTAAATTTTGTTCCGAAACCAAGGACGAACCCTTTTTTAGGATGTAATTAATTGTTGGGATTATTTTAAGTCGGTGTGGGATTTTTTTAAAAATTTTTTTTATGGAAAGTTTTGTTTTTTGTGAAAATTATGAAAATTAAATTTAGGAATTGGAATTGGAACTGTGGTTTCTTTGGTTGTGGAATAGCTATCCCAGGTTTTTTAAAATTTGCAGTCACGCTGAAAAAAAAATTGTTTCAAAACCTCGAAACCCCCTTTCGAGGTTTTGAAAGGCGATAAATGATATCGCAAATTATTTGCTTTTCAGAACATCGAACTTTCAGATCCCCGAAAAGGGTTTCGGGGATTTAAAAATTCGATGTTTAGAAAAAAAGGAATTTCGGTTTCTTTTCCCGGTTTCAAATCCTCGAAAGTAATTCGACGATTTTAAAATTCGGGGAATATAAAAGTTTTCAGAAAATTTTGTAAAGAATGTTTCAATGAATTCAATGCCGACTGACTGAAAATGTAAACAAGTTTCCGTTCTTGCAATAGACCCGGCGTAGCATGTTCTAGGATAATGCAGAATGAGAAAAAAATAAGAAAAGTTTATCAATATGGAATCAATATTTAACTTATGACGGTAAAATTAATTTTTAAGGCATAGTAAAAAAAGGAGAAGTTTCTTTAATAGTAAGTTTCAGGCATAATTAACCATTCAACGAACGAAATCGACAGCATTTAATAGGTTTTTGGCGCAAAATGGGTTGATCATTTTTTTTTTAATTTTCCGAAAAATTTTATATTCCCCGAATTTTAAAATCGTCGAATTACGTTCGAGGATTTGAAACCGGAAAAAAAAATAAATAAATAAATAGAAATTCCTTTTTTTCTAAACATCGAATTTTCAAATCCCCGAAAAGGGTTTCGGGGATCTGAAAGTTCGATGTTTAGAAAAGCGAAATAATTTGCGATATCATTTATCGCCTTTCAAAACCTCAAAAGGGAGTTTCGAAGTTTTGAAAATTCGATGTTCTGACATAGCACCCTTCTTCAAAAATGGGTGCTATGTTAGAACATCGAATTTTCAAAACCTCGAAACTCAAACAAAACCTCAAAACCTCGAAACAAAAATCATGGTGGTACATACCTTAGGGGGAGGGCAATATTATGAAATATCAGGATGTCCGAAAAGTGAATGATCTTAGATCTTGGCGGAAAAATGTTTTTTCCGTCTTTATCATACTGTAACCAAAATAACCGAGAACTTTTCGGAGTTTTTTATGATATTTTTACACTTCGACACTTTTGACAAGGGATTATTTAGCCCTTTGTTGTCTAGGCCTATTTTTAAGATTGTACAGTACTTCCCCGGATTGAATTTATAAGACTGATGCAAATATATTTTCTCGATATCAGAGAAGCCCTAAACTCATCCCTAATAAGTATGGCGCCTTAAAATTCTGTAATGGTCGAAAATCCCGTTAAACATTTTATGCGTACTTTTCATACTGAAAACTAGCGCGCGCGGATTTCAGTATGAAAAGTACGCATAAAACGTTTAACGGGATTTTCGACCGTTACAATTCAGTGTTAGGCAGTCCGTGCATTGAAGTTAAATGTAACGCCGGAATCTCAATTTATTGATTTTTAGGGATTTTAAACTACGACCTAACTGTTTTCGAGGTCCGAGATTCCGAATTTTGAGTCTATTTCGACGTAGGGGACCCAAGAAGGTCCGTTACAAAGATATTTTTACGAAAAAGTTCAGAAAAAGTTTTTTTTTCAATAGCTCTAAACCTAAACCATTATACTTATAGCCATAAGCTAATGATGGGCGCAATATCCATGTTTCATCTATCTGTTTTTTCCGAGTAATACTCACTATGGGCAGTCATCAAAGGCAGCTAATTATTTTTTCAAAAAAAGTTACTTGTCAAAAATAAAAATAAATAACTTGCGAGTTGGTAGGTTGCGCCATTAAAAGGTCTGCCGCCATTTTGATTTTCAAAATTTCAAATTCGAGAAAAGCGTTCTAACAAATACCCATGTCTACGAAGTTTCCTCAAAATTTTACGACGATTTATTTTTATTTATTTAGATTTTCCTTAATTTCCCTTACGCGTCCATACGGATGCATTAGACAGAAAGGAGTTAAAGCTTCTTAGGGGTCGTACATAAATTACGTAAGCACATTTAGGGGGGGAGGGGGTCCAAATTGAACATCTTACCCATAAGCTAAGCATAGGCGAAATGGGATAAAGCGTGCAAAAAGGGCCTAACCCATGCTTACGTAATTTAGGTACGACTCCTTAGGGTCTACTAATATTATGTCAAACACCCGATTCCCGTTTTTAGATGGTCAATGTGAAAAATCTAAAAAAGCAATTTTTTTTTACCCATTTTTCCATACACTCTTATGTTTACCACGATGAAATAGTATATTTCTATACAAGGAATGCAAACGACAGAATTGCCCGTCGAGACCGAGTCTTAAGCCCGAGCCGAAGGCGAGGGACTTAAACAGGCCGAGACGGGCAAGTCGTTTGAAATTTCTTGCATTGAAAGATGTTTTTCATCACAAAGTACGGCGTAAAATAGTCTGTAAATACTTCCTCTTATCCGCCCTAGGGCGGAAAAGTGAACTTTTCCGCGCTGTGTATTGAAAAAAAAATTTCCCCGAATAAAAGAATTTATGACATATGTCTTCAGTATAAAGTTTTAATGTTTTATTAACAGTTTCGGAATTTTCTTAGGAAGGAAAGGGGGGGGGGGGGGGTGGGGGTCAAAAATTTTTTTATTGTTCGAGATACACGATCTTCAATTTTTATTGTAGATCGTGAAAACCTATTCAAAATAAAAATATGATTGATTACTTGTTAATTAATTAACAAATTAGCGATTAAGCGAATAAAGAAAAAAAAAAAGATAAAAAATTCAACGCAAATGGTAACAACTGAAAAATTAATCTTTAAGCTTATCATGAAAATGAATTTTAAAAAAATTTTCCAGGTAGTAAAAGCGTCAATCTGGAACAATTGGACAATCAAAACTTTGTAACTGATTTTTGGATTTTTTTTTTTCATGACTTAAAATTTTCAGTTGTTGCGACTTTGCACCATCGAAAATGACTGGTCTCGAATAACCCTAGAAAAAAGTGGTAGCCGGGGGAGGGGGGAGTAAGCACCCTTCATTTGCATTTTCCAGCCTTTTGCGTTATCATCTCCAATGGAGCTTCTCCCATTTTGACTTGAATGCTTATTCGAGTAAAAGGTTTTCCTATTGTTACTCTCATTGGGAACCAGAGGTAAATCACAAAAAATAATTCTTCGTTTTAGGAAATTTGTCAGGAACTTCAACATCCTTTCACGAGAATATTAAATTAAATTTGATTTCCAAACATTTTATAACATTTTTTTTTTCCACCCGACGGAAGTCGATTCACGTTTTGAATCGTGGTACCACGACCCTGGCGACTCATTACAAACCTTTCATGCAAAAAAATAAAAAAAATAAAAATAATGAAAACAATCTCCGATCACGAATCAGGACACCTGAAAGCGACTTCCATGTTGATATCAGTTTGAGTTATTGCAAATCCCGAAAGGAAAAACGTGACTTTACATAATTCTGCCACACCTGTTTCTCTCTTTTTTTTCCTTTTTTTTTTTTCTCTTGGTCCACTTAAGGGAAGAAGAAGAAGCAAGGGGGAAACCGATGAGAGAGAATCTTGAAAAGTGTGTAAGTCGGAAGTCAAATTATTTTAACCTCAAAAGAGCGGATCAATATTTTTGTTTATTTGAGGCGGTACCTTTTTCAAAGGAAAAAGAAGAATAAAAAAAAAAAAGGATCTTTTTGGACATCTCGCGTGATTTATGAATTTTAAACCCTAGTCAATGACTTCACTTATTTTTAAAAAGGACCTTGTTTTTCAACATTTTAGTAAAAATGTTGGGGTTCCGGTTGGATTCGCATGGGTTTGGGTACATGTTTCATCGGAATTGTTAGAGCGGGTTGTGTAACAAAATGCAAAAGAAATCATAGGGTGAGCGCATCACTTGTGTTTGACAGTCAAGGATGGTTTTTTTTTTTTTTGGTTCTTCAAATACCACAAAAAAAAAAAAATAAGAGGTGTCCGAGTTTTATTTTCTGCGAACCTGATGATTAGCAGTCGAAGGTTAGATCGTGGAGCAATTTTCGTTTTTATTTTCGAAAGGAAATCAAACGGGCTGATCTTTTAAAAGTGATCGAGATGAGAAGGTGGATCCCTATTAAATCTTGAAAAGAAGTGACATTGATGTCGAATCTACTTTACGGTTCACTTGAATGTCATTTTTTTTTTTCTACCTCCTCTCGACAATCGGGAGGTGGGGGATTCTGCCAATCATTTGAGTTGTTTTTGTTGCGGTTTTCGGATTCTGCAAGGCTTCTGATGAGGTTGGAAGTGAATTCTGATCGATATCTGAACGTTAGGCTAATTCTTAAAAATGGTCTTAAAAGCTTTTTCAAAAAACTTGAAATCTAAAACAAATGTTGAGGTTTTTTTTTTTTCTTTTCAGATTGAAGCCTAATTCCTTTTTTTCCCGGATTCTCTATTCCCGGAAGTGGACACTGATTTGACGAAAGCGCCCGAACAGAACGGAAGTCAACTTCGGAAGGTTAGTCAAATTTTAAATTGTAATTATGATTTTTGCCAAAAAGGGTTAGGGAGCCTAAAAAAAAAGCTTTCGTTACGGTTGTGAAATGCTACATTTCAAGTAAGGGTACGTTCAGTAATTTTTTTCTCCTGTAAAAAATTACAAATCACTGTCGTTTTCCGCTAAAATTGTTCTAAAATATTTCCGAATTACTTATCGTCCAATTTTTTTTTTTTTTCTCAATTTATGTAAAGACTTTAGGGAATTCCCAACACAAAGTTTTACTTTCAAAAGCTGAAGCTGATGCCGATGCATCGGATTTTTTTTAATATCTGAAATCGGCATCGGCATCGACCCGAAATATTTAGCCTGCCGCGGCTGGAATCGGCATCGGAATCTTATCCCTGATTTTAAAAATCGTCCAAAATGGCTCTATGATTTTTTTTTTTTTTTTTTACTAAAATCGGAATAGATATAATCGGTGCTTGGTGGCATTGGCATCGGCATCGACCCGAGATTCAGCCGGCCGCTGCCGGCACCGGCATCGGATTCTATCCTTTGGTAATGAGAAAGTTTGATTTATCATGGAAAGCTTTACTAAAATTTCGTACTAAGTTTTTCCACCTCTGTGCAAACTACGTCTGTTAGGCTACAAAATGAAATAAAAAATATTGCTAGCGAAGTTTACAAGCGTAACGCTGGACAATAGGGTGGATCGAAAAACCATAATTTTTAAATTTGAAAATGCCACAGCGCGGAAAAGTTGCATTTTAACTTCCATATTAACCCTAATTTTTTTCAGATTTTTTAAATGCAGATTTCTGCTGCCCCCAGAGGCCTAAAGTTTCTCAAAGTCTCATAAGAATCGAAATAATTAGAGTCGTATTTTGGGATTTCCTATCATTTTTCCTAATCCATTTTTTCTTAAAAAAAAAAAAAAAAAATCATAACCTATTTTTCCTAACAAAATAAAATTCTAATCCATTTTTTTAGAATTTTGGTTCTTAAAATTGTTTTCCTAACTTTTTTTGATTCCTAAAATAAAATTTTCTAAAATCTCTTGAGGGTTTTAAAAATTTAGGAAAAATATTCATTTTATTTTAGGAATCAAAAAATTTTAGAAAAATTGAAAGATAGGAAAAAAAATGAACGAAAAAAATTTCAGTTACAGGAAAAATAAATTAGGAATTTATTTATTTTTTATTCTTTTTTTTTTTTTTTTTTTTTTTTTTTTTTTTTTTTAGGAAAAATGGTCGGGAACGGTATTTTGGTAAAAAAGAGTTATAATTTCCTATCGGAAATATTCCGGAAATTTCAAAAATAAAAATCAATTGTACAGTATTATTGTAAATATATACATTGACATAATCTGTTACAGATTTAATCATCTTTACAACTAATTACTATTTATTCATAATACTGGCTTATATGACACTTGTACGGGCCTGGAAAAGCTCTCTTACAAACCTAAGTAATGTAGCTATATACTCCTTCCTTAGAGCTTAGGGACACTTAATGACTTACTCACTCTCAACTCCTGTCTTAACCCTACCGAGGCTGAGAAGTCATATGCAACATGCTGAAATGACTCCACTTGCCTGCATAGTGGGCATATTCTTACATTACCAATTTTGGGGACTGCCACATAAAGTTCCCCAGTCTGAAATTGGCTATTTCCCTCCTCCTTCTCCTGCTTTTGTTGCATAAATGTACATATGGTTCGCACTTCAATAGATCGTCCCTCGCTAATATGATTTCCAGACTTTTTTTCCCCTATTAATTTTTTTCTAGCTTGCTGCGAGTACACTCTTAATGAGTTTCTTGAAATCTTTTGTGTGTAATTTTTGTTTTGTAATTTTTTAATTACGTTGTCTTCTATTTCTAGCTTTTGTTAATTATGATCGAGTTTACAATTGTATAGTAATAGGGTGGCTCGTTTTGAAGGTCAATTTTTTAATTTTCGCTCCCTGGGCAAAAAATCATTCAATTTTATGTAAAAAGAAGCCTGAATTTTTTTTAGGTCGAAAAAATTTTTTTGACCCAGACCCAGAGGTTTGAAGTTTTTAGGGCCGAATTGGGCTCAGTGGCTCAATGGGAAAGTTTATAGGGCTGAAATTTAAAATTTTTTATTTTGGAACTTATTTAGTTTTGTTGATTTAAGTACTTACATGCGTTGGAAATTCACTTTTTGGCTTTAAAAAAAAAAAAAACGCGAAAATAAAGAAAAATGGGGTTAACATAGGCTAAAAAATGTTCGGCATCGAAATTACATTTGGGGCATTATTTCTACATATTTCGGGCAAATTTTGACTATTTTCGAATTTTCAAAATTTTCTGCCCTTACCCTGTTACAGCCTTCCCCGTTTTTCTACTATAACCCTGCCTGAGCGGCCAACAGGTCAATATTTTCAAACCAAATTTTTTTTTTTTTTGGCTAATCTAATATACCCTATAAAGGACAATTTTTTGTATTAAAAGATGTTAATTAGGAGAATTTTTGAAATTCGTCCAAATTAAGTTATATTTCGGCCCTGAAAACTTCAAACCCCCGAGCCTGGGCCAAAAAATTTTTTTTCGACCCAGACTTCTTTTTACATATAAATGAATGATTTTTTGCCCAGGGAGCGAAAATTAAAAAATTTAGCTTCAAAATGAGCCACCCTAGTACAGCAATTAGAGTCATTTTTTATGAGCCGAAAGAGGTATAGGAAGTTTAATAACAGCCGTTTTTTTCTCATAGATAAAAAATGGCTCGAATTTCTATAAAACCGTTTTCATTTTTGAAATTTCCGGAAAATTTCCGATAGGAAATGGAACTTTTTCGCATGAAAATACGGCTCTAATTTTTTCGGTCCTTAGGGGTCGTACATAAATTATGTAAGCACATTTAGGGGGGGGGGTCCAAATTTGACATCTTACCCATAAGCTAAGCATAGGCGAAATGGGATAAAACGTGCAAAAAGGACCTAACCCATGCTTACGTAATTTACGTACGACGCCTTATGACACTTTGAAAAACTTTAGGCCTCTGGGGGCAGCAGAAACGGGCTTCCAAAAAAATCTTAAAATAAAAATTAGGGTTAGCATGGAGGCTAAAATGCAACTTTTCCGCGCATTTTCAAATTCAAAAATTGTGTTTTTCGATCTACCCTACCCTGCATTATCTTTATATCTAAAAATTCACAGATAAAATCTCACTCCCATCCAGATCCAATTAAGAAATCGTCGACTTCAATAGGAACTGCGCAGTTACAAAAGAAAGACCCAAAAAAAAAAAAAAGATTATGATAAAACAAAAGGGAAAAAACGAAATATAAAATAAAACCTTATATGTTTATATAGATGCACCGGCTAATAATTAAACGTGTGCTAGTTAAAATTAAAACAAAAAATCCGCAGTAAAATCGTCGATAAACGTTAGTTGATATCCGAAAACGTGGGAGGGTTGAAGAAGAAGGAAAAAAAAAAAAAAAAAATCCGTGATCGACGCCGGAGTAAATTGCAGGCTTGTGCGAGGGTCGAGGGTCAGCGTCCGACCCTATGAGGCGCCGCCGGGGGCACGTAAACACAGGGTTCGGGGACACGAGACGCCCCTGGCTTCATCCCTTACGCTTATTTTACCTATATTTATAGTAAAAAACGTTTAAGGAAAGAAAGTTCTTATTTTTCTTATTTTTTTTTTTTTTTCTCTCTTTCGATATCAAAATTCCCATGTCCCTGTATGGTCGTCGTGGCAAGCCGTTGTAATTTCAGCAACTGTTTTAATTCGAGATAATGTTCTGTTAACTTTTTTTTATACGAGACCTATCATTTTCTTTCTGTATAAGGAGCGATCTTACGCCTCTTTTGCCCTGGAAATATGATTACCAGTTGTTGGGCTCTTTATTTCTCAATATATTATGACTGCCCTCGCATATCGTGAGATCCGAGATGTGACTTATGGGGCGATTATGGTTCATCATATATTTTTTTTTTTTGTTTTGCTTGAAATTTTTTGGTTCGGTGGTGAGACTGGAAAAATCTCAATTTCGTATAATTATGTGTCCTTTTAAGAGGAACGAAAGTTTTGATTAGTAGAAAATTGGCTTTTATATTTAAAGACTAATTTCCGTGAAAAAGTGGCACCGGGCGGATATGGGAAAGATTTTTGGGATGGAATATTCTCCGGGAAAATCGTCACTCGAAAATAGTTATTTATACATTGTATCGAAATTGTTAATAATACTATACAGCTAATTAATTTGTTGCGCTAGGACAAAAATATAATTTTTTAAAAAAATTAATTAAATAAATACTTACAAATGGTAACTCTATAAGTAGAGTGGTTCTTTTTTGCGAAGTTTGAATTTTCGGAGGTGCCACCCTTTAACTTTTTTTTATTTGTAAGAGATAAGTTTCCCTCAATTTTTTCAAATTTTTTACTCGACGGGAAAGCGTGCCTCATCAAGCTTTTAGTTCGGAAAAATCCCATAAGAATCAAAAAATTGATCTTTTTTTTTTCAAAATTGATCAATCCTACCTTTTTTTGTTTTTTTGTAAAAAAAAAAAAAGCTTGTTTTCTATCGGAAATTTTGCGTAGATTTCGAATAGGAAAACAATATTTTTGTACCTGGTCCGGTTTATGAGATTGAAGCCAAAAAGCAATGAAAACTGTGGACTTAGTCCGTTTTTTCACTTTTCTCGATTTTTTCGTCTTATTTTGGCCTCTTTCTCAGAAACCGGACCAGATACAAAAAAACTATTTTCAGATTTGAGGAAAATTTCCGATAGGAAACGATGGTTTTTTTTTTTTTTTAATTATCAATTTTTCGGTTCCTATGGGATTTTCCCAAACTAAAAGCTCGATGAGGCACGCTTTCCCGTCGAGTAAAAAATTTTAAAAAATTCAGGGAAACTTATCTCTTACAAATAAAAAAAGTTAGAGAGTGGCACCTCCGAAAATCCAAACTTCGCAAAATAAGAACCATGCACCCTAGATTCACTTTTATTTTTTATTTACTAAAACCATTCTCGCTTCTCTTTTCTTTCTTCCAGTTCTTCTTTTCCAGAATTTTTTTCTCCATACTCATGAATAAGCTATTCTCTTTTCGTTTGTTAGCCCTTTCGGATTAATATTATCAGGGGAAACCCCTCCTGTAAGAGGGACCTCCTCGGCGTATGTCGCGTAAAGTTACTCCTCCTCTACTCGAAAAGGGTTGAAGCTTGAAACCGGGAGTTTCATTTCCCGATCGCTCTCCCTGAAAGGGTAGGCTTCAATGAATACGGGAAGGAATGGCTATTTCGTGTAATGCTCGATTTAGGGAGGAAAATTCAAAATTCAGGTATATCTTACGAATTCCTATGTTGTATCCTGGAATTTTTAATGCAAGTTCCAACTGGTCTAAATTATATATGCGAATCGGAAAATAATGACAAAAAAATATACGGCCGAAAAGCTTTGATTTTGTTTTCTGGGTTCGTATTTACTTGAAACAAGATGAAACTTGTTGAAGTGAATGTAATGTGTCCCATTGTACGTACGAAAAAAAAAAAAAAAAAGGAATTAGAAATTTATTTTTTAGAGATAAAAATGTCGCAGCAGACAAAAAAAAGTTGACGACAAAATTTTTTTTTTGTCAAATTATGTATAAAGAATTTGTCTTTACCGGAGATATATTTTTTATCCTCCATTATAATCATAATTCATCATTTTTAAAGACATAGTCGTTTTATAATTTTTAATTTTTTTATTTTTATTTTCAGGTAAGTTTCCTTGGATTTGTCAAGAGTAATCGATCAAAGTTTGTATAAACTTTGAATGTGGTCTATTGTCAATTTGAATCAGGATCGGTTAAAACCTGTTCAATTTTTTTTCTGTAAGTATGGAAGTGAACCCGAAAAAAAAAATTGAGAGCGAAATTTTTTTGAATATAAAGCAATTAGTTATAGTTGGAGATGGTACCGTTAATGGTGCTAAAAAATGATTTAAATTTAGGCAAAGCGCTTAACGTCAGTCTCATACACCCCCGGTCAAGGGCGGCGCAAAGCGCCGTGCAGAACGATTATTTTTTACATAATTATTACACAATTATTACACAATTATTACAAAATATAATTACATAATTTTTAGAAAATATTCATATTATGCTGCTTCTCCATTATGGCTCAAAATTAATTTTCTAGAATTAATTTTCAAAATTTCCGGAAGTACTGTGCTTTAGTTATTCTATGAATTTTCGACCATGGATTAAGAATACAAAAAATGCAATGTAGTAAAAATGGCCGACTCCATTTTTAAATCTTGGGTTAGAAATCCATAGAATAACAAAAGCACAGTGCTTCCGGAAATTTTGAAAGTTAATTCTAGAAAATTAATTTTGAGCCATAATGGAGAAGCGGCAATATTCATAATCTGTTTGAGAATGAAAATCTGGGTAGGCATAAATTTGGCATAATTTGTGCATGCAATTTTTTTTAATCATAAAGCAAGAAAATTTGCATAAATGCTTATTTAACTTTTCTTACCATTCTATTTTTACATAATTATTACAGAATTATTGCGGAGTTATTACATAATCTATATATATAAACGTCAGTTGTCCTCTGTCCATTTTCGAAAAACCGACTTCCACTTGAGCTAGAGAGTCGTGTAAAAACCCATTTTAAAGCTAATTTCGAGCTAAATTTTTTAAAAATATTTTCGTTTTCCGGATAATTTTTCCTTCTTCGGAAAATCAGAATACGTCACTTTTTTGGAGTAATTTTCTCTGTCCGCGTCCGGAAACCAACTTCCCGTTGAGCTAGAAAGTCGAGTAAAAACAAATTTTGAAGCTAATTATATGCTGCGTTCAGTAAAAATACTTTCATGTTTCGGAAATTTTTTGTTTGTCCGGAAAATCGGAAAAACCTTATTTTCCCATGAAATTTTCTCTTTCCGGGTCCGGAAACCATCTTCCCAATGTGCTAGAAGGTCAAGTAAAAACAAATTTTGAAGCTAATTATATGCCGGGTTAACTAAAAATACTTTCAATTATCGGAAGATTTGTTTTCGTTCGGAAAATCGGAAAAATTGTATTTTTTTCATAAAAATTTTTCCTTCCGCGTCCGAAAACCAATTTCTGGATGAGATAGAATGTCGATTAAAAATACATTTTTGAAGCTAATTTTAGGCTGGATTTACTATCTCCGACTTACTATTTCCGATTTTCCGTACGGAAAATCGGAAAAATCGTAGTTTTTCTATTATATTTTTATACATAGAAACGTCTAAAAACAAATCTAAATGACACAAAATGAAAAGCGAATAGTGTTTCTGATGTCTAAAATTGCGAAAAAAAAAATCAAGGGAATAAATACAGCTTTCGGAAATGTCCCAGGTTTCCGGGAAATCGGAAAAACCGCGCATTTTTTATTTATTCTTTTCTGTCCTGGCGTGTTAACCTACTTCTAGGTGAGATAAAATATTAAGCGACCTATGATTCTGTCGTCTCAATTCGACTAGAAGATCAGAAAAATAACTTCAGGTTTCGGGAAAGTCCCGTTTTCCCGGAAATCGGAAAATTTATATTTTTATATTAATTTTTGGCCATGCCGGAAAGTTAATTTTTGGATGCGATAAAGTGTCATTGAGCGTTTTTCTTCTACTTCGAACATCAATGCAGGCTTCAGGAAAAACAAAAGAAAATTGAAAAGTTTAGGCTTATTGCCCAGGAAAATCAAAAAAATACTTCCGCGGGTTCGAGTTCGAAAGTTTAGAGGCGGAGCTTACATAATTTGATAAAATTCTAGAAAGATATCAAGATCACACGTTTTGGGGTTTAGACTGAAGGCTCCATAAAATTCGCTTAAATCCCAGAAAAATTCAAAATTAAAAGAATTTGGCGACAAAATCGCAATATCGGTCAAAACAAATAATTCATGCAACTGAATGTAAAAAATTCTATTGCTTACCGTCGATTTATCGACGGGTGACCACTAGTTATTACATAATTAATTCATAATCATTTCAAAATTAATACATAATTATTACAAAATATAATTACATAATTTTTTGAAAATATGCATTGTCTGTTTCAAAGTGAAAATCTGGGTATGCATAAATTTTGCATAATTTGTGCATATAGTTTTTTGTAAATCATAAAGTAAGAAAATTTGCAGATATTATGCTTATTTAATTTCTTTTCCTATTCTATGCATACTTATTTATGCATAGTTATTTATGCGTAATTTGTGCATAATTACATTGGACGATTAAAAAGAAATTTTCTGGTAAAAAAGCGTTAAGTTGTTTATAATTCATACATTTTTTTCGTATGTCCAATTTTTTTTGCATAATTTATGCATAATTTTTATATATAGGACGCAAGAATTAACTTGCTTCAAAACAGTTGGTAGACAGCTACAGCTACCGCTGCAGCTTTGTTCAAATTTCCTTTTTGCTTTCTTGATCATCCTGACGGCGCCACCATTTATACGGCCACCTAAGAAAGCGAAAAAAGAAATCGAAATAAAACAAGCGTGTCAGCATGCTAATGGGGGAAAGAAAAATTTCACAGATAATCTCGTCCGTTCCCCAGTGGTCTTGATCCACTCAAATCCTATCATTTCCTCTAAATAGAGGCGTAATTCGACGGTATTACACGTCCGATGACCATTACATTTTGTAAACTCGAAAAACGGCGCTCAAGGAGAAATTGCACCTGTTTGATTAACCCAAACGAAAATTTTCGAAAAACAATATAATTTATTACGTTTAAAGCGGTTGGTTTTGAAAATCCAAATCGTAGAATAATTGGAGGTAACGAAATGGGCAATGGCCCAATTCCCACGAGGATGAAATCGTTGCAATCAATCAGTATTTTCGATCTTCAAACTTTAACAATTCTCTCGTAATTTTCCTTAATTTCATAATGACATAATGTGCTTTACCGTCATCTGGCTTTGTTCTTGTTTTGATTTGTGTTTTTTCTTTTTTTTTCGACTTATTAAATGTAATCATTTCATTTACTTTTCAACTTCTTTTTCTTATTGCTCGAGGGGGTTTTTATTACCTGAAAAAAAAAAAAACCTCGAGAGAATTCGTTACGGTGAATTTTGCTTTTTTTTTTTCGTCTTGAATATTTTTAGGGGGGAAAGGAGGCTCCCCCTCTTTTTCTTGTTTTATTTTTCATTAGACAAGTAACTCCTCCCCGTAAAATATTCCGGCGCCATTTCGGAAAGATGAGCGAGAAGTTATTAAAACATCTCGAAAACCAGCACGTTTTGTTATTAAAGTTATTATGATGAAAAAATAATGGCGAACATTATTAAAAAAAGAAAAAAAAATGAAAATTGCCTGTAGATAGCATCCGGGTATTTAAATATGCTTATTACCTACTAATTCCCCTCGGGTTTTGACACTTTTTTTTAACGAAAAATATAATAATCGGCCAAAAATAAGATGAGGGCATTAGAAGAACGTATGGTAATAACCCATACTTATTGGGGAAAGAAAAAAAAAATTCACAATGATTTTGCCTAAGAAAAAAAATCGGTCAATTTTTTTTTTGTAAATGAAAACAAGTGCGCTTTTGTTTTTATATAAAAATCGTATTCACAATATCTTAATTTCATCTTCGATATTAAACTCTTTATTTCGGTCAACAATATAAACATGACTAATGTTTCGCTTTTAGGAGCATGGGGCATGGGAACCACGTTTTTGCTTGAGGACATTTAAGTTACTGAGATCCGTTCACAACTTCGGCATTTTTAAATTACCATCACGTGTGCGTGACCTCAGGAATGCAATTTATTTAATACCTTTTTTTTTCTTTATGTTGTATGTGTGTGTGTGTATGTATTTTTCTTTTAATTTTTTTTTTCGGTTTTAAAAAATGGATTCCATTCGCGCAATATGGCGGATGGGTTGATTAAAACAAAAAAAGAAGGAAGTTTCTTTAGGATGATAATTCATTTTTTTTTTTTAATTTTTTCGCCACGGATTATAAAAATGTTTAAACATCACGCAATGTGGTCCAGCACAGTCGGTGCTGCCTCCTGGTGGCTTTATTCAACAAGTTAAATATGACAACAATTTAGGCTTCATGATGAGGATACCCGGTATCCGATCCCCATGTATATTACAGGTACTATCTTGCATCGAGGGGGATATTCTATATTAGTCATTTTATTACGATGCAGACTTAATCGATTTATAGTGGAAATTCATTTATTTGTATATATACACGCTCGAAGGGATTTTTGCAAATATTAATTTATTTAGCTAACGGAAAATATGCGACCGGGGACAAGGTAATTGACATGGTAATCGATCATTTACCAGAATCTTAATTTCCTCCCCCGTATCTTGTGTGATAATTACTTTGTCTTTAACTATTGATATGCGAGCACGTGTTATTTGTAAACATAAAAAAACGTTTATAATGAGATCCGGCGGATGATGATTTCATACATTAATTTCGGTTCTTAACTGATTTAATATGTGCGTATTTTTTTTTTATCTTTTTAAGGGGTTTGGGGACTGATCAAATAATATTCGAAAGTTCATGTGTTCTGATAAGGAGTCGTGCGGTGCTGCTAATGCTGTTTAACAACGGAATTGTTTAACCAAAGGCAGCATTTTTGGTTAGCATATCATCTTTTTTTTTTTTGTTACTTTACGTCGTATACCCTTCCTCTTGACGATTTTTATAAGTTGACTGAATTCCAAAACTTCACGAAGGGCAGCCCCCTTGTTTGATTAATTACATCCTGACTATAAATATAAATTTTAATCAATCATTTTCTGTAAATTATTTATGCTAATATGCTGCTTATTTCAATAAATGTTAAAAACTCACCTCCTTAATGCACACAGCGTCGGTGATGCGCGACTCCTTATCGGAACACGTGAACTTTTCGATTACCGGTATGTTCGATTAGTCTAGACCCTTCAAAGTTGGAAATATGCACGCATTTTGAATCCGTAGTATGAAAGCCTTGAAGGGTCAAGTATTTATGTTTTTTTTGTTTGTTCCGGAACGAACATTGTCTGTTCCACTACTGACAATTTTAAATTCATTGTCTGTTCCGGAACAAGCTGTGTTTGTTCTAGAACTGACAGGGTTTAACAAGTAAATTGCCTGTTCCGGAACAAACAATTTTTTATTGATTCTCTGTTTCCGAACTGACAATTTTTTTATTGATTGTCTGTTCCGAACATGACAATTTTTTATTGTTCCGGAAAAAGCTGTGTTTGTTCTGGAACTGACAGCGCTTAATAAATAGATTGTCTGCTCTGGAACAGACAATTTTTTTTATTGATTGCCTGTTCCGGAACAGACAATTTTTTTATTGATTGCCTGTTCCGGAACAGACAATTTTTTTATTGATTGCCTGTTCCGGAACAGACAATTTTTTTATTGATTGCCTGTTCCGGAACAGACCATCTTTTTATTGATTGCCTGTTCCGGAACAGACAATTTTTTATTGATTGCCTGTTCCGGAACAGACAATTTTTTTATTGATTGTCTGTTCCGGAACAAACAATTTTTTATTGATTGTATGTTACATAATGTTACATTGCTTGTTTCGGAACAATTCCGGAATGTTTCTTCTGGAACTGAAAGCGTTTAATATTAAATTGTCTGTTCCGCAACTGGCGATTTTAAATTCATTGTCTGTTCCGGAAGAAGCAGTGTTTGTTCTGGAACTGAAAGCGTTTAATAATAAAATTGTTTGTTCCGGAACAGACCATGAATTTAAAATTGTCAGTTCCGTAACAGACAATCAATAAGTAAATTGCCTGTTTCGGAGCAATCAATTTTTTATTGATTGTCTGTTCGGAAACAAACAATTTTTTTTTGATTGTCTGTTCCGAAACAAACAATTTTTTATTTATGAGAATTTCCGACGCCAAATTTTTCCGCTAGAGGCGCTGGATGTCTTTAACGGTTTTTCGGCTTTGTTCGTTTTACTTAAAAGAAACTGCTCTTTGGGCGTTGGTTTTTCTGCTAGGGGTATTTTGAGTTTTGTAAAAAAACAAACCTGTCCGCCATTTCTGCTTAAAAATATTATTTGTTATCATCGGTTTCGGAAGTTTTTTTTCTTAAAACTTGTAAATAAACTTATATTCAGTAAGCTTAATATCAACATTTGCTTGTAAACAGCAGTGCAGGACAAGTTTGTTTTTTTATCAAACTCAAAATACTCCCAGCAGAAAAAACAAGGGGCAAAAGAGCAGTTTGTTTTATGGAAAACGAACAAAGCCGAAAAACCGTTAAAGACATCCAGCGCCTCTAGCGGAAACGTTTTGCGTCGGAAATTCTCATTGTCTGTTCCGGAACTGGCGATTTTAAATTCATTTTTTGTTCCGGAAGAAGCAATGTTTGTTCTGGAACTGAAAGTTTTTAATAATTAAATTGTCTGTTCCGGAACAGACAATGAATTTAAAATTGTCAGTTCCGTAACAGACAATCAATAAGTAAATTACTGTTTTGGAGCAATCAATTTTTTATTGATTGTCTGTTCCAGAACTGACGATTTTAAACTCATTATCTGTTCCGGAACAAGCAATGTTTATTCTGGAGCTGACAGCGTTGAATAATTAAATTGTATGTTCAGAAACAGACCATGAATTTAAAATCGTCAGTTCCGGAGCAAACAATTTTTCATTGTTCCGGAAAAGCTGTGTTTGTTCCGGAACAGACAGTCATTAAGAAAAATTGTCTGCTCCGGAACAGGCAATTTACTTATTAAACGTTGTTTGTTGGAACCGACACTATTTGTTCCGGAACAAGCAGTGAACCAAAACGTCAGCTTCGGAAAAGACAATGTCAAGGTCAAGTATCTATAATTTTTTAATTGTTTGTTCCGGAACAAACATCTGTTCCAAAACTGACCATTTTAAGTTCATTATCTGTTCCGGTACAAACTTGACCCTTCAGAGCTTCCGCATTACAGCGTCATTCTTGCTTCTTTTTGTCACTTGGATCTTCTAAAGCCAGGAGGCTTCGCTCTCCTGTAGAGATTGTTGATTCTTTTCACTCGTATTTTGGTCTCTAGCTCAAAAACTGGACCATAGATAATTTAAAAAAAATGGACTGCAAATTCGTGATCTACGGAAAATTTCCGATTACAAACCACATTTTTTTTCGCGGAAAAAAAATTGTTGATTTTTTTTTTCTTGAAATTTTCAAAACTTTAGGCTCAAGTCGCCACGCTTTCCCGTCGAGTACAAATTTTTTAAAAATGGTGGTCTATCAGTACACCAATTTTACGGGTAAACGATTTGAAATTCGAAAATTTCCCTAATGAGAGACACCCTAATGGACATCATTGATCCTTCAAAACAAAAAAACAATAAGATTGTTTTGAATTAAGCCCCTCCTTAAAAAATCCCCGAAATTTTCCGTATATTTTAATCGTTTTTCGATAATCGTGGCTTTTACCAAAGCCCTGCTATTATCGAATTCCTCCAATAACCTTGTCCGAGTTGAAAGGAAATAGTCGGGGAGATATCAATCGAACAATTTCGGATGGGATGGGTAATTAGTGACAAGTGACTACGAGAAGAATAAAGGATACAAATTAGTACCTAGCGAAAAAAGGATTCGTTAAATGAAAGGAGATAATTTACGCTTAGTTTATGAAATGACCAATCATTGGGGCGAGAATAAGGGAGATCGAATTCGAAAAATTTGATTGCGATTGCATGGTAAATATGGGCGTTCCAATTTATATCGTGTTGCATGGAAATGTAATGGAATTGGATGGCACGCGTAACTCGGAGGCTGGAACATGGGCGTAAACGTAATGGCGGCTGCACGTGTAACGCGCACGAGCTTAACATCTGTCACATCAAATTTTTCTTTTTTTTTTTTTTTTTTCGGTTCTGGGATTTATTATCATCTTTTTTTTTTTTTTTTAATTCGTAATAAGTCAAAAGGTTAAGATATTTTCCAGGCGATATCGATCACGAAGCGGACGAAGTAAAAAAAAAAATTGTATCGGCTTGTGTAATCTGTAAATGAAGAGATGAGCAGTGGGAAACAATTTGGGAATTCAAAACGGTCTCTAATCGTGAAAACAATTGATTTCAGTGACTTTGTAATTCATGTTGGTATGTTGTAACAAGTAGGCTTGTACAGGAGACAGAAATTTTTTTTTTGTGTTGTTGTAATTGCCCTGAACCCTTTAACCCTGACAACCCGAGCATGGGAACCCGAAGAGTAACCCCTTCCCCCCTAAGTCATGAGATTATAGAGGCTTGTAGAAGGCGCAGAAATAACCACGGTTAATAAAGGTGATTGTGGGTGCCAGAGAGGAGGGGGCCGTGGGAACGACTCTTCCAAGCGTGTGCCCCAGGCGTGCCGTGGCTTGTAAACTCGTGGATGCATCCCATCCGCGACGGTATCGAACTCCGTTCGATATCCGCTCCGTTGGTCCGCGATCGGTGCTCTTTCGAGCTGCTCCCTTTGTGTCGTGCCATACCGATAGTGGTGGTACTTTTACCAGATCACTGTGATAAAATTGGTGGAATCATGTTTCGCTTATTGACTTGCGTCTAAAATTCAATTTGAAAGGCATGCAGATCCGCTCCCACGCGATCCACAGCACGCGCTATAGTTCATTCTAATCGACTCTTGAAACTTTTATATGCACATTAATAAGCATGATTCAAAAAAAAAAAAAAAAAAAAATCAAATGTGGGTATATAAAAAGAGACAAAATGGCCGAGTACAATGAGTAAATTTCAACTCCGGTCACGATTTGATTTCTTGCATATTCACTTCGGGTCGCCTTTTTTTTGGATGATGGGTTTTCAAAACGGGAGAGTGACACCAGGGGTGGGCGATTCGATTCGATTAATCGGAGGGTAAAATATCGATTTTTTTTGTTTTAAATTAAAAATCGGTTAAATCGAATCTCGTTTAAATAAATTGGATATTTAATAAGTAGGAATTTAATTCAAATTTTTCGTCAATTTGCTTAAAAATTTAATTAATTATAATATCAATTGTAATAAAACGGGCTGCCCCAACAACCAAAATATTGCTTTTTCGGGGGGCCTTACTAAATATCATTTTACAAATTAATAAAGAGAAAAAAACATACATATAATGGTCCAAAATTTTCAAGCTTCGGACACCTGATTTGAATTTTTGTGAGGCTTCTAATAGACCACAGATATATAGTGGTCCATTGGAAGCCTCACAAAAATTCAAATCAGGGGTCCGAAGCTTGAAAATTTTGGACGATTTTTTGCATCTACTGTACTGACGTTCAAAAATACTTGTATTTGCTGCATTTGGCTGAGGGTGTGATCTAAGCAAAGGTCGATGTCTGGCCTCATCCCGGCAACATCGACGGTATAAATAGCTCTAATGAAAACGAAAACCGCATAGATTCCAAGAATGCACCCAAATGTACCGGCTCTAAAAGAGGAAGGAAAAAATTAATTTTATGAAAATTTAAGGAGGTTATATACCCAAGGTTCTTAATTTTTTATTTTCCAACAAATAAATTGAATAATTGAAATAAAATTGAAAATTTTGGACGATTTTTTGCATCTACTGTACTGACGTTCAAAAATACTTGTATTTGCTGCTGATGCAGAGTGAAGAAGCTCTCTGGGCCAGTGTTACAAAGTTGTACCTGCAGTGTTCAGCTTGACACCAGTTCCTCATGTTTAACGCACGGGAAACTAATGTCAACCTGAACAGTGCAGATACAACTGTGTAATACTGGCATAGCGATGCTAACTAAGCTTCTTAATTTTTCATAATTTACATTATTACATTACATTTTATGTAATACTTACTATAATATAATACAATATTCAGATTTTTTTAAATATCCGAATTCGGCATCGGCATTTTGCGAAATTGTTGGTGCTGGCATCGGCCTCGGCAACGGCATCGGAATTGGACCCTTGATTTTTAAAATCGCCCAGAATGACTCTATGATTTTTTTTTTTTTCTCGCTAAAATCAGAATCAGAGGCGGCATCGGATATAATCGATGCTTGGTGTCTGCCAGAATCGGAATCGGGAGGTAAGCAAATATTATGGAATCGGTATCGGCACCGACCCGAGATTTCAGCCGATCGTGGCCGGCACCGACACCGGCACCGGCATCGGATTCGGATTCGGACCCCTGATTACAATATTACAATTCCTCGTTTATTTACTAATTTAATTGGTTAGGGCATCAATTCTTCCTAAAAGACTTTTTTTTTCTTTTAAGAATGTGCTGCGCATTGTTGATAAAAACCAATAGAAATCGACCAAAAAAATCGAATTTCAAATATCGATTAAAAATTGATTATTTCAATTTTTTTTTAATCGATTTAAAAAAATCGACAAATAATAAAAATTGACTGATTGATTTTCGATTTTTTTTTAAAAAATCGCCCACCTTAAAATGACACTTCGCTACCTCAGGATAAAAGGCTTGTATCTCGTTTTTCGAATTGATGCTTCTTAGGCTATTTACTTATAGCGAGACGAATTCAATTCGAAAACGGGTGGTAAGGGTGACCGAGAAATAAGACTTTGTCATCCTAAAACTACCGTATATTGAAGGACCGGTGGTCGCGAGACCACCGGCCTTACCGAGCGTTAACGTAACAATCTAATGAATAATCACGACTGACTCTACGAGCCTAATACCTAAGGTATCGCTGAATCCGCTGATTCAGCGACGCGACCAGCAGTACCGTAGTAAGACGTTTAGTGGCTCTTTGAGATCGATATCCCTTTTCATTCTCCGGTGTACCAAACTCCTCCGGACCAGATCCAAAGAGCCGCTAAAACGAACCGAACAAACAAAAAATCAAACAAAAATCAAACAATAGATAAATATAAAAAATAATAGCATATAAGAAGTGCTGCTGGTTGCGTTAACTATAACTCTTAATCACTATGCACTATAGGTCTTTTTTTTTTTTAACAAAATCATTTCACTGATCAGTCCATAAAGTCCATTTTAACATTTTAACTTTTAAATTTCTTCCATTGGCGCCTAGTGTTGTTTGCTGGTGGGTTACCTCGAGGTTTCATGGCTGACTATGGACTTGAATGTTCCTGGTGGCTTACTTGGGCGGCGGCTGTTGTAGTATAGTGGCTCTTCAGCTTGAACTTGATTGTAGTAGCGTGCTTATAGTTGAGCTTCTAGATGTCTGGTGGCGTGTTTTCAACAAATCTGGGTTTGAGGTTTAAATATCCCTATTTAACTTTGCTATTGACTTCTCTGGTGCTGTCTTTGTTCATGAAAACTGTTTTCGCGAATGTCATTCCAATTATTCTCTATTGATAGCTTTTGACCGATGTCGTTTTTTATATTTTGGCACTAAGCTTGACAGTCCGTTAGATGTAAAGTTTTTAGAAAATCTTTGAGCACTTTGTTAAACTATTTTAGATGGTATCTCAAAATTATGTCCGTTGAAAAAAAAAAAAAATTTTTTTACTTCAATTTCATTTTTAGATTCGTCGTTTTCGGCAATAATGTCACTTTTCACTGGCGTTATTTCGTTTTGTTTCACCGTTCTTAGCCTTTAAAACACTGCGTCTTTTTAAAAAAAATATTTCTTTTAACTTTTCCACTTTTCCAGCTGAATTTGGGTAGTAGCTTGAGCTCCTGGTCACGAGAGCGAATACTCGTGGAGCTTTCATGATGGGCTACTCCCAAATTTAAACTAAAATCCTTCTTTAATGGATTATAAAATTCACTTAGAGGGTCATATACTTTTCTTTACAATCCTTGCATTGCTCCACAATCGACGTAAGAATTTGTTTTACTCGTTTATCCCTTTAATTCTTGAACCCATTTAAACTCTTCAAACTCTTTTTCTTACTTGCTTCGATATGTGATTGGTGCAAATGCTCTAACATACTCGAACAACGGCGGATGTCTTACAAATATTACACAATTCTGCATCATTATAAACCTGATCGAGCTATGTCCTCTCCAGAATCTACTTTCAGCGAATTCGTAGACCTAAGTCCCAACGAATAAGTTCCAAACGGGTTGGTGACTTGCTGCCGCAGCTCTGGAAGGAAGAAACTTTCCTCTGACCCTTATCCTGCACTCATTGAATATTGTAAAAAAAGAAGACATTTTCTGGAGCGATGAAAAGCGTCGGGGCCTGTTCTTCGATCGAAGGTCATTCCTCCAAGAGATCAAAGACTCCTAACATTATCGTCAGCTGTCTCATCTATCTTCCACTTTTTTTTTTTTTTACATCTTATCACTGAATTAATTCAAATTTACTCACGTTGAAAATTTAGCTGATATTACTATGAAAATTTAAACGTCAGCTTTTTCTAGTCTTTCTCACAGTTTTTCTTTCTGCACCTCTTGTAGATTTCTTGGTGTCCTGTAGATATTCTCGGTGTCATTTTTGTCTGGGAAACGCTAACTCAACTTTACTCTGAATATGATCTCCGTAATCGCCATTTATGCTGCAACGTAATCTCACCACTGGATCATATTTCGTCTGCACAATGTTTCCAATGTTCATTTTTTTTTTTTAACTTTATTTTTTTTTGATTTTGATTTTCCCGAAAATGTCTTTTTGAGTTTGCCACTTTGTAATTCGAAATTCTGATAACGTTGATGCCGCACAAGTCCATGGGTGAAATGGCTTATCCTTAGTTTAATGTTGAAGAAATTATCCTAGTACTTATGTAATGAGCGCGCTTATCCTATTTATGGCCATATATTAATTCTTACTTTTAACTTCAATACTCTTTTACTTTAACTAACCTTATAACCTTATGAGCACATTTTTATTTTATAATTTAAAAAAAATGCTTTTTATTATTTTACATGCCTTATTTGTGCTATTTAAATTAAATGGTCAACTAGCAACTCTAACTATTAAGAAAAAAAAAAATGCTTCTTTTTTCAAAATATGCAAAAATAAAATAAAATATTGTTTACTATACTGTACTTGCAAAAATTCTGGATGCAATACTTTTTTTTCAAAATTAATGTGAGTGCCATTTTAACGAATTTTAAAAAAATAAAATATACTCATCCTTTTTTATTTCGAAAAGAAAAGAGAAAAAAAATTATTCATACTAAGATATGACTTTCGAGCTCAGAGTTCTGCCCTAAGAATTTTAAGAAAAGAAAAATTTTCAAAGAAAATGTTAAAGAAAATTGAAAACAAAAATTCATACTCGGATCTGACCTAGGCTCTATAACTAGCTTCGGCCTCTTCCATTTCTGAATTTTTTTTAAAATTAAAGTACTTGGTACATCACTCACATTATTTTTCTTTTCTTATTACAAATTTCAAAAAAAATTTCAAAAAAAAACTTTCCTTTTCAATCCCTATGCTTGTGCCCAATCATTTAATTTTTTTTTCATTTATTATCGATTACTGGGGAATAGGTTTGCGCCTCAGAGTTCTGACGCTTGCCAATGCCAGGAATCGGTAATAAAACATTTTTAAAATCAATTACGAATTGCCGAGAAAAGACAGAAAATGTCCTTTTAGCTTGCTGCAGCCTCATTGCTCTGACTACAACAAACCCTCGTGCAAAAAGTAATTAAAATTTACTCTGTTAAAATTCACATAAAAAGAAATTGGTTGACTCTTTTTTTTTCTTATAAATTATTTTAAAAAAATTGCCTTTTTTTTTTTTTTTTTTAAACCGAAATAACAAGATAAATTTACCATTTTCCTTTTTTTTTTTTAAACTTAAAATTCAAATAGAAGAACATTGTAATTGCAAATAAATTGCTAGTTGACTCTTGGCACAATGTACATAAAAAAAATTATTTCGATTTGTAAGGAAACAGAACCATTATTGATTTCTTAAAGTATTCACAATCGAAAGTTCTGCCGTACCAGGTTCTACCCAGGGGTTCTACCATGGTAGGCTCTACTTTCTAAAAAAAAAAATTAAAAAATTCGTTCAGTTTCCTTTTTTTTCTTTTAAATATCACCTAAGTGTGCTCATAGTCACTTAATTTTATATTCTTTTTCTTTTTCACTGTTCACTTTTCTGTGAGAAAAAAAAAAAATTATAGTCACAGAGTCACTTTTTTTTTTTTTTAATAACGAAATGCGGCGGGGTGCGATCCCGCTGCCACCAAAATGGTAAGGGTGACCGAGAAATAAGACTTTGTCATCCTAAAACTACCGTATATTGAAGGACCGGTGGTCGCGAGACCACCGGCCTTACCGAGCGTTAACGTAACAATCTAATGAATAATAACGACTGACTCTACGAGCCTAATACCTAAGGTATCGCTGAATCCGCTGATTCAGCGACGCGACCAGCAGTACCGTAGTAAGACGTTTAGTGGCTCTTTGAGATCGATATCCCTTTTCATTCTCCGGTGTACCACGGGATACAAGCCTTTTATCCCGAGGTAGCGACTTCTTTCCTATAGGATAGCCAATTATTAAAACCAGTGGTCCGTATCCGAGGCCGTTGCCGATGCCGATGCCGACCCCACCAAGCATCGATCATATCCGATGCCGACTCTGATTCCGATTTTAGTGAAAAAAAGAATCATGGAGCCATTCTAGACGATTTTCAAAATCAGGGGTCCGATTCCGATTCGGATGCCAGTCCTGGTGCCGATGCCAGCACGAACAATTTCGCAAAATGCCGATGCCGAATTCGGATATTAAAAAAAATCCGACCGAAAATTCCGACAAAAATATCTGGCGAAAATTTTTAAGCTTCGGATCCCTTATCAAAACTCGGACGGGTTGTGACGGCCCTCCCGTCATCGATTTCGTTTTTATCCAAATTTAGGAGAATAAAACGGTTTCGAAAATTGACTTTTCACAGATGGAGGTAATAATGGCGGAGGCCGCGCGGATGAAAAAAAAAAGGAGGCGTATTTAGAGTTTGCAACAAATATGGAAATTAACTGGAAATGTTAGCCATTTTTGGAGTCGACAAGCGGGCATAATAATTATTTTGTATTGTGAAAATATTTAATTTTGTTTAATATGCACAGCACGTCGCATTGGGGGGGAGTAAAAGACGGGTGTCGCGTAATTTTTTTTTTTATGGATACTGACAAAAAGTACATGCGTGAGATTTTATTGGCGAGGCGAGTATGAATGAATGGCTATAATTCCGATAATTGTTTGTTTGAAAAAAGTAAATAAATAAGTGCGGCTATTATAAATAAAATATAATTGCTGGGGAAATCGTAGTCGAAGTTGACGGAGGGCAGTTTTTTTTTAAGAAAGGATGTAACTGATCAGCCCCAAATTGTTTTGTTACGCTTGAGAGTTGCTAATAAAAACAATTACGTCAGGTTTCATGCTTCGTTGAATGGGATTCGAATTCTACGGTGGCATCGTATGTATTTTAGGGGGTTTAGACATGGTTAGGTATTTTAATTTTATGAATGACGTATAATTATGGTTAAAGCTCCGGGTGTAGATGAGCTGTACTTTCATTAGGTTAAACATGACGCGTGACAAAAGGTTCTGATTTCCCGGTACAAAAAAGTTTTGCAAAAATGATGCAATTAGGTGTCCCTTATTTTTGCAATTTTCCAATTTCAAATCGAGTACCCCAAAAATGGTTGATAGACTCGAATTTTTTAAAATTTTTTTCTCTTGACGGGAAAGCTTGGCGACTTGAGCTTAATGTTCCGAAAATTGCCATAAGAGAAAAAAAATGCGGTTTCTTATCGGAAATTTATAATATAAGCCAATGTTCGATATTCACCGAAATTGATCCATTTGCGAAACAAAATAAAGTGCCTGGGTTTGTGTTGAAATTCAAATGAATAGCCTGAGTCCATTTCGTACGATCTTTATAGTAAATAGAAATTCCTAAAATATTTTAAAAATTGTTTTAGTTCGGTTCCCGAAATTGAAATGGACCTATTTGCTTGAGGCTCCCATTATAATTTTGTCAGTAAATTGCATAACTCTTTTTTGTAAGGTGCGATATACCTTGGGAAATATTTATTTTTTTAAAATTGGTTTTTAAATAAATGGTCCTATGAACGGGCTTACGTTTTGCGTAATATCATCCTCATGGCTTATAATTTTTTTTTTTTTTTTTATGCAAATTGAAATATGCGGTTTGATTGGTATTCTGACTGTCTTAATTTGAAAGAACTGGACTTTTTTTTGAGAAAAAAGTTGTAATTATCAATTACGAAAGGTACTCTATAAAATCATAAAGCAGGAAAATATTGCAAACATTATGCTCATTTATTTATGCATAATTTATGCATAATTTTATTGGAATATGAAAAAAAAATTCCGGTAAAAAAATTTTAAGTTCTTTAAACATATTTTATACATTTTTTCTTTGTCTTATTTCTTTTTTATAATTTATACGTGAGTTTTATATTATTTATGCATCTCGCTTTCGTAAGGGCCTCTTATGAAAAAGTGATGCGAAAAATGTATCCAATTTTTGCAAAATAACGCAAAAAAACTTATTAAAAGTGTATTATTTTTGTATCATTTATATATACAAAAATTTGGACATCCTTTATATAACTTGTCACTAGTGGGAAATTTTCGACTTAAATTTGTAGCTTTTATGTCCTAACGGTGAAATTTTCGACCGAAATTTGTTTTTCGAAGATCTGACCTGGCCGCAACACCTCGACAATTGCCGCTCGAGCGAAGCGACAGGTGTGTAGAGCTAGAGTGTATGGTGCCTAGGCAGGATACACTCTAGAGTGTGTGGTGCCTAGGCAGGATACACTCTAGTAGAGTGTGTGGTGCCTAGGCAGGATACACTCTAGAGTGTGTGGTGCCTAGGCAGGATACACTCTAGAGTGTGCTGACATGGTCGGCCTTATCGCGACTTCATACCCGATTTTTCATAACACTATCGCGACAGTATGACACTATGGCGACACCTCAAGTGTCGCCATAACGTTTCTTACGGGATCGCAATGTTAAATAAATTTTTGAAGTGTCGCCACAAGGACAAGAAAAAAATTTCTCAAGGTCATCGGCCATAAGAAAAATTCAAAAAAAAAATGTCGCGACAAGGTATTGGCATGTACGTATATGTGTGTGGTGCCTAGGCAGGAAACACTCTAGAGTGTGTGGTGCCTAGGCAGGATACACTCTAGAGTGTGTGGTGCCTAGGCAGGATACACTCTAGTAGAGTGTGTGGTGCCTAGACAGGATACACTCTAGAGTGTGTGGTGCCTAGGCAGGATACACTCTAGTAGAGTGTGTGGTGCCTAGACAGGATACACTCTAGAGTGTGTGGTGCCTAGGCAAGATACACTCTAGTAGAGTGTGTGGTGCCTAGGCAGGAAACACTCTAGTAGAGTGTGTGGTGCCTAGGCAGGAAACACTCTAGTAGAGTGTGTGGTGCCTAGGCAGGAAACACTCTAGTAGTGTGTGGTGCCTAGGCAGGATACACTCTAGAGTGTGTGGTGCCTAGGCAGGATACACTCTAGAGTGTGTAATGCCTAGGCAGGAAACACTCTAGAGTGTGTGGTGCCTAGGCAGGATAAATTCTAGAGTCTGTGGTGCCTAGGCAGGAAACACTCTAGAGTGTGTGGTGCCTAGGCAGGAAACACTCTAGAGTGTGTAATGCCTAGGCAGGATACACTCTAGAGTGTGTGGTGACACTCTAGAGTGTGTGGTGCCTAGGCAGGATACACTCTAGTAGAGTGTGTGGTGCCTAGACAGGATACACTCTAGAGTGTGTGGTGCCTAGGCAGGAAACACTCTAGTAGAGTGTGTGGTGCCTAGGCAGGAAACACTCTAGAGTGTGTGGTGCCTAGGCAGGAAACACTACTAGAGTGTGTGGTGCCTAGGCAGGATACACTCTAGAGTGTGTGGTGCCTAGGCAGGAAACACTCTAGAGTGTGTGGTGCCTAGGCAGGAAACACTCTAGTAGAGTGTGTGGTGCCTAGGCAGGGTACACTGTAGAGTGTTTGGTGCCTAGGCAGGATACACTCTAGAGTGTGGGGTGCCTAGGCAGGATACACTCTAGAGTGTGTGGTGCCTAGGCAGGATACACTCTAGAGTGTGTGGTGCCTAGGCAGGATACACTCTAGAGTGTGTGGTGCCTAGGCAGGAAACACTCTAGTAGAGTGTGTGGTGCCTAGGCAGGAAACACTCTAGTAGAGTGTGTGGTGCCTAGGCAGGAAACACTCTAGAGTGTGTGGTGCCTAGGCAGGATACACTCTAGAGTGTGTGGTGCCTAGGCAGGATACACTCTAGAGTGTGTAATGCCTAGGCAGGAAACACTCTAGAGTGTGTGGTGCCTAGGCAGGATAAATTCTAGAGTCTGTGGTGCCTAGGCAGGAAACACTCTAGAGTGTGTGGTGCCTAGGCAGGAAACACTCTAGAGTGTGTAATGCCTAGGCAGGATACACTCTAGAGTGTGTGGTGCCTAGGCAGGATACACTCTTGAGTGTGTGGTGCCTAGGCAGGAAACACTCTAGTAGAGTGTGTGGTGCCTAGGCAGGATACACTCTAGAGTGTGTGGTGCCTAGGCAGGATACACTCTAGAGTGTGTAATGCCTAGGCAGGAACACTCTAGAGTGTGTGGTGCTAGGCAGGATAAATTCTAGAGTCTGTGGTGCCTAGGCAGGAAACACTCTAGAGTGTGTGGTGGCCTAGGCAGGAAACCTCTAGAGTGTGTGTGCTTAGGCAGGAAACACTCTAGTGTGTAATGCCTAGGCAGGATACACTCTAGAGTGTGTGGTGCCTAGGCAGGATACACTCTTGAGTGTGTGGTGCCTAGGCAGGATACACTCTAGTAGAGTGTGTGGTGCCTAGACAGGATACACTCTAGAGTGTGTGGTGCCTAGGCAGGAAACACTCTAGTAGAGTGTGTGGTGCCTAGGCAGGAAACACTCTAGAGTGTGTGGTGCTTAGGCAGGAAACACTCTAGAGTGTGTGGTGCCTAGGCAGGAAACACTACTAGAGTGTGTGGTGCCTAGGCAGGATACACTCTAGAGTGTGTGGTGCCTAGGCAGGAAACACTCTAGAGTGTGTGGTGCCTAGGCAGGAAACACTCTAGTAGAGTGTGTGGTGCTAGGCAGGGTACACTGTAGAGTGTTTGGTGCCTAGGCAGGATACACTCTAGAGTGTGGGGTGCCTAGCAGGATACACTCTAGAGTGTGGGTGCCTAGGCAGGAAACACTCTAGAGTGTGTGGTGCTTAGGCAGGAAACACTCTAGAGTGTGTGGTGCCTAGGCAGGAAACACTCTAGAGTGTGTGGTGCCTAGGCAGGATACACTCTAGAGTGTGTGTGGTGCTAGGCAGGAAACACTCTAGAGTGTGTGGTGCCTAGGCAGGAAACACTCTAGTAGAGTGTGTGGTGCCTAGGCAGGGTACACTGTAGAGTGTTTGGTGCCTAGGCAGGATACACTCTAGAGTGTGGGGTGCCTAGGCAGGATACACTCTAGAGTGTGTGGTGCCTAGGCAGGATACACTCTAGAGTGTGTGGTGCCTAGGCAGGAACACTCTAGTAGTGTGTGGTGCCTAGGCAGGAAACACTCTAGTAGAGTGTGTGGTGCCTAGGCAGGGTACACTGTAGAGTGTTTGGTGCCTAGGCAGGTACACTCTAGAGTGTGGGTGCCTAGGCAGGATACACTCTAGAGTGTGTGGGCCTAGGCAGGAAACACTCTAGAGTGTGTGGTGCCTAGGCAGGGTACACTGTAGAGTGTTTGGTGCCTAGCAGGATACACTCTAGAGTGTGGGGTGCCTAGGCAGGATACACTCTAGAGTGTGTGGTGCCTAGGCAGGATACACTCTAGAGTGTGTGGTGCTAGGCAGGATACACTCTAGAGTGTGTGTGCTTAGGCAGGAAACACTCTAGAGTGTGTGGTGCCTAGGCAGGAAACACTACTAGAGTGTGTGGTGCCTAGGCAGGATACACTCTAGAGTGTGTGGGCCTAGGCAGGAACACTCTAGAGTGTGTGGTGCCTAGGCAGGAAACTCTAGTAGAGTGTGTGGTGCCTAGGCAGGTACACTGTAGAGTGTTTGGTGCCTAGGCAGGATACCTCTAGAGTGGGGGTGCCTAGGCAGGATACACTCTAGAGTGTGTGGTGCCTAGCAGGATACACTCTAGAGTGTGTGGTGCCTAGGCAGGAAACACTCTAGTAGAGTGTGTGGTGCCTAGGCAGAAACACTCTAGTAGAGTGTGTGTTGCCTAGGCAGGGTACACTGTAGAGTGTTTGGTGCCTAGGCAGGATACACTCTAGAGTGTGGGGTGCCTAGGCAGGATACACTCTAGAGTGTGTGGTGCCTAGGCAGGAAACACTCTAGTAGAGTGTGTGGTGCCTAGGCAGGGTACACTGTAGAGTGTTTGGTGCCTAGGCAGGATACACTCTAGAGTGTGGGGTGCCTAGGCAGGATACACTCTAGAGTGTGTGGTGCCTAGGCAGGATACACTCTAGAGTGTGTGGTGCCTAGGCAGGATACACTCTAGAGTGTGTGGTGCCTAGGCAGGAAACACTCTAGTAGAGTGTGTGGTGCCTAGGCAGGAAACACTCTAGTAGAGTGTGTGGTGCCTAGGCAGGGTACACTGTAGAGTGTTTGGTGCCTAGGCAGGATACACTCTAGAGTGTGGGGTGCCTAGGCAGGATACACTCTAGAGTGTGTGGTGCCTAGGCAGGATACACTCTAGAGTGTGTGGTGCCTAGGCAGGATACACTCTAGAGTGTGTGGTGCCTAGGCAGGATACACTCTAGTAGAGTGTGTGGCTCTTCCGATCCTGGTGTCGGGAAATACTTAATGATGACCCACATTTCCTACTGAAAATAGTTGAAAATGTAAATAGAGAAAATTATTTTCAGTTTGCTTTACCTTGTTTTTAACGCTGTTTAAGGTAATAGGAGCAAAACATAACAAAACACAACCCAATGCTTTTCAAAATTTTTTAGTCGCTACGTCTCCTTAAGTCCAGTGCTAAGATGCTTACTGTTTTTCTAGTGAATAAGCGGCATGGCCACGGCTCTATTTTTACCGAGTATTACTATCATTTTCTTAAATATATCTCCAACATTATACGGAATTAATGATTTGCTCTCGGATTTGCTTCTATTAGATATTTCATACATATTTAATTTTGAAGAGGGCGAAGGATGAATGTACAAATTTTTTTTTTTGCGAAATTTTTGGCAATGGTTTAGAGCCCTTTGTTGCAAAATTAACAACTTCTATTATATCGCCATTTTTCATCATTAGGTATTTGTCAGCTTTTCTTTTTATATTTATTGTAAAATCTCGCCCAACATATATTCTTTATATTGAAGACCATTGCAGTTTTTCAGTAATGGGCCTTTATCGTGTATTTTTTTGAAACCTCTTTCTAGTTGTACTTTTTTGCCGAAAAAATGTTCCATTAATTCATTATATTTATTTACCGCTTGCTCCAGTGGTTTTTGCCCCGTTTTTAGCAGACTTTTTAAAACGGTCATGAAGTTTTCAAAGGGGAAGCTACTACAGTTATCCAGTTTGCCATATTTTACAAAATCATCGACAATGTGCAAAAGTCCATGGACATAATGCGAAATCAAATGGACTCCATAATATTTACCAAACTTTCTGACGAAATAAGACAATATTCTTCGAGTGAATCTTATCATTTTTCCGTTATTTTCGTATGCCGAGCTCAGCAAAATTGTCATTGCAATATTTAAGAACTTGAAATGGTTGGCTATTTTCTTTTTCAAAATTGAATTGTTAAAATAAAATATTGCTACAGATGTATATAAAAGGAATAACCGATATTCAGTCGCCTTGAACCGCGCAACTTCTTTTAACGACCTTGGTTTTCTAACGAATTCGCACGGTATATATTCTCGCATTTTTTAAACAATTAGAAAGCTTTCCAACTTGAATGTGGCTCAACCGAATTTGTAATGGCCCTTTTAACCATAAAATCAGAATTTTTTTTTACCGCCCCTAATAATACTAGATGCATATAATCCAAACAGAAATTGGAAATAACGTTGAAAGAGGGTAATGTCGTAATCAAAGATTCTTCTCCTCTCTGATGATGTTCTTCCTGCGTTTTTTTAACGAAATCTTCGTGAGTCCTTTTTGTAAAGTGAAAGTCGGTAAATGATACTCTGTTTTTCAAATATTCCCCTTCCTGGGTGCACCTGGTACACGAAAAAAACCCGGTATGCCCTTTTATCTTCAAGACAAGTGATTTTGCCGGCGCATCACAACAGAAACAATCTAAAGTGGCTTTGTATTTGATTCCGTCGATAGATACTCCGTTAGCTATCAGGTCTTCCGCGTCCAAAATCATTTGCTGAAGATAATCATTGCTATTCTCGGGTTTTTCCATGCCCCAATACAACCCTGCCATAAATACATTTTCCGGATGTGGTCGGATGTAAAATAATATAGGCCAAAACTGACTTGAAGAGGCCTTGGCAATCGGCAACCCATCAATTCCCAGAACCAATTTAATGTGATTGTCTTTTACGCCACTCTTAATCAAATGCTTTTTTATAAATCTTTTAAAACCAAAATGATAATACTTTCCAGGCTCCATATCGACGTAAGCATTACCTCTATTAACCAGGCTCTTAATTTTTAATAGAGTTTGAGCAGTTTTCGGTAAAGACTCTTTTACATACGACGATAAAATTAATAATAGAGCGGTAAGCGGTTACGCTTACGCGAAACCCCCCCATAAGAAGTTTCACTTCAAAAAAGTTAAGTTGTTTATTCATAATTTATGCGTTTTTTTCTGCATTTTTGCAAAAGTTTATGCATACTTTTTAAGCACCTAAATTTTAACGCATAATTTTTTTAAACAAGAAAATCTGGATATGCATAATTTATGCATATAATTTTTTAAAATGGTAAAGCAGGAAAATTTGCAAATGTGCTTTTTAATTTTTTCCACTTATGCATACTTAATTATGCATAATTTATGCATTCTAGTTCTTGCATAAATTATGCATAATTACCTGTAGTATGAAAAAACATTTTTCCCGTTAAAAAAGCTGAGTTGTTTATTCATCATTTATGCATTTTTTTCTGTATGTCCAATTTTTTGTACAATTTATACATCATCCTTATATTATTTATGCATCTCTTTTTCGTATCCTTTACGTGTACTTAACAAGTCATCCGCACACTTTATTGTTAAGCAAGCTAAATATTCACTTAAGCGTATTTTACAGTCACTTTTGGAACACACCATGAATTGCCAGTCGAGAATTTTTCGCGAAAGCGATAAATAGAACACCGTGTAACTACCGGTGCTTGCAGGACGAGACATGCAAAAAATATAATACAAATCTTTCAAGTTCAAAACGACTGCCCGCGGAATTAAACTAGCACACAACATAATAACTAAATACCAAATAATTTTTAAAAACAACTTATACGAAACGTCAAGCCATCGTACAAGCAATTAATATCAATCCCTTTTATTACACATAACAACAACAACGAAAAAGTTGTCTTCGCAAAAAAAAAAAAAAAAAAAAAAAAAAAAAATATTTACATATTATGCAATAAAACTTTACATTATGGCTATTATAAAGTAGCCGAATCCCCTTTACATAAAGACTTCACTAGGAGGTATTTGAGATATTCGAAAAATTTTTAATGAATTGGCATTTTTGCACCAAGGGATGCGTGCTTTAGCGTTTTAAACAGAAAGTCTCTTTTTTGTTTGTCTCGTTAATTATTTTTTTTTAAATTGGGGAGGAAGTGCCCCCTTTTTTGCCCCCACTGAAAAACTGACATCATTTTTGAAATCTACGACCCCGAGAATCTAGGAAACGAATATAAACAGTTACTTTCTGAATTTAAAAAAATGGAGGGGCGGGGAGCTCTAGCTGCTACATTTTTTCCGTATTTGGAAAAATCGATCGCCTTTTATAATATTACAAAATCCAAAATCTCGATTTTTTTTTTTTTTTAATTTATGTAAATAAATAACGACATTATTGAGAAAAAATTTCGTCGGGTACATGAGTGCTTTGTGATTCGTGTTTCAGTTTAAGTTCTTCATTCAGAGAAGATTGGCCGAGTGCGGGTCGGTAGCTTAATGGTAGAGCACCCGCCCGGCAAGCGGAAGACGTGGGTTCGATTCCCACTCAGCTCATGTTCCCGACGCAATTTTTCTCAATGATGTCGTTATTTCAATTCACTCTTCCATCGTTATCAGTTCTTGAGATAACTGAACTTGTGATATCGATACTTTTAAAATTCTCGATATCGATAAATATAACATAAGAAAATTATTAAAATTTAGGAGAGTTTTAACTTAAACGAAAGAGAGATTTAGGACTTTAACATTTCCAATATAAATTAAAAAAAAAAAATATAATTGTAATAATTTATTGAAAAAAAAAAAAAAAGAAAATAACTAGAAGTGGGTTTGGAGTTGAAACCCGCATCTGTTATGATATTGCATGTAGCATGTGAAGCATAATTGGCAGTGATGAATTGTACAAATTCTGTGCGTAATCAAAAATTCCCCGCAAACATCGCACCCCCCCCCCCCCCCAAACATTGAAAATTTCGGTATCGATATATCGTGGAGAAAAATACCGAAATCGAAAATATGGAGTTTCGATATCATTGGAGAAAAGAAGAAAGAAGAAAACTTTCGATATATTGAAGTGTAGATGCTTTTGATATATTGAAATGTCGAATCTTTCGATGTATCGAAATGTCGAAGCTTTCGATGTATCGAAATGTCGAAGCTTTCGATGTATCGAAATGTCGAAGCTTTCGATGTATCGAAATGTCGAAGCTTTCGATGTATCGAAATGTCGAAGCTTTCGATGTATCGAAATGTCGAAGCTTTCGATGTATCGAAATGTCGAAGCTTTCGATGTATCGAAATGTCGAAGCTTTCGATGTATCGAAATGTCGAAGCTTTCGATGTATCGAAATGTCGAAGCTTTCGATGTATCGAAATGTCGAAGCTTTCGATGTATCGAAATGTCGAAGCTTTCGATGTATCGAAATGTCGAAGCTTTCGATGTATCGAAATGTCGAAGCTTTCGATGTATCGAAATGTCGAAGCTTTCGATGTATCGAAATGTCGAAGCTTTCGATTTATCGAAATATCGAAGCTTTCGATTTATCGAAATGCTGAAACTTTCGATACATCGAAATATCTGATCGGTGTCGACATCAGCTTGTTCCCCTTTTTCTCCACAGACAGAGAAACGCACAAATACATTCATTATTCTTCCTGAGGATCATGGAAAAACCGAATAAATTTCAAAATTCGCAAAAATGAGAAAGTTGAATTTTCTTATGAACCCAATGCTTTAGCATTTTATAAATATAACGCTAAAGCAAAAGAATAAAAATTCGTGACTCCACCGAAATTAAAAGTAAAAACCAATAGCTTCAGAAAAAAAAAAAAAAAAAAAAAATCGAGGGACTTATCAAAATTCTCGAAAGTCGGTCACAAGTAATTAAAATTATAATGAAGGAAGATCAACCAATATAGATGGTACGCAACTAAAAGAGCTATTAAAGAACAATCAATATGGAATGCGGATTGATTGATGCGGCTCGGAGTGGCCGTGGACCTCAGGTACATCAGTCAAGTGCAAGGGAGGGCGGCCACTGGATACTTTCAATAATCTATGTAATTGCATTCATTCCAGACCTTTTCCATGATCGAAGGAGTCAATCATCTTGTCACATTTAAAACTACGGCTACTAAATATTTCTCATTATCCGTTTGTTTATTACTACTGTTGAAAAAAAAAAAAAAAAAAAAAAAGATGGATGACCGGTTTAATTATTCCTCCGGTGTGTTATTTTCAATGTGTTATTTCCCGTATGCGCGACAAATCGATTCCCTTTAATCAGTGGCACGAGCCTATAAAAGAGACCGTTTTTCGTTTTTTCAACAATGTAAGGGACTCTAAATGGGACTTTTTTTTAAAGCTTTTTTTTGATTATGAGTTACGAGGTAGTTGCTAATAACGCTTGGGAGCAACAGTGATGAAACATGTCCTTCATTCTTATTAAAAATACATTCCAATCTCCATAACTTTTTATTAGGAGTGAATGAGCGCTGAACAAAATAGCCATATCTAAATTAAAATGTCATTATTTTAGATAATTTAAAAATTTATGGATATGATATTTCTGAAAAGTGAATAGAAAAAAAAAAGAACCCATTACCTTGGCCAGATGGTTTTATTATGGAAATGCCATAAATTTGGAATTTAATGGAGAATTTTCGTTTTTGTAAAGACCACAAAAACCTCCTCTAGTGCTGCCGCTTTTTTTTATTCTTTTCTTATTTTGATGTCCCTCATTCTATGCCTTTTTTTTATATTTAATTTTTTAATTTTCTCAGTAGCCTGCCATCTTGTTTTTATTATGAATTTTTATGAGCAACTTAAAAATTCATTGAATTAAAAAAAAAAAAGATGATATAACACTTCCTTAAAATTTACAATCACTTTTACTCTCACTTCGATTTTTTTTTTCCAGATGAGCAAAAATTGCAATTCACAATAATATTTCACGTGATGCTGACTTTTATTCTCCATGGGGCAAAGGTGTTTTTAATTTCGTCAAAGAGTATACATGTTTTTAACAAAGGAACCTGAACCCATCAACAAAGACGAGGATTCTGTTTTTTTTTTTTTTTTTTTTCTTATAAATATATATTTCATATATGACGAAGCCGTAAAGGAGGCGATGCAACTTAAGCTAAACAAAGACAGATGATAGTTTTTGATGTTTCATAAATTTTGAGAAGTTTCCAATTAGTTGTTGGGTCCGTCCCTCGTGTCCTACCGTATTGACTCAGCAGGGGGCCACCGAATTTCTCATAAATCAAGAGCGGGACCGTGATCATTAACTGCCCTCACTCGAGACAAAAATAACCTTTTTTCAATGTTAATGATCGAATATTTTAAATCATACTTCGCAGGTTTTTTTTTTTTTATTCTGTTTAAAAAAATTAATAGAAATCATAATTCTTCAGAAAGAATGCATTTAAATTCATTTAAAGATTAACAATAGTGTTTCATGTTTAAAATTTATTTCATTTTTCTTTTTTTTTATATAGCAGGGAAAATTTAAAAATTAATATCTCATTTTCGACCTGACATTTTTTTTTTTACTCTCTGCCGATTTATTCGTGAATGTGATTATTTATTTATTTTTTTTCCTTCCTTTTACTGGAATCTTTAATGAAAAATGTGAACACCTGTAGACTAGTAGCGAAACCCGACCCATTTTGATTGGAATCCTATTTCGTTTTTTTTTTTTTTTTTTTTTTTTTGCTGTTTTATGAGTATTTGTCAGTGTCAAAAAGGTTGAAGAATTCGTTATTAGCTTTTACAGTGATATGGATATTGATGATGGGTGTGGAAGAGATGATGGAAGGGAAATGTTAACCCTTTGATTGCTGCTGGCTAGGGTGCCCGTTATGAGAGGGTGTAAAATTCTTTTGAGGGGGCCTCTCTTTCAAAAGTATCCAAAAAATAAAAAATATTGTGTGCAAAACCTGAGCGCTGTACCCCTACTATCACACGTGCCTGTAAGCACTTTGATTTTCCCATTTAAAATGCATAAAGATTTTTCAATATTTTACAGCATTTTTTTTTTTTTTTTTTTTTTTTTTTTTTTTTTTTTTTTTTTTTTTTTTTTTGCGAAATAGACAGATGAAAATTCGATCACTAGCCCAGTTACTACTTACATAAACAGTTATCGATGGGAAGGGGGGGGGGAAGGGTTGATGGAATGCTTACAGTTGCTTACAGAGGGAGGAGGGGAATATTCCAACTCTTACGTAAAATTTGAAATTTTAAAAAATTTGCCATTAAAAAATATTTGCTGCATTATTCAGTGTAGAAATGGTCTCTTTAGTTCATAATTTCATTTTATGATTCATTTCAATTCATTTTTGGTTTTGTTTACTGATTTTTGATATTATTTTTTGATTCATTAACTTTTTAAAAAATAAATTTCACTGATCTCTTTTTGATGCTTAATTTTATTTAAAAAAAGAAGAAGAATAATTGTAACAATAATTTTTTAGAAGATAAAAATAAAAGGAAAATGAAGTTAAAATTTCTTTTTTGCAAATTAATAAGAAAAAAAAAGCAAAAAAAAAAATCTTACCAGGGAGGGGGGGGGGGGTATACGATTTTTTTCAATCATTTCTTTCGCTTGCTTACACCCGAGGAGCGGGGGTACAAAATCGGCAAAAAAAATGCTTAAGTAGTAGTTGTATGATCCCTGACTTGAAAATTCAAAAACATGCCTAAAAACCGATAATAAGACGATTTTTAAGCAGACTCAAAACACTGGAAAATGGTCAGATTAAAGTTTTTGAAATTTTTATCGCCTATTGATGAAGTAATGAAAAGTGTAAAAGACTTAAATAGAAAGATGAACCAATATTTATTTAGCAATCATTGCTTTATAACATTTTACTGATCGGGCTATTTACCACTGAAAGTCATAAAATTATGGAGCTTCATCGCAATTATTTTTAAAAATCCTCAGTCTTTGATTTCGAACGCAAACAAAAAAATTGAATCGCGAAATGCTTTTTGCCGCTTTAAAAACAAATTCCCCCCCGAAAAAGCGTAATTTTTTATTGAAAATTTATAGTAGATCGCGAATCTGAAGTCCTTTTTTTAATATCTGGTTCCGTTTTTGAGCTAAAAGCCAAAATTTGGCAAAAAACGTGGTAATTATTATTTGTTTAATAATTAAATTGAGGGTATTGGTGACGTCTCCTTGCAGATGTTTATGTATTTTATTTTAAAATGTCTGTTCAAATAAGTATTTTTGGTTAAATTAACGATGTTGGGCTCAGAATTATATATAATTTATATAAAAAATATATATAAAATATATAAAAATATATAAAATATATATTTTTTATATATAATTTATACATAAAATGTGTATAATTTTTATATTTTTACGTGATACAAAAATTAGACAAAAAATTTATATATTTTCTGCATAAAATATATATATTTTATACAGTTAGAAAAGTGCCAAATTTTGTATGAAAATTATACACATTTTATATATAAATTTTCGTTGTAAAAATTATATATATTTTTTGACTTTTTTATATATTTTTTTTATACAAATTATATATAAATTATATAAAAATATATAAATATTATATAAAAATTATATATCAATTGTATATAATTTATATATAGTCGACCTCGCTTATAGTGAACTTCAAGGTCAATTCGTTCACTATAACCAAGGTTCACTATAACTGAAATTCCCATAATGGACTTTTCTGAGTTTTCTTAACGAGATCACAAAAATAAAGCATATTTTTTTAAATATTTTGAGTTAATCAAGACTTACATGTGATTGGTTTTACAAAAAAACTCTCATTTTGCAAGTTTGGAACGTAATTTATGTTGTGCCAGTTCGTAATTTAGGCACTAAAATAAAAATTTGGCGACAAAAACCATAAAAAATCAGGAAATTGCTCCAAAAAACCATGTTTAAAACCCTTTTGTAACCAAAATCAGTTCACTATAACCGAGGTAAATTACATGGAAAGAATATACAAAGGGACTGGGACCGTCCACTTTGGTTTACAATAACCGAAAGTTCATTATAACCGAGTTCACTATAAGCGAGGTCGACTGTATAAATTATTTACAGAAATAATATAAAACATATTGATTTAATTTTATTATTAACCATCTTTTCAAATTTCGCATCCGGAATACCATCCAGCGAATCCACGGCTGGATACACAAACTGTATCATGTACAATTGATTACGAAAATCGTATTTGTTTTCAAGAAATTTTTTTTGGGAGTTGCATGAAAAAACGACAAAAGTGGTGTTAAGAGATGGAGGAAATAAAAAAAGTTGCTGGTATACGGGTGCAGGACCTGGAGCCCTATAAACCTTTCCCCTACAGGGCCTACTTTGGCAGGCATCCCCATTCGGGTCTCTCTAGGCAGCCATCCCGCCAGTCAGGCACTCCCAACCTTCTTGCTTAGGCCGCGATGTTATATTCCCATCTGATCTGAGGTCTTCAATGAGATCTATGACTCGCCTCTTTGCTCTCCAGGACCTGCCGGATGTATCTTGACGGTGGCGTGCGAGCCACATGTCCCGCCCACTTGAGCCTTCGGGACTTAATCACACTAGGGATTAATGCCCGGCGATAGTTGCCCAATGAGCCTATGGACCTCGTCATTTGAACGCATGCGCACCCTGCCTGTATTTGGATCCCTTCTAGGCCCTAGGATTCAGCGCAGGACCTTATTTTCGAATACCAACAACTTCTCTTGAGCACGGATGGTCAGGTTTCAAAACTCACAATCGTAAGTGAATACAGGACGGATTATGGTATTATCAATGCGGAGTTTCGCTCGGTTAGATAGAACTCTGCTACAAAGGAGATGGCCTGTTAGCGCAAAAAGGCAACGGTTACCACTCTGAATCCTCGTCGCAACCTCAGAGTTAGTGTCAATGTCGCTGGTGACATAGGACCCTAGATACCGAAGTTCAGGATAAGGAGTTTCCTAAATCTAAGTTCCTAAATCTAGGTTTTCGTACCTCCAGAGGTCCATCGTGCAGTCTCTGTCTGTCTGTCTTTCTTAATTATTATAACAAAGTACTCAGTTTTCTCCTCGTTTACCTTGAGCCCAACCCTACGAGCAGTTATTAGAAACTCTCCGTATAGCCTCCGAACATCGTCCCGGTTTTCCCCTAATATATCGATGTCGTCGGCATAATCCAGGGCCTTAAAAAATGTTTTATTTCGTGGGAAAAGAGGGGACAGAATAGTAATACTAATAGTAAATATTGTTTCACTTCCGAATGTTCAAAGTTCTGAAAAATTCAATCTAGTTCGCCGCCTCTGATGCCACTGCCGAATAGAAATTTTGTGAACGTCGGCTTCCGCGAAAAAAGGCGTGCTGAAGCAGAAGCAAAAAATTTGCAGCAGGGTTCTGGCAGGTTCGAGAAAACGAAATTATTATTTATGAATTACTTACATATATTTTGTATAAAAATTTTATATAAAATATATATATTTTATATAAAAATTTTACATAAAATGTATAAAAATTCTATAAAAATTATATATAAAATATATAGAAATTATATATAATTTGTACAATTCTATTTTTTTAAAATATATATATAAAGAAGTCAAAAATTTTCCAAAAAAAATATATAATTTTTACAACGAAAATTTATATATAATTTATGTATAATTTTCATACAAAATTGGCAATTTTCTAAGTGTATAAAATATATATTTTATGCAGAAAATATATAAATTTTTTGTCTAATTTTTGTATCGCGTAAAAATGTAAAAATTATACACATTTTATGTATAAATTATACATAAAAAATATATATTTTATATATAATTTTATATATTTTATATATATTTTTTATATAATTTATATATAAATCTGAGCCCAACATCGTTAATTTAACCGTATTTTTTTACTTGTCAGACTATATTTTTCTAAATAAATAAATTAAAAAATTGACAAAACATACCAAGTCCTCAGTTTCACTCGTATTTTGGTCTCTAGCTCAAAAACTGGGTCAGATATAAAAAAAACGGACTTCAGATTCGTGATCTGCGAAAAATTTCCGATAAGAAACCACATTTTTCGCGAAAAAAATTTTCTATTTGTTTTTCTTGTATGGCAATTTGTGGAATTTTAAGCTCAAGTCCCCACGCTTTCCCGGCTAGTAGAAAATTAAAAAAAAAATCGTGTTCATCAGTACACCAAGGAGAACTATTTTTGGAAGTAAGGGATTTGAAATTCGAAAATTGTTAAAATAATGGACACCCTCGCAGACAAGTGTAGATATCACATACTATTCAGGGTATATCTGAATCACTTTAACCCGACTGACTTTTTTTTTTTTTTTTGTCTCCGGACTGATGGTTCCGCGTATGCATTTGACCAAATTCGTCGAATAAAAAAAAAAGTCGAAAAACTTCAAAACATAAAAAAATAAATTTCTCCGAAACCGCCGTGATTTATTTTCAACCGTTTCGAATTATATTCTTTTGCAAGTGTGATATACGAATACACTCTGGAATTAATGATATCCAACGCTTTTAAAAATAAAATTGATTGAGGTTTATTTTTTTTATTCTTTGTCGGAATCCTAAAGAGGAGAGGACTCAATTGTCTCAGATAAGATCGCGTCCTCCATAACGGATTTTTTTTTTTTTCTCTTTTTTCTTTTTTGAAAGTGACTCCTCCGCTCGTGATTATTATTATTTTTTTTTTTTTTTACTTTTGGGACTTTTTGAATTTATTTGACGAAGTGAGTGTAAGCGATAGGTGACTCCCAGTGTTTACCGCCCCTTCGACCTTTTCAAACCGATTCTTAATTTAACCTCCCGCCAGGCTCCGCAGGTGTCGATTCTCGATCCTCATTTCAAATATTTTTCATAAAAATATTAGATCCCGCGAACAGAAGTAGGAGCCTCGTTTAAAAACCTCCTGGGGTACATTGGGAGGGGGCACTCTGCTCTTTTCATTTCTTTACTACATTCTTTTTAAATATCGTGCAAATTATCATTTTTATAACCAATTTTTTTCCTTGTAATTAATATTTACTTAAATGTTGGCAGACCTCCTAGCTAGAAAAGTGGGGGAAAATTAGGTTGTTTCTTTTCTTTTTTTTTTTTTTTTTTTTTTTTATCTTCTTCTCTTTTGGAAAACAATGTGCCTTGTTAACATCTAGCTGGTATTTGTTTTAGGTATGAAGTTAAAAGAAAAAAAAGGTGGCTACCCCATCGGGTTTTCGCCGTTGTAATTAAAATTGTAAAAAAAAAAAAAAAAAAAAAAATTTTCTTGTCTTTTTTTTTTTGTTAATGGAAGCAGTTCGGTTCGAAAAAATACATCTCCGTTTTATGGTTACATTAAAGTTTATGTTGCTGTCACGATTAGCTCAAAGTGAAAAAAAAAAGTTTTGGAAGGAAATATTAAAACGAAGTGGTTAATGATGATGTTTTGACCCCAATATGACCCATGTGCTCATGCACGCATTCGCGATATTCACATGCGATCTAGATCTGCTACAATGCACAAGTGAGAAAAGGAATGCATTTTTTTTTTTCCAAAGAAAAAAAAAGTCAAATTCCTTTTTTTCTTTTTTTTTCCCTCTCTTTTGAAATACATCAGTTGTCAGTTTTCATTCACACTCTGGTGATCACAAATCCTTACTTACCCAATCTTGGCCGACGATGAGCTGTTTTTTTAAAAAATCCATGGTATTCGTAAAAAGTCTCGGGAACCTGGCAAAACTCTGACCTTTACAAACTCCGAGGGGGGTTTTCATTTCGTTTAGGGTCTTGGAGCACTTGTGAATTTTTTTCAGATTTTTAAAAAACGTTTTAGAGGGGGCGTCCGAATTTTTTATGTTTTTTTTTTTTACTTTTCGCACTTTCACTTGATCAAATTTCAAAAATTCGTAGGAAAAAAATTTGATGACATAAAAAATTGATCGTTTTAGGGTATAATACTTATGTATGTATGTATCCAGAAAAAATTTCATTTTGCCGAAAAATGAAACCTTATGGATGTTATATGGCTTATTTCGGCCCCGAAAGTTACAAAAATTTCAAGGTAGCCAAAATGACCCAAAATAATATAGATTCATCGCCTTCGATCCAAAAAGTAATATTTTTCAAAATTTTAAAAATTTACTTATTACAGTCGACTCCGGGTATAATTGACATGGGATATAGTGGATTTTCGGTTATAGTGGACAAGATCGTCCGGTCCCGTTGAAAAATCCCATAAGCCCCATGTTAAAACATCCGGATATAGTGGACTGGGAAAAAAACGGAACCCCGGTTATAATGGTCAAAATATTCATTTCGTTTTGGTTCATGGTCCATAAGACACTGTATAAAAATTTTCGGATATAGTGGACTCGAAGTTTCACCTTCGGTTATAGTGGACAAAATGTTTTTAAGGCTCGATAATTTTTTCTCGTTCAGGTTTTTTCATGAACTAAATCATTTCAGAGATGCGTCATTCTTGTTTTTCATTCAAAAATTTCTTAATTTCACTTAATTGATAGTACATATATGTTCTGCAGTGATAAGTACTGATTATTTTATTGATTTTTACAAAAAATAAAAAAAAGCAAAATTGGATATAGTGGACCCCCGGTTATAGTGGTCAAAATTTTTCGGTCCCTTGAAGTCAATTATAACCGGAGTCGACTGTATATTATGATGTCCCAATTTTGATTCTACACCTCAAAATCGATTCTACTATCTCCAGATACCTTCTCCAATTTTCTTCAGATTTTTAAAAAATGTATAGGGGTCGCCACCAGCATTTATAGTTTTTTTTGAAAAGGGGCTAATGCTAAAAGCGTGATTTTTTTGACCGCGAAATAAAAGTCGGCACTTTTCAAATCTGAGAAACTGCTTTATATTTTTTGACTCGTAGAATCCGAAAAAGACCATAAAAATTACGTACGGTTGCGGGAAAAAACCGATATCTTCACACCAATTACCAATTTTAACTGTCATCATTAATTATCAATTTATCAATTATGAATTTTTTTTTAACCTGAAACTCTCCCTACTCACTCAAAATCAATTTTCTCCAGAAATTGGATCAAGGGCGATTAATCGACATTATTTTGGATAATCTTGAAATTTTTGTAATTTTCGGGGCTGGCCAGATGTAAAAAAACCCGTTTTCGCCGAAATAAGCCATATAACTCCCTTAAGGTCTCATTTTTCGGCAAAATGAAATTTTTCCTGGATACATACATACATAAGTATTATACCCTAAGAAGATCAATTTTTTATGTCATCAAATTTTTTTTTTTTAATCAATTTTTTGCAAGTATAAGTAAAAAAAAACGTAAAAAATTCGGGCGCCACCTCTAAATTTATTTTTAAAAATCTGAAAAAAATTCGCAAGTGTTCCAAGACCCTAAAGAACCCATTTTTTGCTAGGGAACGAAAATCTGAGATGGCCGATTTTTTTTGGGCCACCGTAGTGCGTAGAGGTCATTGGCATTGTCAAAGGTGGTCTATGTTTAGCTTATGAGAAAAAAATTTTATTTTGTAAAATTATAATAAATATTCTTTAACAACAATGAAATGAATCTCAATAAAGTTTACAAGTGCCAGAACCATTAATTGACTTCGTTGCTTAGTTTATGGACTGTTTTAGTAACGTTTAGCGTATAAAACGTCTTTAAATTAGAATTCGTCATATACCCATAAGCTAAACATAGGAGGAAAAATCTTTACCTGCTAGACATGGCGGCTTGTTACATTTAATTTAAATCATGTTACATTGCATTTCAACTAATTGTTTACAATAATATTGTAAATATAATTATAACACCTTTAATTAGTAAGATAAAAAATTTAAAAACTGTTCCCATAAGCTAAACATAGGAATCATTTTTTGATTAAAAATGCAATGGTGAATTTTTTCTGATACATACACTCCCATCTGAGTCAATACTAACTTGCTGATACATTGATTTTGCATCAGAAGCATAGCGGATCAAATTTGATACATCCGTCCCCAAATGATTAAAAAAAAAAAAGAATTCCTAAATTGATGGTTTCTTAAGAGTCGCCACTGCAAGTAACAACGGTTCATTATTTGAAGTCTCATTATTTTTTTTTTCTTTCAACTTCATTCGATTATGTCAATGGCATAAGATTCGACCTTAGGTTACAAGTCTCTACCCAACATCGATTATCGGATAAACAAACCCAATCCGAGGTATAATTTATGGGAGATATTACCTTAAATGCATAATCAATAATAGTAATATAAAAAAAAAAAAAGAAATGGACTCCTAACTGGATGGAATCCTAATCACGCGTGGGAGAATATATTCCGTTGTGAAAATTTAAAATCAATTATAATCTTTATATTTTTTATTATTCGCTTTAATTTGCACACGTTTTATATACACACAAGCTCATCCTTTTTTTTTTTTTCTTCCTTTATAACATTTTTATTGACTTTCAGCGCAAGTTTAATTGGATAAGGAAATATGTCTTGGCTTTTTGCAACGGTTTTTAATTTTTTTTTTCTAACCTCGGCGTAGGTGCTCATTCGGCTTTTGATAAAAGGAAAAAAAAAAATAACGTATTAAAAAAAAATGTTTGCGATGATATCGGGATACAAAAGAAACAGGTTACGATCTGGTCGAAAGGTATCATCACAAAACTGCGGTCGTGTTTCAGCACCGCTATCAAATTTTGCGAAAAAATATTATTGTCGCAATAAAACGTATCTGTTGTGGTTTTCCATGACATTTATTAATTCAAGATGAGTCGTCGCTTTGCTTTTTATTGCTCGAGATATAATAAGTCATATGAGCTCTTTGGATTTAGCTGTTGATGTAACGTGATTCAACTTCGAAAACAACGGGATAAGGATGCTGGTATAGGAGACAAGTCAATGGACCGTTAAATATGATGTTTGACATCTTCGATTGTTATTTTTTTTTTTTTTTCTTCCTTCGTTTCAAGTAATCGTAGTTGCTAGGCTTTCTTGATGGTTTTTTTTTTCTCGTGTGTTGCTGCGAAATTATGTGTCATAGTCGAATCAAAGTGTCAAAAAGAAAAGAAAAAAAAAACCATACCCCTCAGTTTCCTCTCCAATGCCTGCTCTATGGAACTTCGTAGAGCTACCACTTTCGTCTTAAGATGTCTTAAAATTCAGTGATTTCGTCTTAGGCGAAGTGATTTTAAAATCACTTCGCCTAAGACGAAATCACTTAACAATTGTTTTAAGGCGCAGTTATTTTGTTTTAAGATGCCTTAAGATGCATTGACTTGGTCTTAAGACGCAGGTATTCTGTCTTCAGGTGCAGAGATTTTGTCTTAAGACGCAGTGATTTTGTCTTTAGACGCAGAGAATATGCCTCAAGACCCAGCGATTTTGTCTTAAAATGGCTTAGGACGCTGTGATTTTGCTTTTAAACGCAGTTAATTGGTCTTAAAATGTTTTAAGGCGCAGTTATTTTGCCTTAAAAGTACGCAGTACCCGTGGCAGCAGATAAATCGTATTTTTCATTTTAAGGAAAAACGAAGAATAATCTTGAAAAAAGAAAAATTTAGAAATCTTTCAAATTTTTTTCTAAAGATTTCGCAGTTTTTGTTTTTTAAGAATTTGTCTTCGTTTTTTCGTAAAATTAAAAATACGATTTATCTGCTGCTACGGGTACTGCGTATTCTTAAAATCTCTTAAGATGCATTGACTTGGTCTTAAAACGCAGATATTTTGTCTTAAGATTCAGCGATTTTGTCTTAAAATGTCTTAGGATGCAGTGATACCGTCTTAAAATGCAGTTAATTTGTCTTAAGATGTTTAAGACGCAGTTATTTTGTCTTAACATCTCTTAAGATGCATTGACTTGGTCTTGAAACGCAGATATTTTGTCTTAAGATTCAGTGATTTTGTCTTAAAATGCAGTTAGATTGCCTTAAGATGCATTGTCTGGGTCTTAAGACGCAGATATTTTGTCTTAAGACGCAGCGATTTTGTCTTAAGGCGCAGTTACTTTTTCTTAAGATGTTGTAATTTTGTCTCCAGATGCAGTGATTTTGTCTTAAGAGCCAGTGATTTTATCTTAAAATGCACTTAATTCTTCTTAGGGTGTCTTAAGGCGCAGAAATTTTGTCTTAACTTACAAAGATTTTTGTCTTACGATGCAATTACTTTGTCTCAAGATGCAGTGATCTTGTCTTAAAATGCAATTAATTTGTCTTAAGATGTCTTAAGATGGAGTGATATTGTCTTAAGATGTTTTGTTCCGCTTAAGACTTAAGACTTCAATATTTTTCTTTTTCAGAGTATAAAGTCTTTTCTAGGTTTAAATTTTTACTTTGAAGAAGGACTTTCAAGTCCGAGTGGACCAAGACAACTTAAGACCAAATTGCTCTTAAAAAAGTCTTTGAGACTAAAAATGACCGTCCTGGTAGTAAAATAAAATTATCGAATAGCCCACCTAGAAGTTTGAAATTCAAACTTCAGAAGTTTGAATCATTCAAACTTCAGTGATTTGAATAGGGATTTAAAATCCCTATAATCCCCACCAATATTGTGTTGACTAATTTGTTTAATCCATCCCACTTGTTTTTAAGGCAATTTTTAAATTCCTAAAAATTAAATATATTTAAACATTCTTGTCTTCTTTTTTTTTTTTGCTAATGAATTACTTACCTCACTCATAAGTAACAAGAAATGAATCACAATTAAGAAAAAAGTTTTTTCTTTAAGACGTCTTGGTCTACTTATTGGGAAAGACGTCTTTGTTCTTCGGCGCAATTGTAGTCCAAAAGACATCTTTAGGATGTCTTCGTCTCGAATACATCTTTAAAAATGCTAAGACTGTTCTCGTGTTGGTATATTTTCATATAAGTTCTCGTAGCTCCAAATTCTTTTTTTTTTTTTTTTTTTTTTTTTGAATTTCGATTTAGCCTGGGACAAAAAAAATGACGTTTTAGTCGGAACGACTCGTTTGAGCTTTTAAAAAAAAATAATACCCTTACACGAAAATGTAGTGAAGAAGTGAATCTTAGTACATGGATCGTAAAAGCTGCAAATGCTTATCTACAAAACCGAATTATTGTGCAAGAAACATTATTTTATTATTTTACGATCGGCAATTATTGAATTGACGCGAAAATTAAAAAAAAAAAAAAAACATTCGTGACTAATACCGACAATTCTGATAACGAAAAATTGGTCACCCGTTTCTAACTAAAAAGAAAAAAAAATCAGTTTCCTCATTTCGGATTTTTATCAAACAAAGAGGGAAGGAAAAAAAAAACGAGAAAAGAATTTCATAACGACCATAATTTTTTTCCAACGATCACAAAAATTATATAATGTAACTACAATGAACCAGTTCCAAAGTCGAAACCGCAAAAACATCATCTTAATTATCTCGTTGTAATTCATTAAAAAAAAAAAAAAGAGAAAAAGAGGTATGCACTTGAACCTGATCGTTATTTTACAAACAATATGGAAATGCAGGTTTTTTTTTTTTTTACATAAATGTGTAAGTTGGGATGATGTAATAAATCCTAGAATTATGAACTCGTCCGTTTATCGATTGTAATAAAAAAAAATAAAAAAACTTTTTTTGCACGTCCTCTCGAGCAGGGCCTACGGTACCACTCAAAATGGTTATACGACGCGTAATAGGGAGTTTTCCCACACAAACATTTAAGTTTGTATCTAATACATATAATTTATGACCAAACTTAAAATGGGTACCTGAGCAAGAGTGATACCTTGTAATCAAAGTCTGTAATTCACCATCATCATAAACTTCTCAAATCAGCAAAATACCTCGGAGGCTGTCATTATTGCTGGCGGCTAGACCTTTTTCCCTTCAGGTAATTCCCAAGTAGTTGGATATACCGGGTGTCCGTTTGTGTAGACTTTTTTAGAATCCTAGATGGTTAAGTGCATGGGATCGTGATGAAATTTTTAGGGCATATTCCATACCCCCCGACATATCAAAATGCACCCTGACCGTTTTCGTAAGTGCCATAAGTTGGTGCAGGAGCGTTTTTTTTTTTAATATTTGAAAAATATGTTTAATTTTATTATTTTCCTGTAGTTTTGAAGCTGCAGAATTCGATTTCAACTGGGAAAAAATTTTAAACAATCGTTTTATTTTCTCAAATGAAGAGTACGCATCAGTCGTGGCAGCAGATAAATCATATTTTTCATTTTACGGAAAAACGAGGACAAGTCTTGAAAAATAGAATTTCATCGCTCAGGTTTTGCACAAAATATTTTTGATTTTTTTTTTTTTTTTTTTTTTTTTTGAAGCTTTTAAAAAGGGGGCCCCACAAAGAACCCCGCACTAATTACATGTACCCGGCGAAATGGAGGGATGCTTGTTTTTTTGCCGGGAAAAAATTCTTTATAATTGAATAAAAAAATTCTGCGTGTTTTTTTACAAAATGTGCGTATTTTTTTACAAAAATTTTCGATAAAAAAGAATTTTGCCGGGAATCTGTATATCCCAGTATCGTTTATTCAATTATAAAGAATTTTTTCCCGGCAAAAAAACAAGCATCCCTCCATTTCGCCGGGTACATGTAATTAGTGCGGGGTAGCATTGGGTTCAGCTTCGGGTTCAGCTTCAGGCTCATTTGAATGTTCAGCTTCCACACCATTTGCAGGATAAGGAGCAGGCGGCAATTCCTGTGGAGTCTCATCTGTTGATGTTCTGTTCAACCCCTTATTTTACAACCCCTCTTAAAGGGAACCCTAATGTTTCATCGTGAAATTGCGGCCTCGGTGATAACGAGAAGCTATAGTTGGCTTCTTTGTAACATTTGCTATAAGAATAAGACTTCAGAATGCGAAATTAAGATCTTGGCTGAACAAATAATTGATTAATAACTGGCTTTCGAAGCCAAATGACTAAGCAAAATTCGGCCCGACTTAGAGCAATGAGTAATTTACAACTCAAAAATTTGGCTGTTTCTCTTTAAAAGAAAAACTTTAAAATCACTCCTCTATTTTGCGACCACAAAACCAGTATCTTTTACCACGGTTTTGGTACAATGTCGCTTCATTTCATTTTAATAAAAAAAAAAATTGTTTATTAACAGCGAGCCGAATGCCGAGTTGGTTAAACATTACGAAGGTGAACATCCTTACACCCACAGAAGCTCCCAATCGACCGTATCCTTCCACAATGAAAATTTCTTCGGTTTGAAAAGAACACTCCCCTTGCCCCCTTGCCCCCCCTCTTCTGCAACGACTCCCATATATCCCGGAATAAAAACGGTGACACACGTGTTAGTTCATGCGTGGAAATAATTCAGTGAATCCATATGAATCATCCGATTCATGATCTGTAATTACGCGGCTGCACATATTATATACACTGTCCCAATAAATACATGTAACCATATATGAATAATATCGCTCTGCATATGAAATTATCGCCAAACAATTTATCGCCTCTTAATTCTTCGGGCAGGTAATTAGAAATCCCAGTGGGAACGGGGCAAGTGGGGGGTCGAATAATTCATTTCGAAGAAACGGAATATCTTTTCGGGAATTGGTTTTACGGGGCCGCGATATAAAAAAATTTAAAAGACATTTATACTACCGAGATTAAACTGACATTTTTTTTTAGAGGTAAAAAATATACAGTCGACTCTCTCTATAGCGTAAACGCAGGGACCGAACAGATTTTTACGTACTACAGAGAGTTACGTAGAAACCGATGTTGACATAAAATGGAATTTTTTCTCGAAAAAAAAATTTTTCATATTACTAATAAGAAAAATGATTTTAATGGTTAATTTTAAGAAAGATTTTAATTTTGCCGTGTTGAAATGCCACCGATAAACTAACTAAAACGGAACAAAATAAAATTTTGACTCAAAGGTGTAATTTTCGATACAAGATACTACAGGTTTAAAAATCGCGCGTTAAAAATATTTTTGCGGTGTAATATTTATTAAAAAAATGTGACGTCATTTTCGTTTCTATATAAAAATTAATATAATTTTGCCCTTTTTACATGTAAAAATGATCATTTTCCCTTTCAAAATGGCGAATTTCCCTTCAAAATCGAAAATTTCGTTACGTACTACAGGGAGTAACGTTACGTATAAAGCGGAGTTGAAATACATGGTGTTATATGGGAATTCGGCCGGACCGTGCCAATTTTTACGTACTACAGGGGTTTTCGTTATAACCGATGACGTTATAGAGAGAGTCGACTGTATATATATCGTGGTTCGCGTAATTAGTAGATGAGATTTCGAGGCATTTTATATACCGTTTGTCCGTATGTAGACTGTTTTTGAATCCTAGATGGTTAGGTGCATGGGGGTTGAGGGCATGGTTATTGGGTACCCAGTAGGGTGATCATTTAAAAAAAAATTTGAAATGTTGGGGGGCATGTTGTAAATCTGCTTTCTTCAGGTGTAAAACCACTAAAAAAATTTTTTTTAACCCCTTAAAGGGGCTGTACAAGCATTACGTAAGCACATTAGGGGGGAGGGGTATTTGAAATACTTACTTTTTCTTGCAAGGGGGGGGGGGGTGTTTGAGCTGATCTTACGTAATCATTTTTTTCCTTTTGCGAAATCTCTATAAAATTATACTGCATACAGAATTTAAAATTTTTTTAAAGTTAAGTAATATTTAAAAATTTTGATATAAACAAAAATATACGAAAATTCTGAAAAAAGAAGGAAAAAAATTTGAATCGTTTTGTTAGCAATTTTTTTCCTATAGTTCATAGCATTGAATTTTGCTTGTCATAACAAAAAATCAAACTAAAAAAAAAAAAAAAGAAAAATTAATATACGGTGATTTTTTTTTTTTTTTTTTTTTTTAAGTATAAAATTTTTATTTACGCAGTACTTTTTAAAAGGGGGGCCGAAAGTCTTACGTAATACTTACGGGGGATTTGTCATTTGCTTATTTTATCTTACAAGGGGGGGGGGGGGAAAGAGGGGGTGAAAAAAGGCCAAATTCATGCTTACGTAATACTTGTACAGCCCTTTAGTGGCCCCCAAGGCCACTTTAGCTTTTTAAAAATTGGGCAATCAAGGTCTTTTAAACTCCATTTTTTGTTATCCACTTAAAGGACCTTCAAAATAATTTGAAAAAATGTTTTCTTATGTTTTTGAGGTCGTAGAACCCGAATTTCACTATCTCGAATTTTTCCGAATAACCCATGTGACGCCATTAGTGTTTTTATCGAGCGTATACCTGATTTTTCCGACTAAAATTTGGCTTAATCTGGATTTTGGAGCCCTGAAAATTTTTTTATTTTATTGGTATCATTCATACTTATGCAAAAATAGCCATAGAACACGAATTTCACCATCCCGATTTTTTCCGATCAACCCCTGAGTAATGCTAAAGTGTAAATTTGGTTTTTTGAGGCAAAAATGGATTTTTTTTGCCCAAAAAAATGATTTACCTACCACCCTAAGTCTTGTTCTCTGCCTTCTTTTTGCAGACGATTTAAAAATTTTCAAGAGCATCACCTCCATTGAAGATATGGGTGTGTTGCAGAATAATATAAATAAAATTGTTGCCTGGTCGAAGTATAATTCCCTCCCTATTAACGAGGCTAAATGCCTTCTGATGGTCTTCTGTTCCGGAAAATCTCGGTTTGATAATGTCCATTATTTCATAGGTAATACTAAACTGTATCCGCAGGAAGAAGTCTGCGACTTGGGGGTGATTTTCGACTCTCAACTTCATTTGATAATCACATTAGGTCAATGGTCTCTGAAGCAAATCGAACTTTAGGCTTTGTCATTCGCTCATGTCATTTATTTCGCGACATTAAAACCATGATTATTCTATATTACGCGCTCGTGAGATCGAAGCTTGAATATGCCTCCTCCGTTTGGCATGGTCGAACAGTGGCTCAAATCGAAAGTATTGAAAAAGTCCAAAAACGGTTCCTGCGATATATTTACTATCGTAAACATGGTGTTTATCCCCACTACGATCGGCATCCTGTTCGTACTAGGGACATGCAACAGGAATTCAACATATTATCTCTTCAACATAGGAGAGATCTTGCAGATGCAATATTACTGTACAGACTTTGTAATAACTTGGTTGAAAGTCCTTCCCTCCTCTCCTCACTCAATTTTCATATTCCTGGTCGAAGAACCAGGCAGCGAAAGCTATTCTCTCCATCATCTGTTTCACCATCTCGATTTTTACCTCCTATCGACCGTTTGCTTAACTTATACAACACCTTAACCGAACATCTTGATATTGATCTCTTTTGCATGTCCCTGGGTACTTTTAAAAAATCCGTCACTGAATTCCTGAGAGAATTAAATAACTCTGTAATAACATTGTAAAATTTTTTTTTTTTTTTTTTCCTTTAAAAAAAATGTATTTTTTTTTTTTTTTTTTTCTTCGTTATAGGAACAAAACTGTAAAAGGGCTGTAAAGGGCCTGTTGTTTTTGTCTCTTTAAAAAATGGAAACAATTTCTCATTAGTTTGATTTAGATGTCATGTTCAATGATATTTTTTAGTCAGGACACTTTAATTAATAAGAATTTTTTGCGTTTCGAATCAATTTTCAAAAATTTTTTACAATCGGAAAATTCTGCCAGTAATTTTTTTGAAACCGAATTTCAGTCGGAAAAATCAGGTATAAGCTCGATAAAAACATTAATGACGTCACAGGGGTTAATCGGAAAAATTCGGGATAATGAAATTTGTGTTCTACGACCTCGAAAACATAAGAAAACATTTTTTCGAAATATTTTGTAGGCCCTTAAAGTGGATAAAAAAATAGAGTTTGAAAGACCTTGATATTGACCAATTTTTAAAAAGCTGAAGCGGCCTTGGGGGGCCACTAAGGGGTTAAAAATTTTTTTTATTTCTTTTAGTTTTACCTGAAGGAAGCAGAATTTTAACATTCCCCTCAACATTTCTAAAATTTAAAAAAAATGAAATACCCTAGTGCCCAGGGCTGCAATTCCGATTAGATTTTCATTGGAATCGGAATTGAAATCCATGCTTTTTTTGAAGGAATCGGAATCGGAATCTTACTCATAAATAGTCAGGATTCTGCAGAATCGAAATCCGAATGGGAATCGGAATTGCATAGTCCTGGGCGTCGGCCAAGATTTCTAAGCTTCGGATCCCTATTGAGAATTCGAAAATATGCCTAAAAACCTCTAAAAACACGATTGTTAAGCAGGCTCAGGACACTGGAAAATGGTCAGATGAAAGTTTTTGAAATTTTATCGATTACTACTGGAAAAAAAAATATGCTGTAAAACTTGAAAAATCTCCTCGTATTTTAAACGGGAAAGTTGGAAGTGCTTACAGGCACTTGTTAGAGTAGAGATACAGACCTCAGGTTTTGCACACAATATTTTTAACTTTTTTAAAGACTTTTAAAGGGAGACCCCAGAAAAATATTTTACACTCCCTTATAACCGGCACCCTAATGAAACATGATACTGCAACATGTTTTATCGTATTTTGCGGTCAAAAATGTTTTTATTGACAAGAATTCTTTTTTTTTTGTACACCCAAAAAAAATGCTGCTTTGGGTCTAAGCAAAAATACTTTGCTACAAAGCATTTTTGCATAACTTAGGTCTAAGCAGTATAAATGTTTTGTTTCAAAACTCGTGAGTGCTTTGCCGCAATACATAATGTCGACAAGTCGAACCATGTTGCTTTGCAGCAAAGCATATTTGTTTTGTCGCTAAGCAACATCTCTTGTATTGCGAACGAGGCATATTCCTTTTTCTGGGTGTACGGATCCTTGATTTCTCTGTTGTATTCCTTGAATTAGCTAAAACGGAATTGAATAGCGATTGGCACTGTTAATCTTGCGAAATAACGGTTAAAATTACTCATACCGAATTCGGTTGACTTACGAGGTGACGTCAGGATCATTTGCCCGCTTTTTGGCGTTATCAGATCATCGTCAATCCAGATAACGGAAGCGTTGATTTACCTGCATCACGACGACTTTTCTCCAAAGAAAAAAAAATCTTTTTCCTAGAAAGATGAATTGAAAAGATTTCATTTAAAAAATGTTAACGTAAAGAAATCGGCTTCCGCGCACGGAATCCACACCCACTTATTTTCATATACTCGTAAGTGATAACTCTTTCGCATTCTTTTAACTCTATTTTTCTATTGTGGGAATTCCGCTCGGAGGGAACATTAAACGGAAAGAAAGATAATAAATTGATACGAATAAGTGAAGCCGTAACGAAAATGAGAACACCCTTGGATAAGGATTCGGTTGTGTGCCTATTTGCCTACCACTTTTCACTCCTCGGACGGTTCCCAAACACACCTCAATCGTCGCTTTTTTTTTAAAGATTTTCTTGTCAGACAGACGCGTAGGTTTTTGTATGGCTCTCCTCAAGCAAGGAAAAGTTTAAAAAAAAAAAAACTTTTTTTTTCTCTCTTTCTTGAAACGCAGAATGGGAAACATAATTCGTTTCTCTTGAATGAATTTTCCCACGAATTAAAATTGGGTGCCGTCCCTCGAGGTTTCAAGTTAATTACCACCCTCATGTTTACTCTTTCGGAAAAATACTTTGACTCTCTTGCTTTTTCTAATTTATCAATCAGGCACGAGTTTGATTGCCCATGTTTAACTTAGGGGATACGGAACGCGATACGGAAACGAGGGCAATTAGATCTTTGACCCATTCCCTCTCACGTTTATAAACATTGTGACTGAGTGTGAAGAAGGCGAACCTCGTAATAATAATATGAATTGTAACCGGTGGAGTTAGTTATTGGGTTTCCTTTGTTATAGATTGATTTCTCTGGTCATCTGTTTTGTTTCATTTATTTTTATTTATTTGATTTCCTCGCTCATATGTTTAGTTAGAAAAAAAGGGGGGATTCGGTCATGCCTTCTTGCTTTCAATAATTAACCTGATTTACGTATCACTATTCATTGTCATTATCCTCTGAAAAAAAAAAAAAAAACCTTCTCTAACAAGATCGACTATTGTTATTCGCTCAATCATCTTGGCCACGTAATGCTATATTTTCTGTCACGATGCCGTATCAAACGTTTCCTAATGGTTAATCACGTTTCACCTGCAAGGAATATATATTTTTTTTTTCCTCCCTACCTAAAATTGTTATTAATTGCGTGGTTCTTGTCTCAGGGGACCATTTGTCTATTTAATGGTTTTTATGGCTACGCCAAATTTTTTTCAAAAGCAAGGTCGGTATGAATTGTCATGTAAAAGGTTAAATGCGGAGGTTGATTGCAAATGACGTATTCGCGTTGTAATGATGGTTTACAGTTTTACTTGCCTTGTAAATTGGCCCAAGCTTTTTAAATCCCAACCAACGAACCATGCAAATCTCGTAAGTGCTGTTTTTCTTATAAAGTCGATTTTTATTAGCGAGGATTTCACGGTTATCGTCTTTTGTTTTATAAAGCATGATTGGATTTTAATTTGCAAAAAAAAACTTTCTTGATAATGGATCGTTTAAGTGATTTACGTATTTGTCGCAAAATATAGACGAATAGAGGTGACTTTGTGCCATGCATTTATCGTTTCAGAATAGGGGGGATCTCAAAGATGTGGTATTCTGACATAAACTTTGCAACGACTTCATGGATTGTCCTAAGCTGCTTTTGTTTGTAAATTTTCATGCACCGAGCCGAATAACTAATCAAAAAAACTATTTTCTTTTCGCCTATGGAATCACAATTGAGACTTTACTCTCCAATTCACAGAATGGAAAATTTTTACAACAGCCTAAATGAACAATTAGACCTGGATCTCTGCATGTTCCTAAATAAATTCAGAAAATCCGTTACAGAGTTTTATTCTCCTAATAATGAATAAGCCTTTATTTAATTTTAATCTTGAGCTTTAATGAATTATCTCTTTGTGCAATATTATTATTTAACAAATTTTCTTAATGTTTTTTAATTTTAATTTTTAAAAAATTCAAAATTTGTAAGAGGATGCATAGCCTGTAAATTTTGTCTTAATATAGGGTCAAGTGGGGGAAAAAACGGCCATTGAAAATTTGAGGTAAAAAAAAGCCACTTGAATATTGGATTAATGACAGATCTTTAAAGTTCCGAAAAATTCATGATAATAGTTTGAAGCTTATATTTCGCAATGTCGTTAAGAAATTTTCATTTCCTCCTATATTCCCAGGTAAAAAAAAATTATTTCTTAAACATTCAGCTTTGTTTTGAAAAAGCAATTGTTGACACTTGTTTCAAAATTACGTTTTATTCGAAAAAAAAGCAAAACAGGTGAAAATATTACGGAACGTAAATAAACAATAATGACTGAGGAATCATTATGTGGTTCGAAATTTACAAATAACTGATTTTAGCACGAGTTATATAGCTTTAAAGTTGTGGGGTAAAAACGAGACACCATCACGGGTAAAAAAAAGCCATTCGATATATGGCACTTTGCATGTTCGGAAAAAATCGACGCCATATTGAGTGCAATGTTTTGGTTTTGTGAAAATTGTGAAAGATGACGAAAAAAGTGCTTTTGGGAAAGGTAAACGCTTTATTACGGCAAAATATCATTTCATAATAATATTATCTTGCCTTGTACCGCGAAAAAATTTTTCTAAAACTCGATGTGGTGTTAATTTCGCGGGTGTCCCGTTATTACCTCATGTTTGGCTCGTTTTTGCCCCACTTTGCGGGTAAAAAAAAGCCAGCATTTTTCGGAGATTTTGACTATATTCGGTTAAACAGACGCATATTTGCTTTTGAAACATAAGCTAGATATAAAATTAAAACTTCATACCGGAAAAAAAATTTTTTAAAAACATTAATTGCTACGTTATTCATAATTTTCAAAAATTGGCTTTTTTTTCCCCCACTTGACCCTACTGCTATGGTTTGTCTAATTTTTTTTTTTTTTAATGTGAAGAAAAAAAGATTGGACCGTACTGTTGCGTCAGATTCGTTTCTACAGCTGTGGCCTAAGCCACTGTTCTATTTTTTTTTGAGCTAAATGTTTGGTAAGGGAACGTTTAAGTATTACGTAAGACATTTTTTTAGGGGTTTTGGACCCCCTCCCCTCCCCCCTTCATAAGAATTAGTAAGATTTCTTTGCTTTCTTTGACTCCCCTATTATACAGTCAACCTCGGCTATAGTGGATTTCAAGGGACCGGCCAAATGTAGTCCACTATAACCGAGGTCCACTATATCCGAGGTCGAAAAAATTCGGTAGAAAAAAATGAAAAAAGTAAAATGAAGTGGTAATTGAAAAAAAGCGTGAATTATAATCGTATATTTAAGCACTTGCAACTTTAAAGAAAAAATTTGTAATTCGAGCCTGTTTTAAAAGTTGCAATACCATACTTTTTTGATATTTCCGCCTGAGTACCGCCATTTTTCAATTCGTTTAAAACTTTAATTTTTTCATCTAACGAAAATGCTTTTTTTTCGATATTTTAAGCTCAACTAACAAATAAAAGCAAAAAGAAAACATTTTTTGATTGTAATGCAACATGTTCATTCGTGAAAAAAGAAAAAAAATCTTTGAAAACGGTTGTTTATGCCGAAAAATTCACATTGAAATCAATAATATCTTTAAAAACCTGTCCACTATAACCGAGGTCTCGGTCCACTATAACCGAGGTAATTTAACATTGCAATATAGGGAATGGGACTGGGACCGGACGAGTTTGTCCACTATAACCGAAATTCCACTATAACCGAGGCCACTATAACCGAGGTTGACTGTATTTCGTAAGATTTTCGCGAACCCCCCTTCCTTTTTTTTAACTACAGTTTTAAATTGGAGTAATATTTTTCTTCAATTTAGATTTATAGTTCATACTCATATCCCTAAAGATGGCTACAATTGGCACAAAATGCCACCAAAAAAAAAATCTTTATTTCTTAAAAGTTTTTGAAAAAAATTTCAATTTTTCTACCTGAGACATTCGAAAAAAAATTAAAACAACTTAATTTTTTGAAATTAAAAAAAAATCTGAACAATAAGTGATGATGGAATTACCCCCCAAACTACCCCCCCCCCCCCCCAAGTAAGAAATCGTAAGAATTTCGAGTATCCCCTTTCGATCTTACGTAATACTTGAACGCTCCCTAATCGCAACAAAAATTATTTGCAATTAATTATCTAATCAGTGCCGGACTGACCCCAGTGAGGGTCTTGGGGAGGGCACTTGCCCCCCGTACAAAAAAGAGATGCATAAATTATATAAAAATCATGCAGAATTTATGTACAATATTCGACATAATATAAAAAATGCAAAAATTGGGATAAAAAACTTAACTTTTTTTATCGGAATTTTTTTTTCCCATCCTCCAGTATAATTATGCATAAAGCAGAAAAGAAGCATAATAGTTGCAAATTTCCCTGCATTATGTTAAAAAAAATTAAATACATAAATTATGCGAAAATTATGCATATCCAGATTTCATGCGTAAAAAAATTCTACATAAATTTTATACAAATTATGGTTATTTTGGCAATTAAAAAAAATTTGCATAAACATTTAAAAAATTATGCATATTAAAATTATTCTAAAAGTGATACAACAAGTGATACATTTTTTATAAAAATATTTTGCATTTATTTTGTAATATGTTGATTATTATTGTATTTAAATATGTTGATATTTATACACTTTTTGGGAGCGTTACAGTATTACCTAAGGCCGGAAGGGGGAGGGGGGGGAAGGGGTTCAAGAAATTATTTTGATTTCTTACATGGGGGAGTGGGGGTCGAGAATATCTTACGTAAGAATTTTTTTTATTATTATTTATTGTTCAAAAAAATTCGAATTGAATATAAAAAAAGACACTTCTCAAAAAAGAAAGAAAAAAAATTGTTACTCTAATTTTAAGGAAATCTTTTTTTTTTTTTCGGAATTCTAAAAGACATTTTAAAATTGGCGGTAAAGAAAAAAAAGGGGGGTAGGGTCAGCGAAAATCTTACTTAAGTTAAAGGAAGAGTCAAAGAAATCTTACCATATCTTAGGACAGGGGGAGGGGGTTGTAAAACCCGATAAAAAGTCTTACGTAATACTTGAACGCTCCTTTTCGTACGGTCACCTAAGAATTATTTGCTTTCATAAGATAAACGTAGCAAACAATAGCTTTTGCTCCCCCCCCCTCCCCCAAGCTGGGGCATATCTGTCCGTAGCAAGACCCGAGTCGAGCAGCCGATATGTCGTAATATTATTGAACTTATCTCAAATACATCTCTCCGCCATGAGGCCCATGTTAAATAAAAAAGATATGTCAAGACATTGCCACAGCTAACATATTTCTATAATCATAATCTCACAATATTCCTCCGTTATGTTATGGTATGTTATGATATGTTCAGAACATGTTCTGAATCTGTCACGAGCTTTAAGTGAAATGTCACCGGTCGTCCATGAACTACGTCAGCATGTTTAGGGGAGGAGGGGGTCAAAAATATCATCTTACATGCTTACGTAATTAATGGACGACCCCTTATGACTTGTCGCAACATTAGCACAGGTGATATTTGGCGACATATTCGGCTGCTCCACTCGGGAGACTCCTGTGCCACTATATTAATATTAAAAAAATATTATATTAATCTTATGTTATATTAATCTTATATTAATATTATTTAAATATTATATTACTATATATGCCTCTAATATATTTAATATTTTTCTTTTTCTTTTCAGGTAAGTTTTCATGCAGATTAAAAGTTTCCAAAAAAAAGATGTTCGCTCCCTCTGGCCATCAGGTCACCCTCCCTCCTTGCTTCAGGGGCTATTTGCAGGAAACATCAAAAATTAAAGCACGGCGGAAAAGAATTTAAATAGACCAATTCTCGAACACCTGAACGTTTAAAAAAGAATCGACCGAAATTAAAAAGGTACGAACCATGTGTATAAAAAAAAGTAAAAAAATTAAACAAACACAAAAAAAAATACGGCAAGGCTATGTTAATTTTAGATATAATCATCTATTTAACACATCATATGTTAATGTCTACTTGGAATGTCATGGTTGGTGAGATTTAAAAGAAAAAAAAACGTAACATCTAATTTACAATAATGAACCTTTATTTAAGCAACACACCTTTCTCTCTTATCTAAGGGAAATGTAATAATAATAACAAAAAGATGAAAAAGAAGGGGAAAAGAAAAAGAAATCAAGTGATTGACCAGTTGAAAATGACGAAACGCAAATCTCTGGAAAAAAAAAAAAAAAACAAGAGTGAAATTAATGAAGCGGGTTGTGCGATGTAGGTACATCTGCTCGCCAGGCACGTGGAACCGGTTCCAGCGCGCCATTTGTCCGAGTGACGCGACTCCATGTGCACGCACTGATCGAACCTGGTGTGCCTATCCGCCAACTCTTTTTATAGTTTTACGGTGGATTTCCTTTCATTTGTTTTTAAAATATTAAATCGCGTCGGGGTTCGTTTGTTTTTCCGTCGGTTTTTTTTTGTTTCTAGTTGTCCGCGTTATTTGTTTGTTTACTTTTTCTTTTTTTTTCCGACGCGTGAAAAACTGTTAAGTAGTATAGAGAAAAAAACACGTATCAACCGCAGAAGTGCCAAAGGAAGGAACAAAAGATAAAAATAAAGGAAGTAAAAAAAAAAAAAAGAAAAAGGTTTTTTTTTTTCTTTTTACAATTTTTTTTTGTTTTGTAAAAGTGTCATTTTGTTTACAACTGAAAAGTGGTTTTCGTATTCTTTGAAGTGCTCGAAGCGGACATTGAATCGGGAACCCCTCCCCTCCTTCTTCTCTCCGCCATTAACAAAAAAAAAGGGAGAAGGAAAAAAAAAAAAAGATTTATTCCGAACGACATGAACCCTATGCTTCTATTTACACTCAACGATATACAGATATTGACTTTGCATTTAGGAACAAACAATTTGTATTGTTTTGTTTAAATATTATATATTGTTTGAAACTGCCTTTCCGGCATGGACATATTAAACAAAACGAAAAGGAGAAAAAAAAATTAGACATTGAAACGATAACCGAAGGAAAAAGATACGATTATGGCTAATGTAAACGGTAATGAATCACTTGAAAAATATGAGTGAAAAGAGGGCGTTTCTGATTCGGGATCCGTGATTTGTAAGCAAGATGAGTCAAGATGGAAGTTACGGACAGGGTTACGATGCCGCAGATCCTTTAATTTCGGTTCGAATTATCTCGACATTGTAAATCACGCTATCTTGATATCTCATTAATAAATTTTATTTTTTTTGCCGAAAAACGATGCAACGCGAAATCGCCTCCGACGCTATAGACGAAGAGGCTAACATAAGCGAGGCCTCTTCTTCGACTGATAAATCCGCCGGGAAAACCGGCGATCTAACTCATCCTTCGATAACCGATCTATCGAAATTACACGAAAGTCTGTTACAAAGATCTCTTCAAAGCATGGCGATCTCCTTGCAAAGCGCCATCGTGACTTCACTTCAGCAAGCCGCGCTCCTTCCTCCTCGGAGCCCGGCCGCCGCTGCTCTCAACCTTCAGGCGTTGGAATCTTACGTCGCTCTTCAAAGACTGACGGGAGCTTCGAGATCCAACGAAACCAGCGCCACGACGCTCAATTTCCAAGCGTTGGAATCGTATTTGGCGTTGCAAAGGCTCGCGGGTTCGCAGAGAGTCGTCGCAACGATTTCCCCGCCGGTGAGCGTTTCCTCCGTGAACAATTCCCCGCGTGAAAACGGGATGGATAAGGAAGTTTTAAGCGATAGCCTGAGTCTTTTGGACGAGACGGAGGAGGAATTGGCTGCGGCGGTTGCAAGCACGATGGATTTACCCGCGTTCCCCGGAGACGCTTGTCCCAATCAAACCGCATGTCCTCAACCCGCCAGCAGCCCGGCGGTAACGTCGACGTCGACGGCTTCGCATTCTTCCGTTTCCTCCCGTGTGTCCAAGCCGTCCTCCACAACGAGACCAAAGAAACAATTTATTTGTAAATTTTGCAATAGACAGTTTACCAAATCTTACAATTTGTTGATACACGAAAGGACTCATACAGATGAACGACCCTATTCCTGCGATATTTGCAACAAAGCTTTTAGGCGACAGGATCATTTAAGAGATCACAGGTATGTGATGATTTTTATTTTTTATTTGTTTATAATTTTTTTTTTCTTCTCTTTCTCTGTTCTCTTTATATTTTTTTTGTTTAAATAATGCAGTTGCTTACGGGCAGACGAAAAAGATTAGTGAGTCAATCGTGTTCTCTCGCGGATGGAAAAATCTCGAGAATCCATGTTTTGATTTGAATCTTTTATTTATTTTATATTATGAAAGTGTTAAAGTTTGTGATGGCTTTACCTGTTTTTATTTTTTATTTCTTTACAAGTTGGATCGTGTCCGTTGTAATATATCAGACCGGTTACCGTCTCCTCTTTCTACTATTGCGCAAGTAAATCTCTTTATTTTGGGGATTTCGGGCTCCTATAAGACTACAAGTTGTGACATGACTATATTAAGAAAGTTTCATTTCGACAGCCAACCTGATAATTTTAGGAAATAAATCCGAACACGTAAAGGTTCCCGTTCGTTGACAAATCGTGCGTTTTGTGCTGGCGTAGAAAACTGAACTGAACTTTCGTATATATTATTGCATATTTTAATTGCGTATTTCTAGCATCCCTTTCACTAAATGGATTGCCATGGGAAAGGAATCCAAATATGTCTGCGTCAATGTCCGCTTGTTTGTTTAATAAGTAAACGTTGACAGGGGATCCTTCAAATACGCATTTTAAAGTGCAGTTACAATGCACTTCAAAATGCCCAGAAATATACGCAAAATTAACGTAGTTTCATACGCAAGTATATATTTTGGTATTGCCAACGAACGGGAACCTTTAGCGTTCCAAATATGCGTGTTAAGTTGCGTCAATAACTGTTCAATTTTCTGAGTCTTTAGCCTGCGCATTCATGAGATCTCTTTCACTAAAGGCGCAGCATGAGAAAGGTTCATTGGCAATGCGTGTGTTTTATGCTCGCGTAGAAAACTGCGCTAAACCTCCCTATAGTTCTGTGCATTTAACTGCGTATTTCTAGGATCCTTTTCATTTAATGGGTTGTTATGGGAAAGGAATCAAAATATGTCTGCATCAATGTCCGCTTGTTTTTTAATAAGTAAACAATGACAGGGAATCTTCAAAATACGCATTTAAAAGTGCAGTTACATACCCAGGAATATACGAAAAATTAACGGAGTTTCATACGCACGTATAAACTTTGGTATTGCCAACGAACGTATACCTTTAACGATCCCAATGCGCGCGTTAAGTTGCGTCAAAAACTGCATATTTTTCTGAGTCTTTAGCCTGCGCATTCATGGGATCCCTTTCGCTCAAGGTGCAGTATGAGCGTGTAAAGGTTTTCGTTCATTGGCAATGCGTGCGTTTTGTGCTCATGCTTGTAAGCTAGTTTAGAAACTTTTAGTAGAGTAGAGAAAGTTTAGAAACTTTTAGTAGAGTAGAGAAAGTTTAGAAACTTGCGTATATTTTTGCGCTTTTGACTGCGCTTTTTATTGCTTATTTTTAGGATCTCTGTCACTGTTTACTTATTTCAATAAACAATAGCAATTAGATTCCTTCCATGGCAACCTATGTAGCGGCAGGGATCCTGACGAACTAAACGGCTTTACCAAGCTTGAAATTTTATTGCCACACCGCAGGTGCGTCTCCATCCGGTCCTTTCTTGCGCCGCCGCTCTCCAGTCCGGCATTCCCAATCGGCCAGCATCCATGGACACATTGTCTTTCCACCGAATACGGAGTCTCCGCTGTGGGCTAGGGCTGATTGGTCGATTGTCTAGGACATTCCTGATGGCCCGCCGACTTTCCTGGCGCGCGTGCTATGTGTCCCGCCCACTAAAGCCTTTTAGACTTTATCACATAATAAGAGACTGTTCAGTGGGCCGTCGGATCTACCCGTTAGTGAATGCTAAGCTTTCATCCATACATGAGTTTAACATATGCGGAAAAAATCGATCGTGGCAGTAGATTGGTCTACTACCACGTCTGATGCTTACTCTTTTTTTTGTAACTTTCCCTGAAAAGGGGAATCGACCTATCACACATGTCTGGGTTGGCCATGTTTGTTTATAAGCTAAACATAAACAAATATGGCCATGCCAGAGATGTGCGATAGGTCGATTCCCCTTTTCGGGGCAGATATATGTATACACGTATATTTTTAACTCGTCTGCTAATCAAACAGACATCCTTACCCCAGGAGGCTCTGTACTGTACTTCTTCTGCTATATTGTTTTGGCGGTGTTTTCAGATTTATCACTGTATTTTTTTTTTTTAATTCTTGCTTATCGCAGGTCTTTGGTCTTTTCGTCAATTAACTGCGTAACAAAGGTCTGTTTTTTCTCCTTTTCTGGAGTACGAAAACTAGCTCGTACAGTGAGGTTAAGATGATTGCATTTGTAAGTTCCTGCCATCCCCGCCAGAGGGGAAGAGTGTCGGTGCTGTCACCCATCCAGAAGCTGGCCCGCATCAATGCTCCTTAACTTCACTGGTAACCAAACCGCTACATAGACAAGTCACCACTCCGACCCCCTCTCTTAAATCCTCAGTAAAGTACGCAGAAATATACTCCAGTTTAGCCCGAACAACCAACGATCGGGAAATCTTAAACATGCGCATGTATGTGTGCTTTCAGTTGCTCATTCGTAGGATCTCTCTCGTTAATCAAAATAATTTGTTAATTTAAATAAAACAAACAGTTAAAAACGCAGGAAAATACGCAGTTTTCAATAAATTTTTCCACTTGTGTATTGCGAACGAAAGGAAGCCTTGAATCGATTCGAAAAAGCAGAAACTATCATTTGATTTTATATGAGAATTTTAAGAAGAAATTTTGCCCCAGACGGAGAATTGATCCGTGGTATCCTTTCATAGAGAGTAAATTACTCTCCCAAAGGTAAAATTTTCCTTGAATTTCTTCTAAAAAAATTTTGCGCACTTTTGCGAACTCGGTCCACGTAACTCTATGTGTAACTCTTTTTATTATGTAAACATTATTTATTTTAAATCTGCACATGTTGCTATGACAATTTTTGTTAATTGCGTACAGTTTAGAAATAAAAGTATGTGAACTGTTTTTTTACATACAAAATGTGTAAAAAAAAAACAACATAAAATTAAAAGGGCACCTGCGATTTTGCGGCATGACGTGTTTCGATTTGAATAAACAATCAATCCTTGGTTCTAATTTTGGGAATTGAAAGTGCGACTTACTTTTTTTGATTCACACCTATTGTTTTAAATCCGAAGTGACATGATATGTCGGTTGCCATATTTGACGTGTACAGGTGATCAGTCATAAAAAAAATATTATGACTTTTATCAATATTTGTTTTATAGTAAAAACTTTTCACTTGGTTTTTTTTTGTGTTTGGCATATCCTCGATTTTTTTTATTTTTTTTTTTATTGAAATTGTGCGATGACGTGTTGCTCTTTATTGCAGTAAGATAAAAATATATATATCTTAGTCTATGTTCCTCTATACATTTTTATCGCTTTTAGGAAAAGGGAAATTCGATGAAATGCGTTTATGATTTTTTATGAGTTTTTGATCTTTTTTAGAAGCAAAAAAAAAAAAATTATATGGAAGGAGCAGGACAATTAAGAGCAGCTGAGATCGAATTCAGAGGTAGCGGAGGGAAAAAAAATGAACTTTGCATAAGACACAGTTATCTGCAAACGCCTTTTTCCAATGATTTTTGCCCTAAAAAAAACCGTTTCTGTGAAGATTTTTTATTCCGTTGGTTAACTTTCTCTTGAATAATTTTTTGCGCTTATGGAAATGAAGTGGTCGATCGTTTCCTGGTCTTCGTTGCAAGAGCTGTCAGTTTAATTCATACGGAATTTTTGTAATTTTTTAGATATTTATAAAGTCTGGTGAATTGAAATTAGAAAAACAAAATCTGGATTTCCTACCGCTTTCATTATTAAAAAAAAAAAAAATCCTAATCCATTTTTGCTTAAAAAAAAAATTTTAATCAATTTTTCCAAAAAACAAAAAAAAAAAAAAAAGATTCCTAAAAAATATTCCTATAATCCAATCCATTTTTCCAAAAAAAAAAGAAATTCCTAGTCCATTTGTTCGAAAAATTTTGGCTCCTAAAATTGTTTTCTTAACTATTTTTTTCTAATTTCTATTTTCCCTAGACTTTTTTGATTCCTAAAATAAAATTTATTAAAATCCTACAGGGATGTAAAAAATTAGAAAAATATTCATTTTAGGAAATTTTATTTTATGAATCAAAAAATTTCATGAAAAAAAAAAATGGTTAGGAAAAAAATTTTAGGAACCAAAATTTTTATGAAAAATTGATAAGGAATTTATTTTTTTTAGGGAAAACGGATTAGAAAATTCATAAGTTAAGCATAAGCGGAAATATCTAATCGTGGCAGTAGACAGGTGACTATTGCGTACTCTTAAAAGTATACTCGGTCAGTTTTCGGCCGACCGACCGAGTGCAAATTTTTTGGCCGACCGACCGAGAGAAAATTTTCCATAGTAAAAAAATTATTTTTTTCTCCTGTGTTTATTTTCCTACAAAAATATATTATTTTTTTTTCATTCGTTGCCAGCAGGGCTGCTGTTCCGACTCCGATTCCGATGCGAATTCCCAAAATTCTGCAATATTTTCCGGGCCGATTCTGACTCCGATTTCGATTTCGACTTCGACTTCAGAACAAAAATTTAAGTGTCCGATTCTGATTCCAATTAGAAAATATTTCAGTGGTAGTGCATCCGTTTCTGATTCCGATATTTCCCGAAATGTACTAATCGTAAAAAGCTTTTATTAATATTTTTCAGCTCAGTTTGAATCAAAATTACTTTTCGATGCCGATTAAGATTCCGATTCTGACCAAATTTTGAGCTAGATTCCGATTTCGATTCCGATTCGATTCCGACTGCTTGAAAAAAATTTAGGGTTCCGATTCCGATTCCATTTAACTTTCGAACCAATCGATTCCGATAGCGATTCTAACTCCGCTAAAATTGAAACGATACCGCAGCCCTGATTACCGGAAGTTCAAATGACAAAAATTTTTGAATTTGAAAAAAAAAAAAAAAAAAACTCATTTCATAAAAATATTTTTACTTTTTTCTTCATTTTAAGAAAAAAAAATTATTTTTGTAACAGGGGCCGTTTATAATTTACATTTGCATTATTTTGTACATTTTTGACCCCCTCCCCCCTTAATTTTTTTAAAATTAACATTAAACATATTAAAAAATCTGAAATTCTTCGGTAGTTAAACTTGGCAAAGAAAAGGTTTTTTTTTTTTTTTTTTTTTGAACTTAGAGCAAATGCACGGGTAAAATTGAAAGTTTTGTTTTAAAAGTGAGTTAGGCTACATAATTCAAAAAATTTAAATTTTTTTCATTTTTGCACGTTTATCACATGAGACAAATGCTAACGCTAGATAAAAAAAAACCCTCTTCCCCCCAACGTAATTTATGGGAGGCCCCAAAGTAAAACCGCTTTTCTTGCCTTTCGAAAAGGCGCACCGGGAAAATCCCGGTAGATCGGGGCACCAGTCCGTCTCTGATAGTTCGTTACACATTCCTCGAATAGCGGCCACCCACGCGTGAAAAGAAAGTGATGAGTAACATTAAAAATAAATATTTCCGAAACGGATCAATTATGAGGTGCAAGCCAAGGTACATTTCAATTAACAAACCCCTCCGAGATGGTTGTAATTAATTTCAACTTTTTTTTTTCTTTTTTTTAATCTTTTTAATTTCAATAATAGGGTTTACTATTCATCGTTAAACAAGGGCAGCTACCGAGATACCGACAAGGATAATTATTATCGTGAAGTAAAGCCTCAAGTCGTGCCCGTTGGTGATTACTTATTACACCGAAACCATTCATTACTCGATAAAACTATGATTTTCATTTCCAATTTTCTAATACGAAAAGGCGATGAAAAAAAAAAAAAAACAGAAAGAACATGCCGCCTTGTAAATCAGTTCCGGTTTTTATACAATCGAATGGGGGAGCCGAAAAAATTTTTTTTGAAGAAATCATCAAGAATATTTTTTTTTTTCGTTCCTTTTCCCTAGGACCGTTCTGTTTGGACAAGGAAACAAGTTATGAATCACAAATGCAAACATCCACGATAGTTCTTTAAAGAAGTGTCACTTTTCCTTCTTCCGAAGTCTTCCAAGAAAAGATTATTGATTTGATAAACATAAGTTGGTTTTTTTTTTTTTTTTTTATAAGAGAAAATCCGCGGCGGTTATCAAAGGGAATTGACGCGAACAGTTTCAGGTGGTTTTAATTTGGACGTTGTTTATTTTCGATCATGCGCTTTCACGAGAAACAAAAGAGTTTGTGTATATTATTCTTCGAAAAACGTGATTATCGTTTTGACATGTTCTTACAGGTCGTTTCTGAGGATCGGGCCTTATCAACAACGGTTTTGAATTGAAGAAGAGAGTACATAAAAAACATCTGTCAGCTTCCAATTTCGCGAAACGGAATTTTTTTTTTCGAGGATGCCCAAATACAAGAAACGAGTCTTTGTTTTTTCCATTACCAAATACGTATAATTCTTAATCACTTCTACATTTTTTTGAGTGACATAACGGACCGTCGGTCGGAGGAATATCATCGGTGTACCGAAAAGAGATGCTAGTGTAAAAGGTGAAGTCGGATTTGGAATGAACTTGTCTCTGAAGTTAATTTGTTGGGATAAGTTGGTGGTGTGCGTATTTTTTTTTCCGCCATTACTACCATGGTAAAAATTTATTCCCTAACATTACTGATCCGGCTTTGATTCAAGTTGAAAAACCTGACTGAAATGTAACTGTTTTCAATCTAGATCAACAATATCGATCTTGGATCAGTATTGGATCCAATTTCCAACCAAATCCAACTCGAATCCAGCCTGAAACCTGTTACATTTCAGTCAGATTTTCCATTATCGGCTAGTCTGGCCAAATTTTTACCAGGGTAATAAGAACCTTGCAAGTAATGACGCGAGCTTCATTGCTGGACAATTTTTGAGAATAGTTTCGGGGTAGAGGGTTCCGAATTTCAAATTCTGTACCTCAGTGCAGCACTACACCAAGTCCATTCAAGAGTTGCAACTTCTTATTTGAAACCTGACTTCACAAAGCATATACAAGCGCTGCCAACTCAAATTAATGTCTTCTGCGAGTTAACTTTTCTGTTGTCAACAAAATAAACTTGCTACGAGAAGCACGGTCGTATAGACAGGTCCAGAAACTCCTATCCCTTATACATTGGAGACCATGTCCCGCTTAACTATGCCAAAATTAGTTCCTCCTTTCTACCACAGTGAGCGCTACTTGTTAGAGACGCGCTTTTTGATTGGTCGTTAGTATTGTAAACAATGCTGGCGGCTACTTTCTCTTGTTGTTCGAAACGAGAGTCCCAGTGGGAGTCGGAAGACACGTTAGACACGTTAAACGTTAGACATGTTGCTGGTCTCTAGATCGCAGCGCCGCCAGTGGCCAATTTTAGAACTAATTTTGGCGTAGTTAAGCGGGACATGATCGGCATAGGAAGTTTCCGGACCTGTCTATACGACCGTGACCAGAAGGCATAAAATCAGCACTGCCAACCGTTGAGCCTGTATACCTTTTGTTTTGTAAAGTCGGGTTTGAAATTAGAAGTTGCAGTCCTTGGATGGACTTGGTGCAGTTCTGCACTGAATTACAGAATTATTTTTCCGAAAATTCGGATTCTTTATACCCGTACTGCGGTTTTGGTAGACCTCTGATCGAAAAACTAACCACATTTTTGAGAATCATTTAAATAGTCGATAAAGCACTTTGATCGGTTCCCCGATCTCATTTTTTTTTATTATTATCGTGAATTTGAAAGTATTTATTGTTATAATTTAAGGGTCTTATGTATCTTATGATATCATTTATTTTGTTGTTTGAATTATGCTCTTCTTCTTGAGGAATCAATTATGCCTTCATTCAGTCCGTTTATATATTTGCGTCAGGGATGATTGTTTTAAAACAAATTGGTTTAAAATACCGTGTTTTAAAACGTTTTAAAACATTTGAATAAAAAACACCGTTTTAAAACACTAACGTTTTAAAACACTGTTTTAAACACCGTATTTTATTAAGTGAATATAATACGTTTTAAAATGCATTTTTAAGAGGCCCGAGCCCGCAATTTGACTGAAAATTTCCTGTCGCGCACGACTCATTTTATACAATCTATGGTATGGACCATACCATATATTGTATGAGCCGCTCATATTCATAATGGTTGCTTAATCGATGGCAGGGATGATTGTTTTAAAACAAATTGGTTTAAAACACGGTATTTTAAAATGTTTTAAAACATTTGAATAAAAAACACCGTTTTAAAAATTTGAATAAAAATAGAAACAAATTTTAACATTTTAAACGTGTTTTAAAACATGTTTTAAAACGTTTTAAAACCAGGCCGAATAAAAGACGTTTTAAAACGTTTTAAAACATGGGAAAATAATATAAAACGTTTTAAACTGTTTCTTATTAAAAAATGTTTTAAACAGCAACCCCGATTTGCGTTGTCCACTCAAATTACTTTGCTACCAAAGGGGTAGCAAATTCTGGCGCCCGAACAGGGACTTTTTCTTTTAAGAATGTGTGTATTGTTATTGTTGGTAAAAAGCAATAGAAATCGACCCAAAAAATCCAATTAAAAATAATTGATTTGAAAAAATCGGTTAATCGATTTTTCGACTTTTTTAAAAAATCGCCCACCCCTAGCGCCCTCGAAAAATCCCAGTCCGTGCCTGTAAGGAACTCAGATTTTTGTTTGCTTAAGTTTGCGTGGAAATGAAAACCTTGGAAGGCTTGTATCCTTTTTTTTTCTGCTCTTGTGTGTTTGGAGTAGATAAGGTGTGATTACGGGCGATGCTAAAAGTTACAGGTCAACTTTCAACCTTGAACGTCTCTTATAATTAAATAAGCCAATGAGTTTGATTTTTTTTTTTTTTTTTTTTTTTTTTTTTTTTCTCTCCTCTTTAGCCTCGACATGAAACGAGTTTTGAAGTTCTACATAATTTTTATACCGGGTGATTTTGCACTCTACTGAAATGCAAAACGTCGGAAAGATGCAGATCTTGAAAGGTCAAAGAATGATGATTCTAATCGAGTAAGTTTTACGGGACAAGACCGATCCGTAATGATGTTCGAAAGGACTTGTTATAAATGATTTATGAAATTATACCTATCAGAATATTGTACTTTCGATTTTTTTTTTTTCCTCTTCTCCTCTCGTCTCTATAATAACAATGGCGATAATAGTCTGCATCGTTCTTTGCCCTTTTAATATCTTTTAATTTTTACAAGGCTGTGAACTCGATGGATTTAAAGATCAGGTTTCTTTCGGCATATCATTATCAAGTTTGTTTGAAAAATTAACGGTAGGTTCAAGTTTTTCCCTTTTAAAAGCTATTGTCAGAACCGATTTTGTGGAGAGTTTTAGGTAATGAGATGATGGATTTGATTAATGGAAGTTTAAAGACACGTGTAACACGATTTTCGCTGCTGGCCCGAGCCAACAAAGGAATTAGTCAATTTGTTACGGGGACAAAATTTTGTTGGATTTACTGTTTTTAAAAAAATTATTTATGCGAAGTGGTTTTTAGGTTGAAAGGTTACCAGGGAGAAGGTACTGTAATTTTGATCGTTTGGCGTAAGGTTCACATTTAGGGATTTTTTTGTTTTGGAAATGAATGAGCTCCCTTGATTTCGTTCGCTAAAAATTTAGTAAAAAGTCGGATATACACTTTGAGTCTTAACAACTCATCATCAATGACCTAAAAAGAGAAGATTATATGATGGTAAGACAGTAACAAAATTTTAACAAAATGTTTCAGCGATTGGGAACACTCATATGACGCCTATGTTTAGCTTGTGGGTGTTTCCAATCACTGAAATTTTGTGAAGTGTCCGGTAAAAACGACCTTGACCTACACTCTTTGAAGCATATTAAAATCCTAAAAAGGGGAAAACAAAAACATAACGAATATCTATTGATAGTGACGTAGTATTAATTTTGTACCTCAATGCAGAACTGAACCAAGTCCATTCAAGGATTGCAACTTCTTATTTCAAACCCGACTTTGCAAAAGGTATACAGGCTCAACGATTGGCAGTACTGATTTTATGCCTTCCTTCCGCTAGCAAGTTTATTTTGTTAACAAAGGTTGAGTTGGCAACGCTTGTATATGCTTTGTAAAATTGGGTTTGAAGTAAGAAGGAAGTTGCAATCCTTGAATGGACTTGGTTCAGTTCTGCACTAAAGCACAGTGGGCCAACTCTCAAAAAATTTGGGACAAAAATCTAATTTGTACGCATTTATACATTTTCAAGGGTGCTGATTAGTTTTGCAATTCAAGATGGCGGATCCAATATGGCAGTCTCAAAAACTAGATTTTCATTATTTTTTCCCGAAATTCAATATTTCTATACGTTTACAAAGTCACCGATTTTGAATTCGGCATCGGCTTTATGAAATTCAAAATGGTGGATCCAAAATAACAGATATAAAAGACAAATTTTTATATATTTTTCACAAAAGTCTGACTTAATGATTTTAAACGTATTCTCTACGATTTAAAACAGTTTCATTGGTAACGATTAACCACAATTTTTTAATCGTCATCACTAATTTCACTCTCCGTCACTTCACTATAATCGTCATCGTTGCTCTATCATTCTTATCTTCTGCTTCTTTCCTTGCGATTGTTCCCGTTCCATGTAAAGTTGGCATTAGAAGATCTAAAACATCTTTATCAAAAGGAAGATTTTTTTTTTCTGTATTTTCCGAATTTCTATTTTTTGTCGATCTTAATTCTGTACCTCATGAGGTACAGAATTAAATCCTGTGCCTCATGTACAGAATTAAGATTGACAAAACCACTATACAATGAAAAACACCTTTCAGAAATTACGATACTGAATAAAAATAAATGTATATATTGATCCTTCGACGGATATATATGGACTCATGGATTTTAATGCGCAGGCGCCCATGGGTCCATATATGGACCCATCAGTTTTGCAACCCTGCAAAGCTTTAATTTTCTTAAAAAATCTTAAAAACCATGCAACTGGGGTATTTCGACCTGCTGAAACCAAATATGAAGTCAGAATTTTGAAAAAACCAAAATTCAAGATGGCGGATAGTTGGTAAAATCTAAATTAAAATACTACAGATTTTTCGTATTCTAATTTTGTAAACGCTTTATTTATTGCTCTTTTTATTCCTATGAACTTTAAATGCAAGTAAATAACGGAAGAGCAGTCGTTTATGCAATATTTAATTAGAATTTTTCTCCTATGTTTAGCTTATGAGCAAAACAGCCTTTTCTGTGTAGAGACGTTTATTTAAGCTAAAAAATATTAAAAACTAAATATTTTAAGGGTTTTTCGAACTGCTAATTCTGAATTTGAAGTCTAAAAAAATTTAAATTAAAGATGGCGGACTATTCACTTTTAAAATTTTCAGTTTTCTTAATTTTTATTACTTGAAAAATAATCGATTTTTGAAAAGTTAAGTCAAGCTCATTTTCCGGGAGGTAGTTAATTTAAGACAAGTTGATTTTTTAGGGGGCCACCGCCCCTACGTATCCCCTACGTAAAATCCTATGTCAGATTTGAAATCAGGGTGCCGGAAAACATATAAATCGATATCCATATGTTATTTTTACGATAATTTAAAAAAGATTGTTTTCTGGGGGGCCACTAGTGCCCCTCACGTAAAAACTAGCTTCAGATTTTTCGCAATTTTTTTTATATCGTTATTTTCTCACAATGGTGCCTAATTTTCTAGGTCATTTTTGCATTATACGGCTCAAATGACATATTGGTTTCGTTCAGTTACTAACAACCTGAGTTTGAACCCTCAGTTGTGTCCCTCCGGTCTCAAAAACGCTATGTCGTGGATAAACCCCTTTCGAATTGTAGCGGAATTTGAGAACATAGATTTTTTTTTTTTTTTGGGATCCACCCTACCGTCTGGCGATCTTTAAAAATCAGGGGTCCGAAGCCGGTGCCGGTGCCGGCGCCAATGCCAACCGCGGCCGGCTAAAAACTCTGATCGGTGTCGAAGCTGGTACCAGTGCTAGATAATTTTTTTTAAAATTGGTGCCAATGCCGATGCTGGCACCGGTCTTGTAATTATGACCGGACCCGATGTCAATGCTGAATATAATTGAGAAAGGCCTAGAGTTTTGATCATATTAAGCGACCGATTGTATTAACTGGCACTACAATAAGCGGCGGTTGCTGTAACGATTTTTTTTTTTTTTTTAAATTCTCCAACAAACTGACAAAGTTGATGGTGGTGCTGGCACTTGTGCTGCAATCGGCTCCGGCACCAGCACCTGCACCAGTAGCAAAAATTTTGCTATTCCGGTGACGACGCTGGCGCCAGCTCCTGCACTTTGGATATTTCGGCGCTGATGCCGGCGTCGGCTCCAACCAATTTTTACTGGCTTAGGACACCTATTAAAAATTCTTCGGTTGTGAGAGGTCTTCTATACTTTTAATAAATATCTATCTTTTAAATACTGTTCTCTGTTTTGCATGCGCGGAGCAAAACTCATCAGGAACGTCCAGAAAGAATGCTCATTGATAAAGATTAACCATCGCGGACAAATCTTCACGGGGAACGTCATGTTCCGTTACTCCGGTGATGTTGCCATGTTCAGGCGTTGTAGGAATCACCTTGTAACTTTTTTTTTCTCTCTCTTACCTCTTGATGTAGCAGAAACAAAAGGCATAAATCACTTGTTAAGACTTGTTCGGAATAACGCCTCGTGACGTTTTAGGTAAAATAATTTTGTACTTCACAGGGCCAAAAAAAAGAATGAAAGAAAATAAAAATTTCCGATGAGGCAAAGGATTTAAAAAAAAAAAAAATCCACTACGACATGAGTAATTTAACCGAATGATGACGTCGATAAACAGATATTTTTGATTGAAACACGATGAGTGGTTTTTAATATGCGAGGTACAGCTTTATAGTCGAAGGCGAGGTGATATCAAAAGACTGGTAAGAGTCATAGCACACGGGGCTTTTAATTGAAGGTATGGTTCCGCATCTCAATGCGCACATATATTGCCTCCAGTTGATTACATTCATTTTACGTATTGTTTTTCCTCTTGTAAAATCAATGAAGACGTTTTCATTCAAACATTTTAAAAAGTGTTGACCCGACTTAGGTATGTGGTCCACATTAGTCTTTTTCTAACCTTTTACCCTCTTTCAAAGCGCATAATTAAATTTCTTTTGTTTTTTTCTTTTTTTTTTTTTTTAAAGAGGATAATCAACTCCAAAGGTTAAAAACAATCCGGTTATAAATATATACCTATACAAAAGCTGAGGTCGGATTCGGCCAAACGGGGGGAACTTACTTAAAAATTTCTTCAATTTTTTTTTTTTTTTTTTTTTTTTTTTTTTTTTTTTTTTGACGTAGGACTACGTCTTGGGGCTCGGTATTTCAAAATCGTCTAAATCACCCTTTTTGCTTATAACAGTCTGCATGGATCCTTTATGGTAATCCTACCATAAAGGATCCATGCAGACTGTTATAAGCAAAAACCCCCCTAACGGTGTACATAACTCGATATTTTGTGTCTGTGAATCGGGGTGCAATTTCGGGGTGCACGTTTATACAATTGGGAAATTTCTTGAGATTTATGTGTCGAGATCCGCTACTCGCCCTCCTCTCGATCCAGCCAAATTTTTTGAGCATATCCGTTACGTCTTCTCCATTCAGGCTTTTGCGTTACGAGGCTAAACAATTTTTTAAACAGAGGAGCTAAAAAATGTTTGAAAAACTAATAAAAAATTTTTAAATGTTTAAATTTTTTTAAATCTTAAAAATAATTTAAGCCTCCTTACGAGTGACGCGGTCCGCGGCCGAACAATGTTTGAAAATTATCTGCGTAACAAATAAATTAAAAAAAAATTAAACACAACTTAAAGGATTTTTTAAAATTTAAAAATCATTTTTGAAGGTTTAAAGCAGATAATTTTCAAATATTGCTCGGCCGCGTAACGCGTCACTCGTAACGCGGCTTATTTTTTAGATTTTTAAAGCCTTTAAAGCTTTTAAAAAATTTTTATTAGTCTCTCAAACATTTTTTAGCTCCTTTGTTTAAAAAATTTTTTAGCCTCGTAACGCGTAACTCGCATTTCTTAAACGTAATTTTCATAATTATCGCGTTTTTAATTCGTATAAAATTATTAACCTGCGTTTAAATCTTTTAAAATTTAAAAAATTTTAAGATTTAAACGCAGCTTAAATAATTTTCTAAAATTTAAAAATTTTTAAAACATTGTTCGGCCGCGTAACGCGTGACTCATAGCGCGGCTTATTTTTTAGATTTTTAAAGCCTTTAAAGCTTTTAAAAAATTTTTTATTAGTCTCTCAAACATTTTTTAGCTCCTTTGTTTAAAAAATTTTTTAGCCTCGTAACGCGTAACTCGCATTTCTTAAACGTATTTTCATAATTATCGCGTTTTTAATTCGTATAAAATTATTTAACCTGCGTTTAAATCTTTTAAAATTTTAAAAAATTTTAAGATTTAAACGCAGCTTAAATAATTTTCTAAAATTTAAAAATTTTTAAAACATTGTTCGGCCGCGTAACGCGTGACTCATAGCGCGGCTTATTTTTTAGATTTTAAAAAATTTAAAGCTTTAAAAAAATTTTTTATTAGTCTTTCTAACATTTTTTAGCTCCTCTGTTTAAAAAATTGTTGAGCGTCGTAACGCGTAACTCGCGTTTTTTAAACGTAATTTTCGTAATTCTAGCACTTTTTAATTCGTCATTTTTTAAAATTTAAAAAATTTCATTTAAAAACTCGTTCGGCCGCGTAGGAGTGACGCGTTACGCGGCCGAACAATGTTTAAAAATTATCTGCGTAACAAATAAATTTAAAAAAATTTAAACCTTTAAAAATTGTTTAACCGTGTAGTGCATTACGCGGCCAATTCACCCCCCTCCGCGATAAAAATTATCCAAGGCTTCATCACGATGCTAGTCTGACTTGCACAATCTTTTTTAATTTTCGCCCTTTTTTTAAATATCTTTTTTTTTAATATTTAAATTAGACCACGTGAACAACTACAAAAATTTTAAATAAAATGTTCACTGCATTTTTTATTTTTTTTCCTTTTTTCTTTAGCTAAGGATATGAGCTAAAGCAATGTTTTAGTATTAAAATTTTAACTTTGAAGACTTTAGTTAAAATTTTGACTACTCCCTCTAGTAATTTTTGTTTCAAACTTTCGATCTGTTTTTTTATCAAAAAATTCGTATTTTTTGACCAAAACTACCAAAAAAAAAATTCTTTAAAATTTTTAAATCGTTTCATTGTTTAAATTTAGCAATATTAGGACAGTACCCTAAAGACGTAGTTCCACGTAGGGATATGCCCCCATATCCCAGTCTAATTTTTTTTTGTTTTGAAAAAGAAAAAACGAAAACCCCGAGATAGAAACCTAAAGCGAACGATTTAAATATAAAAAATTGTGATCGTTACAAGGAATCAGGCAGACCGTTGAAAAGATTGAGGATCTCTCAGCACTTAACACCCGCTGCCCACATTAGCATATTGGATCCCGCAGACAAACTGTCCGTACGTCACAAATCAAAACATTTTATCTTTATACTTGCTTCTACGTTTATAGTCTTATCACTCTGTCATAATTTTTTTTTTTTTTCTAATACTTGTTTTCCACTGGCCGGGTCTTTTATAATGGTTTGTTGACAATAAACATAAGAACGCACAATAAATGGAAAACTTTCATATATCCGCCCACGTTCCTCTCTCTGCTCGGTTCCAGTTTAATGTTCTTTGGCGCAAGTTCCTACTGAAATGGATCTTAAATAATTTTTTTTTAAAACGGAAGATAACGGAGGGAAAAATGTGGCAGATTTAAAAATTATGAGGCCGAAAAAAAAAAGGAATCGTAGAAAAATGTGGGTTGTGTGATGTGAGGTTAAAAAGTTTTTTGAGTAACGAGTCGAGCATGGAGGTCTTTTTCAATTTGCATTTTAAAATCTTTTAATGGAGTTTATAGCCCCTCGTTTGTAGTGACATGATTGAATCTGGTTTTATCAAATCGTTTTCAAATGGTTTTTTATGCTCTTCAATTTCATAGAAGAGAGTATATTGCAACTGGTTTGAGCCAATTTTAATGACGCCCACTTTGATGTTGATGAGAGGGAAATGACTTACGATATAAAGGGGTCAGTTTCGTTTGAGGAGAAATCCGCCCCGATTACTGATCGATTCTTATGTAAAAAAATCACGAATGAAATTTTTACGTCTGCAACAATGGACTTTGGCTTGTTTTTCGTTGCACATTGTACATACCCTTAGAAAAATTGTGTGAAAGTGCAAAATTAATGGAAAAAATTGATATTAAAAAAATGTACTTATTTTGTATCGTTTATACAAAAATTTGGACATGCATAATTTTTTTGCAAAAGTTGATGCAAATTTTTTTTAAGCACCAAAATTTGAGTACGCATAATTTTTTTTAACATGAAAATCTGGATATGTATAATTTTTGTATAATTTATGCATATAATTTTTTAAAGTCATAAGGCAGGAAAATTTGAAAATGTTGTGCTTTCCAACTTTTTTCCATTTATGCATATGCGTAATTATACGGATGAAAAAAATTTTCCCGTTAAAAAAGCTAATTTTCTTTATACATAATTTATGCATTTTTTATGTATGTTGAATTTTTTGTATAATTTATAAGCTTACATGCTTTTTATATCATTTATGCAGCTTTTTTTCGTACGGGTTATGTCACCCAGCGGAAAAGATGACGTCATGGTGACGAGTTAATTTTTGCGGACGATTTTACAAGATTTTTAACGTGAAAATGGCATGAAAAACTGCGATCTATTATGTTAGGCACTATGTGACGTCTAATTGACGTCATATTGACGTCTCTCGATTTCGAAGTACAGACCTCATGACCATTAAGTATGTGACTTATTCTCTAAGATTTTCGATAATTTTATGTGTCGTATTGTCCTGAGATTTTCGACGTCAAAAGAGGACGACCGATAAAATTAGTTTCTTATTGACGTCGTCTCGATTTTGAAACACAGACGTCACGACCATTGTCGTCCACCACATGTGTCTTATTGTCTAAGATTTTCGACGATTTTATGTGAAGACTCCACGGGAAGAACGATCAAGATCCAATATTTTTGTTGACATTTCTATGTCAAAGGTTAAACATAAGAGCAAAGTGTCAATAAAAACATTGCACCTTGATCATTCTTCCCGTGGAGTCTTCATGTATATACCTACTTTTTATTCTTTATCCAGTAGATTCTTTTCCGATTCAATAAGGCCGAATTGCTGGCAGTTTTTACAATATCTGCAATAGTGTTAAGGCTCCAACATTTTTCTCGAATTTTACCTCTAACTTCGTCCACTCGGCCCCCTTAAAATATAAGCAAACCATAGTGTAATTGTTATGACCACACTGAGAGCAGCTCGGTTTTCCGCAATCTACGCATAGGTAGTATTTGCTTTAAGCTTAGTTAATAGGTTGCAGCAATCAATATTTGATTCCTGCAACCTATTTCGTAGGTTGCAGGAATCAAAATATTGATTGCTGCAACCTATTAACTAAGCTTAAAGCAAATACTACCTATGCGTAGATTGCGGCAAACCGAGCTGCTCTCAGTGCATTAATCCTGTGTCTTATTGTCTAAGATTCTTGTCGATTTTATGTGTTTTATTGTCTTGAGATTTTCGACGTCAAAATGACGTCAAAAGAGGACGACCGATATTAGTCTCTATGTGACGTCTTATTGGTGTCGTCTCGTTTTTTAAATACAGACGTCAAGACCATTGTGGGTTGTCACATAGTGACGAATATTATTGGTCATGCTTAATGACGTCATTTTGACGTCGAAAATCTCGTAAAATGGTCCCGAAAAATGGCTATGCCTGATAGGGTCTCCGGTACGTGTATTATGATTAGGTATTTGCATCACGTACGTCAATTTCAATAATCAAAAAATATTAATATTTTGTAAATATTTTTCGATATTTTAAAAATATTATGCAAAAATTTTTTCAAACAATAAAGAATAAAAATATTTTAAATATTTTTGTCAACATTTTTAAAATGGTTGCTTTGGGAAACATTTGTATTATTTAATATTGTATTATGATTATTGCTTAATAATAAAAAAAAAAAAAAAAAAAAAAAAAATATTTTTATCGTTTCTTGTTTCAAAAAATATTTGCAGTATATTTTTAAAATATTTAAAATTGTATGGAAATAACTTGTACATACTAACTGATCTGACAAAGAAGGATACACTTCCTCATAAAATATATTCCACCATCTTTGTTTAAAATGAGACAAATCGTTGCTTTCAGGGACCGGTGGAAGCGTTTTGGTTACTTGTGAGAATTCAAATGGTTGTAATAACGGCTTCTCTTCTCAAACATTAAAAATAATAATAAAATATTTTAAAAATATTTAAAAATATTTAAAAAATATTTTAAAAGTATCAATATTTTTTTGCTTACTGGGCACCTTTTCCGCTGGGTAAGTTAGCCCAGAATCGGGTTAAAGGGCAGTCTCCACTTGATAATGTTCACCGCATTCGCGTTATCCACCTTCTCGATGAACGTATTCGCACCGGAAGTTTTGTGGATCTTTTACCACGATTTTTTTGATCATCTTCTGCTTTTTTTTATTTACAAACATTAAAAATGGCGGTTTGAAAGATGTTTTTACGGATTCAAAAAGAAAAATCTTAATTCGGGCATGGGGAAGATAATAAATCTGTTCCAAAACAAATTCTGGGTAAGCCAATTTTGTATACTTAATGACATATACGGTACTCTTTTTATGCCACAAACGTTTGCGGGAGTAAAACCTGCAAAGTATTTCCGGTGCGAATATGTTAATTATACAAAGATGGGCAACTCGAATGCCGTGAACGTTATCAGGTGGAGACTGCCCTTAAGGAAACCCTGTATCAACTGGAAGTACTAAAAGTTTGAGTAATTGAGCTAAATTTACAGGTTAAATCAAATGTCTATTTTTTTTTCTTTACATAGTAAATAAATAAGGAACATTTTCAGAATTTCGATTGTCCGCACTTGTAAGCAACTGCTTATCTTATAGAACTTTCCAAGTCTTAAAATTAAGATTTCATTCATTTTTATTACTTTTTATTTTTATTTTTTAGATACATTCACAGCAAAGAAAAACCTTTCAAATGCGGGGAATGCGGGAAAGGATTCTGTCAGTCGCGGACTTTAGCCGTTCACAAAATCCTTCACATGGAGGAATCTCCGCATAAATGTCCCGTCTGCAGCCGGAGCTTCAATCAGCGATCGAACCTCAAAACCCACCTCCTAACTCACACGGACATAAAACCGTATCATTGTTCGGTTTGCGGTAAAGTGTTCAGAAGAAACTGTGATTTAAGAAGACATAGTTTAACTCATAATTTAGGGAATTCGCCTACTTATAACGAAGATTCCACCACGACGGTCACTCTACCCGGGACGTCTTCACAAAGATTTTTTAGGGAAAATTTAGTTGTTAGAAAAGACTGATTAAACTGCCTTTAATTTATCATATTTTTTTAAATGAATTGTCGAGATGTGACTAACTAACTTATCATTTTTTTTTAAATGTTCGCAACCTTTCCATGGCAAGCCTATCATATTTCCGATATTATAACATTTACATAAAATACTCATAAATGGTAGCTGTCAGGCATCGATCTCCTGGAGAGTAGTACCTGTTTCGTTTGTTTTCGGAATTAGTAGTAATATGACTTTATATAGATTTCATGAAACGAAAATATGGCGGAACACGCACATGTTCATTTATTTTTTTGCTGCTCTCTTAATTTTGTTTTGAAACTGTGATTTTTTTTTTATGTCAGCGATTTTTGTACTAATAAGGATTTTTTTTCTTACTTTTGTATGTGAACCAGTACAATATATGTTTCGCAATTTTTTTTTTCTTTATTAAAAAAGAATTTATTCTGTAATCGAAAACCTGTTTGAAAATTCCTGAAGCGGGAAAAATCTCCCCACACATCCGATGGGTGTATGGGAGGTCCGAAATTAGTGAATGAAAGAGTACTTGAGCAAAAATATGAGTTCATTACATTGGATAACACAGAACTACTTGAGGACCACACACGACAAGATTCAAAACATATCATTCGCTTCATCACTCATGAAAATAACAAAAACACCTATCCTGATTAGAGAAGAAACCTTCCATCAAAATTAATTGTTGGGACGCGAGAAACGTTTTCTTTATCTAACAATGTATAAATACCGAAGGGGAGATGCCGGGGGAAGAGAAAAGAAGAAAAAAAATAAATAATTTTTTGAAGTGATCGATTATTAAAGCTCAATTGAGGATTGTTAACAATGAAGATCCCGACATCTGCGAACAATTCTTTAACGCCTTGTTCGAGTGGATTAAACGTACCTTGTTTTGGGTTTTTCGACGGGACGTCCCGCATTCTGGGATTTAAATGGAATGGAAGTAATGCTTAAAGTTAAGAAACTTTTTTTTTTTTTTTCTCAGACAAAAATGTGCTTACCTTGGTAGAGATTCCCGCACTTCAATGAGATGCATAAATTATTTAAAAATCATGGTAAATGGTGGTATTTTTTCATTCTCCAATATAATTATGCAAAAATAAGTATGGTTAAAATGAAAAGGAAAAGTTATGGATAATATTTGAAAATTTTGCTACTTTATGACTTGGGGTGCAAACTCACTATAGAATGTTGGACTAACATGTTGGCCCAACATTCCGTAGTGAATTTGCACCCTTATATTAATAGTATGCATAAATTTTGTAAAAATTATGCATATTCAAATTTTGATGCTTAAAAAATAAGCATTAACTTTGCAAAAATTATGCATGTCCAAAATGTTTGTATAAACGATACGGAAATAATAAATTTTTTATATAAATTTTTGTGCTTTTATTTTGCATAAAGTTTACACACACTTTTTGCATCACTTGGTGGAGAGGGGGGGGGGGGTTGTGAAATGATGATGTCATCATTTACACTTACTAGATAGAACTTTACTTTCTCTTTTAAGTCCAGAATTTGCAGAGTTGTGAGATTTTTGTTTTCTTTCTTTTTCGGCTTTAATTTAATTCAGAAATTTTTAGCAAAACAATTCCACGATAACATTCATTTATAAACGAAATATCAAGCAAAATTAGGGGGGGAGGGTTCTTCAAATCCGTGCGTCGGAGGTGAACTAGCGTATTCTGCCCCTGTAAGCGAAATAACCTCAACTGCATTTTTTTAAATTTTGAGATAATGACAATAAAAACATTCGTAAAAAGTAAACAAACATTTTGTTTCTTTGTATTCATAATGAAGATCGTCTTTTTTTCTTTTTTATTTACTTTTTATTTTATAAAAATAAGCATTTTTCCTCTTCTTATCTTACTATTTAGGTATAAAACGTAATTCGTGAGATTATAAGGATTCGATCGGTACCAAAATCACCCTTTGTTTACAAAAATGCAGTTGAGGTCATTTCGCTTACAGGGGCAGTATTTCCATCGTAAATGTGATTGGAGTTAGTCTGTTTCGACATTTCGTGGAAGTGTCACGTGACCTCAAGTTTACGGCAACATGAGCTTGTAAACTTACAGTCGCATGATCACGCGATTTAACATTCGAAACAGACTATCTTCAATCATGTTTGCGATGGAGGTACGTTAGTTCACCTCCGAAGCACGGAACTAATCATTTAGTTGAATAATCTATGATGTGATGGCGAACGCTGAAAAAGTGAGGAAGGGTCAACATATGTGGAGAAAATGGTTATTTGAATGGCTCCCTTGTTTTAACGCTACATGAGAATAACTATGACCCACATCCCAATGGAAGCCTAAATAGGGCTTAGGTACTCCTGAGTGAGTTTTTCGTTTCTGAAAAGTGGCTTTGCACGCATAACGTTTTTTATCCTCCATGTTTTAGCTAATAACAATATCATTCCATTTTGAAAAAGGGACTACAATTACTTTTTTACAGGGTATCTACTGTCCTACAATTCCTATAAAATCCCATAATCCTCCTATATTTTAATGTTTGGTCCTATGTTTATACTACAATAAGTCAGAACGTATTAATTTTTCATACAATTTTTTTCAAAATTTTCCTCGCTCGGCCTTCGGTCTCGTTCGATTTTCGCCAATTATAATATGATTAGGCTTTATCAAAATTAATTGGCTTAATTTCGCCAATTATAATATGATTTAGGCTTTAAATGTCGATTGATAAAACGGGAATTAAGCAGGGCTGCAATTTCGGTTCCGGTTTCGGTTCCGGTCCCGATTCCGCAGAATCTTTACTATTTATGAGAAAGATTCCGATACCGAAAGGTTGAAAAAAATTCCAGGTTCTGATTCCGATTTAAATCAAGATGGGTTAACTCAATCTGAATCAATAATATTTTTTTGGATCGGAATCGATGCCGATCCCGATTCCGATTCCGAAGATTCCAATCTGTTTTCGGACGAGATTTCGATTCCTATTTTTTCTAAAAAAAAAGCACGGATTCCGATTCCAATTACTTTTGATATAGCAGATTCCGATTTCGATACCGATCCCGAATAAAAATTAATCGGAATTGCAGTCCTGGAATTAAGTAATTTTGGGCTACAAATGACACAATGACGTAGAAATTATATAAGAAATCCTCTTGCTCTGGAGGACGTTTTGGAGAAAGCTGCTTGTTTTTTGGGTCCTATATTTTTTTAAAAAATGGACCTATGATTTCCGATAAAATTCCTATATTTTAATTTCAATTAATCAGGAGACGCACTGCTTTTAGTCGGTATTAATCCCGGGATTTTTAAAGCACGATCCATAGATCTTTCAATCCCAAAAAATGGCCATTATGTGCCCTAAATTTGACTTTTACTCCCTATAATATCCAAAATTTTGTTGTGCTAGTAATAAATTTCCAGCTATAACCTGCTTAATTGTAGCTGAAATGCGGAAAATAATATCAAAATTTAAATTAAGGGGAAAAAATTTTTTTTACAAACAGACCAGGCACGGTTTTCTGGCAATATAGCACCTAGCTATAGAACTTTTATATTTATTCGCGGGATTGAAAGTTTTTAAATCCGGAAATCTCGAATTTGAATAAGTGGTCCCGGATTTCAGTCTGTAAATTGTAGCCCCCTTAAATGAGTTTTCCCTAATACCTCGAGTTGCTTCCTTAGGTTCCGTAAATATCATAACTTAAAATCGCCGGTATATTTTAAGGGTGGCTCAGCCCCCCTTTGGAAAAGCTTGAGCCCTCCTGTAAATTTTACTTGGCCCATGTATTTTCCCTATTATATATTTTAAGGGACCATTTGGAGTCCCTTTTAGAAAATCTTTGACAGATCCTAGGCCCTTTGCTTTTCAGGCTGGCTACGGGCCTGTAGTATTTACTTCAAACTTTTATAAAAAGTTTCAAATTAATTTTTTTATTCCCGACTAAAGCCCTTAATTTGTTACTGATGCAGAAATTCCAGCCCTTTTCCTTGACAAAAACATGAAAACAGATAGAAGAATCGCGGCAACATTTATCAAAAGAAAATTAATTGGGGTTACATTGCTTTACAAACCTTGGTGAACTTTTTCATTTTCAAAATCTCCACCCACACGCTAATTATCCGGGGTACTATTTTTCCTAATCCGATTCTTTACGTTTCGCATAGAAAAAAGAAGAGAAAAATAAAAAATAGACCAACCAAGACTAACTCGATTTTATATTTTGTTGAAAAGAAAGAAAAAAAAAAAAGATTTAAATCCCGCACCTGACCGGGAGAATGTGCTTGGACATTAATTTTCCAAGTTAGGTTGAGCATGGCAAATGAAGACTCAAGTTCAATTATAAAAGGCCACTGCTAGAGAAGCATCGATTCGTCTCGAGGCGGTCCTCCCGCGGAGTCAGTGACAGGACACTCAGTTTCACCTTTCAACCCGGGTGTTGCTATGAAGGGTGTGGAGCGGGCTTGAATGCATAATTTACTTCCAAATGAGATCTCTCGAGCGCCTGGCGATGAGATGTCGAGTCGCCTTCCCGACGGGGGGGCCACATTCTAACATACTCGATATGACAATCTTAAAATAGCCCCCATTTGTTCTCGAATTAAAAATCTTTCAAAACAAATATCCTTAAATGCATTGATTCATCATTTTATCCCCCTTTTTAACATTTAAATTGTTTCGCTGATTGTTAACCGTTTCTTTTTGATCTTTCAAAGAAAACCGATTTATATTTTTATTTTTTATTTTTTCGAAGAAAGAAAATGTTATGATTAATTAAATACTTAATCAACTATCCTGTCATATACGGTTTGGTTTATGTGACCGTTTCGGGGGAAAAAAAGGTAAATTTTTTAATTTAAATCCGGTATATTTTAAGGGAATGAGATTGGTCCTCTCAATCACTTTTAGGAAAAAACGAAAAATTGTAGACATTCGGTTTATTAATTTGCTAATAGCTCAGGTAGTTGGGAGTAGCTGGAACAGTTAGAACGGAATAATCTCGAATTGAGTGAAACCAGAACACCTGCTGATAGGCACTGGGCTCTAAGTCACATGAGAGGTAGGGGTGGAAGGACTTTCCAAGGTGTTGGTCCTTCAAGAGCACGGGCTCTTATATGGACACGAGAAATGGAGGTTAACTAAGACGTTGGGTAAGAAGTTGGAGGCTTTTGAGTTGTGAGTGTACCGTCGAATGTTTCAAATTTCGTGGACCGACAGGGTGAGAAATGCTGACGTCTTGGCTCGTATGGGAAAGAAGTTGGAAGTGCTCTACGAGGTCAAACGTCGGAAGCTCGATTATTTCGGTCACGTTATTCGAAATACTAAATACCGTCTCCTTCAGATTGTGATGGAGGGAAAAATCGAGGGTAAGCGCAAGCAAGGCCGAGGGGAAACCTCGTGGCTTAAGAATCTCAGGGGCTGGTTTGGTGTTGATTCCGTGAGTCTTTTTAGAGCGGCGGTCTCAAAAGTAAAAATCTGCTAGAAGATTGCCAATCTCCGTCGGAAGCTCGATCAGTATCAGCTCAAGCAGTACCGACCTGCTCCGACTCTCTTGACTTATGAGGATCTGATAGATTTTTATACAAGTACATTTGTGTTGTGGTCAATGGGGGGAAGCATACTGCTGCTCACGCTTTGTAGGGTTTGAATAGTCCTCCATTGGGACCTATTTTAAGTCGCCAATGGCCAATCTGGCACCTCAAAGAGTTCATGGAGACGTTCTCCTGCCATTTAGACTAGGCCTTCCAAAAGGTCTTGGACTTTTTTCCAAGATCCGTCGTGTAGACCGCGTCAGCGGTGCACGTAGCTTATTTCCAGCTCTACGTAACCTCATAGATTTAATCACACCAGTGATATAGGACTGTCCGGTGAGCCTTCGGATTTCTTCATTAGTTTTGGCACAGACGCGGCCTATATTGGTGCCAAGGATCCTCCTAAGGACCTTATTTTCGAACTACAAAAGTCTCTACTGGAATCATATTGTTGGGTTCCACGTCTTGCAGACGTGAGTGGTAATGGGGCGCAGGGGGAGTTATAGACGGTAAGTTTGGAACGGCGAGACAAGGATTTACTTTGGAATAGGTGGTTTAGGGCATGAATTCATCGGTTGCCACTTTGGTTCCTCGCATTGACCTCATAGTTGGTATCGTTGTCACGTGTCACGGTGGAACGGATGTTCCAAACTCTGAAACTGTTTTAAACCTGAAATTACCAACCTCCAGAGGATCTTCATCTTGCTGGGGAGTGTATTGGTTTCAAAAAACTTTCGATGCCGATGGCTTTCAAAGGATTTGACTCATCATACTCATGACAGGATTTGGCAAGACATTTGGCCTCATAACCACAAGTTTCCTATTGAAACATATGGATTTTGCTCAGATATACTTTACTGGAGAGTAACGTGGCTAATTATAATAACTTTGGTCATTTTATACTGCTCTATAAAAGTAGAGACACTTTTCTAGACACCAATTATATCACTCCTTTGCTTCCAATGAGGGGTCGTACAGGTAATAGGTAAGCATCCTTCAACGGAGAGGGGAAAATGGTCTGACAAAACCTTATGTCATTGTAGATGTGCATAAAAATATGACTATGATAGGCGGGGGGAGTAGGGTGGTCCTTACTAGGACTCTTTTTTCGGATGTGTCTAAGTTATAGGGATTCGATACCACTACCGGGGATATTTAACTGCTCCAAATTTCAGCTCAGTCGGAAGTTCTTGATACGTGTTTAAAATGCCCTAAAAATTTTTAAAATCTTATAAGAGCCCTTCTTATAAAAGCCCTAACTAATAAGGACCATCTTAGGGGGGGAGTTCGAATGTTTTGCCTAAGTAATAATTACACAGCAGGGTGTTCCAAAAAGGCGAATTTACGAATACAAATTTGGTCACCCTCGGAATTTGTTCCTTTCGATGCAACTAAACGCCGTGAATTTTTTCAGATTTTTAAAACTTGGATCTTTTCAAATTTGTAAATTGATGTAAAAAAAGATCAATTAATAAATAAATTAAATTAAATTAAATTAAATTAAAACGACGGGAAAGCTTCCCGCCATGAGCTTAAGGTCGGAAAGTTTCCATAGAGAAAAAGTATCGGAATAGGTTATTTTTGGTCGAAAAAAAATAGTAGACTTTTTTGCTCTTATGAGAATTTTCCGACCTTTAAGCTCAGAGGGGCACGCTTTCCCTTCATTTTAATAATCTGAAAAATTCCAGGGTGTTTAGGTGCACCGAAAGGAACGAATTCAGGGGGTGACCAAATTCGAATTAGAAAATTTGCTTTTTTTGGTACACCCGCCCCTAGTCTACACCTCATAATTCTTCCTTGTAATATTTTGTTCAGCTTTCTATTAAGTAAAATTTTTAATGGGGGCTAAACTTTTATCAAGATTTTGTTTATAGAATTACACCCCAAATGCCAAAAGGTCCTGTTCGAAATTCAAAGATTTTTTTTTTTTTTTTCCAGCCATGGTTAGCCCTAATGTTAAATGTATCCTTTTAAGATCGGACGGAAGTACTTGACTGGCTGGATGCCTGTCAAAATAGGACCGACTGGGAGAAAAAGTATAATGCAGCGATAGGGCTCCAGGTCCTTTCAAAGCCTGATATATGTGTGTGTGTTAAGGACTTTCGGGGGCAAAGAGTTAAAACGGGGTCCATGACAATAATTAACCCTCTTGGACGTCTTTTTCTCCAATATAAACACGGACCTAATTATTCAATTTTTTGGAACGTCCATTAATAAAAGAAAAAAAAAAAAAAAACCAACTGCCTGAAAACCGCAAACAAACATATTATATTTCTGATAGTCGATTGTAATTAATCTCTCATTTTCATTTCGAAAATTATAGAGGCCACCCTGTTTGAGGGCCAAACGGTTCTCCGTGTGTCACATCAATAAAAAACGAAAAAAACAAGTAGGAAACGAAGCTTCCATTTTATAAAATTTAGGGAGGACGGGGTCCGAATTTTACGACCGTTATTAAAGTAGCCACATTAGGTTTAAATTTTGAATTCTCCCACGGAGACTTCACCTTGTGATGTTGAAGGCGAAGGGGACCCCCGGTCAGCAGGAATCGCTGTCAACTCCTTACAGAGACCCCGGACCCAAACTTTTATTTTTATGGTAACTGATGGATCGAGACACGCGATATCACCCCCGGGTGATATTCTTTTGATTCATTAACAGAAATTCCAAACATTCTTTTTTCAATTTTACGGGTTAACAAAAATATTTCACTTCGACCTCTTGAATAAAAATCAAGCGCTTAAAAAGAAGACGTCATTGACGGGCGATGATTCTCAATACAGATCGATATCTTTTTCTTTTTTTTTCTCTTCGTAAAAAGATTTTTAATATTTAAAGGAGAGAAATAAAAAAAAAATCAGCTTAATAATGTTTCGGATGTTTGTCTTTGAAAAAGACAGGGAAAACAGTGTAAGTTGTCTGTTTAAATGCATAGCTGGACACCAAGCCAGTCGAGTTATTTCAAATATCTCATCTCTATCTCCGCTTTCTTATTCGATATTAATTTCTTACCTCTTTGTCTGGCTTCCCAATCGGATTCCATGATGATTCGAGAAAAATTTTATAAAGTTTTTTTTTTTTTTTCTCCGATATGCGATTGATCGGAGAACGATTCAAAAATCTCTCTGACGCGAGCTGTGTGATTCGGATTTTCCCATCGATTTTTTTTTTTAACAATAGATGACGGAAGATTTATGTTAATATTCCGTTTTTTTTTTCTTCCTATTATATTTTGTTAAAAGGATTTCGAAACGCGTGGTTCACGAAAAAAAATTATACAAGAGCAAGAGCGGAGTGAAGTTTTTTTTTAAAATGAAATTCCGTTATTTTAAAAAAATTTTCTCATAAAGTTGAAGCCTTGTGGGTGTTTTTATCATATCTGACTTGCGTAAATCAAGAGAGCTGATGAGGTGGATCGATCAAACAGGCTCACGCTGATTTTAGGCAAAAAAAATGTGAAGAGAATATAATTTTATAGGGCAGTTTTCGATGAAATAAAACTACAAAAAAATTAAAAGTAGCCATTTTCGGACGGGATCTTCATTTTGATGCAAATAATTTTAGAATGAGTCATATGGAAAAAGAATTTTTAGGCATCAGAAACGATATAAGCCAGTAAAATATTAATTTTATTATTAAACAAAACACCCTAGAGGGGTCGTCCATAAAACACGTGAGCACGTTAGGGGGGGGAGGGGGTATTCAAAATGCTAACTTTTGCTAACAAGGGGGGGAGGGAGGGGTTTTACAAATTTAACGTGAGCATTTGTCTCATGTAATAAACGTGCCAAAATGAAAATAATTTAATTTTCTTACACTATGTAACCTAACTCACTTTTTTAAAAAAATTTCAATTATACCGGCGCATTTGCTCTAAGTTAAAAAAAAAACCAAAAAAAAAAACCTGTTTTTGGCTAAATTAAGCTCCTAAAAATTTCAGATTCTTAAAATGTTTAATATTAATTTTTAAGAAAAAAATTTAAAGGGGGGGGGTAACCGAAATCTAACGTAATTTTAGGGGGGGGGGGGTCCTGAAATGCTAACCTTTGCTAACAAGGGGGGGGGGAGGGGGTTGAAAATGGCCAAAATAATGCTCACGTGTTTTATGGACGACCCCAGAGGACAGTATTTCGTTAGAAAAATTCGTACGAAAAAGAGATGCATAAATTATTTAAAAGTCATGTACAATTTGTACAAAAAATTGGAGATACATAAAAAATGCATAAAATGTGTATAAACTACTTAAGTTTTTTACCGGAAATTTTTGTTGTGCTTTAATATACTTATGCATAAATAAGTGTGCATAAAATGGAAAAAAAAGTTAAATAATGGTAGGCATAATATTTGCAAATTTCCGGTTAATGTCCACACCAATCGAATTACCAACATTAGCCGTAACATATGCATAAATTATGCATATCCAGGTTTTCATGCCAAAAAAAATTATGCATAAATTTTTTAAAAATTATGCATATCCAGATTTTTATGCCTAATAAAATTATGCATAAAGTTGGTAAAAATTATGCATAAATTTTGCAAACATTATGCATATCCAGATTTTTGTGCCTAAAAACGTTATGCATAAAGTTGGTAAAAATTGTGCATATCCAGATTTTTATTCCTAATAAAATTATGCATAAATGTAAAAATTATGCATCTCCAAATTTTTGTGCCTAAAAAAATTATGCATAAATTTTTTAAAAATTATGCACATACATCCAGATTTTTATTCCTAATAAAATTATGCATAAATTTTGTAAAATTATGCACATCCAGATTTTTGTGACTAATAAAATTACGCATAAATTTTTTAAAAATTATGCATATTCAAATTTTTGTATAAATAATTCAAGAATGATACATTTTTCATATAAATTTTTTGCATTTATTTTTAAAAAATATACACTTTCTGCGTATTTTTTTCGTACTGGGAATTATGAGACAGGAAAAGCTTTCGAGAAACGAGACCGAGATGATATTTCTCGGTCTCATTTCCAGCAGGAATGACAAACCGAACCCAAACCAGAACCCATTTAAAATGCAAAGAGAGTTTAAAACCGAACCGAAACCGAAATAAATTAGGGAAAGAAAACACTCAAGCCGAAATCGAATCCGACTTGCTTATAAAAAAAAACCGGACCAAAACCGAAACTGAACGAAAACCGGGTTATTTTCACAAATAAATCTGAACCGAAGAACGGAATCAAACTACAGCCGTTTTCTTTCTGTTTAAAAAATCACCGTTTTCTCGGAACCGGAACCGGAGAACCAAACCTGGATTTTTTTTTTACCAAAAAGCGAACCGAAAACTGGTAGGGGGGGATTGGGGGGTTTAACAAAAAACCAGACCGAACTAAACCAAAACCGGTGTTTTCGTTTAAGAAACCCGCACCCAACCAAACCGAACCGGATTTATGAAATGAGCCAAACCGAAAATAAACCCGAACCGATTTAACTTCAAAAATCGAACCGAACCTGAAACCGATTTTGTGCTAAAACGAAAAAGAAAACCGAACTGAACCGAACCGTTTAGATTTTTCGAGCGGTTTGCCAACCCTGGTTTGTAGTCTCAGTCATGGCTGCAATTCCGATAAATTTTTTTCCCGAATTGTAATTGCAGCCCTGGTCTCAGTCTCGTGATCTCAGTCTCAATTTCGGTATCGTGAAGTATCGCTGTCCCGTCTCGAAATTAGCCGATCTTTAATAGCCCTCCCTTTACCCCCCCATCATCCCCCACCCCCGAGGTGTGATTTACGAGATTCGAGCCATAAATTTCATTATCCACTTAATGCAACTGCTTAAGTCTCAGAATATTAAAAAAAAAACCATAACTTTATATTTTGTTGGTAGCTCAAATCGAAACCGAGCGAGCCTAATTAGGTGGGCTCCGATACTGGAACGGAGGGGGGAAACGGTTCCCAAAGTGCTTCACAGTTTAAAAAATGATTATTGAAAGAAGTGAATCATAAGCTTATATACGAAGATGGAAAACGAAAAAAAAAAAAGGAAGTTGAAATGATAATAATGGAGGAAATATAGCGGTAATAAAACCTCGATATGACATTTACAGAGTTGAAACCCAGCTGGGATTTTGGTAATGACTACAAATTATGAAATAAACACTAAATTTTTCTAACGTAAACAACTCATTGAAAAATTTAAAATAATTTCATTAAGGGCCATCGGACGCATTGCCGCACATTATTACATTTTTCCGTCATTTTATTTATTTATTTATTTTTTCTCTTTTTTTTTTTTTTTCTTTTTTTTTTTTTTACAAAATGTTTAAAATTATCTTGAAATAAATTAACTTAACAAAAAAAATGTTGTCTACAATTTTCATAATGTTCAATTTGTATTCACATAATTGAGTTTTCTCCATTAAAATACTACAAAGTCTTTGGATCTTCATTCACATTTTCTTTTTCAGGTTTCAGGACAGGACTTGTTTTTTTTTTTTTTTTCTGTCTCTCTCTTCAGCTACGACCTCCGCGATTTAATTACAAAAATTCACGGAGTAGGACGTTGAAACAATGAGAGGTATACTCGACCTTGTTAAAGGTAGTTGCAAGAAAAAAAAATATAGGTTTTTTTTTTTTTTTTTTTTGGGTGGGTGTTTTCTATCTTCGTTATTTGGCAATGTTGAATTTTCTGAGAAAGAAACAAAACCCGACATGTGGACCACGCCTCTTCTATTATTATCGGTAGCCGATTTCTGTCTCCTTAACTAATTCTTTTTCGGTTTTTATTTTTATATTTTTTTATATTTCATTTTTTGAAAAAAACTTGATCGGTATCAAGGCTATGACCTTGAGCGGTTTTTTTTTTTTCGTTTTCGTTGCTGATTTAAAACGATAGAATTTATGAAATCGTAAAAGTCAGCATTTGACACATTATTTCTATTCTTGATATTTATTATTAAGTAGGTAATAAAGAATACATGAGAATAGGCAACGAAAAGGGATATATTTTCGGATGAATATCAAACGTTTCTTTTTTTTTTATTTTTTATTGTTTTAAAAAGTTTTTATTTGATTCGTTAATGGGCTACTTCCCGGTGAGACTAAAGAAAATAAAAAATAAAAATAAAGTAGCCGCTTTTTTAAAAATAAGAGATTTTTTTTTCCCTTTTACGTTCGAACCTACTTGTCGGAAAATATCCTGTAAAGTGATCCTAATTTTTATTTTCTTTTATGTATGCATTAACATCATGCAAACTATGCCCGAAAATATTCAACAGGCTTTATAAATTCTTTTCTCATTTCATTTTTACTTTTTTACTCTTTTTCCCAGTTTAAAATTCACTATATATTACCCAAGTAGAGTTTTTGATAGAGAAGAGTTTTTTTAGCACACACTTTTTCTAGGAGTGCTCCCTACCTAGGTAGCCCACACTCTAGGAGTGCTTCCTACCTAGGTACCGCACACTCCAGAGTGCTTCCCACCTAGGTACCGCTCACTCTAGGAGTGCTTCCTACCTAGGTACCGCTCACTCTAGAGTGCTTCCTACCTAGGTACCGCTCACTCCAGAGTGCTTCCTACCTAGGTACCGCTCACTCCAGAGTGCTTCCTACCTAGGTACCGCACACTCTAGGAGTGCTTCCTAACTAGGTACCGCTCACTCTAGACTGCTTCCTACCTAGGTACCGCACACTCTAGACTGCTTCCTATCTAGGTAGTTCACACTCTAGGAGTGCTTCCTACCGAGGTACCGCTCACTCTAGAGTGCTTCCTACCTAGGTACCGCTCACTCCAGAGTGCTTCCTACCTAGGTACCGCACACTCTAGGAGTGCTTCCTAACTAGGTACCGCACACTCTAGACTGCTTCCTACCTAGGTAGTTCACACTCTAGGAGTGCTTCCTACCTAGGTACCGCTCACTCTAGAGTGCTTCCTACCTAGGTACCGCTCACTCGAGAGTGCTTCCTACCTAGGTACCGCTCACTCTAGACTGCTTCCTACCTAGGTACTGTTCAATCTAGGAGTGCTTCCTACCTAGGTACCGCTCAGTCTAGAGTGCTTCCTACCTACATTTTTGAAAGTTATTATATGCATAAATTATTTTTCATCCATGAAAAAACTATGCATAAATTTTGCAAAAATTATGCATGACCAAATTTTTGTATAAATGATACAGAAGCAATATATTTTTATATAAATTTTTTGCATTTATTTTGCAAAACGTTTAACACACTTTTTACATAACATTTTTTTAATTGGAACTATTGCCAGCCAACATATGAATCTTCGGCCAAACATTCCAACCCAAAATGTTCAGGATAGTCAACTGAATTTGCATCTTTGAAATTTTTTGATTATTTAAGATTCTAGGGTGGATACATCACCGGGAAAATTGTCTAATTATTTTTAAAGGCATTGTCGTTTTTATCATTTTTTACTTTTTTATTTTCAGGTAAGTTTCGTTCCATTTACCAAGATGAAAGTTTGTATAAACTTTGAATGCGGTCTATTGTCAATTTTAATCAGGATCGGTCGAAACCTGTTCCAAATTTTTTCTGTAAGTATGAGTATGGGAGTGAAGCCGGAAAAAATCGAAAACGAAATTTTTTTGAATATAAAGCAGTTAGTTATAGTTTGAGATTGTTCTGTTAATCGTACTAAAAAATTATTCAAATTTAGGCATAGAGCTTAACGTTAGCCTCATATACCCCCGGTCGGGGGCGGCGTTGTATAAAGAACAACTTATTTTACCGAAAAATTTATTTTTCATTCTCCAATATAATTATGCATAAATTATGCATAAATAAATATGCATGAATGAAATGGAAAAAAAAAAAAGTTTTTTGCAAATTTTCCTGGACTTACGGTTTAAAAAAATTACAAAAATGATGCTTGATTTTCATAAAAAGTTTATGTTTAAATTTTTGTATAAATGATACAAAAATAATACATTTTTTATGTAAATGTTTTGCATTTATTTGGCAAAAATTTTATAGACTTTTTGCACCACTTTTTAAGGAACGGATCCGGGGGGGGGGGGGGGCGATGGAGCGATTGCCTTCCCAGAGCCATGAAATTTTACACTGCATATAGTTTCAGGATCAGAGCAAAAATAAATTTGCACGGATATAATTTAGTTGGTGGTTAGAAAATTGCATGGATGAAGGTAGAACCCCCCAAAATTTTGTCCCAGCAAATTTTTGTACGTTTGGAAATCCTACTCACTTGGGCATCTTTTGAACATCTACAAGTAAGTTACTAAAATTTCATTTCAGACCAGCTTAGAGATTGTGCCCGGGAATTCCCGGAATCCCGGAAAAAAAATTTAATTCCGATTCCCGGGATTGAAATTTTTCGGGATTTTTCCCGTTTTTTAGAAATTAACGGGAAAATTCCCGGGTTTTCCCGGTTAATCCCGGGAATTTCCCGGGTTCCCGCCATATCATTATTTCCCGAATCCCGGGAAATGCTTTTTCCAAAAAAAACGGGATTCCCGAATCCCGAAATTTTAAATTTCCCGGGAAATCACAATCTCTAGACCAGCTCTCAGATCTGTACATTTCATACACCTCAACCCAATATCATTTACGCAACACTTAAAACGATCGTGACGAACGAAAGACATTAAATCACCCTTATTTAATCCTCCTTCTTTTTCGGTGTTTACCGTGATCGATTTCCAAACTAGATCCCGTTTAACTGTAATGTATCTCCTGTAAATAACCCCTTTTATTTTATTTTTTTTTTTTTTTTTTCTCATTTCAAGATTGAAAAAGAAAGAAAATTATCCAAGTATTTATAACACATTACGCAAAGCTACTTTTTAAAAGAGGACATTTTTTCGCAAACAATACAAGCAAGGTCATTATAACAAAATTAACAACGCCCCGTTCTTTGTAAACTAACCCCATTAGCCGTATCTCTGATAGTTAATGCGAAACCTCTCATCAAAGGATTTAACCCCTCATTAGCTTGTCTTTTTACATTCAACCCCTTTACCCGTTACACCCATTCTCATATCAAATATTATACTTTTTTTTTTTCCTCGTTTCAATTTTCTATCTATTACATATGAATTTTCAAAACAGATTATCCAAAATACGGGAACTTTCTGTCAAAAGGTTTTTTTTTTTTTTTTTACGCTAAATGAGTTTTGTTTTTGTATTACATTTTTTTTTTTTTTGCCTTTTTGCTTCCGCTGGTTCTTTTAACAGAATTCAACCCCCTGACCCCATCTCCGTAGATGAAAGATTTAAACAAAAAAAGATTAGTTTGCAATTCGCAGTGAAACAAAGCGTGGAAAATCGATTTGGAAAGAATATTTAAAACAATTTCTTCCTTTTTTTTTTCTTGTAAAATCATAATTTCATTAAATTTTCGTTTAGTTTCTTTTTTAATATCACGGGTTTTCTGTGAGCAGATTACTGATAAACATCTTGTCATTTTCAAAAACGAGAACTTTCATAAGCTATTCATAATCGTTTTGAACTTGGTCTTGTCTTGTTTCCTTAGATTAAATTTTAAATCCGTCATTAATTAATACGAGTCGCTAGCGATGTCAGGTACAAAAATTGAGATTCCTTCATCATCGACAGGCTCGGTTTTTTTTTTTTTTTTTTTCGATTATCAATTTTTTTTGCCGAAAGAAGAAATTTGATCGCGTTTATTTATATTTATTTTGTTGATGATTTGATTGTATTATTTAATCTGCGGGGAGAGGCAACAAAAAAATGTCAACACGATAAATAATGTATTCTATAATAGTAGCTCACAGTATGTAATTTATGAAAGTATATGTAAAACAAAACCCATGCTATGTTTATTGTTTCCTACATTTTAATTTATTGTATAATTTCTGTTTTTTTTTTTTTTTTTTTTTTTTTTCGAAGTCGTCACCAGCAGTAGGTTGGATTGTTTCTTTGTCCCATGGCACCGCGAGTCATAATCATACCCTCATTTTTCCCCCTACATCTTAATAAATTCTCTGAAGGAAAAAAAAATGGCTGCGTAGTTTAAATATATTTCAACACTTAATTTAGTGGTCTGGGTAACTTCAGAAGCTTACTTTATAATAAATTGTAGAAATTATTGAGCGACAGCAGCTCTCGGGTGAATGGGAGGTAGAGGAGAGTAGAGGAGGTAGAGGTGAGTAGAGGAGAAGTGACTTTTGGCAAAGTTCGCCTTTAGGGCCGTTTCACATGGAGCGGATGATCCGCGCGTTTTTATTGCACTAGCGTATGCGTATGCCTTTCACATGAAGTGCGTTTCTATGACACTGCCTGAACAATGGAGCGCTCCGTTTAATTACTTTTATCCAAAAATAAAATTAATTTTTTTAAAAATAATTAAGTACGAATTTTTATTTTGAAAAATTCGAATTCCTCAAGAGATCCCGATTAAAATGGTATAAAATTTTTGCTCATTACCATAATTTACAGTTTTACGACTGCATATATCTATCTTTGTCTGTTTTTTCAAAGATACTTTTTTTCAAAATTCATTTTTTCGGAATACTTGTACAATGGGCACTGTCGACCTGATTTATTAAAATTTATTTAACTTCATTTTCCCGCGTAACTTCATTTTCCCAAAATTATAATTAATACATTTATAAAACTTTTAATTAAGAAAATGATATACATATTATCTTAACATTCATGTATTTCAGTGTATTTTTATATCATTTTAATCGGGAGGACGCGAAGAATACGATTTAAAAAAAATTAATTTAAGAAAATGCAAATTTTAAAAAAAAAGTCATTTAGATTTTGAATAAAATGCAATTAAAAGCAGGTAATGTCATAAAAACGCGCGAATCATGTGAAAGCGTCCATTTGATTCCGTGGGCAATGGGCATACCGATACGCCATCCGCTGTTCAAACGCCGGAGCTCGGCGTGTCTCCGGCGGTTGACCAGCGGATGACTATCCGCTGCGTTTCATGTGAAAGGTTCCATTTAACTCAATGGGTAGAGCGTTTGGGGTAATAAAAACGCAGCGGATCATCCGCTCCATGTGAAACGGCCCTTACATCCTTTTTTTCGATTGGAGTTCATTTGTTTTGTTTTGGAAGGATATGTTTATTTACCAATGTTTGAAAACAAAACCGGCGAACTCCATTTTGAAAATGAGATGGAAATGCGACCTTTTGAAAAGTCACTCCTCAGATTGTGGCTGTGGTTGAGGTTGCAGGTGACGTTCTCGCCGCAATTTAAGTGTCACCAGGACAGTTAAGGTCCACTACTGCTTCCTGGTACTGCTGCTGCCTCCTGCTACTACTAGTGCTATCTATTACCTGCTACTGCTTCTGCTGCTGCTTGCTACTGCTGCTGCTGCTCTCTTTCATCGCTGCTCCTGCTGCTCCTGCTGCTGCTGCTGCTGCTGCTACCGACCAATAGGCGTTGACTGCTAATTGCTCGTTTTTGCTGCTTCCTTTTTGAGTTTGCTATTTAAAAATTAACCAGCATTGTCTTTTGCTACTTTTACTAGCTACTAGTTGCTAGTTACTGAATGCTACTTACTGGTTTCTGGGTACTGCTGTTGGTGGCTCGCTGTAATTGGTAATTAAATGTCACCAGTACAGTCACAATCTGCTTCTCGTTGCTGGCTGTTGCTGTCTCCTGGTTTTGGTTGCAGTAAAAAAGTCACTTGTATCGTCTCTACTGCTTCTTTTGTACTACTAGCCGCTGCTTGCTAGTTGCTGAATGCTTGTTACTTGTTTCTGACCCCTTCTGTTGTGGATGGTTAGGGTTGCTATTTAAAAATCACCGGTATTGTAAATCGGTATTGCTGCTGTTACTGATATTTGCCTGCAGAATGAATTTTTTTATTCATTAAGTTTGTTTTAGGATTGGATTGGATGGAAAGTAGATGAAAGCACCTGTAAATTCAGGCTATGACCTAAAGCACCATTAATTCTTGTTTCCCGGAAAAGAAAAATGGGAAAAAAAGGCGCACACATGGCTTTTTTTTTATCATGAATTTTGGAAATCAAATTTTAGTACTTGCCTCTCGAAAAAAATTTTTCGTTTAGAGAAAAACGCTCATCTTATGAGCCGTTAAAAGCAGATAACTTCAAACAAATTTGATGCAATATCCAAAGGGGAGAGATATACTTGAAAACCCAATTCGAAATTTCTGCTTTGAGCGAATAACCGATCTTCATCAAACCGATAAAATAAATCAATAAAAATAAGTATATTCCTTCAGAAATTATTTGAAAACACATGTACCGACTACTATTTTTTTTTTTTTTTTTTTTTTTTTAGTCTTTATACTTAGCCTTGTTTCGGCAGTGCCATATCATTAATTAAAAGCTAACATGATCGAATTAGGAAGCTTCGGAACCTTTAATCATTTGTAAAACGGATCCCACCCATGGCTAGGTTAAAGGGGGGGAAATTAGAACTTACCGGTCTTACCGGGTTCTTTTACGAAAATAAAGAAGGCGATGGCTCTTAATTACTCCACTTCGCTACACTGGATACTGTTTTAAAGAGAAAAAAAAAAAAAAAAAGTATCTCGACTCGCATGTGATATACAAGGGCACCAGGTAATGAATGGGCGCTACCGTGGCTGGGCCCCCTCCGGGGGTCACTTTGCCGCTCCTCGGGGGGGCAAGTTTATTAGATTAGTGGAATCCATTATCAGCTGCGATAGCATCGGTTTCAATCAGGTACTGGCCGGGGGTCAGCCCATACTTGTGATTTATATGTTTCAGTGCCTCTAACACAAAGCGTCAATCAATTTTTATTGCCAAGCCATTAATTTTACACACTACCAATGATTGTGAAATCGAACAAACCTAAAAAAAAAATATTGAGAGATAAGAATTGAATTTTTGCTGACTATGATGGAATGTCTAAATTAAATGTAATGAACACACGTGAGAATAAGGGGAAAAAAAGGTAAATTAAGCTGACATGATTGGGCTTGACACGGTGGGAACCCGCGACCAAACTGCGTCACAACAAAAAAACCCAAGTCTTTAAACATTTTTAACCGCCACCCAAAAAGAAAGAAAAAAAAAAAAAAAAGGATAATTTTTTTTTTCTTCGTTAATCCGATTTGCTGATCACTGTCAACAACCTGCTCCCGCTAATTCTGTGTAATCCTTATGTACTGCGTATTTTTTCAAAAGTGATTTTCTATTGTTACACGCGTTTCTTCTGTTGGACGTGTCTTTTATACTTTGATTTAAAATATTTTGATGGAATTTTTAGTCGAATCTGAAGCTGGAAGCTGAGATCGTATCGGTTTTTTTTTTTCTTTTTAAAAAAGAAATGACATCTGTAAGGTAAAAAGTCAAGGATTCCAGCGACACTTGGAAAAAGGAAGAAGAAAAAAAAAGAATTTTACGTTTTTTTTATTGAAGGGTTTAAAGACGTGGGGGGAGAAGGTAAATTTATTCGAGGCTCTGATTTGCGATTTAAAGCGTCTGAACTCGAGGCCGAACTTCCATTTGAACTTATTCGGATGGGAATGCATCTTCAAACAGGAAATGGGTAATCCTGTCTGGGATTGGAAACTTATATTTTGAAAATTTATATCCATAAGCTAAGCGCATAGGCGGTTCTATATAAAATGTATACATTTCGTCTGCTCATTGGGATTCCAAATCCTGTCTGCTGGACGGTAATCAATGTGTTGCAATATGCACTGGACTCCTAACTAACGTTAGAAATCCAGTGCATATTGCAACACATAAAGTAGGCGGCATATTGGTATCACGGTCGTATAGACAGGTCCGGAAACTTCATATGCCGATCATGTCCCGCTTAACTAAGCCAAAATTAGTTCTAAAATTGGCCTTTTGGCGGCGCTGCGACCTTGAGAGCCGCAACATGTCTGATCGTATAAGTTGGGACCATGGCCATATAAACTGTGTGCTGCCATGGTCGGCATCAAATCTCAACGACCAATCAAAAAGCGGCTCTCTAACAAGTAGCGCTTCCGGTGGTAGAAAGGATGAACTAATTTTGGCGTAGTTAAGCGGGACATGATCTCCCATGTATAAGGGATAGGAGTTTCCGGACCTGTCTATACGACCGTGATTGGTATTAGCAGTAGTAGCAGCAGCTGCAGCACGAGCAGCAGGAGCTGCAGCAGCAGCAGCAACAGCAGCAATACCAATTTACACACTACGTGTAAATACAGTAAGTAAATCATTCAGTCAGTCAGTCAGTCAGTCAGTCAGTCAGTCAGTCAGTCATGAACTGAAGTCATTCTAAAAAATGTCAGTCATTCAGTCTCTAGCTAGTTCATAGGTATTACTGATATACAAAATTGATGTCTTCTTCTTCTTCTTCTTTTTCGGCATAATCAGGACATGAAGCCCTATGACCCCGGCGCCTACCTTTACCAAGTTCGGTTTCTGGTGTAAGGTTTAGGCGTTACTATGTCATACCCCTTAATGTATCGAGTGACGAGCTCGAAGACGGGGCACTCATATCGCAAAGGTATTTCACGAATGAGCGGGACCTACTTTATTTAGACAGGGAATCCGAACCCTGTGACACATCGGTCTTCTTCACATGATACACACATGAGTATCAGAGGTGAATGCTGGCGGAAAAAAATCCTGACTGAAATCAGGTTTGAACCAAGATTCCACACGATCATTCGTTTCGGAGTCGAGCACGCTCGCCACTCAGCCGACGTCGTGTCGTGACAAAATTGATGTCTTACAGTCCAATTGATCCTAAAATCATCCTTGGTTGTTTGGAATGTTTTTAAGAAAAATCAGGCACCCTCAGTCGAGTTCTGTAATAGCCTGGAAACGCTTCCGTTTCAGGTTTTTTTATTTCCTTCCAACTTAATTTTATTAGAAAACCTCCAACACAGTTTTTTTTCTTTTTTTTTTTTTTTTTTTTTGTTCGTTTTCATTCAAAAAAAGGAAAAAAAATAGGGACCATACCGTAAGGGCCCACCAAGAGTTATATTTTAATAGACGATAAAGTTATCAAAAAACTTCTCCATACATACCTAAAAGCATAAATAAGATATCTATTACCAAAGACAAGGGACCAGCTTACTAAAGTAATCATTAGTCGAAGGTGTGAAGGCCACACCACAATATTACTGATGTTATCAAAACAGAAAACAACCTCAAACAAATTTAAAAAAGCCGTAAAATTTGAAAACCCGAGATGAAGATCTTTTTTTTTTTTTTTTTTTTTTTTTTTCTCCTTACACTTTACAGTGTGTTTAATCGGCATAAGATCAGAAACATAAAGTACATGTTCTCGCGACCACCAACGATATGACATGACGATTTACCGCGCATTCAACCAAGAAGAGAGATCTTCAATGAATTGTTCTCTTTCCCAAGTATCTATAAAACACGCCCTCAAGGATCCTGGCCGGGAATCTGACGGAGTATTCAGGTGAATTTATGGGGTCGTCATTTCGACGATTACTCTTCTCGTTATTTATGCATCTATGATAAAACGGCGATGCTTTATTTCCAGTATGACGGTAAAATTTTTTTTTTTTTGTCTGTCTCCAAACGCCGTTTAATATTATTACCCGATCGTTAATTCTGAGATTCCGCCAATTTGGAAAATATTAAACGATCCGGTCTTCTTTGGTGTCTTCCGCGATCGGGGCGCCGGGGAGCTACTAAAAAAAAATTGTAAATTTATGTTCTTCAGCTTCTCTTTTTCGCTTTTAAAAAATTTGCAGAGATTTATACGGGATGTCAACAACGGCTATTTTCCCCTAATGGTAATATACAAAAAGAAAATTATTCAAGGTTCGGTTTCTTGTTCAAATGACTAACAACTATTACATAAAAGAAGTTTTTTTTTTTTTAACGAAATAAATAAGCGTTATGAATACGTGTGAGGGCACTTGTGAAGTACCGCCTAGTTCTTTTGTCGCACGTGCCATATATGTTCTTTATTTCATTGTACCTGTCTTCGGAGATAAGAGAAGGTATTTTTAACGTGAAAACAAATATTTTCACTTTATGACCTAGGATAATACGCCCTTCGCTTACTTATATCGAAAGGAGGAATGAAGTCTTTTCGCTTTTCTACGACAAGGAAGAAAAGTCATACGAACGTCAGCGTTGGCCTAGACCTTTTTTTTTGGGTGCGGGCTGCACTCCGATGACTGTATTGACCCTTTAATTGATATTTTCAGTTGAATCATGCAAATTAGGTTTATTTTGATTCGTCTTCTTTTCCAGGCACGGACTGGAGTTCCGAGCCACTGGAAAAATCTCGATGCGCCCTCCTGGATGCAACATCCCGTAAAAGCATTAGCCTTCAGTATGAGCTACTGAAGGCTAAAGGCGGTCTCCTCAGAGACCATTAGATTGAGGGGTTAGGGGCAGGGAGGGGGCTAGGTATGGGAGCGAGCTACATAACATTATGGGGCTACATATGAGGGATGCATAACATTATGGGGGAATACATATGGTGGCTATATAACATTATGGGGGACTACGTATGGGGGCTACATAACGTTATGGGGGCTACATATGGGGGCTACATAACATTGTGGGGACTACATGTGGGGGCTACATAACATTATAGGGGATAGGATAGGAAAAATTAATAAATCAGAGAAATCCCTAAGGAACGGGGGGAGGGGGGCAAGATTCACTCCGGGGCCACACTGGAAAACCTATTACTTATGGATTTCTATATCTTCTCGTCCCTTTTCATCAATTATATAAAAATCATATATAAATTATTCAAAAAAACTGGACACGATCTACTTTTGTCTTGAGCAATCTCTTATGAGAACTTTTTTTTTGGGGGGAAGGGGGGGTAAAGCTTCCCCCTGAATCCGCCAGTGTAAGGGTGGAGTTGCATAACAATCAATACTAGAACTAATTAATTCTTTTTTTTTTCCCCAGTCTCATGGATATGCATTTTCCAAGTTACTTTTCAAAATTAAAAAAGAAAGAAATACAAAAAATACAAAGAAAATAAGTAAATAAATAAAAAATACAAAAAAATACAAAAACATTTTTCCAAACTAATTTTGGCTTTGTTTAAAATCACGAAAAATTCGATTTTTTTCTTCTAAATGTTTCGCTTAAATTGCACTAACATCTTTCTTAATTTGGAAATAGAGGGGGGGGGGGTTAAAAAGTGGAATATTTCCTCGTTACGTAATAAAGATGCGTTTAAGTATTACTTAAGACCGGAAGGGGGGAGGGGGTGCAAGAAATTCTTAGGATTTTTTACATGGCAGAGAGGGAGGGGGAGATCCCCTAAATCTTACGTTTACGTAAGAATTATCATTATTATTTATTGTTAAAAAAAGTTCCTATTTAATATAACAAATGGAAACCCCTCCATTTGCCACCCTCTCCTCTTTAAAAATAAAAAATTGTATTTTAATTTTCAGAAAAAAAAATTTTCCTGAAATTCTGCAACACATTTTTTTAAAAATTGGCGGTAAAGAAAAAAAAAGGGGGGATCAGCGAAAATCTTACGTAAGTTAAAAGGGCGTCAAAGAAATCTTACGAAAGGGGGGGGGGGTCGGAAAACCCCAAAAAAAATCTTACGTAATACTTGAATGCTGCCATAATATGGATAGCCCCCGAGCACCGTTTTCGGAAATGCTTGCAAAAAAAAAAAAAAAAAAAAAAAAAAAAGGTCATATGCCAGAACTGATGATGATCGCAAAGCTAACGACACGAAAATCTCGTTAACATTAAAATTCGTTGCTGTAGGCATAAAAAAATTTTTTTTTTTTTTCTTTTTACGAAATAAAAAAAAAATTCATGTAAATTAAAATGTGCTTTCGTATAACTTCTATAAAAAAAAAAAAAAAAAAGAATTCACGCATAGAAGCTATATAAATGAAGATACCGTGACTCGTGTTTCCAGTCTAATGGCAAAAATAATAATAGTTTTGACTCCGGTGTCTAGCACTAATCAGCTACCAGGGGCGTTGTGTGTTTTGGTAATCATTTTATTAAATTTCCAGTTTACTTCTATTAAATTTTCAACGGATCCAGTTCTTAAACTTCAAGAGAAAAAAAAAAAAAAGTGCTCCATCATCCAAATAAAATTAAGTAGACGATATTAATTGATATATCTAATGACAGTGCACCTTTTTACCTAATTGAAAAAGACCGAATAATTAAGTTGCTGCCGACAGTGGAAGCCTTGCCTTTTAATTTATTCGGATACTGTTTGACTATTCCGTTTTGCACGTGGGGTAAAAGAATCGACACGATCTTTTCTTTTCTTTTTTTTTTTTTTTTTTTTCTCTCAGTCGTTTAATTTGTTTGTGAAGTAAGCAGGGCGTCTCATGCGAACTGCGACCTGCGACCCGGCCGCCTACGACACACCGAGGTGGAGCCCCCTTTTAAAGTCCTATGAGCTTTTCCATTCATACACGGTATTGTAAATTTTGTCGAAACAACATCTTTTTTTTTTTCTTAAACTTTTTTTTTTCTTCTTAAATTGGACTATTGTAAATCATCGGTTTACAAGATTAACCTGTTTCGTATAACGACTTCGAATTTATTTTATATCGCACCTTTTAAAAAAAAAAAATTTTGTTAACAAAGGTTCCCTCATCTCAAATTACAGTGTAGGCGCTTTTTTTTTTTTTTGTTTTTTTTTTTTTTCAACTGGAGAATTTTTATTTTTATAATCGTTATAAAATTAAACATTAACAAGTTGGAAGCCTTATCGCGTTGGTGACAAATGGAATGAGCAAAATTATTAAATATCTTAAGGAAAAAAAAAGATAAACATAATCCAATAAATTAACTTTAAAAACTCAAGAAATAATTCTGGATTAAGAAAAAAATAATAATAAGCTTAATAATAATAATCCACACCCTAACACTATAGCAAATAGGAATTTAGTTTTACACAAATTTGACACCCACGGTTAATGCCTGAGATATTCCGATCGTGTTAGAACCCCGGTTTGAATGAACAGGCCATTTATTCTGTCTCCGAGTCGAGTGAACATTACCATATGAATGTCCGATATTCATTCATATATCTCGGATTCTTTGAAACAATGTATTATTTTTAAAAACTAAAGCCACTTGTATGGCCCGACCAGATGATATCCCACAGATATATCATACTCAACATGTTCATTGTTATAAGAATCGGTCTCAGTATCGGTATCACTATATTATATGTCGTCGTAGGATTCTGTATTTAATAAAAATGATAGAAAGGATAATGTGACGAAGGTATGGCCAGAGGGTCTATAGTAGGTTGGGGGTCGTCCATAAACCACGTTAGCACCTTAGGGTGAAAAGGGTGAAATTTCCCGGGAACCTTTTTTTTCTTTTTTACTTGTAGGGAATTCCGCTGCTCGGGAATGGAATTTTTTTTCATTTTCGGGAATTCCCTATTCCCGGTATCGACAAGTTTTTTTCCCCAGACAGTATTTTCGATTCAGATTGACTTAAAAAGCCATCAGAATACCGATTGAAGTATACTCATCAATAATCTAGATTCTGCGGAACCGAAATCGCAGCCCTGAAAAATCCCAACTTTTTCAGAACATTTTGAAGGCATTTTTCAGCGTAAACAAGAAGTGCTTTTAAAAATAAATAAAACCTTTCCGTATTTGTGTTCTAAGAAAAAGGATGATTAAAGTCAGTCCTATATCGTAAAACCTTTCAATATGAAAAGAAATTAATGCCACTTACGCGATTTCTATTTTAAAAATATTGTGGTTTCGTTTATAAATATTTCAACTCGTCTTTTAGCCACTTTGCTTTCCTTGTCCCAAATCCATCTCGGATATTTAAACAAAACTCCTATGGGAAAAAAAAAAATTCGAAGTATTCCTCTTAATATATTTTTTTTTCTTTTTAAATATACACTTCCAGATGTAATAAATAACATTAAATGGAAAAAAGATTTTATACAGTTGTAACATATTTATTGGATCGATTCCGTTTTGACAACTTTTTATTTTTATAAAGCACATATGCTGGCGCCACCTCTTTTGAAACCGTAAATTATAATCATTCGCAGCCTTTCATGTACTTGTTTTTTACTTTCTCTAAAATAACCGATAATTTTACAATTTTTATTTTTTATTTTCATTTTTTTCTTAGTGCAAGACATCAAATTTGTCCCGGATTTCGTTCGGTAATTGTATAATGTACAATGATAGCAAAATATCACTCAGAAAAAAAAAAACATTCAGATTTTCTTGCAAGACAGAACTTGTTCAAAACATTTTTTTTTAATGCCATCCGCACACTCTAGGATGCCTCCTAGCTAGGTAGCGCACACTCTAGGTAGCACACACGCTAAGAGTGCTTCCTACCTATGTAGCGCACAGGTAGGAGTGCTTCCTCCCTAGGCACCGCACACTCTAGGAGTGCTTCGTTCCTAAGCAAGCACCGCATACTCTAGGAGTGCTACCTTTCTAGGCAGGAATCCTACGTAGCTAAGCGTCACCCTAAAGCCACAGCTCATTTTAGCCTGATTTTTTTCAGATTTTTTGTAGGCCGATTTCTGCTGCCCCCAGAGGCCCAAAGTGTTTCAAAGTCTCACAAGGGCCGAAAAAACTAGAGCCGTATTTTGGTGCGAATAAGTTCATATTCTATCGGAAATTTTCCGGAATTTTCAAAAATAAAAATCCCTTTAACAGTAATTGGAGCCATTTTTTATTTATAAGCAAAACAACGGCTGTTCGGATTTTTTTTAATACCCGAAATCGGCATCGGCATCACATCGACCCGAGAAAAATTAGGTGGCCTCGGCTGGCATCGGCACCGGCATCGGCACCTGCATCGGAATCGGAGTCGGAGTCGGAGTCGGACTCCTGATTTTAAAAATCGAAATCAGATGCGGCATCGGATATGATCAATGCTTGGTGGTATCGGCGTCGAGGTCGACATCGGCATCGGGTGTCGGTGTCGGTGCCGGAGTCGGAATCGGGAGATAAATAAATAATATGGTACCGGCATCAGATTCAGACTCATAAAAATTTCCGATAAGAAATAAACTCTTTCGTACCAAATTACGGCTCTAATTTTTTCGGCCCTTATGAGACTTTGAAAAACTTTAGGCCTCTGGGGGCAGCAGAAATCGGCCTCCAAAAAATGTGAAAAAAATTAGGGTTAATATGGAGGCTAAAATGCAACTTTTCCGCGCTGTGGCATTCCCAAATTCAAAAATTCGCAGTTTACGATCCACCCTAGTATATATATAAATAAATATATTTATATTAAATATACGGTATATTTTATCATCTGCAAGCTGGAAAATGGCACTTGAAAATACAAAAAAAAAAAAAATTGTAACAAAAAGTTAAAAACTTTTTTTTTTGTGAAATAAAACTCCCCCAAGGGAGGAGTGTCCCAACTTCTGATTGGAAGTCACTCGCGAGTAAAACGCGGGAGTAAAAAACCGTAAAAAACCTAAAAAAGAAAAAAAAAGAAGAAGAAGAAGAGGAAAAAAAAAAACAGGTTTCCAGTAATGTTTCCGAAAATGGGGCATTCGACAATAAACCTAGATAACACGAATACAATAAAACGGATTTCAAATTAACGATTAATCCAATTTAGAGTTTTATGAAGATGGAAACAAGACACCCAAGTAGAATGAGAGTAATTTAAATTTCATTGTACAACGCAACTTACTTAAAATTAAGAGTTTTAAAAAAACCTGTTGCATACGTTTGAAGCAGAGATTTGAATTAAAGATACGGATGGCCTTTCACCTGGGACAAATTGTCCCTCCCACAGTGCTTGGTGACAATATTACCTCTGGGTGACTAGTCCCGAATTCCGTTTTAACGCCGTCATTTATTTAATTTAATTCTCTCTCTTTTTTTTTTTTTCGCATTCGTTCCAGAATCGAACTCCCAGAGGAAAACAAGACAAGGCAAATTTATAGAACCCGCAAGAATAAAAACCCATGTTTTTTTTTTCTGCTAGGCAGTGCCAATGCAACAACCCAAAAAATTGCGTGGGTGGTCACCTGTGTTCCTTAACACCTCTTCACAATTATATTAAAACTCGAGGATTCCGCGGAAAGATTACATCTTAATAATATGTTTGTCTTTTGTACCTCGACACTTTTTCTAAATGTCAGCTTAATGAATTATGGTGACACAAAGCCGATAGCAGTCGAAAAGTGAAAAAAAAAAAAAAAAGATAGGACACCAAAATGAAATAAAATAAAATGAAATTGATTTACTTTTTTCCTTTTTTAAATTGAAACGTTTTTAAACTGGAAATCAACTTCCCCCGTACATGCTTCTGAAGGGCTCCCATAGTGATCCCTCTGTGGTGATCAAAAATCAAAGATGTCGCCATTAGATAAGATAAAAAGAGACCAATTTCTTGTTCCTTGTTTCATAAAATAATAAAATCTCAAATTACAAATGACATGGAAACTTTTACTTAATTTTTTGGCCTTGGACCTTAAAAGTATGTGGCGGTATGACTGATATCATTCTTAAAAAAAAAAAAAAAAAGAAACAGGCTCAGGTTTGAAGTCGTGTTATGCAATACTTAACTATCAGAGGGTTTTGTTAATTATTTACCGAAGTAAATAAAAATAATAATTTACTTAATATTTATTTATTTTTTCCAGAAATAAAAATTGAGGGAGGAGCTATATACAGAATGATGACATACAGAAATACAGAAGCAGAAAAAGATAGGGCATCATCAGGCGCTGTCTCAGACGTTAAGTAAGCATGATATTGATAAGCTTTAATTACTACCCCTCCCCCCCTTTTTTTTGTCAGCAAAAATCAGGGCTACGGTGCCGCTTAGATTGCAAACGGAATTGGAATCTCTATCGGAATCGATCGGTTCAAAAGTTAAATGGAATCGGAACCCTAAATTTTTGTAAAGATTCGGAATCGGAATCTTAATCGGCATCGAAAAATAATTTTGATTCAAATTGATCTGAAAAGTATTAATAACATTTCTGGAAATATCGGAATCAGAATCGGAATCGCCACCACTGAAATATTTTCTAATTGGAATCACAACTGAAAACTTAAATTTTTGTTCTCGAGTCGGAATTGAAATCAGGTTCGACCCGAAAAATATTGAAGAATCTTGTGAATCGGAATCGGAACCACAGCCCTTACAAAAATAAGTATTTTGAAAATTTTTCCCCTCTTGATTATGTAAGGCCTGACCAACCAATTTTATGCACAATTACACGGTAAAAAATTTTCTGTTAATATGTTAAAAACGGTCCATCGATTTCGTATGTTAACGATATTCTGTTACATTTAACATATTAATATGTTAATTTGACAGAAAAATTAATGTTAAAAAATATGTTAATTTGACAGAGTTATGTTAAATTTGACATATCAACTATGTGGACCTTTTTAAACAGGAAAAAAATGTCAATTTTACAGATAATTTTTTACAGTGTATATTGTGAGTCCGACAAATAGAGAAGTTCGAAAATCAGATTTTTTGGAATCTCTTATTTTCACTGACAATTTAAGTAGTTTACGAGTCTACGTGCGTAGTGATGTAAATTTTTTTTTTATCAAAAAAATTTTGTCCAATTGTGCGGGTGAATTAGAGACGCACGACGAGACGAGAATCTCGTGAAAAATGAGACGAGAAATTTTTCGGCAAAAATCTAGTTTTTGACTGGTCATAGGGTGTGTCGAAAATCAAAAATTTTGTATTTTCAAAATGCCTGATAGCGCAATTGCTGCGTTTTATCATTTGTAAAAGCGTTTCCCTCTTTGAAATTTTTTTAAAATGGCGTCTTGAGGTTTCGCAAGAGCCAAAGATTTGGAAAACGCCATAAAGGATGAAAATTTGACTTTTGGATTTTTGTGAAAAAAGTATCGTCCCCCATCGGATTTTTAACGTAGATTTCAAAAATGAAATCGGTTATTTGCATCTAACTATTTTTTTCTTGTGATATCGTAAAAAAATGTGATAAAAATATTGGAATTTCAGATTTTTGCCATTTTTATGCCATATTTTGCCTGTATCTCAAGAGCAAAAATAGTTAGACGCAAATCTATTTCATTTTCGAAATCTGCGTTAAAAATCCGATAGGAAACGATACTTTTTTCACAAAAATCCAAAATTCGAATCTTCATCCCTTATGGAGTTTTCCAAAACTTTGGCCCTCTTGCGGAACCTCATGACGCCATTTTAAAAAATTTTCAAAAGGAAAAAATTTTTACAAATGATAAAGCGCAGCGATTGCGCTACGAAGTATTTTGAAAATCCAAAATTTTGGACTTTCGACCTAACCTACTGGTCAAGTTGCAAGGTTTTAAAAATATAAACGAGAATCCGCGTTCTCATATAAGATTTCTCGTACGAGAAATAATACGAGAAACTGGAATTTTGGACTCCTCGGTGCAAAACTTGTCGGGAAACAAAATTTAAGCCAATTTCTCGGACAGTTCTCGAAAGTCTTGTCGTGCATCATTAGGACGAATAAATAGATTTGTATTTTTCATGCCCAAAACAGTTCTCATAAATGGTTTAGAGAATTAATTAAAAATTCTGAAATTAAATTTTTAATAATAAAGACACTCAAATGACTTCGATTTTGTATTATAATTCAGTCAAAAGTCGAAATTTCAGCAAATGTTTCCAAATACGGCTCCAACTTCGCCAAAAAAGAAAAAAAAGTTTCTATTGCCAAATGCAAATCCGAATATGTAACAGTCCTTAAAAGGCGAGTTTGTTTTTCTTTGACAGAATCGTTGTAAGTACGAAGATTTAATCATTTTTAGTTTTTTTCCCAAATCGATCGGGATTTTTTAAAATTTTCGTAAATATCTCACTTCCGGTCTCCGATTTCCATAAGAGTAATGTTTTGATTGGACTCTGAGTGGTGACTTTGACTAAAATCCAAATTTTAGATATCTAACGAACTCCTTTGGTATATTCTGGTCTTTTTAGTGCAAGTCTCAACTTGTCTTAAATAAATGCGGAAGGAAAATAATTTGAAAAAAATTGCGGTGGAAAAACTTTGATTTTGTTTTCCTGGTTTTTTTTGCTTGGAACAAGTTGAAACTTGTACCAAAAATACAAGAAAAAGTCAAAGAAGTTCCTTAGATGCCTAAAATTTGATTTTTTTCCCCCTTCTAAATCAAGTGTTAGACAAAACAGCCAATCCTTCCGGTATTCCGTGAAGCCTCCTCTTAAGCGCTTTAGAAGGATACATCCGACCCAGACAACTGCAATGCACAAAATCATGCACTAAATTAAATGATAGTTTAAAAAAAAGCAATTAATCAAATGCCGGCATAAAAATCTTAACTTTTGCCGGTAATTACTGAACCGAGTACCCGAAAACGATTAAAATCAAAAACGATTTTTTTAGCCCTTGAAACTTAATTTTTATTGCTCTAGTTTTTGCGAAAAGAAAAAGACAGGATAATAAATTTCACAGAAGGGAGCAAAAAAAAAAAAAAAAAAAAAAAAACGGGAGATGCAGTGGTACAGTTAGTATTTACCAATCTCAATAATGATAAGTTTGCTTCCGAGCCCTGAATCTTTCTCATAAAACACAGCAAAATTATACGCTTAAAGACGGATTTTTGGTGGTTTTATAAAAATAAATGAAGTCTGCCATTTAATTATACATCGAGTGTGTATGTGGCGCCGCAAGGGTAAGCATCTTCTTATTTTCCAGTAAATCTTGGAACCTCCTTCCTTGTCCACTCTCTGCGAAATTGATACTTTGTATTATGGGAACATTTCCCTTCGTTTAGTTATGAGTTAATAACTATAATTCCGGACGGGAGTCTTTTTCTTTTATCATTTTAATGCCCATTGATCGTTTTTTTTTTCTTTCAACTTCTGCGTATCGGATTTATTTTTAATTTTTAATTTTTTCATTCTTCGAAATTCGCGTACGTGGTCGAGGTAGCAAAGGTTTTTTTTCTTTTTTTTTGGACGCAGGATGAGTAATTCTAAAAAAAATGCTGTCATTACCTGCCGATTAAAAAAGAATACATACATTGTAATGTAAATGGCCTACATTTTCTCAAAAAAACACACGTATTTAGATTCCAGTAAACGGGGAGTAAAAGGGGCGTTTTATTGTCAATTGGTGAAACTCAAACCCAAGTCAAAAAAATTTTGAGTGTTCGTTGAACCCATCGGTTTTTTGGTGAATTTCTCTTTCCCACGTTTGTTGACATCTATTGAATAACAAAACGGTAAATTCGAAGAATGGAAGAATAAAAAAAAAAACTGTGAATTTTAATATTTCCTACTACCCTCGCCGCCCGCAGTTTAAATAAGGTCTTTGACTTCTATATTTTTTTTTTTTTTCAAGTCCATCCCTTTTTTCTGACTTATTTATTTTCTTTTTCACTTCCTAATCTATGGAATTATTATGTGAGTAGTGTAAATATTTCCATTGCGAATCTCATGAAAACAAGACACTGACAATTCAATATTTTGACAGGTGGGATCATTTAAGAAGAAAAGAGTTTGTCATAATTTGTCTCATGGACTTAAGCTTTTCAAAAATAAAACATGTCAACCTATAACAAAGTAGTTATTCCCATGGCAAAAGTTATTTTTTTAAAATAATAATTTCAGCGCTCAACAAATTTAATTTTATACTCTATAAAATTTAACCAGTTCGCCACAAATGGCCTATTTGCAGTAACTGGAATAAGAGCCCCCCTTGGCTCTTATTTTACGAATTTTTGAATTTCGGCGAAAGCACCCCCTTATTTCTTTCGTAATAACCGAAAGAAGATTCCTTGATTTTTTTCATATTTTTAGGAAGTCGTTTAGCCGTGCCACCTAAGACCTATTTTCGAAATTCCCATAGAGACCGAAAAATCCAAAATTTTTATTTTATTTATGTAAAAATAGTTCCTAGTCGGATTTTTATGCAGATTACGAAAATGAAGTTAGAATTTGTTTATGACAAAACATTACTGTGTTAAGAGGACAAAAATATAAAGAATTTCGCATAAAATTGTAAGCTATAACATATTTTCCTAATTTTTTTTATTTATTTATTTTGGCCTCTTATCATCCAAACCGTATGAGATGTATTACTTTTAAGTATATTTTCGTGATCTTCATAAAAATCCGAAAATAAAACAAACATTTTCACATATCATTTTTGATTTTTCGGGCTCTTTTTTCTTTAGCCAAGAACATGAGCTAAAGCAATATTTTGATATTAAAATTTTAACTTTGAAGACTCTAATTAAAAGTTTGACTAATTTTTTTTCAACTTTCGACCTTTTTCATAGAAAATTTTAAGTTTTTTTCGTGCCAGGAAAAAAAATTATATTTTTATCAAAAAATTCGAATTATTTAACGAAAAACGAGCAAAAAAAAAATGCCTTAAAAATTTTAAATCGTTTCGTTGTTTAAATTTAGCAATATTAGGACAGTACCCCAAAGACGCAGTCCTACGTAGTGTTATGCCCCCATACCCCAGTCTGATTGTTTAAATAGAAAAAAAATTATGATGTCAAAAAGTTATTTCTGGGATGGTCTATTTTTATAATATTTTTCATTTTTGCCCAAAAGCTAGCCGTTTGGTCGGTAAAAGCTCGGGTTATTTTTGGGGCACATACAATGTAATACAATAATTTTTGGGGCCAAGTCCATTTCCTACACAGGATTTAAAACCAATTTTTTTTTTTTTTTCAGTACAAGAAAATTAAAATTGAAGTCGATACTTACGGTTTTGGAATTGTTATATCCTCAATAGAGTGCCCGTTATGAGGGAGTGTGAAATATTTTTGTGGGACTACCTTTCAAAAATCTCCAAAAAAAATCAAAAATATTGTGTGCAAAACCTGAGTTTTGTATCTCTACTCTAACATGTGCCTGTGAGCACTTCGATTTTCCCATTTAAAATACATGGGGATTTTTCCATTTTTACAGCGTATTTTTTTTTTCTGTGAAATGGACAGATGAAAATTTTATCCCTTGGCCCAGTTACTACTTACAGTATGTAGTAATTGATAAAATTTTCAAAAACATTAATCTGACCATTTTTCAGTGTTCTTAGCCTGCTTAATAATCGTTTAAAATCGCGGTTTTGGGTATATTTTCGAATTCTCAAGTTCATTGGAAAATGGCCAAATTGAAGTTTTGGAAATTTTTATCGATAAGTACATTAAATTTTTCACACAATATTTTTGATTTTTTTGGGGACTTTTGAAAGGGGGCCCCACAAAAAGGTTTTACACCCCCTCATACTGGGATCCCTAATACCCTAATCCTCAAGAATTAATTCTATTTTTTTTTTTTGCCTCGATATTTTATTTAAAAATCTTACTTTTTAAAAAAAAGTTATAAATAATATTTTGACCATAATTCTGAAATTAATTCTTAAAAGTTTATTAATTCGTTTATTGATTCTTAAAAGGATTTTCCATATTTTGACTATTTTTTTTAAACTTTTGGCCTTTTTTAATCGTGAAATTAGACGACATGAACGAAAGCAAGGACTTAGAAATTTTAAATAAAATGTTCACTGCATTTTTTAATTTTCTCCTTTTTCCTTTAGCCAAGAATATGAGCTAAAGCAATGTTTTAATATTAAAATTTTAACTTTGAAAACTTTAATTGTTTTAACTAATTTTTTTGGTTGTCTGACATAATTCCGAATCGATTAATTCCGACTAAATAATTCCGAATGCATTAATTCCGAAACAATAATTCCGATAACTTAAAAATGCATTAAGTCCGGGAAAATATTTTAGAGGTGAACAATTCCGAAAATAACTATTTTATTCCGAAAATAATTATGTTATTCCGGAAAAGGGGAAAAAATTTTTTTGAAACGAGTGAAACGTAAAAATTATGCATAATACATTTGAAAAAACCGCGGAAACTATTGTCGTACAGTGGTTAAAAATGAAACTTTAGCTAGCCAAAATTAGAAATTTGGAGTAAATTCATTGAAAGTGATATTCTAGGGGTTTTTGAGGTCGCTGATTTCAAATCTGAAATCAGATTTTTAAAATTCAAGATGGCGGATCCAATATGGCGGTCAAGTAGCCGAGTTTTTTAGTTTAAAGAGACAAAACTGGTGACCTGGGAATTTTTGGGGTCGCTGAATCCAAATCTGAAATCAGATTGTCGAAATTCAAGATGGCGGATCCAATATGGCGGCCAAGTAACTGAGTTTTCAGTGCATGAACATGTTCCAACTCATTCAGAAAGTTCATCCCTCGATTTTGAAATGAACCCTGTCTCAAAATCATCCCTCCAATTCTACTGAAGAATATATACTTAACGGTTAGCTTTTGGATCATTGCCGTCGGAGTTATCATCCCTTTCTTACACTGCATTACCTCCGTCATTTAAAACATCCACTCAATCGTTATTTCCGTAGCAAATTTTTAATTTAGGTTCGGCTTTTAACTCAGCAACATCCACTCAATCGCCGTCCAGAAAAAAAAAAGAGGCCGCCCTCCTAAGAAAACCGCTGTTCCTCCCAAGAATCTGAGATAATTTTTAATTTTTAATATAAATCAGTCATATTTTTATTAGAATACATTGTTTTTTTCGGAAAAAAATAATTATTTTCGGAATTATTTACCTGAAAGTATTTTCCCGGAATAAATGCATTTTTAACTCATCGGAATTATTGTTTCGGAATTAAGGCATTCGGAATTACCTAGTCGGAATTAATCGATTCGGAATTATTACTAAAGGGCAGTCTCCACTTAATAACGTTCACCGCATTCGCGTTATCCGCCTTCTCGATGAACGTATTCGCACCGGAAGTTTTATGGATCTTTTATTACGATTTTTTTGATCATCTTCTGCTTTTTTTTATTTACAAACATTAAAAATGGCGGTTTTGAAAGATGTTTTTACGGATTTAAAAAGAAAAATTTTAATTCGGGCATGGGGAAGACAATAAATCTGTTCCAAAACAAATTCTGGGTAAGCCAATTTTGTATACTTAATGAAATATACGGTACTCTTTGTATGCCACAAACGTTTACGGAAGCAAAACCTGCGAAGTACTTCCGGTGCGATCACGTTAATCGCGATGACGGACAACCCGAGTGCCGTGAACGTCATCAAGTGGAGACTGCCCTTAATAACCATTTTTTTTTCATCCTTTTACCTTTTTTTATTAAATATTTTAAGTTTTTTTCGTGCCAGAAAAAAAGATTACATTTTTATCAAAAAATTTGAATTTTTCGACATAAAAAGACGCAGTTCTACTTAGGGATATGCCCCCGTATCTCAGTCTGATTTTTTCCTTTCAAAATAGTTATTCACCAGTAATTGTTAAAAATCGAGTTTTTAAGCTTGTTTGTTGCCCTAAAAGAGTTTAAACGACCTGAAATGCATTTAAACACTGCCCGAAAATGCTTTACATACTGACCAAAAATTATAAAAAACACTGGGCATATTTTTAAAAAAACTGCCCAAATAAATTAAAAATGCTCAGTCTTAAAATTAAGACCAAAAAGAAAATGGCCACAAGATTGAAAAAAAAAAAAATGGGTAAAAATTGTCCCAAGAGTTAAGAGCAATAGCGAACAAGCCCTTAACAGCTTCTGAAACCTGAAAATGATGAAGATGTCTGTCACCGTAAGCCGAAAAGGAATTTCACATCAAAATCACACCTTTCACACGGAACCCCTAAAAAAAAAAAAGAAAATCTTGAAAAAAAAAATCGATTATCAGGGAACGGTGATCAAATCCGTCACCGAACGCATTATACACTTTTCATCGGTATAACAATATATCCATTAAAAGTTGAAAGGATGCAAGGAATTCAACAAAAAGTGATCGAAGATCACGATGGCAAAGTCTTTGTGTGATATTCTTTATGTCCTGCTGATCTGTCATTTATAATAAACGATTTCGAGGTGCAAGTGACTCAGCATTGATTTGATTAAATTCATAATGCTCAGCAGTCTATTTCGTTTGACTAAAAACTAATGTTTTAAAATGAAAATTTTTCAACTCCTGCTGAGAAATTTAAAGGACAGAACGGATTGCGTTCATTAATTACTACAATTCACATATTAATGTGTCATGTCTCGATAATCTAATAATAAACTAATTTATTCACTTTTTTTTTTATAAATAATAGAAAAATAAAAACGTCTGGACGTTGTTTGAAATATAACTTCCAAAATCATTTTTTATGTGCAGTATGACAAATCCGTTGTCATGCAAAAAAAAAAGAAAAAAGGGGATTGTCTCCTAATTTTATTTATTTATTTTTTCAAAAACGCAAAATAAGTGAGACAACTGTACATTTTTATTTTTATTTTTTTTTTCTTCTTCCGAATACATTCTAATGCTAATTTTTATTTTATTGCCCGGGTGTACTGTGCATATCCTAGTCAATTAAATTGTTTCAACATTTATTGTCAACAAAACCAAAACATAACGGTCCTCTGGGGACATCGAACTTTTGGGGTGAGCGCCCGTCAATCTCATAAATCATTTATCTTACCACTTTTTTTTTTTTAAATTTTGTTCAAGTGGATTTTTTTTTCTGACGTGGTGTATATTTTACTATTGACGTTGGCACATAAATTCTTCCTCAGGAAAATCCAGTCTTTTTCCTCTTTTCTTCCAGCCCACGTATCAAAAAAAAAAAAGAAAAGAAAAGAAAAAGTTATCAATAAAATCAAAAAAAATTCCGTGGCTTAAAGAGATTCCCTACCGTTTTTCCTAATCCATTTTTCCTTAAAAATAATTAAATAAATAAATAAATTTCTAATCCATTTTTTCTAAAAATTTTGGTTCCTAAAATTTTTTTTCTAAATATTTTTTTTTCTAATTTTTAATTTTCCTAAAATTTTTTGATTCCTAAAATAAAATATCCTAAAATCCTTACAAGGATTTAAAAAATTAGGAAAAAATTAATATTTTAGGAAATTTTATTTTTGGAATCAAAAAATTTTAGGAAAATTAAAAATTAGAAAAAAAAATATTTAGAAAAACAATTTCAGGAACCAAAATTTTTAGAAAAAAATGGATTAGGAATTTATTTTTTTAGGAAAAATGGATTAGGAAAAACGGTCGGGAACGGCTTTAGGAGAATCCATCCTCCTCCTCTTTCTTTTACCTTAATTAAGGTAAGGTGTTGCGATGTTTTTAAGAAGAGGCCCATTTTGCCTGTCCTCTCCAGGGCTCCCGATCCTTTTGCCACCATAAATGTGTAGAAACTGGGATTTCGGTCTGCAAAAAAATTGACGAATTTCTGTAGACCAACGTCACTGTAGACTGATATCACAAAAATTCATGAAATGCGGATATTAAAGCTGGTGGCTATTTCCAATAGATAACATGCCTATTAAAGTACATCTTTCAAATTTATTTTACTGGCCCAAAATATCGAATTTATGTAAAAACTGGAATAAAGTACCTACCATTTCATTTGTTCACTGTCCATTTAATATTTTTTACCGACTATTTAATTTTCTTATTGACCATTTAATTTTTTTACTGACCAAGTTGTTACTGGCCAACACATACTGACCATTTATTTTTTCTACTGCCCAATTAATTTCAATACTCGCCAAATAATTTGTAGCGATTTTATTTTTATGTAAAACTGGTTGTTTTCTATTTGAATTTTCATGCAGATTACGAGATTGTTTTGTTATGTAGAATTTATTTGTGACAAACGATTACTGTGCTAGAGAACAAAAATATAAAGAATTTTAGAATTTCACAAAAAATTGTGGCTATAACATATTTTGCTTCTTTTTTTTTTTTTTACTTATTTTGGCTTTTTATCATCAAAACCGTATGAGATATGTACCGAATAAATTTTGTTAGGTGCAAAATACAAAATCTATTGTAGGGTGTATAATAGGGTGTACAGAAAAAGAAAAAGTATTTGGAATTTTGTTGCTCACCGAAAAAATAGTTTCATTGGGGGGTAAAAACCTCAAAAAAATTTTGAAACATATTTTTTTTACCAGCTGGAGGCCGCGCTTTGCGGAAAAAGGACCTAAGCCAAGAATTTTTTGAAAGCGTTCAATTAAGTTAATATTTAGCGCATTTTTCAGCAATCGATATTTGTAAAAGGGGTCCAATTATATGTTTTTGAGGTCGTAGAACATGAATTTCACCATCCCGACTTTCTCCGACCAATGCCTGAGTCGCTGAACGAAACGAATTTTTTTGTAAAAAAAATGGCGGCAACTCCTCACCAGTTCGAGTTAGAGGTCATGTTCTATGACATTTTTTAGTCAGAACACTCTAATTAATAAAGCACTTTTGTGTTTCGGATCAATTTTCTAAATTTTTTCACGGACGAAAAGAATTTGGAATTTCAAAAAAATTACTTTAAGAATTTTCCGTCCGTTTGAAAATTTGGGAAAATGATCCGAAACACAAAAGTGCTTTATTAATTAGAGTGTTCTGACTAAAAAATGTCATAAAACATGACCTCTAACTCGAACTGGTGAGGAGTTGTCGCCATTTTTTTTACAAAAAAATTCGTTTTTGGCTCAAAAAACCGAATTCTTACTCATACCCCTACTCAGGCGTTGGTCGGAGAAAATCGGGATAGTGAAATTCGTGTTCCTCAAGCTTTTTTTCATAAGTATAAGCAACTTTAAAAGGAAAAAAAAATTCTGGGGCCTCCAAATTATTTGGACATAAATAAAAATTAAGCCCGAAAAATCAGGTTTAAACGCTAAAAAAGCGGTAACAGCGACTCAGGCATTGGTCGGAGAAAGTCGGGATGGTGAAATTCGTGTTCTACGACCTCAAAAACATATAATTAGACCCCTTTTACAAATATCGATTACTGAAAAATGCGCTAAATATTAACTTAATTGAACGCTTTCAAAAAATTCTTGGCTTAGGTCCTTTTTCCGCAAAGCGCGGCCTCTAGCTGGTAAAAAAAATATGTTTCAAAATTTTTTTGAGGTTTTTACCCCCCAATGAAACTATTTTTTCGGTGAGCAACAAAATTCCAAACACTTTTTCTTTTTCTGTACACCCTAGTGTATAACCTGTTGATTTTGTTTCAAATTAAATAATTAAGTAAATAAATAAATAGGAAACCACCATTTATTTTTACATAAAAATAAAATTTTTGATTTTTCGGTCTTTACGGGAATTTTGAAATTTTTAGGTCTCCATGGACACAACTAAACGACGTCCAAAAAATTTGAAAAAAAAATATCAGGGAATTTTCTTTCGGTTACTATTAAAAAAATTAGGGGCTGCGGTGCATTCGACGAAATTAAAAAATTCTTAAAATAAGGTCCACCCTATGCAACACGTTGAGCAACATGTTACCGTAACATGTACACAACCACCACATGTTTCAGCTTGAAATTTTGGCCCAATGAGAGAAAAAAATCGAAATGGAACAGTTTGATCAAAATTCAGGGATCCCGAAATTTGAAATTTGATAATCTTGGGATTAGGAAAATATCCCGAAAATATGTATCCTTTCCTCCCTACCAAAAATACGACTAAAAATGATCAAATTTGACACCAGTCATTTTTAGTCACAATTTTGATAAGGCATTCCCGTTACCTCTTTTTTTTCAAACTTGATAAACAGATGCTAAATCATGTCCGATTCATGTCACGGAGCAATAACTCAAACGCCTGATCAAAAATACAGGAGCATCCTTGGTTGCGGAAGTTACCCTGATTACCGTTTCATTAAAAACACATTTAAAATTTCTTTTTCTCATGCAACCCGTTACTCCGGGGGTGAATGCCCGTTCACAAAAAAAAAAAAAAAAAAAAATTTACAACATATGATCCGAGGGAAATAAATAAAAAAAAAAGAAATCCAACGCAACCTTTTTTTTTTAAAACGTAAAAAGGTTTTCGTCTGGGGGTTATCGCCCTTACGGTCAACGACTCTCAACAAATGGTCATTTGTCTTCCTGGTTAACATGTCAAATGTCTTCCGAAACTTTCTCTCATTGTTGAGCCACCGAACAGTACATCCTAATATTTAACAATACGCCAAAAAGAATGGGAAAAGAATAAATATTTACCAAATAATTTGACAACCGCATAAGCGATCTTTTTTTTTTGTTCCGTTTTATTTTTATTTTAATTTTTTTTTTCTGATTCTTTTATATTTTTCGTATCGTTCCCAGACGCTCTGCAAATAAAAACAACACATTAATTTTTTTTTTAATCGTTTGCCGCGCGGCTCGGATATTACGTAAGGGCAAAAAAAAAAAAAAAAAAGATCCGCTATCAAGAGTTGACTTATTAAAAAAATTTCAATAAATCGCATTGTGTGGCTCGGTAACTTGTTTCCACTAAGCAGACGTGAAAACAAGCTCATTTATAGCTTCATATATCTTCTACCATGTAACTTTTCGTTTTTTCGTCGTTAAAAATCAAAACTTCACGGCCACTTTTTTTTAATGCCCACTATATATTATACGAAACAATCGTCCGAAGCCGGGTAAGCAAAAAAAAAAAAAAAATTGTTAAATTGATTAATTTCGTTATTCGGGAAAAAAGCGAAAAAAAAAAGAAAAAACGATTTAGCAGTAGAGGAAATATTTTGTTTCTTTATCATTTAAATCGCGCGCCCCCCTCGAGGCAGAGTAGCCGGTTTCGGAAACTACACACAAGTTTTTTTTTTTTAAGAAAATGAATCCTTGTGGTCCTGGAAATGTCTAGAGTGTGGGAAAGGTTTTCGTTTATTCTTCTCAAATTTAACATTAATCATCGATTAGTAAAAGGAGTTAAATGCAACACAATTATCGACGAATAAAATTTTTTCTTATTGTTCGCATCCGAGTCTTGCTTTATAAAATGACTGTAAATTTGAAATATTTAACAATCGTAGCTAGTTGCTCTTTAATTTTTTTTTTTTTTTGAGCGCACCTACGCGATTGTCCATCTATGTCTTGTCTCACTTTTCAACATCAAAATTACAATTTGTTTTTTTTTTTTTTTTGCTTTATCGACCGCAGGGAGAATAAAGCATTGTTTTTAGCACAAATTTCAGATTTTCAGTTTTCGATATTTTTACACGTTTTGAAGTCCCCTGATGCCGAAAAAAGCAAAATTTGGATGGTGGCCGTGTGTGTGTATGAATGTATGAATGTATGAATGTATGAATGTATGAATATATGTGCAAAAAAATTTGTCCGTCGAAAAGCAGAAAAACGGAAGAACGGATGTCGATGATTTTTGGTGGGTAGGAACTTCTAATGAAATGTAGGTGCTGATTAGTTTTTGAGCCAAATCGGTTCAGCGATTCGGAAGCAGTGAGTAAAAGTGTTGAATTTTCAACTATTTCAAGATATTTTTTGACTATAAATCGTGAACGCAGATACCGATTGAGTCCGATTTTCGTACTGCAGTAGATATTCATCAAGATACGCTACCATTGAAATTTGGTTAAATTCTGTTGAGTGGTTCAGAAACGGTGAGCAGGGCTAAAAGTATGGGTATAGGCCTAAAAACCGATATCTCCAACTTTTGAAACGTCACGACATGACGTCATCGATTACGTCAACAAAGCGATTTGGATGCTGATTGGCGGGTTCCTCGTGGGAGCTAACGAAAAACTAACCGTATTTTTGAGAACATTTTCGAGGTAGAGGATTCCGAATCTGAAATAATTTTTCCAAAATTCGAATTCCTTATGCCCGTACTGCGGCTTGGTGGACCTCTGATCAAAAATCTAACCGTATTTTTGAGAATATTTTCGGGGTTGAGGATTCCGAATCTGAAATAATTTTTCCAAAATTCGAATTCCTTATGCCCGTATTGCGGCTTTAGTGGACCTCTGATCAAAAATCTAACCGTATTTTTGAGAATATTTTCGGGGTAGAGGATTACGAATCTGAAATAATTTTTCCAAAATTCGAATTCCTTATGCCCGTATTGCGGCTTTGGTGGATTTTGATCAAAAATCTAATCGGATTTTTGAGAATATTTTTGGGGTAGAGGATTCCGAATCTGAAATAATTTTTCCAAAATTCGAATTCCTTACGCCTATACAGCGACTTTGGTGTCTCTGATCAAAAATCTAACCGTATTTTTGAGAATATTTTCGGGGTAGAGGATTACGAATCTGAAATAATTTTTCCAAAATTCGAATTCCTTATGCCCGTATTGCGGCTTTGGTGGATTCTGATCAAAAATCTAATCGGATTTTTGAGAATATTTTTGGGGTAGAGGATTCCGAATCTGAAAAATTTTTCCAAAATTCGAATTCCTTACGCCTATACAGCGACTTTGGTGTCTCTGATCAAAAATCTAACCGTATTTTTGAGAATATTTTCGGGGTAGAGGATTACGAATCTGAAATAATTTTTCCAAAATTCGAATTCCTTATGCCCGTATTGCGGCTTTGGTGGATTTCTGATCAAAAATCTAATCGGATTTTTGAGAATATTTTTGGGGTAGAGGATTCCGAATCTGAAATAATTTTTCCAAAATTCGAATTCCTTACGCCTATACAGCGACTTTGGTGTCTCTGATCAAAAATCTAACCGTATTTTTGAGAATATTTTCGGGGTTGAGGATTCAAAATCCGAAATAATTTTTCAGAAATTCGCATTCCTTGTGCCCGTACTGCGGCTTTGGTGGAACTCTGATCGAAAAACTAACTATATTTTTGAGAATTATTTAAATAGTCGATAAAGCACTTTGATCGGTTCACCGATCTCATTTTTTTCGTTTTAAAAAAATCGTTCGACTAAGTTTTTTCTCCTCTTTTTTCAATTTGTTACATTTTATGTATAAAACATTTGAGGAAGAGGCGCTTTTGTAAGTGAATTTCCCTAGCGAAGATGGCGGTAGTTATGCGTTCCACCTGTTCGTAGGTAAAGCCAATTTTGGTGGGGATGTGAGATTAAAGACTTAAAAAATTTTATTATTTCTAACTGTAGGAGGAGAGGTAGTCCAAGAGATTTTTAGTACGGCAACCCCATCTTTTTCGTACGGAAAAGAGATTCATTTATTATATAAAAATCATGTATAAATTATTAAAAAAATTGGAACATAAAAAATTCAGAAATTATCCATAAACAAATTAATTTTTTTTTTTCATCCTCCAGTTACTCCTCCGACTATCCTCATATACTGCGCATAAAATTTTCTTTTCCTGCTTTATGATTTAAAGATATGATATGAATTATGCAACAATTATGCGTATACAGATTTCTATGCCTCAAAAATGATGTACGCATAAATCTGTAACAATTATACTTATTCAAATTTTGGTGATTTTCAAAAATTATGCATGTCCAAATTTTCGTATAAATGGTACAAAAATAATACTTTTTGTATAAATTTTTTGGTTAAAAAATGAAATGCTTTTCCTCCTTTAAGCTTTTTTATATTTGATTAAAATATATTATAAGGCCATTTCGGCTTTCGCTATCATCAGTGACTACAACAAATAAATAATAAAAAAAAAATTATTTTTTAACCATTTATTAGCCTTTAGAAGCTCAAAAATTATTATAAATTTTTTGCTTTATTATAAATTTTTAGTTTCCAAAAATGCATAAATTATGTATAAACTTAAACTACCTAACTTTTTTTTACCGCAAAAACCTTTTTTTTTTTCATATTCCAATACGATTATACATAAAAAGGAAGAAAAGTTGAATAAGCATAATATTTGCTGCCTTATGATTTAAAAAAATTTAATGTATAAATTATGCATATTTAAATTTTGGAGCTTAAAAAGATGCGCAAACTTTGCTAAAATTATTAAACATGCCCAAATGTTTGTAGGTATAAATGATACAAAAATAATAATTTTTTACTAAAATAGTAAAATTAGACGACATGAACGAAGGCAGGAATTTAGGTAAAAATATCTTGATTTTATTTAACTTTTTTAAAATTTTCGCGGTTTTTTTAAAATATCTTTTTTTTTAATATTAAAATTAGACTACATGAACAAAAACAAGAACTTGGAAAATTTAAATAAACCGTTCACTACATTTTTTAATTTTGTCCTCTCTCTTTTAGCCAATAATATGAGCTAAAGCAATGTTTTAAAATTAAAATTTTAACTTTGAAGACTTCAATTAAAATTTTGATTAATTTTTTTCAACTTTTGACGTTTTTTACATCACTTTTTCTTACTTATATGAAAAAGAAATAAAAGAAACATGTAAGAAAAATGGAAACATAAAAAAATCATGTATAAAAGCTTTAATTTTTTAAATAGAATTTTTTTTTTTTTTCATCCTTCAATATAATTATGCATAAAAAACTATGCACAAAATAATAAAAAAGTTTACAAACCGAATCATGCAATGAAACAAAGATGTATCTAAACTTTACAAGAATAATTTCTTTTTTTAAAAACGGTCGTGTTTTAATATTCTTTTTTTTATTTTGTTTTAGGAAATAAGCAGCAAATTCTTCGGCTCCTCGCGGGTTTTTTCAAAATCCGGATAAAACCAGTAGCGTCGGAACTGCAAGAAAAGATAAGGATACCTATGCAAACAAAAGTGGATAATGAATTATGAAATTAAGAAATTAAAACGAAAGCAAAGTAAATTTATCAGGTAAGGTTAGAGGTTAGTCCCGAGAATTCTCGCATCGGGATTTCTCGAAACTGGAGCTCTTTTTTTCGAATAATTCCCCTGCTCCCTTTCACTTTTTTGGGGGGATTTTTCTGACAACCCTCGGAATGGTTGGAGAAATCTCAGGAAATTCCCGAGGATTCTTGAAAATCAAACAAGTTTATTCCCGAATTTTTCCGACTCGAGATTTGAAGGGTTCTATCAAGATTTCCGGATTCTCGAAGATTTATTATTCCCAAAAAATCCTTACCTCCAGATTAGGGTGCCCGTTATGAAAAGGTGTAAAATGTTTTAGTGGTCCTTTTAAAAGTGCCCAAAAAATAATTATGTAAAAAAAAAAAAAAAAAAAAAAAATTTAATCCGGTATTTACTATTTTTTATACATGAAAACGGGGTCTAACCGCACCGAAACCGTGCCAAAACGTTTTGTTATGTTCAGAGATACAGATCCATGGTTTTAAATGCACGAACAAAGACTTAATCGTTCTTATATTTCATAATTTTTAATTGTTTTCGCAATTTAAAAAAAATGTCTCTTAGCGAGAGACTAGTACAGCGCTCTAGCGGTAAAATTGGGAACTATTTGTAAAAAACCGAATTTTCGAAAACAAAATGAACCTTATGCTCTGTCTCCATTGGACAATTAATTGAAAGGTATACAATAAATTGTACCACCGGAAATACTGTACATTTTTGGACACTTTTCTTATCTACTACCACTTTTTTTTTTCATTTTCATAATTTTTTTGTGTTCAAAAAAATTTGTGCTTTTGTGTTCAAAGTAATAAAAAAAAAGTGGCAGCAGAAGGAAAAAGACCGAAAATACACGGTATTTCCGGTGGTACAATTAGTTGTGCTCTTCGATTAATTGGCCAATGGAGACAGGACATTGCTGCGTGAATTCGACTCGAACCTCGACCCCACACACCATCATTAATTTCGGAGTCGAAACACCCTCGCCATTCGGTATCTTTTTTGCATAAATTTCAGCTCGATTAATTTCATTCGTTGCCGTCGATGACATTTAATAATTTTTTTTTGAATATTTTAAAAACAATTTGCCACTTGAAAGCATAAAACATTTAAATTTCCTTATAACATAATCGACGCCACCTTCACTTTTGAAAAAGAATAATAATCTTGACTCCTGTCAACGAGGAAAATCCTTTATATTAATCCTCTTGTCATTTTTTTTATAAGTATAAAGAATTTTAAAAGATTCCAATCCGGCACTGGTTTAAATGACATCTTTCTAAGTATGGTGATGCAGAATTGGCGGTTAAGATCGTTTAATAGGTTAAGACACCGATATAATGACTGTCGAAGAAGCTGATTGATTTTGCTTATTGTCTGTTTACGTGTTAAAAACACAGCCGACCGGTTTTTTTTTTTTTTTTTCCTTCTGATTGAAATATATATAAATGAAACTTAATGAATGTCAGAGATCGAGATTCTGAACATTTTTATTTCTGTGATCGTAAACGGTTTTCCAATATGGCGCGTGATCGAAATCGTCGATTCGGATGAATTGACGATTAAATCGTTTTTTTTTTTTTTTCCGTTCACGCCTTAGATTTTTTTTTTTTTTTTTTTTTTTTTTTTTTTTGCTTTTTTTTACTTCCTCCTTTTTTGAGTGATTTGGCCGATTTCGTTGTTCGGTGTGTGCGCAATCCTAGTATTTTTTTTAAATCTGGGGAGGGCTTTAAATTGTTATTATCGAGAACGAAATTCCCTTTCTCTTTGGCAATCGAAATTATAAATTAGGCGAATAATGTTTCTAATGCCATCCATTATGTTTTCGAGAATTGTAATTCTTTTGTGCGCTTTTGAATAGAAGGGAGAGAAGAGAAAGATACGATTAAAAAAAAAAAGGAGCATTCAACATAGTCATTCGTGAAGATGGGAGTAGCCATTTAGAAATTTATGTAAAATAAAACATGAAAATCGAAGCGAGAGGGTGCCCCCCCTCGACGTGCGGCAAGCCCTGCATTCATCGCCATCCGGCGGCAATTCGCCTCAGAGGGTCCTCCTGCAATGCAGGCACAATGGATGACATTAGACTCCGTCTAGGATCATCCTTAATTGACTGACTTAGCCGTAGCATAATTGAACGGATGACATTTCACTTTTGGTGATAAGAAAAAAAAAATTTTTGTGACTCGAGTTTCAGGTGACAATGGGGGGCGGGCTGATGTCAAAAGGTCTTACATCCAAAACTATTTCAAACCACTATTTAAAAACTTAGTGTCAAAAGGTATTAGTCGCGGAGCCATTCGTCTTAAAGAAAAAAAAAAATGAAGCACATATTGTTTGTAATTGTTAATAATTGTAACAAAAGGTAATGCTCATCGATTTTTCACTCTGTAAAAAAATATATTATTATCCTACAAATCGGTGTCTTTTGTCTTCTCTCGGTCGTGATGACATTAATTTTTTTTTTTTTTTAATTGTCTCGTTTGCACCCCTTAAATTTTTTTTTTCTGTATAAAGGCCGATCATGCGAACAACATTTCGAAAAGAGTTTTAAATCACGATCGAAATAGATTCTGATTAGTATGTATAAGCGTGAGGTATTTAATAAACACAGAAAAAAAAAAAAAAAAAGGTCAGAGGTGAAGTAATTCAGCGGAAATGACGTCATTGGGTGGTTCAAATAAAACTATGTGCGCCATGTCATTGTCAGCTAATAACAGCTTTCTGGCCGAACAATGGAACACCAACAAATATATGTCTGTTTTATGGAGAGTAGGAATTCTATTGTTAAAGGACCCAAAGACGAAAATTTTCGAAAACAATATTCTTTCAAGTTTATATTGTTTTTATAACATTAAAAAAAATCATATTTACATATATTATATATTCTAGTTTAGTAGTACCAAATTTTCAGCAATTATCTTCTTCTTTTTTTAATTTGTCCGGCGTGGGTGCCGTCACGTTTTTTTTTTTTTTTTTTAAGATGGCAAATTATTATTATTTTTTATTTTAATTTGAGGATCGATTTTTTTTTTAACTTGTGAAATCCTCAATAATTGCTTTTAAAATGTTTCATTAAATATTTTTTATATATATTTTATTTTAAAAAATATCACAACGATTGTGAAAAAAAATTATACAATTAAAAAATAAATAGTTTTTTTTATTTTTATTTTTTTTTTCTAACCGGTGATAAGTTGCTGACTTCAAAGAACAAAATAAGGTAACTCCTAAATTTCTTAAAAATTAAAATTGCACGGATGATGTAGTAGTGATCGCAACGCTTGAATAAATTATTAAGTTTCAAAACATAAAAATTACTAAATTTTTAAAAATTCCCCCCCCCTTTTTTTTTTAGAAATATTAGAAGCTGAGATCTACATAAGAACCGATTTAACAAATTATTTCGAATTTTTTATAAATTTTCCTTTTTTCAAGATTTTGATGCACAAACTCAGACGAAAATTTTACTATTTTGCTGTACAAAGTTGTAAGATTTCTTTTGTATTTTTCTCATTTTTAACTGAAAAAGCTTTCAAGTCATTCCATTAAATTCTACAAAATAAAATAATTTTACGAGATTTTACAAAATTAAATCAAAATAATTTTTTTTAAAATAAAATTTGAGACTTTTATATTTTCATAATTCTGTACCTCAGAGCCAAAACATCGAAAAATCTCTAAGGCAGTGGCTGCACTTTGTTTTTCTAGAAAAGAATGCTTTGTCTACTGCTTTTAAGTTCTACGTTTTGATTCTGAGATACGAAATCAAAATCTGTACCTAATGAAAGAATTCGTTCAATTTCATAAAAATCGTATTATAAGAAGAGAGCTCTAGTGACATGGTTACTATGAGTATATAGTTCTTCTTACAATAATTTTTTTTACTGAGTTACCGAACGAAATCGTGTTGTAAGAAGAGAGCTCTCGTAACATGGCTACTATGCGTACATAACTCTTCTTAGAACAATTTTTTTTTTTTTTTTTTTTATTTATTGAATGAGACAAAACAAAAAAAACCGCTAGGGGGCTGTCGGCTGCTCTCCGAAGGTAGAATTGCGGCAAACTTCGGATTGGTTGATAAATATTTTCTTCTCAACCTAAAGTCTTTTAATATGCAATCCGAGGCCTGTAGCCATTTTACTGGGGTATCAGCCTACAGAGCCCGGTAAAAGTTCTCATTATGTTTACAATATAAGAGCAGACGAAAATTTTTCGCTTTAGTTTTTAAGATGGAAAACGAGGTAGGCAGCCGGAGATTGCCGTTTTAATTTTGACATTCGATTTCTGTTCTGAACATCCGAGCAAAAATGTCGAATCCAAAAATTGTCACGTGATCTTTTTTTTTTTTTTTTTTTTTTTTTTTCAGAAAATAAATAAATAGCTGCCAATTTAATATTTTCAAAATCAGCATTTTAGTTCTGATGTACAGTTTTATTTTCTTTATCCTTTTTTTAACATATTTATTATTTTATTTTATTTTATTTTTATAGTTATTTTTTTATTCTTATTTTTTTTTTTCGGTTCCAGTTTGAATCAAAATAACCAATTTAGTCGATCTTCGTCCCATTTTTTCTACGTTTTTAAAATCTCATTTTTCTGATTTTTTTTCCCCAGATTCTAATTTATTTTCTTCTGAGTTTTTAGCACCTTTTTGGTAATATTCTTAGTGCTCTCTTTTACTAAAGCTTCATGTTCGAAATGACACCCTTTAAAAAAAGAAAAGACGTATTCACGTCATAAAACCTAATATTTTAAATAATGAGCTTATTTTACATTACACATTTGCGAAATTTTTAAAAAGTTACAACAAACTTCCGAGATTATTTTCAACATCAATTTTTTTTTCTCAAGTCAAAATAGCATTGTCATTTCGTTTTTAAAAACAAACGACTTCATTAAAAAAAGTTGTCAAGATCGCTGCGATCAACACTCCGAAATCCCTAGCTATTTTTCTACCGGTTTCATTACAAGCTAAAGAGAAACAAAAAAAAGGCGAATATAAAATTTCTGAATCGAATTTTCAGATCTTTATTAATTAATTAATTAATCAATTTAAAAAATTCATACTGCTATCAATTAAAATTATTAATAGGAAAAAAATTCGTGATTAAAGCTTTCTTTTTTTTGGACGGGAAAAAATAAATATTTGAGATTTTTTACAAAATGATTAAAATTCAAAAAAAAAAGTACATTTTTTTCCTTCATATTTTTTAAATAAAACGCTAAAAAAAATTTTAAGTTGAAATTTAATCATCCTGATTTTAATTGTTTGCATCAGTCCGATTTTCGCGTGGCTTTTCGAAATTACAAAAAAAAATTGGTCGGACTAAATTTTGGGATCTAGGAATAACACGATCGTATTTTCCCCAGGAATGCCCAAGTGCCGAAAAGTGCCGAAATTATTATTTTTATTATTTTCGGGTAAATTCGACACTTGGAGTGAAATCGGGCATTCCTAGGGGAAAATACGATCGTGTTATTCTCTAGTCTCTAAATTTTTTTTAAATAACAAATAAATTTAAACGGTACTTTCCATTTAAAACAATTTTTTTTTAAAGTCGCGTAAGTTAAGTATATAATAATTTTACAATATTTACACGATATTTATTTCTCTAGTCGAAATATTAAATCCATAAATATATACAAAATATCACCGACATTTACATAGTCATCGAAGTAGGATTTTTTTTTTCTTTCTTTCTTTAATTTGAAAAAAAAAGTTATTGCACACTATGAACCCTCACAATCAAAACAAAAAAAATTCACACCGTAGAATTTTTTCACTAACGACGGACGGCTACAATTTCTCATAATTTAATTTTTTCTCTTTAAATATTATAATATTTTTTTTTTCTGAAGTCGGCGGCTAATTGTACAGCCTACAATTCGGACTGTGGATCGATCTGAAAATATTTTAAAAATTTTATGTTATTTCGGTGACCAAAATTCTTACATAAAAAAAAAAAAAAAAAAAAAAAAAAAAAAAATAACGGATAAAATACAAAAAAAAAATCTACATTTCCAATTACCTTCTCCATAAGCTAAGCATAAAAAAAAATTATAAAAAGCTCATGCGTGTTAGATTTTAGCTTACTAATTACTCCCGCTCTCCTCAAAGATACTAAAAACACAACAACAACAATATACAACAACAAATTCTGAATCTACTAAAAAAAAAATGAAGCTTTTGATGTTAATGCCACACTGACAAAAACAATTTGGAATCTATACTTTTTTTTCCTAATTCCAACTAATTTTTACTCGGCACGTTCGTTTCCCAGAGAACAATATGACGTCTTCAAAGCTCGTCAATTTTGCCTGTAAAATTTTGACGTAATGACGTCATGAAGACGTCATCATTTGTTGTTTCATGACATCTGATTGACGCCACTATTTGTAGTGTCATGACTTCTTATTGACGTCACCGTTTGTAGTTTCATGATGACATCTTATTGACGTCACTATTTGCATTTCATGATATTTTATTGATGCCACTAATGTGTTGTGACGTGGTGACGTAAACGTTATACTTAAAATGTCATTAAGACGTCAGTCTTTCACTTCCCTTCTCATTTCATGTCATGTCATTATTTGTCACAAAACGTTAATGATGTCAATAGGACGTAATGACGTTATCTCAATTAGACGCAATCGCGACATTAAGTCGCACATTTACGTCAATAAGAAATAAATTAAAAGTCATATGTAAAATGTCATTAAGACGTCAATTTTCATTTTATCTCATTAATACGTCATTCCTTTATTTTATGTCACGATTTGTCATTAGACATTAATGACGTCAATAAGATGTCATTAAGACGTGTATGACATATTTGTCATGACATTTTTCATATTGACATCAATAAGACGTCTTGAAGTGACCTCAGTTAGACGAATTGCGACATTAAGTCGCACATTACGTCAATAAGATGTTACTCATTTTACGTCACTACTTGTCATTACATAACGGAAAATGACGTACGGTCGTGTTAATGTCGCAATTAGTGTAATTTTGATCATCACGTCATTAGAACATGTATGACATATGACATCATTAAGACGTGTAAGACGACTTCATTAAGACGTGTATGACATACGACGTCATTAAGACGTGTATGACATATTTGTCATGTCATTTTTCATATTGACGTCAATAAGACGTCATGAATTGACTTCAGTTAGAGCAATTGCGACAATAAGTCGCACATTAACGTCAATAAGATCATTTTACGTCACTACTTAGTCATTTTATGGCTGAAAATGGCATACAATCTTGTCGCGATTGGTGTAGTTTTGATCATCACCTCCTATTGATGTCATTATGGCCATGACGTTATCGGACGACGTCATTGGCATCAGAAAATGGTCGTCTGTAAGAAGCTCTAAAATGGCAAATATTGGCGATCATGTCTAAATGACATCTTATTGACGTCATTAATGTCTAATGACAAATAGTGACATAAAAGTGAGGAATGACGTATTAATGACATAAAATGAAAATTGACGTCTTAATTATTACTATAACATTCTGATTTTTTTTTTTTTCTTCGGGAGATGGAATTTAAAGACGCCATCGTAAGTACACGGAGACGAGTTTGAAGACGTCTTTCCGACGCTCGAAGATGTCATTTTGTTTTCTGGGTTAGCATTTTCGAACCTTTCCTGTTACCCGGGGCAATTTATTTTTTTCTGTTTAACAGGAAAAATCCTCGCATCACGAATATGCTTTTTTTCTAATTTACTATAGTTTGGCTTTTTTTTTTTTTTTGCGCTTTCTCTTCTTTTTTTTTCCAAACCAAAAAAAACTACTTCGTGCTTTTTTTTTCTTATTTAAAAAAAAAAGAAATCGATCCTTACTATTGAAAATAATATCTAGCGAGGAGGGACGAGGCAGTGCTCAGGCCGCTTCACCGCCACCCACATCTAGAAGAAGAAGAATTAAGTTAAACAATAGTGTGGACGTAATAACGTGCCGAACGTAAAAAAAACGGTAGGGCGGAGGAGGCCGCATATTTAAAAAAAAAAAGGCGGCTTTAATTTTTACGATATTTTTTTTGTTGTTCTTTAGTAGTTTTATTAGTTGATTAGGAAAATGTTTCAATGCCAGAAAAATAAAGCTAAGGGCACGAGTTAAAAACCACGTCCAGTTTTCTTATTTCCTTTTAATTTTTTTTAAATGAAAATATTACGTTTAATTTTTTTTTTTTTTAAATCCCCATTTTTTTGTGTCGTAAGTCATGCCAACCCACAATAAATCCCGGAAAAAATGTGGATTAAAAAAAAATATCAAGCACCCCGGTTAAAATCATTCATATTCTTTTTTTTTAGATGTCCATCTTTTTTTATACGTCGCCATTTTCAATTTGTTTTTTTATTACGTAAAAAAACGGTTAAATAAAAAGGGTAAAAGCGTATTTACATATCAGAGATGTGCAGTTTTTTTTTTAAAGCTTTAAAAAAATAAATGTAGAAGGAGGTTGGTCTGTTGTAATCGTTTACTTTACATCTTATTTCTTTAGCTTTTTATTGGTTATCATAAGACGAGTTCCCACCTGACTAATTGCCACCGGTCTTATTCTTCGATATTATTAGCTACCAGGTACGCACATGACTCCTCGAACCTATAATTTTCATGTTTAGGTTCTCAGCCAGTCACTCAATTATCTATTCATCGTTCCGTTTTCATTGGTCTTTTTAAAAAAAATGAGAACATGCAAAGGTACCCACGGGTCGGGGATATTTTTTTCCGCGGTGACGTACGGTAAAGAAAGATAAAAATGATGCTATAATAATAAGGAGGCATCGAACTCATTTCGCCTATCAAAATTAGTGACTTTAGAGTCCAAAAGTGGTTTAAATAGTGACCTGACGGAAGGAATTTAGTGACTTAAAATACGTATATCCAAAATTTTTTTGAACGTATTAGACGTGAGTAATTACAGTCCTTATTATTTTTAGCCATTTTATTTGTAATTTAATTAATAAAAAGACCTCACATCATACTTTTTTATTTTAAATCAAAAATTTAATTATAAATTAAGTGATAAAATTATTAATCATTTACATTTGAGATCAAAAGTTTCACAACTTCGCATAAAATTATTTTCAAAGATGGCGTTTAGTGAAAAAACATTTCCTTGAGCAACTTCAAATGTTGAATAAATTATTTAATGCAGGAAATTTTTAAAAATCCACCAATTTATCAAAAAAAAAGTGACTTTTAGTGACTTCTCTTTAAAAAGTGACTTTTAGTGACCTTTCACAAAAAAAGTGACTTTTAGGGGAAAAAGTTACTGGTTCGATGCCTGCAAAGCCGAAATCTTTGCTCTTCAAACGTTCTGCAAGTCCACTGTCTAACTTTAAAACTCATAATAATCCTGAATAGGATGGGCCCTAATAGCCATAATTTTTAATTTTTTGCGAAATTCTTTATATTTTTGTGTAGCACAATCACATTTTGTCATAAATAAATCCCAACTTCATTTTCACAATCTGCATAAAAATTCGAAAAAGAAATTACCATCTTTGCATGAAAATAAAATTTTTGATTGGTCATCAAAATCAAAATTAAAGTCATTTTAAGATTTTTTAGGTCAGTAAACACTGTTTACTGACCTCCTCGTTCCAGCTGTTTACTAAACAGGCTGGAACGAGGGCTGGAAGCTCTTGTTTCAGAATATCGAGTGGTTAAAAACTGGAATTTTTCCACATTTTTAGGTTTTCGGAAATTTGGGAATCCCAAAAATTTAATAGAAACCTTTTATAGAAACCTTTAAAAGGTTTTTTCATTTTGGGTAGAAAATGGGTCATTCTCAAAAAAAATGGCGAAACAGTGTCCGGAGATTTTTTCTGCTCCTTATTAACTCAACTATTTAACTATTACTCAATAAACTTACTTAACTATTTACTCAATTTATGCAGCTCATAATTTTTTTCGCTCTTGAATCATTTAAAATGTTATATTTTACCGTTTTATTACTTTTACACACGGATAAATTTTCTTTAAAGCTTGATTTGTTACCTGAAAAGTATTGCGGTACAACAAAAATGGCTGTCCCTAGTTCTCGACCGAACACTAAAATAGTTTAAATTTAGAAAAAAAAGCCGTTTCAAACATTTATTTTTACAAATTATCGTTTAAATATAAACCATTATTTGAAATCAATCACCCTTTAAAATTTTTAATTGCTCAAAAGGCTCACTTTTCCGCTTTAAAGATGGTCCCTGGATATCTGTCAAATTCGTAACTCCAATTCGTAACGCGATTTTTTTAGCCATAAAATTTAAAAAAAAAATTTACCTGGGCACAGATTTACTCTTTTATAAGTCTTCTATTAACACACTAACCAATTTTTATAATAAACACTGAAAAAGTCGATATTTCACAGCTTTGAAAAAAAATTGAAACTAAAATTCCAGTTCGTAACGCAAAAAGAAAGGATTAAAAAAGCACTAAAGATTTAAATTAAAAAAAAAAAAAAATTACACAAAGGATTATGATGTTAGTTACTATTTGTTTTTTGACACCAGATTTTTTTAAACTTATTTTTAACACGGAAAAAAATTATTTTTATGTCAAAACGTTACGAATTTATTTGTTATTGTTTTCCAGTTCGTACTATTTACTGTTTATATTTTGCTTGGGACATTTTTCGTTCGAAAAGTGCAAAGTAAAATGAGAATGACCCAAATGCCCCAAATGTATTGAAAATTTTAGGCCTAGAATATTTCTGGTTTGAAAATTTTTAATAAAATTTTTTAAAGAATCTTGCTTATTTGCATTTATATTTATATTATTTCGGGAGCGTTCAAGTATATTACGGAAGACCGGAAGGGGGGAGGGCGTGCAAGAAATTCTTACGATTTCTTAAATGGGGAAGGGGGGGGGGGTCTGGAAAATCTTGCGTAAGAATCTTTATTATTTTATTTATTGTTCAAAAAAAATTCAAATTTAATATATAAAAAATGAACACCCCTCCATTTTCAACCTTCTCTAAAAAAAAAAAAAAAAAAAAAAAAAAAATCGTACTCTAATTTTAAGAAAAAACAGTCGGGGGATATGTAGGACTACGTTTAGAATTTTTGGTTGGGGCCGAACTTCGGAGCTGGGAATGGAAATGCTTTTAATTTAATTTAGCCCGTTTGATCGTCAGAAAAAAAAAATATCTACGATATTTACATTTTGGATTGAAATATCAAAAATCATCGAAATTTTCGTTTCAAAAAATGTTAATGATCCTTTAAATCCTCCAAGCCCTGACATTAGTCCACGTGGTCCGCTTTTCCATTAAAATTTTATCAAAATCATACAAATCTAAAAAGTTTTCTAAAAATTTTCCTTTTTTTATTAAAATTAGTCAAAAATTTACAGTATTTTGTAAAAATAAAAAATTTTATTATAAATTTCATTGGAATTTTTTTAAATTTTTAAGGATCGTCAAGGATTTTTGATAAAATTTTATTGAAAAATTTATCTAAAATTTTTGAAATATTCGTTTTTTATGTTTAATGTCCAAATACCAACCAGACAACCGGACACGACAAAACCATCATAATGCGCCTTAGGACGTAGTCCTACGTCAAAAAAAAAAAAAAAAATGTACTCTAATTTTAAGAAAAAAATTTTTTTTTGAAGTTCTGTAAGGCATTTTTAAAATTGGCGGCAAAGAAAAAAAGAGGGGCTTAGCGAAAATCTTACATAAGTAAGTTAAGGGGTGGGGGGGTCAAAAAAGAAATATTACTTGAGGTGGGGGGGTCGGAAAACCCGAAGAAAAAGTCGAACGTATTTCTTGAACGCTCCCTTTGCGTATATTTTGCACTTCAAGCAAAGTATTTTTTTTGATTATTTCCATGAAAATACAATTCCTGCATGAAAAAACGTAAAAGAGCATCCCGCTGTCGTAAAAACGATATTTTACAATCTCCGAATTGACTCTTTTTCGGGAAAAAAAAGAAGAAAATTATCTTTTAAAGACCTTTTTTACCTCACGTGCATTTTTATAAATAAAACATGACAAAAAAAAGCAATAAAAAAATTGAGGTTTTTTACAAAGACGGTCCCGCCGCTGTCAATATTCCTTGTAACATTCTTACAAAGTTTGCCTACAAGCTTTGTAAATATAGATATGAGTAATATAATGATCCTCGTGTTATCAGCCAAGGGTTACAAAATTTTTAGATATTTTTTTTTTGCTTCGTCTTTTCAACACCTTTGAAATCATCTTTGTTTTGTATTGCGTACAAAACGAACCGAGAAAGAATAGCAAAAATAAAAAAATAAATAAACGAGAGGAAATCGATTACGATGCAAACGACAAATGGGAGACGGGTTTAAAAAATATGAAGGAAAAAAATGACCCATAAATTTAGCGATAAATTCAAAAAAAAAAAAAAAAAAAAAAAAGCAAGCAACAAAGGAAGTTTGTTGTAAATATTCTGAAAAGTTGTCACTGTCAATATTTCATATTTGTAACAAGTTATTTCCCCGGCTCTTAAACCCGTATATGATAAAAAGAAAATTATATCCACGGGGATAAGAGAAAAAGGAGTCGATACCCACGACAAATCGAAATTATTTTCACACGTATATACCTTAAATCAGTGTACTGTTATTTATTACTAATAATTTGCTTTTTAACGATATCGATTTCATATAGGCAGTTAACGTTTTTTTTTTTTTTTTTTTTATGTGCGTATTATCATCTTAGTTAGTGGTTCACTCACCTCCCTATAGTACTTAATATGTATAAATAATGAACGCAATTAACCCTTAGAAAAAGAATCCATAAATGATCGATTAACAGTATATATTATTAAAGCTACATGAATTATTGTCACGTGTTAACAGAATTATATGGAGTTGGTTTGTGGAATCCGACGGACTAGATCCGTTGAATGGTAATACATTAATTGAAACACAGTAAATATAAAAAATTTATCGGATTAAGTATTGAGAATTAAATTATTAAGAAAAAATATCATCACTGCAGATTTTTATTTTTTTTACAGATTTTATTTTCGTTTTACCTTCTATAAGGTATGCCATTTTCGAAACTATTTTTATTAATTTATTTTCGTCCGTTAAGGAATAAGAAGTCTAAAGAAGAACTTATTAATTCGAGAATTACTTTTAGGGACTTGTTCTAGTCTATTCTGATATACAGAATATATTTGACTGAAATTTCCATTAATAAAAATCATTCTTGAAAATTTAAATTGAGTCAAAGGTTGGCTATAAGCAACTACTAAATGTCTAAATTATTATTAATACACTCTGAAAAATGCTACCGGCAAGAATACCATAATATCGTCAACCGTGACTGTAAATTACCGTTAAAAAATGAACGTCAGTACTGTGGTAATTTTTGTTGATACATTACCGGCAGTTTTACTGTATTCTGTTGTTAAAACTTTAAAATTGTAAAGCGTTCGGAACCATATTACCCCCATTATTTACTGTAATGTAACGTAACGACATTACAGTAAATTTTAATTTTAAAAGAAAAATGAAGGTGACATGTACGGAAGCCCTAGAAGGCCAAATGTCTATGTTATGTTTTGTTTTCTTGTTTGTTCCTAAACAAACCTGTTTTGGTTCATTGCCTAAATAATAGTCTGTTTCGGAACTGAGAATTTTAAGTTCATTGTCTGTCCCGGAACAGACAATTTTTGATAAATTGTCTGTTCTGGAACAAACAATTTAATTATTAAACGCTGTCAGTTCCAGAACAAACATTGCTTGTTCCGGAACAGACAATGAATTTAAAATTCTCAGTTCTGGAACAGACAATTATTTATTGATAGTCTGTTCCGGAACTGGCACCTAAGCTTTGTTTGTTCCGAAACCAAGACAAAGTCATATCTACGTTTCCGTACCCGACCGGACACGAACCACAGGCTCTGGTGTCCAACTCCTCGGCACTACCCACTATCAAACGTCATCTTGTTAAACGGATGCCATTTAACGGTGTTTAAAATACGTAATTCCGAACAGCGGCAGTAAAAAGACTCAAACGGATTCTTTTCCTGTACTGATGTTCGGGGCACTGAATTTATTTCGAAATAAATAAATAAATAAATAAATAAACTAATAAATAAAATGAATGAACACACACGGAGAAACTTTTACTCGTGTTCGCTACTAACGGTTTGGGAATAACGTTTGTGGTAATCTATTCCCATTTTTTAATCATTACGAACCAGCAATTTTTAGTAATCAGTCCTATTCGCCAATGTCAACCGTAAAATAGTAATCGTTGCCACAAACTGATAAAGATTCCTTTTTTAATTGTCAATGGCTAAATACTTTAAACGATCCCAAAACTTACTGGTAATAGTTGCTATATATTTTTGAATCTTTACTATTCGCGCGGGATCAATTTACACAAATGGTTAAAAATGGTCAACATTATTTTTGTATTATAATTAGAGCAGGTAGTAATGGTGTATGCATAAGGGTTGATTTTTTTTTTTTCTTCGAGCACTTAATACCCTTTAGTTTCGACTTGTTTTGACATGGCTTGTGTGGTTTAGTTTGTAACGTAGTAGGGTTGATTGATTTAGGTGTGAGAGGTCTTAGGTTCGAATCTTGCTAGGTGTTGAGATTTTTTCAAGGTGTTGAGATTTTTTCAGGGACATTCCTCATCCTGGATGGACATGCGTCGTCATTTAACAACAATAATATAAATAATGAGATTCGAAATAATAAAAAACATGCACTTACTTTTTTTTTATTAATTATTACTATTATTATTATTATATCATTATTACTATTAATAACGGGGCATTTTCGAATATGTGTATAACATTTTTGGAAAATGTCGAAATATTCGGGAAACGAATCGGAAACAGAAAACAGAATATTCTGGAAACCGGAAAACTTTCCACTCTCCCCCCCAAAAAGAAGCTGGATTTGTTAATTTGAATGTGTAAAATACATAACGATGGTAAATAGTGCTAATCTTTTTGGTAATGACCGCCACATGTTTGGTAGCCATTGCCAAAAGGGTTTAGCAATGCTATCCAACAAGCATTAACAGAAACCACTGGTAATGATTACCAGAGAAACTTGGTTGTCAGGCCATAATACAGAAAGTTTGGCAACGATTACCAGATTCTGACATTGAGCGCCAGAGTGGGTTTCTCCGTGCAGTATTGTCCTGCCTCAATTGGCAATTAATCGAAGGGTACAATTAATTGTACCACCTGAAATGCTGCATATTTTTGGACTTTTTTCTTCTGCTGTCACTTTTTTTTTATTTTTTTGATTATTTTTTCTAACATTAAAAATAAAGAAAACGAAAAAAAAGTGGTAGAAGAAAAAAGTCCAAAAATAGACAGCATTTCCCGTGGTACAATTAATTGTACCCTTGAATTAATTTTCCAATGGAGACAGAGCATATATTATTAAAAATTAAGTTATCAAAAAAAAAAATAAGTAAAATTTTAATTTTAGGATTATTTTTAAGTAAAAAATTAATTCCTTGTATAATTTTTTTTTGTAATTTACGTAAATTTTACGATTAATGTGATTTGCACAACATTTTTATAGTAAAATTAACTCAAATAAAATTAATGGCAATGGCAAATATAGATGTAGATTGCATTAAATTTTGTTGTAGTTATGGTTTGATTTACGGTAAAAAATCGGTTTAGAAATTTCAATTTTGATTATGATTATGGTATATGTTGGACTGTAGTTATAGTTTTATTTCCTATAAATACCGGAAAATTTACTTTATCCTCCTAAGATAGAGGATGGTAGTTTTTTTTGCCAGTATGACGGACACCATTTTTTTTTTTTTTCAGAGTGTACCATATGAAAAAGGGCAATATATGACCTTCGGAGTGAAAGGGAAAACCAATTTGGACCAAATAGAGCTCTCAGTCTCTCCTAACCCCCTGAAAATCTTGCCTGAATTAAGACTGCTGAAACATGTTGCAGCACAGCATATTGCAACATACTGTTTGCAATATGTTCAGCAACATATTTTACAACATCTGTAACTTGTTGCCAACATGTTTCGAAGCTGTAAAATGCAGAATACCATATTGAGCTACATGTTCCTGCGACAAGTGCGACATGTTTCATCGTGACATTAATTCATTGATATGAAACTTTTTTTTTTTTTTGCTATATAAATCTAACAATCTAAAATTTTAATGCGCGGCAGTGACGGTTTTACATTACAAAACTGAAATATTAATCAACCATTTATGGACTCTTTCTTAAGGGTGTGAAAAAAAAGAAGAAAAAAAACAAAGGATTAAAAAAGTAAATTAATGTCTTACCTGTGTTGTTTAAGGTTGTCTTGTCGTTTAAACGTTTTCCCGCAGACCTCACACGTCCACGTAACGTCATCTTTATGGGAACGTTCATGAATCATTAAGTTATACGGTTTTGTAAACCTCCGCTGACAATATTTACAGACGAATTCGCATTTCGCCCTGTGCATCTTCCTCCTAAACTCCCTCCTGTCCTCCGTCTCCACTTGCATTATCGCAAACATTTTGGCGGTTTTTTTTTTTTTTATCCTTTCAAAATAAATTTACTAAAACAAAGGTTCGATCTGAAACAACAAGAGAAAAAAAAATAAAATTAATAATAACGTTCCGCAAATGGGAAAAGAAAAGAATAGGCTACTTGATTTTTAATTGCCATAAAAAGTTTTAATTAGGATTAATGGGATATAAATTGCGCAATGTTGCATACCTTGCAATTAGGAAACTGTTATTTAATTAGTATCAAAAGGTATACATTTTTTTTTACATAAAAAATAATTTACATTTAAAACAATTTAATTAACCAGGTTTTTTTTTTTTTTACTACGTGATCGTATTTGTTCGGTAGGAATAAAATTTTAGTACGGGTTCTGGCTTCATTCATAATATTGAAATAGAAAACCTGAAGGTATTTTCCATTTGGAATCGACCTTCTTTTTATTTCATGTAAGTAAAAGGGAAAATTTTCCTTTATTGAAAATTTATTTTTGCATAAATACTCGATTGACGGTGGAAAAAAAATCCAAATTTTAAGTGTCTAACAAACTCCTTTTGGTGTATCCTCGAATTTTCAGTGCAAGTTTCAACTCGTCTAAAATGTATATCCGACCGGGAAATTTTTTTATTTGAAATTCAAAAACTTTGATTTTGTTTTCCAGGTTCGTATTTACGTGAAGAAAGTTGAAACTTGAACCAAAATTTGATCAAAGAAATTCGTTAAATACCTAAAATTGGATTTTTTTTTTCCCGCGTAAATCAAACGTTTTTGGACAGAACAATTATTCCTCCCTGTATTCACTGAAGCTTCTTCTTAAGAGGAATCATCATCGTGGCAGCAGACTAATCGTATTTTACCTTTTACTAAAAAACGAAGACTAATCTTGAAATAAAAAATGTTAAGGAACTTTCAGAAAAAATTACGAAAATTTCTTAATCTTTTTTGTTTCGAGGTTTGTCTTCATTTTTCCGTAAAAACTAAAATACGATTAGTCTGCTGCCACGACTGATGATTCTTCTTAAGAAGCTTACTTAAGAGTAAGCAGATAAATAGTTTTTTTCTTTTTATGGAAAAACGACGAAGAAAAATCTTGAGAAAAGAAAAAATAATAAATCTTTTTTTCTGAAGATTTCTCAGTTTTTGTTTTTTAAGAGTTGTCTTCGTTTTTCCGTAGAATGAAAAACACAATTTATCTTCTGTCACAAGTACTGCGTACTTTTAATCATTATAATAATTTATTAATAACATAATAATTTATCTGCTGCCACGACTTATGGATACTCAATCAATTCATGGATATTACTGACCGCTCTTACATTAATTTTCTTTTTTTTTTTTTTTTTTTCAGTTAAATTCTGCAGTTACTTAAATGCAGACAGAAGTCACTAGTCTCTAGTCAGCAGTCACGGAAATAATTCAGCAGTCACTACGCCGATGCCTCGAGAGTAACTAACAGGAGTTGGGTTACTCTTCCAGGAATGCAGCGACCTGGCACCAGAAGGGGTAAGTGCTTACTGTTTATTTTATTTTATTTTATTTTATTTAATCAAAGACTGGGTAATAGATAAATTGCTGACAAAAAAGCTTTGGTAGGAGGATCTTAAGAGTTTTAGAGTCTGTGGACGAGGAAACAAAAATCCTAATTGCGCAAAAAATATTTTTTAAAAATAAAGAAATATGGAGAGGTCCAGTCCCACCTAAAACAATTAATTCTTAACGGTGAATCTTGGGATTTCCCCTGATGTCACTGACATTTCGTCGGTTTTTTGCAGAAAACTTGACACCTGACAGTACCGAATATTAAGAGTTGTAAGCCGGGAACATTCCTTGGAAATAAAAAATTAGTCTGGCGCCTGCGCTTTGGCTATCAAGGTTTTTTTCGTTGTTTTAAAGTTTTCACTTACTCTCCGCGAGGTAGGAGAGCACCTCACGGGAAATAATTTTTAAAAAAGTTGCTGAAAATTTTTGGGATTAGTCCAAAAGTCGTGACATTTTGAATTTTATGAAAATAAATTTCGATAAAATTTCAGAGGATTTATTGGTAATTTCTAAAGAAAATTTTTGAATCTATATCAGCATTGCCGGATTTTCCTGATTGACAGCCCCGACTGCGCCAGTTTCAGAAATGAAACTTTTTAATCAGTCTTTAAGTCTCCTGAATTTATTTCGAAAGTTTAAGTTGAGAAATCCAAGTTAAGAATTAATATTGTGAAATGAGAAAGGGTTCAGTAAACTCCAGTGCAGTTCCTCATCAAAGGCGGGTCGGTTTACTAATCTTGCAATATGGTTCGTTCTCGCTGATGAGTAATAAATGTTACTCATTCCCAATGAATAATATTGCTCAATATTTCCCAATTTAGATTAACATTTTCCAACAAGGCTTTAGGGCAATATGACTATGGGGTGATCTACTAGTTGATCTCATTCTTCTTCAAAAAAAAAAAAAAAAAAAAAAAAGAAATTCTAATCGAAAATTTACTAACTCGATTCTCTCCTTCGGTTTAACAATTTAAATTTAAAATCGAACTTACAGAAATTTTTTTACTGGATTTTTTTTTTTTTTTTTCATACATTTTCTTTACATAAAAACTTTGCAAGAATTATGAATATAATATCAAAATTTTTGTATAAATGATACAAAAATAATACAATTTTGATATAAAAAACTTGCATTTATTTTGCAAAAATTTTGTATACTTTTTGCATCACTTTTTCGTAAGGAGGAAAGGGAAATTAATGAATCTTTTAAGCATTGCCTTATCAGAAAGGAAACTCGGACTGTTATTACAGGTACTAAAAAAAAGTGCAGTGTTTTTTTTTTTTTTTTTTTTTAATTGCCAGAAAATTTTTTTTTTACGAACAAGGCTATTAAACTTCAGTGTACAATTGTAGTTAAACTACTGTCCAGTCTGTTATGGTCTTTTCTGCAGATAGAGAGTGGTGACCAATTAAAGTTCACATTTAAATTTAACACTTTTTTTCCTCCCGAATCGGTCATAGCTAAATCGAATTAAATTTTTATAATCATGCCACTCTTTTAAGAGATGCAAATTGCCATATGCATATGGGATTTTTCTATACCCCGACCTTGACTTGTAATTAAAATTCACAAGCAAGAAAGCCTGTTTGAACTCGACTCAAGCTCCCAAGAAATTACTGCAATGAATGTTAATGTCGAAGGGAGTAACTCGATAATTAATCTGATAACTTTATTTTCAAATAAAATTAACAAGTCAGCACATGAATGAGCCAATAAGTAAAATGATTTTACTTATTTTCTTTTGAACAAGAAAGTTTGTGAGCGTTCAGTCATTTTGGGAAGGTGCGATTCAGTAACAAGAGTTTTCAAATTTTTAAAGGATTGTCTTCATTTGTGAATAGACAACAGACATGATTGCTAATTATGGTGAATAATAAAAGTTCAAAGTTTTCTGGTCATCTAATGGCAATTTTTACTGTAGGAAATTTCTTAGAAATTAAGAAAAAAAAATTATAAAGTCGTAAAAACTTTTTGTCACGTGACCCCACTCCAAAACGTTTCTCATTGGTGTGACGTCATTGTTCACTTTTAAGCGCGCGGTTATTTAAAAAGCGAAACCACGACTGCACCTGCTCGTCCTCAAAGGTTAACTCGGATTTGTTCGTACGACAACTCTTCTTGCTCCGATGGGCATGCCGCGACCTGCCGTCGATAGCTCACCTAGGAGCATACCTAAATCGTGAACTGTGACGTCACGGTCGTTTCGGCGCCAATTCAAACAGCCAAAATTTTTATTCTTTTTTATTCGGTAATTAAACATCGCATGACAGCAAAAATCGCATTTACTATTTTTATATGCTAGGTTTATTTAAAAAATATATTCAGTACAAAATGTGTCTGTTGTCTATTGATTGGATTGTATCGAAGGATTAATCCGGTGGTATGACAAAACGTTTTGGTTTAAAATTATAGATATTGGGCCAATATAAGAAGCCAATATTATTGGCTTCTTTGTATATAATTCAAAAAACTTGTTTTTAAGGGGCAATGAAAACCAATCTTTTTTTTAGATCTGCCAGCTTGTATTGCTTTGAAGTATTAAAGGAGACAAAAAATTAGCGGAAATAATTGCAGCTTTCTATAGCACATTTAATGCTAAGGCTACCGTCACATTCATTGGGACAATCCTTAAAAATTTTTAAATACCTAATTTCTGTTAATTCTAACAAAGTGCAATTATAAATTCATTTTCGGAGCAACAAAATATCGATACTGCATTCATGTTTCAACATGCATTTTTACGGTCAAAAAGGTTTTTTTTTTTTTTGGATTTGATCTATTAGTATATTTAAGTTATTTAAGTTTCTTATTTCTATTTCGGGGAGTTCGGCAAAAAGTGGCAGTAGATAAATTGTTTTTTTTTTTTACGGAAAAACGAAGAAAAATCTTGAAAAAAGAAAAACTAAGAAGACTTTGAAATTTTTTCTGAAGATTTCTTAGTTTTTGTATTTTTAAGGTTTTTTTTCTAAAAAGAAAAATACGATTTATCTGCTGCCACGGGTACTGCGTACTCTTAGCTTTGCCCTTTGGATCTTGCAACCTAATTTGTCCAACCGGTATTCGAAGTTCTTAATTAGAGTCTTCGCTTGGCAATTATTTTTAATGCTCCGGCGGATTTTTAAGAAAGATTTTGCACGACGAGAATTGCCGGAGAAATGAGCTTAGGTTTTGAATTTCTGAAGTAAAGGATCTGAAAACGTTTCAAGAATAATAAGTAAAACCATGCCGAACGCTGGGGTTAAGTCCCGTCAAAATGACGTAGATTTTCGTGAAAAATGAAATTTTTTCGGCATTTTTTTTTTTTTTTTTCATTCGGAAAAAATTAATGCATAAATAATAAATAACAGCTTTAAGAGGAATCCCTAGCAAATATAGTGGAAGCAATGGTTATTTTGCCTAATAACTCGATTTACGGCACGGCTGCAATTCTGATTCCGATTCCGAAAGGTGGAAAAACAATTTCAGATTCCGATTCCAACTAAAAAATATCTTAACGTTACCGATTCCGATTCTGATTCCGATTTAAATGAAAAGTGATTAACTGTAATCAAGGTATTTTCGTGCTTTTTTTAAGTCAATCTGAATCGAAAATATTTTTTTGGATGCCAATGCCGATCTTGATTCCGAAGATTCCGAACTGTTTTCAGACGAGATTCCGAACTCCAATTCCAATTTCTTTTGAAGTACAGCCGTTTCCGATTTCGATTCCGAATAAAAATTAATCGGGATTGCAGCCCTGATTTACGGAAAAATAATCCAAATTTTAGGTACCGAACGAACTCATTCTCTCTACTTATTCTTGTATCTTAGGTACAAGTTTCAACTTGTTCCAAGCAAACAGAAAACGAAATCGAAGTTTAAAAAACCGCAAATGTTTTTGAAATTATTTTCCGATCGCACGCGTACATTTCCGACAAGTTGAAACTTGTATTGAAATCTCCATAGGATGCGCTACAAAAATTTGTTAAGATACCTAAAATTTGTATATTTTCACCGTAAATGTAGACTTCATTAGACAAAACAGCTAACCCTTCTGGTATCAATGAAGCTTCCTCTTAATAAAGGGTTAAAGTCCCCTGACAACTGTCAAAAACAAAATGGCGGATAAGAGCTAACGGCGGTGGAGAACAGTGTTCGGGACTGAGCTGCAGTTCCGATCCCCAAGATTTTTTCAGCTTTTTTTTGGAAGATTCTGATTCTAATTTTTTAGTAGTAATATTTTTAAACATGAAAAACTTTCATTGAAAACATTAATTTGGTGCCGGTTTTTATTGGAAAGGAAATTCGGTGTCGATTCCGACGTCAATGTTTCCGATCTTTTTATCCATGTCAGTCTGATTCTAATTGTTTCAAAAATATTTTAGGGTTCCGATTCCGATTCTAATTATTCGACGAGGTTTTAATTGAACCATATTAAGCATTAGGGGTGCGGTTCCGGTTCCGATTCCGATTCCGATTCCGATTCCGATTCCGATTCCGATTCCGACTCGAGAACAAAAATTGAAGTTTCCGATTCTGGTTTTAATTAGAAAATATTTCAGTGGTGCCAATTCCGATTCTGATTCCGATATTTCCAAAAATGTACTAATCGCAAAGAGCTTTTATTGATACATTTCAGCTCAATTTCAATCAAAATTATTTTTCGATACCAATTCCGATTGTTTGAAAAAAAAAAATTAGGATTCCAATTCCGATAGAGATTCCGATTCCGATTCCGTTTAAAATCTAAATGGCACCAAAAACGGAGTCACATTTAATCTAAATTCGGTCGGCAAAAAACGATTCTTTAATTTTTTAATTATTTTAAAATTAAAATTAAATGACATTTCAACATCCAAATACTGCTAAAGCAATTTAAATACCTCGACCAAATAAATACAAGTCCAATAAAACAATAATTAATTAAACGACGGATAAACGTTAAGTTATTACATATCTTCCATATTTAAAGAAAAAAAAAAAAATTAATTACACAAGAAAAAAAAATTATCGTTGATTGCATGGATTTTAAAAAAAAAAAAATTAAAACGTACTTAAATCCTTTTAATGACGTGTAATTACGTAATTTTGAGATAATTCCTAATTGGTTTCTTTGTAGAAAAATAAAAAGGAATGAAATTGTAGACCACCATTTTGTAATCACGACTATTTAAAAAAAAAAAAAAAAGAAAGAAATTATGATAATAGAGCTAAAAAATATAAAAAGAAGAGTTATGTAAATATCAGGTAGCTACTGGATTGGCTTTTCAACTTGACTTTCCCATTGGCTCCCTGCTCACGCAATATTCCAAACATGCTACCGGAATTACATTTTAAAATGAATTCCCCAGGTATTCATTAACTTTTAAAAAGCAGCATTTATTTAACATGCCATTTAAAACTAACTCCACACTCCAAGTAAATACGGTTTTATTATACTCTTCCAAATGACTCACGGGTTTTTCTTATAACCGATGATCTCCAAACGCTTTTTTGCTACCGTTCACCAATCATGACTCTTTAAGGTCAATTACTGTAATTTCCCCCCATTGGTTTTTGTTTTGTTTTGGTTTGGTTTGGTTTTAACTTTTTTTTTTTTTTTAATCCTTTTGTTTTCGATTCGTTAAACTCTTTTCACGCTTATCGTCCTTTTTTTTTTTATTTAAGTGTTTATGACATTTCCGCTAAAAAACAAAAGAGGTGCGACAATTTACACAGGAAGTTTATTTAGAGACAAAAATATCCTTAAAGAAATGAATGGAAATATGGGGAAAAACGTGAGAAGTGTAAATGGCGACCCGGTATTTTTTTTTTTTTAAATTTTAAAGAAAAAAAAATGTGTCAGAAAAAAAAAACTAAAACGGTTTTTAAGCGGATAGGTGTGATGGTTTATGCGTATGCGTATCGGAAATATTTAAAATATTTTTCCATTGTTAAAACTTTTTTAAAAAAAATTAAAAAAACACTGATTTTTTTCGTATTTCCCGCGTTACACAACTTCCGTCGGCTGGTACGTTTTTACCAACACGTTTTCCCCCCTTTAAAAAAAAACCCGAACCAAACCAAAAAAAATGACGATAATAACAACAATCAAAACACAAACCTTAATAGTACGAGTTTAATGACTCATCCGACTTTTTACGATTTGAAGAAAAAAAAAAATTTATGACTTTTCTGACAACTGAAAAAAAAAAAACACACTGCACTTGACTCTTTTTTTTTTTTCTAAAGGGGATCACTTTCTCTTAAAATGTCGCGAACATGACTCAATTAAAAGATGTAGACGCGAGAAGCTGAACAAGACTGAACTTACCTGTCGGGAGCCACAGCGGTGCCCAGAAGTCCAGCTCGTCTTGCTTCTGGAGAAGTACGGACTTAACTATATGCCTTCTGCAGCCTCCGATGAACAGACTCCCCGCCCCGCGCGCCTTGAAGGAATGCCGCTTATGCTTACCATATGACTTAAACTTAATGTTTATCTTATTTTAGCGGACTAGTGAGTTGTCTTTCTGTGAAGTTAATCAATCGTTTTTTTTATTCTTTATTTTCGTCTTCTTCTTTTTCTCCTCTTCTTTTTTTTAGTTTCACATTTGAAAAATTTCCGAACCACTTTTCCACGAGTTAATAAAAATACTGGCTCGAAATGTTAATAAACGTTATGGTTTTCTGTTCGAAAATACCCGTGGAACAATAGCAGCTCCGGATTCAAGGCGATCGGCGTGGGCTGGTATAGACCTGTGTCGCGTGGGAACTGCACAGTAGCGCAGGCGGGATTTCCCCTGCTCCTTTCCGATGCTGCTTTATTCGTTAAGCCACGCCTTCCTCTCTTTTTCTATTGGTTCTTCTTCCTTTTTTAACCCGTCTCTCCGAATCTCTTTTTTTTTTCTTCGAAATAGTTTTTCAATATTTCCTATGTAAGATTATCATTAATAAAATACAAATGGGGAAAAAAAAAAAATTCATGAGAAGTTTCTGACGATGTACGCAGGATCCAATGGGATGCATGTCATTATAATTGAAAAGATTAAATGCAATATCAACGAGAGAAAAATTAAACCTTCTTAAGATTCTTCTTAAAAAAACTAACTGAATAATATCTGATTTGAATTAATTTTTTTTTTTCCATCTTCTTCTTTGTCTTCGTCCTCCTTCTTATTTTTATATGATTTCTTGTCTGCACGGTGCTCATCATTTTCCATAATTTTCCAGATGCTCCCTTTTATTTGAGGACCTTTAATTAATTTCATTTTTCACTGTCAAAACAGATGGGGGGAAAAAAATGGGCTTGATCTATCGTTATGTAATTTTTTTAAACAACAAAAATTTTTTTTTTGTATGATTTAATCTTGCGCTCTTATGAGGATGGTAATTCACGAAGATGTTTTTTTTTAATAAATAGTTTTGCTTTTTATGGGAATCGCATAATTATGCTGAAGGAAATAGAAACATTAAAGAATGAAAAATTAATCAGTTAAAGAAGCTAATTTACTGCTTAAAAGACTTAATTAAACCTAAAAGTCTTAGAGTAAATGAGGATTTAGCAATTTTTCATAATTTCGTCCGGCCAATTGTCTTAATCTTTCCTTTCAGTGGCGCAATCTTTCCCTTTTCCATTTCAGACTTGTATTTCTGTAGGGATGACATTAATGCTTTTAAAGGGTTGAATTCTACTTGTTCTAACATGCTTTTCGCGAATAAGAAAATATTTTTATCCGGATCTACGCTAAAGCTCCGTGGCAGCGGAGAAATATTTCGATTACTTCTACTTGTTCAGACATGATTATGCATGTTCAGACATGTTCAAACATGTTCAGAGGTTTCCAGGACTACTGTACCTTTTCCAATTTTTTTTTTTTAGAAATAGTTAAAATAATGCGGATTAAATTTTTTTTTTTTTTTTTACTTGTCTTTCGAGGATTGCAACAAGTCGTAGTTACAAACTCTGCCACTTTCGAATTCCATAAGCTTGAGGAGGGCGCCACCTGTCATGAAATATCTCACCAATGCATTTACTTATATTCTTTACGTTTATTATTATTTTTTTTTTTTTTTAATTTAAGATTTTTTCATATGGTTCATTTCATTTAAAAAAAAGATTTTTTATTTTTCCCTACATCTCTCTGAAGTTGTAATCGAATTGAAAACAGCGCTGCGGTTGCGGTTCCTATTCTTCTGAAAATTCTTTAATATTATTCGGTGTGATTGCGATTCTGATTTTGATTCCGATTCGGAACAGGTGTAAAAGAAATTTAAGAGTCCGATTCGAGTTACGATAAAAAAGATATTTTATTTTATTTGGATTTCGATCGAAGGGTTACTCGCACTTGGCTTTTCATTACATTACATTGCATTACCCATGTGCTTATATTGCTACTTGCATTACCGGTTGCAATATCTTTACTTTAGATGTGCATTATTTTGCATTTACTTTGCATTACCATCGCATTTATACATATAGTTTGCATCACTTGCATTAGCACTGTCTGCATTCCCGTCCGAAAACGAGATGCATTTTAAAATGATATAAAAATCATATTTAAATTATACATAAAAAATGCATAAATTATTTGTAAAAAAACTGGACTTTCTTTTACCGGAAATTTTTTTTTCATACTCCAGTATATATACCCAAGCCCAAATTTTTGTATAAATAATACAAAAACAAAAACTTTTGCTTTTATTTTGCAAAACTTTTATAATTTTCGCATCCCTTTTTCTGACGGGTTGCTAGCGTTGCTTAGCATTTTTACTTTTTTTTGGGAAGATAGTTTTACCACCCGATTCCGATTCCGATTCCGATTCCGATTCTGATTTCGATTCCGCATCTAATTTCGTTTAAAATTTAATCGGAGCATAGCTCTGCCTTAAAAGACTTGCTCATCGAAGTGTAATATTAGGCAATATTATGGTAATATTAGGTAATAAGTGTAATATTATGTTTCACTAACATGAATTGGTGAAATGTAATATTGGGCCAAAAAAAAAAAAAATAAATAAATAAAAATAAAAATAAAATCGAAGAAAGCTCAGTGCTTCCAAAATATTATGAATGTGGAAAAAACCCGACATTCGGATTGTAAATCCAATGGAGACCTAGATTTTCATTGGTTTTTTCTACATACTTTTGTGGTCAGCAAAATATAGAAGAGTCAATAAAAGGGAAAAAGTGGTGGAAATTCACGCAAAATGTCATGCAATATTTCAGAAGATGAAAAAAAAAAGTTTTTTTACTAACGCCTAGGGCTAGCGAAACGCGAAAAAAATTGTTTTTTAAAGGAACGAATTTTTTATGCGTGATTTGAAAATTCATTTTATGTTCCAAGAGATTTTTTTTTGAGGTAATAATGTAGATCTAGTAGGTTTTTGTACGATTCGCGAAATCGATCAGTGTTTTCCCTTAAGTTAAAAGGAATTTTAAAAAATCAAATTTCCGAACTTAATTTTTTTTTCCTGAATTATGGCGCCGCGTTAGGGCTTTCCCGAACGTTTTCGAAGAAACCAGATTTTCCAGATCCTAAACCGACTACAAGTTCGTATAATAATAAGACTCACAATTGATGCGAAAATTCGTATATGCCTATGCAGAGGCGTAATGAAGGTTTTTGGCATCCGGGGCAGATCTTTTGCGTCCCCCCCCCCCCCCTCCCACACCTCTTAAATACCATATACCAACTGATGACCTGAAATTCCGAAATTTTATTTGCTTAAATTTTGCCCCCTGATTATTAGGGGGGAATCGAAAAACACGAATTTTTAAATTTGAAAAGGCCACAGCGCGGAAAAGTTGTATTTTAGCCTCCTTATCAACCCAATTTTTTTTTCAGATTTTTTGGAGGCTGATTTCGGCTGCACCCCGGGGCTTAAAGTTTTTAAAGTCTCATAAAGGGCCGAAAAAATTAGAGTTGTATTTTGGTACGAAAGAGTTCATTTCCAATCGGAAATTCCCGACAATTTCAAAAATGAAGACGGTTTTACAGAAATTGAAGCCTTTTTTTATTTATGAGCAAAAAACGGTTGTTATTAAATTCTCTATGCCTCTTTCGGCTCATGTATAAAAAAATGGCTCCAATAACTGTAAAACTGACTTTATTTTTGAAATTTCCAGAAAATTTCCAGAAAATTTCCGAGGAAATGAACTCTTTCGCACCAAAATATAGCTCCAATTTTTTGGGCCCTTATGAGACTTTGCAACACTTTTAGCATCTGGGGACAGAAGAAATCGACCTCCAAAAAATCTGGAAAAAAAAAATTAGGGTTAATATGGAGGCTAAAATGCAACTTTTCCACGGATGTCATTTCATTAAAAAAATTTTCCAGAGCTATTTTTCGATGGACTTTCCCTCTAGGGTTTATGAATGAGGACTACCCCTTGTTTAACTTTAAGTCACCTTTTTAGTCTTTCAAGACCTTCAAGTATTTTTCCTAAACTCTTAAATGTGTTTTCTGCTAATTTTATTAACACACTCAGAAAAGTAAATAACACACACAAAAAGGAAAAAAAAAAAAAAACGGACGCCGCCTAATCTTAAACCGGAAATGTCACCCCTAAGCAAAGGTTCGAAAAATAATTATTTGTACAGCATCCGCCCGAATGGACCGAGTTCCAAAAGTTAAAAGAAGAAAAAGAACTCTTTTGTTGCATTATTTTCTGCAGCGACGTTTTGATCTTGCAAATCATCTTTTACTAAAAATTTCCGTTTTTACCTTTTGTCGCCTCAAGGTTTTCTTGCTTCCTCTCAAGGTTCTCGTGAGAAAAGGATTTGAAATTGAGCTGATAATTTCAATCAAAGAAGAAAAATAGGGTTTTAATTATTTTGTTTGAAAAAAAAAAAAAAAAAAAATCTTTGTTTAGTACTGTAGCCAGGACAGGGCCATTGGAAGCCAACCTCCATTTTGAAGAAGTTTAAACCCCCCCATATTTTATTTATTTATTTATTTTTTTTTACCAATGTATTTTCATGTCTCGACCTTCTCTTAGGATCTCTTATGCCTACGGGATCCTGCAAGTATTACGTAAGGACTTAAGAGGGGAAGGGGGGTGGTATTCCATGTCTTACGTAATTTTTTTTTTTAATTTTTGCCATTTAAAAAATTAATATTTGCTGCATTATTTAGTGTAAAAATGGTCTCATTAGTTCATCGTTTCATTTTATGATTCTTTTTTATTTTATTAACTAATTTTTGATTTTGTTCATTGATTTTTGATATTATATTATTGATTCATTAACTTTTTGAAAAATAAATTTCAATGTTCTCTTTTTGACGCTTAATTTTATTTCAGAAAAGAAAAAGGAATTGTAGAAATAATTTTTTTGAAGATGAAAATAAAAAGGAAATAAAGTTAAAATCTCTTTTTTGCAAATTAATAAGAAAAAAAAATTAAAAAAAAAAAGTCAGGGGATATGGGGCATATCCCGACCTAGGACTACGTTTAGAAAAACAAAAACTGACATCTTTTTTGAAATTCTTGTCCCTTCATCAAAATCTTTGCTTCAAAAAATGTTGATGACCTTTTTCACAAAACATTATCAAAAAATTAAAATTTCAAGAATTTTTACCAAAAATTTTTAATAAATTCAAAAAATTTTTTTCCTGCAAAATTTTAAATAAATGTTTTCAATAATCAAAAATCATCGAAATGTTCGTTTCAAAAAATGTTAAGAGCAGTCTCCACTTGATAACATTCACTGCACTCGCGTTGTCCGCCTTCGCGATTAACGTAATCTCACCGGAAGTACTTTGCAGATTTTACTCCCGTAAATATTTTTGGCGTATAAAAAATACCGAATATTTCATTAAGTATACAAGTCTGGTCGATCCAGGATTTATTTTGGAAGAGATTTAGTATCTTCCCCATGCCCGAATTAAAACTTTTCTTTCTAAATCCGTGAAAACATTTTGCAAATCGCCATTTTTAATGATTGTAAACAAAAAAAAAGCAGAAGATAATCAAAAAAATGGTAGACAAAAGATCAAAAAAACTTCCGGTGCGAGTACGTGCGGATGACGCGAATGCGGCGAACGTTATTAAGTGGAGACTGCCCTTTAATAATCCCCCTATAAATCCTCCAAACCCTAATATTAGTCAACGTGGCCCCCTTTTTCAATAAAATTTTATCAAAAATCATCAGAATCTAAAAAATTTTCTAAAAATTTCCCCTTTTTTCTTGAAATAAGTGAAAAATTTGCAATATTTTGTAAAAAATTTTATTATCAATTTCATTGAAAATTTTTAAAAACTTTTCAGGATCATCAAGGATTTTTGATAACATTTTTGAAATATTCGTTTTTTTTATGTTCGGTGTCCAAAATACCAAGACAACCGGACACGGCAAAACCATCACGGTGCGCCATAAGACGTAGTCCTATATCAAAAAAAAAAAAAATCTTACGTAATATTAGAAAGAGGGGTCGACCATTTCATGCGCTTGCTTACATTTAGGCAGAAGGGGGGGGGGGTACAAAAGAGGCAAAAAAATGCTTACGTAATACCTATATGATCCCTACTAGGGTGGTTCGAAAATCAACTTTTTGGGAATGTCAAAACTCCTACATTGAGTAATGTTTCTTTATAGATAGATTATCAACTGTGAGTTTTTCCAGATTTTTTGAACGGCATCTTGAGATGTCAAATTGATCTTGAAATTTCCAAGAAGCCCACATAATGGCCAAAAATATTTTTTTTTTTTTTGACATAAAACACCATTGATTCCTATCGGAATTTTGCGTAGATTACGAATTTTAAGTCAAAATTTATAGTTTTGATGCACGGATTTTGAGCCACTGGCAAAGGGCCATAACCAGGTTTCCAGGAGCTTTTAAATTCGGCCTGTAGCCCAAAAACCATGCACCAAAACTAATTTTCCACTTCAGATTCGAAATCTGGGCACAATTTCCGATAGGAATAAATGGACTTTTACAACAAAAATAAATTTTCATTTTTGGCCCTCATATGGGCTTTTGGAAATTTTAAGGCTCATGAGACACTCCAAGAAGCCGTCCGAAAAATCTAAAAAAATTGAGGGTTGATACTTTGCCTATAAAGAAACACTCCTTACTGTGCAGGAAATCAATCCTTAACAGTTTTCCTGCGCAATTTAAAAAAAAAATTCGAATCGTTTTTTTCGGAGCGATCCCGCCATAAATTTCCAGTAGAATCGATTCCATTTCCGGTAAGCTAAGCACATTTTCCTAATCTTCCGTGGCTTAAAAGGTCATTTGGAACTTTCCTTACCCCCTTCCATTTCGGTCACCAATCAGGGTTCTTCAGGTTTTTTTAAAATCGTGAAAACTGCTGCTTAAAGATTTAAATTTTTTTTTTCTTTCTCGTAAATTTTTAGTTCTCAGTTTATATTACAGAAAATATCTGAGATTTGAAAAGTAAACGCAGGATGTGCCTTTCAACTTCAAAACCGAATTACGTTTACAGTAAAAAAAAAAAAAAAAAAAAGATAAACTTTGTGATAAAAACAGATTTTCCTGAGAAAACCACAATTCCGCATAAAAATTAAAATAAAAAATAAAAAAAATTGTGCAAGAGACATCTTTGCTGCAGCTTGAAAATTTTATTTATTGTAAACGATTATGCAATTCTAAAGAAGAGAAAAAAAATGACAAGGATAATGGTTTTTGTTTTAATTTATTATGTGTGAGGAAAAGCAGAGCATGAATATAATCAAAGTTTACATGCATGTTTAACAAGTTTTTTTTTTTTTTTTTTTTTTTTTTCTTCTTCTTAAAGGAGACCACCCAAAATGACAACAGAAAAAAAATTTGGTTTTTCGGGGAAAAAAATGCCGCTCATTAATCTTCAAGATGTCACTAATGTCCCAACCATTTATTCAAAAAAAAATTTAAAACAAGAGACTTGCTCGACCAATTATTAAAATTTTGTCAAGTTTCGGTCTTACAAAAAAAAAAAAAAAAAAATTAGCGTATTTTCTTAAGACCAATTAAAAATTAATTACTTCCAGTTTTTGGTTTCTGCATTTAATTATTTTTTTTTATATGGTTACTAATTTATTCGAAAAATGAAATGATGTTCCTAGAGCCAGGCGCTAAGCTTTCAATTTATGAAAAAAGGCCGATTTTTCCCTTATCTTTTTTGTGCCTTCCGCAAGCAAATCGGAAGTTTTACTCAGTGACAACATTCGGTAAATGCTGTTAATTTGACCATGACATTTGCCAAGACAATCCCTGTTGTCACGTAAAAATCCCATTTCATATTTTTATTTCAATAGATGCAATAATTTTAATAATAATCGAACATATGCTAAATTGCGGTAAAAAAAAAATCTTGTGTTGTAATTTGCGACTGGTCTGCCATCTGTATAGGAGTAGCGTAACTATTTCCACGCATTAACTTTTTATTTCGAATATTGTTGACGCAAGCGCCATCTTACGACAACTGAACTAACTATTACCAGCGCGGTCGTGGACTCGAACAGTTGTATGAAAACAAACGACTTAACCAGTTTAGGTTATAAGGCATTTGTAAATATTGTTAGAGTATAAGACGGGTTTCTCGTTTTTCAAACCGTTACAATGCCGAAGAAGCCCAAAAGCGGCTCGAATGTAAGTCACGTGAAGGATCAGAAACCTGATGAACGGGTTGTCAACAATGATTTAACTGGAACACAACAGGAAAAAAAATATAATAGGCGGGCAGTTCAAAGCAACTGGGAGAAGTATGAAACAGATATGCCAAATGATGTAAAGGAGGGAGAATCAACATCGGATGCCCATGATTTCAGTGCTTTGGTGAAAAACGCGAATTTGAGTTCACACTCTTTTCGCTTCAAATCGGAACAAAATTGGGAAAAGGAAATTGCAGAGAAAAAACCATTTCAGCTGAATTTAAATTTACAAGTCTTGTCAGCAGGTTTAGCTTGCATACCGTTTCATGAAAGGATAGGTTTGGATAAAAATATATTCAGTGAAGAAGACTTAAAAAAATGTGATGCCTTTGCGGATGGATCTAAAAAAAAATATGAAAACGTAAAAAATACTTATTTTAAGCCAGATGAGAATTTGGAAGCTTTGAGCAGACATTATGAAAGTGTTGTGATAAGAAATAAAGAAGACAATGAACTAATTCATCAAAAATTTTTGGCTCAATTTTCTAAGAGAAATCATCTGCAGAGAGTACAGGATCTCCCAGTAATCAAGTTTGAATGTGAAAAAGAATCTGAAATTAATGTGGTTGACAGTGAAGAAATTGACAAACTCATTTTGAATGTTGAGAAAAATAATGATTTAAGTGAAATTAATGACAAGCTTGAAAATATTGACATTGATACCATAAACATTAAGAAAACAGTTGATAAAGTACCTGCTGTAAAACAGAATGCTCAGTTGACAGCTAATAGTAATGACGAGGAAAATTTAGAAGACTGGTTAGACAGTGTTTTAGATGGCTGACATATTTTAATCAAAATTTTTTTTTTATTTTAACATTTTTATATGTACAAAGCTTTCCTTTATGTATGATACGATCATTTTTTTTGAAATTTAAAATTTCATCCTCCCTGCAGATGAGTATCATTTTTATCGTTCCACTGAAATAAAACAAGAAACTAATCTATTGTCCATAGATACTGATAATGATTATAATTGTGACTGCAATATGTTTACTGTGTAATAAATGTTTCATGTTAGTTTTATATGTATTAGTATTAATTAAGTCTCTCCTTCTGTGATTTACACTAACTATAAAAAAGTCTCAACGTCAAAACTGAACCCTAGGATTGGAAATTCATTGTTGAAAATTGTAGTATAATTACCACTGGTCGACTTGAACTAGATTCTACAGGTATGGAAAGAAAGCAATTTAAAAAAATGAATGTTTAATTTTTTTTATCAAACTATTTGTACTTTTTTTTAAAATATATATATCAAACACATGGATCTGCACAGTCTCTCCCATTTTTCGCTTGGCCGTCATTGCTAATTTCAAGTCTTGACAAAACCGGGTTTTTATTTAATCACAATTTTTTTTAAAGTTTCGGTTTTGCAGTAATGACATTTTTTTTTTTCTTTTTTACAGATAGTAAACTCTTAGTCACTCAACAGCGATCCAGAGGTGCCAGAATTATGCAGCTCATAAATTCCATCTCTATATTGTGCAGTTCCCAGAACAATGCAGCAATCTACTGGACATTATACGATGGAACTCTTTGGAGGATTTTTAAAGGGGTAAAAATCTTTAGCTCTCTGCATGTTTTATAAAACCTTAAATTAAATACGTGCTGCGAGGTAGGCCTATCTTATTCTGGTTTGAAAAATTAAAGTAATGACTGCAAATAAATGTATTAACTTATAATGGCACTCAAAAAACATTCTTTTTATCATTTTAATTACATTAAATTTCACTTTTGAGTTTTGGGTACTGGGTATTGCTAAAGTCGGATAAGTTACTTTTGATGCTAAAATATTACTGGTCTGTAATGGCAGCAGTGCCAAGAAAAGCTCGAATTTTGAAAAGTATACTACAATTTTAGGCTTTCAGGAAAACTAATTTAAACGGCATTTGAGCTTTAAAAACAAAAAGGTATAAGGACAGGGCTAATCTATGGGGAACTCCGCAAGCTTGGGTGATCATGAAAGATGACCAGAACCCTTGGGGAGGAGAAAAAAACTTTCGGGGCATAGAATGCTTCCCTTCAGATCCTCCAAAAAACGGCACTGCCAGATTCCGAATTTGGTAATGCCGTCTTTCAATTTTGAAAAAGTGGCAAACGAGTTTTATTTTCTGTTGCTCTTCTGAATTTAAACTTTCAGAAATTTTAGGTAGAAAAACTTGAGCTTTTACCTATTCCAATCGAAAGAGCATATTTTCTTCATACAATCGTTTCGGACAGAATATGATGAGCCCAGGGGAAAAAGGACCCGATCCCATTTCCTAAAAATTTTGCAAGTAGCGTTTGATTGCACTAAGATTTCTCCCTTGCAAAAGAAAAATTGAACATGAAAAAAACAGGCATCGAACTAGTCACTTTTTTTCCCTAAAAGTCACTTTTTTTGTGTAAGGTCACTAAAAGTCACTTTTTTAAAGAAAAGTCACTAAAAGTCACTTTTTTTGATAAATTGGTGGATCTTTTACTTTTTGAAAGTTCAAAATGGCTTAAATTCTTATATTTACGTTGAATTTTTGACAAATTTTTCCTCGCTCGGCCTTCGGCCTCGCTCGATATTAATTAATTAAAAAACTTAGTTCTTAGAAAACCCTAAAAAAGAATAAAAAATTAATTGCATCTCAAAAGCCCATAGAGTTTTTAGAAAAATAAGATGCCCCCTATCGCTGCTACATTTTCGGGGAAAGAAAAAAAACCGATTGAGTTCAACCAAAATAAGTTTTTATCCTTCTGGGTGCCTTTTTTTTATTTTGCCTACATCAATTGATTTTCATACCTAAACCCAACAAATGGAACCTAAAAGACCTAAAAATGACCTAAGGGCAGTCTCCACTTGATAACGTTCACCGCATTCGCGTTATCCGCCTTCTCGATGAACGTAATCGCACCGGAAGTTTTGTGGATCTATTACCACGATTTTTTTGATCATCTTCTGCTTTTTTCTATTTACAAACATTAAAAATGGCGGTTTTGAAAGATGTTTTTACGGATTTAAAAAGAAAAATTTTAATTCGGGCATGGGGAAGACAATAAATCTGTTCCAAAACAAATTCTGGGTAAGCCAATTTTGTATACTTAATGAAATATACGGTACTCTTTTTATGCCACAAACGTTTACGGGAGCAAAACCTGCAAAGTACTTCCGGTGCGATTACGTTAACCGTGATGACGGACAGCGCGAATGCCGTGAACGTCATCAAGTGGAGACTGCCCTCTAAATTTTAAATTCATTTTTTGGTGGACATCCTAAAAAAATTAATTTGAAGGAAGGGGGGCCCTACAAGACAGCAGGCGCCCTCAAAAAATGTTTTAGCTCGAGCCCTCAAAAGTTCCCAGCCCGTGCATGCTGAATTTAGAACTTATAGTTTTTCTGGAAGCCCATTTTCTCAACTATTATATTTTTTTTTTTTTTCGTCGCCTTTTTTTCTTCTTATTAAAGCCAGACCCATTCTGGAATTTTTTTTTTTTTAAATTTTTTTAAAATGCGTTAGTTTTTACCTTAATTTTACCTTTTTAAAGCAGAGCATGTACTTAAAAAAATCCTTTATTTCTTTTAGAAATGAGCCTTGAAAACGTTGAAAAAACCTTAAATTTCAGAAATGATTTTCTGTAGACACCCTGCTTAAAAATAATTTTATGTAAAACGGTTGTGGAACTTTTGATTTCAAATGTAGAATGATTAATAATTGAATCATTTAATTAATATTTAAATTTTTTACTTCATATTTTAGTCTTTTTATTAATTAAATTTCAAATAAAATGATTCAAAATAATAACGACTGTAATCATTTACGACTAATACGTTAAAAACGTTATGAAACGGAAGGAAATTAGTCAATGAATGAAAACGGAAGTCACTAAATTCCTTCCGTCAGGTCACTAAAAGTCACTATTTTAGCCATTTTTGGTCCCTAAAGTCACTAATTTTGATGGGTAAAATGAGTTCGATGCCTGAAAAAAGAATTGAGGTGCGAATGGTGAAATATTAAGTAAAACGTTGTAGTTTATTATAGATTTTTATTATGTAAATATCATACAAACTTTATAGTTTATCCGTATGGCCCCAAGACCTCGCGGAGCGATATCCCAAACAGCAAACCACGTGGATATTTGGGCATTTCATGTACCAAGTTTCCACCATCATTCTTTTTTTTTTTTTACCGTCAAACTAGTCTTTATAACCTACACATCATAAAAATTGGTGAAATTTAGGTGGAAATGCGTCGTTGAGGACCCGCGGATATGAGAGGACAAGGTTGTTTTTTCACTTCTTAACTACAGTTTCTAAAAACTTTGTTGCAAAAATGATTTTTTTTTTTTTTTTTTAGCTTTAAAAGACCGTAATTTTTGTTAAATATAAATAAATAAAGTTACGAAGATAAAGGCTGAAGGATTCATGCAAGACCGAACTGAAGTAAGAATTCATGCCAAACATTTCCTAAACTCATTCCACCACATAAAGCTTTTCATCATTTTGCAATCTCCGCGAGCCCCAAACCGTAATTTTTAGCCTTTTCCCATGCCTTTTCCCTACAAAATTAAAAAGGCTGTTGGATTAACTGCTAGATCTTTCTGATTGACATGCTGTTCTGTTGTGGCTAGTTTTGGTCCGCCCGAGGAATAAATCCTCATACTCTCTGATTTCGGAGAGCGTTCCCCTATCCGCCACCTGGGGAGGCGCCCGATGGGGGACTAGCCAAAAACCCCACACGGGTTGGGGGGAAAACTCGGAGACCGCGCCCGACCGAGTTGTCCCCCCAAGCCAGCTTCCAAGGATCACATCCTCCTAACGCCACAAGTCACCAACCCCGTACGGATCGACATAAAAATGACGTCCTTTTCACATCGATCTGCACGACATTGGATCCGCATGACATAAGGAGGACTTTACTCCTCTAGCTGACAACTTAAAACTAATACAATACCTATAACTAATACAAATAACTAAAACTAATACAATAACTAAAACTAATACAGTAACTAAAGCTAATAAAATTAATACAACTAAGCTTAAACTAAATATGATTTAAGATTGTACGAATGTACAATGTACGGTATTGGACGTTCATACAATTTACAATACCAAACATTAGAGACAAGATTGTCGAGATACTATTCGACAACCTTTACGCGAAAAATGAATTCGATTCTTTTTTTTTTTTTTTTTTTTTTTTTTTTAATGTCGTTTAACCGCTTTTTTAAAAAAATGGTAATCGACAGCTTTTTCAAACTATAATAGGCTGCCTTTTAAAGTCCCGTTTTGTTTTATTTAATTTTAATTTTTTTTTTTAATTAAAAAAATGTAGGAGAGGAATAGAAATAAAAAGAAAAATAATAATAAAAAAGTAATAGAAAAAATTGGAAATAAGAAAAAGAAGAAAAGGTAAAAACCTCATAACCCAAATCCATGCCGAACCATACCCATACCATACCATACCACATCCATACAAACCTATACCATAGCCATGCCCAAACCCATTGCCGAAACTCAAACCTCGTTATTGAAGCTTTTGGACTGCGTTGCGGCTGTGACGATTCCTTTGGTTGCGATGATTCCTCTGGCTGCTACTGTGAAAACTGAAACAAAAAAAACAAAAAAAAAAAAAAGGCGATTAAAAAAGGGGGGGGGTTGGAGACCCTCACAATGGAGTTTATCTCCCGCGGTATGATTGAATGAAAAAAATTAATTGTTTTAAATTGTAATGTTATTATTATTACTATTTTGGTTTTTAAATTAGTAGTTTGAGATTATAAAAATAATGCAAAATTGCAAAAAAAATTTCGGATTTCCAGGCGTAAAAGGTTAAGACCTTCCGCATTGGACCGGCCGTCTAGGGAACCATGCCATCAGAGCTAGCCGGAGACCTATCGGCTTTAACTCCACATATGTACAGTTAAGGCTTGCGGTGCGCCAATAACCTCGGACACCCAGTCATCCGAAAGAAAACCCTGGAGACTCTCACTATGGAGCTTATCTCCCGCGCCATGCATGTTCGAATCGAATAGAATATACAGCCTAATTAAACTCTGCAGCTCCAAGAGAGGGGCTGACTTCTAACGTAACGATTTGCGGGGAACTTAACACTAAACCCTTAACACTAATACCACAAGGCCAGTCGCTGGGTCGATACCTAGGCCTTACTACGATGGGAGACTAAACCTCCTGGTTTGCCTCCAAGCCGGACCGATTATAGTAAATTAAAAAAAAAAAAAAATTATATACCGTATTTAAAATTTAATAACTAAATTATTTTTAAAAAAATAAAAAAAAAACCGAACACTATATTATTTAAATTAAATAAAGCCCGAGCTAAAAAAATAATTTATTAAAATTAAAGAAAAAAAAATTCACTCACGGACGCGGGCGAAAAAGACCGATCCGACCCCTTCGGAAGATGAAGTCGGAATGAAGGTACTGCTCTGTGATGTGAACTCACAAACCTCGTTGATGAAGCTTTTGGACTGCGTTGCGGCTGTGACGATTCCTCTGGTTACGATGATTCCTCTGGCTGCTACTGTGAAAACTGAAAAAAAAAAAAAAAAAAAAAAAAAAAGGCGATTAAAAAAGGGGGGGGGTTGGAGACCCTCACAATGGAGTTTATCTCCCGCGGTATGATTGAATGAAAAAAATTAATTGTTTTAAATTGTAATGTTATTATTATTACTATTTTGGTTTTTAAATTAGTAGTTTGAGATTATAAAAATAATGCAAAATTGCAAAAAAAATTTCGGATTTCCAGGCGTAAAAGGTTAAGACCTTCCGCATTGGACCGGCCGTCTAGGGAACCATGCCATCAGAGCTAGCCGGAGACCTATCGGCTTTAACTCCACATATGTACAGTTAAGGCTTGCGGTGCGCCAATAACCTCGGACACCCAGTCATCCGAAAGAAAACCCTGGAGACTCTCACTATGGAGCTTATCTCCCGCGCCATGCATGTTCGAATCGAATAGAATATACAGCCTAATAAAACTCTGCAGCTCCAAGAGAGGGGCTGACTCCTAACGTAATGATTTGCGGGGGAACTTAACACTAATACCACACAAGGCCAGTCGCTGGGTCGATACCTAGGCCTTCTACGATGGGAGACCAAACCTCCTGGTTTGCCTCCACGCCGGACCGATAAAAAAAAAAAAAAAAATTAAAAAATTAAATAAATTAAAATAAAAAAAAAATTATATACCGTATTTAAAATTGAGGCCGCACCAAATCCCAGACGCCGAGTCTCCCAGACTCTACTCCCGGGAGAGCAAATCCTAGAATATATTATTTATTTATTTGGTCTATGATTTGGGAACATAGAGTCCTACAACCCAGACCAAAGAAATTAATAAATATTTAGAAAATAATAATAAATAATTAATTAATTGGTCTACGTTTTGAGCTACCGGGTGTTTCTCCGAAAAACTTAAAATTTCAGAAAACTGCTTGGCCAAAGACGAGGCGTAACGCAGTTGGGATCTTTATTATTTATTTCGAAATTTAAATAATATATTTCTGCTTTTTGTTCTCCCGGGAGTAAAGTCTCCCGACTCTACTCCCGGGAGAGAAAAATCGGGATTATATTATTTTATTTTTTAGGTCTGGGTTGTAGGACTCTGGGTTCCCAAATTATAGACCAAATAAATAAATAATATATTTTAGGATTTGATCTCCCGGGAGTAGAGTCTGGGAGACTTGGCGTCTGGGATTTGACACAGTCTCTTTAAAATTTAATAATTAAATTATTTTTAAAGAAAATGAATAAAAACCGAACACTATTTTATTTAAATTAAATTAAGCCCGAGTTAAAAAAATAATTTATTAAAATTAAAGAAAAAAAAAAACTGCACTCACGGACACGGGAAAAAAAAAACCGATCCGACTTCAACGAGATTTGAAGCCGGAATGACAAAACTGCTCTGATCCCGGAAAACTTATGCGCAGACATGTCTGCGCAATAGTCAATATGACGTGGACACGCTTCCAAAATGGCGACCGAAACATTTTCATTGTTTTTTTGTGCGGGTTTATATTTAACTGTATTTTTCCTGTACTTTTTTGAGTTTTTCCGAATGAAAAGAAAATGTATGTTCGATTTTTGCAGATGAATTAACACTAAATGTTAAAAATCGTTAAAATTATTTCGCACCATAAGTTTAATTATAGACGAGACAAGTTTTTGAGGGTTATGGAGTTGTGTGGATAGTCGTTAACTTTGAAAATAATATCTGTTGTGGTTTTATCTGTGATTAATCTGATTGTAGGATTATGCCAGGAATAGGAACAGCGATGGCGGATATGCGATAATTATCGGTTTTTACATAAAATTTAATTCTTAATGGTTTTTTTCTTTTTTTTTCTTTTGTTAAGGAACCTGGTGGATAGGAAGTACTTGACGATACAGTTTAAGATGATTTGTAGACGGAGAGATGAAACAGCTTTCTGAAAAAACTACTATGACATGATTAAATTGCCAAGGTGATAATGTTAATGTAGCCACGATGCTGGAGGATAGCAGGGTAAGTTGAATTATTTTCTTAATTATTAGTTTTCAAAAAACCTCAGAATGGTTTTACAAAAAATTCTTGGTCTTGCAGGTCAGAGCTAAACGTCTCTGATTCAGAAGTTGAAAATATAATTATAAGTATTAAAAACGGGAACTTATTCATTCAAAGGGCAGAATTTACTATTTGTGTACCTCCACATAAATAGGTCTTGCTTTGCATATGGTGCTTGTAATTTTTTGTTTTGTTTTCTTTTTAAGTTAAATTTCCAAAGACTTCCAAGTTCCCATCTGGTAGGTGGGACTTTTTCATGTGCAGGTGCACATTTAACTTTTAATGTTAATTAACAAGGGAAGTATGATCCATTAGTTCAGTCATCTGCCTCCGTTTCAAAAATGGAAAACTTGATAAGATTATAATCCTTGTCCTGTTTTTAGATCCAGAATTTTGTTGTAAAATAACATGAAGAATGTAAGAAATTTTATGATTAATTCTCTTTTTCTTGCAAGAAGAGTATTCTGAACCTATCGTATAAAATACTTTTTAAAATTTGCTTTGCAAAGCAGCAGCTAAATTTTTAATTAAATCAAGAGTGATTTTTTTTTCATGAATTATAAGGCTAATTAAAGATTTTGTTTATGAAAAATTAATTTGGCTTAGCTGTTTTGGAAAACTTAAAAACTTTATAGGGAGTAATCGATTTGTACTTAATTAATTGTAAAATGAGATTGTTCGACAAGCCTGAAATTAATTATTTTTAAAGAAAAATTGATGGCAGATTTGATAGTTCTATTGTTTTTTCTTGATTTAAACTTCGCTGTTGTTTTAAAATTTACATAATCTTTTTGTATGAAGTGATTATTCAGTGCTTGACGAAATAAAAAAAGAAATGCTTTCATCTAACGTGACGTTTGTTTTTACTGATGATGATCTTTTTAAGTTTTAGCAAATAATTTTTTAAGAACATAACAACTTTACCTTTGAAGAATTTTTTTTTTTTTTTTTTTTTTTTTTTTTTTTTTGAAGAGCTCAATAAAAATTGAAAAAGGATTTCAAAAAATGTTTCATTCTTCAGAAATCGAAAGAAAGAAAGAAAGAATAGAAAATTCTTCTAGTTGTTAGCACTACTGCAAAACAAAAGATTTTTGAAAAAAAAAAATGCCAAATACAAATACAAATATTAAGCGATATAATTAATTATTTTTTCTTATATTTGACAGGCTCAAGTTTAAAGAGTTCAATTTACTGTTCCAGCTCTCTTAATCCTGGCGTTCTTCAGAGGAATCTGCAGTACGACGTCGCCTCAGAACCACAGGATTCCAAATCGGTTACAAGTAAATTTTACCGGAGAGCGTTTTCAATACTTAAGCTTTTGCTGCCCGGTTGGTTCACAGTTACTCTCAAATTTTTCTGCACTAATTCATTTATTATGTTAGTACGATTCTGCAAAATAATTTTTGCTTGAAAATCTGTACTCTAAAGAAAGATAAGAAACATTGATTTTGAATGGAAGAAAACAGAAATTGATGCAAAAACCAAGGCAAATAAACTTAGTGCCAAAAGGTTCCAAATCAAAAATGGCTGTAATTTAAGCCCTAACCAATTTTTATTTTTTGTTTAACTTGCATTTGTTCAAGCAAGGCCAAAGGATGTCTAATATATAAATTCGAAAATCAGGTACTTCCATTTCGGAGGAGGAACAAAATTCCGTAAGATTCTAAATTAAATCAATCCAAATCCAAAAAACCCCGACCAAAAAACAAAAATTGAACATTTTCCTTTCATAGACAATAAGCCTAAAGTAAAAGACAACTTTTAGCATACAAATCTCAATTTTTTGGGGGGACATATTTAAAGCCCTATGGTTCTGAGGCGACGATGATCTTGACCTGTGGGATATGCGCTCTTGGAGGCTTGCAGTCAGTAACACTTGGACTTCAAAAAGAAAGTGCACTGAGCTTGATGGGCGGTTTTCACTTTTTGCAGTTCTAAGTAGGTAGTTATTTGATGTCGATTCGGATTTTCCTATGCCCGAGTAAAAATTCCCATAGAAATTCGCGATAACTTATCATGAATTCGAGCGACAAAATTCACGATAAGTTATCGCGATTTCAATGATTTTCCATAAAGAAATTTTCATAAAGTTATCGTCCTCTTATGGTTTAACATAAAAAAGTGACGATAAAACTTATGAATACTCATTCGTTTTATGGTGCGGTATAAAATGGTATAAACGATAGACTTATCGCGCTTTTAATGGTTTCATATAAAATCATTAAGTCATAAACATATGGGAATCTATAAGGTTTATGATACGATTTTGGCGTAAAATACGATTAGACCTATCGCGATTTCAATAATAAACCATAGAGACGAGTCATAAGTGTATCGCGTTTCTTATGTAGAAAGATAACAGGAACCATGGATTAGACCAAATTAATTTTATTAATTAATTATGTAGTTTATTAATTTATTACAATTTATTTAATTTATTCTTCATTAATCACTCTGATTAAAATTAATTAATTAACCACTCATTGTTCACTGTTCACTAAACACAATATTGCTCTTCTTCATAATTTTTTCTATTTTTTATTTATTTATTATATACTGTACTGTATATATTTTTTTTCACTATTTTCAACAGTCGTAAATAACATATTGTCCTTCATTTAATTAATTTTTTTCTGTCCTTCCATAAAAGTCGTTAATTGCTTTAGAGTATGCCATGAAGTTGATCGTTATTTAAGAAACCAATCCACATATCTGAAAGAAAAATCGGAAAGTTTAATAGCTATTATACCAGTCATTTCTTTTCTTTTTTTTTAAAAATCAGGTGGTATACTTACATTTTTCTCGTCTTGATTTAACCTAATTTATTTTAATTTAATTTGCTTCGAATTTTCTAGAATATCTGGCGAATTTGAAGGTGCGGCCTGCAAATATTCAATAAAAATTGGCACAAAGTATCAATGTCGATCTCCCCAAAGATTAATAAAATTAAAGCGGTATATACTTATCTAATTAAGAAAATAGCATCCGGAATCCTTTAAAAAAAATATCCGTATATTATTGTATACTATCAGTTCACTTTCTGGCAAAAAAACCGAAACTGAAAATTTCCCTAAAGCCAGAGTTTTAAAAGAAAAACGATTTTTCCAAATATAATGGCGTAAAATTTAAGTATACTTTTTAGCACGAATCCACGAATCTAACTAAAAAAAATGTAAGTTTTCAATGCAAACCGTGTACCTGGGATTTAAAGACTTTTAAAAAGGTTGTCAACCATTATGAAGATCATAAATAAGAAGAGTTGAGGGTTCCTTCATAAAGAAATCGGTGAGACGACCTTTTTGCAAAGTAAATACAAAAACCATCTTATTTTGAAAACACGCCTCAATCAAAGAGAGGCATTAATTTATATCTTTCTACTCATTGAGATATTTCTTTTATACATTCAGTGCATGAATTGTAAAGGAAGACCTTTCCTATTTCTATAAAAAGAATTTAACATGGTCTAACCTTATAAGAATACATAAAATTCTATCGCGCTCCAATAAATTTTTCCTCATAGAATTTTATGATTTCCGATGAAATTTACTTTGGTATAACTTTTATCGCAATAGATAAAATTTTATCGTGATCCATAGCATTTTTCTTCATACAGTTTTATGATTCGCGATAAGAATTTAACATGGTCTAACCTTATGAGAATACATAAAATTTTATCGCGCTCCAATAAATTTTTCCTCATAAAATTGTATGATTTCCGATGAAATTCACTTTGGTATAACTTTTATCGCAATTGATAAAATTTGATCGTGATCCATAGCATTTTTCTTCATACTATTTTATGATTCGCGATACAATCCACTCAAATCACAGCTTTATGGTAACTCATAGATTCTGTCGCTCCGCATCCATACAATTTTATCGTTTTTCATTGTTTTTATGACGTTTTCTGAATTCATAAAATCAATGATTTCTCATAAACAGAGCAACCATAAACTTATCACGAACTATAGCCCTTTTATCGTCCGTTTAGCGTTCCTACCGTTCTTCATAAGTGTCCTATGATTGCTCATAGATCCTAAACCAGAGCGCGATGGAATTTTATCGTGATTCATTCATTTTTATCACTTTTCATAAAACATATGGGTATTCATAATTTTCTATCGCGATTTTCTATGGGAATTTTTACTCGGGTGAATCCAAACTGTTTTATAAAATTCAAAAATTAGGAGCTTTTGGAGTTAGGAATAGCGATGGGTTAACCGGTTATTGAATAGACCCTAAGGAATCCGAATGATTCAAGGGCGCAGTTACCGCAACCTAAAGGATTTCAGTGTTTTTTCTAGTAGATTTTGTCTTAAAAGACGACAGAAGTCGAATTTTTTTTTGTCTCCCCAGCAAAAATGTGGCGTGAGTTTAATTTCGTTTTCACCATGGCGAAGACTGCTAAGACCTAGTTCCAGTGTATTTTTTTTTTTTTTCTCTGAAGAAAAGTTGTTTTAAAACAAGAATTAAAAACTTTTTTTTTTTTTTAGGGCTGCAATTCAGATTAAATTTTATTCGGAATCGGCATCGAAATCGGAATTTGCTATTTCAAAAGTAATCGGAATCGGAATCCGTGCTTTTTTGGAGAAATAGGAATCGGAATTAGAGTCGGAATCGGCATCGGCATCCGAAAAAATATTTTCGATTTAGATTGACTTTTAAAGCAAGAAAATGCCGCTATTACAGTGATCAATTTTGGCTGAAATCTAAATCGAAATCGGAATTGGAATTGGCATCGCTAAAATATTTGTTAGTTGGAATCGGAATCGGAATCTAAAATTTTTTTTCACCTTTCGGAATCGGAATTGCAACCCTGAATTTATTTCTTGGTAGGAAAAAAAACTGAATTGGATCTGCGTTTTTTCCTAAATTACAATCTTCTCATTGTCCTTTTTAATAAACTTTATGTTGTCATCATATTGTGCGCAAACCAAATTTTCTTGAACTAATATTGTAAAATACTGTCTTTTCAGGAAGAAGGAAGAATATGCGCAGCAATGGAATCTGGACGAACTTGTAGAACTCTCCTGCTGACGACGACGAGAAACCGAAGATATTCCAGCTTCCAAGAATCAGGATAATCATCATCGAGGTTTCCGGACCTGTTTATACGGCCGTGGACTCAAGACGGTTCCTATTTTAAATCAGCGAATCAGCTAGCAGACAGTGGAATCAAAATGACGATAAGAATGAAAATTCTTATAGTCGGCGGTGGCGGTGCCATTTCTCAAAATGGCGTCGGTAAAGTTTAATTGGTGGAATTCGTGTTGCATTTTAATTGAGGAACGTCGTGTTCTGTGCTCATTGGAAATAATGGAAAACACCAACTGTCAATTCAGGAGGCTTCAAGGTTTCATTTAGAGTAAATTTAAAGGGGTAGGTACATTAGGATGTATGAATTTTTTCATTTATGACAAGTTTGAATTTCAGTTTCGCGTTTTTTGAATCCCATGATTTAGAAGGCACAAAATTATCATGTTGCGCTTACACTGGAAGGGGGGGGATCAAGTGCGTCTTTAAATTTATTTCGTTTTTAAAAAAAAATTGTAAAAGTGTATTTGAACCACCCCTAAAAAAAATTTGACTGAGGAGAAGGCTGAACTTGAAGATTGCAAAGAAGGATTTTGTTTTTCGATAACTGTGGGTCATTATCGGAGATTTTTGTCCCTGAACCTCTTGATATTGTTCGGTATTGTATGGCATTTCAAATACGAAATGTCTTCATACATCCTAAACCGGGGTGCAAAGCCCTATTGACCCATAATAGCTTACTGCGGTTTTAAATATTGGATCAATGAAAAAAGAACCATAATTATTCCTTTAAGTTTTTATTTATTTATTTTTTTTTTTAATCTGAAGTAAAAAATTAATAATCATAAACCTAATTCGTTATTTTTTTTCCTTTATTTATAGACTCATGCTCCAACGTCGATTCGCTGCTCCTGTTGGATGAAAAACAATAGATAGACTTCAGATATCGGCCGCGAACATTGAAATTCATTGCTAAAGTGGATTTTTTGTATTTTAAAGTAAGTACGAAGTGGATTTTGAATGCAAATTGTTTTCTGCTGTACGAATTTCAATTTCAGCTAAGAACTATTTCATAAAACAAATTTATTACGCTCTTAACTGTATTGTAAAATAACGGATTACTGCAAAAAAAAAATAATAATAATAATAATTTTAAGGGGTAAAATTTTGATTGTAGGAAAATCTGACATGGCTAAAAAATTTCAGTTGGCGCAAATGTTTAGTTTGAACTTACATTAAAGTTTCTAAAATCGTTTAGGCGAATAAATTTGCTTAAAAGAAAGCGCAAGTCATCATTTTTTATTAATTTAAATAATTACTTAAAAACTAAACAATTCTTTAATTGCTTTTGATTTAAGCTCTTTGAATTTTTAACTGGTGTTAATTTTTTTTTTCTTTTTTCAGAGCTTCAAGAGTTCGAGATTTAGCGCTTCAAGAGATCAAGGTTGACCCTTCAGGAAGAAAGAAAAACTACCCAGATCAACGCTTCTGCTGCCAAGACACCGAAGACATTCCAAATTCCAAGACAAGGATAGTTCACCTATCTACGACGTTCACGACAATTTTTTTTTCTCTAAAAGATTATTGTAATATGTAAATAGGGTAGGGGCACCTATTATATCGGACAAGCCAGCGAGGTTTTGTTTTCCAGTTTTACAGAATCGCTTTGGCGAGTAAGATTTTATTAGTTTTTTAATTAGTTTTAATTTAAGTCCGATTTTTCCCAGAGGAATAAAATTATTTTTGGCTTTCATCTGCCAGCGTGGCTTTGGAATTTATGAACCTTTAAAGAAAGTTTATTTTATTAAGTAATTAACAATTTTCATTGATAACGAGCAATGTTCCAAAAAAAAACTAATATCCTTTGAATAATATTTAATTATGTAATCGATTCACTAATTGAAAACATAAAATCAGTTCCCTGGCTATGGCTCTCCGATAAGCAGGTAAACCTCTCCTTCCTTTGATGAACTTGACACTGAACTCATAATTTTTGATCTCGTGGTTTGGAGATTTTTTTCCGTGAGTCGTAATGTTTCTGCCTTAAACTCAGCTTTAAATAATAATATTAAGATCAGGTTTTTTTATTTATTTATTTATTTTTTTTTTTTATTTTTTTTTGTAGAGGACAATTTTTATGCGGAAATTTAAAAAAAAAACCAAGTTTTTAAAATTTCTTAGCTTTTTTGAGAGGTGTTCATAAGCTTTCTAAGCTCTAGTAAAATTTTGTAAGCTATTTTAAAAATTTTCCTTCTCTTGAGTACTTCCGACCAACAATTTTTAATTTAAAAAAAATTTAGAATTTAAAATTAGTCCAGATATTTCGGTCGGACTAAAATATTCTTATGTTTACATTCCATCTAGTTCGATTAATAGTGTAATTTTTAAGGAAGGACATGTGCAAATATTTCAGGTTATGTTTGGAAATTGTAATTTTTTTCATCGTTTTTATTTTAATGCGCCTTTCTATATGTTCTTTATTGGGATTATCTAAAAGAATTTTAAAATTACTAGTGATGCATTCAAGATTTCTTCAAGATTCCGTTTTTCTTCTCCTGTATAGATTTGGTTGCCTTTTTTATTTTAAAATCGGGTTTAAATCATGCAAGTGGTCTACGAGAATAGCTAATTATTCGAATTTATAAATTGGGACTCCTTGCAAGACGAGAATCTCGAAAGTCTTGACAATCAAGACTCAAGACAAGAAAAAAATTTTTTTTTTTTGAAATTCCGAATCCTTTACGTAAAAGAGATAAAAAACCAAAATTTGGGCGAAATCTTGAAAGTCTTGAATGCATCCCTAAAAATTACAATTGTGCTGATATTAAATATTTATTACTGATTAATTTTTATTGCAAGATTCGTTTACTGGTATTTCGATAGTTCATGTTGAGTTCAATGTTACAGTATATGTAGTTGTAATGTAATGTAAATGTGTATCACTGGTAAAAATCGAGTGATACGGAGTTTTTACGATTTTTCGATGGCTTTAAAAGTCTATTCAACACAAAGATTAATTCAATGCGTAATAAGTTTTTAAAAATTTAATGCTGAAATCATATTTTCAAGAGCAAACTTTCTGAGGAGTTTCTGCCCGTTCGAATTATTCTAGTTCTGCGAATCGTAGAGTTTGAATAACACGAACAAGAGAGAAACATCATGATAGAAATGACACGGAAAGTTTCGTGTTAAAAGTAAGACTTTTTCAAACAAAGATTTGTAAGACACAATACGCATCGAATTACAGCATTTTTGAATTCCCATTTAAAACCATTAAGAAGTCGAAAATAATCCGAAGTCGTTCAACTCTCACAAGCAAAAAATACTATTTATAATATAGCTTCAATTCTATTATAATATTCGATACTATTTATAATATAATATAGCTTCAATTAATAAATTTTATGCTGTGACAACTTCTATCTCTACTCAATCTGTGATATTCAATTTCATGATATTTAATTTATTTAATTTTGATTTGTAACTATTTAACTTTTTTTTTTTTCTCTTTATTTAATTTTTTCTTTCTGTGATAATTAAATATGTAATTGAATCTGTAATGGGCCGCTCAGGCTGTTGATATCAATCAATATAAATAAATTGTATTTGTCATTGTAATTGTAACTGTAGTTGTAATTGTAATTGTAATTGTATTTGTAAGAATAAAATATATATTTCAAATAAAATACTTCAAACGACATGCAGTCTATTTATTTTAACCTTTACGTCACACGTCACACGTCACGTGACCAAAATGATAAAAAGATGTTGGGTTCGCGACGTCGAGCACCAACCGATAAGAAAAAAAAAAAATATGGTGACGTCATCACTTTTTTTACTTCATCGTAGAGAGTTGCGGTTACGCTCATTCGATTCGTCTCGTCAAGGCGAACAATTTTTCCAATGGGAACAACAGTTCGACGCGCCTAGTCGAGAGGATCAAAATTCCGTTTCGCGCGGCTCCCTAGCCCCATCCGTTCCGGAGATATTTACGGTTAAAGTTTTCCAAAACTGATTTTTTTTAAAACTTTAACCGTGAATATCTCCGGAACGGTCGGGGCTAGGGAGCCGCGCGAAACGGAATTTTGACCCTCTCGACGAGACGCGTCGACTGCCAAAAGCGCGACCGGATTTGAAGACATGAAAAAACGTGACATGAAATTTTTTTTTTTGACATGTCACGTTTTTTCATGTCTTCCAATCGCGTCGCCGTTTGGGCAGTCGACGCGTCTCGTCGAGTAGGTCATAATTCCGTTTCGCGCGACCCCCTAGCACCAACCGTTCCGGAGATATTCACCGCTAAAGTTTTGCAAAATCGATTTTTTTTAAAACTTTAACCGTGAATATCTCCGGAACGGTTGGGGCTAGGGAGCCGCGCGAAACGGAATTTTGACCCTCTCGACGAGACGCGTCGACTGCCAAAAGCGCGACCGAATTTGAAGACATGAAAAAACGTGACATGAAATTTTTTTTTTTGACATGTCACGTTTTTTCATGTCTTCAAATCCGGTCGCGCTTTTGGCAGTCGACGCGTCTCGTCAAGAGGGTCAAAATTCCGTTTCGCGCGGTTCCCTAGCCCCAACCGTTCCGGAGATATTCACGGTTAAAATTTTTTAAAAAATCGATTTTGCAAAACTTTAGCCGTGAATATCTCCGGAACGGTTGGTGCTAGGGGGTCGCGCGAAACGGAATTATGACCTACTCGACGAGACGCGTCGACTGCCCAAACGGCGACGCGATTGGAAGACATGAAAAAACGTGACATGTCAAAAAAAAAAATTTCATGTCACGTTTTTTCATGTCTTCAAATCCGGTCGCGCTTTTGGCAGTCGACGCGTCTCGTCTAGAGGGTCTAAATTCCGTTTCGCGCGGCTCCCTAGCCCCAACCGTTCCGGAGATATTCACGGTTAAAGTTTTAAAAAAAAATCAGTTTTGGAAAACTTTAACCGTAAATATCTCCGGAGAGTTGGAGCTGAAAGACTGCGTTATTCAAAAATTTATTTAAGGCTTAATTGAATAGCTCCGTTATATCGTCTCCTCAAACTGTATTTTGCCAGTTTTAAAGACGCCTATGCTTCAAAGTATAAGAACCAGGCGATTGTTCAGTTCGACTCGTGAAAAATTCTTCTGTAGGGGAACCTCGAAAAGTCTACCTCTTTTCGCGACACCCGCCATCCAAATTTAAAATTTCAAAAGTTTTTTTAACTTTATATTCATACTTTCTATTTTATTCTTGTGTACTGGAGGAAGGGAAAGAAATAAAAATAGAAATTTAAATTATTTATTCATTTATTTATTTGCTTTTGGATTTTTTTCCTTTTTTTTTTTTTTTTTTTTTTTTTGGAAATACAATGTTTGGCATACAATCATACAATAACAATACAATGATTAAAATGATGAAATACAATCATTAAAATTTTTATAATTAAATCCTTAAATTTTTATTTCTGGATATCATTTAACAGACTCCATTATTCATTGTAATACATAAAAGTAATTCACTTTGTTAAAAATTACTAATAATATCTTTTTAAATGATTGAATATAAAGAAAATACAACAAAATTATAACCATCAAAAAATCATGTCTTTATACCCAAATTGATTTTAAGGCCACAATATCACTTAAGAGCATGTGCTCTACTATAAAACTAGTGTTGCAGAAAAACCGTAACATATTTTTACCACCAAACGACTCCGAAGATATTAAAAATTTTTTAAATTTCTTATAATAAATGCATTCCGAATTTTTGCAAAATCAGTACAGTAGCTTTAGTGTGATTAAAGTCGCTCAAAAATTTATCAAAAAATGTTTAAGTGTTTTAAAAATTTAAGAAGAATTTAAGAAGTGCCTAAAACTATATGAAGATGGGGCTGAAAATGTCTGTTCGGTTTTTTCCACAACACCAGTCTTATTCCATGCAGCATAGTACAATCTCTGCAAGCGATCGGTATTTAGACACAAATACCCGCTTCGTTGGCAGAGCTACAAAATCATATGAATCCTCATCAATAGTGATTTTACAGCTTCCAATTAATAAATTCAATTAAAATAAAAAAAATAAAAAAAAAAACCTAACGACAAGCATCTAGTGAAACATACAAAAATAAATTTTAAGTATAAATAAATAGAGATTGATCATAATTACTATTATTTTTCTTTTATTTTAAGGAATGCATGGCTTGTTTTTGAAAAATATTCGATTTTCTGATTTTTTCGATAAAAAAAAAAAAAAATAAATAAATAAATAAATGAAATAATCGTAACTATCTCTGATACAATTAGAAGGTAGACATATTTCTTTTTTGTAAAATAGCATTCCATTTTTTCTTCATCATAGTTTGATGGTCCACTAGTTCTTCTCGAAGTCAAGATGGGATGGTAAGCATAAAAACGTTCTTCATGTCCAGTATCGTTTTGTTGTTCCTGTCCAGGATCCTATCCTTGCTCAGCTGTTCTAACTCCATGAAGCATAGCTGCAGGCCGTTCATGGTCATTGAAGAATGCTTTCGCCTTGGCTCCTAAAAAAATAAATTTAAAAAAAAATTAGTATCATAATAGCCACGAGGATCTTAAGATTACGAGACATAGTATAATATATATTCCATACAAAAATACATATTCCAGTTCAGATAGTTCGAAAGCTCTTTAAAAGCCAAAAGAAAAAAACATCGACACTTAAAATTTTTGAAAAAAATAATAAAAATATCTGCTTTTTTTTCGACTGGAAAAAAGTTTCTGAATTTCCAGTGTTTACGCTTGGGTTTTCCAGTGCGTGAATCGATTGATAAAGTCGGTTTTTCGATTCAGAGTTGCTGAGCAGTAAAACAAAAAAACAAAAAAAAAAAAAAAAAAAAAAAAAAAATTTTGAGGGAATTGAAAAATGGCTTCCTTGGCTCGGAAACTGCCCGGATCAAAAAACTGACCTCATCTTCGGATTCAGCGACCTCAAAAACCCCTTATAAGCCAAGAAAATCGGCACCTAAAATTTTTGCCAAATTCGATAAAAATACAGTCTTGCCATTTTTTTTGACCGAAATTGAAAAAAAAATTTTTGACTTTTCCAGGGTTTCACAGTTTTTCTGGGGGTTTTCGACCCTCCTGAATCCAATGGTGAAGTCCGTTATTCGATCCGTCGAGTTCCTCGGTGATAATTCGAAAAAAATCTATTTTTATGAAAATTAAAAGGAGCTCCCCTGGCTCAAATGATCGGATTAAAAAAAGAACTTCATATTCGGATTCAGCGACCTCGAAAACCCCTTTATGCGGTGAAAATAATCGTCACCAAAAATTGTTGAAAAAATCGATCTAAGTGACTTTGATTTTTTAATGCTTTTTTGTCGGCCGGATAAAAAATTTTCGATATTTTCCAGGGTTTAGCAATGATGTAGTGGGTTTTTGACGAAGTAATTTTTGAAAACCTGAAAATTAAGATTATTTTAAAATTTGGCAAATATGTTAGCAACAGGGATGTAACTGCCATTAACAAGATTGTACTTAGAAAAAAAATTAAATTTAAAAACCTTTTGCTCTACAGCCCAAAAAACTTCAACAAAATTAGTAATCAGATTTGCTTGTTTTCAGAAAGTTTTCTACAATTTCTGACATTTTTTTTATTTATCTGCATTATTTTTTTGCAGTTCCTAGCAAAATAATTTTCAGTTCAAACAATTTTTTTTAAACTATGATCTCCATAAGCAGTCTTTTTACTTACATGCAAACTGGGAGAATCAAAATAATTTTCAGGCACAACGAATTCCTGTTTAAGTCCCCACATTCAAAACCTTGACAAAAAAGGTGAATTATGTGGATGTTATAAAACAAGGTTGATGAGCTGACGTTGATGATGACACAGCTGATGAAGAACTCAAAATCTTCAAATCCAAATTAAATTGATTCCATCCCGAAAACTGGAATGCCTCAAGGATACCAAATACTTCTTCATGACTTCCTGAAACTGGTGATGTTTGGATGATTTCGGATCACAACGTTTGCTTCTTGAAACTGAAAAGAACAATAATAATTTAACATGAGTAAACTCTCCCATGGTCACTTTATAATCACAAATAACCTTTGTTTCAAATACTATAGAATTCCTTATTTAACATCTGAAAATATCATGAACGATTTCGATGCAAGACATTTAGAAGATTAAAAAAAAATTTACCTTATAAATTTGTATTTTACTTCTTCCTTAAAAATAATCAGTTGAAAATGCCATGCAGTCCTATAATTTGTGATTTATAGATAGCAGAGGGCGAGGCTTCCATTTCCGATTTGGTCTTTCCAGAATCAGGATGCCACCAAAGTTGCAGCAAATAAATAAATATAAGTGTCAGTGACAAACGTGCACGTTTGTCTTATATAGTCACTGATTCTTATATAGTCACGGTCATTTTCCATTTCTAATGTTTAGCTTATGAGAGCAAAAGAAACGTTTCCTTTTCCGTTTCTGAGCTCACATAAGCTAAACATAGGCGTCCAAAAATCGTTTCTACCCCCTGGACTGGATGAAGGGGTATTTATAATGAATAGTAGATCCCTTAGTCTTAAAATAGGCTGGAGCCATAACATCTGGCCCTGGTATCATGTGATAGCCCAGTGATATTGAACCCACATGACTCCCAATAAAAAAAAACCGGTAAAAGAGAGAAGAAAAATAAAATAAAATAATAATAATAGTTTTTCATTAAAAATATACTATAATGATTAGTTTTTGAATACTTATTAAAAATACTATTTTTGTCATAAAATATACGTATAAAAAACAACTATCGCTCGTTTTGATAATTTATTTCACTCTATAGTGTGCAGTAGGGTGGTTCGAAAATTAATTAATTTATTGGAAAAATAATCATTTTTTGGAATTTTAAAACTTCTATATCGAGAAAATATTTTATTTTTAGGTAGGGGGCAGTTCAAGTATTGCGTAAGCATCTTTGGGTCAGCATTAACCATCTTTGCCATAAGCTAAATATGGCGAAATATCTTACACTCGGGGGGATGGAGTTCAAATTCATTAAAACCATGCTTAAGTAATATTTCAATTGCCCCTAGAGTGTCAAGCCAGAATTTTTTTAAAGATTTTTTGTAATGTATCTTGAGGTGTCGAATTGACCCTGAAAGAACCCCGCACAGATTAGTAGCAATTTGGGTGCCATATGAAGTTTACAATTAAAAATAAACAAAAAAAAAAAAAAAAAAAAAACAAATGGATTTTTATCCGGTACCCGAATTCCTATTATTCTGTGCGAGATTCTTTCCAAAAAGCCCGTAAAAGAGCCAAAAATGAACATTTTTTTTCTGGCATAAAATACTATTTATTGATTCCCAAGGGAAATTTTGTGTGGATGACGAATTTGAAGTCGAAAATTAATTTTGGTGCACGATTTTTGAGCCGCGGGCAAAAAGCCATAGCAAGGTTTTCAGAGCTTTTAAATCCGGCCTGTTTGTAGCTCAAAAACCGGGCACCGAAACTAATTTTCAACTTCAAATTCGTAATCTATATAAGCAAAATTTCCAATAGGAATAAATGTCCTTTTACGCAAAAAAATGGTCATTTTTGGCGCTTATATGGGCCAATTATGGGCCTCATATGGGAAATTTAAAGGCTAATCCGACACTTCAAGATACCGTCCGAAAAAAAATCTAAAAAAAAAAAATTCAGGATTGATACTCTACCTATAAAGAAACTTTTCCCGAAATTAAATAAATTTAAATTTAAAAAAAAACCTGATTTTCGAATTACCCTAGAGTGGTCTTTTTAAAAAATCTTTTATGTGTTACTAAAATAAAACCGATGTATGTAAAGCAGAATAAAATACAAGAATAATGCTTAAAAGAGAGCTTTTATCATATAAGAAGGCGTAAGAATACGAAAATATTTAAAAAAAATTTATTTAAGGCATGCATTTCCACGATCTTAAAAGGGCCAGAATCCTGTTTAATTTCCGACACCATTCCAGCATTTCATCTTTGCTATCAGCAGAGAGCAAGTGTCGAATTTTCGTAACATCACCCTGAACGTTCAAAACTAACGAGTCTTGATCATTATCTTGCCTGGGGCGCTGCGTTTCAAGTAAGAAGGTATGAAGCCTGGCGCAAATTTCCCTTGAAGCAATACTTACGTTTTCCGTGACGACCGCCCTTAAATCGATCGTACCGATCGGAGCCTGAAAAATACGATAAAATTAGAAAAGAATCTTTTAAGATGAAACAAATGTTTGCAAAAATCATTATTACTTTGGTATTTTCGTCGTCCGGGTATTTCCAGTAAGAAAGATGTTCCGACGCCAACCGGCACCAACGACGATGCCAAGCTCCAAAACCTGATATGTCATCAAACATAGTCAAAAATCCGGAAAAATGAGAATCGAACCGTAGTTGAGTTTCGATCGACAGAGAAATGGAACCTTCCAATGGACTCGTATATGGCACTTTGTTTAGAGTCCACTGCTTTTTGGAAATTTCTCGAAGGGAAAAAACGAAAAAGCCGCACATTTGGAAATTGCTAGTACGAACGGCGTAGGGTCCGCCAGGGCTCTGAATGCACGGTCTGGTTGATTTCGTATCAGATTTTTTATTTTTTATCGGGGTCAATAATTTCTTGTCCTGAAAATAAAATTGAAAAAAAATTAATAACAGCCGGAAAAAAAACGGGAAAGATTTTCAGGCACATACCTTCTTTCCTGAAATATGATATTTAACGTCGTGGGGTAATAATTCTTTGCTCAGTTCTAAGTAATAAATTTCCACGGTAACCTTAAAGTCACTCGATAAATTTATTAGTTTGATTTCATCCGGAACGGATAACGTCATGTTCATTAAATTTTGAGCGGGAACTACGGAAGTTGCCAATACTTGTTCGTCACATTTTGTCAGGCAAACGAAATAAAGCATACTTTCAGCTGAAAAAAATAAGATAAAACGATAATTAAGAGTTTTTCGACTGGCAGAGTAATTTTTCCGTTTTTTTTTTTTTTTTTTTTTTTACCTGCAGCCATTGAATGAAGAGCTTCCCTTTTCAGTGGAAGTTTCATGTTTTTAATGGCGACGTTCCCCTTTTCGGTTAGTTCAGAAACACAATTTTTCGGTCGGAGACTGTTTTCAACCTTCAGTCGATGAACTTCGTTCAAACAAGCTTGGCGTTTATGACCTGCGAACAAAACGAAAAATATGAAATATTTGATGTATTCCCATCCAGGGATGGCAAACCGAACCAAAAATCAAAACGGTTCGGTTTCTTTTTAACTCAACAAACTGAATTCGGTTTGGTTTTGGTTAAAATGTTGTCCACCTGGAAGGGTTCGGTTCGGTTCGGTTCGGTTTGGGTACCGATCCAAAATTTTTTGAATACTGTTCGGTTCGGTTTTCTTTTTTGATTTAGTACAAAACCGGTTTCAGGTTTGGTTCGGGTTTTGAAATTAACTAAGTCCAAGTTCGACTTCTATTTGGCTTTTCTTCTAAAGTTTCGTCTCGGTCCGGTTTTTTTAAAAAATAAAGTTCGGATTCGATTTCGGTTTGGGTTTTTTCTTTCCCTAATTTGCATTCGGTTTCGGTTCGGTTTGGTTTTAAACCTTTTTTAAGTTTTAAATGGGTTCGGGTTTGGGCTTGGATTTTTCATTAAAATTTTCTAAAAGGTTCGGTTCGGTTTTACTGAGACAAAAAATCCAGGCTAGATTAGGATTTTTTCGATTCGGTTCCGTTCGGTTTGCCATCCCTGATCAGAGCGTTAATTATGAAATGGTTGATTACTAACTAGCTAACAGCAAAACTCTTTCGCATTCGATTCGTTCTTTGCTGCTGGAAAAGTTTGCATTCGACAAACAAAAATTCAAAGCTTCACTAGCTTGAGAAATCTGAGTTTGTTGGGTGTTAATTTCCGTTAGTAAATTTTGAATTTTCTCCTCAACCAAAGCCGTTTCATCCTGATCCACTTTATCTTCAACCGGGTGCTCCTCTTCTCTTTTGATAATTTTAGCAGGAGTTGACGACTGCGACTGAAAAAAAAAAAAAATTATTTACTGAATTTTGAATAAAAATAATTAAATGCAGTTAAAACTTACAGGAGTCTGTTGCTGTTTTCTGTAAAAACTGACGGTGTGAATCAACTGGTTACTGCCATGGTCGTCTGGGTTGCTTTTATATTCGAAACTCGTGCTTTTCAACATTTTTGGCGGAGTAGGCGAATCTTCATCTGATGATGATATATCACCGAGTGCCTCGTCAAGCAAATCATCCATTTGATTCAAAACTCGGCACTCGTTTGACTCTAGCGAATGATTATTCGGAGGCGAAAGAGTGTTGTTTTTGCTGGCCTCAAGTATATCTCCAAAACTCATGTTTAAATAGATGTTGCTGTTTTTACTAAAAAAAAAGAAAAAAATTATATTAATATAAAATTCCGAGATTATTTTCAACTGAACAAAAATCTAAAATAATAAGCTTTGTACCAATCTTTTATTCATTCAATTTTAATCTGACCACATTTAAGTTAAAAAATTCATCTCACCTTTCGTTCATAGAATCATTTTCAGATGAGCTGACATCACTTTCTTCCACTGATTCAATATCGCTCAAACTTGGATAGAGCCTATCAACTTTTGCAATTTTCGCAGGGGAAACATCAATTTTCTTCACTTCTTTAACGATTTTCAAAACCTCTGGTGAATTTTGAAATTCTTTTTTGGATGGCTCTTGAAATTTATTTTCCTTTGGAGCTTCAGGTTCGTTCACTGGCTTAAAATTAATTTTTTGTTCTTTCACCAGTTGTGTATTCTTACTTTCAACTGGCTTGTCTACTTCAATTTTCTTTAAATTAATTTGAACTCCAAATTTATCTTTTTCATTCCGATTTTGAGATATTTCAGTAATTTTTTTCTCAATCACTTCACTAATTTTTTTTGAAGAAACTTCCTTTTGCTGAGGGATTAGCTGCTTTTTTGCAGGTAAAGGAGTTCCGAAAGCAACTTTTGGTATTAAAATTTCTCCCTTGTTCTTTTCAAATAGAGCCCTCCTTTCTTTCAGAGATAACTCAGCTGGATCTTTGACTGTTTTACTTGGACTTGATTTATTCTCGAACATGTCTTTTAATACTGTCACACCCATTTTAGGACTCAAAACATTCTGCAAGAAAAAAAAAAGTTTTATATATGTTTAAAATTAAAATGCCCTTTAAAACAAAATATTAAAATATTTACCAATGTTTTTGGCACCGGCGACTTAACACTCGGTTCAGGAGATTTAATACTGAAATCATGAGTTTTTGCATTGACATTTGAAGCCTTAACATCAACCTCAGGTGATTTTACACCAAAAAAATATGGTTTAGGTTTGGATTCCACAGATTTGAGGTTAGATTCCGGTTTCTTATTTTCCTGGTTTTCAGTAAAAGCATTTTTTGAATTTTCTTTCATAACAGAAGAACTGGATGGCTGTAAACAATTGTAAATAAAGACATTAAAAACAAAAAACAAAATTGAAAATCAAATCCTACCTTTGAAACAGTCTCACTTGCCACAAAATTTTTTCTCGGATGATCTACATCATCTTCCCATGTATTTATCTTTGTTGCCAATTCAGCCAGTCTGTGAACAGAATAAAAACAAAAACATCATACAATTTTTGGGCGATTCATAATCACACTGAATAGATTATCTGTCATGTTCTTTGTTATGTATTTTAAGGCTGAATTATTTTATATAAATACCTGTTTAATTTACATGGCTTACTACTTGTATTTCCCATGTAGCTATCAAGTTTCTCCCTTCTTAGCTTCGCGCGTTCCAGCATCCTCTGAAAAAATTGAAAAAAACCGACCATTACCATTTGGTTTATTAGAGCTGTAAATAATGGAATGAAAATCATGTCTTCCGAAATCCTAACCTACACCCGTGATTTAAAACCTTTTGAAAAATGAAATATTTAAATAACGAGTCCCCTGATTTTCGTTTAGGTACATACCTGAGTAAAGTCATCCATCGCGGTATATTACACAAGTGTATTGTCAATGTCTACAAATCCTGTCAATCATTCGAAGGTTACTTCCGAAAAAATTCAAACTTAAACAATGTAAAAATCACACCACTCAAATTAGTTTAGAAAAATGCATCGAACTGCGATATATTAACGGTAACTAATATACACAAAAGGGAGAAAAACTACTGAAATCGTTTATTGATGAAGACAAAACCGTTAAATCTCACACCCTTTCAAAACAACGCTGCTTTGTAAATCTGTTTACCAACACTACAGACAAAAAAAACGGTCAAATACGTTTTTTGACTAATTCATCATTTTCATCATTAATTTCAATAAAATGAATACTTCTACTATTTTTATATTGTTTAAAGCATCTGTTGATTCAAATAATTATTAAAAACAATTTTAAAAAAGGAATTTTATTAACAAACTTCGTCGTGATGTCGTGATGCCAGATGCCATTATAAGTTTGTAAGTTGGCATTAGACAATTTTGATCTGCAGCCACGATTTTTATTTTTAAATCGACCTGCCCTCTATAGCGATAGTCTATGAAATTAGGCAATGACCAATAAATTCGGGCCCAAAAATAAAAAAGAAATTTCGAAAATAATGCTAAATATATTAAGTCTCTAGAAAAATTGGTCTGAACTCTTAAATAATAAATGTCATAGCCTAAGCCCAGCATGCATTTTGTACCGATGGCATTTTTCAAGGTGTACTTTTGGTGTTTTGCTTACAATTTTTTGAGTTTTTCTTACATTAAGGCCTATCCCATCAGAAAAAAATTCACCAATATCAAAAATTACAATTGAATGAAATAAATACTTACTTTTACTTATATTCTGTCTACACTTATGGGTTGCCTTGCTCCTAGGCACCCGGACACCCATACATGTTCCATGTTTTTAGCTTATAGAGCAAAGTTCTGGAACACCTAGGGTGTCAGGGTGCTTAGGAGGAAGTAACCATTAAGTGTAGACAGAGTATTAGAAATGGAATGGCTGGCATGATTAGGTTTTCCAATTCTGAGCAATGAGTTAACAGTATATGTGTACGTGAATATGAAAACCTCCCACTTATACAATTGGGATAGTTTGTTTTGATTCGAAACTTATTTGTTCACAAACAGTTTAAAAAACAGTATAAGTGGGAGGTTTTCATATGCACGTATACATATGTCTGAATTTTTTTTATCACATTGTGAGTGACCCCTAAAACATGTTTTAAAATTTAAGAATATTAATTCTATTTTAGCCACGTTAAAAAATTTAGACAAAAAAGATCAGGAATATCTTAATCTGTCGTACTCAATTTTTTTTTTTCTTAAAATTCGAATAGAAATTAAACTTAGAAAAGGAAATTAAAATAAATTAAAGACTTTAAAGAGATAAAAATAATTATTTTTTTAAAAAAGTTGACAGCTCTAATTAATAATTAGAAAAAGTTAATTCCTACAAGTGCAAATAAAATAATTAACTTAAATTGAAAAAAACTAAATGTTGATAATTAAGTAAGCAGGTTGTTTAATAATCTCTAACATTTTATTTCCAAGAGACGAGAAAAATTAAATTAAATTCGCGAAAAGTTAAATGCAAAATAATGAATTCGGGATGCTGTGCACTTTTTAATTTCATGTTAATACTGTCAAACCCTTTGTTCGATACATAATGCACTTTTAATTCAAAAAGCATCCTTCGTGATAACGCCTTCTTTTTAATTCCTGATATAAGCTCAACAAAAATAAAATAAACAACAGTTCTATGATTTTAACCGTCCAATTCTCCGCTTTCGAGTGCCTCTCTATAGCCTTTTTGGTCTTTACGTTCCGGATCTAATCGAATCATGTCGTCGATACGAAGGATCGTGATAGCAGCTTCCGTTGCAAATTTAAGAGACTTGATTTTGGATATTGCCGGTTCCAAAACTCCGGCTTTTTTGTTGTCCACTACGCGACCTTCGTAGAGATCCAAACCAACCCTAAAAAAAAAGAATACAATAATTTTAAAATTTGGAAATTGCTAAAAAAAACCAGAGCCTTGGCAATAACAATGTAAGAATTTAGAAATTGAAAAACCTGAGGATTGAGCTCCAATTAAAAAAAAATTGTTAATTAAATTTAAAATTCTAACGACCTGTAGCGCCACTAGAGGATTGATTTTGGGCTAAAGTTTCCAAATTTAAAAATTTGCCCATAATTTCAAAGTTCTTGACAGCTGTTTACTTGTCTTTTTAAACTTTTAAAAATTAGTTAAGCTTTCTGACTTTCCAAAAATTTCTATCAGCTTTTTAGGCTGCTTTTCAAATTTTCCTAAATTATCTTGCCCACTTTTAACAGGAAATTTTACAAAAATATCAATGATTATTTTACCATTTCAAATGAGCCAATTCCAATTTCGTCTGACTGGAATTATGATGCGCCCTTAATTTTGCAACTAAATCGGTAGCGTCCTGTGCTGCGTTGACAGCCAACGTTTTAGGAATGACTAATAACGATTTAGCGAATTCTGCGATGGCCAATTGTTCCCTTGAGCTGATTGTCGTTGCAAAGTTTTCTAAATAAATAGATAAAGCGGCTTCGACGCAACCACCACCGGCGACTACGTTTTTACTTTCGAGAACCCGTTTGATCACGCATAAAGAATCATGTAAAGATCTTTCCATTTCATCGCAGTAGAAATCGTTAGGCCCTCGAAGAATGATAGAACTTGCCGTCCGAGCTTTAGGTCTGTAAAAGGACAAAAAAATTTAATTACAAAAAGATTCAAATAAACTGATTTTTTTTTTTGGACTTACCCTTTAATAAGAATTAATTCATCATCACAAACAGTTTCCTGGACAACTTCAGCAGCTTCTCCAACCATGCTTAATTCAAAAACTTCTTCCCCTTCCATATTAGTCAATGAAGTTAAGTAAGCAGCTCCAGTTGCTTTTGCGATTCGCTTCAAGTCAGCTTTTTTACACCGTCTAACGGCCATAGCACCGGCTTCTACAAAATATTTCAGGCACAAATCATCAATACCTCCTGTTAGCAAAACCACATTCACTCCAGTTGCTAATATCTTCTGTATCCTCTCCTTTGTTATGTCATATTCTCTTTGACGAACAGCTTCTAATTTATCAGGATCAGTGATTAAAACTTGGACTCCCATCTTCATTTTGGCCTTTTGCAATGAGAAATCTAAACACGCGATTTTTGCATTCACAATTTTCTTCGGCATTGCTTGTGATGCTACAGTACAATTTAATGCATATCCTTCTATCAGACGACTTTCCCTGGCACTTTTACCATGTGCTTTCAATATATTAACAGCTTTGATTGGATATAAGAAACCACCTTTTCCATCATTGACTTTAACTAAATAAGCAGCATCAACAGCCATATTAGCAAAGAAATCTGCATCTGCTCCTATTAATTTGCTGGACATCGCTGTTTTAGCACAATTTACAAGGCAATCTTTCCCAAGTTCGTCAACGCTTGCCACTAAATGATCCTGAATGTATTTGCATGCTTCTTTACAAGCTAAACGGTATCCGCTTATAATTGATGTGGGATGAATCTTTTGCTTAACAAGTTCATCAGCATTCTTCAATAACTCTGCTGCAATTATAACAACCGACGTTGTCCCATCGCCGACCTCATCATCCTGCAATTGTGCGAGTTCGACAAGGACACGAGCAGCTGGATGTTCCACTTCGAGCAAACGAAGAATGGTAGCTCCGTCATTGGTTACGGTAACATCCCCGATGTCATCTACCAGCATTTTATCAAGCCCCACGGGACCGAGGGAGCTTTTAACTATGTTAGCAATCGAACACGATGCCATAACTGAAAATATAAAAATCGTTGTGTAAAGAGCGTGACATCATTGTCATTATATCGTGCTATGCGGCGAAAAGCACATGTTTTCATTAGTGATATTTTTGAATTATTATAAGGTATATTACGAACCATTTTGCGTTCTGACAGGCGCCCCCGACGTTCGAGTTCCTCCTACGGATAACATGCTTTGAACTGAAGCCATATTGATACGTATTTTCCTTGAATAGTAATTTTAATTTGATGTTTTATATCCCGACTGAGACTTTTGTTTCACCGTGCCAATAGACAAGGGGACTCGTTTGTCGTGGAAGTAGGCGAGAGAAGAAGGCCGTGCGAAACGACGCCATTTTGCCCGCTCCAGAAATTTCCCCGCAAAAACAGTTTTCGAAAAGGAAAAAATTACTTTTCAAATCAGCAAGAGGTGGAATCCGAAACTTTAGCCTAATGGCAGAGTTTTTAATCTTATTGAACTTCTCCTTCCCTCAAAACCTTAATAGTTTCAAACAGTCTGTATGCTGATATCAACAGAAGGAATTGTTTTAAATCATTTTTTTTTTAAATTTATTATTCTCTTTTGATCAACTTGAATGACTTTTGACATTAAAAATATTTGACTTTAAGTTTTAACTTGAATTTTTATATCCAGTAAGCCGAGAAAAAACAAAGCTGCGCGCTTTGTGAGCAAGACGAAAAACATTTTTTTAATACTGTGTTCAATATTAATCATAATTTGAAATTGAAAACAACGTGAATAAAAATTATTTGTGATTTCATCAGAAGTGGAGATCCTGAAAGAGGTTAGCCATAAGTGTAAGTCTGTAATATTCTTCTCCTGGAAAATTTGAAAATTTTATTTAAAAGAAACCATTTTACGTTCTTCAAGTTTCTAAACTGTGGAGAACTTACAAAAGCTTTGTTATTTGGCGCCAAAATTAAAGTTTTTTTGCTTTATCGACCGCAGGGAGAATAAAGCATTGTTTTCAAAAACTAACCGTATTTTTGAAAATATTTTCGGGGTAGAGGATTCCGAATCTGAAATAATTTTTCCAAAATTCGAATTCCTTATGCCCGTACTGCGGCTTTGGTGGACCTCTGCCTGATCGAAAAAATAATCATAATATTGAGAATTATTTAAATGGTCGATAAAGCATTTTGATCGCGGTTTACCGATCGCATTTTTTTCCTTTCAAATCCGCGCTACCTATTTGATTTTATCTCTATCTTCTTCCACTTTTACTATTTTTTCTTTGTTTTATTTTTTTTTTATTTTTTGTTTTTGAAAATTAAATCGCATGCTAATTTTGTTGGCAATACAATGGAAGCAGATTTTCGGTTGAATAAACCGAATGTTGTTTACGAAAATGAAGATCAATGATTCGACGCATGCGAATTCGACTAGAAAAAAAAATGGTAAGGGTGGTCTTAATACGACAAATCCGGCATTTTAAAATTTATTAAAAACAAATTAAGTACGATATATCTTATTTTAGAAACATGGAAATATTTGTTAGTATGATTAAATGAGTAAAGTATTGATTGCTACTTACATGTTGAGGTGTTCTTCGTGCTTTTATTGAAAAAAAAACTTAAAAATGACGGGCTGCTAATTTTACATTGCTAGATGTTTTGTTTTGCTCGACTGTTATCAAAAACGTTGGATAAAAGAAATAAACGACGATCGGGTTTGATGCATGAAGTTGTGAAAAGGTTGAATGAATGACGAATGAATGATGTGGATTGACTGATTGGCCAATCAGTCGATTCGTCCGATCGTTATTTTAATATTCAAATGATGTTTTCTGCTGTCTAAATTAATTTTTTTTACATGTTCGTTCTTGTTTATTATTTAAAAAATATACATGGTTTTAGAATATTTACTATGTTTTTTTCCTTTTTTGGATTTAGGAAAAAGCTGTAGTTTGTCTTGTAAAGATTGGAAACCTGTGTATAGCCAGTTTAGGGTTTGATGTATAATTTTTTCTCCCTAATTACAGCGAAAAAGGGATCCTTTTTTTCCTTTTTCTCAAATTGACTTAAATGGTTTCTGGGTTCATTTTATCATCAAGTAGAAAGATGTGATCGATATGCTGGAAATATTTTTCAGTTCGGTTAGACCCGGAGTCCCTCAGTTAAAATGGTCCATTCTACTACAATAATTTTTCAACCAATCAGTTAAATGACTGATTTAGAGAGCTGAAATAAGCAGGGAGGAGCCAAGAAGATAGACTCTCGATTTTGAACAGAATCGAAGCGAATTTTGGATGTTTAAAATAGAAAAATAAATGATAACGCAATTAAAAAGCATATCCTTGCTACAGATTTTTTTTTCTCTTCTTTTCTTCTTTGCAACTTGGAAAAGTATTAAAACACCAGGCATTTTTCTCTTCTTTCTTAAGTTTTTTAGGAATATATACATTTTTGGAAAAGAAAATGAATTAATTTGCCTTAAATAATTCCCAAAATTGTTATTAAAATTATTCTTATTTAATTGCACGCCCATTTACCTAAGACATGATTTGAAAATGTTTGGCCCTCCCCTCCTTGCCAGCAAAAATAAACATTTTGAAAATTTTCTTTTGCTTTATAACGTAAGTCAAAGCATCCTAAACCTCCCTCAAAATCGATTGTTTATGAATCACGAAAGAATATCAGCCCCCCTTTTCTGTTAAAATAAGCATTTTAAACGCTCTCTTTCCCTCTCTACGTAATTCTTGCATGGCTCATACTTAACCTTTCCTAGGGGCCTGCAATATATTGCGTAAGCATAATTTTGGCAATTTTAGACCCCCTTCCCTCCTTTGAAGGCTAAAGTACGTTTTTTGAAAACACTCGCCTTCCCCTTTATTTCGTAAGATTTCAGTCCCAAACCCTCCTCTCCTCAGAACGGATTATTTTGCCAGTTTCACCAGCCCCCTTCCTCCCCCTTGTAAGCAATAGTAAGATTTTCCTAGACCCCCCACGTGCTTATGTAATATGTGAACGACCCTTTATCTGTCAAACCCATAAGCTAAGAGGTTATTGATAAGATATACAGAACCGCCTTAGGAACCGGAATCATTTTGCAATAAATATTACGTAAGCATGAATTTGACAATTTTTAACCCCTTCCCTTCTTGTAAGCAAAATTGAGTTTTATGTAAACCTGCTCCTCTTTCATTAATAAGATTTCAATTCCGAATCTCCCTTCAATCAAGAATTTATTACCCCTTTTTCTTTCCTAAAGTGCTTACGTAATACTTGAACAACCCCAGGGATGTTCAGATAATAAACCTGTCTCATCAACAATTTATCATATTTCTGTTTTTCATTATAGTTAATTTCACTATCCTCATTCATATGAATGGATATTAAACGGTAAAATCATTCATTAAAAATCCATCGAAATGCATGTCGAAATCATATCTGTTACAATAATTTGGATCATGCCGTTGGCTGGCTCAATTCATTTCGACGGAAACACTACATTTAGTTTTTTTGGATGCTCACCTCAAGTAAGCTTATTTTTAAACGTTCGAGAATTCTTATAATTATTTATTGTGTTATTAAACAAATTTCTTAATTAACTAGGACGAAACAATGACGCTACCATGTGCCTGCTTACACGGTTTAACAGTCGGCGACGAAGATTATTGCTCACATTCCAACCCTTTTATTTTACAAGAAAAATGTCAGAGATTGATAAGTGCTTCCTACTTTTTACAATATAATGAAGCTGAGTAAGTGCTGCCTAATGAATTTCCACCAAGGGGGCTATCGAGTGCTATCCTGGTAAGATGGCGGAAGGCTTCGGATTGGTTAATAAATGATTTCCGTGGGCAGGCCCGTAACCAGGGGGGGGCAAAGGGGGGCTCAGCCCCCCTTTGGTCAAGCTTGAGCCCCCCTGTAGATTTTGTTTGGCCCATGTAATTTCCCTATCTTCCATGTTATTAGGGGCCATTTGAAGCCCCCCTTTGAAAACTTTGCGCCCCCCTGTGCTTCTTAGGCTGGTTACGGGCCTGTCCGTGGGTCAGAGTCAGACCAACCCAACTCCATTGGAGGTTACCTAATTCTTACGAAGACTCGACTTTAGAGAATAAAGCCTCCTAGATATGATTATTTTATGCTTACATAGAATAGGAGGCTTTGTTCCCTAAAGTCGAGCCATTCGTAAGAAGTAGGTAACCTCTGATCGAGTTGCTCTGACCCACAGATTTAACAACCGAAGGCTGTCGCCATTTTACAGAATAGCAGACAACAGCATCATTTCATAAGGAACTAATTACCCGCTAGGGACGCTGTATGTAATGGTCAATCAACTTGGTGAGTCACGGCCTTCTAGGAATGTATTAAAGGTTTTTCTACGAAGATTGCGAAGACCATTTGTGCAACTCCACATGAAAAGGGCCCCCTTGGCATTTGGTGCTTAGAATTTTTTGTTTGTAAACAAAGGGGTTTCTTATAAGTTAAATTTCCACAGCCTTCCATGTTACCATCTCCCAGATGGGCTCTTTTCATGTGGAGGTACACATTTGTGAACGTTTTAATATTCTGTCAACACTTATGGGTTACCTTGCTCCTAGACCACGGTCGTATAGACAGGTCCGGAAACTCCTATCCCTTATACATTGGAGACCATATCCCGCTTAACTACGCATAAATTAGTTCCTCCTTTCTACCACCGTGAGCGCTATTTGTTAGAGAGACGCTTTTTGATTGGTCGTTGGTAATGTAAACAACGATGGCGGCTACTTTCTCTTGTTGTTCGAAACGAGAGTCTTAGTGAAAGTCCCAACGTAAACATTAGACATGTTGCTGCTCTCTAGATCGCAGCGCCGCCAGTGGCCAATTTTAGAACTAATTTTGGCGTAGTTAAGCCATTGATCTCTATTATATGCGCTAGATTTACAACTGATTTTCTTCACCTATATTTAACTTATGAAATAAAAAAAAGCTATCGCGAACCCAGTTTGACTCCAGTGCACTACCTCCGAGACCCAGTTTTCATTAATTAGCAAAATGATTTTAAACATTTTTGTGTACAAGATGAAAAAATAAATGATCAGAAATTTGCAACTAGATATCACGACATCACCAAATATTGCAATTCCAATCTTTCCTCAAAAATACGGAAAGCAAATATTACCGTTATTCGATTGTTTACAAAAAATGATAAAGAAGGTAGTGCATTGGAGTCAAAATTGGGTTCGCCATTTTTCCCGTCAGTTGGGAATCTAGCGTAAATAATAGAGATCAATGAGTTAAGCGGGACATAATCGGCATAGGAAGTTTCCGGACCTGTCTATACGACCGTGTCCTAGACACCCGGGCACCCATACATGTTCCATGTTTTTAGCTTATAGAGCAAAGTTCTGGAACACCTAGGAATAAGTAACCATTAAGTGTAGACAGAGTATAAGGGGAGTTTTAAATTTTCGGTGTTAGCTGCCAACATCAAAACTTACCCTTTTTACTCATATAAGGCATTCTTAACATTTTTAGAAGGCTATGGCTCACCACATTTGCCTGACCACTACATACAGCGATCCTAGTATGTCATTGAGACACTAATTAAAAACAATTTTTGTTGTTTTCTAAGGAACGAATTACAAATTTCTTTAAATTTAAACTCATCGTTGGATATGGAGATGACGATGTTCACTGGAAATTGCTCATTTGACTGCAGCGGAGAATCTTACAGTCCCTGCAGACTTTCTTCGAACACCTTCAATTACTCAACGGTAAGTATACGGAATGCTGACAGGATAACGGCCATAAATAGAGTAGCCTACTCAAAAATGTGGCACTGACACTCCCAGATGAAAAAAAATCTCGCACCCTCTTAATGAAAAAGGGTCCTTTAAAGTATTTCGTTTATCATTTCAAATAAGAAGGTGGCCTGTCGAAACTGACGCCAATGTTAAACCTTCATAACAGAAGCCCTTTAATTGGTGACAATGAGGGAGAAGGCGTCCAGAATTGACAAAATTATACTGATATAGTACTTGAATGCCCTTTTACTTCCTCCTTCTTTTGACAGTAAATCGCTGTTAAACACCCGGTAAAGGAACTGAAAATTGAAGTTAATGAGATGACTGTAGTCTGACATAAGCTAAACATAGGAGATAAATGTCAACTGTAAAATTGATATTTATCATTTTTTTTATAGGGGCGTAATCTAACTGAACCTTTAGGGGAGTGGGAGTATTGCCTATGTTTAGCTTAATAAATAGAAACTTATGTTTACCTTATGTACCAAATTAGCTTCGAGGAAGCACTAGCCTTTTAGGTTTGCAACTTTGTAACGTAAGGGCAAAGGCGTCATTTAGGAAATAAGGGACATTTGCTTTTCTGCTTCTCTAAATTGCGCCCCTTAGCCTTTAAATTACAGGTCGGAACCTGACTACGTCTGAACATAGAGCATATAGTTTATGTTAAAATAACAACACTCAAGAGTAAGCACCAAACGTGGTAGTAGACAAATTTACTGCCTCGACCGTAATTTCCCGCTTATGTTTAACTTATGAATCAAACTTCTTTCAGTAACATCCTTTTTGTTTGTTTTTTCTTTGCAGAAAAGCGGCCCATTTCACCTCAAAAACATCAATGCCGGAAATTACTGTTTTAGGGTAAAAAAGAAAAAAAAAAAAAAAAAAAATTATAACGTAAGGACAGAAAAGTTTAAGCTTAATTTTTTTTTTTAGATGACTTTATTAGGACATGAACTGTGCATCATCCACACGAGACTTTACACCTTCGAGAAAAGTGAAGACATCAAAAACCGGATTCATCTAAAACGTAGTTACATTTTGTTACTTGTTATAACAATTGCTGCCTTTACGTTTTCTACACTGTTAAGCATTTACATTTACAAACGTGGCGTTAAATCCGTACAAAAAGTAAGGATGAGAAATTTAATGGAAATCAAAGCCGAAGAAGATGGAGAATTTAATGAAATTTAATGAGAAATATGGCAATCTATAGAGATATTGAGTTAGTTTAAGTCAACTTTCTAATTTAGAGTCTCCAATCCGTAGGATAATTACATGAATGTGCTCATTTTGACATGACGTCAGTTTTTGACGCCAGTGTATTGCTTCTCTCTTTCATAAATTCTCCATTTTTCATCGGCCAAAAATTACAAATTGTCCAGGAACTTCTAATTACATAAATCAAAATTTTTTCTTAGTTTTAATTAAGTTCAAAACAGCGTTTCTTCAGCAATGCCTTTGATTGAATGGTTAGGGGTCGTCCATAAAATACATAAGCATTTTTAAAGGGAGACGGGGTTCCGAAAATCTTACTCTAATGTTAAGTCTATGTGAAAGTAAGTCTATTTCTACCTACTCCAGGGTAGGGGGACGGGGGGGGGGGGAGTTAGAAATTAGCCTAAAGATAATTTATAGATGACCCTTAGAACGTCTGTTGCCGTATATACCTACGGGAGAACGGCAACCGAAAGAGTCGTTTGCCGTAGAATAGTGTTTACCTTACCGCCGCCATTTTACTGTCCCCGCGCAAGTCTCCATTTTACCGTTCGAAAGAACGAACTGGGATAGCGGGGAAAGAACTGGGATACCGGTTGCTGTTCTCCCAATATATAGGGCTCTAATGCTGAAAAAACAATCTAGATATTGTAATGATGGGACTACACTTTTATTATGTAAGCAAAATTAAGTTTTGACAATTGAGTTCTGGATATGCTTACTTGATATGTGTACAACCCTGTAAGCATATCTGCATTTCAGAGCCAAATTTTCGAATTTGAAAAAATCAAAACGGCAGCTCTTTATTTTCCGAATAAATGTGTACGTGCATATGAAAACCTCCCACTTGTACAATTCGGATAGTTTGTTTTGATTCGAAACTTATTTGTTTACAAAAAGTTAAAAAACAAAACATACTAACATACTATCCGGATTGTATAAGTTGGAGGTTTTCATATGCACATACACAAATAATCACACGATATACCGATCTTTCAAATTCGACATTTCGACTCTGATGCACCCATGCTCTTAATGTGCTTATTTCAAAGCCGAGGACTTTCTAATCTTTCGATACATCAATACCTCGCCGAAAAAAATCAAAATGCTAATCATCGAAAAAATAAAATGAAACAAAAATGCTCCTTCCAAATGTTTAACCGATAAAGGCAATAATAATCTCGGTTGTCCTTCGGTTTCATCGCCCGATTCCGAAGGAATTGATCCTTCTTTTCTGTTAATATTATTGTTGATGTTCTCCATCCAAAATTTCATGAGCCCCGAGGACATGATCCTCAGCAAGGTCTCCGACAACAAATCTCGAAGAGGATTTCCGGGGGAAACCCAAATGGACATTGTGTACGATAAATAATGAATCCAGTTGAAAAGAGATCGTCCTCTGTTATCCTTGTACTTCCCGGGCGATGCGTATTGCAAATTTGATTTCGGAAAAAGCATAAAAGCTCTTTTCTTGTAGGCCACTTCGCTCTTCATGTTATCCGCACCGAGTCCCGTCATGAACTTGTGTCTTCCGGGTTGTAGAATTTGATTCCACAAATCGTGATCCGTTACGTTTATGAAAACGTTCACGGCGGACCTGTAAATGTAACAAAACAATCCGGCGTCCACCAATTCCTGGACGGTCTCGTAAGGTTTTTCGGTATCGTAATCCGTGAGCTCGACGACCAAAGAAGACGTGTACGCCGTTGTCACGTGAAGGGCGTAAATGACGTAGGTCAGGCACGCGAATCTCAAATAATTCCCTCTCGGTTTCGACACGGCGTTGTTCGTGATTATGGCTATCGGCGTGAGGAAACAAGACACCAAATCACTGTAGGAATCCGGCTCGCGTGTGGGGGCCACTCTAGCTATAAAATAAAACGCGGCGAATATCCAAAAATGAAGAAAAATGATGTTTATCCAGGCTTTGAGGGAGAAAATAGTGTAAATGTTTGAAAAGTTTGAAATCTGTCCCGGGGCTGGAAATATCCATAACAAATTTTCGTGAATGTGAGGATATAACATATCGGCGATTTCATTTCGATCTGAGCGCGTCATTAAAGACCCGAAGGCTATGTCAGCACTATGTTTCATCAATAAACTCATGGCTCCCGCATAATCGACCGTTGAATTCGTTAACCAGAAACTTTCGCCCTCGGGAGGCGGAACGAAGATTAATTTAAAATTATGAAAATCCGCAATAGCATCCACTAAACGCAATTCATACCCGTCTTTATAATCGTTGAACACCAAAGGTGGGACTTCAGTCGACACGGCGTACAACGGGCATCCTCCGAAATTTTTCGGGATTTTCTTAGGAAACAAATTTTTATTTCTCACGAATCCCCCGTCTTTCCATTCGTCCAAAAGGGTGATTTCCCCGACTTTGGAGCATTCGTTTTTTTGGTAAGGAAACCAGGTGTAAAAATGAGTCCGTTCGCCGATTTTCATGACGACGACGTCCGCAGCTCTCGTTTTGTTCCAAATCTGTTCGATTATGTCCTTGGCCTTCGAATCGTTATACAAAATTATTATGATTCGTCCTCTCGGGTTCCAGTATTTGTTTTCAAAATATTCGTCTAAAATATTTTGGCTTTCGACGACTGCGATGACGTCGTTCGTGTACAAATGTTTCGATTTCCGTCCGATCGTATAAGATTTATTCATTACAATGTAAGAATTTTTGTCATTTTTCATTATGCCAGTGATTAGCAATTCGGATTCATCACTCTTTTCGTGAAAAACTGTTATTCCTTTTCGTAAAAAGTAATTGTCCGTTATGTAATTTAATGAATTAATTGATTCGTGTAAGATTTGGCGGTTTTCCAACGCCAAAACGCAAGCAAAGAAAAGACAAACCATTTTATTTTTTTGGTCATAAAAAATGAAAATGAGTTGTGTCCTTTCAAAATATTTGTAGTTTTTTTTTTTATTATTATTATTTGTTTGCATGAGTTGACGTTTTATAAAGTTTTGATGTTTAGAAATAAAAAATTTAAAAAAAAGTTTAGGAAGGCGCGAGGAAACTATTTTTGTTAACTGTATTATTTCAATTTTGTATTAATATAAAATGTTTTCACTCTTGTTGGAAAACGATTCTAATTGATTAAAATTCAAAATCCTGACCAAGCAAAAATGCACCATTCGGGTGACTGAATAATTCCTTAAGATCAACCTTAAGATCAGGGAAAATGGAGATTTAACATTCACAATTATAATCAATGATTAAGAGTACGCAGTATTCGTGGCAGTAGATACATACATACATACATACATACATACATACATTGGCGGCGGTCTTGTGATAGAAGGAAAAATCTTGGGGGAAAAAAAAAAACTAAAAAAATTTTTCTAAAGATTTTTTAGTTTTTCTTTTCTTAAGATATATCTTCGTTTTTCCGTAAAAAGAAAAATACGATTTATCTACTGCCACGAGTACTGCGTACTCTTAAATAACAAAAATAACAATGATTAGCGCCTGAGTTAAGAGTAAGTGTCAGCGAAATCTGAGCGATCATCGATTCAAAGTTAAGAGTACGCATCAGTCACCCGTCTACTGCCACGATTCAATATTTCCGCTTATGCTTAACTTATGAATCGATGATCGCTTAAATTTCACTGATGCGTACTCTTAAACATAAGCGGAAAAATCAAATCGTGGCAGCGGACAAGTGATCAAGTGACTGATGTGTACTCTTAATGCCAACTTTTCAATTTTTCAAACTAAAGTCAAGCCCTGTCAACGCTGCATACGGTATAGTGTCCGAAAATTAGAACATAGTCCGCCATATTGTTGCAGACAAGATATTTTCTAGGTTGGCTTTTTGCAAAATCCCTAAAATCCGACAACTTAAGCAGTCAAAATTCCTAAATTTACGGACTTTCGGTTTCATGGGTTGTCGGTTTTGCTGCCTCCAACGATATGGCGTAGGTTTCGGAACGTTCTAATTGTCGGACGTTTTTTGAAAAATTTTATATAGTATTGGTAGAGCTCTAAGATAATAGAATCCATAGATAGGACAATAGCGTCAGAAAATGTTTATATGGGCATCCATTAGCTAAACACGAGGTAGGCTCAATTTTTTCGGGCCAAAACAAACAACGTAAATAGAATAGTCCGATCTATGGATTCTATTATCTAAGGCAGAGCCTGACTAAAGTTCGATATTGAATAGTTGGAAAAACTGTTTATAACTTTCATTGTAAGTTCAATTACCAATATGAATTCCAAAATATGGCGTCTAAAATCACAGCCAATCAAATTATCCGGTCAGGTTCACCAGTCTCTTTTTATATAAGGTCTTTAACAGATACTACGCGAGATTATTCTATGTATAATATAATAATATATTGATCCAGATATCAAAAACATGAAAATTACAAAGGGAACCCACTTCCCGTGGGTATGTTTCCCCGTCTTACCCTAAATTTATAATTTTCTTACAATTCTCCTAAACATCAGATCAATAAGGTTCTTTGCTCGCGGCTAAATGATAAAAAAAGCCCTAGTTTTTTTAACAATCTTAAATCTGCTATACGAAAAGTATGAAAAATGTTAAACTCCGTTAAAATTACTTCCTTCAGCCATCTCTCTCGTCCCACCCTTAATCCCTCACATTCCAAAACAATATGTTTCACCCCGTCCCTCTGCTGGCATAATGGGCAGCATCTATTCTTGTCCTCATCTTTCCTCGCCTGCCACATCCACCCCCCCGTACGAAGCCATGCTATCCCCGCCCGATTATTCTATGTTAGACTCCAAAACATTCTCAAAAATTAATTTAATTTAATTTTAATAAATAACGCACAGCTTTTTTGCTCTTCACTCATCATACATGTCACAGATTCCCTAACACACTATCCTAAAAACAAATATTTTTAACGAATACAATAAAATCAGGGAACTGAAACTTTTTCATTCCTACGAAGCATGTGTCACTTTATTTGCTTTGCGATCTAGCAGTGCAAATAAGGAAATTAAATAAAGTCGTTTTGAGTCAACTCTTTAACTTCAGAAAAAAAGAAAGTTCTCTCTTAAATTTTGTTAATTAATCATGTGCTTTCCATCGCTTTGTCTGATATTTTTTTCAATCCAAGTGACTTCTGGATATAATTATTTTTATCCCGGCAGGTAACACGGATACAGTGCCATAATTTCACTTATTAAAGCAAAATAAAGCTCCTTTTCAGTTTCAGTTCCGACAATGTCTGCGTTCTGGAAATGGATTCAACTACTTTACATAACTTCTCAAACTGTTCGATAATATACGATGGATATCTTCCATTCATACCCATGACCATACCTACATGTCCCAACAGTAACTATACCCGTCAATGCTTTACCCCAAGGGATACCGACTTAGGCATGACATGCTTCAATTACATTTTCGACATTCCAATGACCAACCAATCGGTGATCACAATCGATTTTTGGTATCATTTAGACGAGGGGGCCAAAGTTAAAAACTACATAACGGTTGGTTTTTTAAAAGATGAAGAAAACTGGTTTTACCAAAACAATGATATTCCGAATATGGATTTAGCAGAATATCAACAATTATCTGTTGGGCCTTTTGATTACATCGAGGGTAAAGTAAATACCGGTATCTTGTTTATTTAAGATAAATAGGAATAAAGGATTGACCTAAATAAGATTATAATAATTATGATTCAATTTCATGTTTTAGTTGGCTGTTTTTGCAATATTGGAAAAAGCTTTATTCTGCATTCATAAAATAACTATTACAAATGTGGCAGAACCTTGTGTTTTCATCAGGACTGATGAAAATCCTTTACTCTCTAAAACAGATCCAGTATTAGTAGATGCTTTCAAATTTTCAGACACCAACTCATGCAAATATGATTTCAATGACGGGAAAATGACTGGTAAGATGAAAAAGTCATATTAGTTAATAATTCGCGACCTTGGAACCAAAAGCTTCCACGTCGAAAACACTGAAAGGTATGAGTTTCACATGCTTAGCTTATAAGTAATTAGTACCAGCTGGACAAATTGAGAGGGTCTGAGGCCGCGACTTACCATAGAAATCTAACCCAAAGTTTTTCAATGATCTTGTTTAACTCAAAAGGAAGAAGCCAAATATGAAACTTTCTAAAAAACTAAGATGGCTGCCAATAATACTGCAAATTTTTAATATTTAAGGCGCTGCACATCTTAATCTCGTACACACTAATTTTCATTAAGATAATCCAAATGAGACATTTTATCACACTTTTGAAAATCCAAGATGGCGGCCTTAGACAAACAAATATCTCATCGAACCAAAACATGTCAAAAACTGAATAAAGCGAACCTAAAATCTGTTTTGTGAGAGGAAAAAACAATGACCTTAACCGATTCCTTTTTCCTAAATGAATGAACAAACGCTATAGCTCTCATAAATTAAAATCATTTTAGGATTAGAAAGCTGTGAATGGTCCTGGGTTGACTTTGGCAGCAAAATCATTCAGTTACCTAATTGCGGACCAGAGGAAGAAAAAAGGTTTGTTTTGACGCAAAAAAGCTTACATTTACCTAGTAAAACTCAAACGAACAGAGCACTGAAACTGACGAACGACTCTGAAATCCTGCTTAAATTTTGGTCTGAAATCGAAGGAACCCGTCACTTGAAATCCAGGAACGATGTAAGAATTTCTTTGCTAAAGACCGAAGATCAGGAAATCGTTGCCGAGTGGAAAATTGAACCTCAAAATCGAATTTGGCAAACTGTAAATTTAAAATTGAAGGAATCAGTCGATATTTCAAATAAAGTCAAGGTAAATTGAAAAATATGTAAAACATGCCAAATTAAACCTTCCTCTCTTCCAAAAGTTCTGTCTTGATTTAACCATTCCTAATTGGCAATTAACGATCATTCATTCTTTATTCTCAAAATAAATTTTCTTTACACTTCAGGTCCTTATCGACATTGGATTATACGGACAGCGCATATACATTGACTACATAACAATCACAAACACTGAAAATATGGAAGATTGTTACGGATCCAAATTAATAAATGATCCTCCTTGTGAATAACAAAAACTGTGCAGATATATTTTTAACCAATAATAAAAAAAAAAGGGAAGATACCTTTCTCCAAAGCCTCTTATATACAAATTAAGTTTCATAAACAGTTAATGTAGTAAGAAGAAACAGTATAAACTTCCCATCGATTAACCAAAGGTCACTTTTAAATTTTTAATAAATTAATTTCAGTCTTGTACTACGTACCTAAGCATTAAATAAATTGAGCTGATTAATTGTTGTTCCTAAAATCCATCCTTCACTAGTTGTAATAAAATCATTGGAATCTAAAATTTCTTACCAATAAAAAAGACATGAAATTCTTAATTTTTTCATACACTAGTCGACTAGCAGGCTTCTTTGTATCAGCCCAAATCCCTGCTCCTTTTTTCTCAGCTCGTTGTTCTTCAGCCAAAAGACTTTTGTAATAATTCATATAATATTCATCTTTTTCCAAATTGAAGTCTAAACCAGAAACTGAACCAAAGCCAATGGAAATTAAATGCTGGCCCACATTCTGTTTCTAAAAAGGAAAAAAAATAATACATATTATATACACACATAGCTTTTAAAATGATCAATATGAAACTTACCTTTTTGTAAATGATACTGTAAACCCTATCTGCATCTGTCCTCAATGGAATAAATTTAATATCACCACCAACAAGCATAGTTTGTAACCATATGAAACCATTAGACGTAACATCCACACTTGCTACTTCCAACGGCAAAAGTTGTGTTTCTTTTTTTAAAGGAAGAGACAACAACGGATAATGATCAACTAAGACCAAAGGGTTTTTTCCAGGAGTCATACTAGGTTGTATTGACACTACTTTGGCTGAAAAAGGCATTTTCTTAGCCATAAAATGTTTTGGTACATCTGAAGGTGATTTTAATTTTAGAAACTGGAAAAAGAAAAAGAATTACTCAACAGAAAATTTATAAACAAAGAATAAAATACCTACCGGTCGTACACTTCTTAAAGCTATCACAAAACCTAACCCTGCGACGAAGTAAACACCATACTGGAAAAAAAAAAAGGAAAAAAATGATATCACAATTATTTTTAAACCGAAAAATCTGATTTTTATACCTGAACGCCTCTGATGTTTTGATCCAACACCGTTGCGAATTTGTTAAACCAATTTTTATCGTTTGCCATTTTTATAAATTATTGATTAATATTTCATAATTATAAATCGAAGCTTATCGAAATCGTTTTGTTACCGTTCAAAAAATATTTTTTAAAAAAAATTATCTTCAGAAAATAAATGTTTTGATATTTAAAGCAGTAGGAATAATCCTAAAATCACGTCGTTGTGGCAGGAGAATATTTTTCGCGGAAAAAATATGGCTGCTAGGAACCTTTGTAATGCGACATACGACAAGTCGAGTAATATTGAACACCATATTGTGTTAATAGCCTTTTTCTCCAATGGAACGTGACAACCATGTCGGCGCATGTCGTATTTGAAATTTTAGTTTTATCTTCTCTAAAGGGGCTCTGAAAGAACGCGTTCGTGGATTTTCTTTCAGGTGAGCTTTCTTTTTTATTTGTGGAAAATTAATTGTTAATAATGGGTAATTGATTAATTGCCAATGGGAATAATGAATTTATGGATCGAAGAAAGTAATATGCATGCATGTGTGGTCAGAGACGGCATGAAGAATGGGATATTCGGACATAATAGAACGTTAACATGATCGTTGATCTCCAGCTATAGGACGCTATTGTTTAATGCCTGTTTTCTTACTTCGTAGAAGAAATTTCAGCCGTCAAATTAAAGCATCCCGATGCGTCCCATCTTAAATATATTTGAGATCTGATAGGTGTAAAGAATAATTGAAATTGTTCAAATTAGGTCTTGTTTTTAACATGTAAAGAGAGTTGGGGTATATATATGGACAAGCCATTCAATATATATGGCATTCTTAAAGAGAGACTATCCAGCCATTACAAAAAAGGTTAGAAGATAAAAGCTTTTTAATTTTTTTTCTTTTTGAGCTAAATTTTCAATGTCCTGTGCTTCATTGCTGTCTCCTACTGCAACACATCAATTTTTCAAACTTTGAGCTTTGTCTATGAGCTTTGAGAGGGGATTTAAAAACTAAAAAAGGTTTCGTATTTGAAGTCCTGCATGTGCCGGGTCTGCCATTGGTGGTTTTCTCCCTGCTTTAAAAGGATGACTTTTGGATGGGTTTAAGCTCTGTGAATTTTTCTTGTTTTACAGGGCAGCAAATGTGTATTGAATAAATTCAATCCAAGATTGATCAAATCTTTGGATTTCCAATGCCATCAAATATTCGACACCAGCATATCCAGTGAGTATTGATTGACATTGCATTTTCAGCCTGTTTATTTCTCAAGATTGGTCCAATTAAAAATTCCCACCATTAAAGCGTAATAATAATTAAACACTATAACATGTCGATGCATTTACCTAGTAAATTTGTGATAAATAACCCTTATAAAAAGAGAAGAAATGCATAAAAGTGCATTATGAATAATATTAAACTTTCAGGAGCACAAAAAAATTGAATACTATTTGCTTTATATCTAGCAATCATAAAATTTTTTATTTCTCGGATAATAATGATTTGATTCTTTAATTAAAAATAAATATGATACGCTGCGATGATTAATTGTTTAACCAGGGGTCCAAGTTAATTGTTTAACCAGGCACCGAAATAGCAAAATTTTGCCCGGCTGTTGCTGGTGCCGGAGCCGATTCCAGCATCGGTGTCAGCACCACCTGAAATGACCATTGTCAATTCTTTTTTTTTTTCTTTACTTGAAAAATAAAATTGTTAAAGTAATTGCCGCGCTTATTGAAGTTAAATTAAAATTAGCGCTTAAAAAGTTGATACAATCAGACGTTTAATATGGTCAAAGTTCGTGGCCTTTCTCAATTATATTCTGCATTGCCATAGGGTCATAATTAAAAGACCGGTGCCAGCACCGGCGCTGGCACCAAGTTTAAAAGAAATGATCTAGCATTGGCATCAGCTTCAGTACCGACCACGCGGAATCGGGATCGGCACCGGCACCGGCATTGGCATTGGCATTGGCTTCTGACCCCTGTGTTTAACGAACTTGCAATCGGTTTTGAAAGGATTCTAAATTAGGTGAGGGGGTCAGGAAATAAATAAATTTTTTTTTCTTATATTGTTTTCAACCGATTCTGAGGCTGTAACTTTATATTTAGTAAGTTAATTACAGGAGCAAAAAATATTTTGGTCATAAGCTAAACATGAAGAGTCAAAAGAGTTGTTAAAACTGAGAAGAATATTTTTTGTGGCCTCAAGGTCATACATTTTGAAAATGTCCATGTAAAAAAAATATCTCTCACAAAAGAGTTGTTGGCGCTAACGCCATATACAGATTTATTTTCATCTCATTATTTGGGGAAAATATGCTAAAATTCCTTCGCAATAAAGTATTTCTGAATATTAGGAAAAACATAATAATAAGAGAATCTGGCAACATCGCTCAACAAACCCTCGAATCAAATTTCAAATCTATTTTTAAATACGTAGACATTTTTCCAGGAATTCTCTAAGATAAATATTCCATATTTGAATGACCTTGATTAAAATAAAACGAAAGAAAAAAATAAGCCAGAAACAGAATATTAGAGTGCAAAAAAAATGGAAGCTATTCTTATTTTAGTTAAAAGATGTCATTAGTTCATAAGTTAAGCATGAGGAGTGAGGAAATCTGTTTTATTTCAAATTATTTTATTTTTAAATCATGGAAAAAATCCAAGTTTTTTTTTTTTTTTTTGGATAATCATTTTGGTTAAGATACGCAATAAATAAGATAAAACCGCCATTTTAAGTAAGAAATTCGTTAGGAAAAAAAATGGACGCTTCTCCAGGAATTCGGGCATGCGCATTTTGCAAAAATACACTTAGAAGCAGATCGCGTCGCGTCATGCAAACCAAACGGTCGTTCTTTCAAATGCAGATGCTTTTTTTTAATGTAAAATGTCATGTTAATTTATTATTCGTAATGTAACAACTTCATTAATTGCTTAGATAATCAGTGTCTAATTATTGTTGTCTAAAGGTAAGCTTAAAAAAACATAAAAAAATGATGTTTTTTTAATTTCTTTTTCGTGTGGTGCAAAGGAGGTAATGTAAAAAAAAAAATGGCGTAAAGTTATCTTCGGTTTTTATTTTTAAAAGACGGATTACCATGTATTTATTGTTTTTCTCTATTCAATTTCCATATTAATTAATCAGTTATCGCTTTTGAAAATATGCTCGCTTCAGCAAAGGGTTACAAGAAATATTTTATTATTAAAGCCGAAAGAAAGATTTTGAAAGATAAAATCGTTTTCAATGATGCTAACAAATATGGCGTTGCTTTCGCACAATCGCTTGCCTGCCGTTACGGATAAAGTAACGGCAATTACTTTTATTTCTGTTATTAATTCGTGCCATAAATTTAATTTGGTTTTTTTTACGTAAACTGATTATTTTTTAAAGGTGATATTACATTTTCTAAAGCTCGCATCAGGATTAATCATAATAGGAAAATGCCTAAGGTTGAGTTTTTTCTTTTACGATAAATTAAAGTGGTTCATCAAGCTTGCGATAGATGGCTCTTTTTTAGGCTGCAGTGTAGACGCATATTCTCTCGTCCAAAAAATTTAATTTTTTTTTAAAACTTTTTTTTTTAAGAAGACCAATTACTATAACCATCTATACACACACTTCGGTTCTTTTTAATTTTCATGGTGGTCAGTTCCGAAGTTTTTATTTAAATTGAACGAGGTTTTCACTCACATCACATGTATGATGCGTTATTTTTACGGGTTTATTTTTTTTTTTAAACCATATACATATTTTATTTTACTAGTGTTTTTTTACCAAATTCGGCATGGCTTTAAGTAGACTATTTTCAGTTCATTCAATTTCATTGTTGCAAATCTTTCTAAAATTTTACAATAATTTGTATTTGATATGAAGTAAAACCATTTTCAATGTATTAAAAAGTAGTTTGGAGAGTTTTAATAATAATATTAGACTACCTTAGGGCTAATTTTCGAAAAATAGTTTTGCCCATAATGAAATTTGTAAAATAATCTGAGGTTTAATTATTTATTTATATTTTTTGATGTATTAATATTCTTTGATATATTTATTGTTTTTTTTTTTTCTTTTGCTTTTTCGCAATAGCGGGATTTTTTGTCTTCAAGCAGAGCCTAGAAGATGATCCTGAGGGAGGTGCAACTAACCTGGGACGACTGACCGTCATATGCAAGCCATTCTTTTCTTTTGTTACTTTCAAGTCATACAGGTTGGTAGAAAAATCCATACAGGTAATATCCGATTATATTCTTCTTCATTTTTTTCCCTACTGTTTTTCGCAATTCTTGGATTTTTTGTATTCTTAAAATCAGCCCCCCCTTTTCGATGCTCCGTTAACATTTTTTTTTCTTTTTTTTTTTTTTCGGGAATTTTATTCTTATTTTTTCGCGATCGTGTTTCTTTTTCTTTTGTTTTTCGCAATCGCGGGATTTAGTGTTTAGAACAGGATCCTGACTACTTCCAAGTCGTGTAAGTTTTTGTGTTGAATGCATACAGGGTTATATTCTTTTAAAATCTTCTTCATGTTTTTTTTTTTGTTTTTTCTGAATAGCGGGATTTTGTGCTTTCTTCAAATCAGCGGCCACAACATCCAGAGCCTAGATGTTCGTGCCGGATATGCAGCTAACCTGGGAGCACTGACGTTCATATGCAAGCCATTCTTTTCTTTTGTTACTTTCAAGTCATACAGGTTGGTAGAAAAATGCATACAGGTAATTCTCTATTATCTTCTACATTTTTTTTCCTACTGTTTTTCGCAATCCATGGATTTTTGGTATTCTTAAAATTTCCCCCAACTTGGATGCTTCGTAAACATTATTTATTTTATTTTTTTTTTTTCGCGATCGTGTTTTTTTCTTTTGTTTTTCGCAATCGCGGGATTTAGTGTTTTGAAAAGGATCCTGACTACTTCCAAACCTTGGAGGTTTGTACTAAGTGCATACTGGGTTCTATTCACTTATATTCTTATTGATCTTCGTCTTTTTTTTTTTTTCTTCTAAATAGCGGGATTTTCAACTATCTTAAAATCAGCGGCCACAACATCCTGAGCCTAGAAGATGATTCTGAGGGAGGTGGAACTAACCTGGGGGATCTGACGTTCATGCAAGCCACTCTTTTCTTTTTTTACTTTCAAGTCATACTGGTCGGTAAAAAAATGCATATAGGTAATATTCTTTCATATTCTGCTTCATTTTTTTCCCTACTGTTTTTTGCAATCCTTGGATTTTTTGTTTTCTTATAACTAACCCCCCCCCCCCCCTCTTTTAGATGCTCCGTTAACAATTTTTTTTTTTTTTTTCTTTTTCGAGACTTTTGTTTTTATTTTTTCGCGATCGTGTTTTTTTTCCTTTTCTTTTTCGCAATCGCGGGATTTAGTGTTTAGAACAGGATCCTGACTACCTCCAAAACGTGTAAGTTTTTGTATTAAATGCCTACCGGGTTATTTTCATTTATAATCTTATTCATGGTTTTTTTTTTTTTTTTTTTCTCTGAATAGCGGGATTTTGTGTTTTTCTACAATCAGCGGCGAGAATAACCAGAGCCTAGATGATGTTCCTGAGGGAGGTGCAACTAACCTGGGGGATCTGACGTTCATATGCAAGCCATTCTTTTCCTTATTTGCTTTCAAGTCATACAGGTTGGTAGAAAAATGCATACAGGTAATTCTATATTATATTCTTCTTCATTTTTTTCCCTACTGTTTTTCGCAATCCTTGGATTTTTTGTATTCTTTAAATTCCCCTCCCCCCCCCTTTTTGAATGCTCTGTTTACTTTTTTTTTTTTTTTTTTTTTTTTTCTCGGGGATTTCATTTTTATTGTTTCGCGATCGTGTTTTTTTTCGTTTGTTTTTCGCAATCGCGGGATTTAGTGTTTTGAAAAGCATCCTGACTACTTCCAAACCTTGGAGGTTTGTATTAAATGCATACAGGGTTCTATTCTTTTACAATCTTATTGATCTTCGTATTTTTTTTCTTTTTTTTTTTTGCTTTTTCTGAGTAGTGGGATTTTGGGTTTTCCTAAAATCAGCGGCGTGAAAACCAGAGCCTAGAAGATGATCTTGAGGGAGGTACAACTAACCTGGGAGCCCTGACGTTAATATGCAAGCCATTCTTTTCTTTGTTTACTTTCAAGTCATACAGATCGGTAGATAAATGCTATCAGGTAATATTCTTTTATATTCATCTTATTTTTTTCCCGCTACTGTTTTTCGCAATCCCTGGATTTTTTGTATTTTTAAAATTACCCCTGCTCCCCTTTTGGATGCTTCGTCACCAATTTTTTTTTTTTTTTTTTTTTTCCGGGAATTTTATTCTTATTTTTCCGCGATCGTGTTTTTTTTTCTTTTGTTTTTCTCAATCGCGGGATTTAGTGTATAGAACAGGATCGTGAATACTTCCAAGTCGTGTAAGTTTGTATGAAATGCTTACAGGGCTATATCCTTTTACAATTTTATTCTTGGTTTTTTTTTCTTTTGTTTTTCTGAATAGCGGGATTTTGTGTTTTCCTAAAATCATCGGGGAGAACAATCAGAGCGTATTTGAGGGTCCTGAGGGAGGCGCAACTAACCTGGGAGCACTGACGTTAATATGCAAGCCATTCTTTCCTTTTGTTACTTTCAAGTCATACAGGTCGGTAGATAAATGCCATCAGGTAATATTCTTTTACATTCATCTTATTTTTTCCCTTCTGTTTTTCGCAATCCCTGGATTTTTGGTACTCTTAAAATTTCCCCCCCCCCCCTCCCTTTTGAATGCTCCCTTAACAGTTTTTTTTATTTTATTATTATTTTTTTTTCGTAACTTTCATTCTTGTTTTTCCGCGATCGTGTTTTTTTTCTGTTGTTTTTCGCAAACGCGGGATTTAGTGCTTAGAGCAGGATCCTGACTACTTCCAAGTCGTGTAAGTTTTTGTATTAAATGCATGCAGGGTTATATTCATTTATAATCTTGTTCATAGTTTTTTTTTTCTCTCTCTGAATAGCAGGATTTTGTGTTTCCTCAAAGTCAGCGGCCACAACAACCAGAGGCTAGAAGAAGATCCTGAGGGTGATGCAGCTAACCTGGGAGGACTGACGATCATATTCAAGCCATTCTTTTCTTTTGTTACTTTCAAGTCATACAGGTCGGTAAAAAAATGCTTACAGGTAATATTCTATTATTTTCTTCTTACTTGTTTTTTGCCCAACTGTTTTTCGCAATATCTGCAATTTTTGTATTCTTAAAATTACCCCTCCCCCCTTTTGGATGCTCCGTTAACAATTTTTTTTTTTTCTCGGGAATTTTATTTTTATTGTTTCGCGATCGGGTTTTTTTTTTTTGTTTTTCGCAATCGCGGGATTTGGTGTTTAGAACAGGATTCTGACTACTTCAAAGTCGTGTAAGTTTTTGTATTAAATGGATACAAGGTTATATTCTTTTGTAATCGTATTCATGGTTTTTTTAAAATTTGTTTTTTCTGAATAGCGGCATTTTGTGCTTTCTTAAAATCAGCGGCCACAACATCCAGAACCCAGATGTTTCTGAGGGATGTGCAACTAACCGGGGAGGATTGACGTTCATATGCAGGCCATTCTTTTCTTTCTTTAATTTCAAGTCATACAGGTCGGTAGAAAAATGCATACATGTAATATTCTTTTATATCCTTCTTCATTTTTTCCCCTACTGTTTTTCGCAATCCCTAGATTTTTTGTATTTATAAAATTACCTCTCCCCTCCCCCCCTTTGGATGCTTCTCATCAATTTTTTTTTCTTTTTTTTTTTTTTCGGGAATTTTATTCTTATTTTTCCGCGATCGTGTTTTTTTTTCTTTTGTTTTTCGCAATCGCGGGATTTAGTTTTTAGAATAGGATCCTGACTACTCTCAAGTCGTGTAAGTTTTTGTATTAAATGCATACAGGGTTATATTTTTACATTATCTCATTCATAATTTTTCTTTTTGGTTTTTCTAAATAGCGGCATTTCGTGTTTTCCTAAAACCATCGGCGAGAACAACGAGAGCCTAAAAGATGATCGTGAGGGAGGTGCAACTAACCTGGGAGATCTGACGTTCATATGCAGGTCATTCTTTTCTTTCTTTACTTTCAAGTCATACAGGTCGGTAGAAAAATGCATACAGGTAATATTCTTTTATATTCTTCTTGCCCTACTGTTTTTCGCAATCCCTAGTTTTTTTGTATTTATAAAATTACCTCCTCCCCCCCCCCCCCCCCCCCCCCCCCCCCACCTCCTTTGGATGCTCTGCCGTGAAAAGGGGAATCGACCTATCGCACATGTCTGGGTTGGCCATGTTTGTTTACGTTTAGCTTATAAACAAACATGGCCAACCCAGAGATGGGCGATAGGTCGATTCCCCTTTTCACGGCAGCTTCGTCATCAATTTTTTTTCCTTTTTTTTTTCGAGAATTTTATTCTTATTTTTCCGCGATCGTGTTTTTTTTTCTTTTGTTTTTCTCAATCGCGGGATTTAGTGTGTAGAACAGGATCCTGAATACTTCCAAGTCGTGTAAGTTTGTATGAAATGCTTACAGGGTTATATCGTTTTACAATTTTATTCTTATGGTTTTTTTTTTCTTTTGTTTTTCTGAATTGCGGGATTTTGTGTTTTCCTAAAATCATCTGGGAGAAGAACCAGCATCAGAGCCTATATGAGGGTCCTGAGGGAGGCGCAACCAACCTGGGTGGATGGACGTTCGTATGCAAGCCATTCTTTTCTTGTTTTTACTTTAAAGTCATGCAGGTTGGTTTAAAATGCATAAAGGGTTATATTCTTTTATAATCTTATTCTTCATTGCTTTCTTTTGTTTTTCGCAATCGCGAGATTTTGTGTTCTCTTAAAAACAGCGGTCAACTTCTTGCCATGGTGAGGACATTCATCCTTGACTGGTTCGCAACCTCACGAACAAGCCCGAGTTTTTGCGACTTTACTTCAGTCCTTCCATTTGCTATCAGCCACTGCTTTCTTCAGTTTTTTTTTTATCATCTTGCTAGTTAGGAAGCCGGTGGAGAGGCTCTCGTATCATGCGGGATGGCGAAAGTATGCTCACAAAGTAATTAATTGGCCAGGAGGATTTGAATCAGATGAAGGTGAGGTATCCCAAAATATTTTTGGTTTTATTGAAAATAGTATTAGTTGCATGAAAAATTCGACCCGACCTAGCTCCAGTCAGTCAAATTATTTAATGCCGACATAATGCCGGACGGTATAAAATTTCAGTCGTTTTTGATAGTAAGGATTTTTTCATTTTACTAATTTAAAATTTTATTTCTTTTGTTTCAGTTTGCAACGCGTGCCGTCAGGGCAATAGATCGTATTACAAATATTGACATCACAGCATTTCAAACACCCCAAGGTCTCACTAGTTTCATCAGTCGATTAGAGCTGGAAATAAACATTTGCCGAAAAGAGCAACCTTTGGAAATAGTTATCCCTGGAACAAATGCGGAAGCCATGCATGAAGTTGAACCCTCCGACCCCCAGACTTCCACTCCAGAACCAAGCACCAAGCGCCTTCTGGAGAGATGAGGAAGATGAAAATGCCTATTCTGGATCTAGAGAATCAGACGATATGTCTGAAGAACCTGGACCCTCACTTAAGGAGAAAACTCCGGGGTTTGATAGTCTTAACAGAAATTAACTCGTCTTCTAGTTCTATTCAAAAATCATCGGAGCTAAATCTATTTGACCAGACTATTCGTCGCAGACACCTCCTTCATAAATTTGAGACACGGGATCAGATATCGCGATGGAAGAGTGTCAAGAAAATCAGGGAGGACAAGTTATTCAAATATATTCGAATCGGAAAAAAAATAATTCGGAATCCGCAATGGAAGTGGGCAATAAGAGAAATGAAGAGCCTCCTCCTCTCCCGGATCTAGCAACCGTTTATATATTCCAAGAAACTTCCCCACTTTTTACTCTTCAGGATAACTATTTGACTGACGTGGTCCTCCAAGCTTTGCTAGTCAAAGAGGTGAGCAAGAAAATTTTTTGTGAAATAATTTAGATACGTAAAAAAGAGGTTTTTATTTTCTTTATTTTAAACTTTAGGTTCCAGCTACTGGAGACGTTTTGGCATCATTACTGAATGTAATCAGCGCTTTATGGTTAAATGCCAGTAGTCTAGCACAGTTTAAATAGATTCATTAATTCGATCACCTTTTTGCAAAATTTTCGTCCATCCTTTGTGTTTGCCGGCTATGAGGAGCCGGAGAAGCAACGATCCTTTGAGCGACACGGCTACCACTTCAGGAATCGCCATGGATGAAATAATGCGTCATCCCTGACCTGATTTCAATGCCGAATTTGCCTGCAGATTATGCACTTACACCGGCTGCTCAGGCCTTTGCTAATGTTTGCAAATAAACTCTTGTGAGTAAAAAATTTTAATTTTTTGTCGGAATACAGCTAAATGGTTCACGCTTCTCTATGTTGGTTTTATCCAAAATTTTTAATGAAATAAATTTTTGTTTTCAGTTCTAGTGACTGGCTCGAGGGACAAAAGTTTTGAAAGAAGGTTTGAAAGAGTTCCAGCAAATTTTAACTAGCTTGGACGCTTTAACTGATCACTCACATTTGCCAGGTGTGAAAATATGTTGGAATAGTTGGTGTAAAGATGTAAGTCAAGCAAAAAAAAAAAATTTGGTTTGTCTTAGCTGTAATTAACGTTTCTTTAAAATTTTTACAGCCATCAATTCAAATGGTCCACATGCTTAAAGAGGTGGAAGGAACTTAACGGATGACAGCAACCGAACTACAAGATATTTTAGTCGATTCAGTTAATGCTCGAAAAGTGTCTGTTCGATTACATCTTTTGACTCTACTTTTTGACGTAAGTAATAACTTTTTAAAATTCGTTTCTTTTTTGTAAATAAAAAAAATAATATATTTGACTTTCTTTTCTAGGATTAAAGATTTTCCTGCGTTCGTGCACTCTCGCATGCGTGTCTCGCGTGCTTCATGATGCAACTACTCGAAGCTTTTAGCCAATATATTAATTTTAAGAGATCAAAACAATTCTACGACTCCGTTACCGACCCCGAAATGAATGGCGCCTCTTTTGCTTTTGTTAGATTTGTATGAGAAGACAGCAGTTCATAGCCTAAGAATGCATGATATGCACAAGGTTAGCAACAAATTTATTTTTTTGCATAAATAAATTTAAGAAAAATCTAATATTTAAAAAAATTTTTTTTTAGGCTTGTTCTGGAGTTTGGAAGTGATTTCAATCAAAACTCAACTAGTGGACCTTATAAACGCCTCAGAATAATAAAATAATCGATTTGGCTTATTGGAGTGGAGCCCCAGGATGCAGAGTTACCGTCGGAGTAAACAGATGGAAATATCAAATTAATTTTAATACCTTAAGCCAGGTAAATTTTTTAAAGAATTTCTGATTATTAAGGGTAGACTTCGATTCGGAATAAGATTACGGTGTAAGCCAGCTCTTTATTATGACTTATTAATTTTTTTTTTTTCTAGATTCAGATCAATGAAAACACAAGCCGAGGAGTCCCTACCTTGATGACGTTACGACGGCCAGATGAAGAAAGGCTAGCAGACGAAATGACTGGAAGTTCAGAAAGGGAGAAAAACAAAAAATATGAGTCTATTTGTAATTAAGCCCACAATAGGACCCAACAGTCGATCGAAAATATTTTCGAAAATAATAGAGTAACCATTGTCGAGTAGGTAAAAATCTTCTGAAAAATATCAGATTCTCATTTGAAAGGAGTTTGGTTGTAATTTTTTCTTCTTTTTTATTTTATAGGACTTGCGTTAAGCCATTGCAAATCCCTGTCGATTCCTAAGCCCTCCACGCATCTTTGAGGGTAACATTTAGTTTAGCTCGCCATTATTCGCTTGCTAAATTATTCGCCGAAAATGGACGAATAGCTACGCTGCTTAATTTAGAGCAGGAATCAAATTTTGTTGGATTTCATCAGTTTCGCTACTTTAATGTTCCGTCACGTTAGGGAAGAGCTATCGACTTTACGAACAGCTATCGAAAGTGTAAGCTTCGGCGTAATTTTTTTTTTTTTTTTTCCACTTTTTTTCTTTTTTTTTTTTGATGAATTTCTGTAACATTTCCTTACTTTTGTATAGACGATTCGAGCGAGAATGTCCGCAGATTACCAACCGATTCACCGAGAATCACTATTTCTGATGAGGAATTCAGAAACTGGAATTTGTAGGAGTCCTGAATTATATTTGGAAATTGCTCAGAAGGTCCTTTGGGTTGATACTAGTAAGTTTTTTTTTTTTTTTATTTCTTAAATGCTAATTTTTTTCTGATTTTTAATTTTAGATGGAAGCGACCAAGAGATGCTAATTTTGAAGTACGTTCGCAAGTCGGATCTAGGTTTCGGGGAAGATGCGAACATTGATAAAACCGCAGTTTCTCTCATCAAAACTTATTGTTATACCAACTGGTTGTGCCCGATGAATATTTATTAAAAACCTGCGAAGAGCAAACTGCAACGATCGAATCACCTAAATTTTTCGCTTCTGATATCGAAGCTTTGACTTCCGTTCTCGAAAATAAAAGATCGGCGGATAACAAGGAAAAAGAGAAAAAGGAAAGCACAGGACGAGAAAAAAACCTAAAAAATTATTGTTGAAATCGAATATTTTTCCCTTTTTAACGGACTCTGTGAAATCTTACATGGAATATTCGAAATTGATTATGGATCACGTTTACGAAGCGGATCCGAATAATCCGGTTTTGACGGAAGACATGTCCTCCGTTCGATTTATTTTAGAAAAATTCGTTTTGCTCCCAGGGATGGATAAGGAATCGATCGAAATTTGTTCGGAATCTTGTATGGGGATGTCGGAACTTGTAATCATTCGGTTGCCATTCAATCCGCTTTGGTTGGGGAAGTTCAGAATTGCATTCAACTAATTGTAAATGCATATTATGAAGTCACGAAATGATGGCCAGGTGCTTCCCGACGTATTGGCTTTCAGTTGCTAACAGCACGATTATTAAGCTGAAAAATAATCCTGCGCATTTGTCAAATATCTCAAAATTGTTCATGAGGATGGGATTGATGAACTGATTGACGAGATCGCCCCATAATTTGGATTTGTCGAATCCGGATTTTGTTTATGCAATGAATGACGCATTGAAACCATTTAGAAACATTACTGAAGTTGGCAAATGAGGGGGGAAGCAGAGGCCACGCGAATCTAAGGACGCTTACTTCTAGTAGACCTGCTCAGAATATCGGTAGGTTTTTGTGAACTTTTATTAAAATCAGCCGATTTTTTTGCTTTGTGTCGAAAAATTTTAAGATTTTTTTATTTATTTATTTATTTTGTTTTTAGATCCAACCTTGACCAACAGTTCCGGGACCACATCCGGAAACACAAACGCCCAGGTCGAAGAAACGAACGAGGATGTTGAAAATACCGAAAATGATTTGTCTGCTGCTGCTGAAAGTTTAGAACCGGCTTCGGATAGTCAAACTAAGATGATATAACTTGTATCGGAGAGATCGTTTTGGAAGATCTGAATGTGGATCGAGACAATGATAGAGATCGTCCTATGCATATGGATGAGACCGTAATTTCTTAAGATCGTGTGAATGTTGAAAACGATGATCTGTCAAACCCGATGACTGCAAAACACCTTGCTGCAAATGACATCCAAGGTAATTAGGATGCAGAAATTTTTAAAATGAAAAGAAAAAAAAAATGTTATGATCTGGAACTAAAATGTTTGTTTGTTTTTTTGGAGATGGTGCACGGTTTAATCACCGAGCTACAACCGTCCAATCAAGAGCAGTAAACCGATCCGGATGATCCAGATAATTTGGATGAAGATCAATACGGAGACGAGCAAATGGAAGGAGACAACAACGCAGGGAAAGAAGGGTGCTATAACAACGAAAATGTTGATTCCGACGATTATTTTTTGATCGATACCTCGATATTCAATCGAGAACCTGAGCGTATCATGAATGATTTATTCTTCGTGTAATATCCCAGTAATGACTACGGAGCATGGATTTACTGCATGGAGTAATGCAACCTGGATCCGGAGCCTGGAGTCTGAAGTGTGTATGCTGTAATGATTGCAGAGTGGGTGAGTCTTTAATTTATATTATATTATCCAATAGACTTAAACTGGATCGGGGTTTTTAACAGCCATAAGTTCACCCCCATGATTTCAGAAAGCATAGGCGACTCAAAAGAATAACTGTATTGTGAATTAAGGTTCTTGAAATTTTAAATCGATTGAATTGCTAGTTTTAAATTTGAAAATTGAGTTTTTAGTTTACTACCTTCTCATAATATCTGTTAAAGAAAGACGGTCTGTATTTGTTATAGAAATAAGTGCTTCATTGGGTCTCCAAAGCAAATAGGCACGTGCAAAAAAAAAAAAAAAAAAAAAAAAAAAATTATAAATGGCAACGTGAAGTTGCTAGCATTAAACCATGTTGAAATTCATTAATTTAAAAAAACGTTCGCCATCTTTATTTTAAAAATTAGGATTCGAAATCAGATTATTTATTACATTTCAACGTTATTCCAACAATAATAAAATATATGGTAGTCGTTTAATACTAAAAAAAAGATTTGACATTTGAACCTACCTTTGACTTACCTTGTGAAGCAGCGATTCGCTGCGCTGCGCAGCGAATCGCCGCAAAAGCTCAAATAGGCTTTTTGCTGCGCAGGCTGCGCAGCAAAAAGCCTATTTGAGCTTTGAATCTATTTTTTTTTTCAATTAAATGTATTCAAGTTATTAAATATATCATCGAAAAAAAAAGTTGGCGCTTGGGGTGTTTTTTTTTTAGCCCCCACACTATACCCTCATGGAAACATATTTCTCCTTCGGCTTGTTTGATTTTCCTAGACTCTGGAAGACTAAGTGTTTACAACTTTTAAAAATTCGATCACTTTTTTTATGGTTTCAATTCTGGAAATAGAAATAATAGAGGTTAGGATGAGAGCTTAGGACTTTTAAAAATCAATCCATACTTTCAATTTATGAGTATGCTTAATTTATATATATATTTTTTCTTTTTTTCAGATGCCGATCTTTGGTTTTTTTTTTCAGGGGGTTGCTTCGCGCGTTTAAATTTTTTTTCGTTTTTCCGTCTAGAATTCCGTAGGTCACTTTCGCACAGGGTTGACCTTGTTCGGTCGGTTTGTTAGGTTAGGGATCTAAAGTCACTTCTTTTTTTTAAAGTAGTAGTCAAAAGACTACTCACGGGAGTGTTTCGAAAGTAAAGCAACCTCCGATTAACGACATGTGAGCTCTAGCCACCTCCATTTCAGTCAGCGGGGAAACCAAACCTCCCCGTTATCAGTTGAGGCATCGCATTTCCAGAAGAAATGGTGAAGATGGTGAGTCGTGCTATACATTCTTCTTTCTTTTTTTGACCATTGTGATTAAGGTGCACATAAGAATTTATTAGGGATAAATCACAAGACAAGAATTTTAAGACAAAACAAGACGACATTTTTCTAGAAATCGCTCAAATTTTGTTTTTATCAAATTGGGCTTGAAATTTCCGAAAAGCCCATGTAATGGCAAAAAATAAACTTTTTTTTTCGGCATAAAAGACCATCGATTCCTATCTCAAATTTTGCGTAGATTACGAATTTGAAGTCAAATATTAGTTTTCGTACATGGTTTTTGAACTACAGGTCGAATTTAAAAGCTCTGAAAAACTGGTTATGGCTTTTTGATCTTGAATTATATTTCATTTATTTCATGCAATAGTCTCATGTAACCTTTGCATCGAACAATAATCAATTTAAGCGAGTTGAAGGTTAACAAAGGATAAAAAAACAAACCCACATACTTTAAAACATAATTTTATATTTTTTGTGCTAAAATCGACTTTTTCTTTTTTGTCAAAAAGAAAACAAGAAATATTAAAAACGGTTTGTCGGTTTTTTTTTTTCAATAAAATGCAAATTTTAAGAAAATGATCGCAGCACCAAATAAATACATATATCACAATTAATTAATTATCATAATCGAAACTACAAAATTTAACTTTTTTTTCCTTAAAAGGGCTGTTTACTTTTTATTTTAATTCAGTAAAAGTCTTTAGTTTTTTTTAAATTTTTTAAATTTTTTTCATAACCAAAAAAATATCAAATAACATAAACAGTCCTGATATATAAATTTTTTTTTTTTGGGGGGGGGGGGAGGGGAGGAGCAGGGACTTCTCAAAAAAATGAGTGTTGAGATGACAATTAAACATTGAAGATTTAAAAACATTCAGTAGAGTATTAATATTTTTTTTTTCTTCACATGAAAAATTTAATGATAGAATCACTTCATAATCGTTGTCACATCGTTGTGTGTTAAGTGATTCGCATCATTCTTTCAATTTTTTTTTTTTTCACATTAACTAGAATTCTTTTTCCTTACTTCGAATTTTAATTAATTGGCACGATTAATTAATTTCATGGCCCCTTGTTTGTAATTGAGAAAAATAATTTTTTTTTCCAATTTTAAAAATTAAAAAAAATTGAATAAATATTATTTACAATGAATTGGTAACTTAAGAAAAAAAATTCTAGTTTTTAAAATTATTAAATGTTAGTCTTTGGTATGAATTATACATAATTTCTCTTATAATTTTTGAGATCATTTTATTTTAAATATTAAGATTAATTATAATTAATCTTGGTTTTTTTTCTTTTTTTGCCGTTTGATGAGCTGTTTTTTTTTGTTAAAAAAAAAAAAAAAAAAAAAAAAAAAAAACTAGAAAAAAAAATATATTGTATTTTTACATGACATAGCCTCGTTGAGATCACGAAAAGAAAATATAAAATATTTAAAAATTGAGACTTAATAAGAAAGATACTACCCCTTCTATTAAAATCAGGCAATATTTGCAGACTTTGTGGGAATTAAATTTTAAAAATTAATTTTCGGCTATTCCCACTAAAAAATGGCTTCAGGAAAATAAATGGTTTGGTTATTCCCTATACATTTTTATTTTACAATATCAAAAAGTGATAAAGCACCCTAAAAAATAAATAAATAAATAAATAAATAAACAAATTAAAAAAATAAAAGTCGCCATGAAGTTTAAATGGGAGTTCCTGTTGCAAAATTATTCCGCCAGGTTCGCTGATTTTCCTTAACGATAGTCAATCAAGGACACCGATTTGGTGATTAACATTAGCAGCGCCTTGAGCGGAATAATTTTTAATTGGTTATCCCGACTGAGAAAATTAAAAGTATATGATTTACAAAAATACTTAAAAGTACTTTCATAGTTTTTTTTTTAAATATATGCATATAAACTATTATATTAACAATATGTACACTCGATCACTTATCTGATTTACAGTATTGCACAAAAGTTAATTGGGTTAATCCTAGAAAAAACACTTTCTTTTGCACTCAAAAAAAATTTCAATTTTTTTTTTTCTATTACATTTATGGTAACATACAGTTTCGAAATATTAAATCTTAAAAGCAAAAGTCTCACTGGAGGTCATTCGAATATGATGTCAGCATTTTAGGGGGCTGGAGATCGGAAAATGATGACCAATGAGTGCATGATGGGGAATGGGAAATTTTGATAAATGACGTCATCATTTACACTGGATATAAAATTTAATCTTTACAATTTTTCGAAAAATGTAAGCTTTGGACTGCTTTTTGGCCTTTAAAATCTGAGTTTGACCAATTAGACAAAAATTTTGTTGTAAGAAAACCGCTTTCATGATATGGTCACAATGCTACAAGCGTTCTTCTTACAATAAAAATTTTCAAAATAATTGATGAATGGAATATGCCCAAAACTGACTGAAAATTTTTTATGTTCACCCTGTATTTGGATCTAAGCGAGACTTCAGATTTACAAAATTTAATTACTTGTAGTGTGTGATAAAATGGGAAAAATTGACCGAAAAGCGATGACACCATATTTAAATGCCCTCTAAGCAAAATCAAGACTTAAAATTACGTCCAAAACAATCATCAAATTCAAACAAAAAATCGGAATGTAAACAAAATATATAATTTTGTATAAATCTCACGATACTTTATAAAATTAATGTTAAAACAATTTTAAACCTTTTATAATATTTTTATTCCCAACGATTTAAAGTCGTCTTTCATTTACGGAACAAAAGTCTAATAGAACAAATAAACTTCAGAACACAATTTGATCAAATCGACGAAATTTCTCTTATAAGAAGTTGGTTTTCATGATATGGTCACCATGCTTAGAGAATTCTTCTTACAATAAAAATTTCATCAACTTTGTTAAATCGTTCTCTGAAGTAAAGAAATTGTTTTTCTCACATATTTGCATTCACGACGATTGCGTAAAAAATTTTAAACACTTTTTAAACTTACGAGTAAAGTGGCTTGAATATTCAAAAGTTGGGAAACATTTTGGACGAGGGAGGGGGGAGGATTTTTTTTTAACACTTTCGGGAATCGAAGCCACTTTACTTGTTAAATGTTCATCATGTTATGACAAAGATTGCGTTCTTTACTTCTAAATTTAAAATTTATAAATCCTTATAAGTTTAAAATCCTAATACCTGTTTAAAAAATTAAAATACTGTTTTTTTTTCGGCACAGCACAATTAAATCTCTTCATAACATAACAAACATTGGAAATTTATGTACATTTTTTAATCGTTTCATTTTTTTTTTTTTTTTTTTACAGATAATTTGCATGATTACACGCTTGTCACTTGGAAGTAATGTAATTTGGTTCCAGTATTTTTCCGCGTTTTCAAGGTAAGAGAAATAAAAATAAAAATTTTGGTTTACAAAACCTAAATTGAAACTCTGAATTCAACTGAATTTGTGGAAACAAACAATTCGACAAAATTTTTTGCTGTAAGAAGACAGCTTTCATGATGCGAATACCATGGTAAGAGCATTCTTCTTACAATAAAAATTTTACGGAGTTTTGTTAAAAACAAAACAATTTGGTTTCTTGCTGAGTTTTTTTTTTTTTTTTTTTTTTTTTTTGTGAGCACAACATCGTACAAAAGTTAAGTCAATTTTAATCTGATTCTCCAGGGGAATTCTAAATCAACAGTTTTTAAAATGCTCCATCATCGTACGTTTTATGGAACGCAGGTTGTTACAAGTTTCAAATCGAAATCCTTTGTTTGATTGTTCGCTTCGTTGAAATGGAAGTAACTATTTACAAAAATTAGTAAAAACGTGCACCACGAACCAAACAAATGAGAGTTAGTGTTTTTTTTTTTAGCACTCAAAAATTTGGCAGAATCAGTGCGCGGAATTCAACATGGCGGACATTCAATCAAAAGATTTTTTGTATAATTTTGTCTGGTAAAAATAGTTTTAAAACGTATTCAGTGCCGCTGAAAAATTTTTTAGGCTTGCCGTAGCCGTAAGTCCTTAGTGGTCTTTGTGGTTAAAATACGAAAAGTGGAGCTTAGGAACGTCGGGTTTGGGATTAGGGAGCAATTTCGGTCTTAATGTTAAGCTTATGGGTCAAAGCATCTCAGGGAAGAGTGATTGGCCCCTCTGATTGATTTGGTCCGTAAGCTAAACACCCAAAACTTAAACATAGTGCTTAGGCCTTGCTCCTCTAGGTTTTGTAAAATGGCGCTGCTGTTGGCAGGAGACAGTTGAATAACTTATCCGCCAGGAGATACGGAATATCTTCTGCTACATCAGTGACATTTTTATGAACTAATTGAGCAAAGGTTTTTATTGGACAGCACCTTGTCCGCTGTAGCAGAAGTTATTCACTAATAGTTCTGACTGATGAGTTTTACATTTCCCTCCGGCCAAAGATTCTGATTTCCCGGAGAAATTTATAAATTCGGAAATTGAGGATTTCCCGATTTTAGTGAAAAACGTTCCCGAAATCCGGAAAAAATTCTTCGGATTCCCAGGGATTTCTAATTGTTGTCGGTAAATTTTGTGGTAATTCTGGAATAATGGTTGAACTTTCAATGCAGGAAATTGGGATTTTCCTTTTTAGAGGAAACCAATTCCCGGGATTTGGAAAATAAATGTTTTTTGGACGTCATTCAGAAAAAAAAATGGCTAATGCGAAAGCACAAATGCCTTGTGAAAAATCATTTTTTTAAAAATAATGCAAGCACAATAAAAATATCTTGCCAAATATGTCAAAGCATTTTTGATTTACTGCGAAACATTCTGGTTTTGTTGCAAGATAGAACTTGCTCAAAAATTTCCTTTTTCTGAGTGCCCCAGGTAGTTCCACTGAGTTCTCGGTAGTTATCAACCCGTACATAAAAGAGATGCATAAATTATACAAAAATCATGTATAAATTATTCAAAGAATTGGACATGCATAAAAAATGCATAAATTATGTGTAACGAATTAAATTTATTTACTGGAAAAATTTTTTTCATCCGCCATATAATTATGCATAAATAAGTATGCATAAAATTTTCTTTTTCTGCTTTGATTTAAAAAAAATTATATGCATAAATTATGCATATTCAGATTTTTATGCATAAGAAAATTAGGTTGAGCTGTACATCTTGTGCTATTTTATATTTAAATTATATATAACTTATATATAACTTGTATATAAATTTATATATAAGTTTATATATAAAATAGCACAAGATGTACAGCTTAACCGAAAATTATGCATCATTTTTGTAAAAATTATGCATGTCCAAATTTTTGTGTAAACGATACAAAGCTAATACTTTTTTCTTTTTTTTTGCTTTTATTTTGCAAATATTTTATGCACTTTTGCATCATTTTTTCGTACGGAAAGAGCTTTTTTGACGATTCTTAAAAATCGGGAATAATTCCAGTTATATTGACATTTTGACAAGTATAAGAATTGAATTTCCCAAAATTTGGAAAAGAAAAACTTTCAGGAATTCCGATTTTGAAATCTTTCTGAGATTTCTTAAAAACCAGGAAAATTTTATCTTAATAATCAGTGTTAAAAGTCTGTTTTTAAGGATTCTGAGAATTTTCGGGAAAGAAAATCCTCTAGCCTAAGAAGTTTCCAGCTGCGACCTTCATCCGGAACCTGTCCCAGTCCCACAGGCCGGATCCGCTATATACATTTTTTTTTTTTTTTTAATTTGTTTTGGAATAAATTTAGCTTCGAAAATAATTATACAGTGTATTTTGTAAGATATCGTGTACACTTGTATAACTTGTAATGGGTGCACACTGCGGTGGAATGGGGACGGAATTAGGCCTTACCGATAAGTCCATCGGCCCCGAGACCGGAGAGGGTTGAGACTGCAAGGACGATCCGCGACTGCTTAACGCATTTGCCGTCGCAGCTGAATACTTAATCTGTGTGTAAACTTCGGGGGTGAAGCATTTCAAACCCGAATATTCATCCATTTTCTTGCTGAATCTTTTGAATCTGGTAAACGGGTCAGGGGGGGTCCTCGCTCGTTGGAAATGATCCCTCTTGAGATGGGAATTTAGGTTGTCCTTCCTTGTGTACGTCCTTTTGCAGAGGTGGCACTCGTGATGCTCCGGGAAATGTTTTAAATAGTGGTTCCTCACGTGCTTTTTTATTTGGCCGCAGATTTTGCATTTGAATCCGCTCCCTTCGATTTTTTCGAACGCGTATTTGATTTGCCATTGTTTCGTCCCTGAAATCACAAAAACAATAGGAAGTTCAGTTTACAGTTTATCTGGGCTTGGTATAACCGGTAATTGTATCTGACGTTTTCAATCAATGTCATATTCTTCGAATTTTGAAAACCCGTCGATTTTATGACCATAGGGTCGATTATGCGTGGGTGGGGGGGAGAGGAGTGTGGGACGTGTGCATTATTGGCTTCTTAGGTTTTATAATTTTTAGGCTAATTCAATGTTACAGGGAGGATTTTGCATTTTACATCATTTTAATTAAAGAACCTGTAGGTTACTTGATTGTTTTTTCTCGTTTTGGTGTGAAAATTTATATTTAATTTAATTTTTTTTTTTTTTTTTTTTTTTTTTTTTTTTTTTTTTTTTTTTTTGCGGGATAATCAGTTGGGTTGTTAACGGAAGAAATTTTAAGGAAACCGTCTAGTTCTAAATAAAACACGCCGCGCCGATCGTTAACGTTGTTCTTAAATAGGTCTACATTAGAGTGTCCCTATTTTGGCAATTTTCAAATTTCAAATAGCTTACCCCCAAAAATGGTTCTCCTTGGTGTACTGATAAATCCGATTTTTTTTAAAAATTTTTTACTCGAAGGGAAAGCGTGGCGACTTGAGCTTAAAGCTTCAAAAATTGCCACAAGAGAAAAAAAATCGACAATTTTTTTTTTTTTTTTCAAAAAATGGTGGTATATAATCGGAAATTTTCCGTAGATCACGAATCCGATGTCCTTTTTTCTATATCTGGTCCGGTTTTTGAGCTAAAAGCCAAAATATCGCAAAAAAACGTGGTAAAGTGGCAAAACATACCAAGTCTTCAGTTTCACTCGTATTTTGGTCTCTAGCTTATAAACCGGACCAGTTGTAAAAAAAACGGATTCAGATTCGTCATCTATGGAAAATTTTTGATAAAAAACCACATTTTTTCGCGAAAAAAAAAGTTTTAGATTTTTTTTTCTCCTATGGCAATTTTCGGAACTTTAAGTTCAAGTCGCCACACTTTTCCGTCGAGTAAAAAATTAAAAAAAGTTCGGGTTTATCGGTACACCAATGAGAACCATTTTTGGGAGTAAGCGATTCGAAATTTGAAAATTGCCAAAATAAGGGAGACTCTAGTCTACATATTAAGTATGCAACAAACTTGATGTCGAAAGTTTGCAAACAGTTTCATGTTGGCCAATGACAGGTTTGTTGATTTTGATGAAACATAATCGTGTTTATGTGAAATTAAACTAGATAATACACCTGGTGTGCGATTTTTTACGATGTAGAAAAAGTAAACATATCTTCGCCATTTTGAATTTTTCAGTATGGGCAAGCGATTTTAAAACACACAGAAAACCAAAGCTTTTGACACCCAGATCCCTTTTATAGCTTTTTCCTACTCTTGAGATGGGAATTATGTCCGCTTCTCACTTGACTAGCGAACACCTAATTTTGGGTCGTTATCCGGCAGTTCTCATCAAGCTAAGCCGGAACCAGGGCCAGCTCCCTCGGTTTTTTAACAAAAAACCTGGGCTGCGATTCCGATTCCGATTCCGCAGAATCTTGACTATTTATGAGTAAGATTCCGATTCCGAAAGCTGGAAAAAAAATTCCGATTCCAACTAACAAATATTTTAGCGATGCCGATTCCGATTTAAACCAAAATCAATTAACTTTAATAGCTGTATTTTTGTGTTTTTAAGTCAGTCTGAATCGAAAAACGTTTTTTGGATGCCGATGCCGATGTTGATTCCGATTCCGATTCCGATTTCTACTTCTTCAAAAAAAAAGCACGGATTCCGATTCCGATTCCGAATAAAAATTAATCGAAATTACAGCCCTGCAGGAAACCACCGGAATGCAAAAAGAAAATTTGTTGTTCTCGTTGGGGGCCGTCCAAATATGACGTCAGCACTTTAGGGGGTCTTTGAAATTCCTACAGCCATGTTAAAGAGAAATCCAGTATTTTGAAAAACCTGTAAAACTACAGAGTTGCTTCTTCTGTTTTTCTGATTTTTACAAGAATTGGCAGTAGGTCGATTTACAATCATATTTTGTTCAGTCGACCTTGGAGTAGTTCCCCCGGGTTAAAAAAAAGTCAGCAATCTTTAGTTTTCCCTTTAAGCTCATGTTTGTAACTTTTTTGTAATTCTTTTTATAACCGTCTCCTTTTCCTTTCCCACGACTTTGCTTACCTTTGGCCTTTCACAGTAAAATAAACGGTCATGGAATGGTGAATACGCCTCACCTCTCAAATCCTTCTCCCCCCCATACTGTATGCTTATCAGGAATCAAGCCACGGCATAAATTCGAATGCGAGACGTGATCATTTTAATTGCATTACATGCAGAATGCTGGGTGTTTCCCATTTTCCTCCCGAACATTAAAACCCGTGAAGGTTATTAAAAAAACCTCGGTGAGAAAGTCCACCGTGTCCGACGAAGTCGGAACTCGGAAAGAAAATTATTCGCGTCCTTGTAACCGAAAAAAGCAAAAAAAAAAAAAAAAAACGCATGCGTCTCGATCTTATTCCCATCAAATCAAGGAATTTTAATTCGAAAAAGAGGGATGGAGGAGAATCTAGACGGGAAAACGTGTCTTCTCTTCAATAAATCCCATTCTCCCATTGCTAATTCCGTGAGTATGCGAATATGAATTATAATTTTTGTTATTACATCAAACTCCCAAGCTCTTTTGCATCCGTGGATTTTTGCTCTTGGAAAATTTGTCGGTAAACGGGGGAAACTTCTGCATTGTTTTCCCTTACCTATATGGAAAATATGATGTAACGGGTTTTGATGTTATTAGAAGCTCGCCGCGTTTTATTTAGGTCAATTTGTGACAGACTTTCTAGGAACTTAACCTAATTTTAAGAAATTTAAAAAAGAAAATTATTTTACAAGGGGCCATTTCAGTATTACGTAATGGGGGGGGCGGGGGGGTGTCTCGAATATTCTTATGTTCGCTGAAAAGAGCTGATACGAAAAATAGATGCATGAATTATATAAAAATCATGTATAAATTGTACAAAAAATTGGACACATGTAAAAAATGCACAAATTACGTATAAACAACTTAATTTTTTTATCCAAAAATTTTTTTTCACCCTCCAATTTATTCATCCCATTATCCCCATAGTATGCATGAAATGGCAAACAGTTGAATATGCATAGAATGTTGCTTTTCCTGTTTTATGATTTAAAAAAAAAAGATGTGCATAAATTATGTAACAACTATGCATATTCAGATTTTTATGCCTAAAACAATTATGCACAAATTTTGTAAAAATTATGCTTATTCAAATTTTGGTGCTAGAAATAAATATGCATCAACTTTGCAAAAATTATGCATGTCCGATTTTCGTGTAAATGGTACAAAAATAATACGATTTTTATATAAATATTTTTGCATTTATTTTGCAAAAATTGTATGCACCCAAATTGTTTGCGCCCAAAAATTGTAGGCAATTTTTCGTATCGGAAAGAGAGTATTGGTAAATTCTTGCTTGGGAGCAAAGTTTTTTCATTTCGAAATCGGGTTGAGAGCTGTAATTTTAAGTGACAAATTGGCCATATTATGGTTTGCCTCATACTAGAATGTCTCCCCTTTTTACAATTTTTTTTTTATTTTTGGCGAACGGTCCCTTTAATTATTTTATTGTAACTGAAAGATTTCCTGAATTTTTTTTTAGATTTTTTGGACGTCGTTTAGCCCTTTCAACTGGGACCTAAAAATTTCAAAATTCTCATAAAGACCGAAAAATAAAAAAAATTATTTTTAGGTAAAAATGTTCGTTGTCTATTAGGATTTTTATGCGGATCCCGAAAATATAGTTGAAAGTTATATATCTCTTACGGTTTTGATGATAGAGGCCAAAATAGGTAAAAAAAATTAGCAAAATATGCTACAGCCACATTTTTTTGCGAAATTCTTAATTATTTTGTCCGCTAGCACAGTAATCGTTTGTCATAAATAAATTCTAAATTTATTTTCCTAATCTGCATAAAAATCTGGAAAGGTAAAGACCGTTTTTACAGACCTCGAACTCGGTCCCTGAATTTCCCTAAAGTCTATGTTTTTAAAAGAAGTCCTTAAAAGTCCTTAAATGCGAAAAATGGTCCCTAAAAGTCCATAATTTTTGAAAAATTTCCCATCGATTATAATAAAAAGCATAATTATTACGAAGCAAAAATTAAAAAAAAAATTTAATAGAAGAAGAAAAAAAACCAATTAAAATGTTTTTTTTTTTTTTTTTGCGCTAGAACTCGAAAGTTTTTAAGTCATGTCACAAGCCTTTAAAATCAATCAACCAGAGGAAGGTGCCTAAAATAAGGAAAACTGACTAGTTTTAGGCTACTTTTAGGTTCTTAATAAAATCCTTACTTTTCATGTTTTTGGTCCCTAAAGTCCCTAAATTTCAGACCAGAAACCGGTTCGAGGCCTGTTTTACATAAGTATAAAATTTTTGACTTTTTGGTCTTCACGGGAATTTGGAAATTTTTAGGGCCGCCGGATACGACGGCTAAACGACGTCCAAAAAATCCGAAAAAATTCAGGCAATTTTCTTTCGGTTGCTATAAAAGAATTAGGGGGTGAGTTCGCCGAAATTGAAAAAACTCGTAAAATAACAACCATCCTACTTAACACTATTCTCATTAGTTTAACCTTTAGCCTCCTCATTAGGGTGGGTCGAAAATCAAAAATTTTGGATTTTCAAAGTTCCTGATAGCGCAATCGCTGCGTTTTATCGTTTGTAAAATTTTTTTCCTTTTTGAAATTTTTTTAAAATGGCGTCTTGAGGTTTCGCAAGAGGGTCAAAGTTTTGGAAAACTCCGTAAGGGATGAAAATCTGACTTTAGGATATTTGTGAAAAAAGTATCGTCCCCTATCGGGTTTTTAACGTAAATTTAAAAAAAAAAAAAAAAAAAAAAAAAAATAGGTTTACGTCTAACTCTTAACTATTTTTTTTTTTTGAGATATTGTAAAAAGTGCGATAAAAATATTGGAATTTCAGACTTTCGCCATTTTTATGCCACCTTTGGCCTGTATCTTAAGAGCAAAAATAGTTAGACGCAAACCTACACAGTAAAAAATATTATGTAAATATGTTCTAAGAGGTCCACATAAATTTTTTATGTTGTTTCTCCCATAAGGCAAACATAAAACAAAACCAACATAAAAATTATGTGGACCTGCTTATGTTGATTTATATTGATTTTGACATAAAATTTTTTACTGTGTATTTCATTTTCGAAATCTACGTTAAAAATCCGAAAGGAAATGATAATTTTTTCACAAAAATCCAAAAGTCGAATTTTCAAATTTTCATCCCTTAATCAAAACTTTGGCTCCCTTGCGAAACCTTAAAACGCCATTTTAAAAAAAAATTCCAAAAGGAAAAAATTTTTAGAAATGATAAAACGCAAATACTGGGCATTTTGAAAATCGAAAATTTTTGATTTTCGACCCACCCTACTCCTCATGTCATCCCAGGGATGGATGCTACTGACTCAAAAATCAAAAGTTTTATTTTTCGTCAGAATTCTCGTTGCATTTCGCATGCATCTCTGATTTCAGATATTAATCTTTGCAACATCCACCGCACTTAATTTTTTTTTTTTTTTTTTTTTTTCTGTTTTTCTTCCTCTTTTTGAGTTTGCTGCTTCTCCATTATGGTCCTAAATTAATTTTACAAAATTAATTTTATAAAATTACCGGAAATTATGCGCTTTTTCTTTCTTTTTTCATAACATATTTATTTTTTACAGATTTCTTATTCTTTTTTAAGTCATCCTCATGTTCGATTAGTAAAATAAAAGCATTATTCCCAATAATTTTATAAAATTAATTTTGTAAAATTAATTTTGAGCCATAATGGAGAAGCAGCATTATTCTTCGATTGAGAAAAATCAATCCCGCAACCTACCGTACCACCGACTTGCTTCATCTTGCATCTAATGTAAACAAGCCTCTTATTTTATCATTACAAAACATCTCTCTTGATTATTAAAAAAAAAATATTATAATTACATCTTAAGCGTGACATTAAGTCAACTTGAGAAAACTTGATATAATAAAACTCCGTCGGGAAAAATGATTTTGATAAATTACCCTTTTTCCACAGTCTTTTTTAATAAAAGTTTAAAAGTGAAAATAATTGCTGAAATATGGGATAAGATTTGTTGGGGAAAAAAAAAATTAAAAATTTCGGTTATTTATTCCGGTAATTTTTTTTTTTTTTGCCGTCCGATACTTACCGTCAAAAATTTCGGGATCGGGAATCGCTCCTGGATCGGCAAAACTAGCTGTTAACGATGGTGTGGACGGTAGTAGTTCGCTATACGTCGTTGCTTCCGCCTGCAAAAATGGCGGTGAAATTCATTAAAAATCACGAACGTAGAGAATTAAGAGGAGGTATTTAAAGAATTCCGTGAGGAAAGTGTAACTTTTGAAAGAACATAAGAATCTGGCATTAAAAATCGAAACTTTATTTTGCAACTGCATTCCCTTAGTGTGTTTATAAATTTTAAATTCAAGTTCAACTTGTTTCCGACTCCCCTTTATTTAAAATATATTAAAAGGAACTAAGGGAATGGAACTAACCAAAATTTTTATTTTAGGTCCCGTTGCCGATAGAGATTCTGTTTCCCAGAAAATTTAGAAATCCAGGTTTAAGGATTGTAATTACTTTTGAAAAAAAAAAAAAAAAAAGATTCCCGAGTTTTGGGGACATTGATAATGCCCGAAATTTCTCGTTATATCTCGGGAAGTTTTTGATGGATTCTTGACAAAACCCAGAAAACTCAATACGAGGAGTCGGAATTTTTAAAGGAAACCGTTTCAAAAATTCCTTAAATTTCTATCCCAGAAGAAAATTTCCCGTGTTTGATAAATTTCTGGGAATAGAAAAGTGAAAATACGTCTGCATTTTTGGTTGCTCGCAGGATTTTTCGTCTCTGAAAAAGCTCTTGAGAATTCAGGAAAATTTAATCCCAGAATTCCGTTTTTCCTAATAATCTCAATCTCAAACCCGAAATTTTCAAATTTAAAAAAAAAAAGCTTTCAGGGATTCGGGACATCAATATTTGCCGGGATCCCTGGTCGTACCTAGTATTCTCGGAAATTTTCGGAAATGCCCTAAAAAATTTTTGAAAAGCCAAAAAAATTGGGAAATTCCAATCCCGACAACCAGGATTTTTCCATAATTTGAATCTCGGGAAACCGTTCAAAACGGACTTTCCTGCTTTCGAAAAGAGAAAAAAAAGATCCGAGGATTAGAGATTCTGATTTTCTGGGGAATTTGTTAATCCAGGATATGGGATTTCCCGTTTTTGAGAAAAAATTGTTTCCCGGAATTCGGGAAATTAAAATTCGCAGGGGACCCCGGGTAATGCCCGGGATTGAAAATTCGAGATCGGGATTGGAAATCATCCCGGGAATTCCGGGACGGGAAATCCCGGGATCCCGAATTTCCACCGAGGATTCAGAAAATTACAATCCGCTGCGATCACTGGTAATTCCCGGGATATCTTGTTACATCTCGAAAATTTATTCAGAAGTTCTTGGAAAAATTCTAGATCCCGTAACAAATTTTGCCGCCTTGAAAAATTCCTGGAATTCAGGAAGTGAAAATACGTCGGGATGTGGTGTTTCCAGGAATTTTCGTCTTTGAAAATTTTTTGAAAAAAAAAATTGTGAAAATTTTAATCTCAGGAGTCATGATTTTCCTAGAAATTTTAATCCCGGGACTAAAAATTCCCTTTTTGAAAACAAAAGCATTCCCGGAATTGGGGATTTGATGTGATCCCATGCTATGTTTTTAATTTCTTGTTCATTCTCGGAAATTCTCTTTAGAAATCGTAAAAAACAGGAAATATCCAAAGTACTTTGATCCCAAGAACAAGGATTTTCCAGAAAATTCGAATCCCAGAAAATTCTAATTGAAAACTGTTAAAAACAATATTCCCCGTTTTTGAAAAAAATGAAGAAGAAAAAAAACAATCCGAAACTTTAATTCGTTTGTAATTCCCGAGATAACCTGTCAATTCTGGGGAACTTTTTCCGAGAAAAACGGGAACAAATTCCTGGAAAATTTCAATTTCTGGAATCGATATTTTATTTTGTTTCCGGGTACCGCAAGATTCCGGGCAGAATCTCTAGTAACTAAATTCTGGGGGGAGAGAGAGTCATTCCTCTAGGAATTCTTTTAAATCTTCCTCTTAAATAGGTTAAAAAAATATATCGAAAAAGGGAATTATAATTTTTTTAAATATTATTTTATATTCGTCACGTTTACCAACCTATGAAACAAAAACAAAAAAAAAAAAAAATTAAAACATGGTTACATGATTTTTTTTTCTTTTTCTTAAAGAAAACCCGTGATAACTTTTTCATTAAACATAATTAACAATTACACATTTATTTTTGTGGAAATTAAATCAACTGCTTCTAATTTCCTTGCTTTCACTTAAAACAAATGACGATTATTTATAATTTATTACAATATTCATATTCTTATGGCAAGCTAAAAAAAACAAAAGCAGATGAAATAATGCAATTCGGTTAAGTTTCCTAAAAAAAAATAGATATCACAAGTAATTTTAATTATAATTTTACGGAGACATCAAAGTTTTAAAAAAATATTACTGAGAAAAATATATACGTTATTATGCTTTAAATTTTTTTTTCTTTTTTTTTACACATTGTTATTTCTTCTGAACAAGGCTTTTTATTTTAAGTAACAATTAATAATGTTTAAAAATTTATTTGTACAATTTTTTTTTCTTTTTTTTTTTACCGTGGGAAGTGAATATTTCGTGTAATTAAAATCGGTTGAGTTTTATTAGTTGAAACAAGGAAAAAAAGTTCATTGTTTATTTTATTTTATTTACATTTCAAAGTCTTAATTGTTGTTTGTACAGTGCATCTGTACTTTGTTTCGTTTCTTATTTTCTTGAAAATGATTTTCAGGTGCGTACCAGACACGCCTGTTTAGATTTTTGGAAAATTCGGAGCTTCTGAGCTGAATTTGTATTTTCAGTAATATATTACTGGGGACTTAACAGGTATTTTTCCTATCTAATTGTAGATATACTTTCCCTATTTTTTCGTCAGAGTCAAGCTATCTATCTAAGCTGAGTTTCCGATTCTCCCACTAAGTTCGATAGTTGCAAGATAAATAGGTACTAGCAATTCTGGAGTGTACGAGTTTGCATAAGTAAGTATCGTCGAAATTGTTTAAAAAAGAGTATGAATTTGGCAAATTGATTTGGCTCGTTTTCTTCTAGACAGCGGAGCAATGAAGTTAAAAAAATGATGCAAATGGTCTTCTCGATATAACAATGCCAAGTACTGTCCAGGGCCTTGGAGTCCTGTGACATTCCTTAATGTTCTGCTATATGATACCAAATTTTTGAGTTTTATTCTTTAAGGTAATGGTTACTAGGGACCATAGGAGCTCTTTTACAAGATGACGCAATTGTTTAATTTCGATAAGTAAAGCTTATTTTCAGATGACAAAAAGGCAAGAAGGTCAAAAATGTGTACATCCATGTGAAAACCTGCCTTCTGGGGAATGGTACTTAGATTGCTGTGGGAGTTTAACTTATTAAAAATCACATTGTTTACAAACAAAACGTTTTCTCCGCCATTCCCCACAAGGCAGGTTTTCATGTGGACGTCCACAAATGTCCGAAAAAAAAAGGATGACCCTAATAAGAGACTGCAGTTCTGGGGTTAGGGATCCCACGACATTTTTGGACGGGATCAATCTAGATATTGTAACTGCATAATAGGGTGGCTCATTTCAAACTTAAAGTTTTTAATTTTCCCTCCCTGGGCAAAAAGTCATTCATTTATATGTAAAAAGAAGCTGAATTTTTTTTAAGTCGAAAAAGAATTTTTTGGCCCAGGTCAGGGGTTTAAAGTTTTTAGGGCCAAAATGTTAATTTCCACTTAATTTTTAATATTTTTAAAAAAAAATTTTAAAAAAATGGAAATTTCAAAAATTTGAAATTTTAATTTTTTATTTTGGAGAACTTATCAAGTTTTGTTAATTTGGGTACTTCCATGCGTTAGAAATTTGAAATTTTAATTTTTTATTTTGGAGAACTTATCAAGTTTTGTTAATTTGGGTACTTCCATGCGTTAGAAATTCACTTTTTGGCTTTAAAAATGCGATGTTTTAGAAAAAAAAAAGCCGAAAATAAGGAAAAATGGGGTTAACATAGACTAAAAAATGTTTGGCATCGAAATTACATTTGGGGCATTATTTCTACATATTTCGGGCAAATTTGGACTATTTTCGAATATTCAAAATTTTCTGCCCTTACCCTGTTACAGCCATCCCTGTTTTTCTACTACGTATTGTGGTATATGAATATCCCACTTTGCATGTTGTCAAAACACAACCATCCTGTTCTTCCTTATTATGTTTATATCGCCTATGTTTTGAGTGATACTCAAAACATCGACGGTATAAAACAAGCATGATTTCCTAAGGAAATCGCCTTATGTCATTAGGACTCTGGTCCAGTAAGACGTTTGTCTTACTGTATCCCATTTTCTTTTTTGGATTCCCCTTTTTCCTTCTACACCGTTTCGGTCCCCACATTATAACCCTGCCTGGGCGGCGAACAGATTAATATTTTCGAACCTAATAATTTTTTTTTTTTTTTTTTAGGAAGCTCCAAATATACCTAATATACCTAATATACCCGATGAAGTACAGTTTTTATATTAAAAGGTGTTAATTCGGCGAATTTTTGAAATTCGTCCAAATGAAGTACCATTTTGGTTGTTAAAAACTTCAAACCCCTGGGTCTGGGCCAAAAAAAGTTTTTTCAACTTAAAAAAAAATTCAGGCTATTTTTTACATATAAATGAACGATTTTTTGCTCACAGGGAGCGAAAATTAAAAACTTGACCTTTGAAGTGAGCCTGGGCATTGACTCTTTTCCCCTCAATTATCCAAAATTTTGTTAATTTTAATGAAATAAACAAGCTACAACTTGCGTAATTGTTGTTGAAATGCCGGAAAATAATAATTAAATTGAATCTGATAGGAAAAAAATTTTTATAAACCGACCATTAGACACTGTCTTTTGGCCTTATAGTAGCCAGTCATATAACTTTCAATATCCCGGGATTGAGAATTTTTAAACATCCCCCGGGATGAAATGAGTGGTGCAGGAATGAAGTCTCTTACATTAATGTTTCAATCTCCCCTAGGGTCTTAGATTTTTTGAGTAGCAGTAGCAAAATACTATAAATCCAGGTTTATGTTTATCTTACGTGAAATATGTAACAGGGGTCCGAAGCCGATGCCAGCCGCGGCCGGCTAATAAGTCAGGTCGGTGCCGAAACTGGTGCCAGTGCTAGATAATTTATTTTAAACTTGGTGCCATGCCCGGTCTTGTAATTATGACCCGATGGCATTGCTGAATATAACTGAGAAAAGCAATGAGTTTTGATCACATTAAGCGGCCGATTATACATTAGCCGCCACTACAATAAGCGACGGTTACTATAATAACTTTTTTTTTTTTTTTCAAGTTAAAAAAAATGACAAAATTGATGGTGGTGCTGGCACGGACGCTGGAATCGGCTCCGGCAGCAGCACCAGCGGCAAAAATTTTGCTACTATAATGCCGGCGCTGGCGCCAGCTCCAGCTACAGCTTCAGCACTTTGGATATTTTGGCACCGATGCCGGCGTTGGCTACAACCAATTTTTATTGCTTTCGGACCCCTGATATGTAAACTGTAGTTAACAGTTCTTAATTGATTTTTTACTTTTTTCTTTCAGTGGTAATATGGACTCCAGGCTGCACACAAACATAGAGATCCATTAATTCACCGAGAGCTGAGTCGGTGCATTTGGAGAAAATTCATGTGTAGGAAAATTACGTAAGTAAAATGAAAAGCCAGTTGAGGGTTTTATGAAAATTTGAAAATTTGAATTTGCTCCGAAATAAAGCCCAATGAGCTTCCCGAAGGAAAAAATCGACGGTTATAACACGAGTTCGTTAGCAGACTCGTACAATCATTTTAGATTAAACAATTTTTTAAAAATGAGCACTTGTAAGAATCGGGGAAGGATTAACATGAGTAAGTATTGCTTTATCAGAAGAAACTGGAGGGAAAACCGGGCTTATTATCTTAAAGACCCAATCCACGCTTAACTACATTACATTCATTTCCCATTTTTCTCTTCGAAAAAAAAAAATAAATAAATAAATATTTCCACGACGATTTTTTTTTTTTTTCAATTATACGGCATTGATAATTATTTTTGATACAAACAGGCTAGATTAAAACATTTATATCTATATATTAAACCCTAGAATTTATGGCAAAAATACAAACGTTTGAATGGGAAATAAAAATTCTTTTTTTTTTTTTTTTTTTTTTTTTTCATCAATGACAAAACGTCACGAGAGAGCGAAATTCTATCGGGAATTAAATAGCATGAACCCAACAATCAAAAATCCATTTTTAAAATTTTTATTTAGCATTATTAGAACCCACGCTTATTTTTACACTTTCAAAATGTTATTTTTTGAAACAGAATTTTTTATAAGAAAATACTAAATCGGTTTTCTTGATAAGCTAATTTGAAATAAAATAAAAGAGCTTTTGGGGTCATTCGAATATCACGTCATCATTACGGGTCTAAGTCATTATCGGTCATCATACTTAAGACCCTCCTGCCTCCGGTAATGATAGCGTCATATTGAAACAGTCCCCTGTTCCTTTTTTTTTCTCGTTAAAGACTGCAATCCCAAGATCCCTGGATTCCGGGATTCGGGTACTGGAACGATTTCCAGACGGGATTTTCAATCCAAAACATTGTTATTTTGTTGTTCTGAAATTGACTCTTTTCCCTTCATATATTCAAAATTTTGTTAATTTTAATAAAATTACAAGCTGTAACTTGCATAATTGTCACTGAAATGCCTAGTAAAAATGATAAAAGTAAAATTAAGAGAAAAAAATTGTATGAACCGATTAGGCACGATTCATAAAATTTTCAGATTAATCCCCAGGTTCTGGTATGGAGATTTTTTAATCCTAAAATCCCAGGATTGAGAATTGTTAATCCCAAAACCACAATATTGAGGATTTTTAATCCCGAAATATTAGGATTGAGGATATCTTAATCCCTGAATCCCAGGATTGAGGATTTTAAATTTCGTAATCCCAGGGTTCAGGATTAGTAATCCCGAAATCTTAAGATTAAGATTTTTTTCCCTGAATCCCAGGATTGAGAATTTTTAATCTCAGCATTCAGGACTTTTAAACCCTGAACCCAGAATTGAGTATTTTCGATCCAGAAATATTTGAATTTAGAATCTGAAATCCCTGAATCCCAGGATTGAGGATTTTTATTCCGAAATCCACGGTTTGAGGATTGCTAATTTTGAAATCCAAGGATTGAGAATTTTTAATCCCAGGATTGAGGATTTCCAATCTCCAAAATCCCAGGATTGAGGATTTTCAATCCCGAAATTCCAGGGTTGAGGATTAGTTATCCCGAAATCTTAGGATTGAGGTTTTTAATCCCTGAATCCCAGGATTGAGAATTTTTAATCTCAGCACTAAGGACTTTTAAACCCTGAAACCCAGGATTGAGTATTTTATATCCCGAAATATTTGGATTTAGGATCTGAATTCCCTGAATCCCAGGTTTGAGGATTTTTGATTTTGAAATCCAAGGATTGAGGATTTTTGATTCCGAAATGTTAGGATTGAGGATTTTTAATTCCGAAATCCAAGGTTTGAGGATTGCTAATTTTGAAATCCAAGGATTGAGAATTTTTAATCCCAGGATTGAGGACTTTTGATCCCGAAAAGTTAGGATTAAGGATCTAAAATCCCAGAATTTCAGGATTGAGGATTTTCAATCCCGAAATTCAAGGGTTGAGGATTAATAATACCGAAATCTTAGGATTGAAGTTCACAATCCCAAAATCCTAGGATTGATGATTTTTAATTCCGAAATCCAAGGTTTGAGGATTTCTAATTTTGAAATCCAAGGATTGAGGATTTTTGATCCCGAAATGTTAGGATTGAGGATCTGAAATCCCTGAATCCCAGGGTTGAGGATTAATAATCCCGGAATCTTAGGATTGAGGTTCACAATCCCAAAATCCTAGGATTGAGGATTTTTAACCCCTAAATCCCAGTATTGAGAATTCCTTAGTTCGGAAATCCCAGGATTGCAGCCCTTAGAGGAAAATTTGAAAATTTCCTTCTCCTTAACGGATTTTATGCTCCTTACCATTTTTTAAAAAAGAAATAAACAGGCTTAAACATATATATACATTCTAAACTTGTAATCCTGAGAATAATAATAAAAAATAAATCTTTTTTAAGGAAAAAAGAAGTTCAAAGTTTAAAAAAAAAGAAAAAGTTAAATAAACCTTGAAACTTAAAATTTATACGTACACGAACTTACAATGTAAAACGGCTCGAATTTTAAACTAGCCTAACAACTGACCTTTTCAACACTAACCAAGAAAATGGAGAAAATCACGTGAATAGTTTCTAAACTTCGTACTACGAAACAGGAAACCTTACATCAATGCTTATATCGTTTACATTTAAATAAGCCTTTTTTTTTAATATCACAAACAAAAGAACTCATCTATAATATTTTTTTTTTTTTACAAACCTCGAATTTCCCTGCAAACGTTTCTTTAAAAAAAAAAAAAAAATTAAGCTCTTGGTAACTACCTTTTTCAACCTTTCTTAAGCTTACAGTTAAACAATCTTACACCTACAATGTTTTTTTATTTTTTATTTTTTATTTTTCTTATTTTTAAATTACGAGAATTATAATTTTCGATAAATGTGCTTAGTGAGAAACAGATGTGCGTAGTGCTGATTAAATTTTTTTTAATGAATCTGTTTTAATTTCGTTATCCGGAAAACAAAAGCGATTAATTTTTTTTTTGTTTGTTCTTTCTAATTTTTTTTTAAATTCTAAATCTTCTTAAAATACTCAGGTCCCTATGTCAAAAAAATTAAAATAATTTTATTTTTTCCTTTTAATGAAAATATTTTCCAAAAATATAAAAATATTTTTTTTTTCTTCTTTACATTGGACCAGCCAAAACAAAATCTAAATTTTTTATTATTTTTTTTTTCTTAAATGGCACATACACATAAAACATAATACCGATGTTTGCTTTTAAAAAAAAATTGCTCGATGGAATTTTTCTGACTTTTTTTTTTCTTATCACAGTTTCAATTCGTGATCGAGCCTTTTTTTTTCTTCGCTAAAAATCAATTTTCAGACGCGAATGAGTACCTTTATTTCTACAATTTTTTTTTTTCTGGGATGAGAACGAATTTAAAAAAATGAGCCTACAGTGAAATAGGAAATTAATCGTCTTTAAATTAACTTTTTTCTAAAATGTTAATTCATCCGTTTCGGTGAAGATGGCGTTGCTGTATTTGGCGTGGCCCCTGAAGTTGTCGGTACGCTTGCTGTCAGTTCTACAATAGCTATGTTGTTCAGGTAGAAGTGTCAATTGTGTAAATAGCACTATCAGTTGTACAATAGAAATTAGTACGATCAGCTGTACACTGATAGCTAGCTGTGCATTTAGCAGTGTCCGTTTTACATAGAGCACTGTTTTCACATCTATCAGTGCCAGTTGTGGAATCGGTTGTGCTATGCAACTAACACTGCCAATTACGCAGTTAGTAAAGTCCGCTTTACAGTTAGCAGTCATAATTGTAAATTCTCAGTTGTTCAACTAGTAGTTTCAGTTGTAAAGCCAGAACTGTCAGTTGTGTCAGTAGAACTTTCAGCTGCACAACTGTCAGTTTTGCAGCTGGCAGTTTCAGTTTACCACTGCACAGCTGGTAGTGTCAGTTGTGGAACTAGCACACTGAGTTGCTCAGCTAGCACAGTTAATTGTGTAGCCAGCAGTGTCAGTTGTACAATCAGTTCTACAGTAGAACGACCAATGACAGTTGCACAGATAGCAGGATCAGTTTTGCAGCTGTCACCGTCAGTTGAACGGCTGGCAGTACTAACTGCACATTGTCAGTTGCGCAACTAGCAATGTTGGTTGTTTATCTAGCACTGACAGTTGCACTACTAATGATGGGAGTTGTTCAGCTATCAGTGTCAGTTCAGTATACAGTGTCATTTCGCAATAAGCTGGAATTATCAATACAGTTGTAAAACTGACAGTACGTGCGACCCTTTGGCTAAAATTTCACACTAAAACATCTTCCAGTAGCATGTTACAGTAAGCATATGTTAAAGTAAACATGTTACAGTAACATGTTGCAGTAAACATGTTAAAGTGAACATGTTACATTGTTAAAGTAAACATATGTTAAAGTAAACATGTTACAGTAAACATGTTGCAGTAAATATGTTGCAGTAAACATGTTAAAATAAACATGTTACAGTAAACATATGTTAAGTAAATACGTTAAAGTAAACATGTCACAGTAAACATGTTAAAGTAAACATGTTGCAGTAAACATATTGCAGTAAAAATTAATGTAAACATGCTACAGTAAACATGCTACGGTAAACATATGTTAAAGTAAACATGATAAAGTAATCATGTTACAGTAAACAGATGTTAAAGTAGACATGTTACAGTAAACATATGTTAAAGTAAACATGCTACGGTAAACATATGTTAAAGTAAACATGTTACAGTAAACATATGTTAAAGTAAACATGCTACGGTAAACATATGTTAAAGTAAACATGATAAAGTAATCATGTTACAGTAAACATATGTTAAAGTAGACTTGTTACAGTAAACATATGTTAAAGTAAACATGTTACCTTCTTGCAACTCGAAATTTTGCAGCGTTAAAAACATGTCAAAATTTTGCTGAACATGTTATAGCACAACAAACATTTTACTGCAACATGTTTCAGCGTGAAATTTCGACCTTTAAAACTTCCGCAGTTTTTCAAATACCAAAAAAAACCGGTTAAATGCCATCTTTTGTCACAAATTAATTGAACTAATCCATTCTAATAAAAATTAATTTACAGCGCCTCTGGGGACATTATTTGGCAACTTGCAACCAAAAAATCAGTTTGAAATTCTAAACGTCCATTGCCATCATATTGTGGTATCAAATTTTTTGCCTAGTAATAATAGCCTTAAAATTTAAAAAAAATGATATACCAATTAAAAAAAAAAAAAAAGGTTCCAGATTCTCTTTTGGGACATTATTTACAGGTTATCTACCCTTTTTTTTTTCAAAGTCATGAACCCCAAGGTCGAAATGATTTAGAAAATTTTTTCTGGTCACGAAAATGCAGCTATAACCGCAAATGTAAAAGCCACAACCCGTCATTCCTAAAAAACATGAAAATAAAAATTTATTTGAAAAAAATTATTATTTATCTTTTTTTTTATAGTTATTTTTACTTTTTTCTTTTTTAGTAAAAAAAATTAATCCGAATTAATTAACGCTTGTCATAATAAAAAAAAAAATGCAAGTGGGGGATTTAATGACGTGTAGATTTTTTTTTAGATAAAAATAATAGTAGACCTAATAAATTTTTTTTAATGGTATTTTATCAATTGTAATTGGATCTAATTATGCATCATTAACAATCGAAAAATCTCAAAATCGAATTTTACGACCGGTAGTCTTTATGTTTACAACCCATCATTACATCCCTAAAAGTAAACAGGAAAATTCTTTTTAATTTTGGTTATTCAAATGTCCCGGGGTATTATATTAGATTCAATGTGGCCGGTCGCTGAGGTCGCAATGTGCAAACAAATTTTAAAGAATCAATCGGAACTTCACATTGTAACTACCCAGGACCCTTTGACATCAGAAAGGAGAAGTTGGAAAATATTAACAAAATTTAAATAAAATCTTATTTTCACAAAATTTTCCTGGGGGAGTAAATTTAATGCTGTTTTTTTTTTTAAGTTTGAAAAAGTGGCCCTGAAAATTATATGCAATTAAAAGCAATTCCTTAAAGACTGAAATGATTATGATCTGTTATTTTTAATGGGGATTGGAAAATTTTTAGCCTTTCGGTTGGGCCCTTCAGATTTTAATCGATAAATCCGAAAAACATTAGTCGGAGTAATTACCGACTTTGGGAAAGATACTTCCGCTCTCCATCCCCCACCCCCTTCGAAATTTGGAAATTTTAATTTTTCGACTCACGCAAATGATCATTAATGAGTTTTGAAGTGTTAGGGAAATATAATTATCCGGTTTTTTGATTTGGACATGAATAGTTTGCTGGGATCGGAGTGGAGGGGGAAGGGGGTGTGGTAGACCTACTTTATTTTGCAAATTTTTGAATTGATAACTGCCGCCCCCTCAAATTGTTCCATTCTATCAAAAAACAACCCCGAATTTTTTCACGTTTTTCGTCAACGGAAAGGGGAGCCTTTGAGCTTTTTTTGAGCTTTTCGAACATTTAAGCTCCTTGAGGCGCCCTTTCCCATTGAAAAAAAAATTGAAAAATGTAAGGCCTGTTTTTAGATGGAATGGAACAATTTAGGGAGCGGGCAACCAACAAATTCGAAACTTCAAAAATAAGGCCCATCCTTGGGGGTGGCTTAGTGAAAATTCAGTCACGAAAAAATTGCTGTTTTAAAGTCGTAAAATTTTGCTCTGACAGGATTATAAACAGGCCGAATCGTTTACAAATTCTATTAACCGAAGAAGCTTTAGGCAGTTAAAGCCGTAATTTAATAGAAACAGGACCTTAAATCGTCTTTCAATTTGCGGATTAATCCGAGAATACGATTATAAATGCTAGATTATTTGTACCGAGAATTTAGAAAATTCTTTTAGGTTTTTTTACGGCAAGAAAAGTTTTTTTAAAATCGCAGTTCTAAATCGTTTAATCCTATCCTCGGATTAATCATTCTGCCGGATCGATTTGCAAGTACGAACAAGAAAAATTAAAATCCTTGTTTCGTCAACGCTTTTTCAAATATTTAATTTAATAATAATAAAAATTAAAAAAAAAAAAAAATTTTTTTATAGCGACTAAAATTGAGTGCAGTAGCACACACCTTTTGCAATATTAATTTCAAATTTCAAAGTGTGAATAAAAAACGTGTAAAAGATTTCAAACAAATTTTGAATGAGTGATTGGGGAAGGTCAGAATTTCAAAATTTTCAAACGTGCGTTGTAAGTTTTTCCAATAATTTTCGTCACAGATTTTACGGATCCTCCCCGCCCACCACGGTTATGTAAAATCCAAGATAAACCGTAGAACCCCACCCCCCACCAAAAAAAAAAACACAACCGACAGTATCCAGTACGAAAAAGTGATGCAAAAAGTGTATAAAAATTTTTGTTAATTTTTTTTTCTTATTGTTTCAGGAGAAGGAGCTTTGGAGTGTGGAGGAAATAAGGAAATAGCGGATCGTCGAGTAAAGGTAAGGAGAAATGCCTTATTTTAGTGTTTTCCCTTACAAAAAAGAGATGCAAAAAGTGTATAAAAATTTTACAAAATAAACGCAAAAAATGTATATAAAAAATCATACTGGGATATGGGGGCATATATCTACGTAGGACTACGTCTTTTGGGTACTGCCCTAATATTCCTAAATTTAAAGAATAAAACGATTTGAAAATTTTTTTAAGGCATTTTTTTGCTCGTTTTTGGCCAAAAAATTCAAATTTTTTAAGTAAATTTTTTTTTTCTTTGGCTAAATTTCGTTTTTTTTGCTTTAGCAACGAATATGAGCTAAAGCATTGTTTTAATATCAGTATTTTAAATTTGGAAACATTAAATAAAATCTTGACTAATTTTTTTTAACCTTTCTAAAAAATTTACTAAAAACTTTGCAAAAAAAAAAACACTTGGAAAATTTAAATAACGTTCTAGTTTTCTTCTGCATTTCATTTCTGATCTAATTTTAAAATAAAATTTAAACTTTAAATTTCTTGTAAATTTTTTAAGTCCTTGCTTTCGTTCATGTCGTCTAATTTTACTTTTTAAAAAAAGCCAAAAGTTTAAAATAAAATAATTTTTTTTCCTGGTACAAAAAAAATTTAATTTTTGATATAATCAATAAATCCATAAATTTTGAAAAGTTTATGCAGTATAATCACCGAAATTTCGAATATGCATAATTTTTTTAAGCATGAAAATCTGAATATTTTTTTAAAATCATAAAACAGAAAAATTTGCAAATACTATGCAAGCTAAACTTTTTTTTTTCATTTTTTTCACACTTATGCATTTTTTTTATGTATTCCCAGTTTTTTGTATAATTTTTACAAAATTTTTATGCAATTTATGCATCTCTTATGCATCTCTTTTTCTTACGGTATATGATACTTGAGTTTATGATTTAACTTTCTTGTTATGATTTAACAAGAAAGTCGATTAATAATGTTACTTAATTACTTTGATCTCACAATTTAAAAAAAAAAAATTTACTCTTTGGAACCACATTCATTTTAAATCGTTCTCATCCCTAACGAAAATTTACAAAATTATACATCATTCTCTTAAACTTAATAAACCTATAAATTCGAAAAAAAAAGAAACTTTCTCATAACAAAAAAATGAAAAAAAAAAATACAATCTGAGTATTGTAGACATCGATATCTTCAACACCAAAAAAAAAAAAAATCTTAACAGCCTTAATTCAATAACAGGTACTAATTTTCATCCTCGTTCACGATTGGCTCTAATCTCGGAATGGATTCTTCTTCTTTGGCCATGCACATTTTATGAGCTTTACTTTTATCGTGGTGATTAACTATCTCTAAACGGAAATTACCGTTCCCTTCAACGAATGAAGTTCTTATGTCGGGTATACTACTACTCCACTTTCTGCATGTTTTACAATACATTGTGTTGAGGCATTCGTCGTATTGTAACCACGAATAATTTTCCATCCACCCCGGTCGAAACCTCCCGCCTTTCCTTTGTATCGTCATCGGCGACTGAGAATTCGTTTCCGTCGGCTCCGTGTTCCGTATGACCGAAACCGGTTGATTGGTCGAATACGATGACGGCCCCGGATTGAGTTCCATTTTGGTTTTGTCGAAGGTCATACCCCCGGATTCGTCTTTTTTGGGTTTGTTCTTTGAATTGCAAGGGTACAGCCCCGGCATGGGGGGACCTTGCAATTGTGACGAAAAATTATAGGTCATTGGAATAGGCACTTTCGGTAACTCTACCTTCTGTGTGTGATAGCTTCTGTTCTCCATGTTGTGCACGTACTCCAAGTTCCAATCCCCGATTTTGTTGTGACTCGGTTCGCTCCTGGTTTCCATGTTTATCTAAAAAATAACGGAATCGTTTTTAACAAAACAAATTTTGATTGAATTTTTTTCTTTTAATCCTTTTTTTTTTTAATTAATTAAGAAGGAAAAAAAAGGGAAATCAATTCAGGTAGAGAATTTAATGAGTGGAAAAGGAAGGGAAGCGATGAGGGGAATAAAAAGATTCAATTTATAAAATACTATGAATATTTCATGAAGCATGATAAAGCAAACAATAAATGGAATGCGAGAAAATTTTTTTTTTCAAAAAAAAAAAAAAGAAGCTTGAAAAGCTTGAGATGGTTTACATTTGTTTACTTAAGAAATTTTGCTTTGAACAGAGTTGGGGACAGCATAGTTAAGTAGGCGAAATTTTGTCATGGATTTAGAGCTGTAAGACGGAAGGGATAAAAAAATAAATTCCCGGAAATAAATAAGGTCCCGGAAGTGGCATCTTATTTAACTTGCAAAGGGGTTAAACTCTATTTTACTTGTTAGCTAAATCTTTTTCAAGACATTTTCGAGACCAGGAATGCTCCCAGAAAAATAAATTCCCGGAAATGTTCCCAGGAAAATAAATTTCCGGAATTGTTCCCAGTGAAATAAATTCCCAAAAATGTTCCCAGTAAAATAAATTCCCGGAAATGTCCCCTGAGCAATAAATTCCCAGAAATGTTCCCAGTAAAATAAATTTCCGGAAATGTTTCCAGTGAAATAAATTCCGGAAATGTTCCCAGGAAAATAAATTCCCAGAAATGTTCCCAGGAAAATAAATTTCCAGAATTGTTGCTAGTGAAATAAAGTCCCGGGAATGTTCTTAAAGCAATCAATTTCCGGAAACATTCCCAGGAAAATAAGTTCCCAGAAATGATCCCAGTGAAATAAATTCCCCAAAATGTTCCCAGGAAAATTAATTCCCAGAAATGTTCCCAGTGAAATTAATTCTCGAAGATGTTCCCAGTAAAATAAATTCCCGAGAATGTTCCCAGGGAAATAAATTACCGAGAACATTCTCAGAACAACCATTTCCGGATATTGTCCCTAAACCATTAAATTTCCGAGGATGTTTTCATTCCCGGGAATGCTCTCAGAGAAATAAATCCCCAAATATGTCCACAGGGCAATAAATTTTTTGTGAATATTCCCAGTACAATAAGACCTTGGAAATATTCCAGGAGCGATGAATTTCCGGGAATATTCATAGAGTAATAAATTCCTATCATTTCACAGATCTACAATAATTTCGTTTGAATTTCAAAATTTTTGCCATTTTGTGGCACTGTTAATTTTTAAAAACTTGTCAAAACTTGTTAAAGCTTGTTCAAGCAAGTTATTCATGCTATTAATATATTGATCTGCTACCCTCTTATTGCAGTTAAAGCTAATTTAGATTAATTAACCTAATTTTAATTTAATTAATTAATTAATTTTATAATTTATTTTTATATCATGTGATACCTTGTTTCCTTTATTTCCATTTTTTTCCAGCAATTTAATTAAATCAGTTTTTTTTTTTTTTTTTTTTAAAGTGCTTTTTACACTTACTTATGCTTAATTTTTAATTTTCAAAAACTAATTTTTCCAACCAAGTTTTTTACTCTGTTCCAATTTTAATTTCTAAGTAACTTAAGAGGAAAAAAAGCTGAAACTGAACCTGTCAAACTTGATACAACTGAAGAAAATTTTTAAATTCATCTAAAAATTCCTTCCCCATTTAATTAACAAACCTCTCTGAGTCTGTCCAAACCCTTTCTACCTACCAAATTATGAGGTGGTGCATATGCTTCTTCATTCGGAGGAGGAGGACCAGATTCTACTTCTTGTTTTATAGGTTGAGTAGGTGTGGATGTGTCTGCATAATGCACATCACTTGAATTTTCTGAATAACTCACAACAGTTGGTACAGAGACACAACTCGAGGGTTTTGGACTTGACTTACAAACATTTGGTGTTGACGAATGCTGCTGTAAATACCAAAAAAAAAAAAAAAAATTCCACATCTAGACTCGAAAAATTTCATTATTTTAGACAATTTAATTTACCTGGCGATCAGCATGATGCCTATCTGAATCTGACTCGATTGTGCTAGTAGATATCCTTTGTCGTTTTGGAGGGTTCACTGTTACACTTTGAGCAATAGGAGAGTTTTGAGATAATTCTTCCCTTGTTTGTTGCGGTGTTACTATTTCCCTTCTGTTTTCACTTAATCCTCGTACCTTCAATGCTCTTGCAGTGTGAAGGAATGCTGATAATTCATCATCTCGAACACTAACTTCTCCTCTGTACATGTACTGTATTAATGCAGACATTTCTCGTTCTTTAACATCCCTTAAAATTATTACTGGGTGAGGGTGCAAGACAATTTTCCTGTCGATTAAAACTTGTTCGAAATAAGGGCTGCAAGCTGACAAAACCATTCGATGAGCTTTGAAGATTTTTTCTTCACAGACTAGAGAGACGTCAACTAATTTCTCTTCATCTAATAATTTGGTAAAGATCCCGGTTAAATTTTCCTGGTGATTGTTCCATTTCAAACAAAAGTGATCCCCCATCCTGACCTTGGTTACGTTCTGGCAACACTCTACAAATAAAATTATTTCCTCGTTGATGAAATCATGTTGTTTCAAAAAAAGTTTTTATTAATTTTGAATCGTTTTAAGTCACTACTTTGCGGTTGGTGACATAAAAAACGAATAAAGTTAAAAGAATTTATTTTTTTAAAAAAATGTTTAACCAGATTAGGTTATCTGTCAACTATAATGCAGATTTGTTTGTAAAAATCGTTTTTTGAAGTTAGTAACAGAGAAAAATTATTGTTAAAAGAAAAATAAATGGTTTTAATACGATTTCGGTCGCAATTAACCGATTTTCATAAAATTTGCAATAGAAAAAATCTTGAAAATTTTTTTTACAATCCGGTATTTGATCAACGATAAGCCGACGGAACGTTAAAAATACGTTAAAAAAACCGAATAATAAATCATATTTATCAAATACTTAATGAAAATAACCGTCCGGTTTTCCCAAACACATATGCCGGCAACTGACCTTTCTTTCTTTTTTCTTTTTTGCGAACTGTCAATCAGCCATTACACGAGTTTTGTTTTCCAAGGCTATGCAGCTTACATTTTACGCTGCTCAGATAGCGCTGCCATAGAGGTTCCAATATGGATGTTTTTGCTCACCGCGGTTCATTTGTTATTTTTTTTTTTTTTTTTTTCCAAACCGATTAAAGATTTAATAACGAATTCTTTTTATTTAATATAAATTTTATAAAATTAACATTAGATAATCCTTTTTATTTTAAAACAGGAAAAAAAAATTATACGATTAATAAAACATGAAAAGCAATTTTTTTTGTTTCTTAGAAAATACAAATATGAAAAAAGAAAAAAAAAATTTGTTTTTTTTGTTGTCTAATGTTTAGTTAACGAGAAAAAAAAATTATAAAAATTCGCTGAAATAAAGAAACGAAATCGATATCTGCCACGCGCCTCCGTTATTAACTCCTGTCGAGTTGACCCAGTTCTCTGTCCCATTGCCAAGGTCATAGGGCAACCAGACGAAAGCACAACATTTGTTATGTTGCCTTACGAATTTTCGCGCCGTCGCGTCTAGACAAGCGTTACCCCAGCCATGTTTTCTCTCTTTCTCCGTCTTTTCCACACCATTTTTCTTTTTTCCTTCTTTTTTATTTGTTTTTCCGACAAGGCGAGGTTCTTTTTAGCCCGTTTCTTTCTTTTTTTTAACAGCAGCAGAAGTTGAAGAAAACGACGCTCCGGTTTTTTTTTTTTTTTTTTTTTTTTTTTTTTTTCTCCTTTCATCCAACATGGCGTCTTGATCGTCTCTTGTTTTTTCGAAAGGTGCGAATAAAGGGAAATAAAGCTTTCCGTCTGCTCCTTTCTTTTTTCGTTTCCTTCCGCAGCATTTTTTTTGTTTTCCTTCCGACGATTATTTTGGTTGGCCTTCCAAATTATTATTTTTATACTTGAAATTTTATTTAAAATGTCGAAAAAAATATTTCCAGCGAAAATAACTTTTTAAAAAATTAATTAACTTTTTTTTTTTTTTTTTTTTTTTTTTTTATTTAAGAGAAAAGAAAAAGATTGAAAAATTAAAAAAAAATGGTGAGCAAACTCCGCAGACGAACGTTCCACCCTGTTAAATAAAATTTTCGGTTTTATTAAACCCGTTTTTTTTGTAACTTTTTTTTTCTCTATATTTAACGAAAGGGAAGGAAGTTCGCTTTTTCAGCGAAAGGGCACAGTCTGCAATCGATTATTCAGTCTAGTCTAGTCTTTAATAACTCGTTTCTTGCACATTCGCCGTGTGTTTCGCAATTTCTAATACATGAAGCTCTTAAGAATTTATACTTCTTTCCCGAGAATTTACACGTTATTTTACTGATGTTGAATATACGTAAATTTATTTTTTATAATATTATCTACATATATTTTATGGAGATGAATTTTTTTCCGGATTTTAAAACCATTCGCGTTTGAAAGAGAAAACGACGCTTAAAAAAGGGGGAAGGAGGGGAATCGGCTAAGATTTGAGATTTTAAAGCAACTGCTGTATTACATAAGAAAAATTTTTGAAATTTTTGATCCTTTCCTTCCGGAAAATTATGCAAACTTTAATGAGGATTTTCAGAGAAAATTGAATATGTCTGCTAGGGATTTTTGACTGCTTAACGGCAAAATGGCGCTTGGCTGGTTAATAGCCAATGTCCCTTCTCATTTTGAATGATTTTTTAACAATCCGAAAGCTAGTGCCATCTTACGTTAAGCAGCCGAATATAGTTTTTCTTTCAAAATTTTTTCCTTTTGAATTCAAAATGTCTAGGATTTTGAATGTAAAAAATATCCGCTTGGGCCGGTAATAGCGGAGGACGGATTTTAAATGCATTTTTTGAAAATTCTGTTTTCTACCTTTCAAACAAGGTTGAAATATCATTGAAGGCCGCTAAATGTCGTCTGCTATAGCGGTCACATTGTTGTGATCTGATTATGTTTAAAAGTTAACAACGACTGGAGAATGCAAATGCCCCAGATTCAGCAGACGACATTCACTGGTGCGTTTCCGGGTCTGGTACCCGTTTTTCCGGATTACCAATTTTTTTTTTTTAAAAGCTCAAATTCTTTTTATAATTCATTTTATATCTTTCGGAAAAACTCTAAAAAAATTCTAAAAATTCCGAAAAATTTGGAAATAGCAAAAAATTTTTGAATTTCTGAAAATTTTTCAATTTTAATAAATCACAAATTTAACAAATAAAAAAGTAAAATTATGTGATTATTGAATTTGGTGAACCGGAAAAATATTCCCCGAACCAGAAAAATAGACGGGTGAATGTCATTTGCTAGAACTGCAGCGTTACTGTGGTTTAATGGAAAATTTATTAACTTTTGACATGATTCGATCACAAGAGTGTGATCGCCAGAGCAGATGATATTTAGTGATATTTAGTTATATAGGTGATATATGGTGAATTGTTTTTGCTATTTTCGTTCCTTGAGATTTTGAATTGTCGACTGGTAGAGCATCCTGGTTTTTTGTCGAAAATTCCTTTTCGCCTTTGACTTCGGACATGTTGGAGCATGCACACAGTAAAAAATTATATGTCAAAATGTTAAAAACGGTCTACATAATTTTAATGTAAACGATACTCTGTTAAATTTTTAACATATTCATATGTCAATTTAACAGATTTCAAATATGTCATTTTTTAGTTTTTTATGCCGTTGAATTTTTCGGCAAATTTCAAAATATTAATTTCTGAAAAAGATTTTACATTATGTTAAATTGACATATAAAAATTGGTGGACAGACAAAATATGTTGAAATAAATAAATGAATAAATAAATATGTGACTAAATAAATAAATAAATGTTGATTTTACAGATAATTTTTTACTGCAAGTGTATTGTGGGTGCAAGTATATTGGGGTTAAAAAAATTAATAAACATTGAATTTAGTTAAAATTGATAATTTGGGTAAAATAATTTGTTAACTTTCTTACTAGAAAAATCCTTCCGTCAGCAGCGTTGCAAATCCGAGGCCTTTTTGCTTGGAATCGAGCTTTTGGCACCGGAATACAGGAATACTTGCACTGAGATAAAAAACTTCAAGGAAAGCCAAATTTTTTACGTCTGAGAAGTCCCTATAGCCCCAATGCCATGATATGTTAATTTGCAACCATAAACCTAAAAATTTTTGAGCTTTGATTTTAAATCTGACGTCTGAGACTTAAAATTTTTAGGTCTACTACTGCCAATTAAGTTTGTCCAGCCGTTGGGACAAGAGACGTAAACAAAGATGTTTGTTTACTCAGTGTGGATCATCATCCAAATTTATTTAAAATTTATTAAAATTGGAGTCGGCATCGGGCTTAACCTCGCTTTGCAACCCTGTCCGTCCGGGAACTTATGGATTCTTAGCCCCTCCTTCCTTCCCCAAGTATAAATTTACATATACATTTCTCATCGGTATATTTCATTCCTAATACCAATTTCTACAGGAAATAACAAGAATAAAATTGAAAAAACAAGCTTACCTGGCGCTGGCATACTCATTTGTAGCAAGATTTTTATTCAATTATTTGTTTTCCTTTTTTTATCTTTTTTTTATTTTTATTTTATTTTATTGATTTATTTTCCTCTTTGCTTCAGTGATTTCTTCTTCCGGATGATAAGTGATGGGGTTTCCATTTAAAACTTCCGTATCCTTTTCCGGTCTTTTCCGTTTGTTAACTTTACTTTTTTTTTTTTTTTTTTTTTTTTTTTCAGTTTTTAATCAATGTCTGTCTAAAAAAATAAAATTGACTCCGTATCACACCACTGTTTGTTTTTCCATATTGGGGCGAAAAAAAAATATTAAAAATAATATAACTCATTTCGGAGAAAAAAAAAAAAAAAAAAAAAACGAGAGAAGAGAAAACTAAGCGAGTGAGAGGGGATAAGGAAGGAAAGAGAAAGATAGCCGGAACGCAAAACCATTCATACAATCGGACGACCCGATTTATACAAAGCTGCTTATTAATTTTTGCAATAAAAAAAAAAAAAAGGAAATGCGAACTGTTGTATAGGGTATTTGAAACCGAGTACTGTAAATTGTGATTAGGCAATGGAAAAAAGCTCGCTCTTTACGGTTTTTGAACCACCGGATGCTTTTTATTCATTCCTTTGAAAACGCTTACATTTCGTTTAAACTGTCTGGATCAGGGGTTGGCATCCTAATTTTTTTCTTTTTTTTTTTTTTTAGTTTTTTTTCATGTTGCGTTATTAATCGTAATCTGTTCGATCTTTGTTGTTAGGGATTTTTCACTCAGAGCGTTACAAATGCGAATTCCTCTTTATTACAAAGTATAGTACTGTCTACGTAAAAAAAAAAAAAATGTGGATTGCAGTTGTAATTTGTTACTCCACTATTTTATTAGTTTTCCGAACATATTTTTAGGGGATGATTTACGCAGGTCCTTGGTCAATAGCGGGGATCGAAAAACACGGAATTTTTGAATTTGAAAACGCCACTGCGCGGAAAAGTTGCAGTTTAGCATCCATATTGACTCTGATTTTTTTTTCAGGTTTTTTGATTCAGAAATCGGCCTTCATAAAATTTGAGGCATAAAAACTTTTTGGCTCTCACCGGAAATTCTGGTGCCCCCAGAGGCAAAAAAACTTTGCAAAGTCTCTTTAAAGGGCCGGAAAAATTGGAGCTGTATTTTGGTGCGAAAGAGTTCGTTTCCTATCGGAAATTTTCCGGAGGTTTCAAAAATGAAGACGGTTTTATAGAAATTGAAGCCATTTTTTATTTATGAGCAAAAAAGGGCTGTTATTACACTCACTAGTCCCTATACCTCTTTCGGCTCAAATATTAATATGGCTCCAGTTACTGTAAAAGTGACTTTTGTTTTTGAAATTCCCAGAAAATTCCGATAGGAAATGAACTCTTTTGCACCAAAATAAAGGTCCAATTTTTTTGGTCCTTATGAGACTTTAAAAAACTTTTGGCCTCTGAGGCAGCAGAAATCGGCCACCAAAAAATCTGAAAAAGAAAAAAAAAAAAGAAAGAGGATTTTTAGAGCAAACTAAACCCGCTAGGGGATGTCGGCTGCTATCATGGTCCGGCTTCGGATTGTTTAATAAATATTCCCTTCTCATATTAAAGTCATTTATTAACCAATCCGAAGCCGGCCGCCATTTTACCATGATAGCAGCCGACAGCCCCCCAGCGGATTTAGTTTGCCGTAAAAATCCTCATTTGGGTTAATATGGACTTTTCCGCGCTGTGGCATTTTCAGATTTAAAAATTCGTGTATTTCGATCCACGTATTGGTCAAGGCAGGCTGATCGATTTTGTGCCGGCTGCTGGCAAACCCATCTGAAAAAAATACGGTTCGGTTTGGTTCGATTTCGGTTTCTTCAGAATATTGGCTCAAAATCCTGATTTGGTTTCGATTTTTTTACCATCTTTAAAAAGCTCGGGTTCCTGTTCGATTTTTTTTGTTAATTGGGTTCGAGTTTGGCTGCTTTTCCAACCCAGTTCGGTTTCCATTTTTTTTTTTTTTTTTTTTTTGGAAAAAAAATTGATTTAGATTTGGTTTGTTTCACCATTTCTTAAAAACTCGGACTTTCAGTTTAAAAATAACAGGTTTAAACCTGTTATTTTTTCAAGCAAATTTGCTTGGTTCTTTTAGAAAAAAAAAAAACAATTTTTATTGGTTCTCTTTCTTGGAAAACCCCGGTTCGGGTTCCGGGTCCGGTACGGTCTTACTTAAGGTTCGGCTCTGCTCAGATCCTGTAATATTTCAGGTTGTTTCGGTTCGGATTTCTACCAGCTTGGAACCGGGTTCGGTTTTTTCTGGTTAACTTGTCCGTTCGGTTCGGCGCGGTTCGAAACCGTGAATATCCAGGTTTTGGTCAGTTTCTTTTTTGGTTCGGTTCGGTTTGCCAGCACTGTTTGTGCACAACCTGGAAGAATGTCAGATACCATTTACTTTCTTAAAAGAGTTTTGTTGAGAAGGATTTTGTTTAAAGTTGTTTTGAAGTTAAAAACAATCTTAAGGCCATTAATTTTTAAGTAATGCTCTCCTCCCTTTCAAAACATTTTCTCTACTCATGAACCTGTGAAAAATCATGTTGAGAAATGGGGATTCGTCAGCCAAATCACGGAAAAGAGCTTTCAAGCACGTCAATTTTATTCAATTTCTAATTAATAATCAGTCTTAAAAATAAAAAAAATTTAAGTCGAAAGTCCATGTCTCTCCTGTTAAAACCTATGTTTAGCTTATGTAGAAAATAAGGAAAGAAACAACTTTTTTCCAACGTTTGACCCTCCTACTTCCACAATTTAGAGTTAAACTCACCCGTGGGATAGTCTAGGCTCTCCATTTGAACATCCCCTTTTTTAAAATTTTTTAACTTAAACCCAACCGCAGAATCCAATGCTTCCTTATGCAGATAAAAAATTAATTTTTAGGAAGCTTGCCGACTTGAACCTAAAATTCCCGTAAGCTGCTGCAAAAATCGAAAAAAAAAAAATGTTTTCCTGTTTTAAATTTTCCGCAGATTACGAGTACGAACTCTCTTTTAATTACCTGGTGCGGTTTTCAAGCCAGGGGCAAAAATGAAGTGACAGCGAGACAAGTTCCCGGGAGACCATATTATTCAATTCAATTATTTCGATCATTATTGTCAATTTTCGATCATTTATTATCTTTCAAAAACCATATCAGATGTATTAAAAAAACCGTATTAATATTCGTAATCTACGGATAATTTCTAATAAGAAAACTTAACCAAAAAATATCGATTTTTTTTTTTTTTTGTGCCGTATGGGATTTTCCGGGGTTTCAGGTTGAAATCGCCACGATTTCTCGTCTATTAAAAAATCTAGGGTCTGGGGCGTAAAACGCCCCTTTTAAAAGTCAGGGTTACAAAGTTGAAAATTTTAAAAATAAATGACCAAGTCCTCAATAACTCTCTAATTTAATTAACTTTACTTGGGTGAAAAGGGGCTCCAGGAAATTCTTACGATTTGTTGCATGACGGGAAAATGGGAGGGCTAATTGTTACTTTCGAATTTTAATTATTAATTAAAACTTATTTGAAACAAAGTCGGGACTCAATTTAAAAAATTATATGCACTTTCCTTTGTCATTTACGTAGCAGGAAAAAAAATTGAAATAATTGCAGCAGTCGTTATTATTTAAATAAAAATTGTCTTAATCTTAATGATTCTGTTATAAAAAAAATTAGCTGGCTTCTTAATTAACACGATCATCTTTTCATATCAAGAAATATTGTCAAACCTTGAAAAGGTAAAAACTTATATTTAACTTACGGAAAATACACAGGTTCGGTTATGAGTTTTTATAAAAGTGACGAAATTTCAAACTACTCTTAGGCTCTCTTCTGACTATGGAGCCGAATTAAGATGAAAAAAATTACAGATTTTGTTAGAAATTTCATTTCGTTATAAAAACAAAACAATGCATTAAAAAAAAAAATTAGCGTAGTTAGTTAAACCATTTCTGCTGCGACATCGACAAAAAAAACGTAACGAATAAGATATTTGGATTCTTGTCGAAACTTGCCCAAAATGCGTTAATAGAAGAATATGCATCAGTCAAATTTAAGCGGTGATCGATTCATAAGTTAAGCATAAGCGGAATATTGAATCGTTGTAATAGACAGGTGACTGATGCGTACTCGCTGCCAGTCGTAAATGAGACGGTACCGGTACTCGGTTTTTTTTTGCTCGCCTTTGTAGTCGGTAGTTTTAAAAATGTTGGTTTTTTAAAAGTTATTCGGTTTATCATTCAATTAATTAATGAAATTGCACTTTTAAAAACGAATCCGGTGTAAAATAAAGCCATAAAAGTGAATCCAGTAAAGCAAACAATCGAATGTTTTTGAAGAATAAAAATGGCGTCCGTGTAAAAAAATTTCGGGCATGTTCGACATGTACCACTAGATCGATTCATTTTTTTTTTCCGGGAAATGTTTTAAAAAATCTTATTCAAGTACTGAGAAGTGAAGTTATTATCAAAATTATTTTTTTTTTCTCTTTTGCTCCACCCAGAGCCGAAAATTAAAAGACTTTCAGAAGAGATAAAAATATCTAACTTAATCTGATTCAAGCTCTGACTCGTTTGGTTTAGTATTTTTCAAAACGAATAGTTTTGCCTTTTCAATTATGTAAAAAAAAAAATTCATTAAGCTTTTTCTTAACCTTATTCTAATTTACCGTTTTACACCCAAACGGAAAGTGCGTTAGCCGCGGTCGAGATTCAATTTGCATTTAATCTTTCTGCAGAATTTCCACTGTTTAATTCAAGAGTAATAAAGTAATAATTTAAAATCAAGATTAAAAACAACACAGGTCGATGCAATGCTACACAAGTCTGAGCTCTTATATTGGGTTTCGTTAAGGAGAGGGCAAAAGAGAATGGTGATACCAGGAATAGAAAAGCAGAGGTAAGAGAAACGAAGAAACCTTTTGAGTTTTATTTGCTTGGTTTCAGAAAATTTTTTGAGTTTTGTTGGTTATCATTTTGCCAGTATTTTATTAAAAGCTGGGATAGGCTGATAGGGTTTGGAGCTTTTTTGGTGTAAAATATAAAATTCTAATGAGAAAAATATGTTGCTGGTTGACAATTTAGGCTCAAATATAAGAAACCTTTTGATTGATGTTGTGCGATAACAATTTTCTTCTGACCCTTCTAATGATGTGTGACTCATCCTCCCCAAAAAAAACTGAAGAACTTAAATAAGTTAGCTCTCTACTCTAATAAGGTTTACATTACTGGTTTAAGAACTGATGCAATACAATTTACATGCATTTTAAGTGGTCCAAATATTTTTTAAGTGAGGTTGTATTTTTGCAATAATTGAAGTATGGGACCAATGCAGCAGTACAAATTATCTGTAGTGTTTTACGTTGTATAAATCAATTGAAGAATTTAACAGAAGCTATTGCTGTCAATCAAGGTGTATTTATGGTCATTATTCACACAATGAGGCATATTCTGCAGCACCCTTGTTCAGCATATGAGATGAGGTACATTTTTTGAATGTTAAAATATTAGAAATTATGAAAATTATTAGTTCTTAAAAGAAATCGGTATGCACATCCAATATTTTATTATCCGTAGCAATTACTAAAAATGCAGTACAATACACATGTTTCATCTCGATTATTGGATGTACACAGCTAAGGGTTTAACCTTATTGAAATATTCAGTTAATTAAATTTTTTTTTTTAATTTTTTTTATGGTCTTTAAGTGCTTCTTGTGTTTAGCTTATGTAAATTTTTTTCTAAAATTGAAACTTAAATTTCATAATGCATTATGTTTAAATAATGCTTGTTTTAATGAAATGAAAGGAATTTTGTGTTTATGGGAAGAATCAAGTGGTTGTGCCAGCATGTTACAAGTGGTTAAAAAATGGTAAAAAAATGAATTTTTAATTTTTAATTTTGAAAAGCTAAAAAATTAAATTTCTTTGATTTTTACAGCATTTATCACTGTAAATAAATTTTTAAGTTAAAATATTTCTTCAAATAAGGAAATAATTTTTAAAAAATTCTTACAAATTTAAAAAAAAAATAGTTTTAGAAATTTCTTAACTCTTTCTTTCTTTTTTGCAGTGTCAAGTTGTATTTCAGTAACTCCGGGAGGGGGAGGGGGGGGGGGGACAGTCATAAAAATTTCACTTAGGCCTAATCAATGGAGAGGGGTTGTTGACTTTAGCCGATAAGCGGGAAAGGGATTCAAAATAGTTAAAATTTTCCTGGTTTAATACTTGAGTGGCCTCTTCTTATAATTATTACAATCTCATCGTTAGATTCTGTTACTGTGTGAGTTTCCACATAAAAAAATTATGCAAAAATTGTGTAAAATATTTGCAAAATAAATGCAAAAAATATATTATCATTTACATAAAAATCTGGACATAATCTTTACAAAGATTATGCATGTTTTTTACACACTGAATTTGAATATGCACAATCTTTTAAAAAATTTATGGATAATTTTTTTAAGAATAAATTTGGATATGCATAATTTTTTGCATAATTTATACGTTCAATTTTTTTGAACCAGAAAGCCGAAAAATTTGCAAATATTATGCTTATTTAACTTTTTTTTTTTCAAATTTATGCATACTTATTTTGCATAATTTTATTTACATATTTATGCATAATTATTTATACATAATTTATGCATAATTATATTGAAGGATGAAAAATATTTCTGGTAAAAAAAGCTCATTTCTTTATACATAATTTATGCATTTTTTATGTATGTCCAATTTTTGTTATAATTTACACAAATTTTTGAATAATTTAGGCTTCTCTTTTTCGTATGGATCTTGGATTTTAGCAATAGTGTAGACAAAAGTCAAAATTGAAAAGGAAATCGTTAAAAGTTTAAAGTCAGGTCATGGCAGTTACTGATATATTTTCGTACAATTTTTTTTTTTTAAATTAAAATGAAAATCTTATTCCATGCTTTAAGTGTCCATACATAATAATCGTGATATTCAGCATCATTTAATGCAGTAAATAACGTAAAAAAGTAGCTGGATCAAAATGATTTAGAATCGAAACATAATAGACATAAGAATTTTGATCCACTGATGATTGAAGCTTTTCGTGGTGACCTTGACTGGACGGGCAAACTTTGGTTACAAATTTTCAGCTCATTCAGGACTATTAAAGGAAATTCTTATTGATCTTTCAATAATAAATAATTTTACCTGGAATTTCGTCTGCTGGATAAAGGAAAAAGAAAAAAAAATCATTAAAATTACAAAGTTATGAATTAATCACGAGATTAAAAAAAAAAAAAAAAAAAAAAAAATCAAAATCCACTCATTTCGGATTCAACGCTCCCTATTTTATCATTATTTTGGTTTTTTTTTCTCCCCTAATTATTTAGTGACTTGATTTTTTTTCTTTTTATAGATTCTTATTTACCGAAATTTCACAAATAAACAACATGCATCACGATTATCGTATATCATACGATATTAATCATTTCCCGCGCGACTGAGGGAAACTTTTCCCTTTAAAATCGATTTTTGGAATCCTCTTAGCCTTTGAATTCGAATAACAACAAAACACGGATGTCTTTCAATTATAGAAATTACACCGCGCCTGTGGTGGGAACGGGGAGGAGCAGGAAAATACGGAAGGATAATATTTTCGGAGAAATCTTGGAAATATCAGTTTTTTAAATTATTCACTCCCACAAATTTTCTGATGTAAATTCATAATCTGGACGATAATTTGAAATTCCGCTCGCTTATTATTATTATTATCATCTTTTTTTTTTTTCCTTTCTAAGTAATTGATTTTTGACTTTTTTGTTAATTTTTTTTTCTTATTGTTTCAGGACTCTGAGGTGTCAAGGAGAAGGAGCTTTAGAGTGGGAGGAAACAAGGAAATAGCGGATCGTCGGGTTAAGGTAAGGAGAAAAGCCTTATTTTAGTGTGTTCCTGTTTTATCCTTTACGAAAAAGAGATGCAAAATCTGTATAAAATGTTTGCAAAATAAATGCAAAAAATTTATATAAGAAATGGATTATTTTTGTATCATGTACGCAAAAATTTGGATATGCATAATTATTTGCAAAGTTTATTCAAATTTTTTAAAGCATCAAGATCTGAATATGCATAATTTTTACAAAATTTATGCTTAATTTTTTTAAGCACGAAAATCTGGATATGCATAATTTATGCTTGTAGTTTTTTAAAATCATAAAGTAGGAAAATTTACTTATTTAACTTCTTCCTCATTTTATGCATAACTAGAATGGAGGATAAAAAAAAATTTTCACAAAGTTTTTTATATGTAATTTATGCATTTTTTTTATGTATTTTCAATTTTGTATATAATTTACACATAATTTTTATATAGTTTATGCATCTCTTTTTCGTATTTGTAGCTGTGAGACCGAATGCTTAACCCTTTTTTGCCCGAAATAAGAAATTGAACTTTGAACTACTTATGTATTTTTGACCACTAATTCCGAATTGGAAGTCAAACGTTAAAAAAAAAATTAAATTTCATAATGGCGAAGCAATTTTATTTTTAAAAATTTTACTTTTGGCGATATATTGCTTCTTCTGTTTTTAATTGCATCATTCTGACATCAAATTTGAAATCTACGACATCGAAAACGCATGGAAACCTTTTTTCCCCGATTGTTTTACGAAAAGAATAAAAATTACGCGATATTTTGAGTTGCATGCTTGTAATGCGGGTTGCCTATACTTGAAATCGGTAGGCGCTCGTTGGAAGTTTTAACGCTCTGAGTTTATATTGGGACAGGGGATTTTGTACGATGTCGGGTACCGGAGGTACAGTCGCGGTCGGTTATAACGTAATTCCGGTTATAACGTACAAATTAGCCCGGTCTCAAAGGACCGAAAGACCTAAAGTGCCAGTCCCTTGGATTACGTTACGTTATAAACGAACTCGACTCTATTTACAATTGCAGTATACAGCCATACTAATCATATGGTTTGGAATGGCTGAAGAGAGCTTATATGGTGCCATGCAATAGCAGGGTTTAAAGTGAGAAAGGGTTAATTGGAGAACCCGTCTATGTCCATTAGGTTGGTTCTTATTTTGCAAAGTTTGGATTTTCGAATGTTCCACCCCCTAATTTTTTTTATTCGTATGAGATAAGTTTCCCGGAATTTTTTCAAACTTATTGCTCGACGGGAAAGCGTGCCTTATTGAGCTTTTAGTCGGTAAAAACCCCATAGAAACCAAAAAAATTTATAATTTTTTAGTTGTAAAAAAAACCCTTGTTTCTAATCGGAAATCTTGCTTACATTTCGAATCTGAAAAAAGTTTTTTTGTATCTGGTTCGGCTTTTGTGCAAGAGGCCGAAATAATGCCGCTTCTCCATTATGGCTCAAAATTAATTTTCTGGAATTAATTTTTAAAATTTCTGGAAGTACTGTGCTTTAGTTATTCTATGGATTTCTAACCCAAGATTTAAAAATAGAGTCGGCCATTTTTACTGCATTGCATTTTTTTTTTGATTCTTAATCCATGGTCGAAAATTCATAGAATAACTAAAGCACAGTACTTCTGGAAATTTTGAAAATTAATTCTAGAAAATTTATTTTGAGCCGTAATGAAGAAGCGGCATAAGACGAAAAAATCGAGAAAAGTGACAAAATGCACTATGCACAGTTTTAAAATTCACAGTTTTCATTGCTTTTTGGCTTCTGCCTCATAAACCGGACCAGATACAAAAAAACTGTTTTCAGATTCGAAATCTACGCTAAATTTTCGATAGGAATTAAGGGTTTTTTGTACGAATAAAAAATGGGGGATTTTTGGGCTTTTACAAAAAAAGTGGATTTTTCATAAGCTAAACATATGCGGTCAGAATATTTTTAAAGCAATGTCAGTACTTTCTTCTGTAAAAATATGGTTTAAGAAAGCAAAATTAAAAATCTTGGCTGAAAGGGTAATTAATTAAAAATAGGCTTTCGGCGCCAAAGGGTTAACAAGATGTCTGACGTGGCGATAACTCCGTCCTTTTCAGACAAAACTATGCTTCAAAATCAGGGGCCCGCCACAACTCTAATTTTAGGATATCTGCGGCCAAAATTAGACAAGCCAAATAGTTGACAGCTACTCATTGTTTGACGCTAGTCAGTGGATTTTCTTAAGTGCCCTGCGTATTGCTTCCTTGCCACGTGGCCTGCTGATGAAATCGAAACGGATTTGAAAGGAACTTTTCATATCCCGGATGTGCTTTTTAACATTTCACGGTTCAAAATTTTTCCTATTACATTTCCTGCTCACAAACCCATCCGACCTCGCCAATGATCGATCCTTTTTTTTTCGTATTTCAAACTCGATTAACCGAAAAGAAATTTAAGGGCTATTAAAAAAAACACCCTTTTCCCCGAACGGAAGAAAAAAAAATCATTTTCGAGTAACAGTTAGTTCGCGGTTGCCCGGCAACTGGATCGCTGATGGATGACGTGTATAACATATCAGCAATTGCTGTTTTCTAACTGAAGCTAACACATATATATAAAAAATCAAGTCGGTTGCTTTTCTCTCCCTCTGCACAAAGAAATGTAGACAAACAACACAGGGGCAAAACAGAAAAAAAAAAAAAACTTTTCTTCCTATTCTTATTGTCTACATGCAGAATGGCGGTGAGATTTTCAAAGACGAGTTCGCTTTTTTCTTCTTCTTTTTTTTTTTTTCTCTTACATTCGTTATGAAAAGGCATTTTTTTTTCATCCAGATTTTACGATCTCCTCATTAGCTGAGCACAATGATTCACCTACCAATAGGTTATTTTGGATTTTTTTTCTTCTCTTCCTTTTTCCAGTTCTTTCAGGTCATCAGCAAACAACAACCTAGGACACCGCCTTCTATTTTGAGAAACGTCCCCGAATTTTTTAAAATATATATATATATATATTTTTTTTTTCAACTTTTTTTTGTATTTTTTTTATTAGTATCATTGAAATGATCATTAAAAGAGATTCTGGTACTTCCCTTGCGTTGCTATGACTACTTCAACAGCAATTATAATTATCCATCTTTTCAAAGAATGGGTTGAGCATAATCGTATTCTGTTTCACACAAAACTTTTTAACTAACTTTAAATGAATAAGTTACGTGTTGAAGTGTACTAATATGTCTCTGACGTGTTCAACTTAAATTGTAAAACTTTAACAAGGGAGGGTGTGACAACGCAAACGCTAGTTTACTTTTAAACTGCCTTTCCTGACCGTAGTTTTGATTTATTTTTGATAATTAATAGTTTTAACCTTTTGTCGAGTTTTCGGTGAAAAAAAAAAAAAAAAAAAAAAAAAAAGAACTTGCTGAGTTAAAATCTATAATTATAATTTGTCTTTCGTGTCATTTTGAAAAAGTTGACATTACTCAAAACGATTTCCGTATATTATGAATACAATTTAATTTTTTTTTTTTCACAGCAGAAGAAAAAGTTTTTAAAAACTTTTTCGTTTTTTTTTATTTTTATTTTTTTTTTTATTTTTGAAAGAAAAATCGTTTAATTTTAATTTGTAATTCAGCAAGACCCGGAAGAGCTTCGAGTCTTGATAGAGATTTTTACTTAACAATTTTTTTTTCTTTTTCTTCTATTGTCATCTTTATAATTAAGAGATTGGTCCGGACTTTTGTTTTTGAGAGATAAAAAAAATTCGGATGAATTTGAATTATTCAGCTTTTTCCCATGCCAAAAAGTGGTGCAAGAAGTGTATAAAATTTTTTAGCAAAATTTATGCAAAAAATTTACGTTAAGGATGTATTAATTTTGTATCATTTTTACAAAAATTTGGACATGCATAATTTTTTCAAAATTTGTGCATAATTTGTTAATAATGTCTTCATGTGCGTAATTTTTGCATATTTTTCGTATAAAATTTTTTGAATCATAAAGCAGGAAAATTTCCAAAAATATTATGCTTGTTCAACTTTTTTTTCCATTTTATGCACACGTATTTATGCATAATTGATGCATAATTATGTTTAAAATTTTTTAATTAACAAAAAAATTTCCCGGTTAAAAAAAAAAACTTTTTATGCATAACACTGTTGGCCTGTTCAGGGAGGTCATGGCTGAGAGCTCAAAAGTTTGAATTTGGTGCTTTTTAACGTATTTTGAAGTTGTAAAAAGGAATATTTAGGAAGATGCAAAAGTTGAACAAGCACAATTATTTTTGGAAAATTTCCTGCTTCATGATTTAAAAAAATTATATGCCTACAATATGCAAAAATTATGCTTACATTTTGAAAAAACTACTTTAACATTTTCAAATTTTAGTCCTTTATTTTTTGGAATTTTTGCAAAATATATGCAAAAAAATATGTATAAAAAAGGTATTATTTTTTATTTTTTATACGAAAATTTGGGCATGCATAATTTTTACAATGTTTATGCCAGCAGCGGCCTAAACCATGTGCTTTCCGTGTCCATGCACAGTACTGTACAAATTTTAAAGCGCAAATATGAGGAAAAATAAAAAAGAGAAATGAAAATATTTAAAAAGTGTAAAAATTATCTTTCAATTTGTTCCCCCTGCTTTTCTCGGAATTTTTTTTTCTGAGGGGTGTGCTGTAAAAAAAAAATTTGAAGCAGGACACCAAAAATATTTTTTGAACAATGTGTCAAATTCTGTAAAGCCGGCGCTGGTTTATGCATATTTTCTTAAAGACTAAAATTTGAATATGCTTAATTTTTCAAAATTTATGCATAATTTTTTTAAGCATGAAAGTCTGCATATGCATCATTTTTGCATATTTTACGCATATAAATTTTTTTAATCATGAAGCAGGAAAATTTTCAAAAATAATTATGCTTTTTCAACTTTTTTTGATTTTATGCATACTTGTTTATGCATGATTCATGCATAATTTTATTGGAGGAGGAAGAAAAACTTTATTCGGTTAAAAACAAGTTAAGCTCTTTATGCATTTTTTATATTTGTCCAATTTTTGTATTTATTCATGATCTTTAAAAAGATTGTCTAATGGGCTGTAACTCCAATAAATCAGTACAATTTTTAATCACACCCTGTATTTTATTTTATTTTATTTATGCATCTCTTTTTCGTTGGCCCAGCAGTTCCATAGCTAGGGAGATGTAATTATTCCCATGTGGCAGTACCAAAAAAAAAAAAAAAAAAAAGACTACTTTGCTTAATAGTCAATTTCCGGGGAAAATTTCAAATTTTAGGTATTCAATGTACTGCTTTGACTTGTTCTCGTACTTTTCGTACACTTTTCAACTTGTTCCAAGTTATTAAGAACTTGGAAAACTAAATCGAAGTTTTTCCACTTATTATGTACATCTTTCTTTAATATTAAAAAGCCATATGTAGGGCATTCTTATGTTAGGAAAACAGCCAATCAGAGAATTTCAATAGAGTTGACGGCTCTGTAAAAAAGAGTATTAGACAAAACAATCACTTCCTCTGGCATTCGCTAAAGCTTCCTTCTATTATCTACTTTTATTATCCGAATGCTTTTTATGCTGTGAAAAGCCCCCCCTTCGAAGGATGGAAATTTTTAAAATTCACCGAAGGTCGGGCGTTTCGATAAACAAGTAAAAAAAAAATTGTGCAGCTAAAACGATATTTTTAAATTCTGAAATTTTAAAATTCTGAAAATGTAGAGAAAATTTCAGATATCTACATCCTGGAAGCGAATACCGGCTTTTCCAGATTCTGGAAATCCCGCTGTTTACCCAATAATAAACTAAATCATTTTTTCTTTTAATTTTGTTTCCGTGTTTCAAAATAAAATACACTTTCTAAATGTACCTCTAATTCGTGAAAGTACGTCAAAAGATGCGTGCCGCTATCCTAATCCTCCTTGTTTTCTTTTTTTTTCGTCGCCCCTTTTTAATCTGCCTTTTTGTTCTTTTCTTTCCGTTTCCTCTCTTTGTTCTTATATTTTTCCTTTTTTTTTTTTTTTTTTTTTTTTTTCTCCGTTTCGATCGTTTTTCCTTTTTATCAGCTTGTCTGTCAGTTTGTCTTTCTTTCTTCCTTTTTTGATAGTTTGCTTTAGTGATTGATTAATTGATTGATCGATTGATTGATTGATTGATTGATCGATCGATCGATCGATCGATTGCGATCGATCGATTGATTAATGGGTTGTTTTTTTGAATCAATCCTGAATTTTTTGGTTTGTTCGATTAATTGATTGACTGACTGACTCACTCCCTCACTGACCGACTGACTGACTGCTTGTCAGTTGTCCCTTGAGTGGAAGAGGTGATAATAATGGTTGCCAATGATTTTTCATAAAGACTAAAAAAATCCCATAAAACTTGCAGGTAAATTTTTCCCAACTTTTTTTTTTGTTTTGTTTTGTTAGTAAGTAGTAAGTTTATTCCCAGTTAAATTAACTCAGTAAAACTGTCATTTCCTGGCAATTTATTTATTTTAGTTTTTAAAAAAAATTCGACTGCAAAAAGTTGCTAGAAATTTCGCCGGAATCATTACTTTTTTGTGCGAAAAAAAGTAGCAAAATCATAAGCCACTTTGCCTTTAGTTCCAAATTTGAGTTTTTTTTTTTTTTTTTTTTTTTTTTTTTCATGACCTTAGGATACCCCGAAAAATAACCTTATACATAAGTAGGGTGTCCCTTACTTAGGCAATTTTCGAATTTCAAATCGCCTACCCCCAAGAATGGTTCTCCTTGGTATACTGACAAACTCGAATCTTTTTTTAATCCTTTACTCAACTGGAAAGCGTGGCGACTTGAGCTTAAAAGTTCCGAAAATTACCGTAGGAGAAAAATAATCGACAATTTTTTTTGGCTTGTATTTAAATCGTAAAGTAAATAATACAAAAGTGTCAATTTTTTTTTTTCAGTAAAAAACTCAATTTCTGTCAGTTTCCTATTTTAAAGCGACAAGTATTTTTATTAAGATGTAAGTAAAAAATGATCTTTTTGTCAGTATAAATATCATTTTCGGTCAGTAAAAAATCGCAATTTTGAAATTAAAAATTGTAAAAGTGCCGGCAAAACTTTTTTTACTTATTTCTAATCAACAAAGGAGTGCTTTCGTGGCTTCTTCGGCATGCCCCACTTTTTTTTCACCCAACGGAATATTTTTGGCACTTGGAGGGGGTTTTGCGTACCCATGACATGTTTGCATAATAGTATGTTGTTAATCTAGGGTGGAAAATGAATTTTCCCGTCGAGGTTTTTCCGATAAGGGAAGATTCATTTGACACTTTAGAATAACAAAATACTTTTCATAACGAATAAAAATAATTTAAGTGATTTTTTTTTGGAAAAAAAAAAAATTACTTTTCTTTGTTTTCGAACACTAAGAACATGGCAGAATTTTTTTTCATTCTTATTTAGGTGTCTTGAAATAGTAGATTTCCAGGCTGGACCGGAAAAGTGAGATTTTTTACGAGGCCGTTGCCGATCCGAGCCGAAGGCGAGGAGCGGCAAGAGGGCCGAGTAAAAAATCGAAATTTTTCGGCCCAGCCTTGGAAATGTAGTTTTCAGGGCGAGAATAACGAAATTTGTTTTGTTTACATGATCTCGAAAGTATACTTTTCGGGTCTAGCCCTGAAAAAGAAATTACACTGTACTTTGATTTTTTTCCTGACCTTGAAAAGTTGAAAAGCCGATCGAAAATTTTTTACTTGCCTTAAATTTTAATTTATTACTTGTATTTTTTTTACTGACAATTTAAATATCTCACTGACGAAATAATTGCTTTTACTGACCTTTTAAAACTGACTCTATAAAATATTATCTGACAGTTTATTTAAAAAACTTACAGTTTAATATGAAAAACTGGGAAAATGTGAATAATTTACTTTACCCTAAGGTTCTAGTTCCTTTACATAACCGGCCGGTCAGCCGGGCGGTGAAAATTTTTTAACGATAAAAAAAGTTTAATTTTTTTTTTTTTCGATTCGTTATTTTACACATAAAAATGAGATCGGATCGCACCGAAACCGTGCCAAAACGTTTTGTTATGTTTAAAAGGTAAAGATTCGTTCTTGAAACGTATGAAAAAGGCTTTGTGGTGCCTACATTTGATAATTTTTTTTAATGTTTTCGAAATAAAAAAATAACGCCATTTCTCTTTTTGTTGTTGAAATAGTTCGCGGTTTCCCCGCTAGAGCGCTGCACTAGTCTCTCGGAAATAAACATTTTTTTTTTTTTTTGCGAAAACAATTAAATATTATCAAATATAAGAACTATTAACTGTTCTTCGTGCATTTAAAATCATGGAAATTTATCTCTGAACATAACGAAACGTTTTGGGTACGGTTTCGGTGCAGTTAGACCCCGTTTTCATGTATAAAATATTGGATTTAAAAAAAAATTTTTTTAATATTTTTTTATCGTTAAAATGTGTACACCGGCCGGTTAGCCGGCCGGTTATGTAAACGAACTAGAACCTTAAAAATACAAGCCATTTTTTTCCCGCGAAAAAATTTGACTTTTGAAATTTTAAGTTTTCTGTAGATGACGAATCTAAAGTCCATTTTTTTATATCTGGTCGGGTTTTTGAGCTATAAGCCAAAATATGGCAAAAAAAACGTGGTAAAGTGACAAAATATAGCAAGTAGTCAGTTTTACTCGTATTTCGGTCTCTAGCTTATAAACGGGACCAGATATAAAAAAAGCGGACTTCAGATTCGTGATTTACGGAAAATTTCCGATAGATGCCGACAAAAAACGTCACACCTCAAGATGCCCCCCAAAAAATCTGAAAAAGCTGAGGGTTGATTCTCTATTTATAAAGAAACTTTTCCGTCCACCCTAATCCTTAACTCGTAAATTGATTTGAAACTACTGAAAGAATGATCACCCATTAGCTAATCATAGCATAAACTTTTTTGAGTTTTTGAGTTGAACTCAAAAAGTCGGCAGAGCGAAAATGTTTTCATAATTAATATAAAAAACGCGAGACTCCGATAGGACACACGCCCACGTCGTCATGTATTCGGTCTAAAAGAAAGGAAAATGCGACAAAGTAAAAGAATAAAATATAAATTACGAGAAGGTCGGAATGCATTTTTTTTTTCGAAAAAAAAGAAGGGGGGTTACGCATAAATAAATTAACCGATAAACTGATGTTGTGGTACCTCTTTGAAACGAAAACTACCACTTTACCGTACCCCGCCCCAGTAATTTAAAAAAAAAACTTTCCTTCATTTTTTTTTTAACTTCCACACGTTCGGGAAAGTTTTGAATCATATTAGAAAGCATTTTCATTATGAAATGAATTGTGATAAATGTTTCCTGCTATCCCTTGTACTTAAGCTCAAGAGTAAAGCAACTTTTGAATGAAAAAAAAAATTAAATTACGGATATCTGCCTATTTAGGAAAAGGCCGTAAATAGAAATGTACTTGTTATTTCAAAATTAAACAAAAGGACCCCCGCCATAACCTAACCTCATTATAAAAGCGCGTCGCCTTTATCTTTTCCCTCGGTAAGTCAACCCGTCGCTTCCTCCACTCACACTCCCCCCACCCCCGAACCCCCTTGGCCTCCCGGGTTTTCGTTGTTGTCTTTCTCTTTTGACAAATTTGCCAATCCCTTATTATACACAGGGTCTGAAGTCTAGTTTAATTTGATGTAACCGCATCTGCTGTAGGTTATTGCGGATTTTGTCGGTAATCAGTTTAGACTATAGATCAGACTTTTAGAAGCTTATCCTCGAAAACTGCAACGGGGGGAAAGTATTCCTTATTATGAACTTTGGAATAAACAACCTCCCGAAAAGCGACTGAAATTCAACAGCGATCAACCGACAATTAAGCAAAGTTTTAATGTCTAAAGGAGAAACGATGCAGTTGTAGTTACTTTGGGAAATTGTAGAGGCGAGAGGGTTTTGCGTTGTTTTCCTTGTTCTGTGAAAAGGGGCGAGGGCGGTAGGGGGAGGGGAGGAGGGGTATAGGGGATTTTTGTGGGAATATTTTCTTAATTGAAACCTTCTTTTTTTTGTTTTCGGTTCAGGGAGGGTAAAACGGGGCTGAGAGCGCAAAAGTTTGAATTTGGTGCGTTTGAACGTATTTTGAAGTTGTAAAAAGGGATATTCAGGAAGATGCCCCTACGAAAAAGTGATGCAAAAAACGTATAAAATTTTTGAAAAATATATGCAAAGAATTTATATAAAACATGTATTATTTTTACAGACATTTGGACATGCATAATTACAACACGGTAAAAAATTTTATGTTAAAAAAAAGTCCACACTCAATTGATGTTAAAATTAACATAAATTATGTTGTTATTTTAACATAATTATGTTATTTTTTAACATAAATATGTTAATTTTTAACATAAAAAAATGGGCCACACACGATTTATGTTAATGTTAACATAAAATTTTTTACCGTGAAAATGCAAATATGCATATTTTTTCAAGCATCAAAGTTTGATCATGCATAATTTATTAAACATGAAAATCCGGATTTGCATACATTTTTCAGCATGAAAATCTGCATATGCATAATTTTTTAAACATGACAAACTGTATGCATAATTTTTTTAGATTAAAAAGCTGGATATGCATAATTTTTTAAACATAAAAATCTGGATATGCAGCATTTTTTAAACATGATAAACGGGATATGCTTAATTTTTTTAAACATGAAAATCTGGATATGCATAATTTTTGTAGATTAAAGATCTGGATATGCATAATTTTTTAAACATGATAAACTGGATATGCTTAATTTTTTTAAACATTAAAATCTGGATATGCATAATTTTTTAAACATGAAAATCGGGATATGCCTAATTTTTTTATAATTTATGCATTTAATTTTTTTAAATCATAAAGCAGGAAAATTTGCAAAGTAAATATTATGTTCCTTCAACTTTTTTTCCCATTTTATGCATACTCATTTATACATAATTTATGCATTTTTTTGTATGTGTAGTTTGTTGTATAATTTATACAAAATCATCTTTATATGATTTTTGCATCTCTTTTTTATCTTTTTATACTTAAACCTTTAGTCTCTGGATGCCATTTCAGGGATACAGTGAACTCAAGATATGTTTTGTTCATTTTTCGTCGAAATTGTCTGAAATTTCGCATTCAGAAATAAAATGTAATGTTGACTTTAGATATTAAATCTGAATTTTGATTGGGTTAAATCTAACACTGCGGAGCCATTTTAAATATTTATTATTTGATTTTCGAGCCATATTCGATTTCCTGTCTAAAATTTAAAATATACGGGGTCAAAAACCCGGATAACATTTTTTTCCTGATTATTTTACGGAAGTCAACTAATTTTTATGCTGCATTTTGCGTTACCTGAATTTAATGCGAATTGCCTAAACTGAAATTCGGTAGACCCTTTTTTAATGAGTTTGAACGTGTAGCTGGGATCAATAATAGGCTGGCACTTATTTTATTAATTTTTGAATTTCGGTGAACGCATTCCTGAATTGTTTTATGGTAACCGAAAGAAAAATCCCAGAATTTTTTCAGATTTTTTGGAGGTCGTTTAGCCGTGTCCACAGGGACCTAAAAATTTCAAAATCCCCGTAAAGACCGAAAAATCAAAGATTTTATTTTTATGTAGAAATGGTTGTTTCCCATTCGGATTTTTATGCAGAATACGAAAATGAAGTTAGAATTTATTTATGATTAACGATTACTGCGCTGGAGGACAAAAGCATGAAGCATTTTGTAAAGAACTGTCGTTGTAGGGAATTCTGAAGGAAATTTATCAAAATTTTTTGGAATCCTGGAAGTAAAAGGTTATAGAAGTAAGCATAGGAGGAGGACCGATAATCTCACATTTTAAAGCCCTCTGCTTTCCAGGGCTGCGATCCCGATTCCGAAAGGTGGAAAAAAGTTTCAGATTCCGATTCCGATTCCAATTAACAAATATTTTATCGATGCCGATTCCGATTTCGATTTAAACCAATAAAGGTGATAATAAAGGTATTTTCGTGCTTTTTAAGTCAATCTGAATCGAAACAATTTTTTTGCATGCCTATGTCGATGCCGATGCCGATTCTGATTCTGAAGATTCCGAACTGTTTTCAGAAGAGATTCCGATTTCGATTCCTATTCCTATTTCTTTTAAAAAAAGCATGTATTCCGATTCCGAATAAATATTAATCGCGATTGCAGCCCTGCTGCTTTCCCCGTTCGCACTTTCCGACGGATAACTTCCATGCACCAAAGTACCGCTATAATATATAGTCTTCATTTTGATAAAGTTTCATGTACCAACATGTTTCCGCGTTCGAAATGACCTTTTAGGTTTGGGATGAATGTAATTTCTCTCCGCCTTTGAAAACATCAAATTAGCCGCTAGACATTTTTTTTTTTTTCATTTTTTATTGGAAGTGTCTATCTTGAGATTTTTGAATTCGTTCGTTGACTTCTCTTATATGGATATGAATTAATAAATCGAAACATGAGTTTATCACGAATTTCCTTGGCAACTTGGAATTTTCATAAATCAAAAAATTGGAAAACATTTTTTTCCCGAATTTTGAACCATATGGTGGATTAATGGAAACTTTTTCGTAATGCATTTTTAACTCTTTCCCGACGGCTATCATATGTATGTGATTCACAGCAAGTCCATTCAGGTTGGGACGTAGCCAATCGAAACAGTTCGATGGGGGCTATTTTTTAGAATCAGCTTCGAAAATCCTTCACAGTCCCAAAGTTCATGGAAAAGAAAAAACGGTCCTTCACTTTGTTTTGTAAATTTTTTACCTTTTTCTTATATTTGGACAGAACATTTTTGACTTCTCTTATTAAAAGTGGTGGTATCACAGGATTTTGTGGACCCCCTCCTCTTTATCCTTTTCCTCGCGGCGACATTAGATATAATGCCAGCAAAAATACATCTACCCGACGACGGAAATAATGTCGATTTTTTTTAGTTTAAAATCTCGACGGAAATTTTTTTTTAATTTTCAAAAAAATGTGGTTCCCATGTTAAGCTTATGGAAATATTTTTTGATTTAAAATTACGTTTGTTATTAATTAATTTAAAAGCTTATGTAATAATAGTCTGCATTAATATCGAAATATTATCAGAGTTACTGAATGCGACATCCTGTATTTAGCTTACGAGCATTCCCTCCCCCCATACTTAGCTTATGGAGTTAATAAAAATTTTTCGATAAATTTCAGTTATATTTGTAAAAATGTTTTTTAAAATTTTCATCAATTATTAAAAATGGTGCTAATTTTCTAGGCCTCGTAAAAGAGCCCATCAAAATCCTAATTAAATATTTTTTCTGGCTTAGCCACGATAAGTTTACTTGTCGGTGTGTAAACAAACAATTAATTTACATTTTTCTCGGCCAAAAATGTAAATTTCCAAGGCAAGACCGTAAAAGTGAGATTTTTTACGAGGTGGTTGGCGATCCGAGCCAAAAACAAGCATGGGCAAGAGGGTCGAGTGAAAAATCGAAATTATTTCTACTACAAATAAGCGACTTCAAAAACATAAGAATCCAAATTTTAAAATTTTTGCGTATTTTAAAGAAGAAGCTTCTGTGATTTTTGAATAATTGAAATGTGAATTTTAGACGAACTTGTTTTTGTTTTTGTTTCAATTTTTATTCTCCAGTTTGTTCAGAAAACTTAGTGAAAGGACTTTTAGGGACTGATTGCTTGGGTGGCCCTTATTTTTACGATTTTTGGATTTCGATGAACGCACCTCCTAATTGTTTTATAGTTACTGAAAGAAGATTTCCTGAATTTTTTCAGATTTTTCGGACGTCGTTTAGCCGTTTCCCCGGGGTACCTAAAAGTTTCAAATTTTTCGTAAAGGCAGAAAAATCACAAATTTTGTTTTTATGTAGAAATAGTTGTTTCCTACTCGGATTTTTATGCAGAGCAGATCACGAAAATATAGTTAGAATTTGTGTACCTCCTACGGCTTTAATGATAAAGTAAAAATAAGTAGGAAGAAAAAAAAAAAAAAAAAAAAAAAATTAGGAAAATATGCTTGCCAGTTTTTTTGCGAAATTCTTCATATTTTTGTCCTGTGGCACAGTAATCGTTTGTCATAAGTAAATTCTAACTTTATGTTCGTAATCTGCATAAAAATTCAAATAAAAAATAAAAATTTTTGACTTTTCGGTTTTTACGGGAATTTTAAAACTTACGCTGAACGACGTCCAAAAAAATCTGAAAAAATTCAGGCAATCTTCTTTTGGTTACTATAAAAAAATTAAGGGGTGCTTTCCCCGAAATTTCAAAATTCGTAAAATAAGGGCCACTCTAATAAGCCCCTTAAAAAAGCAAATATTTAATGACAAGTAAGGGCCCAAGGTACAAGGTAAATGTTAAATTGAATCGAAAAACACGAATTTTTGAATTTGAAAATGCCACCAAGAGTTGCATTTTATCCTCCATTTTAGCCCTAATTTTTTTCAGATTTTTTTCGAGGCCCAGAGGCCTAAAGTTTTTCAAAGTCTCATAAGGGCCGAAAAAATTAGAGCAGTATTTTGATACGAAAGAGTTTGTATATTCAATTGGGAATTTTCCAAAAATTTCAAAAATGATGACGGTTTTACAAAAATCGAAGCCATTTTTTATTTACGAGCAAAAAATTGCTGTTATTAAAGTCCCTATACCTCTTTCGGCTCATATAAAAAAAATGACTCCAATTACTGTAAAACTGACTTTATTTTTGAAATTTCCGGAAAATTTCCGATAGGAAATGAACTCTTTCGCACCAAAATAAGACACTAATTTTTTCATGAGACTTTGAAAAACTTTAGGTCTCTGGGGACAGCAAAAATCTGCCTCTAAGTCTGAAAAAAATTAGGATTAATGGAGGCTAAAATGCAACTTTTCCGCGCTGTGACATTTTCAAATTTAAAAATTCGTGCTTTTCGATCCACCTTAGTAAATATCCTCCTGAAATATTAAGTTCACTGACCTTCCGTAGCCTCTTGATATGTAAATAGCAAAACCAAACTAAGTGTTACATTTTAAAAGTTTGCTTTTTTTTTTTTTTGCACGCGAAAAACGTCGACTACTTAGTTATTTATTTACGTTCAATTAATTTATTTATTTTTTGTAGATAAAGGCACGTCCTACCGGACCTATTTTTAAGGTGAGAATCGATACGGGGAACGTGTCAGGGGGGAGGGAAATCACGCGATGTTTGCGTCACGATTAATTAACGTTACCACAACTTATGATGTCGTGTCCGGTGTCGCTTCCATTTTTTAAAATTTTTTTTTAAAAAGACTCGTCCCGAAAAACCACTAATTAATCAGTTAAGAATAAAAGAAATTCTTTTTTCTACCCCGGGGAAAATTAACGTAAACATATCATAAGGGACCTAATTTGAAAAATAAATTGTCGATTTTTTAAATTCTGCTATTTTTTTTTTCCTCGTCGCTCTCCTTCGTTAAAAGATTTTGACCCACGCCAATATTTTCTTTATTCCACTAATTTAATTTGACAGCATTTACGGGTCCATAGAATTTATCGATCAGCGTCGCGTTGCTAAGAATCCCTGTTTTTTTTTTTTTTTTTTTTTTTTTCCGTCGTGCTCTCTTTACCTTTTTCTTTTTCTTTCGGTTTTTTTTTCCTCGCGATTAGGAAAACTATCTTCCCAACCTTTAAAAAGATGATGGAGATGGAGGGGGGGAAGGGAGCAGGTGAAATGAACGCGGGTTGAGGGGAGGGGTCGGACATTAAAGAATAATTTCAAAATAACTCCGTATCCCGTTTTATACAATGAGATACGCTTTTATGAACGTGTGAACGGCGTATAAGAACGGGATTTTCTCGCTCGAAGGCATTAAAAAGGCTGAAAAGAAAACTCAATAAAAACGCGGACGGAAGAAAAGAAAAAAAAAAAAAAACGAAACGGGGGGTAGGAAAAGAAGGGGGGGAGTAGTGTCGGCGCAAAAAAAAAAAAGGAAAAATGAAAAATCGAAATATGCAAAAATTTCAATCCGGGAGATGAGGGAAGGGGGGAGGAGGGGGAAACCCATAAATCGAAGAATATATAAATACGCCGGTTTTCTATAAAAAAAAATTTTACGTGTTAATGATGCATTTGAAATTATGGGCGGCGGAATTTACGAACGCCTTGTGTGTGCATGTCGAAAATTGCACTAATCCGATTTCGGAATTTAATGCAAGTCGGAGAATAAGTTGGGAAAATGAGGGTTGTAAAATAGTGCTGAATAATGCCCTGAGCTGATAATGTAAGCCATTTTCATTGCTGACTTTTAGTGAGCAATAAACTTGGCTTCCACAGAAGTGCACTCCCTAAGTACCATACATTAAACTGCGATATCCGTCCGCTTCAACTGGGAAATCCTTAATCATAGGCGACGGGGGTTTTTCAACGCTTCATAAAGAAAAAAAAGAAGAAAAAAAAAACTTCTCTTTTTTTTAAAGTAACAACAGATGCGCGCGATGACGAATTAGGGGGTTGCGAGAGGGACCCGCCTCGGGTTCGAATCCCGACGGAGGCAACCTTCAACAACTGATTTTTCCTCGATTAAAGCGTCGGGCGATAAAAAAAAAATGCGAGCGTTGGTATATTTCCCGGATTTTACTAACCCCTGTTTACCTTCGGCGGGGATCATCTTATTATTCTCTCGATATCTCGCTCTGGGAAAATTTATCGATATCTCGAATTATCGGATTTATCATTTTTTTTTACCTTTTTTTTTTTTTTTTTTATTATTATTTTTTGTTTTTTAAACGGAAACCGATTGAAATCTGTTCGTGACATTCGATATCGAAACAAAATAGTACTCAAAGAACCCTTTTGTTTTTGTACTTTGATTTCGATATCTCGAAGATAATAAGGGACGCTCTGGAGGGAAAAAACAAAACTTACCTTACGAAATTTTCATTATACCTTGATAATAAAAAATTCTGGCGCCAATTATTTTTAAAAAAAAAAGAAGGGCATAAAAATCTCTTAATTCTCTCTCTCATTTTTTTTTTCATATAAATAATAAAAAAATAAAAAAAATCTAGAAATGAAAAAAAAAAACCGATAAAAACAAGACAAACCTTTTCATATAAAAATTTTACTCGTTCGACCTTTTCGAAAGATTTTTTTTTTCCACCCGAAATAAAAAAAAACGATAAAAAAATATTTTTTTTTTTATTAATAATAAATTCGTTTCTAAAAAAATTTAAATTTTTTCAATAAATAATAAAAAAATGAAACCACGAACTGATCGCGTAAAAAGAAATATATATATATATCACAGCGAACCGGTTTTCGTCCCCGTCGTAACCGTTCTCCACGCACGTAACACACTGCACCTCACAGAGGAAACGAACGGAGTGCAACGCGTTCATATCGTTCATTCCATGTGCAAGTGCATCAGGTCAAACGCAAAACGTCACATCTCACAAAAACGAGGCGAACTTGTTGATTCTGGCTTGCGTTTTAGATTCCGACAACGAAACTGATTTACCGCTTGCGGGGGGTATAATTTTGCCCGATTTCGAAGAGGGAAGCATAATTTTTTTTTTCCTTTTATAAATAACTATTTGAAACATTTTAATTTTTTTTTTTACTAGAATCCTTTTTTCAGAAAAAAAAAATTATTTTCAATTTTTTTTTTTCGTTTTTTTTTTTTTTTTTTTTTTTTTTTACAATCGAAACTTGAAAGTACGAATTTTCTTTTTGTAAAAAAAAAAAAGCTCACATCCCACCACTATATTTTTTTCGAAATTAATTTAGTAACGAGAACTTTCTCGGAAAGTTTGGTTATTTATGTTTTTTTCCCCCTCTTTTTTTCTGTCTGTCTCTCTCTCTCTCTATTTTTCCCTCAAATTGCGGCCCCCGCCTCTCGATCGTGAATTTTTTAAAAAAGGTTTCCATGACTTTAAATCATAAACTTTATATATATGTAATATACCGTTAACGGTGCATCGCGTCGGGAAAAACAAAGAGAAAGAAAAAGGAATAAAGAGGAACGGATCCTCGCATGCGTTTAACGGGCGTTCACCTGTCTGGTGTTTTTAGTGGCCCAACAGCTAGAATCCTGCGTTAGGTCAGTTTCGCTTTCATCGAACCAGACGGTCTCTCCACACGCACACTCTACAGAATACAGACGCACCGACGCTTTTCCCTTTTCAGCCCAGACGATAACTTTCGTCTGGCGTTTTTCTTTATTATCATCATCATTATTATCATTATCATTATTATTTACTGCTGGATTTCTTTCTCGCGTCTTTCTCTCTTCTTGTACTTTTTTTTTTGATACCTAAACGGAAATTAAAATTGGACTAACAGGATGTTTGCATTGACATGAAAAATAAAATAAAATAATAAAATAAAATAAAATAGAAAAAGAAATAATTTTATTTTATTTTATTTTATTTCTTGGAAGGGAAAGCTTTGATGATGTTTTTCTTCGTTTGAGTTTTTTGTTTTATTTGAATCGTGCGAAATACTTTTTTATTGCTCGATGGGTTCTTTTAGGGGCCCCTGAGAACTTTTTGTATGGAATTCGTCGTAAAGTTTATGAATTTTTCCTCTTCATCCTCGATTCTTTGCCCTGAACAGGGTGTGGCGGGGTTTCGGATCTGGCCTGCTTTTGCCTGTTCTCTCAAAGCCACTTGTACTTTTTGTAACTTTTCCCAACAGTCCCGGGAAGACTCCGCCTCTGTAAAAATACCTGTCATGAGGTTCCCTTTAATTTTGATGTTGTGTTCGTGGACTTTTTTTTGATTGTATCGATAGTGTGGCATGAAGCCAATATTGTTTTAGATTTTGCAATCGTTGCTAAGGAGGGTGCAGAAAATAGTACAGGCTCTTACAACGGCTTTTTTTATTAAAAATACACTTACATACAGGAAAACTTAAGTCTAACTTAATCTTAAAATAACTTAACCTCTCTGCTTAACTCTTTAAGTAATATTATAATATAATTTTTTTTGGCTTGCATTTAACTGGTCAGTATTTTATTTAATTATTGGTCAGTATTTAAAATGATTGAGCAGTAAATCAATACTTCTCGGACAGTAAATTAATATTTTCCGGGCAGTAAAAACATGAATTTATGGAATGTAAAAAAATTTATGTGGTATAAAATGGCATTTATGAATGTAAAAGTATTAAGAGCGCACGGATAAACGCTCTTACTAATTATTACTAATAGTAATTATCTTATTAGTAATTATACATCTACCTGAAACTGAGGGTAAATTTTATATATTATTATTAGTAATTTTTTACTATATGTATGGTAAAAATGACCTTAACTAAGGTAAACATTACTAATAATACACTGTAAAAAATTTGTGTATTTTTAACAAACTCGGTCCACATTCTGTATGTAGCTCTTTTTATGTTAATTTTGACACATGTTGCTTAGCAACATTTATTATTTACAAATAAAAATGTGTGGACCGTTTTTCAATTATAAATTGTGTTAAAATTACACAAAATTTTTTACAGTGTATATATAAAATTTACCCTCAGCTTCAGGTAGATGTATAATTACTAATAAGATAATTACTATTAGTAATAATTACTAAGAGCGTTTTATTCGTGTGGTAATACTTATAAAGGCTCATATCGCCTTTTAGCTAAGCACGGCAGCAGGTGAATTAATTTACTTGAATATTGAAGTAATAATACTTAAATTTACTTCAATATTCTTGAATAAGAAATTCCATCCTGAATCGTTTAAGCGTAGCTGGTCCAGCTGAAAGATTGAAAGGTTTTTCATGGCGCGACCGTTGGGGTGGGCTTGCTTAACGAAAGCTTTGAATTTGGGTGCAAAACTCACACCCATGAAGTCCTTGGCCGGTTCTTGTTTCCGTTCGCTGTTGGCCGCTTTCACCTGTCGTGAAAGTCCTGCCGAATCCCCGGGGAAGATAAAGCTGATAATCATTGTTGAGGATGTTATTTCAAGTTCTTGACGAAATGCGGAAAGAAAATCTGTCACATTTTGACGGTTGACTGACCTCCAAACAGGAGTGGCGGTATTGAATGGTCGGTTGCGTTCCTGAAATGAAAACAAAAAAAAAAAAAAAAAAAGGTTTAAAACTCAGAGGTCGAATGGTCGTCAGCGCTGAGTGTTCTGCGAATCATTAAAACAACGCCGATTTTTTTCCCGAGCAGAAAATTCATGGGTAAAATAATTTTTTTTTTTTTTTGGAAGATTTAGGAAAATAAATATTTAGGAACCTTTTTTTGGAAATAAGTTCTTAAAAATAATGTTCGGGACTCATTTTTTGAAATTTTTATGAAAAACTAGCTTGGATAGGCATGCCATTTTAACTCTTTTTAAGAGTATTTAATCTCTTTTAAAATCCGTAAAAATATACTCTTTTTTTCGTTTTATTTAAAAATGAGTAGGCTACTCTTATTTTTTTTTTATTTTTTTTTTTTAAATTTGCAAATTCATGTTTCCCTTACTGCAACGACAAATTCTCAAGTATGTTGACTTTACTGACAATAAGCTAAACATGGGATTTTAGTTTCATCTTAATGGCTTTTGATCTTCTGACACGTTCAAATTATTTACATGAAATTTTATTTGATTATTTTTTTCTTTCATAAAATTTTTAAAAACTTTTTATTCTCTTTTCTTGGCTGCATTGTCTCTCTTTTCAAACTCTATAATCTTTAAATTTCATAGCCTAAATATAGTCTTTTTTTTTCTCTTACATTCTTACATTCGTACATTCTTTCAGTTTCAAAAAATGGCATGCTTATTGCCTATTACGTAATGCTTGAAATCATCTATGATTTTTCATTTAAGAAGTGTTATGCCCAATGCTGTCAAAAAAATAATCTTTAGCTTGCATGCGAGACATTACTGCAATGAAACTACCTTAGTTAAAGGTATATCTGCAAGCCACTTCAATTTTTTTTTTTTTTTAACTAACCCTTCAGTGTTGGACATTTTGAGATCATCAATGTCGATACGGCATAGATCTAACCTCGTGGTCCAGTCAGAAAATTAACGCTTCTCAATATCCGTCAAATGAGAATTTAACACATTTTCAATATTGGCCGTCATCGGAGATCCAACCCATCCTGGCCAAGATTGATCCGATAAAAATCCGAGGTCGAAAAGCGTTTATTGATACGACATTCAAAATTTCTATCAGGGATTTAATAAACAAAATACAATCTCCAAAAATTCCCCATAACTACACGTCCGTGAAGCTGGCAGGACCCAGTCAACGGATTTGATCGAAAATAGTCTTATATAGTAGTTTTTTTATTGTTCTTTAATAGCTCCGTGGTTGTTTCAATTTGTTCTCTAACGTGAAAAAAACTGGAGCCAAAAGTAGGGGGGTCCTGCTAACTTCACGCGAACAGGACCCAATTTGAATTTATCAAAAATTTTTGCCTTTGTCGGTTGCTTTTGATTTGTTCTTCATTGTTCCGGCCAATTCAACGTTTGTTCTGCAACAGGTATGACAGTATTAGGAGGAGTAAGGGCACTGCCAACTTCACGGAAATAAAATAAAGTCAAATTCAGACATTTAAATAGCTTGAATCGATTTCATTTTGTTTGTTTTCCGAGAAAAAGGTTTGTTCTTGTACCAAAAATACTATCAGGTTGAATTTTTCATTTTTGGAAAGACATTCTGGGTGTGAAAAAATCATGGCCTATTTGTAATATTTAGGACTTGTCTATCAATGTCTTTTTGATTGTTCTGAAATGTTCTACAAATATTTCGGTACTCCCATCTTCTCAAATCCTGGAAATACAGACGTTTGAGGTCTGCATGCAGCAGGACCCATTTTTTCCCCCCAATAGAGTGCTCCATCATTCCGGTTTGTTATTCAATCTGCTGCCACGTCGGGTTTACAGTGTTCTTTTTTTTTTTGTCCATTATTGATCAGACATCGTTTGTTCTCGATTGTTCTCCTTTGTTCTCGTCAGGAAAACGTTTAAGTTCATTTGTGGCTGGAAGTTCTGATCAAAAGTCGTTTGTTCTTGATCGTTCTGTTATTTACAAGATAATTTAAAATACCTCGCATTATTATAGTGATGAAACATCGTTTGTTCTCGTTTGTTCTCAATTGTTCAAGTTTGTTCTCGATTGTTCTCGATTGTTCTCGATTGTTCTCGTTTGTTCTCGTTTGTTCTCGATTGCTCTCGTTTGTTCTCGTCAGGAAAACGTTTTAGTTTATTTGTGGCTTCCAGCCACAAATGAACTTAAAAATGAACCGATTGTTTATGTTTTTTTACATCGGCCATTTTGTTTTTTATGTAAACAACATTAAATTTTGCGAATATTGACGCAATTTAAGCTTACCGACATATTTAACATGTATATTCGACTTCTTCTAATAATAAGGAACAATTTGGTATAAGTTTCGCCCCATTCAATGCAATATTAACGTTTAGAAATATTAATTAAAAAAACTCTCTTTTTTTAAAAACCGGATGGTGAACCGGCCGGTTTTGTGTAGCCAACAAAGTGCCTAAGGTGCTTTTATTCGAGTTCCAAGTTTAAAGCTTCTGAATTTTTGAAATTTACAAAATTGGGCAGTCATAGAAAAATCTTTTCGTTTACTTTTGCATATTCCGACTCAACGGTCGGTTTCCGTAACAGGTAGAAAGGGGCAAGACTTTTTAAAAAAACATCTCTATTTTTGAATTCTTTAGAATTGGATCCTATGACCTACTTTATATTTTAATAAAAATGCGTCCTTTTAAGGTCATAAAAGCAAGATTTTATTGAAAAATTTTTAATTTACATTATCCTTATGGATAATGGAATGATTACATTATCCTTATGGATAATGGAATGATTACATTATCCTTATGGATAATGGAATGATTACATTATCCTTATGGATTATGGATAATTCAAAATTTTTCAATAAAATCTTGCTTTTATGACCTTAAAAGGACGCATTTTTATTAGAATCTCAATTTTTTTTTTGGAAATGAAAAGTAAATAAAAAACATTCGTTTTTTTTTTTAATGGCTAGGCCTAATGCTTCTTCGGGAACAGTAAAATTCGCGGCATGCATTGCGTTTCCTCTTTTCGTATACAAGCCTCGCACTGCCGTGTCGCAATAACCGCATTGGAAATAAACACCGGGCTCCCTGTTAGCTTTAGATATATTCCTTCTAAGAGAATGAAAAAATCATGACCTATTTGTAATATTTAGGACTTGTCTATCAATGTCTTTTTGATTGTTCTGAAATGTTCTACAAATATTTCGGTACTCCATCTATCTTCTCAAATCCTGGAAATACAGACTTTCGACGTCTGCATGCAGCAGGACCCATTTTTTCCCCCCAATAGAGCGCGCCATCTTTCCGGTTTGTTATTCAATCTGCTGCCACGTCGGGTTTACAGTGTTCTTTTTTTTGTCCATTATTGATCAGACATCGTTTGTTCTCGATTGTTCTCGTTTGTTCTCGTTTGTTCTCAATTGTTCTCGTATGTTCTCGTTTGTTCTCGTTTGTTCTCGATTGTTCTCGTTTGTTCTAGTCAGGAAAACGTTTAAGTTTATTTGTGGCTGAAAGTTCTGATCAAAAGTCGTTTGTTCTTGATTGTTCTGGTATTAACAAGATAATTTGGAATATCTGGCATTATTGTAGTGATGAAATGTCGTTTTTTCGCGTTTGTTCTCGATTGTTCTCGTTTGTTCTCGTCAGAAAAACGTTTTAGTTCATTAGTGGCTGAAAGTTCTAATCAAAAGTCAGGAAAACGTTCTAGTTTATTTGTGGCTGGAAGCCACAAATGAACTTAAACGTTTTCCTGACGAGATCAAACGAGAGCAATCGAGAACAAACGAGAACAAACTAGAACAAACGAGAACAATCGAGAACAAACGGTGTCTGATCAATAATGGACAAAAAAAAAGAACACTGTAAACCCGACGTGGCAGCAGATTGAATAACAAACCGTAAAGATGGCGCGCTCTATTGGGGGGAAAACATGGGTCCTGCTGCATGCAGACCTCAAACGTCTGTATTTCTAGGATTTGAGAAGATGGGAGTACCGAAATATTTGTAGAACATTTCAGAGCAATCAAAAAGACATTGATAGACAAGTCCTAAACATTACAAATAGGCCATGATTTTTTCATACCCAGAATGTCTTTCCAAAAATGAAAAATTCAACCTGATAGTATTTTTGGTACAAGAACAAACCTTTTTCTCGGAAAACAAACAAAATGAAATCGATTCAAGCTATTTAAATGTCTGAATTTGACTTTATTTTATTTCCGTGAAGTTGGGTCCTGCCAACTTTTTTTTTTTTTTTTTTTTTTTTTTTAAATAATTTTTGCTCCTTCAAAAACGAAGTTATCCCAATTGACAAATCTTCAAATTTAAAGCCAAAGCCAAAGAAATGAGCTTTAAATTTAAAAAGAGTTCAAATTTGGATATTACCGCGTTATATTTTTGCTGATCCAGTTGTTAAACATACCGGTGACCCCATTAGTGGACCCTTGTTAAGCTGACGAATTTTTACGGAGGACCCATGTAAGGCCCTCGGTAGGGACTTTGTTAATACATGTGGTTTAAATTTTTTTATTTTTTATTTATTTATTTTTAATTTTTTTTTATTGCGTTCCATAAAAAATTTTTAAAAATTCATCGGAGCTTAATTAAATAAATTGACTTTAGAATCGTTAAAATTTCTTTATTTAAATCAATTTGCCGCATTTTTTTTTTTTCTCATCAAAGCTTTGTCACTAGTTTTTTATACAAGTAGGCAAACTTTTACATAGTCTTCTTAAAATTACAATAACAAAAATGGTTCGATTTTTTGTTTTTTACTCAACATTAAAATTTCCTGATCAATACTTAACAAGACTGACTCATACTGTCTTAATTTCTTGAAAATTATAAGGCGCCATTTTCACCTGTAACTTTATTTAAATTTTTTTTCAATTTTCGGGTGGCTTTATTTAAGAGCTGGCACTATTTTGGCATCCAGGACCCGAACTCACTCCTTTTTTGCCCTAAAATTCCATATTTTTAAACCGACTTCTTATAAGTCCCTTATTTTCTCAAAAGCCTCCTTTTTTACCATATTGTCAATGAAAAAAGCGAATGCAATTTTTTAAATTCTATCAAACGGTGAAGAAGAAAAAAACAAAGAAAAATTATAAATTGCATTATGCGTAAGCCAAGATTTTAATGCAGAATCCGATCGTTTTATGTGTCCGTTATTGTTTTATGAATTTGAAATCAAAAATGATTTCGGATCATTTGCATTTTGGAAAAAAAAAAACCTTCGTAATTTTTTATTGATTTTGAAATTTTTCAGTTATAAGATGTTGGTGCCACTATTTGGTTTTTTAGTCGAAATTTATTTAACATCTCCAGGAATAGTCAGTATAATCTATCATAAATCAGCAAAAATTTTGTCATTTGATAGGAACTTATACTAATTACTAATCATTAGTTCATACTGTTTGGAAGTAAAAATATTTCAAACCCTGATAAAAAATGATTGAAAAAAAGTAAAAAAAGTTTATATAAACCATTTAAGGTCTTGAAAGCTCCTTGAAAACTCCTTGAAAGCTCCTTTTTTGCCATAATTCCCTAAATTCCATATTTTTTCAGTCGAAATTCTGTTCGGGCCCTGCGCCGGCCTGCCCAGCACTTATAACTCTGACAAATTTGGTATAAAATTATAATTATCGAAAACGCCATTTTGTCTAATTTACTCGATGTCGCCATTACGGAATTTTCATCGATTGCCCCATTATCTTCAATAAAAATTAATATGAGCCCTTACTCACCTTTTTTTCTTTTTTTTTCTTCTTCTTTCCATCTCGGAAAATCTTTTTAACGTCTTGCGCCGCAGTATTTATAAGTTGCCCATTTTTTTAAATGCCGACTCTGCAAAACTACTGTTCTTTGGAGATAAGCGCGCATTCCAACTTTCTTTGTGTTAAATTTTTTCATCTTTTCTCCTCCTCCTTCTTGTTTCGGATTTATTTTTTTACAGTACCTTGTAAATTTACCTTATACTTTCAAAAATTGGCTCAACAAGAAACACGAACTTGTGAAACGGTAAATTATTTTCAATTAACAAGAACAATTTTTATTTCGGAGCATTGAGAAAATCCGAAAAGAAAATTTCGTGGCTGCGTCCTGATTTGCGTGGTTTTTCAATTCCGTTTCATTCCACTTACTTTTTAGCACAGAATTTGTATTATTATTTTTCGATTCGCATAAAAGGCCAAGCGAATATCCAATGGCGAGAAAAATTAAATAGAAATACACTAAAAATATTAATAAAATAATTAACTTCCATATGAATTTCATTTTTTCTCTCATTAACATTCGAATGCAAAATATCAAATGAACGATCGAACGATGGAAGCACTCCGGAGCACTCCTTTTTATTTGAATCGGTCATTTTGAAAAAGGGAGTATGTCCACGCAAAATAGGGAGACATGTTCGCCTTTGCCAGATGAACGATTCGTTGCGCAATGCATTCTGGGAAAGGTACAACCAATCTATTTACGTCACGTACAGACGTGAGGGGGGGGGGATTAATATATTTTTTATTTTTCCAATTTCGTTTGACATGATTTCTTACGACTAATTTACTGTTTTTCATATTTTTGATTAATCTGCTTTCTTTTAAGTTGCATTTTTTGATGCAAAACTTGTTTTGAGTAAACTTCAAGGAATGTAGGAAGGAAAAGCTCTGTCTAAGGCTCGATTTACGGGGATAAAATCCAAATTTTAGATATCCAACAAACGCTTTTGATTTATTCTTGTCTTTTTTTGTATAAGTTTCAACTTGCTTGAAATAAATACTAGCCCGGGAAACAGAATGAAAGCTTTTCGACTGCGAATTTTTTCAACTAATTTTTCGGCTGAATGGAGATTTTTGATAACCGGTATATTTATCTTGCTATATATATTAGGGTGGTTCGAAAATAAACTTTTTTGGAATTTCAAAACTCCTATATCGGGAAAAGTTTCTTTATAGGTAGAGTATCAACCCTGAATTTTTTCAGATTTTTTGAACGGCATCCTGAGGCGTCAAATCGGCCTTAAAATTTTCAAAAAGCTCATAAATGGGCCGTAAATGGACCTTTTTTTTTTTTGCATAAAAGACCATCGATTCCTATCGGAAATTTCGCGTAGATTACGAATTTGAAGTCGTAAATTAGTTTTGGTGCACGGTTTTTGAGCCACAGACAAAATACCATAACCAGGTTTTTAGAGCTTTTAAACCTGGCCTGTAGCTCAAAAATTATATACCAAAACTAATTTTCGGCTTCAAATTCGTAATCTACGCGAAATTTCCGATAGGAATCGATGGTCTTTTATGCAAAAAAAAAGGTTCATTTTCGGCCCTTTTATGAGTTTTTTGAAAATTTCAAGGCCGATTTGACACCTCAGGATGCCGTTCAAAGAATCTGAAAAAATTCAGGGTTGATACTCTACCTATAAAGAAACTTTTCCGCATATAGGAGTTTTGAAATTCCAAAAAAGTTGATTTTCGAACCACCCTAATATATATACCCAATGTATACGTGTAACCTAAGCAAAAGGATTTAATTTTGGAAAAAAGTTACTTTTTTTCTGGCTTTTCCAGGGGGTTTCCGGTCATTTTTGGTTAAGTACACTAATAAATACATACTAGGGTGTCCCTTATTTTGAAAGCTCAAAAAAAGCGCAAAATAATGGTCCATATACTAAAATTTGAGTTCGAAAATTCAACAGCGTGAAGCTAGCGGTACTCCGAATTTTCCTTGTAACGTTTCCCGTGAAGCTGTAATTATTCCGTTGAAGCTCAATTTCGGGGACATGGTTTTTCTGAAAGCTCAAAAAAAGCTCAAAATAATGGAGTGTGTCCCAAAATTTGAGCTCGAAAATGCAACGGCGTGAATCTGGTGGTACTCCGAATTTTCCTAGGGACGTTCTTCGTCAAGCTCTAATTGTTCTCTTGAAGCTCAAATTCGGGGACATAGTTTTTCTGAAAGCTCAAAATAATGGACTTCGTCCCAAAATTTGAGCTCAAAAATTCATCAGCGTGAAGCTGGCGGTACTCCGAATTTCCTTCTTAACGTTTCCCGTGAAGCTGTAATTATTCCCTTGAAGCTCAAATTTGCGGACATGGTTTTTCTGAAAGCTCAAAAAAAGCTCAAAATAAGCTCAAAATAATGGACTTTGTCCCAAAATTGGAGCTCGGAAATTCAACGGCTTGAAGCTGGCGGTACTCCGATTTTTCTTAGGGACGTTCTTTGTCATGCTCTAATTGTTCCCTTGAAGCTCAAATTTGGGGACATGCATATGGTTTTTCTGAAAGCTCAAAAAAAGCTCTAAATTATGGGCTCCGTCCAAAATTTGAGCTTGCAAATTCAATGGCGTGAAGTTGGCGGTACACGGCATTTTTAAAAAAATTTTATGAAAGCCTTAATTTGAGAGCTAAAAATTTGGTATGATGGTTTTCTGAAAGCTCTAATTTATCGCAATACATTGGTGTATGTCTCCCAATTTGAGCGGTATATTGTATCGCCCGTGAATTTAGCGGTACATTATTGATTATGCTTATATATCCTTTAATTGTGAAGCTCAAATTTGGATACTTGGTTTTTTTGAAAGCTCAAAAAAAGCTCTAAATTATGGGCTCCGTCCAAAATTTGAGCTTTGAAAACCGATGGCGTGAAGCTGGCGGAACACCGATTTTCGCTGAGATCGTTTTTTCGTGACGTTCAAATATTTCCGTTGAAGCTCAAATTTGGATACTTGGTTTTTTTGAAAGCTCAAAAAAAACTCAAAATTCTTGCCATGGTCCAAACATTCTACCATTGAAATTAATTGGCGTGAACTTGGCGGTACACCAATTTTCCCTCCGATCGTTTTTGGTGAAGCTCAAATCCCGTTGAAACTCAAATTTGGAGACTTGGTTTTTTTGGAAGCTCAAAAAAAGCTCTTAATGCTGGTCATGGTGCAAAAATTTGAGCTTGCAAATTCAATGGCGTGAAGTTGGCGGTACTTTTTTTAAAGCCATTCTGCTAGCCTTTGGTGTGCTAGCTCAAATTCTGTAATTTATATATTTTGAAAGCTCAAATTCAGGAGAACGATATGCAATTGGTTGGGACTCTGAACCCACCGAATCATGATGTGTGAAGTTGGCGGTACACGGCATTTTTAAAAAAATTTTATGAAAGCCTTAATTTGAGAGCTAAAAATTTGGTATGATGGTTTTCTGAAAGCTCTAATTTATCGCAATACATTGGTGTATGTCTCCCAATTTGAGCGGTATATTGTATCGCCCGTGAATTTAGCGGTACATTATTGATTATGCTTATATATCCTTTAATTGTGAAGCTCAAATTTGGAGACTTGGTTTTTTAGAAAGCTCAAAAAAAGCTCTAAATCTTGGTAATAGTCAGAAAATTCGAGCTCCAAATTGTACCTCCAACTTCACTGATCCGGATTTACCTTAGGTCCCTAAGAAAATCGAATGTGTTTATTTTATGCATTTTTTATGTATGTCCAATTTTTTGTATAATTGATATGTGTTTTTTATGTAACTTATGCATTTATTTTTTGTACGAATGACTCTTGACAGCGACACTCAGCAGGTAACCTCTTCAGAGCTTCCGTACTTTATTATTTCTTATCAGAATGATTTTCAGCAGTCACAAGAAGCCCAAAAAATTTTTAATTGAATTTACTGTAAATTTATTGTTATAGCATTTTTAATTTTGTTTTTCTTTTTTCCGTTTCAGGTAAGATTTTTGACACCAATATTTCCGTTGAGTTCGAGGCCATCTTCCAGAACCCAGCATTTATCGCACAAATATCGTTATGGATAATAAGGTGGTTCGAAAATCAGTTTTTTTGGAATTTCAAAACTCCTATACCGGGAAAAGTTTTTTTTTCCCACGTAAAGTATCAACCCTCAATTTTTTTTAGATCTTTCGGACGGCAATATGAGGTGTCGCATTGACCTTGAAATTTCCATTAAGCCCATATAAGTGCCAAAAATGACCTTTTTTTTCGGTTTGAAAGACCATCGATTCCTATCGGAAATTTTGTGTAGATTAATAATTTGAAGTCGAAAATTAGTTTTGATGCACGGTTTTTAAGCCACAAGCAGAAAACCATAACAAGGTTTTCAGAGCTTCTAATTCCGGTCTGTAGCTCAAAACCGATCACCGAAACTAATTTTCGATTTCAAATTTTTAGCCTACACAAAATTTCCGATAGGAATCAATAATCTTTTATACCAAAAAAAAAGTTCATTTTTGGCCTTTATATGGACTTTTTGAAAATTTCAAGGCCAATGCGACACTTTAAGAAGTTCGAAAAATCTAAAAAAATTCATGGTTGGTACTATAAAGAAACTTCTCCCGATATAGGAGTTTCGAAATTCCAAAAAAGCGTATTTTCGAACCATCCTATGGATAATCCCTCCATCCAAGGTTCAAGCTGACAAAAAACTCGAGGGAAGTTAAGCCTTAAATATTAGCCTAGTTTAGGCATGCAATTTTGCATTCATGTAGCATGTTATCATTGTACCATGCATTTTCCATTATGTTTTTTTTCTCCCTTCATATCCCGGATTACTTTATTATCACGGAGGATATATTACTATATTTCTGCTTCAAAAATTTTTCCCATTTTAATTTATTCCTAAAACGTTCGTATAATCTTTCATTACAAATCGTTTAATTACTGTATGGATCCATTGTGTTTTTACGTAGGGGAGTCCGGATAAAAAAAAAAAAAAAGCAGATTTTATTTTTATTTTTTTTATTTTTTTGCATCTCTCCCGGAATATTGAAAATCCTTAGTTTTTTTTTTCTCGGAAAAGGAGGTTGACCAAGTCGACAACGCAAAATCGAAGCCGTATACCGAACAAAAAACTATTCCGTGTTTTCCTTGAAGAGGGAAAAACTATAAGGTGCCCAAAGGATGTGAATCTTTTCACAGGGAACGTCCTCCAGTTTATTTTTCATTTAAAACTGTAACAGGACTGGAGGGGAAACAATTAACTCCGCATTGTTTTAAAATTATTTCCGCGGCTCCGACAAAGGGTCCCTGAAAATAAGGTTTTTGCAATTCGCTTTTTTCCCCTTTTTCCCAGTCAGTTTTTTTATATACCCGACCTTTCCCCCTTCCCTTCTATCGCCCCCCCTTTTTTTCTATTCTGTTTTTTTAAAACTCGTTTATACTCTTTTTTTTTTATTATTATTATAAAATTTTCCTCTCTGTGGAAGATCATTCGTCTGCACGTGTATGCATTTTTTTTTTTTTTTGTTACTTTCGGAAAATTTTTTTTCAATAACGTTTTTTTTTTGTTGGTTGTTGTTTCATGGAAACGACGAAAAACGTTTTTTTTTTTTAAATTTTGCCCTAAAACGCTGGGAGTGAAGGAGCCCCCGTCAAGCTTCGTTTTTAAATCAATTATGAGATAATCTTATTCTATTGTTTTTTAATTAGCATTGATTAATTAGGCTTTCCTTAAGCTTCTGCAGCGGGGGAAAACTCCCTTTCCTCTTTGTGCAAAATATTTTGATCTTTATAAATTTTTAAAAAGGGATAACAGTTTTCCAGACGGTTAATCTCGGCTTTTAAAATTTTAACGGTGTAAAAAAGGGCCCCTCCCTCTCCCCACCGCCTTTTAAAAGCACAAAAAACTTTAACCGGGGAAGTGAGTTCGGAGAGGCGAAGGAAGAAAAAAAAATTTTTTGTTTTAACCGAGAATTTTTTTTTGCTTTCGAAGAATAAAAAAATCTAGAGGATTCTAAAAAATTTCCCGATAAATGGCTCATATTAATTTATAGTTGTATTACTTTCCGTTCCACATAAATAATGACTTCCCTATAAAAAATGAAAATTATACATGAAATCATACATTATAAAGGAAGCAATTCCATTATTAAAAGAAGATAAAATCAAAAAAAAAAAAAAAAAAAAAAGTTTTTTTTATTGTTAATAAGACCTCGTTAAAATGCATTTAAAAAAAAGTTAGGATTCCCTGTAGGAATTATTAGAGAAATCAATATAACTGCATATTAATAGAGGTTACTGGAGGATTGATAAGAAAAAATAACGTAAGCATTTTTTTTAAATATAGAACATATATAATTGGGTACAATCAAGCATTTCCTGTGTCGACGAAAGAAAAAAATAAAATCTGTATTCTTTTGCAATTTTTTTTTCCTGCGTAAGTTCCTTTGTTGAAGTTCGCGCGCAGGAATCAAAACTTGTTGAGTCATGTCTGCTGGAAAATAAATTGAAATTAAAAGCGCGAGCGATTTAGGGTTTTTCCTTTTTGAAGGATCCGAAATGAAGTAGTGTGATGTTTGGAAGAAGAGGTTTCTGGGAAGGGAAAGGGGGGGTGCAGTAAGTTCTTTTTCCAAACATTATATTACTGGGGACTTGCCCCTTATACAGTGAAACCTCTCTACAGCGGACACTCACGGGACCAGACATTTTGTCCGTTATCGGGAGGTGTCCGTTATGGAGAAGTGGCTTCTTTTTTATTAAAAATAGGCTTCGTCAGAAATTTAATTGAAAATTATTTTATTTAAGTAAATTAATATTTTAAACGCGTTTAAAGTACGTATCGACTAATTAATAAACTAACATAGCTTAGACACGTTTGAAAGAAAAAAAATCGCTAGGTAATGCAACATGTTAGATACTGTACAAAATAATCAGATTGCTTTTACGTTTACAAGTCAATATGATTAACGGTGTGCGTTCAAGCGGTTAAGCTGGATTAAGTCAAGAAGAAAGTGTAAATGCAAAGAAAAAATATTACTATTTTCCTAATTATTTTTCAAGGTTTTGTCCCTTATAGAGGGGTAAATTCTTCGGAAAATCGTCAATTTGGGTGTCCATTGTCCTTTATGGGAGGGTCCGTTATGGGGGGGTTTTTTTAACATGGGGTCTTATGGCGGCCAACCAAAATTCCAAAAAATGTCCGTTGTGGGGGAGTGTTCGTTATGGGGAGGTGTCCTTTAGTAGAGGTTTCACTGTAGCTCTGATGCTGAATAAGCATTTGACTGCCTGCATCACTGGCATATGCTGTTGCTGCTATGCTGAGTTGAGTTATTTTTTTCAACCCTCTCGGGCCTACAGCTCCTGATCCTGCTCTTTTTTTGCCATTTATATTTTTTTTTCTTCGTTTAAACCAGCAAAAAAGGCCTGCCTTTTTTTTATTATTTTTATACTGATCTCCATATCTTCTTGTCCTGCCTTTTTTCTACCATTTTTAGTTACGGTAATTTTTTTTAAAAGTTTGCTTAAAAAAAGTTAAGTATTTTATTCATAATTTATGCATTTTTTATGTATTTCCAATTTTTTGTATAATTTATGCATGATATATTTATGTGATTTATGCATGTCTTCTTCGTGCGACCGGGGCTACTCTTATCTACGGTTCCATGTTTTTGAGGAACAGTCTGTGCGATGAAAGGAAACGGTACTAACAGTTCACCCTTTTAAAGTTGTTTGTTAGATGTGATTAGGTCTCAAATCCAAGGGACTATAAACTAAATCCGGGACCATTTAGTGTTAACGTTCTTTTTTTTTTTTTTTTTTTTTTTTTTCTCTCAAGAAAAGAAAAAAAGAAAGCTTTTAAGAGTAAGTCCTCGCTTTCTATTTCTTAAAAGAATAGAGGTTTCTTAAAAATTGCGACGTGTAAGCCACCCTTATGCCTGATTTGTAAGATATATTTTTCATCCGGGGACTTTGAGTTTCATCCAAAAAATTTTGCATGAAACTAATATTGGTTACTTTGCGAAAGATTGGTTGCTTTGATAAAGTGCAAAGTAACCGATATTCGTTGTATCCAAAAATGTTTTGGATAAAATTAATTTTGGGTGAACTGCTAAATAACTTTCTTGCTTTTCGTCCAGAAAAAAATTTGGATGTAAAGCAATTTGGAGGAAATGCAGAAATGGCTGACTTCAACTTTTTATTCCAACTTTTTTGGAAAAAAAATTTGGATGAAGTGCAAAGTGAAAAGTAACCAATATTGGTTTTATCTAAACTTTTTTGGATAAAATGCCATTTGGATGAATCCTGAGGGCGGGAAACGAACGTTTTGGATTTCAAGCGGGACAAGAAGTTCATTCTTTAGCCCGGAGGGGATGAAAAATATTTTCCGAGTTTTTGAGGAGTTTTCCAGAACTTGAACGCTTGAAAGCTAAGATTGATGGGATCGGTGTCTTTCCTGTTTTAGTCCAGGAATCTCGATATACCGAACCTGGTAGGTTGGTTGTGGGTGGAATTGTATCCTGAAAATTCAGATCTCAAGTTTATTCATTTTACTGCATGTTTCCAGAACGTTGAGAAAGGCATAAAACGGATTTTATTTTCTTAAGCTTTTTTTTTTTTTTCTTTCTCTATCACAAAAATACAAGTAAAAATTCTCTTTAGAGATGTTTTTCCTTGGGTTCGTGATACTTTATTCACAATATGCATAATCGCTCCTTAACAATACGTCCTTTAAAATATAAAATCTGATTTCCGCTTTATGAATTATATTCATTTTTATTTGGATAATACAAATATTCCTTCTTTTTTTTTTCTGATCCAGATGAACACTTTTTATAGAATCTTTGCTTTGATTCTTAAGAGGAAAAAAATAAAATGGTGTTTCCTTTTCTTGAAAGGGATGTAAAAAAAAATATGTATCTATAGAAGATCAGGAGGAAAAACACGATAAAATGCTGTGAGATTTTCTTCTTTTTCCTCCCCGATTTTTTATTTTATTAAAACGTTAACAATAAAGATTTTTTTTTTTTTGAGCGATACATAAAAACGACAGGAGGATCAAGGTACAATTAAGTTTTATCGCTCTTGGGAAAAAAAAAAAAAAAAAAAAAAAAACCTTTCCGTTAAGAACATTGATGTAAGTAAACATGAAAGACCGTCTCAAGGACATTCTCAACCCTTCCACGTGTCCTTGTTATGTATAGGTGGACAAGTTGAAAGTTTCCAGTTTCAACAGCAGTTTCTCTAAATATTTGCTTTTCAACTTTTATGTTTTGATACATTTCCTCGTGCTTGTATTCAATATTTTCTTGATATAGCATCTGTCAATGAAGGGATTCTCGTTTCCTTGTTGCCGGTCTTTTGTCAAAGGGGGAGAGGGAGGTTTTTTTTTTTTTCTCTGTGAAGCCTCCCCCCGCTCCCCGGTCTCTTGTTAAAAAGGTGACGGCATTTTCGCGTGTATGGAAATTTTTTTTTTTTTTTAACAAGATGGCAGTTGATTTTTAAAACTTTGCATGATCGAAATCAGATTCTCTTTTCCGTTGGGATTTTTTTTTTTTTTTTATCTATCTTGTCACGAGATCCTTTTCCCTCTTTTTCCTCCTCGATCGATCGGGAAATTATAAAAAACGAAAAGTGGACGGACGGAAGGAAGAAAGAAAGAAAGAACACACTCGGAAAACTGTAAACAGTTTAAGGAAGAAAAAAAAAAAAGGAAAGGAAAGAGGAGCTCGGGTTCGGAAAACACATTTTCCTCGATTGTTATTACATCATCTCAAAATCTGTCAGGACTCTGTCAACGTCCGCGAAAAAGGCTTTAAACGGCGTCTTCTTCATCCTTCGGGCGCTGTTTTCAAAATTTTTTTTTTTTTTTTTTTTTATATAAATTTTATTTTGTGTTGCGCATGGACGGGAGGAAAGGTGGCTGGTTTTGTTACCGTGAAAACCCGGAATCCCGATCAATTTTCGAACTTCGATATCTTATGTTCTTTCATTTACCTACAAAGGAGTCTTAATCATCAATTCCTCTTCTTTGTGTGTTAAATTCTTTGTGTTGCTTTTCAAAGTTCAATATTTCAGTACATGTTTTCTTGACTAATAATGGTTTTATGTACCCTTGAGCATATCATTTGCTTTTATCAAATTATCTAAAATTTTGCTTTATCTATAAAACCGATTCCATCATTTACTTTTTTTTATTTTTTTTATTGCTAATGGGAAGCTGCACGTGCCGCGATAAAAAATAAGAAGAAGAAAAAAAAAAAAAAGGAAAACTTAATTTTTTTTTTATTTTTTAAGGTCCTTTCCGGGTAGTTTCTCCTTCATTTTATAGCGCGTAATTGCTTGTTCACCCATGTCGGCTGCCTTTTATTTCCCCCGCCGTACTTCCCCCCCGACGTAATCATCACTCTCCCCCCCGCTCCCGGTTTTTCCACCTCTCCTTCTTCCTCGAGAGAATATCAAGAAATTTTAACTTCCTTCATAAATCATTAATGAGTTGTCGTACCACAGCCTCCGAATAATTATAATACACACCCCGGCATGAATCAATACTTTTTCCTTTAGCACTTGATATATTGTCATTTCGAATCAAAGCAGTGGAGCTGGAAAATTTTCCCTGTGACGTCATCGACTTGATATCGATGCCTTGGAAACCATGGCGCCTTTCATTTTCCACCAGTCTTTTTCAAACGGGGAGAACTCAATCTATAATAATTTTTTTTTCCTTCTCCCCCGTAAATTTAAAGACCTTTTTTTTTCTTCTCCCGCTTCTTTTCCTTAAAAAAAAAAAAAAAAAAAAAAAAAAAAGATTGGATGCCGGAAACAAGTTTTTTTCCTTGTAATTTTTAACGGAGCCAAGACGATTAAAAACTTAGTACGCCTATTGTCAAGCATATTACACAGTTTCAGTTATGTTATTTGAACAAGTTTCGTTTCTGCCAATATTCTTATTACTTATCAGCTAATAACCCAAATTGGCTCATAAGAAGACTCGAAAACCGTACAGGGAAGCGTTTATGATGTCGAATCATTTTAAAGTGCAACACTGAAGGTGTGGATCTCCATAGTTAATACTACTCCAGAGAGAAATCTTGCAAACTGCAAAGTTTAATCCATACTACTTTTAATTGGGTGTGAATTTCTGGGAAAGTTTTCTTCGAATTGTTAATAATATTAAATTTTTCCAACTTAAAAAAAAAAAATAAATAAATGAAAACTTTGCATTTTCCCAATTATAACTATTCACCCTGTATAAAAAAATATTTTTTTTTTTTTTTAATTCAGGGATGGCAAACCTCTCAAAAAATCAAAACGGTTCGGTTTTCTTTTTCGTTTTAGTTCAGAACCGGTTCCAGGTTCGGTTCGGTTCGGTTTTTTTTACTAATCAAGTTCGGTTTCGGTTCAGTTTTTCTTCTTAAATCCGGTTTGGGTTCGGTTTTTATTTTTAAAAAAAACCGGTGTAAGTTCTGGTGTTTAGAAAAAAGACGGATTTTTTTTATTTGAATAGAAAGAAAACGGTTTTAGTTTGATTTGGTTCTTCGGTTCGGTTCGGTTTTCTTTTTCGTCTTCCTTTTTGTTTTAGTGAAGATTGGTTTCAGGTTCGGTTCGGTTTATGAAATTAAATGGGTTTGGATTCGGGTTCGGTTTGGGTTTTTTAATAAGTCCGGTTCGGTTTCGGTTAAGCTTTTTTTTTTTTTTTTTTAGTCCGGTTTAGGTTCGGTTTCGAACCTAAATTTTTTTTAAGAAAAAAAAAAAAAAAAAAAGTCAGTTTGGTTCTGTTTTTATTAAAAAAACCCCGGTTTAAATTCTGTTGTTAGCAGAGAACCGATTTTTTTTTTTTTTTTTTTTTTTTTTTTTTTTTTAATAAAAAGAAACCGGTTTTAGTTCAATTCGGTTCTTCAGTTTGGTTCGGTTTCTTTTTAACTTAAAAGAGTTGCATTCGGTTTTGTTTCAGTTTAAATGTTCGGTTAAAATCAGAGAAAGGTCTGCTCGGTTTTTTTAAAAAATTATTTAATACCAAACCGGTTTCAAGTTCGGATCGGTTTATGAAATTATTGGGTATGGGCTTGGATTCTGTTTGCTTTTTTTTGATAAATTCGGTTCGGTTTTTATAAATAAAAACCCAGTTTAAGTTCTGGTGTTTAGCAGAAAACCGGACTTTTTTTTAAATAAAGAAAACGGTTTTTGTTTGGTTCGGTTCGGTTCGGTTCCTTTTTAACTTGAAAAGTTGCATTCGGTTTGGTTTCAGTTAAAATGTTCGGTTAAAATCAGGAAGGGTTCGGTTCGGTTTTCTTTTTCGTTTTAGTGCAAAATTAGCTTTAGGTTCGCTTCGGCTTAGGAAATCAAATGGGTTTGGGTTCCGGATTTTTTTTTTTTTTTTTTTTTTTTGTGGATAAATCCGTTTTGGTTTCATTTTGGTTTTTTTCTTGAATCCGGTTCCGTTTTTTTAAACGATGAAATCGGTTTGGTTTAGTTCGTTCGGTTCGTTTTTTAAGAAAATCAACTCCTGTTTCGGTTCGATTTTTAATGAAAAACCCCGAGTGTTTAGTAGAAAACCGAATTTTTTTTTAAATAGAAAGAAAATAGTTTTAGTTCCATTCTGTTCTTCGGTTTGAATCAGTTGGTTTTTTTTTTTTTTATTAAACGATTTTTGTTCTGATTTTTTATGTCCCTGATTTGGGTTCGGTTTCGGTTTCGTTTAAACCCTTTTTAAATTTTAAATAAGTTCTGGTTTAGGTTCGGTTTTTTAGTTAAAATTTTCTACGGGGTTCGGTTTGATTTGGTTTTCCTGCGACAAAAATTTCGGTTTGCCATCCCTGTATTTTATTTTTTGAAATAAAAATTTTTTATAGGGTTAATGATTTACCAGGACGAAAAAAAAATGTATATATATATATAAAAACAATAATTCGAGACAGGGCGGGGAGACAGAAAACCCTGGACTTCATCCACGTCAATGAACCCTTGTTATTATTCCTGGTTAGGGCGCCGACCTTGATGCTGTTTTTTCCTTGCATATTTTTTATGTCGGTTCCTATCCCGATGAAGTCATTTAGCAAAGAATTGATAGTTCCATAAAAGAAAGGAAAAAAAAATGGTCGGGCTCGGATTTTTAAGTTTTTTTTTTTCTTTTTCTTTTTCTTTTTCCGGTTTTGAGGCTAACCGTGTATTATTCGAAATGCTGAACAGTGGGAGTGGGAGGGAGTTAGCCGTTTTTACTTGAAATCTCACACAATTTTACTTGAAATCTAACGCAATACAAATATAAATAATCTGGTAGTTTCAAAAATTCAATGGTGATTATGGTTTTTCCAGAGAGTTATCTTTTCCAAAGGCCTGTTTCAGTGTTTTGTGTAGAAAGTATAACTCTTTCTGCTTTAATTATTTTGCTGCCGTTGGAGGTTTCAGCATTTTGAATAATCTCATCTTCCGTTATAGAATTGTCCACACCGGTGATGATACCTTGTTTCTATACTTTGTAACCTGGAATATAACTGGGTTTTCATAGCTTTTAAATCTCGTTCGCGACCTTTTTTTCGTAAAAAAAAAGAAAGAAAAAACAATTTTCTACTTTAAATTTTTCTGAAAAATAACTTTTCCTACAATTTTTTTCCCTGCAATTCAAATTCCTAATTTTAAAATTAATTGCTGATAGCCCGATTCCCTACCGTTTTTCCTAATCCATTTCTCCTAAAAAAAGAAATTCCTAAACCACTTTTTTCTAAAAATTTTGGCTTTTAATAGTATATTACGGTACTGCGACAGAAGTAAATTCGACTAATATTTTCATCCATTCAGCCCCTTAAAGTTACAACCGTTAGTTTGTAGCCCCGTTACAAACGGTAGTTTGATCGTTCGATGCATTAAGAGCCCGTATGAAAAAGTATTACCCATGTCGCTAATATTAGAACAGTTGTTTCCGGATTTTGGCAAAATTGAATAAGGGTCAATCTTTAAAAAAGTGACATTTCAGAAATGTAAATAAAATATTTCTTTTAAGTTCGTTCCCGCTCTTTTTTACGCAAAATCAAAAGTTCCCAACTTTAATATCATTTTTTTTATATGAGCAGAGATCGTTAACACGTAATTAGTGGAAAAAAAACATTTTTAAAAAAAATTAATTTGAAAACAAAAATTTAAATCCGCCCTTTTTTTTCTGTTTATTTATTTTATGATTTCGAAAAAGCAGTGGATGGTAAAATGCCTGGAATGCAAAATTTGCTGGAAATTTATCAAAATATACTGGTTTTTGTCGGAAAAATTGCAAAACAAAACGAATACCGCCATTTTAGAAAGCGGTGCGATATTGAAATATTTTATGACATTTTTTCTGTTTGTTTTTATTATTTTTTTTCGTAATGACGCGGGATGATTCGGGATGATTCGGAATGACGCGGAATGATGGTGCGGGATGACGGGTGACGATGAAATTGCCGAATATAGCTTTGTTTTAAGGGTTGAAAAAAAAGTTTGATCCAGAATCAAGATGGTCTGAGGACAAGAAATTAGGTTTTAGCCGAATTCAAGTGAAACCTTCAAGATTTAGAGAAAAATAATTAAAAACTAACATGGGAGCAAAAAGTGTACGCGTAAGAGCTGTTAAAGAAATTGTCCATCTGAATGCTTTTGAGGGCCTAAAAAATCCCGTAAAATTTTAAAATGAAGGGTAAGAATCACAGTATAAAATGTACTGCTTAAAGTTTTCTAAAAATGTCGAATTAGGTTATTATGAATAAAATTACGAGAACATCGGTATTAATCCAAATGTCGGGGACCGTTTTTGATTGCAATTTTTATCCCTTTTTCTTAGTTTTTCCGAATATATGAATATGAAAAACAGCGGCAATGTTATTTATTTAACGTACGTGGTGGTGAAAGGTTTCTATCTGAAGTAGTTCGTTAATATTTTTTATTTTCAAAGAAAAAAATGGAGTCGGGGACAGCGTAAAAATTTTTATTTTCGATTAACTTAATCAAAAATTTATTATTTCCCGAGCATCTCATGTAGCAAATAAAAAGATTTTTGTTTATTAATCAAAAATGAATACGTAAATTATAATTATAATGAAGTTTAACGATATTAAAGCTAAAAATTTTAAAAAAAGATCTAGGGACACGATTTGTCACTTTTTTCCAGAATGACCCATAATTTATTATTGAAAAGAAACAATCTCGAGAATATTTTCGACTCGAAGAATAAAAGCAAAATATTTTCGGGTTTAATACGTAATGCAATAATTTATTATTGAGTAGTATCGATGTCATGAATATATTTTTCAACTGAAAAATAAAAATATAGTATATTACGGTACTGCGACAGAAAGAGACGAATTTCACGCCGAGACCGGTTACGCCTCTGCGCTGTCAAAAGGTCGAGGCGTGAAATGAGTCTCGTCTGTCGCAGTGCTGTAAGATATTTTTTATTCCGAATATGCAAATTCACAAAAAAAATTTTAAAAATAAACTAAAAACATCGTTTATGTTATTAATATGGCAGCCATTTTGAAATGAAGTAATGGCGGCCATGGGATTGAAAAGTATCGAACAGTGTTAACCTTGGCTGTAACTTGCTTTTTTTTTTTTTTTTCGTTAATTTTAGAATAAAACCCTTATTTTCAATGATTAGTTTGTATTTTAGTTGATTTCGAAGAAAAGTATATTAAGAATGTTGACGAAATTGACTGGGAAAAAAAAAAAAAAAAAATTGTCAAGATGGCGACCAGGATTGAAAAGTAACATTACAGGCGCGAGCGTAATGACGCGCATGCGCAGAAGCATTGTTTTTGAGTCGTTCTGTAACTGCGAACTTTCGTTCGTATCCACCACGATCTTACATACAGGTCAGGCAACTGCTATCTTAAAAAGTGTCCCCCGAATTTGAAGCAGAAGAATAGTTTAAATTTTGCTCGATAGATGGCTGGAGCTGTAGTTAGGGAATCACGTGATATGCCCTCCATCCAATCAACACTTTCGAAACACTTTTTTTTATGATGGCTGCCAGAACACTTGATTCCCTGACTACAGTTCCAGCCATCTATCGAGCAATATGTGAACTATTCTTCTGCTTCAATTTCGGGGGACATTTTTGTCCATATGAGGGATACCCGAGTTGCCTGACCTGTATGTAAGATCGTGGTATCCACTGCCTTCGAAAGCAGTACATTTTTTCTTCCAAAGGCTCCTTACAATATGAAATGATTTCGTTGTTTTCCAAATTATTTGTTGTAGTGTGAATTATCCGAGATAAGGTGCTGTAAGTTTTTGTGATTTCAGAGCAGAACTGAAGAAAAAAATTGAAAATGCTTTTTATTTTGCCAGTGCAACATCATTTTTTTTTCTGAAATTTATATTTAATAAAAATGTAGAACAGTTAATAAATGTTTTACCACATATGTGAGGAATGAAAAATTGAAGAGTAAGCGGGAAAAAGGATCAGAGTCCATTGTTGTTGTTTACACTTAGATCCTATGTTTAGCTTTTGCCAGAGCATTCAAAACAAAAACATGGACTCTGATCCTTTTTCCCGCTTGCTCTTCAATTGTTTTCCTAACTATTTTTTATTCTTTCTAATTTTTAATTTTCCTAAAATTTTTTGATTCCTAAAATAAAATTTTTAAAAATCCCTATATAAGATCTAATTTCTTGAAATCCCTAAAATTAAATTTCCTAAAATTCCTTTAAGGATTTAAAAATTAGAAAAAATAATGATTTTGGGAAATTTTATTTTATGAATGAAAAAATTTTACGAAAATTGAAAATTAGGAAAAAAATAGGTAGGAAAAAAATTTTTAGGAATTTATTTTATTAGGAAAAACGGATTGGGAAAAATGGTCGGGAAGGGGTTAGACCCCGTTTTCATGTATACAATACCGGATTAATTTTTTTTTTTTTTTTTTACATATTTTTTTATGGTTAAAATGTCTCTACCGGCCGGTGATGTAAACGAACTAACACCTTAATGTTTCATCGTGAAATTGCGACCTCTGAATTTCCTAACAACCAACTCCTCCATTTTCCTTGGTAATTATAATACAAATTCATAATGGTACATGAAGGAGAGAAAACGGAAGGAAAAGAAACAGGAACTCAGCTGTATATGTGTGTGCTATTCCGTTATGCTTTTACAAATATTAAGATATAATTGCACTCTTTCCTCCCTTCCCTTTTCTTTTTTTTTTCAAATTTCGTCGTTGAGCCTTGAAAAGGAGCTGTACACATGGCTCAACAAATATTTCTCAATTTTCCCAGACGTTAATTCCTTCGGACTTAAGGTCATATCGGCTTTCTTATTCCCTCGACCTAGTTTCTCGAAAATGATCGAATCCGTGTGTGAATGACTTTTTTTTTTCTTTTTTTTTCGTCGCTTCTTTTCATTCCCTCCTCCTCATCGTTCGTTTCTTTTACCCGTTCCCGAAGTTTTTTTTTTTTTTTTTTTTTTTTGTTCCCCTTCTCCCTCTCTCTTTTTGCTACCCCTTTCCTGCATCTTGTTACACAGATCATTCTATTCTTCTCCTGATAACGGAGCTATGGAATGCCAATATCTCGGTAATAAAAGATTTACTATTCTTCGCAAAAAATATTTATTTTCCTCGTTCCAAGTTCTTCGTTTGAAAGCATTTTCCTTTTTACGAGGACTCTTGGATTGTTATCTCAAGTCGAGTCTGGTTGTCTGTTGGACGTTTTACGACATATTTATTCCGCTGTTTTTCAAAATAATATTAAGCAATATTGAACTGGATCGTTTCAAAGTGATGAAACTGTTTGATAAAAGATTGATTTTATATATGGGATGTGGATATTAAAAAATTTTAAATAATGGAAAAGAAAAAAAGAAGGAATGAAAAAAAAGTTAAAAAAAAAAAAAAAAAATATGAGGAGCTTTTTTTTAATAGACGCATAATATGTAACTCTTCCCAAGTTTTAAATTGGAGGGATAAAAAGATAGGTTCTTTGGGAAATCGAGTCTCTCCCTCTTTTCCACTTGTGACGTAGCAAGTGATTTAGATGAAAAACGGATAAAAAGTTTCGCCCACGATTTTCCAAGTGGGAAAGGTCTAAATGTGGAGCCTGGATTTAACTAAAAAAATATTTAAAAAAAAAATTAAATCTGTGCCTCAGAGTAGAACTGAGTCAAGTCCATCCAAGCAACTTAACTTCTTATTTAAAATCCGACTTTACAAAATCGAGTTGCATTTCGTTGCATTTTCGTTAAGCTGTACACATACACGGTCGTACAGACAGGTCCGGAAACTCCTATCCCTTATACATTGGAGGCCATGTCCCGCTTAACTACGCATAAATTAGTTCCTCCTTTCTACCACCGTGAGCGCTACTTGTTAGAGAGACGCTTTTTGATTGGTCGTTGGTATTTGTAAACAACGATGGCGACTACTTTTTCTTCTTGTACGCCACGAGAGTCCCAGTGGGAGTCCCAATTTAAACATTAAACATGTTGCGGCTGTCGATCGCAGTGCTGCCAGTGGCCAGTTTTAGAACTAATTTTTGCGTAGTTAAGCGGGACATGATCGGCATAGGAAGTTTCCGGATCTGTCTGTACGACCGTGGCTGTACATTATTTCAATGCTAATTTTTGTCTTCTGCTTGTTTTCATCCGCAAAAATTGTTCGAGCAGAAGAGAAGACGCAACTATATGTTGCCAACCCTTGGAAGGTTTTTGCAAAGTCGGGTTTTAAGCAAGAAGATACTTGGGTGGATTTGGCTCAGTTCTACTCTGAGGTACAGAAATGAAAATGAAAATGAAATGAAATATAGCCTTTCCACGTTTAAATAACTTAAGATTTTGTTTTCTTCCTCCTTCTTTGCTTTTGATTACTTTCGTATAATTGTAGGACCAGGAGCAGGGACTGGGTGAACAGTCTACCCGCCTTTATCAGCTATCGAAGCCCACTCAGGTTATGTAGGGTAGATTTAGTAATCTTTTCCCTTCATTTGGCGGGGATTAGCTATTAACTTTATCACTACCTCTATTAATTTATGAATAAAAGAGTTGAGAAGAATAATCTTTATTTTTAATTCTAAGGCACTTCGTTGGCTAGACAAAACCGGCCGGTTCACCGTCCGGTTTTTTTAAAAAAAAAAGTTTTTTTAATTAATATTTTTAAACGTTAACATTGCATTAATTGGGGTGAAACTTATACCAAATTGTTCCTTATTGTTAGAAGAAGTCGAATATACATGTTAAATATGTCGGTAAGCTTAAATTAAGTCAATATTCGCAAAATGAACCGATTGTTTATGTTTTTTTACATCGGCCATTTTGTTTTTTATGTAAACAACATTAATTTTGCGAATATTGACTTAATTTAAGCTTACCGACATTTTTAAAATGTATATTCGACTTCTTCTAATAATAAGGAACAATTTGGTATAAGTTTCGCCCCACTTAATGCAATATTAACATTTAAAAATATTAATTTAAAAAAATTTTTTTTTTCAAAAAACCGGACGGTGAACCGGCCGGTTTTGTCTAGCCAACGAAGTGCCTAAAAATTATATCGATAAAAATAAACAAAGTTTAAAAAAAATTTCATTACCTGCATCATTACCGACACCGACGAGGCGGAGGAGGAGGCGGAGGGTCCATCAAGGTTGGATCCCGTCTTACATCGCTTTTTCTCCTGGAAAAGAAAAAGAAAAAAAAAAAAAAAAAAAAAAATTATAATTAATTTCGTACTCGCATACGAAAACCTCCCACCTGTACAATCCGGATAGTTTGTTTTAATTCAAAAAAAAAAAAAAAAAAATATTTTTCTAAAAATTATAAATATTTTTTTAAAAATTAAAAAAAATATTTTTCAAAATGTTTAAAAAATAAAACATACTATCCGGATTGTACAATTGGGAGGTTTTCATATGCAAGTACACAGTTTTGTTTTCGAAAATTCAGAAACTATTTTTTTCTCCCAACAAATTATTCGTAAGTGCAGCAGCAGTCTTTTTAACTTTTTCATTTTGAATCACACCAGTAATTCTGTAACTCAGTGCAGAACAGCACCAAGTCCATTCAAGGATTGGAACTTTTTACTTCAAATCCGACTTAACAAAAGGTATGCAGGCAACGGTTGGCAGTGCTGATTTTATGCAAGTTTATAGCAAGTTTATTTTGTCAACAAAGCAGAAATGTCAACTCGCAGAAGACATTAATTTGAGTTGGGAACGTTTGTATAGTCATATTTGAAATAAGAAGTTGCAATCCTTGAATGGACTTGGTGCACAGTAAAAAATTTTATATCAAAATCAACATAAATCAACATAACCAGGTCCACATAACTTTTTATGTTGTTTTTGTTTTATGTTTGCCTTATGGGAGAAACAACATAAAAAATTTATGTGGACCTCTTAGAACATATTTACATAATATTTTTTTTTGTGTGCTGCTTTGCACTGAATTACAGAATTAATAACCCAGTTTTTTGTCTTGTCTTAATACTAAACACTATCCTCTAGATATCTTTCTGTAACAGTTGAAGACTTCCATCCACCTTGTCTTTTAATGGCAAGCAAGTCTCCGCCGCCATTAGCAAGAAAAGTGGCTGAAGTTCTCCTAAAACTATGGCCAGTATAATCCTTCCATTCAAGCAATTTGTTTTTAAGCATTTTTGAAATAGAATTCTTTCCGATCACCTGACGCAAAATCCACCTTGACGACCAATACAAAATCTAACTAAATATATTAGTGGAAAATGGACGGACTAATAATAATAATTAGTCAACCAAACTATTTTTTTAGTTGATTTAAGCAAAAAAAAAAAAATTTCTTATTAGTTAGTCTAACGAAAAAAATAGTTTGGCTGACTAATATTATTAGTCAGTCGATTTTCCACTAATATATTTTTTATTCCTTGGACTAAAAAGTAGACCATAAAAATTGTTTTCCTCGGAATAAAAAATATTTTTCTTTGCAGGTATCGAAGGTAAATTTCAAGACTCGACCAATTACGGCCCTCGGCTTCGCCTCGAGCCGTAAACTTGGTCTCGTACTTGAAATATTTACCTTCGACACCTGTAAAGAAAAATACTATAGTTAGATTTACTCCTGTGTTTTCTCAATGTGGATTCGAAATAAGCCTAGGAACAAGGCTTTTTGCTCATACATAATCCACCACTACAAAATAATCAATTTCGGGTAGATTCTGAGAATCTGCCTTCTCAAAACCGGCCGACACTTGTAGCTTTGGAAAATGAAATTGTTATAAAGTAACATAACTTCAGTAGAAAAAGTAAACAAATAAGACGTGTTTCGCTTCAAATTCGATGTCTCGCTTCGATACAGACAGACGACGTCAGACCAATACAAAATCGTTTTAAGAAGTGATCACGTGACGAAGACTTCCGGACATATTTTTTTTCTTTTTTTAATTTGATGAAAAATTTTCACGATTAAATACTAGTTTTTAGTTATCCAAGAAAAAGTGCGTTATAAAATTTAATAACTGTATAACGTTTTGACCACCGCTTCTTTCAAAAATTTTCCCATTTGTTCACTTGTAAAAATGGCTGCCTTTTTTGGCTTATAACCTTTGTTTGCAGATTTTAAAAACGCGTATAATTTTGGATATAACTTTTTTATATCCATGTTGTATTCGGAAATCATGACTGATTTAATTTTACTTTGGATTGACCATAGCGTGTTTGGGGAATAGGTTTCCTGAAGATATGCGAAATAGGCAAGAAATATCTTCTCCGAAAAATCATTTTCTTTCCCTTGTTCCTTCTGCCAGGACAAAAACTTATTGAACGCCAAATAATATGAATTTCGGGATTTGTCCGGTATCAATTTTGAATTAGCCACTGCGGCTAATTCGTCGATTGTCCTCATCCGGTCTGTCATAATTTTTGTATCACAATTTCGAAAAACACATTCACTTCGAATATGACGTAACAACAATAAAAAAAGGAACAAGTGTCAAACATTGAGGTTATAGTCTCATTGGTCCACGTGAAAACATCGACAGAGTTGCCATGTTTAATTTAAGGGCCTTATTATCGTAATTTATAACATAGAGTAAAACAGTTTATTTTCCCCTATTCTCTTACTCTGTGGGAATAAAAAGTAAAGTCATTTTGGGTATTTCAGAAAGTTATCCTTTTTGCTCCTGAGAATAGCATATAAAAAGAGACTTTTTGCTCTATGAGTAATTAAAAAATTTTATAATTATTTATAAATTTTTATAAATAAAATTTTTAACTGAGCAATATATTAATTTTATGCTTAAATTGCACTATATTTAGCATATGGGGACTTCAGGCTCTTTTTTAAACATTTTTCGTGAGAAAAAAAGGAAAAAAAAAACTACAATTTTTTGAAATAGAACTCGAGCCTTTTGGTCGACTTACCAACCATCTTACCAGTCGACTTACCAAATGCGGTCGAAAATCGTGCATGGAAGTTATATTACGGTTGTTGCCATGCGGGTTTAATTAATTTTATCAATAGACTGACATGAAGGAAATCCGTACTTGTCATTATGTCTTCTTAGCGTGCAATTGAGTGGGCAACCATGTAGATGTTGATGCTAATTGCCAAAAGATTTTTATCATCCCTCAATCATTAATCGATTGTTTACTTTTTAAGGTCATGCAACCATGTTTCAATCGCCTTTAGGAGGTATTAGGTTAGCATACGGTGCTCTATGAAGGATCGAAAAGTTATGGAAAGCCTTTCGCACTAGCGACATCTAACGGTGTAATGATATACAATCTTTGATCAATTTAATTCATTTAAATGATTGATTGATTCCCTTCATACTTCAATGTAACTACCTTTTGTCGTGAGGAGCTTTAAGTGATGGCTTGGAGAGGGCCAAGACTGATGGTCTAATGGTTCTCTATTATTTTTCCTAATGGTTGTCCATAATTACCAGGCCCTTTTTGACGTCATGTTGTTTGTAATTTGTAATTTGGTGCAGGAAAAAAAAAAAAAACTCGTTTCAAAAATGAGGAAAGTAAAGAAGAGTAATAAGGGTTGCGTTCATTTTTTGCTTATAAGCGTTGGCAATGCCAGGGGCGCCATTTGAATTAGATAGGAAGGCACTTAATCCGCTCCTGATTGTAGGGATGGCGATTTGAATCTAACCCGAGTTTCTTGTCCCAGAAAAACCGAACGGAACCTTTTAGAAAATTTTAATTCAAAAACCGAAGCGAAACCAGGGGGAGATTTTAACAAAAAACTGAAACAGAAAACCAAACCGGACCAGACTCGAACCAGAACCCAGTTAATTTTCAAAAACCGAACCGCACCTGAAACCGGTTTTGTACTAAAACAAAAAAAAATCCGAACCGAGGGGCCCTGGCAAAACCCTGACCTTTTAAAACCCCGACCGGTGTTTTGCAAGGTCAGGGTTCTAAAATGCAATATTTTAATAATTATTTTAATTTTTAAATTGTCGTGGTTTTGAAAAATTAATTAAAAATTATTTTTGAGGAATTTTCAGGGGGATTCACAAACGATCCGAAAAAATTGGGGATTCACAAACGATTTACGATTCTTTTTTTAAATTTTAAAAAGGTTTGCATTTTTTCGGTCAGTATTTTAATCGGTTTTCGGTCAGTATTTTTAACTGCATCGCAAGTATATTAATTACATTGTCAGTAAAAAAAATTAATGGTCAGTATTCATGTGGGCAGTAAAAAAAGGTCAGTATAATAACTTGTAGGTCAGTATTTTTATTGCAAATGTAAGTAAAAATATTTAATTGTCAGTATATAAATGTAATTTTTGACATTTTTAAATCTTTTGGTCAGTATTTTTTTTTTCAGTGGTCAGTATTTCGCGGGAAAAAAAAAATATTAAAAGCGGGAATTTGAAAGTTATTTTCATTCGAATCTTATTCAGCAGTTTTACGGATATGGAAGTCCATATTGGCTGAAATTATGTTTAGCTTATGAAGAGTCTTAACTAGCCAAAATCAGACTTATTAGCAGCATTATATGTTACAAAGTGGTTCGCCAAAAAAAAAGAAAAGGGGCTGTACAAGTATTACGTAAGCACGTTAGGGGGGGAAGGGGTATTTAAAATGCTTTATTTTTTCTTACAAGGGGAGAGGGGGTGGTTGAGCTGGTCTTACGTAAGCATTTATTTTTTCTGAAGAATCTATAAAATTATCCAGAATTCAAGATTTTTTTGAAGTTAATTTTTAAAATTTTGAGATAACAAAATATGCAAAAATTCGAAAAAAAAATTCGAAATGCAACTAACGTTCTTTGTCACTTTTTAAAAATATTCTTTCGTTAGCGATTTTCTTCCTATAGTTCCTCGCATTGATTTTGCTAGTCATAACACAAAATCAAACTAAAATAAGAAAAATTAATATACGGTGATTTTTTTTTTTAAGTATAAAATTTTTATTTACGCAGTACTTAAAAAAAAGGGGGGCTCGAAAATCTTACGTAATGTTTAGGGGGGGTTGTCATTTGCTTATTTTATCTTACAAGGAGGGGAGGGGGTGAAAAAATGCCACCTTTAGCGGCTAAGGTAGTACCGATCTGAGAAAAAGTCGACAAGGGAGCCCGAAAAAAGCTATTAGAGCCCTGGTTGTATAGCTTAATTGGTAAGAGCTTCACCTAATTTTTATTTCTATTTTTTGCGCAAATTTATGAAAATATACTGGCCGTTTTGTTAATTTACTGACCGAAATAATAATTTTTTACTGACCATTTATGTTATATTTACTGCCCAAAACGTAATAAAATACTGCCCATTTAATTCTTTTACTGACCGTTTTGTTAATAAAATACTGACCGTTTTATTAATAAAATACTGACCGTTTTGTTAATTAAATACTGACCAAAAAATTTGTGGCCTTTTAAAAATAAATAAAAAGAGAGGACATTATTAAAAATCCCCGAAAATTACGAAATTGTTATAAAGCGGGAAATTCAAATTAATCACTTAAATACTTGAGGAGCGAAGCTTTTGAAGTTTTCGGGGATTATCAATGTCCTTATCTTTTTATTTATTTTTAAAATTAGAAAAAGAAAAAAGAAATCGTCCATCGTTTTCAAAGCCCCGATTTTTTCGAGGATTTGAAAGTCCCTCGAAAATAATTTTTAATTAATTTTTTAACACCGCGACAACAATTTAAAAATACAGATAATTATTAAAATACTGCATTTTAGAATTCTGACCGTGCAAAACACCGGTCGAGGTTTTGAAAGATAAGGGTTTTGCCATAGTGCCCGAACCGAATCTATTCGAAAAATTTTGGATCGGTACCCAAACCGGACCGAACCCTTCATAGTGGACAACATATTAACCAAAACCAAACCGAATTCAACTTTTTAATTTAAAAAGAATCCGAACCAAACCAAAGTAAAATTTTTCACTTTTTGGTGCGGTTTGCCATCCCTGTTTGATTTTGTCTTCAAGCTAGACAATAAAATCCCATTAGTTAAAACAGCAATTAATATTTAGATCCCCCCTCCCCCCCCGTCCGAGTTTTTCTGAATTGGTGTACATTTTCGATTTTCTTTCTGTTAAAGAGTTAAAATACCGGAAGGAATGGCTGTTTTGTCTAAAACTCGATTTACGTGGGAAAAAATCGTTAGGTATCTAACGAACTCCTTTGACTTCTTCTTCAATTTTTAATACAAGTTTCAACTTGTTTCAAACAAGCAAAAACCAAAAAGACATAATTAAAGTTTTTTTGGACCTCAATTTTTTTTTGAAATTATTTTCCCGCCGCCCATACGTTTCAAACAAGTTGAGACTTGCATTAAAAATTCCAGGATATACCAGAGGAGTTCGTTAGATACCTAAAATTTGGATTTTACCATCGTAAATCGAGTATTAGAGAAAACAGCCTTCCCTTCCGGTATTCCGTGAAGCCTCTTCTTAAATGGTGCCTATTTTGTGGAATTTGGAGGAAATGAGATTTATTCTGTGAACTTAAATCTTATTAGATTGTTCTATGTAATATCAATTAAATTGTTTGCCTTTCCCACTATTTAAAAAAAAAACAAGCGAGAAAAAAATGTTCGATTTGAATCATTTATAATTCAAAACATTTAGAAAAAGAAAAAAAAACTTTATAACGCTACTAATGCCCTTTTAACAGCTTTTAATAATAAATAACATAACCCTGCCCTCCGTATTCTTCATTTTATTTCCTTATTAATTAAATTATAATTATTCATGTTATAGAAAAGACAAAGACAAATAAAAATAAAAATATTGTATAAATAATGCAATTAAAAAAAAAAAAAAAAATGATAAGACAACGAGAAGTTCGTTTTTCAAATAAACGGATTTTGCACGTTTTTAACTCCTTTGGAACCTCTATGACTGCTACGTCATTGCGAACTCAATCTCTGATTGGTCGATGCGTGCACGTGACAAAAACAATTACAGACGTGCTTTGTGTTACAAAAAAAAAAGGAAGAAAATATTAAAAAAAAGCAACATGGTTGCCCGTGCGTTGTCAATATTTATAGTTTAACGTTTTTTTTTTTAATTTTAGTGCCTTGTTTTTGTTGAAACCTTTTGATATTTTATAGCAATTCTGTGCCTTTAACCGTGAGAAATAATTTTTTTGATTTTATTAGCGCGTGTTAAAAATTTTTAATTAATAAATCTTTAAACCGCGAAAAATGAACACAAATAAATAAATGCTGTCGACCATAGTGAACTTGTTATCATAGGAAATAATTAATAGGGTGAGTCATTTTTTTAATTTATAAAATATTATGTTTAATTAGGGTCATTAACATAGGAAGCTTTCATTGATTAATTAACAAGATGTATTGTCTTTTTTAAAAACTAACCTAACTTGGTTAGGTTATCACCTTATGAAACAGAATTTTTTTTTCAAATGAAATGTCAAAAAATTCAGGTTGAAGCAAGTTTCATCTTTTAATTTTTTTGAAGATAAATCATTATTATTCATGATATTGGACGATTGTGTCTTTGAATATTCATAGATTGGGCTTGATTCCATTTTTTGTTTTTCCATTATTATTTTTTTTTCCTTTTCCATGTATTTTTTAATTCCATCGTTGAAGTGTTGGTTGACTACCCTCCATACTTGGGAAGTGTACAAAACTATTATCATAACGAGAGCAAGCCTGATTAATGAACTCCCAAGCGATATCATGTTTTAAGGACCTGGAAAATGAAAATAGAGTTTGAAATTTTAAGATGAAGGTTTCATTTAATCAAATGAGACATTTTCAACTTGATGTCATTGCTTCCTTAATTGATTTAACATTTGATGAGGGAAACGTTGGCAAGTCCCTTTCATGAAGCGGATAATTGATATGATGATATTCAACTTTTTTTTTTTCTGTCGTCTTTTTTTTTTTTTTTAATAATATAGAAAGCTGAGGAAAAGTATAGACAGCAAATTACATTTCATGATCAGTTTCCTTTTTAAGTAGAAACTTACCAAGCGTGAAAAGAAACTTTTTTTTTAATCATGTTAAGTAAGTCATGTCATTTAGAGAATTCATTTTCTTCGACGGGTTTTCAGAATTTGCCGGACCTGATTAATGCAGTCTATATTGAGGACAATGGGTGACCAAAGCAAGTTGGAAATCGTTTTATTAAGCTTTTTTTTTTTTTTTTTCCTTCAACTTGAGTAAAATTTGATCATCGATTATGGTTTGGTTTGGTTTGCTTGTGTAGAGGACTGGTTGAAAAGATGTTTAACTGGTTTTCGTATTTAGGACTTGTGCCATAGGCTTTGAGGGTAAATCATCTTCTACAGCAGAAGCTTTGCACTAGTAAGCAATAAAAATTTATGAAGTAGCAACTAGTAGGTTTTAACGAGTAACAACAATGGTCTTCTGAAGAGGTGATTTTTCCATAATTATTCAGCCTTTGAATTCTGTTGGATGTTAAAGCACACAGTGGGGTAGTGAGGATTGATTTTGAAGTTTTGAAAAAATGTTTGAAAAAATTATTTGGATTATTGTTTTAATATTTCCGGATGAGACCTAGACAGTCTTATTTTTCACCGTTATTCAATATATTTTTTAATTAAACTTTTTGCATTTTAAAAGAAAACAATTAAAAAATTAAAATAAATAAATTAATTAATTAATAAATTATAATGATTGATAATTTATTCACAAGAAATAAGATAATGAAACTTAAATTTTTAATTTTGATTTTAACTTTATTTGAAATTCAACCAATAAAGGTATCTTAAACTGGGTAAAGTTAAAAGTCCTTTGAAAAAAAAAAAAACTTCTTTTGGGGACGGATGAATCAAAATTTATACATTATGCTTCTGATGCAAAATCGATGCTTCAGCAAGTTAGGGTTGACCCATATTGGATTGTATGAGTTTGAAAAAATTCATCATTGGAAGTTTTGGTCCAAAAAGTGATTCCTATGTTTAGCTTATAGGAGCACTTTTTAAAAATTTCTCTGATTAATTAATGGAATTAAAATTATATTTGCAATTTATTGTAATTAATTAAATGCGATGTAACATTGCTTAAATCAAAGGTAATAAGCCGCCTTGTTTACTTGGTGAAGATTTTTTTCTCCTATGCTTAGCTTATGGAGATGTGATAAATGCTATTTTTATGACGTTTTATAAGCTAAACGTTATTAAAACAATTTATAAGCTAAGCGAGGAAGTTATTTTAATTCTTTTCACACTTTTAAACTTTATTGCGGTTTATTTTATTATCGTTTAGGAATATTTATTATAATTTTGCAAAATAATAATTTTTCCGTTAAACTAAACGAAGACCACCAAAAATTTTTTTTGCCAATGCCAGTGATCTTGGTGTATCATAATGTTATCAAAAACAATTGAAAATTATTGCCGCCTCTGTGATTTCATAAAGTAAATAGGCTTCGGGCTGCTATAGGTTAAAGGTTTTTATTTTGTTGGTCAGTAAATTTATTTGGTTGGCCAGTGATTTTTAATTCCTTTTCTAGTATTTTTTAATTAAATTTGATACAATTTGAGATCGAAATTTTTGGAAGTGCCTTTTATAGGCCTTTCAACTTCGCTCCAATTTACGGTATTTGCTAGTCTGTACGATTTAACATAAGCCTTTTTGTTTTACAAAATATATACTTTTTTTTCCGGCAAAGAAAAAGAAAACACAACCTACAGCATTGAATTTACATTAGCCACATCTCTCTGTATAAATCTTTTCTCAATAAATTGGAACCGGTTTGAGAAAAGTTTTATGGTGGAAACTTGTAACGAGTTTACCTGCTGTCATTTCTCCAAGTTTCCTTCATACTTTAGATTTAATTAGGATTCAACAATGATATTTCGCATCATTGCCCGGTGTTATATATATATACACATTTCGATGCCGGGTTTTCATAATGGGATAAAGTTTAACGGAATTTTATATTAATACAAAACACATTGAGTGTTGAATAAAGTTCACGTACCTTTTTTTTTTTTTTTTCTTTTTTTATTTATTCTCCTCTTAAAAACGAAGCGATTATATCTAAAGCTTGCACGATATGAGGCCAGGCTATCGTCATGAAAACGACCATGAAATTAGCTACAACAAACATTTTCATTTGGGACGCTCCGGTTTCGGATCTAAGCCAATTACCAAATCCTTGTTCCTCGTGTTCCTCGTCGAATTCATTTTTCTCCGATGGAAACTTTTCTTTGGTTCCCGGTTTTCTTTTAATTTGTTTCTTGTTGATCATTTCATTGGAAGCTCGGAACTGAAAAACACCTTTTCACTGTAGAATGTGGATGTAGGATAATAATAAAACAGTGGAAACCGCAGTTGATAAGGTCACCTTAGCTGGCTCAGGAAAATGGTTTATTACTAATATTACTTTTAGTGCTTCTCTAGTTGTAAAAGGGCATTAGTGTATGAATGGAAAAGGGTGCATGTTATATAATTTTCAGATGTGTCGTATAGTACTTTTATTTGGAAAGTTTTTATGATGATTAAATTCTTTTTTTGAGAATTCTTATTAATTCTAGTGCTGGGAATAAATTAAACCAAATCCGGGACGCCGGGTAAGGAGATATTTCTGTGGCGTATCTTGTTGTTCTGGCAGAAAAAGGGATGCTAGTTGTATTTTGGCATATCCCGCGGGAGTGAGTGCTCCGCGCTGATCACGTCCCAGAGACTGAATCCTTCAAGTCTCTGGCACACCAATTTGCCAAAGAGGCAGTTTTACCACTATGCGACTTTTCCAACGCCAATTAATCGAAACGTCATAATTCAGAAACCCGAAAGAGAAATTTGAAGATAGTTTAGGGATGCCACTCGCTTTTCCCAGGCTTAGCGAGAACCTTTCTGTTCGTAGTGAAATCCATATATCCGCCCGTTAAATCATATTTCATTAACGAACAAAATGTTACCCAAAATATTGTTTCTTCATCACGGAAACTATATACTACATAAGATATCAAGACTCCGCGGGAAAAAAGATCAGATTCCAATTTTTTGTTTACACTTGGCACTTATGTTTACCTTTTGACAAAGGAATCAAAACAAAAACATGGACTCTGATCTTGATTCCCGGGGAGTCTTCATATGTCTTCTAAATCTGCTTCTTCTTCTTCTTCTTTATGATTATGGAATATCTCCCATCTAGATACTGGACACTTCGCCAAAGATGTTATCGGTTGACTTCTTATTGTTGCTAATGCTTCAGCTTCATCAGTTATTATGGAGAGATAAAGACAACCTTTTTTCAAGGCTAAGGCTCTTACATTTTCTAGATCTGGACCATCAGGGAACACTTTTAAAGAGTACAAAAATAATCCATATAATTCTTTTTCTAGTGTCTCCGGATCATCATCGTGACAAAAGAAGAAATTTCTTAAAAAGTCATTGAGAGATTCTCCTTTAACTATTCTAATTGCTCTGTATAGAAGCATTACATCATTTGGTATCAAAGGAGCAGTGTCATGACATAAATTCAATAATTCAACCATTTTATTACATCTTTGAATGGTCTTCAATATGGCTTCAAAATAAATTTTTGATCTGCCACAAATTAGAGAAGACACAGGAATGTACCCTAGGTTTCTGATTTCAGGTTCATATATAAGGGAGTACAAAAGAAAAGATTTGAAAAATACAATGAGGTTAACACGTGAGAACTCGGATAAATTTATAAATGGTATGTCTTCCATTTTTGATACTAGTTCGTCTGTTTTGTACAAGGAGTCGTTTCTATCCATATTCTTCCACATAAGGTACATTTCTCTGCCAGCGCAAAAAGAATAAATAAAATAGGCGTCTTTCCCACTACTGGCCAACTTCCCAGCCATCATTACAGATTGAATCAATGTGAGTTGTTGTAATCTATTGGGGAGTTCTATACCCTTGTATACAGGATTGTCCATTGTATAAATATCAGGTTTTAATTCAAACACACAATCCATGCATCTTAACGTTATACTAGCTTCCTGCCAGTCCACAAATTGATTTAAAAACAAATGAGACAACATAGACAAGCCACATAAGAAAATGGACTGGAAAACTAGATTAAAATCCTTACCGCTCTTGGCAAAGTCAAGTGCTGTGTCAGAAGTTATTACCCAGTGTGAATTGAAGTTGAGTACTAGGGTGGCTCATTTTGAGGGTCTATTTTTTAATATTCGCTCCCTGGGCAAAAAATCATTCATTTATATGTAAAAAGCACCCCTAATTTTTTTTAGGTCGAAAAAAAATTTTTTGGCCCAGTCCCAGGGGTTTGAAGTTTCTAGGAGCAAACTGGTACTTAATTTGGACGAATTTCAAAAATTCGCCCAATTAAAATCTTTTAATATAAAAAATTGTCAGTTTTAGGGTATATTAGGTATGTATTGAGGTTCCTAAAAAAAAATATTCGGTTCGAAAATATTGACCCGTTCGCCTTCCCGGCAGGGTTGTAGGAGAAAAACGGGGATGACTAAAACAGGGTGAGGGCAGACAATTTTGAAAATTCGAAAATAGCCAAAATGTGCCAAAAATATGTAGAAATAATGCCCCAAATGTAATTTCGATGCCAAACATTTTTTACCCTATGTCAACCCCATTTTTCCTCATTTTTGGCTCTTTTTTTCTTAAAAAATTGCATTTTTAAAGCCTAAAAGTGAATTTCCAACGCATGTAAGTACCCAAATTAACTAAACTTGATAAGTTCTCCAAAATAAAAAATTTTAATTCCAAATTTTTGGGCATTTTCAATTTTTAAAAAAATTTTCACTCAATTTTTAATATTATTAAATGCGCCATTTATTATTTTCTATGTGACGCATCCCGTAACGTATGTAAGCCATCCCTAACATTATTTCAAGGTTTTTTCTGTAAGAAATAAGCATTTTTAAAGTTGAATAAAAGTTTTAAACGCACTTTAATAAAACAGAAATTTGAAAAAAATTGGAAATTTTAAACTTTTTTTTTTTTGTAAAATTACTAAATCTTTTTTACTACGATTTGGTAACATTTTCCGGTTCTCAGCGACATTTTTTAAAATGGCTTGTTTCTGGTCTTCATCCTGAGTTAAATTGTCTAGGGATGCGTCACATTGAAAATAATAATAAATGGCGCATTTATTAATATTAAAAATTGAGTGAAAATTTTTTTAAAAATTGAAAATGCCCAAAAATTTGGAATTAAAATTTTTTATTTTGGAGAACTTATCAAGTTTAGTTAATTTGGGTACTTACATGCGTTGGAAATTCACTTTTAGGCTTTAAAAATGCAATTTTTTAAGAAAAAAAGAGCCAAAAATGAGGAAAAATGGGGTTGACATAGGGTAAAAAATGTTTGGCATCGAAATTACATTTGGGGCATTATTTCTACATATTTTTGGCACATTTTGGCTATTTTCGAATTTTCAAAATTGTCTGCCCTCACCCTGTTTTAGTCATCCCCGTTTTTCTCCTACAACCCTGCCGGGAAGGCGAACGGGTCAATATTTTCGAACCGAATATTTTTTTTTAGGAACCTCAATACATACCTAATATACCCTAAAACTGACAATTTTTTATTAAAAGATTTAATTGGGCGAATTTTTGAAATTCGTCCAAATTAAGTACCAGTTTGCTCCTAGAAACTTCAAACCCCTGGGACTGGGCCAAAAAATTTTTTTTCGACCTAAAAAAAATTAGGGGTGCTTTTTACATATAAATGAATGATTTTTTGCCCAGGGAGCGAATATTAAAAAATAGACCCTCAAAATGAGCCACCCTATTGAGTACACTATTGTGCATCCCACCTCTTTTCATAACCGGACATGGTAACCTGTGAGATACTGATCCAGAGTATATTTTTCGTGACGTTTGTCTTATTTTGTCTATGTCCTCTTCTGTCTTTTCCTTTATTAAGATATCTATTAACTTGTGTAATTCGGTGCTTGTGTCTAACCATTGTTTCAACTCAACAAGATTTTTTAGAGATGATACTATTGAGCCAACCTCAATTGTTTGGAGTGGTGACTTCTTAACCTTGAGCTTAGTCTCTGATCCAAAATAAGGGCTCCCTGTTCTTCGGAGATGGAGGTTGCTAAATCCTCTGGAATCCAACCGTCTGCTAAGAAGAATGCTGCGTTTAATAAGATCTGAAGTAGGAGGCCAAGGTTTTATTTCACATAATTCATACATTGGCTGCATAATAACCCCTTCTATATCTAACCCCCACAATTCCACCCTTATGGATTGACAGTCTTTCGTAGTACATGAGCTGGAGTCAATATATTTATTTATGTAGGAATGACCTCTGCGATTAAGGGAGAAATCTAAGTATTCATCTTCCAGACAGTGAATCTGAGAGATTAGATCTTTTTCTGAGGCCCACTGACTGGAGGTCACTACTTGTATAGATCTAGTTGTGGCAAACTTGCCCATGTATTTCTCTTTTAGGCCTATGCTTGATAGAGAATAAATCTTGTGGACTAATCTGGGATTAAAGAGCTTCATAGATGATAAATCCTTTATTAAGTTTTCAGATTCTTCACTGGTTGACAGGAATAATGGCTTAATTGCTTCATTATTTATTATTCCCAATATGTTTTCCGCAATTACATCCCTTAGTACCTGCTCAGGCTGTGGCCTCGTCTCTAGAGGAATTGATTGTGGATCTTTGATAAGAAGTTCTATATTCGGGTCTTTTCTGGGAATAATAAGAGACATCTTCTTAAACAATTCAGGTTCAGATCTGGCAAGATTTTTGTAAATATATAAGTTTTCTGCTAGCATGTCCTGAGTTCCTCTTGTAAGAAAATTAAATAAAAGAGAAATAGGGTAACCACCCAAGATTCTACTTGTTGTTAAAAACCACTTCTGATAATCCAAATCTTTTGTTACTGATGGGTGACGAGTGATTAATGAGAATAGACCTTCAAAAGTAGATACAGTGAAACATTGAAGAGCACTTATATCGTCACAAGCCGCTGCGGCTCCTGTGGCAAATATGCTGGATACATCGGTATTTAGTGACTGTAATACTTGATTAGCTTCGCTTGATATTCTTGAAATTCTCTTAAGAGCACAAGGAACTTGAACGCCGTTATAGTGATACTTGCGTGAATATTCAAAAATACACTGAGAAAACCAGGTCTCTTCTCTTTTTATAGGTAATCCCGCCAACTCTGCTTCTTTAACTAATTCAGAGATGAACATCTCCACAAATTGGTGAGGTGTCATTTTTAATTGATTTAGTTTTTTATCATTAGGAATTTTGAGAACTGCCACTTGGTTATCCCCCTGACCCATCAATGTTCCTACAGTTTTTAGCCTTCCTGCGACCTTTTGTATGAGACATATTGTTATCAGCGTCACCCCTTTTGACGTAATCCCTCTAACCAAGCTTCTGGGCCAAAATGACATGAGCCCCCACTTTCCGGTAAGCCTTGATCATTGGCATGTGGAGGGTGATACCTGTCTTGGAAAAGGAGATAAGAAGTCAATGGGAAGATATGGGTGAATGAATAGACATTGGTGAAGCCAAACAAATTGTCAATCTCCCTCAGTATTGGGTTAGCTAATTCTAGTCTGAAATTAGTGCACCACGACGAAAAATCCAAGGTAATAAAGTAATAGTTGGGGTTTGCACTGCTGAACGGCTCGGTCATCTTAATGATCGTTCGTGTTAGAGTTTCCTCGGTCATTGTCATTGACTGCTGCTTGATAAATGGAAATATCCTGTCAGCTATCCCTTTTTCAGTCGCTATTTGCCACAACCTGATTTCAGGTGTAAGCTTCCCAAACCACCTTGCATTGAGGTATTTGAATTCTCTTTCTTTGGCACATGCTACCATTACACACCAACTTAAAGGTACCTCTCCTCGCTCAATGGCTTCTATAATTTCTTTTACATCTATTTTGTCTTGCATTAAATAATGTAAAATCACTCTCTTTGTTGATTTTGAAGGTTGAGGGGGCTGTTCAGAAAAAAGAGACCAATAAGCCTTGTAATCGAACTCATAGATCCACTCTTCAAGGCGAGGTATTCGCCATCTCGAACCATATCTTTTTGAGATGAGTTTGCTAGCAATTTTTGCCAAGTTACTCCTCTGAGCCGAACTTGATCCGGATAACGTTTGAAAAATGGTTGTCATTTTCTTCTTCAAATTCGACGTTTTGGCTCTGACGTACAGGATTGTGTATTTCAGAGAATACATGATCAGCGAAAATCCTTAAGCAACACTTAGCAAGAGATGTAGGAAGTGCTGTACGAGATCAAGCGTCGGAAGCTCGATTATTTCGGCCACGTGATTCGAAATGAAAAGTACCGCCTCCTTCAGCTTGTGATGGAGGGAAAAATCGAGGGTAAGCGCAAGCAAGGCCGTAGGAAAACCTCATGGCTTAAGAATCTCAGAGACTGGTTTGGTGTTGATTCCTTGAGTCTTTTTAGAGCGGCGGTCTCAAAAGTAAAAATATGCCAGATGATAGCCAATCTTCGTCGCGGAGACGGCACTTGAAAGAAGAAGAAGCAAGAGATGGCGTTTATGTTTTTTTAAAAAGCGCGAACCTATCGGGCATTTATTAATGCCACAAGCATGGTTACTCATTCTGTCGACAGAATGCGCTTAAGATAATCAGGGTTGCTTAGGGATTTTTGCTGATCATGTATTCTCTTAAATACATGTCTTACTCGGCCCTATCTACATCAGTTAAAAATTCTTTCTAGTTGATCTAAGTAGCGTTCTTTCCTGAGCGTCTACAGTTTTTGGCGTATCTCCTTACTGAAATGGTTTGGAAGAAAGATTAGATTTACGTAAAAAATGTTTGGGGGTACATTTTCTGTTAAGTTTTTTTTTCTGAATAAAGTTTGCTACCATTTTATTCATAATTTTGATTATAGTTTTTTGGGATTAGGGACACTTAATATGCATTCATTTCATGCCGCATTCCATTTCTGCGCATGAAATGAATGCATATTAGTGTTTTTCATCCCAAAAAACCAGAATCAAAAATATTATTTCAGGAATGAGATTTCAAAGTTTTTTATCAGTTTTATTCGCATCCAGATCGATATTGATATCAAATATTTCTCGTATTCGAATTTTATTTCTCGAATAAATCAACAACCAGGGAATATAGATACGAGATAGCTCCCGGAAACACGATCTTACATACAGGTCAGGCAACTGCTATCTTAAAAAGTGTCCCCCGAATTTGAAGCAGAAGAATAGTTTAAATTTTGCTCGATAGATGGCTGGAGCTGTAGTTAGGGAATCACGTGATATGCCCTCCATCCAATCAACATTTTCAAAACACTTTTTTTTACGATGGCTGCCAGAACACCTGCTTCCCTAACTACAGCTTAAGCCATCTATCGAGCAATATGTGAACTATTCTTCTGCTTCAATTTCGGGGGACATTTTTGTCCATATGAGGGATACTCGAGTTGCCTGACCTGTATGTAAGATCGTGCCCGGAAATCCCAGAACGCGGGAATAGATTTTTCCCGAAAAAATTTCTCGGAAACCATTCTTTTAAATTGTCGAGAACCCCATTTCCTGGAAATGGAATTTTTCTCATTTTCGAAAACTCGGGATCGGGAACGGGAACAATATGGATTTTATCAACTTTTTGGCCATTTGTCACATTATATTTTCAATATTTTAAAGCATTCCGCTTATTTTCGAACTTAAATCCCCGAAAATACGAAAATCAGGGTTTTTTATTTATTTTTTCTCTTCCAAATAAATTTTATTCTTTTCTAAAATTCCCTGGAATCCAAGATTCCAGAGATATGAATCTCCGGATATAAGTATCTGGATTCCGGTGATATGAAAAACCTAACCTAAACGGGAATTCCCCTTCCCGGGATTGATATTCTTTTTAAAAACGGGAATTTCCGATTCCCGGAAATTTAAATATATGTCGGGAATTTTCAATCTCTACGCTCCCCCTTTACATTTTTCCTTTTCAAAACTCAGCTATCATATTTTAAATTGGAATAAAAAGTAAGAAATACGATAGAATGCAGTTAGTCATCATGGCAAGGTGATTAGCGCCTTCAGTTGGGTTAAGAGTTTTTCTTCAACTCATAATTCATTCCTCATTCATTGTTGCACGGCGTTTCCGCGTTCATCGAAATGATTCCAATTGGATACACAGATAATAGGTTATTGCCTTATCACCTATTCGCTATCAAATTATTCTGCCATTCTTTTCACTAGAAGCACAAAGCTTTCAGAGCTGCAATAAAAAAAACAGTTAAAGTTTAATCATTAATATTTATCGAATTTGTCATCTGCTTTGAAGTATATGGATATATGCTTATCTGCATATTTTTTTTTTTTTTTTTTGAAAAGTTAAACGCGATTTCAGGGGCTCTAATTTTTCTTTAAGCATTATGACATATTCCGTAAAAGTTGACATTAAAATGCAGTTTGCATGCTTCCCTAAGCCAATAGCAAAAAGTGTTGAATACATCCTTTTGAGGCATAATAAATCATCATTTTAGGATTGATGTGTTTATTTGTTATTTTCACGGAAAAAAATAAATGTAATATTTTAATAAATCAGCAATCCATGAGGTGAATGTGTGGCTCGATGTCTAGCTCAGTTGATTTTTCAAAATACAGTTAAGTCTGTCTATGAAGAAATTTGGGGAAAATTGGCCGGTCCCGTGGGTTCAGGTTTCAATGCAAAAGTTAACCGAAGTCCATTCAAAAGGTACGAAAAAAAAGTGTACCCCTTTCTGGGTTGAAATGGACGTTTTTGCGTTGAAAACGAAATTGCAGACTAAAGCCTGGAGGTAGCACACATATTAATTAAATAGGCCCATGTGTACTGGAAGAGGGTGCAGAGGTTTCCACCCAAGGACGAAAATGAGAGAAATCGTGTTGGTTTTTACCTCATAATATTTCCCTTAATTGTTATGAGGGCTTAGGAAGAAAGAGTGGGAATTTTTAAAATTATTTTGGTCAATTTCGTATTTTGTACTGGAAAAAATTGCCGCTAAAAATTTTATGTGATGTCGGGCGAAAGTCGTAAAAATGTTACGATGGGTTGCTACCGGTAGGAAACCGAAGGAAAGAAAAGAAAAAAAAAGTCGAAGGCATTTTTACATTCATTTTTTTAAAAGTTACTCCCGCTTTAGAGGACTCGAAATTATGGAAAAAGGTTCCCATTTATCATAGTCTTAAGGTATTAGTTCGTTTACACCACCGGCCGGTAGAAAATTATATCGATTAAAAAGAAAATTAATTTTGGTTTCGAAAATTCGGTTTTTTACAAATGAAAATGAGATCAAATCGCACCGGAGCCGTGCCAAAAAGTTACGTCATGTTTCAGAGGCAAAAATGCAATGTGCGAAAAAAGCTTTATGGGTTAGGGTAAGGCAGATGGCTTTTTTTATATATAATTATATATAATTATCTGCCTTACCCTAACCAAAAATCCTAAGGTGGCTGCCATTTTACCATCCCTATTTTCCCCGGTCAACCTCTAAATAGCAAACCACGCCACGTGTAATTTTTTTTTTTTTTTTTTTTGCTAAAAATTTATATTCTTTTACCACTCAGAAGTAAGCTTAATTCGTATAGTTTTAAATCTATCTGAGCCACTTTATTTTTTAAATCTAAATTTTCTGGTTGTAACTGACTGATTTTTTTATTTAATATAATTATATATAATTATATATAATTATATATATAATTATATATATAATTATATAATGCCCCCCTCAACCCATCATTATACATCCGGAAAAAAATTATATATGATTTATATAATTATATATAATATATATAATTATATAATTATATATAATTATACCCAATTATATATGATTATATATGATTATATATAATTATATAATTATATATAATTATATATAATTATATATAATTTTTTTTTTTGGATGTATAATCATGGGGGTTTATGAGGCTATTATATGTAATTATATATAATTATATATATTATATATAATTATATATAATATATATAATTATCTGCCTTACCCTAACCAAAAATCCTAAGGTGGCTGCCATTTTACCATCCCTATTTTCCCCGTCAACCTCTAAATAGCAAACCACGCCACGTGTAATTTTTTTTTTTTTTTTTTTTTTTGCTAAAAATTTATATTCTTTTACCACTCAGAAGTAAGCTTAATTCGTATAGTTTTAAATCTATCTGAGCCACTTTATTTTTTAATCTAAATTTTCTGGTTGTAACTGACTGATTTTTTTATTTAATATAATTATATATAATTATAATAATGCCCCCCTCACCCATCATTATACATCCGGAAAAAAAAATTATATATGATTATATATAATTATATATAATTATATACAATTATATATAATTATATATAATTATACCCAATTATATATGATTATATATGATTATATATAATATATATAATTATATATAATTATATATAATTATATATAATTTTTTTTTTTGGATGTATAATCATGGGGGTTTATGAGGCTATTATATGTAATTATATATAATTATATATAATTATATATAATTATATATAATTATCTGCCTTACCCTAACCAAAAATCCTAAGGTGGCTGCCATTTTACCATCCCTATTTTCCCCGGTCAACCTCTAAATAGCAAACCACGCCACGTGTAATTTTTTTTTTTTTTTTTTTTTTTGCTAAAAATTTATATTCTTTTACCACTCAGAAGTAAGCTTAATTCGTATAGTTTTAAATCTATCTGAGCCACTTTATTTTTTAAATCTAAATTTTCTGGTTGTAACTGACTGATTTTTTTATTTAATATAATTATATATAATTATAATAATGCCCCCCTCAACCCATCATTATACATCCGGAAAAAAAAATTATATATGATTTATATATAATTATATATAATTTTAAGATTTTATATAATTATATATAATTATATATAAATTATATATAATTATATATAAATTATATATAATTATATATAAATTATATATAATTATATATAAAAAAAGCCATCTGCCTTACCCTAACCGCTTTATGGTTTCTAAATTTAATAATTTTTTAAAAAATGTTTTCGCAATTAAAAAAATAAAACGCCTTTGTTTATTTTTTGTTGTTGAAATCGTTCCCAATTTCACCGCTAGAGCGCTGTACTAGTCTCTTGGGCGAAAAAAAATTAAAAATTATGAAATTTAAGAACAATTAAGTCTTTCACGCATTTAAAATCTTGGATCTGTATAGGGACATATTTACCCGTTTTCGGTATATATTTCGGCTTTTCCTGAGTAAATTATATATAAACTTTGATTTTTTATATAAATTTAAAAAAAGCCATCTGCATTGCCGTAACCGGATTTCTTCCCAAAAGTCCGGCATTTGATCGTATTCTTTCCTTCTTATGGCATCACATCGTTACATTTCTGCATGTCGATCGGCTTATTAAATTAATCCGTTCGGTTGATAAGGTCTCCCTCCAAGCCCCCCTTTTAAGTATTTTGGACGAATGTAAACATTATGGTCACCGGCAACATGTTTTTTGACGTAGGAAAATTGAGTAACCGCAGGTCGTTGTCGTTAGAGCGGTGATACAAGCTGTGACGTCCGATAAGTGGGCGTAGCGTTTTCTCTTGGCGTATATTCGCGTTTCAATTATCGAAAACATTTTTATGTCCTACTCATGTGGAGAGATATCATGAATCCTTTCTTTTGGTTGGGCTTCGTCGGCGCATGCAGATCATGCGGTTTTTGCCATAATTTTTTATTCCCGAACGCACTGAGTTTATAAGGCAGGAGCGAATAACCTCCAGTAAGAAAAAGCGATGCAAAAAGTGTATAAAATGTTTGAAAAATAAATGCAAAAAATTGATGAAAAATGTATTATTTTTGTATCATTTATGCAAAAATAATTTTTCCTGAGTTTATGCATATTTTTTTAAGCACCGAAATTTGAATTCGCACATTTTTTATAGAAAGAAGCATAATATTTTTTTAATAATATTTTTGATATATTTTTTTATTTAATTATATGCATAACTTATGAATTATTTATGCATAGTTATGTTGAAGGATGAAGAAATTTCCAGTTTTATGCATTTTTTATGTATGTCCAATTTTTCAAAAGTAATTTCTGCAAAGTTTATGCATGTTTTTTTAACCACGAAAATTTGAATTCGCACAATTATTACAGAAATTAAACTTAATTTTTTTAAGCCAATAATATGCATAATTTTTTAAAATAATAAAGCAGGAAAATTTAAATATACTTATTTCCATTTTATGCCGACTTATTTATGTATTACTTATGCATAACTTATGCATAATTATAGCAGAGGATGAAAAAAAATTTCCGATTTTATGCATTTTTTATGTGTGGCTAATTTTTTGTATAATTTATTCATGATTTTTATATAATTTATGCATCTCCTTTTTCTATACCTTTCAAGGCAAAAAAAAAAAAAAAAAAAAAAAAAACGGGATTACTCCAATTCACTTTTTTTTTAAATTATTTGTTTATAATTCGAATAAGGGCACGAAACGCCCCTGGCAGTAAACTTTGGAAAACTTGCATCGTCGTAAAATGTTACTAATTTATTTGAAAACATAAGATGTAAAAATCTCGGCTCATTTCCTCGATTCGGTTCGCATTTAAGTTACTCAAAAGTTTTCTCAAGTAATTTGGATAAGTCGACATGAATCCTGAGGCTGTCTTGTATTTTCATGAATGGCGGGTGCAAAACTATTACATTTGCATCTCGAGGAAGGTGAATTCCAAGTTCGGAATACCAATAAGGTTATTTTTCGTATAAAAACGGGAATAAATATTCAAAACATCACATATATACCCTTATGAATCTCCTATCCACTATCTGACAAATCCAATTACAACGGTCGTGAAGGGAAACTTGTTTTATAATAAAGAAGGAGTGTATGTGACGGAGAAAACCGCAAACGGCGGTTTCCTTTTTATTTCACCCGACGTCTTTTTTCTGACCTAAATTGTTTAAAAAAAAAAAAGAAAAATTCTTTACTTCTTTTTCCTTTTCATAAAAATGGAAGAAAATGAGAAAGTTAAAAAAATTTCACAACCTTTTTAGATGAATAAACACAATTTTTTTTTCTTTTATTTACTTATTTTTTTTTTTTTTTTTTTTTTTTTTTTAATACAACTCAATTTCCGGTTTTGTATTACATTTCCGGAAAACCGCGACATCGGGTGACGTCCACATCTGCACCCGGCTCTTACCTTATTAGAAAATTAATTTCGAGTTATTAAAAAACAGTCGATTTTAAATTCGCTGCCTTAATAGTTCAACTGGGAGGAATTAATTAAACAGCTTTTTTTTCTAGAAATATGTTTTCGAATCCGGGCGGAAAAGAGTTATGTTAATGAAAAAATACAAAAAACCGGTTTGCGAAGAAGGAAAAAAAAAAGTACGTATGCCCCCTCCCTCCCTCCCTCCTTTTCGTCTCCGGCAATTGATTGCGATTTTGCACTCCGGAGACTCATAAACACCAACTTGAAAATCCATTCTTTTTCGATTTTTATGACAGGAACAGATGGTTTTTTTTTTCTTCTTTCCCTACCGGTTTCTCATTCCCTTCTTACATGAAAATCTAACCGACCGCACGAACTTATATTTTCTCCTCTCCCCGTCATTTTGGGTCATAAAGTCCGCATGACCTATTTTTTTACGGAAAATTCTCGTTTGATGGTCTTCAGTAAAAAAAAAAAAAAGGAGAAGAGGAATTTTTTTGGGGAGGTCAGGATATAATAAAATCTTGGAAAGAAGGTCGATTAATGATTCAGTTTTTCGGGATCCCGAGAATATGAAATCAGAAAGCAAAAAATTATGTTTTTTTAAGCCCTTTTTTCCGAAGGAAAACATTCGAAGGGGAGAGCTGCGAGCTTCGTGGGGAATTTTATGTTTAAATGAATTTTGTGCTCCGAAAATGAGAGGTTTCGTGCTGGAACGATGAATACGAGAATAGACGCTCTGCATTGGACTGTCTAATGTGTTTAAGACTAGACTATGGGCACACGGCCGTACAGACAGATCCGGAAACTGCTATCCCTTATAGATGGGAGATCTTGTCAGCTTAACTAGCAAATATTAATTCTTCCTTTAAGCCACTTCATTAAAGCTTCCACCGTAAGCGCTACTTGTACGTGAGACGCTTTTTGATTGGTCGCTGAGATTTGTAAACAACGATGGCGGCACACGGCCTTATAGACGCCTATACGGCTATGAACGATTAGATATGTTGCGTCTCTAAAGATCGCAGCGCCATCAATGGCCCGTTTTGGAACTAAATGTGTGTAGTTAAGCGGGGTCATGAACGGCATGGGAAGTTTCCGGACCTGTCTATACGGCCGTTACCATGAGTACCGTTACTGTGACTGTTCACGGAAGCCCTGAAGGGTCAAGTATCTTTTTATTTTTATTTTATTTTTTTTTTATTGCTTGTTCCTGGACATACAACGCTTAAGAAATAAACAGACAATCAATAAAAAATTGTCATTCCGAATGTTTCGGAACTGAAAATTGTTTATTGATTGTCTGTTCTGGAAAAGAAATCAGTAGGTATTTCTGCGTTCTGCTGTCTAGTAGGGTGGGCCGAAAAAAGCGAATTTTTGAATTTAAAAACGCCTGATATGGGAATCGATGCCTTTTTATAATACTATTACCGTAGATTGGGGTGAAGTTGAAGGGCCTGAAAAAGTCATTATCAGCACAATTTTTAGCATTATGATGACTATGCAGCGGAAAAGTAGAGAACATTTTTAGTTCACTTCATTGCATTTAGAGATAAGCAGGCGATGCTTAATAGAATTTTTTAGGTTCTTCAACTTCATCCCATTCTACGGTAACCCTAATTTTTTTTCACATTTTTTGAAGGTCATCTTGAGGTCGCGCGATTCGCTCACGAATATGAAGTCCAAAATCATTTTAAGTTTTCGGTTTTTGAGCTTTAAGCCTATTTTCTAAACACTGAAATACTTAAGGTTGCTTCTTCTTTTAGCTTAAAAACTGTACACAAAAATGAATTTTGGACATCATATTCGTAATCTACGCAAAATATCCGATAGGAAGCGATACTTTTTTCAGCAAAAAAAAAAAAAAAAAAAAAAGTTTTTATTTTTATCCCTCATATGGGCTTTTCAAAAACTTCAAGGTCATTGCGCGACCTCAAGATGACCTTCAAAAAATCTGAAAAAAAGTACGGTTAATAGTATTATAAAAAGGCATCGATTCCCATATCAGGCGTTTTCCAACTCAAAAATTCGCTTTTTTCGGCCCACCCTACTGTCTAGAACTGTAGTACTGAAGTACTACAGAAATTTTCCAGTTTTTTTTTTTTTTTTTTTTTTTTTTTTTTTTTTTTTTTTTTTTTTTTTTTACTGACGTTAGCGATATTGGAAAAAATTACTTTTTGATAATAAGAAAATGAGTTGATCTGAAATCGGTGGAATGCTAAGAGCCTGGAAATTGCTCAAAAAAATTTGCAAGGAGTTGGGCACACTTTGGCTTTAATAGTATGTAGCGATAGCAAAAATCAAATTAAAAAATAAGACATTTAAAGTTTTAACAAAAAAGTTAATACCGGGCCGCACCGAGAGATGGTGCTGGCCAGGGTTCGACTTCGGTTATCATCGTGCGCAAGCGCGTACGATGATACCCGAAGCCGAGTTCCGATGCCGGCTTCGAAGCTCAGCTTCGGGTATCATCGTACGCGCTTGCGCACGATGATAACCGAACTCGAACCCTAGGAAACCTACCACGTTGCCAAACTTGGCTGTAAGCAAGTTGGCTAACGCGGAGGTTCCTAAGGCGGAAAGAAAGGAACTCTTGGGATCGAGGAGAGCGGTTTTGGGATCGGGTTTGGTGTCCGAGGCATCCTTAGCCGGCCGGTACATGAACCTTCTATTGAAATCAAAAAGCGAGATATAAACATCTGGTCTCCCCGGCCTCACTTCCTTAATAAGGTTCGTGAGGCCGCTATTAAACCGTTGGATGTTGTCGTCGTGGGCGGCAGAAAGGATGCAAGGTGGGAGGTTTGGGATGAGGAAATGACTGTTAAGTCCAAGGATAGGTCTGACAAACTCATCGAGGATGATTTGTATGTCGGAGGAGGAAAGGACAACGTTTGAGCACGGGAAAGGTAGGAAAAGGACAAGAACTCGGTTGGTGGGAGGAAGTTCTGCCACCCACGAACGGATTTTATCCAAAGTGGGTGTGTCCATTCGATTCTCTGGTTCAACGTGATACGTTACTTTATGCTTGGTTATTAAGACATTCGGGAGATGGCTTAAATGCGCATTCCCTACTACTAAGACATTAAGAAAAATTTGGTTTGCCATATTTGACGGGGTTTTAGGATTTACTTCGTAATGAGAAAAAAAAATCTGTAATGAGAAAAAGAAAACCCAAATGAGTTTGTCGAAATGACAAAGTCAAACATAGGAAAGACAAAAATGGCAGTGGAAAACATGGCATAACAACACTTGGTTCCTATTCGGTAATGCCTAATTCCAAACGAACACCCTCCATCGCTTGTCGAAAGATAATGGATTTAGTGAATGAAAAATATATTGGGAATCAGGAACAATTAAATAACTATATGTATCAAAATGCCAACGTTTCGGCCGTTTTATTAATGGCCTTTATCAAGGCTGCAAGTAAAACATATAAATTAATAATGTAAACGCGTTAAATACACAAACATTATGAAATGTAAAATACCTTTTGATAAAGCTTAAACAATTCTACATTACGAAAATAAAAGCATTCTAAAACATCCTTAACAGACCGGGACGAAGTCAACGACATTAAAATTCTTCCTAATTAAATACATCTTTACAAAATTCAACATGGACGGTGTTTGGAAAACGACATTGCACAATTGTCTAAATCCACGTCAGAGGCAACGTGGGGAAATATTGAGGCGCGAAATTTATTTCTTTAAAACGTAATTATACATATTTTTAAAATTATCGTAATCAGTCTGTTTATTCAGTAAATCTTTTCCTTTAATTACGTGGGCCATTTCCAGAAAACGGCGTTTCATAATGTTTTACATTTCATAATGTTTGTGTGTTTAACGCGTTTACATTATTAATTTATATGTTTTACTTGCAGCCTTGATAAAGGCCATTAATAAAACGGCCGAAACGTTGGCATTTTGATACATATAGTTATTTAATTGTTCCTGATTCCCAATATATTTTTCATTCACTATATATCAATTGGAACACGAATTACATAAATTTAATTGATAATGGATTTGTTGGACTGAGTTCTTTTAAGAACGTTAGTGCCCTTTGCTTTGAATCCATTACCGTCAAAAAACGGCAACACAGCAAAAAACGGAGACTGCTCGGTTGGAACCAGAAGCATCTAAAGGGCTAAACGAGCTAAGGTTTCGATAGTGTGAAAGAATTGTATCGAAATCGGCTTTTTGCATATCCGAAAAAGGAAATTTGTACACTCATTGTTTTTTTTTTTTTTTTTTTTGAAACTTTCCGCTTTTGAGAAAAAACAGAATAATATCCGATGACGAAGGACATGATGTATCCGCTCCGTAGATTTGAGAAGGGGCCATAGGCTAAAATAAATTTCCAACTGGTGTCCCCCGCGGGAACCCGCAGTGGAAGTCATGGAGAAAATCCGTCAATGGCTCCGGTGCCGAACCCGAGCATCGAACGGTGAGCTGTTCCAACTCATTGAAACTCCAACTTAAAGTGCCTCTTGCATAAGGGAGGATAAGATCGAAGCCTACTGCTTTCGGTTTTCTTGGCTTGTGGAAGGATTTTCCAGGTACTGTTTGGTTCTGTCGATGAACATGAAGACAAAGAGCCTGTTTTCGAAAAAGAGAGAGGAAGAAAAATAAAAAGGCCATGCGGGGAATTGAACAGCTCCCCAGTCGATGCCCGGGATCGACTCCGGAATCACCAACATGTTGTCCCAAAGACTTCCAAAGCGGGATCACGCGAGGGAAACCTGACGGAAATTAACTTAAGAAAAAGTTCGGAATGTACTCCGCTGCGGACGAAGATTCCCCATCGCTCGCCGAACGACAACGAAGTGTTCTTGAACATATTCGATGTCGTTCGTCGAGCGACAGCGAATATTCGTCCGAAACGGAGGACATATTGCCTTTATTGCAGTTGGCAAAGAAATCCCGATTTCGTCTTTTGCATTGTCGGCAGTGTGTCGGGGAATGCCGGACGAAACGGGGGTTTGCTCAAAGACGTACCACGAGTGGTTATGCGAAGAACTATTAAGAGGTTTGAACGCCTTTTGATGGACATATTTCAACTAGGGTGAAGGGATATGCGGCATTAAACCGGATCCCAAAATGAAAGCGAACCTCGTAGCTGAAGGCATTCAATGAGGATTGACACTATAAAGTGTATTTAGCCCCAGCTGAACGCGCACTATCGCTCGCCGAACGACAGTGAGCATAGCAATGTCGTCCGTCGAGCGACAATGAACGTTCAGCTGCGACGAAATACGACAGGGTTCATATATTTGTTTCAAGTACTTCAGTGGAGAAGAATGAATGTTAACTATTGAAGCGTAAGTCATTAACAAAAGATTTTAACTCCTTCTTTATCAAATTTTGTTGAAAAAAAAAAAAAAAAAAAATTCCCGAAATCCCGAATTTTTTCGAATCCTCCCCCAAAAGAAAATTGCTGCCCCTTCAGAAATGAAGTTATACTATTCCGTGAACTTTAAAATGAAAGCCAAAGATCACTTATCGCAACCATTTAGATTTGTATTGTTTCGTATTATATTTTTGCAGATTCAGCCATTGAAACCTCTTAAGGGTGGAGACCCTTGGGAGGCTGAGCATATTTTTTGAAGGGTACTTTCAAAGAAATGCTACTTTGGGTCTAAGAAAAAATGCTTTGCGACAAAGCATTTTTGCATAACTTAGGCCTATGCAGTAAAAACGTTACAAGACTAGTGAGTGCTTTGTCGCAATGCATAATGTCGCCGAGTCTAGGCAAAGCGTATTTCCTTTGTCTCTAAGCAACATCGCTTGTATTGCGAACGAGGCATATTCACTTTTTTGGGTGTACAACCTGATTCGGGAAAATCGGTCGTGGGTCAACATTGGTAGAGTCTTAATAAAGTTCCAATATTGGACTGCATCAAATTTTCTATAAATCCAGTCTTGGTAGGCGAACGCCTATGGCAACGGAAATTTTTTTCGTAAAACAAAATTTGGTAAAGAAGTGGTTAAAATCTTTTATTTATGACTTAGGCTTCAATATTTAAGTAGTACTTCAGTGGAGAAGTGAACCAAGTTCATCCAAGGATTGCAACTTCTTATTTCAATCCCAACTTTACAAAAGTTACACAGACTCAAGCTTTGGCAGTCCCGATTTTATGCCTTCTGCTAGCAAGTTTATTTTGTTAACAAAGCAATAAAGTTGAAGTAGCAGAAGACATTAATTTGAGTTTGTAATGCTTTTATATGCTTTGCATAGTCACGTTTGAAATAAGAAGTTGGAATTCGTGAAAGGACTTGGTCTAGTTCTGCGCTGAAGTAGAGCATCAAAAACCGAAATGAACGAATTCCTTGCGACGATGATATAATCGTTTCGGGAAACAAAATGTATACTTTTTTTTTTCTACATAGATTATGCTGCAGCTGTGAATTTCGCACCGGTTCATAATCTGACCGGACGTCTTCGTAAAGTGTTTATATTTTCGTTTTCGCACGTTTGTCTTTCTTTAAATTGTAGAAATGGAATTGTTTTTACATTTTAATACTAGGTAAAAGCTTTTCGGAAGGTGACTTTTTTTTTTTCGCAGAAAACATTATTATTAAAAGAGACGGGGAATTGAAAGGGGAGGAGAAAGGGGGCGGGGGAGAAAAAGAGAAAAAAATCCATCACTTAAATCATGTTTGTGTGCTGCGAGCGAAGGCGAGAAGGTTCATTTAAAACAAAGTCCGATGAACACGGTCTGTCAAGTTTGATTGAATTACCTTTAGTTTTCATAACACCCTCCCAATACAATCAAAATGGAAATGTAGTGATCTCGGTACCGCCAACAGGGGTGTCTAGGTGTATGCGTCTGGACTATGATGGCTTTCCAGACGTACCCTAGGGATTCCTGCAAATCTCCCTCATTCGTTTAAAAAAAAAATTTTTTTCCTCTCCTGTCATAATATTAAAGTGGTTGGGATGGGTCATCTTCGGTGTTAATTGGAAGAGGGTAGTTAGCGTTGAGGAATGCAGGGACTTGAAATCTTCCAATTTTATTAATTGAAGAATAGTTGGAGGGGAAAAGCTTAAGTCTTTTTGGATAATTCAGGGGAATTTTACTCTGTTTTTAAGATGAATAATTTTGCATTCTCTCGCAGCGCATAATGTAAGGAATTCTCCGATTTTTTGAAAACCTTTGTTTAAAAAATCCAGTCATAAATCGAAATCTGGGTATGTGAAAAAGATTCCACTCAGGCAGTAGGGTGGGTGCCCGTTATGAGGGGATGTGAAATATCTTTGTGGGGCCCCCCTTTCAAGAGGCTCCAAAAAATCGAAAATATTGTGTGCAAAACCTGAGCTCTGTGTCTCTACTCTTTAACACGTACCTGTAAGCACTTGGATATTCTAATGCATCGGGATTTCTCTATTTTTACAGAACATTTATTTATTTATTTATTTATTTTTTCCTGCGAAATAGACAGATGAAAATTCGATCACTAGGCCCACTGATACTAATCTGATGCTCCACAGACTTCATCATGTTTACTTATTTATTTATTTGATTTAACAAATTAACAGTCCAGTACTGCCGTTTTACACAATTATACCACTTATTCCTTTTTCTTTCCATATAAGCCAAACGTGCTTGTATCCTTTTGATCCCCGCTCGTTTGATGCTTCTATCCACGAAATGATAGTTGGCGCTCTGTACGTTGGAAAAAATTTAATTTACAAGACAACCTGAAACAGTTCCACACATTTTCTTCAGAATCTTAGATTTTTTTAATATCTGCAATATTTTATAGAATGTAGTTGAACCTTAGGCACTTCGTTGGCTACACAAAACCGGCCGGTTCAACGTCCGGTTTTTTTTAAAAAAAAGCTTTTTTAATAAATATTTTTAAACCTTGATATTCCATTGAATGGGGCGAAACTTATACCAAATTGTTCCTTATTGTTAGAAGAAGTCGAATATACATTTTAAAAATGTCGGCAAGCTTAAATTAAGTCAATATTCGCAAAATTTAATGTTGTTTACATAAAAAACAAAATGGTCGATGTAAAAAAAACATAAACAATCGGTTCATTTTGCGAATATTCACGTAATTTAAGCTTACCGACCTATTTAACATGTATATTCGACTTTTTCTAACAATAAGGAACAACTTGGTATAAGTTTCGCCCCACTTAATGCAATACTAACGTTTAAAAATATTAATTAAAAAAACTTTTTTTTTTTTTTAAACCGGACGGTGAACTGGCCGGTTTTGTCTAGCCAACGAAGTGCCTTAAATCTGAAAGTCTAGCCCACGATTCCTGTATTTTAATTCCTTTGAAACTACATAATGTTTTGATTAATGGATGTAGTTACCGGTAGAAATTTCAAAAATAAAAATAAAAATATCTTCTTAGAAATAAAAAAACTTTAATTTGGCCATTTTTCAATGACTTGAGAATTCGAAAATATGCCCAAAAACCCCGATTATTAAGCAGACTCAAAACACTGGAAAATGGTCAGATTTAAGTTTTTAAATTTTTATCGATTACCACTTATATAAGTTGTAACTGGGCCAGTGATCAAATATTCATATATTTCGCAGAAAAAAAAAATTCTTTAAAGATCAAAAAATCCTCATGTATTTTAAGTGGGAAAATCGAAGTGCTTTCAGGCACGTGGTAGAGTAGAGATACATCGCTCAGGTTTTGCACACAATATTTTTTATTTTATTTTCGGAGACTTCTGATAGGGGAGGTCCACAAAAATATTTTTCCTGCCCTCCTAACGGGCACCCTTTAAGGCAGGTGCCGGCAATCTGGGAAAGTTTTAAGATGTCGTCAGAGTGTGAGGAGCATGAATAACTCATATTCGAAGAAATTTCTGGAACAAAGGCAATTTTCGAAAAAATTTATTTAAAAAGGGCAGTTTTGTTTTTTCAGCAATAATTTTGGAATTATAGCCTGAACATTGAATTATTAAATTGTGGAAGTCTTTATGGATTAATTACATCAAACATGGTTTTCAATAATTCTATGGCCAGACAATTAATGCTAAAAATTTTCTAATTTTTGTCAAAAAATAAATTGCCCTTTTTAAATAAATTTTGTAAAAAAAATACTCTTGTTCCAGAAATTTCTTCTGTTGGCAATGTTGCCGTCGTCTAAACTTGTAATTCCTTCCTATTTTTCTTCATTTTTAGGTGCATTTATCGTTTGTTTTCTTGTTTTCGGAAGATTTAAATCCAAAACATATCCATAAACGTTTCATGGAGAAGCCTTAATTGATTTATGTACGTGTTTATTCATTTATTTATTTGTTCTCAATTTTCTGTTCTGAAATGGTTCATTGCTTGTTTTGTAACAAACAACATCTAGTAAGTAAATTGCATGTTCCGGAACAGACACTTTTTTATTGATTGTCTGTTCCGGAACTGACAATTTTAAATTCATCGCCTGTTCCTGAACAGACAATGAATTTAAAATAGCCACTTCCGGCGCCGATGATCAATAAATAATTGCCTCTTCCGGAACAGGCAATTTGCGTATTAAACGTTGTTTGTTCCGAAACAAGCAAAAGAACCGAAACATGAAATGAATGTTTTTTAAATTGTTTGTTCCTGAACAAACACGGTCCATTCTGCAACTGACACGTTTTGGTTAATTGCTTGTTCCGGAACAAACGATATCTAATAAGTAAATTGTCTGTTCCGGAACAGACAATTTAATTATTAAACGCTGTCAATCCCAGAACAAACACTTTTATTTTAAATTCATTGCGAAAAATTTGTCCAAACTGTCTCCTGTGGCTGGATAAGATTTCCGGAACTGACAATTTTAAATTCATTGCCTGTTCCTGAACAGACAATGAATTTAAAATAGCCATAACTCTAAACTTGTTCAAATGTTCCCCTTTCGCGGTAACGTCTTCCGAGTTGAATAGCAATCAATGAACTTGCCTCGTCCAGAAAGACGTGAAGAAGAATGTTCATCATTGTTGATTTATAATAAGAGGACAAGGCTGGCATGTTCTTTCTGTAAAAAAAGAAACGATAACACGTGCTGTCAAATTTTTGAAGGAGGAAAAAAAAAAAAAAAAAAAAAAGAATTTTAATGTGAAATAATATGGTTGGTGAACTTTGTCCAGTAACCGTTATCGCAATTTTTTTATGGAAACCGGTGTAAACCTGTTAGATAGACATTAATTTAAAATTGCCGCTTCCGGAACAGATAATCAATAAATAGTTGTCTCTTCCGGAACAGATAGGGAACGTTCAAGTATTACGTAAGACTTTTTTTCGGGTTTTTGGACCCCCTCCCCCCCCTTCGTAAGAATTAGTAAGATTTCTTTGAACCCCCCCCCCCTATTATATTACGTAAGATTTTCGCGGACCCCCCCCCCCCTTTTTTTAACGCCAATTTTAAATTGAAGTAATATTTTTCTTAAATCTAGATTTATAGTTCATACTCATAACCTGAAGATGGCTACAATTGGCACAAAATCTCATCAAAAAAGTAATTTTTATTTCTTAAATTTTTTGAAAAAAAGTTTCAATTTTTCTACTTTAGAGACATTCGAAAAAAAATTAAAACAATACAATTTTTTAAATGAAAAAAAAAATTCTGAACAATAAGTCATAATGGGAATTCTTACGTAAGATTTGCCATACTCCCCCCCCCCCCCTAGTAAGAAATCGTAAGATTTTCTAGTACCCCCTCCCCCCCCTTTCGGTCTTACGTAATACTTGAACGCTCCCATATTGCTTGTTCCCGAACAAGCAAAGAACCGAAACATGAAATGAATGATGTTTTTTTAAATGGTTTGTTCCGGAACAAACTCGGTCTGTTCCAGAACTGACACGTTTTGGTTACGGGACAAGCAATGTCTGTTCCGGAAACTTTAATGTATTTCTAAAACCAGAATCTGTTTTTCAGTCTTTGTGTTTTGAGGCACGTGGTTGATGCCCTCAATTTTCATTTTGTAAAAAAATAAAAGACAAACTTTTTAAATCGCAACGGAGTAGAGCTTTACGGATGGAAAACAAAAACATTGGAATATAGATGCCATCAAGAAAAGAAAGAGGAAATAATTTTTAATTTCCCAGTGCACGCGTTTTTCACTGTTTGATTAATATTTGTCATTCCCCCGTGGCGATCATTTTTTTTATATCACTCGAAATGTTATTGAAATCGTATAATATCTGTCTGATCAGCCGCGCAAAAATTTCATCTATAAACGATAACTCGGGTGAACGGTGTTTTCAAACTATTACCTGGGGGTTATCTCGTTTTACAAGATTCGGCTTTGATTGCCGTCATGTATCCGTGTATTCCCATTTTCTGATTGGTCGAATCTGAGTAGCTGTTGAATGCAGTTCGAATCACACAAAAAGACGCCTCCCTCGGAGCGAATGTCCGTTTCACCCTGGCGGTATGTTTTCCGGGGCGAACGGCGGACCGGTGGACCGGTGGGGGGGCTTATTTTCTTTTTCGGGAAAAGCGTCGATGGCGAGGAGTCTTAAGGCATTTTTTCGGCAGGGGCTGGGGATTTTCTTTGTATTTAATCCTGGGAAACGCCGAGGACTGCGATGTGGTGATACACCCTCCCCTCATATTCGATAGTCAATAGTCGGAGTCTATTAGAATTCGATAAAGAGTAAGGGAATGAGACAGGGGGTTTGATTGATACATTCAGCATATGTAAAATAGATGAAAGGGAATATCAACCGATTTGATTGAAGAGCCGACGGCATCGTACCAAAATTAACACAGTGCCGCCTAAACCAAAACAAAATTGTTTGTTTATTGTTATAACCGAATGCTTGTAATGCGAGATGCGACTGAATTTTTTTTTTTTTTTTTTTTTTTTTAAATAATGAAAAAAATTATTTATTTTTCCTTGCAAAGGAAGATAGGATTAAAAACGAAAACTCGGGCGCACACGATCTCTTGCAACATGCCTCGCTTGTTGTATGTAAATAAATACCAATCCGGAATACCATTTATGAGATCAATCATTCGAGATTAACCTTTAATAAATTCATTTTTGATTGATATAGATATCAAATTCAGTGTAATTATGTCCGCTCGTTGATCGAACTCATTAGAATCATTACTACATCAATGCACAGACCACAACACCAAAATGCTCTATCTGTCATCGGTTCCTAATTGTGCGTGATTTTTTTTTTCTTTGGAAAGAAAAAAAGAATATTTTCATGTTTTTAGTATTTTGAAAAAAAAATTGGTCGTAAAAAATTAAAATTAAAGGGTGCAAATTCACTACGGAATGTTGGACCAACATGTTGTTACAACAAGTTGGACAAACATGTTATATCAACTTGTTGGACCAACATGCCACATTAATTTTGGCTTAGGAGTAAATTCTGCAATAGTCGATTCCTTCGCTTGTCAAACATGTTGGTACAACAAGTTCGTCAACATTCCAACAGGTTGGTATAACATGTTTGTCCAACTTGGGGTACCAGCATGTTGGTCTAATATTCCATAGTAAATTTGCACCCAAACAAAAAAAAAAAAAAGTAGAATAAGATGTTGAGTAGGTATAAAGTCAATTGTCTTGACAAATTAATTGGATTACTGAGGTCAATTTAGTTATCGTCTTGTTGACTTGCATTTGCAGCGTTTGATGGTTCTTAAATTTTGTGAGTCGATCGTTTAATGTGTGCAATGTGCTTTTTTAAAAGTTGATTTAAAGCGTTTGTTCTGTCCTAGAACCTGCCCAATAATCAGAATCATGACCAAGAACATTATCGTTGTTTTAAAGAGGAATCTCACTCAGAAAAAAAAAATAAATAAATAAATAAATGTTTTTGACAAGCTCTGTCTTGTAACGAAACCGGAACTGAAGCCTACTTCAGGGTGTGTTTTTATTTTTTATTTCTGTTTGCAATAGGGGCAAAATGGCTTATAATAGTTTAAAGTTAGGGTGCAAATTCACTATGGAATGTTGGAGCAATATGTTGCACCAACTTGTTGGACCAACATTCCGGCTTGGGAGTAAACTCTGCAATAGTCTGCTCGTTTGTCAACCAAGTTGGTACAACATGTTGGTCCAACATTCCATAGTAAATTTGCACCCTTAAAGAAAAAGAGCAACTAACCCTCAGCTATTAAATTTAATACAGCGTTTTTAAATGCACTAAGACTGAGGACGAAGGGATCTACGTCTTCGAACTTTGTGTTAAAATCGCGTAGAATCATATCGATTACTATACAACAAGAGTAATGAAATAGACTCTGTTGACGAGTAAAACGAACGGGAACCCGAAATCTAACAAGACCAAGCAAAAAAGGATGATGACTGACTGATGATGACTGATGTCACTGATGATGACTGTTTAGAACTGTCGAACACGAGTATGACTTGCTTACTGTTCCTGATGCAGGCTGCCCCTACGCACAGTAAATCTGTTTTGGGGAGCCTGCCTTGAATTTTTATATTTGTAAAATTGTTTAAAGAAAAAATAAAATAAGAAAATAAATTTTATGACCAGATAAAAGAAGTCTTTTTTTGTTTTATATCTAATCTTTCTGATTGTAATTAATTAATATCATCGCCATATTCATTCTCAGACCTAACCAAAGTGTTATATATGTACGTGCATATGAAAACCTCCCACTTGTACCATTCGGATAGTTTGTTTTGATTCGAAAACTTATTTGTTTACAAAAGGTTAAAAAACAAAACAAACTATGCGAATTGTATAAGTGGGATGTTTTCATATGCACGTACACATATAATAATTTGTAGATTGTAGACGGCCAAGTTGTTCAAATTTTTAGAAACACGAAAGACAAAACCTAAGGTACTAAAACATTTATTTATTAAGTCAGAAATGTGAGCGGAAAAACATTTTCATTTTTTTTTTTTTTTTTTTTTTTTAACGTTAACATCCTGCGTAAAATACTATAATTATTATTATTATTATTATTATATTTATTTAAATGTATAACATTATTGCTATAATTATCGTCAAAATTTTTATCAAAAACACCAAATCAAAATTATCTATATATCAAAAATATCACAGTAAAGAAAAGTTAAAAAAAAATAAAAATAAAAAATTACAATTTCCAGTTTAGCTGAGAAAAAGAAACCACCTATAGAAAGAAATTATCAGAGGAAATCAGCAAGCTCATATATATCCTTTTGTACAAGATACTGCTTCAGTTCTCTCTTAAAACCAGTCTCAGCAATGACGGACTTTATCTTTTGTGGGAGCTCATTATAAAATTTGCCAGCTACATAGGATGGCTTCTGTTCAAAGCGGGCAGTCCTATGTGCCGGCACACAGACTTTGTCCTTATGTCTGGTATTATAAGAATGACTGTCTCCCAATCTTGTTATTTTATTGGGATTTTTGCGAGCGAAAATTATGCAATCTTTGATGTACATGGCAGGTACAGTTAAGATATCATTGTCACGAAAATGCTGATGCAATGATTCTTTGTAGCCAAGCCCCAATGCATACCTTAGTGCCCTTTTCTGCAGTTTGAACACTCGGTTTAGGTTGTTATTTGAAAAACCCCACAGTATAATTCCATATGATATTCGAGTTTGTATAAATGCATTGAATACACTTAAAGCAGTTCTTTTATCGATAATCTTGGAGATCCGTTTTATTAAGAAGATTGCTGGACATAATTTTTTATTAAGCTCATTTACATGGCAATCCCATTTAAGTTTTTCATCGATTGTTAACCCCAAAAAAGAAGTGGATGTAGTATATTCAATAATGGAAGAATCAATAAAGATTGCAGGCCATAATTCATTACCACTGTTATTAGGCTGTTTAAAAAGCATCGCGGCTGTCTTTCTTTCATTGGTAATCAGTTTTAAATCTAAAAGGTTTTGGACAAGCTCGTTTACGTGAATGTTAGCATTTATTTCTAAGGTTTCGAAGGAGATAGCAGCAATGAGGGCATTAAAGTCGTCTGCAAAAGCAACGTTGCTTTTAACAAGATGGTTATGTACAATATAAATAAAAAGGGCCCAAAATAGATCCTTGTGGGACTCCGTTTCTAACAAGCTTTAAATCAGATCTAGAGCTGGGAAACCCCCCAAATGAACCAGTTGTCTACGGTTACTCAGTAAGAAGTTAGAAGTTTGCCAGCTAATCCCCTGACTCCATACCTTTCAGCAATTTTAATTAACAGGTCATGCTGAACACAATCAAAAGCCTTTGTTAAATCAAGGAAATCCCCACCGAGGGGATTTTGTTTTCAGAATAATCAAGAACTCGTTCAGTAAAATTTATCACCGCATCCACCGTTGATTTCTTTCGCTGAAAACCATACTGATTAGCCGCTAAAATGGCTTCATCACTCACAAAAGAGCTTAATCTATTCAGAATTGCATATTCAAAGATTTTACTTATTGTTGGCAGGAGGGATATCGGCCTATAATTATCTGCCACAGAAGTGTCACCTTTTTTAAAGACTGGCACAACTTTAGCTATTTTTAATTTATCAGGAAAAAAACCCTCAGTGAGACATCTATTAATTAGATAAGTTAAGGGAGGAACGATCTCTTGTTCAGTTTGCTTAAGAATGGTATTCGGTATCTCATCTACACCCGCTGATTTTTTGTTTTTTAATTTTTTTACGTATGATAAAACTTCGGCTTCAGTAGCTGGATGGAGAAAAATTGAGTTTACATTGGATTCTATATGATTTAAAGCATTTTTTGGATTCGAATTTTTTATGACGTGACTATTTTATCTACATTATCTACAAAATGGTTATTTAAAAAATGGCAGCATTCAGGGCCTTTAAGTGTGTCCCCTTTCTCATTTTTTATGGTTATATCTTTTTGAACCGATTTACACTTTCTTTCGCTATTTACTATGTCCCAGGCAGTCTTTATAAAACATTCAGCATTATTAATTTTGGCAGTGTTAGCGACTTTTATAAGGTTACTTAAACGTACATTATATTGCGACTTATATTTCAAGATTAGCTCCCTAATACCCTCACTCTCATTCTCATTATCCTTATTAGTTTGCAAGATATCATAGAGACCGATTATCTTATCTTTAATTTCTTTTAGCAAAGCGTCTTGATAATAAGATTTTTGGTTACTACTTTTTCCTTTCCTCTTTTTAATTAGTTCAACAGGAAAGCAACTATTAAAAAACCCCTGTAGAGAGCTGTAAAAAATTTCAAACGCTTCATCAACCGAAAGTTCCTCCCTATAATATAACCGGCCGCAGAAATTACTACAAACGTACTAATAACTAACACTAACCAAAAAAAATATAAAACCTAGGTAGACGGTACACAAGGTACGTCGTATCAGGAGAACAGCCCTGTTAAGCGTTTTCCACTTGGGGATTAGGGATCCGCCGCCCTCTTGACAGCCAGTAATCACATCTATTTTTCTCGATGTGGCCCTTCAAATTTTCTTTTCTGGTGAAAGTTTGGTGGCACCTCAAACAGGAGAAAGTCGGCGTCTTGCGCCCTGAGCAACTGGCTGCTAGTTGATGTCGCTGGAAATTAATGCAGTTTTTCAACTTCTTCCCGCAATAAGGACAGGTGAATCTGTTGGCGGTTGGCGGGACGTCGGCGTTCGGTCGCTCTGCTACTGCTGCTGCTCCTGCTGGTGGTGGTGGTGGTGGCGGCGGCGGATTCATATCGACACCGGGTACGTGAGCGGGACCGCGGGGGTCGTCGGCCGACGGCTCGTCCATGTTCAGGCCCTCCGGCGGATTGTCGGCGAAGTTTGCGCCACAGCGTCTGCTGCTATCAGTTTCTTCTCCTGATTCTCCGCATCCTTCGTGCCGAACAAGTTTCCATTTTTCCTTATTTTCTCTTAAATCATCAAAAGCAGATTTAAGTCTTTTTCTTCGATTTCCGGTACTAGGGGATGGATAAAAAAAAATCCATGTAGCACTACATGGGGATGGATAAAAAAAAATCATAACAAGAACCAAAAGGGTCAGTCCTAAATCAGCACAAGAAACAAATTCGAAGAGAAAAAAAAATATAACCTGAAAAAAAGTCAAGAAAAATAAAATAAATAAAATTCGATCTCCCTGTTTATTTCAATTAACAATCATTATAAAATTTTCGATAAAAAAAAAAAAGAGGAAAAAAAAATTATTTGATAATAGCAAAGTCTATGCAGGATTTGACAAGAATCGGTCAAGAATTATTTCACCACGTGGGCTGAAGAATTTTCAGTTTTCACAAGGATTATGAGCCAAATTTTATTTCGGATATTCAAAATATGATCAAGAAAATCATTGGGGATTTGTTTCAGTCCACGTTTTCCTTTTTTTATCGTTCTTGTTCTAACCAATCCGAAACCAAACAAAAAAAAAGAAACGAGAACTACTTCCAAATGTTTTACTCGCTCGACAATACTTCGTAATACGGAAGCCCTGAAGGGTCACTGCCTATGCCGATTCTGTCACTGCCAGTTCCGGAACTGGCATATGCCTGTTGCGAAACAAGCATATGCCAGTTCCGGAACAAGCATATGCCAGTTGCGAAACAAGCATATGAGCATGCCAGTTCCGGAACAAGCATATGCTTGTTGCGCAACTGGCATATGCTTGTTTCAGAATTGGCATATGCTTGTTCCGGAGCTGGCATATGCCAGTTGCGAAACAAGCATATGTACATGCCAGTTCCGGAACAAGCATATGCCAGTTCTGAAACAAGCATATGCCAGTTCCGAAACAAGCATATGCCAGTTGCGCAACAAGCATATGCTTGTTCCGGAACTGGCATGCTCATATGCTTGTTTCGCAACTGGCATATGCTTGTTCCGGAACTGGCATATGCTTGTTTCGCAACAGGCATATGCCAGTTCCGGAACTGGCAGTGACAGAATCGGCATAGGCAGTGACCCTTCAGGGCTTCCGTATATTCATTTCAGTTCATTAAGAAAAATTCTTTAAATTTTTTTTGGCTAACAATCCGACCTCCAAATCAAAGAATTTATTCCAATTACTAATAAAAGAAAATGTCGGATTTTGGTCGCTTTAAGTTAATTCGATATGAGAAAATTAGGCTCCGAAAATTAACCACGACATCGAGAAAAAAAATTGACTAAATGAAAATTTCAGAGAATTCCTCAGCCCGCGCACAGGGATTAATTAACAATTCGAAATTAAATCATTTAAAAAAAATGTTGATCACCAAAAAAAATCAAATGAAAAAAAATAATCGTTAGCCGGTTCAGCCCCCCCATCAAAATTTCTTTTAAATACATATTTTACTCAAGGAAAGAAAAAAAAATGGGCTGACCGTCTATTTGCAAATCGTACCATTTTCTTTGATTAAAGGAATTTCCTTCTTTTTTTTTTTTTTTTTTTTTTTTTTTTTTTGAATTTAACGAAGTCTCAAACTAACACATGTTATCGCTGCCAAGGTTCGATCGGGAAGAAAGAAACTCATGCGTACGTCACTCGTTTCAGTCACGTTAAAAATTATCGACACGTTCGATATATCGATTTTTTTTCAAATTTTTCGCGCGTACCTCGTTCATCTATGTTTACGGATTGTTACTTAAGGTTAGACGTAACGTTTCGGCATTTCGATTGTAAGACGAGTCTCTGCGAGGACGATCGTAAGACGAGTCTCTATGAGAACGATCGGAATACGAGTCTCTACGAAAACGACTGTAAGACGAATCTCGATGAGAACGACTGTAAGATGATTCTCTACGACGATCTGTGGGATATAGATAAGACGAATGACTCCTTTTTCCCCTGTAGTGTCGATCATAACGGGAGTGATGCGGTTGTGGATCCGGATATGGATCTATGAGAGTAGGCGGTGGTGTTTCGTAAAAAATCTTTCTTCCTAATGAGATCCTCTTCTTTCCTGCAGACTTACTTCAGTTCATCAACCGAATACCTCTAATTCGAATACCTTTCATTCTTTTACCTGTGATCTCATGTACATAGTTAATTACTTTCTTTTTGTTCATTAAGAATCAGATTTAATTGTTGCAGAGTTGTAAAAGCTCAAAAAAGAGAAAAAAGCCTAGGTCCTAGATGATGTTTAATCGATTAATGCAGGAGCCCTGGAGGAGATATAGAGGTGATTTAGTGAAATGAAAGGAGATTAGAGAAATGCCTAGGTTAATAGTAAAATGAGTTAAAAATGTGATCATTTGATTAAATGACCGACGTTTTAAGGAATTTTTGGAAATAAAACTCCGTTCACGACCCAAAAATATATTAAAACTCTATTCAATGTCAGATATTGTTTCGGAAATCTGAACAATATTTCCATTCTCAATGACTAAAAGAAAGAAAAGAGAAACAAAAGACCAAAATTAAAATTATTTAAAAATATAAAAAATGTACGAAAATATCACAAGTTTTAACCAGGTTAGGTTAGCGTTTTTAGCAATTGAATAATCAAATTTTATTATCACCAACTAACCTGCACAAACAAAAGGATGGAAAAAATACATTATAAAAAACAGGCGATTCATTCAAACATCAATATAATAAACGAGCGATACGGAATGACCAAGTAATTAATTTTAAAAAAAAATATGAGTTTTAAGAAATATAAGTTTTAAGAAATGACTAGGCATTTAATCAAATGATCACATTTTTAAGTCATTTTACTATTTGCCCAGACTTTTACTATATGCCTAGGCGTTTTATTAAATACTAAAAGCCTACGACATTACTATAATAGAAAATTTTGTATAAATTAATTTAATAAAAATAGAAAATTTTTTAATAAGATAAAGAATAAGAAAACTGGAAAATTTATTAATAAGATAAAGAATACGGAGTTAGTTTTCGAAATTAGGCTTCCGTATGTCTGTAAAGCGGTTTTCGTGGATAACCGATTGTATAATAACAGGTATTTTGAAAATATTTTCAGAGTCGAGGATTCCGGAACTAATTTTCCGAAATTCGGATTTTGTAAGTCCGTATAACGGCTTTTGCGGATCACTTAACGAAAAACTAATCGTATTTTTGAAAATATTTTCGGGGTCGAGGATTCCGAATCCAAAATTAGTTTTCCAAAATTCAGATTCGGAATGTCAGAATAGCTACTTTTGGGGTTGACTGTTCGCATAAAATAAATCAAACGAATCCTGCGAATCCCAACCACATAAAATTTCCTTTTTTCTTCTAAAAAAATTCGTTTAATTAGTACCCTTTCAGAAACTTAACCTGATTTTTTTACATTTTTACTTTATTTCAATTTCTTTTTTCCACCAATAAAGCCGCGAGAAAGTATAATGGGGTGCGTATGCACCCCCATTACCTTTCTCCTTGTTTTTGTTGTGTCCACATGTTAAAGCAGTAGCGATCTTGACAATATCCCACAACTCATCCCTAACGCAGCATAGTTTTTCCCTTTTTCAAGGTTGATTACCCCTCAGATATTTTGCAATAACGAAATCATATATAATCGACTTTTGTCGCTACTTAATTCTCCTTCTGATCGAACGCTCTTTAAGCCGTAACTTGAATTTTTTTATAAATTAATGTATACCTACCTCTTTTGACAGGGAGTAACCTTAAAATAAATCCAGAAAAAAAATAAACCAAATACCTTTAAAAGTTATATGTTGATCAAAATAAAATCTTGAAGGAAGAAAAAAAAAAGTTTATAAGAAAACAGTGTGAAGCTCATTAAAAGTGGTAAAAGTTTGAGAGAAACATCTGAGTCCAAAAAGGCTTCAGGGAAATTGGAAAAAGGATAACTTTAAAATCTAATAACTAAAAAAACGATAATAATGATGACGATATTCCTCCCCTCCTTCCCTCCCGAAAAAAAAAAAAATAAAATAAAAGGAAAAAGAAGGAAAAGTAGGGAACGATGTAAATAAATACTGCAAAAGTGTATTAACGGATGAGTGCTTTAACCTTTCGTGCAAGTCGCGTGTAGATTACTTTTTAACCGAGACCCGGCTCTGAAACCTTTCCTTAAGCAAATAGTGAAAAAGCGCGTCTGGAAAAGCGCTCGAACGAGAATTGCACCGGCTGAAAACGCGGCCTTTTTAAGGAGCGTTTTTGGACATAAACGGTTCCGGGTGTGAGCGCTCAAGAGATGAAATGAAAACTGCCCAAAGCGTAATGAATACTACGTTCGTAATTTTCTAGCGGTACTTCACGGTTACAAGATACTAAATTTTATTCCCGAACGTTATTAATAACGCGATCGGTGAAATTTGAAGAGTAATAAACCGTGAACGTAACAAAACAAAAAAAAAAAAAAAAAAAAGTAGATGGAAAAATGAAAAAATGTTGGACAGTTTCTTTTTTTAAGAAAGGTTAAATGGGATGTTGGGGATCGTCTCAAATTGAAAATTTTGATTGGTATTTCGTTGATTAAAAGCAATCAATCCCATGCAGCGCAAGAACCGCGGATCCCGCACGATTGTGTTTTGTTAAACGGTTTTAATGACGTTTATTATTCTCACTTCGGTCTGAACCGAGTTTGTAATCATATAGGATGAATCGCCCATTGTTGATGAGTATGTTGGTTGTGACAAAATCTTTTTATCGGGGAAAAAGGAGGAAACAATGAAGTTTCCGAGACTCATCGGGGGGGAAAACCTTCAGGAACATGCGCATCCGCTTTCGTTTTAAAACTGTAGTTTTAAAAAAAAAAATGTTTTTTTACCTTTCCCAAGGTGAAAAAACTGCTGGTTTTGACCAGCCAAAATGCAGTTGTGAATCATTTTGAAGAGATTGAAAACCCGGTTGTATGCAAGGGTTTCATTGGAAATAGACGTATTACTTCCTGTTGGTTGTATGGAAGCTTTGGTTTTCGATCTCTATTAATGAACGTATGAATGTCTTTTGTTTCGGGAAAAGGGGTTGCCGCGGATTGGGTTTTGTAAATTACGAACAAATAGGGACTTTTTTTTTCTATTTTTTTTTTAATTTAGAAATTACTGAAGAGTAAATTTTGAATAATGGAGGTTCTCCTGTATAGGTGGAAATTCTGAAAGTATTCCGGGAAGCAGATAATGACTGGAACATGAATGTCGTTATTTATTTAAATAATGGGAAACTATACAAATGGTACAATAATTTTTGTGGCATGCAATAATTGTGCTAGCCATTTTCCATGCTGTTTCGGTGGAAGAAGCAGTTTAACCGTTACGGAAAGGAAGACTTCGTGCCAAGCAATTTTTTTCAAGTTCAAAATAGTTTATTCGAAGAACTTGTTAGGTTAGGTCAGTGTCCCAGGGAATGCCGTGAGTATTCGACTGCAACGAAATACGTTTCGTAACAAAGGTCCGAGTCAATCGTAAAAAATATAACTTTAATTCACAAGGAAAAACAAAGGAATATATTTTTTATTTATACCGAAACGCGGAATCACGGCTCTTACCAATGAGTGGGCCTGACCTCGACCTGCTTATTCAGCTGTCAGTCCCTGGCCCGCGGTTCTACAGATGATTTTCAATTTTTTATAAAATAACCGTATCACATGTAGTAGACGGAGTCAAAGTATAAATAATTGACGAAACGTTTTAAGAAATTAATATTAATTTCCTAGTTTAGTCGGCCCGTCATATAATTTCGGTTCGCTTAGCCATAGTTTATTTTTAATCGGTTTCGTGACTTCGTCTGTTGGATTTGAGCCAGTCTGGACCTATCTTCAATCGGCAGGTGTGGATGAGTCTAGACATTCGGCAATTCTATTTTGGACGTATGCGTCAAGTCTTTTGCTGGATTTGGCCCATCAAAACCATCCTAATACTCCAGTCATTAAATCCGACCAGAAGTAACAGCATTCCAATTTTAACGTCCGCTACTTTTTGATCATATTAGATGACATTGAGTATATTGCTTGATGTTACAAGACTCTGTAGGTCTTGGAGGCTGCGCAAACTCATTCGTCTTCTTTTCTTTTACTAACTTCTTTTTTTTCTTTTACAATTTCTTCGGAGCTGGTCGGTCCTATGTGGCGATGGGAGGGCAAAAATGCTTCGGCCGACCTTGTTCCAACTCCTGTTATGCTGGAAGTACTCGGTTGGGATGTTTGCATACTTTGTAGAGTGCAGTTTTACGGAATTCTGACTCAACTACCAAAAATCAATTGCCTCCTGTATTTTGCTTATAAACTAGCCTCCCACCGGGAGAGTTGGTCAGCTTATAAACTAAATATAGGAGGTGATAGAGTATATTAGCTGTACTATGTTTATGGCAAACGAAATCAGCCTATCCAAATAAGGCACCACGCTCTTAAAGTCATCTTATAGAGGTATTGTCGAAGATGTAACTCATATCAAAGATTTGTGATGGTCCGATTTTGCTCTGATATATTTTTTAATTGAACCAAGATTTGAACTTGTTGTTGCAAAATTAAATTATCTTGACTCCTTCCTAAAATTAAACTGTTTAAATTATGATTATGTTTCTTCTTGACAAGAATGTAACACTTACTAGGAGACTAATGAATTTTAATGGATCCTTTGACCTATCAATGATATTATAAAAAGAAATGCATTAAAATATTCATTTAATGCTCTTTCATTTCTCTTAAAGTAGTCACTAATACGATGCAATCGATAAAATAATTTTTGATTTCATCGTAATTTTTTAATTTTATGGAAGATTTTACGACATAAGGGATAACTATTAAATCTGCTTCTTTTCCGTATATTTCATTATCATTCTAAGAAATGCTTCTTTCAAGGTCAAAAACTACTAGTTTTGACCGTGAAGGAAGCATTGCTGTTGAAAACTGCAAATCAGAAGAGCATTGGGGTGTTTCCAAGATTTGTTCTGAAGGCTTATCGAGGCTTCCATTCCTAAATCTAAATGGAAATCAAAACCAATGTATAAAAACGTGCATCATTTCGGGAATCGATTCTTAAACTATTTTTCGGCTTTCTGCAATCGTTTAAGTTTTTTTTTGTATGATAGCTGGTTTTTCCGAAAACCGGAGCTGTTGAAAAATTCAAATACTGCGTCAGGAGCTTCCTTAATATAAAAAGAAGGCACCTATTTCGGGAATCGATTCTTAAACTATTTTTAGCCAACCTGAGTTTCTTTGAGCTAAGTTTTTCTAAGATAACAGGTTTTCCCGAAAACCGGAGCTGTTGAAAAATTTTTATACTGCGTCAGGGGCATTATTATCATAAAAAAATAGACGTCTTTTTCGAAAATCGGTACCTAAACTATTTTTAGCTAAATAATTAAATAAATTCAGATATAAGAGAGAAAAAAATTCCCAGTCTGAGCCAGTGTAGCCGCGAGGAATCGAACCCCGATCTCTCCGTTTGCCGGACGGAAGCTCTACCCTTTAAGCTACAGCTCCTGGTCAAAGACAGAAAGAATAATTCACTCTCTTATACCTGAGAGTCCTAACCGAAGCATCGATCGACCCCCCCCCTCTAGTGGCAAGAACGCGCACTTTACAAAACACTTTACACACATATTTTTAGCTAACCTGGGTTCAATTTCAGGAGCTGGAGCTGTAGCTTAAAGGGTAGAGCTTCCGTCCGGCAAACGGAGAGATTGGGGTTCGATTCCTCACGGCTAATGGGCTCAGACTGGAAATTTTTTCCCTCTCTTATATCTGAATTTAATTAATTATTTCAATTATCGCTTCTCGCGATTAAAAGAGGAAACGTTAGGTTTCAAATTTCGAAATTAAAAAAAAAAAAAAAAATCAGACTGGGATATGGGGACATATCCCTACGTAGAACTACGTCTATGGGGTAAAAATTATAAAATTTTTGATAAAAAAAAGGTCAAAAACTGAAAAAAAATTCTCAAAATTTTAATTTAAGATTACTCAAGATTAATCGTTAATTATTTCAATAGTTAAAGAACTTACGCACAAAATATAGTCAAAAGTTTTAATTAATATTGTTAATTTTTGGTTATTGAAATTATTAAATAATGCCCTTCTTTAATTTTTTGAAATCTTTCATGTATTCTTGTAATATTTTCTTGTATATTTCTACCATTTTTAAAATGGTAGAAATTCCCCCATCCTTACCAGTATGTGCTTTCTCATTGATCTGAATTGATGAATTTCCACAAAGCATCCTTTGCATAATGACGTCTTGCATGTATCGCACACGCCATCCATTTTTCTCGCGTCACACTCTGAGCAGTTTTTCACCTAAAAGATAGGAGAAAAAAAAAATTATTTAATTATTCATCTCATCATTTGCAGGGGTGTAACAACGGGGGGGATGGGGGAGACATTGTACCCCCCTGAACCAGCTAAAAATGAAATAGTTTGCAACCCAGAGATGTGCGATAGGTCGATTCCCCTTTTCACGGCAGAAGTCTCGTAATAAACTTTTTTTGGTCCCATTGACCAAAATGCTGGTTGTTAAAGCCGTGGTTAAAAATTGACTGCATTTCAAAAGTCTTACTGAATAGAAAAAAAATGGAACGATTAAATTAAAGGAAGGAAGAAAAAATCAGACTGGGATATGGGGACATATCCCTACGTAGAACTACGTCTATGGGGTAAAAATTATAAAATTTTTGATAAAAAAAGGTCAAAAACTGAAAAAAAATTCTCAAAATTTTAATTTAAGATTACTCAAGATTTTAATTAATTTTAATTATTATTTGATTTTTTAAAATTTGTCTAAATTATCCTTTTTTTCCATTTCTTTAAAAGAGACAAAACTTCCAAAGTCTTCAAAGTTGAAATTTTAAATGGACAAAATATTATTTAAAATTTTCGTAGTTAAAATTGTAAAATGTTACCAAAATGTTAAAAAAATTAACAATATTAATTAAAACTTTTGACTATATTTTGTGCGTAAGTTCTTTAACTATTGAAATAATTAACGATTAATTTTTGGTTATTGAAATTATTAAATAATGCCCTTCTTTAATTTTTTGAAATCTTTCATGTATTCTTGTAATATTTTCTTGTATATTTCTACCATTTTTAAAATGGTAGAAATTCCCCCATCCTTACCAATATGTGTTTCCTCATTGTTTTGAACTGGTGGATTTGCACGAAACACGGTTTGCAGAGGTATGTCTGGCAACTATTGCACATGCCATCAATTTTTTTGATATCGCACTCAGTGCAATTTTTTACCTAAAAGATAGGAGAAAAAAAAAAGGGGGGGCCCTGTTGTTACACCCCTGCAAATGATGAGATGAATAATTAAATAATTTTTGGGGGAGACATTGTACCCCCCTGAACCAGCTAAAAATGAAATAGTTTGAAATTTTCCACCTTCTAAGTAATAAAATTTACAAGCAATATTAATTTTTCAAATGAAGTTTTTTTCAACTTTTGACCTTTTCCATCAAAAATTTAAAGTTTTTTTCGTTATTTACTCGTAATTTATTAAACAAGACATTTTTACCAGAAATTTTAAGTCTTTTGCGTCAAAAAATTCAATTTTTTTGAGCAAAAACACACAAAAAATAATATTACTGTTAATTTTATTAATTTGGTGCGAACATCGCGGTCACAGATCCTCGACAGACGGATTTCTCCAGGACCAAACCCAATAACGTAGTCCTACGTTAAAAAAAAAAAAATTCGCTAGCTGTGCATTTTAATCCTCTACAAATTTTACCAATGGCAACAGAATCTAACTCGTAGCCTTCGGAATGCCCGAAGTTCATGACATGCAATTCAACTTTTCTGAAAATTTTTTCGATCCATATTTATGGGAGCCGGTTGTACTCGACCCACCTTTTCGTACAAAACCCAAGTCCGAGTAAATCTGATTTACATGTCTCCAGCAGAGCCATCTTTACTTAACAAGCCGGAGTGTCCGACTTGTCAACGTCGCATCATATGTTCATAGTAGGCCAGGCCGACTGTTTATTAGAAACTAAATGGACTTTTCGTCGGAAATTATTTTAAAATCAATTTTATTCTTAGAACGCTTACTAATTATATTAAGTCATACATTTTATGGATAAAACGATAGTTAATACGTATGTGGAAGGAATAAAAATGAAGTGATTATGAATAAAATGATAAAAATTCCTAAAGAATTAAGGTGGTTAGCTTTCTCGATCAATTTTTTTTTTTTTTTTTTTTTTTTTTTTTGAAATTTATTGTATTTATCTTTACATTTGGTCCTTATTATTGTTTTTGTCACTGCTAGGAGACTAAGGAGGGGCAGTAAAAGATAATGTGTAAGATACAAGTTTCTAAAGTTAATTTTAAAAAAATTATTTATTATTTATAATTTTGAATTTTTCTCTGAAGGTTCTAGTTCCTTTACATAACCGGCCGGTCAGCCGGGCGGTGAAAATTTTTTAACAATAAAAAAAAGTTTAATATTTTTTTTTTTTTTGATTCGGTATTTTACACATCAAAATGAGATCGGATCGCACCGAAGCCGTGCCAAAACGCTTTGTTATGTTTAAAAGGTAAAGATTCGTTATTGAAAACGTATGAAAAAGGCTTTACTGTGCCTAAATTTGATAATTTTTTTTATGTTTTCGAAATAAAAAAAGAAAACGCCATTTTTCTTTTTGTTGTTGAAATAGTTCGTGGTTCCACCGCTAGAGCGCTGCACTAGTCTCTCGGAAATAAACATTTTCTTTTTCTGCGAAAACAATTAAATATTATCAAATATAAGAACTATTAACTGTTGTTCATGCATTTAATATCATGGAAATTTATCTCTGAACATAACTAAACGTTTTGGTACGGTTTCGGTGCAGTTAGACCCCGTTTTCATGTATAAAATATTGGATTAAAAAAAATTTTTTTAACGTATTTTTTTATCGTTAAAATGTGTAAACCGCCCGGCTAACCGGCCGGTTATGTAAACGAACTAGAACCTTGAGCTGTATTTTTTTTTTTTTTTTTTTTTTTTTTTTTTTGTTCTTTAGCAAGCAATTGTATCATATTTTATTTCACTGTTTTCATTGTTCTTCAATTTTGAATAATTGTTTAATAGGGTATATGGGAAAAAATGTTTAGGATAGAATCAATAAAATAGGCCTAATCATATGGTTGACCACAAAAACATTGGGTTTATTCACCTAAAGCTTTTAGCCTTACTTCCTCATCATGATGAAAACCATCTCTTTATCTAAATAACTTATTAATTCCTTACAAGTCTGAATTAAATTGTGAGTTATAATATCGAAATTGTTTATTGATTTACTATGATTTAAAAAATCTGAAAAAATTTTAGGATATCTTGGATCTCGGACCAGTTTTTTATGAATTTTAAAATATTTTTTTCTTTGTATAAAAAAAAGTTAAATCATCCTAAACTTTTAAACTGAATGTAATTTTAGGTGCAGTTTTACAATCAAGAATATAAAAAATTATCATATTTCCTCAACTTCATGCAGAAAATTTAAGCTCTTTAAATCTAATTTTTGAATGAAATTTTCTTTGAAGGCTTGGAAGCTCTTTATTTGGCTTTCTTCTAATACTTTTCTCTCTTCTTTCTTTCTAGTTTCTTTAATTCTTTGATTGAAACTAGCTAGACTTTTTTCTGGATCTGTCCTATAGTTAATTTCCCTGTTGAGGTAAGTCGGATGGATAGGTTGTAAAGTTACGCAAACTTCTTAAATGAATGTAAAAAAAAAAAGAAAAAAGGACAATAGTTCTAAGAGCAAGGTCATTTCGTAATTCGTAACTCTGATGACATGCAATAGTCGGGGGTAAAAGAAAAGTATTACTTTTATTACCAACAAAAAAATGTCCATTTATCTCAAGTTACTGCAAAACCTGGAATTTGAATTTTTGAAAATACGTACATTTCATTGAATTAAGCATGAAGAAATCATTGCCAAAAGCTACTTTATTTATTGTTAATTGATTTTTAGGGTCTATCACATATTCAACTTCGATTACAGACATAATTTGTACGAAATTAAGAAAATAGGTTCAATGTTTTCCATTGATTTATATGGAAGAGCGCGAAAATAATCGGCCTCGCATGCGGAGTTGCCAATTCTATACACTCCGGCTTGTTAAGTAAAGATGGCTCTGTCTCCAGTCAACTTTTTTTTTTTTTTTTTTTGTTAAAAAAAAAAAAAAAAAAAAAAAAAAAACGTTAGGGCTCCGTTTCACAGCAAGCCGCAAACCGCAGCTTTTTTTAAATTTTTTTTTTATTTTTTTCCGAACCTTAATTTTTATACTAAAAACTTGGCAGCGGGGTAAAGTGATATAAAAATTAAGTAAAATCATAGTTTTTTCGTTCATATAGACATGATTCGGCATGCAAATAGATTATTTAATGATATATTTTTAAAAAAATATGGAATTTAATTTTTGTTTACAGGGGAAAAAATTTAAAATGGCTCCGTAGGTAAACAAAAACAAAAATAACATTCGAAATTTTTTTAAAATATATCATTAAATAATGTTATTTACATGCCGAATCATGTCTATATGAACGAAAAAACTATTATTTTACTTCATTTTCATATCACTTTACCCCATTGCCAAGTTTTTAGTATAAAAATTAAGGTTCGAAAAAAAAAAATATATATATATATAAAAAAAAAGCTGGGGTTTGCGGCTTATTGATGTGAAACGGAGCCCTTAGGTTTCAAATTTTAAAATAAAAAAAAAAATTCGCTAGCTGTGCATTTTAATCCTCTACAAATTTTACCAATGGCAACAGAATCTAACTCGTAGCCTTCGCAATGCCCAAAGTTCATGACATGCAATTCAACGTTTTCTGAAAATTTTTTCGATCCATATTTATGGGAGCCGGTTGTACTCGACCCACCTTTTCGTACAAAACCCAAGTCCGAGAAAATCTGATTTACATGTCTCCAGTCAACTTTTTTTTTTTTGTTAAAAAAAAGAAAACGTTAGGTTTCAAATTTCGAAATAAAAAAAAAATTCGCTAGCTGTTTTTTTTTTTTTAACAAAAAAAAAAAAAAAAAAATAAAAATAAAAAAATAAAAAAAATTAAAATAAAAAAATAAAAAAATAAAGTTAAGCTTAATTTTTCAAAGAGAACAGGTTTCTTTCAGTTATTGTGAAAAAAAGAAAAAAAAATTCTTACCTTCCTCCTAAAAAAATGACGACCTCGATCGAAAAAGAAACCAAATTAATCAAATACGGTTAAACCGTCGTTTGATTCCTGAAAGGAAAAACATAAAAATTGCATTAAAAAATTGACAATGGCAATCTAAATGAAGACTCCTCGGGAATAAACAAAGATGTCCACGGCGTTTGCGTTGGACATCTTTGTTTATTCCCGAGGAGTCTTCAAATTCATGTAAGCTAAGTCTTTCTAAGATAACAGGTTTTTCTCAAAACCGGAGCTGTTGAAAAATTCAAGTACTGAGTCAGGAGCTTCCTTAATATAAAAAAAGGCACCTATTTCGGGATTCGGTTCCTAAACTATTTTTCTGCAACCTGAATTCGTTTAAGCTTTTGTTTTTTAATATAGTACGTTTTCCCGAAAACCTGATCTGTTGAAAAAATGGAATACCGCGTCATTTGCTTCATTAAGATTAAAAAATGGACACGTTTTTTGGGAAATGAATTTTAAACTATTATTTGGCGACCTGGATTCGTTTAGGCATTTCTTATTTTTCAAAATATGTTAGAAAAATATTAATCATTTATTTTTACTTACCACGATTCAAAATGTTTTATAGCTTACTTATTATCTTTCTGTTCACTGGGGTCGTCCACGTATTACGTAACGCAAACTGGGCCACTTTTTTACCCCCCCCCCCCCCCGCCCTCCCCCTTGTAACACACCCGTAACGCAACCTGTGACCCCCCCTTCGTTATTACGTAGCATGGGTTCTAAGCCCCCCCCTTTGAAAAATATTTTAATTTCGTGTTTAGAAGTAAAAAAAAAATTTTTTTTTCACTTTCTAGATCAATTTTAAGCAGATTTTACGAGTTAAAAAAATTTTTTTATTTTTTTATTTTAAAGAATAACCGGGAAAATGTTTTTGAAAGAGTGAATTAAAATTGAAATCATTTTAGTATTAGAATTACGTAACGCATGGCCCAGCTCCCCCCACCCGCCCGTAACATCGCGTAACACCTCCTTCGACCCCCTCCCCCCCCCCTCCAGGCGTTAAGTGATACATGGACGACCCCATTCACTAATCACCAAGTCACTTCTCCACTTTTGCGTGCCCCCGGACTTCGTTTACAAATATTTTTTTTTTGTTTATTCCATTTTCGCCACTTGTTGTGGTTCGAAAGTGGGAACTTTGTCGCCGAAAAATGTTTGTTTACATTTTTGGTTTTGAAAAAAAATGAAACTTTTTTTGTTAATTATTAATTTGAAAATCATTTGGGGGGTTTATTATATGCCTAAATAGAAACTATAGACTCTGCCGCATAGATCGATATGCGGTACGGGCCGTTTTGAGTCTTTGGGAAATAGAAAATCGGATAAGTTGGTTCCAGATAAAAACCATACTTAACCGAAACCTATTTCCCTATGCTGGTGTGCGGTGTTTTTTACATATTTCTCATCTCCCGTCTCCTCCTTTAAGAAAAAGGTTTCTTTGTAATACACAGGATTTTTGGAATCGGCTCTACGGTTACACCTCCATTACGGGAGAAGAGTTTTCCGGAAGAACCCCCAAAAATCATCGTCACACATTAGGAATCCGCTCGTTGAGCGAATACATTAAGCTAATTCTAGCAGTTGAAGAAAATGTTTTCGAAAAAATATGTAGCATTTCGCTTTGGCAATGAAAAATTATGGCCACCCTCAGTCATAACGAATAGAGCCATGCCAATATGCACAATCTTTCCAGCTAATTTTTTTTCGCTTTATTGCAATTTGTTTTTTCGGTTTTTTTATCTTCTTGTTCTTATCGGTATCTTCAATCTCTTCACCGCAGTCTTCTTCGTTTTCGGCTGTTTCCTCGAAGCAATGAGGTGTTGTAAATATTTTAAAAATGATTTTACATAACGTAACAAACACTTTCGTAAATATTTCCGACGGGCATTCCTCTTCCTTCCGAAAGAACTAGTTTACACACCAGCATCAGTACCCGATCATATTGTTCCGGGAGGATCAACAAAAGAAGCTGACGGACTGACAACGGATCCGGTAAAAATTAACGGACTGGACACGCCAATAGGCCTACCACCCGATTTTTTACAAAATGACCGGAGCCGTTGTCAGTCTGTCAGTCAGTCCGTTGTAATATTTGAAAATTAATTTAAATATAATATTTATTCGTTGTAATATTTATAATTTATAAATAATATTTTTGTTCAGGACCACTGTGCAAAGTGTAAAATACGCTTACTTAAAAGATATACTACATTCACCTACCTTTCTTTTAATTTAAAAAAAACGAACAGGCACTACGTCCGTAAAGCCTAAAGAATATGAAGTGAAACTTTTTCTGGGTACTTAAGTAAGCGTCTGATAGCTAACTTATTTCTGGGTACTAAAGGCGATTATATTATCTAACGAAAACTTTTTTTTATCAAAAATTTTAAAAGTAAAATTATAAAAAGTTATTAAGGCTTATTATTGCGGCTTAGTCGAATTTAAAAGATGAAGAAAAGTGGAAAGTGATTGGCGGTTAAAATAATAGTGAAATGTTAAAATATTAGTGAATGCCGAAACGGTCAATGCTGTATATGGATGTAAACCAACAAGGGTGTATTGTGGTGAAGGTAAATTTTTGTTTACAAAAACTTTGCTCGAATTCCATTTTCTGTTGATTTTATGTATTTAAAAAATTTTTCAAATATTTTCTTGGGAAATGGATCTTTCAAATATTTTCTTGGGACTGATCCATTTCCCAAGAAAATATTTGAATAATTAATAATTAGGATCAAAAATTATAATTAAAAAATTTTTTTCTGCAAGAAACTTTACTTTTACTTCTGTTAATAAAATTTACTTCAATTAATAAATTGAGTGAAAACTAAAACAGCGTAACAGCGGAAAGGTTACCCCCATATTTGAGGGTAACGCTGCTTTAAAACTTCTAGATAACTTAACTTAACTTAACTTAACTTCCAGATAACTTAAGCATGGGTGCAACTTCTTATTTCAAACCTGATTTTACAAAGCTTATACAAGCGTTGCCGACTCAAATTAATGTCTTCTGCGAGTTAACTTTTCTGCTGTTAACAAAATAGACTTGCTACCAGAAGGCATAAAATCAGCACTGCCAACCGTTGAGCCTGTATACCTTTTGTAAAGTCGGGTTTGAAATAAGAAGTTGCAGTCCTTGAATGGACTTGATCTAGTTCTGCACTGAAATACAGCAATAAACAAGACAACCGCCATTTTTGACTATGCTGCAGTTTAACCTGAATTTACAAAAATTTACGGTCTTTTTTTTATAAGGGTATCTAAGCTAGCCCGTAAAGGGTTTTTTTCTGTATTATTAACCAATATTATTACATAAATAAATTAAATGACGTAACCAAATAACGAATGACATCACATTACATGCCCGAAAGCTTGGTTAATCCTGCCTGATTTTCGTTGGCGAACAAAATCAAACGATATCTTGCTCAGGACCTTTCTCAGTCCAATTGTCGAAAAGAAAAGCATTTTGGATTTTGAGCAATAGTTTAGACATCACGGAAGTAATTAGATTTCGATTTCGAAATGAAAAATTTTTAGATTTTACTGGGCCGTTCACATGAGGAAGGTTGACATTACGCGAAATTAAAACAGATCAGTTTCTTTGACATATCCACCATTTAATGAAGATGTGCAAATATTTGAAGTAGAATTTAATATATTTCAATTAATGAACGTCCATAAAATAACTAGGGGCAAAGGAAGCCCTTCAAATGTAAACTTTGCGAAATATCCCGAGCGTAGAAGGAGGGGAAAGATTTAAAAATTAAAATGGAAATGGCGAGACGGTTTTCTCCCCGAATCCCGAAATACGGGTCCGAGGGGATAATCATTTGCGAAAGAGGGCTGGTCGGGGTCGAGTTATTATCAATATGGAACAGATACCTCCTCCCCCCTCCCTCTTTTGTTTGAAAAGAATGAATTTTGAGTCTGGTAGTATCCTAGGAAACAAATCGTGGTATCCCTAGCATTCCTCTGGGGTTGGAACTAAAACTAATCTATTATGTTTGTTGCATTGTAACCATATTATCATTGCTTTGGTTCTCTACAGCATGATCGCATTGCATTGCTAATCGTATTACTGTCATCAGAATATCAAACGCACGCGGTCTGTTTGGTTAATGACGAGTAATTTATCAACCGCAAACCGAGCACCGGTGGCTATTATAAACAGACTGGCGGAAAGGAATTTCGGAATCAGTCGTCATACGCTGAAAGATTAAAAAAAAAAAAAAAAAAGTCGCGGGGGAAAAATATTTAAAAAATGCGACATCGATTTAATTAATCGCAGAGTGAATTATATGATTTCGATGTGAATTTTATCGAAAGGGACAAAGAAAACGTTTTCGTAAACATCCTGTATCGAAACTGGAAAAAAAAAGGAGTGGGAGAGGAGAGGTTCATATACGGTTATGTCGATGGCTGTCGGGTCGCAATCACGTTAAGCTGTCGGGCTTGTGTCCATTGTCCTCCTTATTTGCTCTCTCAAAGCCTTTCGACAACTCTATTAGCACGTTTCGTACATTGTCGAATCCGGCCATATTTTCCTGCAAAAATAGTCTCTCTTTTTTTTTTTTTTTTTTTTTTTTTTTTTTTTTTTTTTTATTCCTCCCGCCTCTTCCTTCAGGCGGTAGATAAAATAAATGGGAACTATATTTTATATATACGGTTGAAGATTTTATGTTTTTTTGATGATAAGGTCCCTCTTTTTCTACTTTTCCCCGCCGCCGAGGATATTTAATGCAAGACGATAAAACCAGTTGTTGGGTCCGGTAGCCATCTAAATAATTAAACCTCCCTTACAGCCACAATATTTGCATAGTGGTATTTGCATCCCTCGGCCCGGGGACCCGGTTTTTGCATTTCCCGCCCTAAGTTAAATATGGGGTTTTTCCCGGGCTATCGCCTCTTTGGGATTTCCCTCGGGGGATATTCCGTTACGACACCTCGCATTGAACAACAAGGCGCACACGCTTCCTTTTCCGGAACTTCCACCTGTTGTGGCTAAGAAAAGCTTAAGGCACCTCGGAAAATTAACTTTTACAACCTTAGTCGTAAAGGTGATTACGTATGTTTTCCTCCTGAAGCTTTTCCATGGCAGTTTTACGCGTGAGAGTCTTAAAGGGATGAAATCGCGCCTGAGTGGATCGAAGAAGAAAGGAAAAAAAATTGGCTCTTTTTTTTTTTTCTTTTTCTTTTTTTTTCTTTTTTTTTTTTTTTGGAATTGATTACTTTCAGCAGTTTATTTACTTTGAATTAAATCGGTCGTGTAAATGGAAGTTCTCTCTTTTTCCTTATTTTTTAACCCAAATAACGGTATAAGTTTAAAAAGGAGACTCTGGTTTTCAAACGGATAAAATTTGAGACTAAGAGCGCCTCGTAGCTGCTGAAAAGAGAACGAAGCGAGAACCGTGTTAATTTGAGCTTTTCCCGGTAGGGGATGCTTTTCGCGGTGATTGATTTTATTTGCTGACAGATGTCTCGTGGGTTTCGTTTGAGTGATTGGAAAAGAAATGGGTTAGTAGCGTATTCAAGACTTAATTCTCCAGGCATGCTTCCTTTTTTTTGGATGCGGGAAGAATTTTGAAATAAAGACTGAATTCAAAAGAATTTGCGCTGTGAAATGACTTTCATAGCTTCAGAACTCAATGCAAAACGCTGGACCTATTTCGAAGTGTTTTTCCCTACATCTGTAATCTGTTTAATTGTCGTTTTATGACCAATGTCAGTTCTTTACCTCAGTGTAGAACTAGATTAAGTTTTTTTTTTTTTTTTTTTTTTTCTTTTTTTTCTCTCCGAATTTTGCAACTTTTTATTTAAAACCCGACTTCAAAAAGCCTACACAGTTTCAAGCGTTGGCATCGCTATTTAGTGTCTATTGCAACCTCATTTTTCTTCGTCGCTTCCGTTTATCCCCAAATAAACGGACAGAAGATGGTAGTGTGTAGGTAAGAGTTCGCTTTTGAAGATTCTGAAAAAAAATTAGAAATACAAAGATGTAATAATCTTAAATTTAGAATATTTTTTAAATGTATCATTTACCTTATTTGACGCTTATTACTCGTCAAGATATGATGATTGTACAATATATTTTAGTCTGTTATATGTACCTCATAAGCTAAACATTAAGAAATGGTATATATTAGGGTGTCGCTTAAAAAGTCAACCTTGGGTTTGCATGCCATTCTCTAATTTTGTTTTAGTATACAACAGATTTAACGAATTCAAATTTCAGCTCGATCGGTCATTGTTTAAGGGGTCTCTCAAGGACCCCCTATTTTAGCCATATAATTTACATTGGGCCATAGGGTGGCACGACCGAAAATCAAAAGTTGACATTTTAAACGACACCCTAGTGTGTATATATATATACTTGTCGTCTGCTGGCGTGCAACTCTATAACTCGTCCGCACCCAGCACCCATGTAACTGGTTTTGGTTTCGCTATGTCCGAGAAACGGTACAAATCTGAATTGTAAACTACGTCGTTTACTCTTTTAGAGTAATTGTAACTTTGAGAGTCCAGCAATTCCAGGTCTATAAATCGGTCCGGGTCGAATTTTCTTAATTCTTTTTTGGGGCCTTTTAGTAAATTATGTGGGTTCAAGATGATCATTGATTTTATTAAGTTTCCGTGGAACTCCGGAATAACTTTTGCTGTATTCTTTAAAATAAGGTTCCTTGAATAAGGCTTATTAAGGATGTTCTATCGATGAATTTTATATTCTAGTTGATTGTTCTCCTGCAACTTAAGCATGGGCTCAACGTTGTTTATTTCTTGAAAAAACGTTTTTCCGCCTGAAAAAAGTTAATTGATTCGGAATAATTTTTTTTAAATGTATGGGGATATTCCTCTTAACATTCTCCACAACTTTTGCTACATGAAAATTCGCTTTTATTATGAATTAAAATGTTTTATAAACTCTACAAAACTAATTTCAAAAAAATGTAAACATGCTGGTGTTTTTTTCTTATAAACATCGGAATTTATTTTTTTGAGAAAATCTCACAAAAAACACCACAAATGATAAAGGGATCCAAATTTCCTATAACAAAAGTTGTGGAGAATGGTAAAAGGAATATTCCTATATTTTTTAAAATTTATTCGGTTCCAATTAAACGTTTTTAGTCGGAACGACCTTCTTTCAAAAAATAAACTAAGTTCCGGCCATGTTTAAGTTGCAGGAGAACTATCAACTAAGAATCTCAAATTCACCGGTAGAACCTCCTTAATATGCATTTCCACTTGAGTCGAAAGTTCTGCAGGATTTCTTCTCCTCAGATTGAGTAAAATGTTTTAATTGTTTAAAAAATGTTATTACTAGAGCGATAAGCGACATTTTGTGGCTTTTCCTCGTATTTTTCCGCTTCTTCCACGATGTTTTGAAATTTAAATTTTTATCAACCGTTCGAATTTGCTTTTTTTTAAAGATAAGTTTCGGACTTAGGAGCTTTCCTACGAAATCTATAAAAAGAAATAGGAGAAAGGAGACAGGACAGAATCTTTTCCTCTCCTACCCGGAGTTAAATAGGAGAAATAACAAAATCCGGAATTCCCAACCAAACCAATGGAATATATTTTACGTGCAAAACCATTTCGATTACGAAAGCTTCCAGAAAAAAAAAAAAAAAAAAACATTTACGGGTTTTTACTTTTTAATTTACATTTATGAAGAAATTAATTATTCGAATAACTAAACAATTTAAAACTTAACAAAAAAAAAAAAAAGGTATGACCGCGTGCCTTAAAGAAAAAAACTTTACATGTTATCAGTTCGAGACGATGCTCCTAAGTGACAAAGAGTCATCGTCGCAGTTTTCCTAAGTCGAGAAATCACGCCTGCGCTGACGTCAGGATTACTGCCGCAGCGCAGCAACGCGATCCTACGGACATCAGGAAAACTACGACGATACCTTATCGGTAAAACAGCCTTTATTCGCGGGAAAATAATAAAAAAATCAAAATTCCGAAAATTTACGAAAAAAATAAAAAACCGCGTTACAATATCCCCCCCCTAAAAGCTAGCGAAGTCCCATTCGCGACAATCCCTGAGATCACCACGTGCTAACTGAATTTACAATATCAAATAAATTTACAAAAATATCACAGAAACGTTTCGTTACAAATACGCGATTAGATTTTTAAAGGTATGTCTCGAAGTGACTCTCGTGTGTCAATCTCATAATTGTAGGACTCAAGATTCAAGTTAACTGTTTTCGGGAGTTCCTTATATTGAAGATTGGTCGTTGGGGGGAAATACCTTCTCCTCAACAGCCAATCTTCAATACAAGGAACTCCTGAGAAAAGTAAATTTGAATCTTGAGTCCTAAATCTAATCTTGAGTCCTAATCTAATCGAGACGGGTTCAAAGATTCAAATTCTATTTGTTCTCGCTTCTTGGTTTTGGTGGTGATCCCCGCAAGGGATCAATAGTTTTGTGCTGGACGGTTCTGATTTGTTTCCAGTTCTTTTGCGGAAATTTTGGAAAGGAAATTCGTTTGGTACAGTGAGTCGAAATCTATCTAGCGAGTCGTTTAAAGTAGAAAAAAAGACCAACCTGGGAAAGCCCCGATAATAATACAAATAATTCTGTAGTATATGGAAACTATCGAGAAATATTTCTCTTGACTGTAGTTTAAATGAATACACATTTAAAAATCTTATATATTTAATTGGTGTCCCAGAAAAAGCCTTAAAAATGATAGAAGCATTAAAAAAGAGAGAATTGAAGACTCATGATCCTTGCTGAGGTTTAGGACAACTTTCTCTAAATGTCTATGTATGATAAGCGTTATTTGGCGAAAAGTAAAAATTTAGTTATATGAACCTGCATCACCTTTGAAGAAAGAGAGTCAATGCCATTTAACCTCTTCACTCCACATTCCACAAATTAAATTCTCTCTTTTAATGCTTCCATGATTTTCAACGCTTCTTCTGGGACACCAATTAAATATATAAGATTTTTAAATGTGTATTCATTAAACTACAGTCCGGAGAAATATTTCTCGATAGTTTCCAGCATAGTTGAAATGGGAAACACATGATTCATGTTTTTTTTTTCTTAGTATCCGTCGTCTTACAGCATGAGGTTCAATTCCTCTTTCTGATTGTCAAAAAAATGCCAAGAGAACGGTAGAAAAGGGGTACACGGAAAAAAAAGTTTGATTTTTTTTATTATTATATTGAATTGAATATCAACAGCCAGTTTAGCTGGCCTATTACAGATTCCAATCAACGAAACAAAAATAAAATGAAATAAATTAAAAAAAAAAAAAAAATAATTAATGGTTTGGTTCCTGTTCATCAATGTTACGTTGTTTTCTGTGACGTCTAAACATTTTGAGTTGACATTACTGAAAATTAGGTAATTATTACTAAGCGTTTGCAATGATTGCTAACGCTTATTAATAATGATCTATAATTTTCCATATCGACTCAAATGTTTAGATGTTACAGGACCGAAACGTTATGCATTGGGAAACATTGAAACTTTACGTAACAGGAACCAAACGTTTTGGCGCAATTTCACGCCGTACATGTTGGACAAACATTTTTACCAAACATTTTCCCCAACATGCAGGGGAAGTTATAGCAGTGACGTTTTTTTAACCATGTTGGGTGAAAATGTTTGGTAAAAATGTTTGTCCAACATGTTCGCCGAACTTATTTGGCTTGTATTAATAATACTTTGGGCGCAATTTCACGCCAAACATGTTCGCCGAACATGTTAGGCAAACATGTTTGTGTTTGATAAAAAGTGGCGAACATGTTTGGCAAACATGTTGGACAAACATTTTCACCAAACATTTTCCCCAGCATGCAGGGGAAGCTCCACATAAGTAGTGACGCTTTTTTAAGCATATTTGGTGAAAATGTTTTAAGGGTCCCTTCCCCTTTCTTCTCCGGCGGAAGGTGTTCAAACACCTTCCGCCTTCTGCTTACTGTCCCCGCGGCCGCTTTGGAGTTATCCATTTTCATTTAGATGTTACAGGACCGAAACGTTATGCATTGGGAAACATTGAAACTTTACGTAACAGGAACCAAACGTTTTGGCGCAATTTCACGTCACTGCTATAACTTCCCCTGCATGTTGGGGAAAATGTTTGGTAAAAATGTTTGTCCAACATGTACGGCGTGAAATTGCGCCAAAACGTTTGGTTCCTGTTACGTAAAGTTTCAATGTTTCCCATTTTCACCAAACATTTTCCCCAGCATGCAGGGGAAGCTCCACATAAGTAGTGACGCTTTTTTAAGCATATTTGGTGAAAATGTTTTAAGGGTCCCTTCCCCTTTCTTCTCCGGCGGAAGGTGTTCAAACACCTTCCGCCTTCTGCTTACTGTCCCCGCGGCCGCTTTGGAGTTATCCATTTTCATTTAGATGTTACAGGACCGAAACGTTATGCATTGGGAAACATTGAAACTTTACGTAACAGGAACCAAACGTTTTGGCGCAATTTCACGTCACTGCTATAACTTCCCCTGCATGTTGGGGAAAATGTTTGGTAAAAATGTTTGTCCAACATGTACGGCGTGAAATTGCGCCAAAACGTTTGGTTCCTGTTACGTAAAGTTTCAATGTTTCCCATTTTCACCAAACATTTTCCCCAGCATGCAGGGGAAGCTCCACATAAGTAGTGACGCTTTTTTAAGCATATTTGGTGAAAATGTTTTAAGGGTCCCTTCCCCTTTCTTCTCCGGCGGAAGGTGTTCAAACACCTTCCGCCTTCTGCTTACTGTCCCCGCGGCCGCTTTGGAGTTATCCATTTTAAAACGAAAAAAAAAAAAAAATTTCCACTATATGCTACGATCAGAAGGCGAGACAATGAACAAGTTTTCAAAGTAAAGTGCCGAACATGTTCGTCGAACATTTCGGACAAACATTTTCACCAAACATGCTTAAAAAAGCGTCTCTGCTTATGGGCGCAATTTCACGCCAAACATGTTCGCCGAACATGTTAGGCAAACATGTTTGTGTTTGATAAAAAGTGGCGAACATGTTTGGCAAACATGTTGGACAAACATTTTCACCAAACATTTTCCCCAGCATGCAGGGGAAGCTCCACATAAGTAGTGACGCTTTTTTAAGCATATTTGGTGAAAATGTTTGTGTTTGACTAAAGTGCCGAACATGTTCGTCGAACATTTCGGACAAACATTTTCACCAAACATGCTTAAAAAAGCGTCTCTGCTTATGGGCGCAATTTCACGCCAAACATGTTCGCCAAACATGTTTGGCGTGAAATTGCGCCCTTTGTGGAGCTTCCCTTGCATGTTGGGGAAAATGTTTGGTAAAAATGTTTGTCCTACATGTTTGCCGAACATGTTCGCCACTTTTCGTCAAACACAAACATGTTTGCCGAACATGTTCGCCGAACATGTTTGGCGTGAAATTGCGTCCTTTTAAAAAAATACACAAAGGGGATAAAAGACAAAAAAAATGAAGGCTCAGCATTACCTTTTGACGTAGATGATGGTGAGTTGGAATGGCAATAGGAAGATTTTTTTGTCATTCGATATGATGATGAAGATGAAGATTCACTACATCTCCCTTTATGATTTGACTTAAATTTTTAAAACTCACCAATAATGTAAGTACATCCTCAAGCAAAACTGATCATTTGCCAATTCGGCCAAAAGGCAGTTTTGGCCTTTACAGGTCACTTTTCGTCAACTCAAGGAACAAACTATGTGAGTTTAACTTAAAATGTTTTTAACTTTAACAGTTTTTGTGATGGGTTTTTTTGTTGGGAAGTGGAACTAATTAAAAATACGGATCACTAGCTTGACATGTTTCGTTTATTGAGCATAACGTTTCGTTGGCATGACACGTTTCGTTAATTGAGCAGTTTTGGTAATTTTAGCTAAATTTGCGGTACGGCAAAAACATTCTATTGGGGAGTCGGCTATAACAACTAAAGTTAGAAAGCAACATTTTCCCCAATCATGTATGTACGGTAGCCGTCAATATATAGGACTTTTCCAAATCGTGTATATACTATAGCCGTCGGGAATGGGTTAAAGATTGTTCCGAACGGTCGACAAGATCGATGTAACGACTCAGTATTCCGTTGGCATAGCCAACTAGGTTCGTTATATCTCTTATCACTGAGAGAGGATTGTTCACCTACTGCCGTTTCCAAGTCATTTTTGCTGAAATTGGAGTCGGACAATTAGCTTATCGTTTTATTAAGTTCAGTTTCTTTTCTGATGTAAGGGTTAGGCAGGCCCATCACTGCAACTTGCCAAGGGTACTTATTTATCAATAAAGTATTTTTCTCTTCTTCTTTAAATTTTGCAATACGTTCATAATTTCGCACTTGTGGGGTGCCCTTTAGCGAAACGTTCCAATTCTTCGCTGCGGATCCAATCTAATAAACGCTCCGAGAACTAATTTTTTTTTTTTTTTTTTTTTTTTTTTTTTTTTTTTTTTTTTTCAGTTAAACGGCATGTTTGCCTGATAATTATGTAAATAATAAATCAAAAATATACAAAATCCAAGTATAAAATTTGCCCTTGAAGCATGATCCGTTATCGTTAAGGAGTAATTCCGGATTTGCATATTCGAGTAGGATGTTATCATGGACGAATTGCCAAACAGTCGGGCTTGTTGTATTTTTTGATGGTTTAGCAGTCAGCCATCGGGTCGCCATGTCCACCGCGGTCGTAATAAAAAGTGAATGTCGTGGCGTCATAGGTAATAGGCCTATGACGTCGACACTTTTTTTTCATATCCTGGCGCAAAGTATTTTTCATATTTGAACATGAGCCCGGTTGGAGTCTTGTTAGACGGCCTGACATTTTCGGCATTCCAGGACATATTTTTTTATATCTATCATCATTTTAGGCCAATAGTATTTCGATTGAATTTTACTAAAAGTTTACTTCGCTGGTAAATGAGCCCCAGCCAACGATTTTTTTAAGTTCGAGTTCTTACCTGCCGATTTCTTCAGCTGGGAGAAGTCAAAATCGACCCGGTGGTCTCGTTTTAGATCTTTCATTGCAAAGAGAAGAAGATGGACTTTTCCGTCCACCATCACTTCTTCTCTGAAGTCATTAGGAATTAACAGTTTTTCGATGTCGGCCTTCTTCACCACACGGAAAAAAACGTACTGTATTTTTTACACATAATATATGTAAAAATTACACATAGCTTATATGTAACTATGGAGCTACTACCGGTATATGTAATTTTTACAATAGTAATTTAGTAAAATGTTTACTGTCAATTTTACAGTTAAATATGGTAAAATTTACAGTTGTAAAAAGTATATACAAAACCGGATATATGTAATTTCTACCGTAGCTAAAGTTAAAGGGACAGTAATATTTAATTTTAAAAATATCCTTACAGTCAAATTAACAGTTACTAATAGTAACATTGACTGTAAAATAGTAAAAATGCCGTAGTAAAATATAAAAACACAGAACCAGTTTCATGTATATGATTTTAGAAAGAAAGCACTCTGAACTCAAACAATCTCTGAAACTCTATCCGAATCTCCATTTTCTATGGAAGTATCTTAAACATCAGGCTTGAAACATCAGATTTTTCTGATGGCTGAAATATATATTTAAAAAAATACTTAAAAATAATGAATTAATAAAAAATGTCACAGTTTAAAAATAAAAATGTAACGCCTTCAACTCAAAAAATGGTCCTCGGCCCTATTTTTGGAAAAAATTGAGTAAGATCAGCTTTGGTTAAATCCTGTAAAAGGTAAACTGAAATATCTTCGGATATACAATGTAAGGTTAATAACAAAATAAGGTTAGGATTGGTTTTGAATTAATATAACATACAGTTATTAAATAATTTGGTTGATATTATTTATTAATAAATGTTTGTATGAATTCTTTCAAATCAAATAACTCTGGGATGTGTGTAATATCCATTTTAATTCACAACTCAATTAATTAATAACTTCAAAATAAAGCACTACCGATTGACCGACATGGCTCGTTAATAGACTAAAAAATGACCGCCCGCGCATGCGCAGATGCCTCTAACAATCGTTTTACAATAAATACTGTTGGTTTTACAGTAACTGATGTTTATTTTACAATACGTCAATTATAAAATCAGCATAGAAAAATCTGTTAGTTAAATTAACAGTAGTTAACATGTAAAATGGAAAGTAATTCATGTTACATTTACAGGAACGATTTTACTATGTATTGGGAGGTAATTTTTACTACTGCTGGTAAAATATAAGCTGTCAATTTGACAGTAACTAGAGTCGATTTGACATTTCTTATCAGTAAATATGACAGTATTCATTTTACATATAAAATAATCGTCATATGTACAGTATCATTTTTTTCCGTGCAAGTCTCTAGTCTTTTGTAAATCTTGCCTCCGGCTAGTGGGGTGCCCTTTAGCGAAACGTTTCAATTCTTCGCTGCGGCTCCAATCTAATAAACGCTCCGTGAATTAATTTTTTTTTTTTTTTTTTTTTTTCTTTTTCATTTAAGCGACATGTTTGCCTAATAATTTTGTAAATAATAAATCAAAAATATAAAAAATCTTGTCACTGCAGGCATCATAGTTGTCCTATATGTCATATAGAAGTTCTGTTTTTTGAGTTTATCTTATATTTTTGTAGTTACCGTATAATCAATTTTTTCTTAGCTGAAATTAATATTTTATGATAAATTTCTTAATTTCTACCAAAATGTTTGATTTTTTTTTTTTTTTTTTTTTTTTTTTTTGATAATTTTTTTTTCGAACCCGGGAATTACCTGACCGTGGATTTTAGTAAAATCCACAAAAGTAGGCATCGGGTATGGAAAAAGGTATAAATTAAATGGAAATTAAAATTAGGCCTATCTTCTTAGAATACGGGCGATTATATCTTTTTCCACACCCCCTGTGGAAAAAGGTATAATTATTATAAAATTAAAATCCAATTATACCTTTTTCCACAGGGGGTGTGGAAAAAGGTATAATTAACTTTTTTTTAAATTAAAATTAAAATTAGGTTAAAAATGTGGAAAAAGCTATAAAAGGCAACAACCTGTAAAATTTCTTGTTTTTTATTTAAAAAATGAGAGGTTTATCAGACTATTTTTGTCATTTCAACAGCAGACTATTTTATATTTTACAGCAGACTATTTTTTTTTTTTTGTCATTTCAAAGATCAATTTAAAAAAGTCGAATAAAATTGGCCACCATGGCTCGACACTCGATACAAGTGAAAGGTTTTAGATTGGTTGTGTGAATGTCGTCGTAGATGATATAATAGACTGGTGTGTTTATCGCAGTGTCCATGCATTCTACGCAAGCAATCGTATGGCCATAAGGGACGGCGGATCTTGTCGCCTTGTTGGTGAGGCAGTAGCGACAGTGTTCGTTTTCCAGGGTTGCCAGATGTACCACCATGTACCACTATTGAACAAAAGGGTTCTATGTTTAGCTTATGGAGTACCACTATTGAATACGTGATAAAAAAATTTTGCTTAATGTTGAGCTTATGGGCGTACCACTATCTAAAATTGAGATGTACCACTCTTGTAATTTTAGACCTGCAACCCTGTCGTCCTCCCCAGAAGCGGCAGTGAAAGGTTTCGGGTTGTTGGACACTGCGATAAACACACCAGTGTATTATACTATCTACGACGACATTCACACAACCGATCTAAAACCTTTCACTTGTATCGAGTGTCGAGCCATGGTGGCCAATTTTATTCGACTTTTTTAAATTGATCTTTGAAATGACAAAAATAGTCTGCTGTAAAATATAAAATAGTCTGCTGTTGAAATGACAAAAATAGTCTGATAAACCTCTCATTTTTTAAATAAAAAACAAGAAATTTTACAGGTTGTTGCCTTTTATAGCTTTTTCCACATTTTTAACCTAATTTTAATTTAAATTTAAAAAAAATTTAATTATACCTTTTTCCACACCCCCTGTGGAAAAAGGTATAATTGGATTTTAATTTTATAATAATTATACCTTTTTCCACAGGGGGTGTGGAAAAAGATATAATCGCCCGTATTCTAAGAAGATAGGCCTAATTTTAATTTCCATTTAATTTATACCTTTTTCCATACCCGATGCCTACTTTTGTGGATTTTACTAAAATCCACGGTCAGGTAATTCCCTAGTCTCTTTTTTTTTTATTTGACAAATTTATTTCTTTATAATATAAAAAAAAAAAAATTTTTTTTGATGAAATTATCTCGTTCCTTATTCTTAAATAAATTGTGAGTGGATTTAAGAACTCTATTAAAAAAAACAATTGTTTTTCGTCTTTATCGAAAAATGTTGATCTCATAAAAAAGACAATTATAGTTTTTTTTCTGTATTTGTCCTATATTTCTTTAAAAAAACCGGTCCTATATTTTTCAAAAAATTTCCTATTTTTGCTAAGCAGTTGTATGATGCCTTGTTGTTTTATGATGTTATATGATGCCTTCGAAGCAATGTTCAAGGTACAAGGATCATTAGGAAAAATCTGAAAAAAATTCAGGTGGCGCAGTTGATGCTTAACTTTCAATTTATGTAAAAGAAATCAAAAATTTATCGACATCGGAAAATCTAGTGAACTGCTTTAAGTAATCCGGTATTTCGGAACTGGAAAATTATCAATCCCGGAAACCCGGAATTGAAAAAAGCCGACCGGTATTGATAAAGCTAATTGCGGTTTTTGATTTTCCATAAATTATTTATACTTTTTATTTTAACAGAAATTAAAAAAAAAAAAATTTTTTTTTGCTCATGCGCGGCTGATCATCATCGTCCTCCAAACTTTTTTCATTATACGTCTTATACAAAACCTATTACGTCAAAATTATTACGGTATTTAACTCCGAGATTAACTCGTTAATTTCGTTTTTATTTTTTAATGCCTCAACACATTATATTCAGTTTTTATGATCATCTTGATATTTTTTTTTCTCTCTTCATTTTCTCCGCTTAGCAAATACGCTTTTACGTAAAGAGAAAAATGCTTATGAGGTGCGATTTCCCTTCTTTTTTTTTTTCGAAAATATGTGAGCTTTATGGAATCATCGAGTTGAATGTAAATGGAAACCGTTTTAAATGAATTTTCGAAAAATGAAATATTACTTGGTCGCTTGTTTGTTTAAAGCAATAATAATTAGAATGAACGAGAAATTGGGAGCCGACGCACTCCAGATTTACTCGTTTTCCGTTTTTCCTCTTTCCCTTCTCTCCCAAAAACGAGTTTTCACCTCGTTTTTTACCTTTGGAAAAAAAATTGGAGGCAAATATTCACCGTAGGGAAGAACTTTTGAATAGTTTCCACCTGAGCTTTATTCATGTTTCGAAATGATTTTATACCCTCCAGACTCTGCGGACATTTAAACCGAAAGCCCTTAGAATATACATAAAAGAGAATCTAATAACTGGTGTTTCATTCCGGGGGATTGAGATCGGACAAAAGGGATGAATAATGGACTAATTTTCTTGGAGGAACAGTCAGTCAAGAAAGGCCAAACTGTGCCGGTTTGCTGAAGATTAAGGAAGAAATCAAGTTATGCAAATTTTGATATCCTAGGATGTAAACGAGTTGTTTAAAGAGAATCGAGAAGATAAGATAAGGTAAGGCCGGTTTTCGGGAGTTTTAACTCCGCTTCCGTACACATTCCAAAGCCTCCAAGTTAAAGTCTTCAATATTGTTTGAGAAACGGAAACGTAAACTATACATACAAAGGACAAAAGGATACCTTCGGTCGAAATACCCGATTAACCAATCGAGAACATTGCGTAAACTGGGGAAGTTTTGACTTATCAAGAGTAAACCTTGTGGGATTTCCCTTTAAGCTTTTTGTTGGTATAAAGCTTTTGACGACAATAAACGGAGGAGTGGAGGGGGAGAGGGGGCGGGAGGGGAAGGATGGTTTCCTTGTTGATTCCGTTCCATCCTTCTCCTCCACACTTGTTCGGAGGAAAACTCATTTACGAAAAACAGAAAATTCGCTGAAAGGCAAAGGCGATAAGTTGCTACTATTCGATCGGGATGTTATTTGAATTATTTATTATGTTTTACCTGTTGATTCTTGGTTTCCGAAGACCTTCTGCGTTATCAGATGCTTATTCTTTTCTCGTTACCTTTTTTTATTTTTTTCTTTGTCTTGAATCGCCTATCGCCTTCGTAAAGTGTCTTCTTTTTACTTTTTTGTTATTTTGGAAAAGAATGCTCTGCTTGGCCTCTTGCGTCCGCGTCTTTGAATCAGAGGAAAGAAAAAAATAATTCGTTCGAAATTGAAAACCGTGATAGGGTCCGTTCTGCTTATAGCAGGACTTTGTCTAGGGGCGGTTCCTGGATTATATCCGGTTGTGGTTTCATTGAATACCGGTAGGCATGGCTACATTGTCTAATACTCCATTCACAGTGAAAGAAATAAAATTTTAGGTATCGAACGAACTCTTTCGGTGTGGCGCAACTGGTGCATCCTTGACAAGTTTCAATTTGTCTAAAACGTGCATGCGACCGAAAAATTATGTCTAAAAAAATTTCCATCAATAAACTTTAATCTTGTTTTTTGGGTTAAAGTCACAGGAGCTCGTTGGATGTTAGAATTTAATTTTTATCGACATAATGTATCGTTTTTAAATGAAAGGTTACAATTTTTTGCCAATCAATCGAAGCACTTTTTTATTCTCAATTTATATTTTTTAAAGAAAACTAATTTTACAACTCATGGTTTACACTATAACAATTCTGGCAAGCATGTTGTAGCAGACGAACTTTTACCTTATATCACAAGTTTTAAACGTAATTTTTTAGGTCAAAACAGCCTCAAGCAACCAACCGCAGCTTAAATTCAAAAAAATTTGATAACGATAAATCAGCTGTTCATGATCTGTGTAGTCGTTCGAAAATACCTCTGCTAAACTATAAGAAAAATAGCTCGACCTTTCTTTATCAAACCGTTTCTACCAATCCTTCTAATAAAAGAAACTTTTTTTGCATGTTGCTACCAGAATGTTCGGGGTTAACGCACAAAGCTATCTTAAACTCTTGCCTCAGTGCTTGCCTCACGGCTGGATCTTTATGACATATCCGAAACCTGGTTGCATGATGAGATTTTGAACCACGAATTTTTCCCAAATAATTATAATATCGTACGATGCGATCGGGATTCAGGGTTGTGCTGCAAGGATCGTGGAGGTGGAGTCCTCATCGCTCTCAGTAATAGATGCACAACTAAAAGATCGAATTCGTTCAAGACTAATTTTGTTGAAGCTTGTTGAACTAGAATAATTCTCAGCAACTATTATTTTTTCATTGGAGTTGCTTACCTGGCGTTATGTAAGTACGTCCATACTAAAATGGTTTTAAATTTTACTTTCCTTTCACCAAAAAACCTTTTTTTTTTTGTGAAAAAACAAAAAAATTTCCTTGTATGTACCTTGGAAAGAGAATAAGAGGAAAAAAAGGAAGCTGCGAAAAAAAAAAAATCAACGTAATCTTATTTAAATAAAGTGTTCGTATAAAGTTAGAAAAAGCATTTAACGCGAATAACGAGAAAAGTTTATAGTTTTGTTTGGATCTTGGCGAATTGTAGCAACTACCTTTCAAAAAGTTGTAAACTGTCATCTCGTAACAAGTTTTGCCATTTCTCTTGTTTCCAGCTTTGGAGATCGGTTTGTGATGGGCATTTATACAATTATAGATACAACTCCCATCGTCCGTCTGCTCTTTGTCCGTGTCTAATAGTTTGTTACGAAACATTTCCATTTCAGATATTTGCTTATTGATGAGAGAACATTGTTAAGAATATTTGACGGGGATGGAATTGGAGATAAAGAGTCCGTCTGTGGGAAAACTGCTTTAGATATTAAAGAAAAAAAATTTTTTTATCTTATTTTTCTGCCGTTTAATGTCCAAGTACCCTACATTGATTGGTGTCCCGCTTCTGGATTTTCTGGAAAATTGCTGCTACGTGCCTTGATTTTAAGGATGTAAAATGCCACGTGATGGTAGGTGGCTGTTTCTTCCCATGACATAGCTGATCAACTAAATGTTTTTATTTCGATTTTCTGTCAAAATGTTTCTTCATTTTTCGGAAGAAATTAGACGTCTATTGTCAATTTTGTATTGTTTCTTAATGGAACTAATTGTTCGGTTTTTTATGGTTTTACTTTTTGATATATATTTTTTTTTAATGAACATTTTAATTTAGAAAAAAAAGTATAACAATTATAATGCCACCCAACCAAGATTTTGCGTTGGGGCGGGTTTTTAATGGTTGACGCTCATTTTAGCATTTTGCATTTTTGTTCACTAATATATATTTCTTTTTCTTTCTAGGTAAGTTATCTTAAAAATTACCTTCTACATCTGCCCATCTTAAAGGAAAAGTTACATCTGGGTTTTACTTTACTTCAGAGCAATTATATACTCTTGGTAAGTTTATATGATGTGCTTTAAATGCCATTGAAGTAAAAAAAAAATTTGAATATGGTAAATGTATTACGTTATTAAAATACCGTTTGTTACCCTGTTATCGTATTACTGGTATTATAATACCGTTGTTACCAATATTAGAATACTGTTGTTACCGTACTAACATTACCAGTAATTTTATTACGGTAAATGTATTACCGGTATTAAAATACCGTTTGTTACCGCATTACCGGTATTAAAGTACTGTTGTTACCATATTACCGGTATTAAAATACGACGTTACCCTGGTTACCAATATTAAAATACTGTTGTTACCGTATTAAAACTACCGGTAATTTTAGTACGGTAAATTTATTACGGTATTAAAATACCGTTTGTTACCGTATTACCGCTTTAAAATACCGTTGTTACTCTGTTATCGTATTACCGGTATTAAAATACCGTTGTTACCGTACTAAAATTACCGGTATTACCAGTAAGAAGTAAATGCGGTAAAATTGTAATTCCTTGGTATGACCACACGAAAATGATATAAATATAGTTTAGAAGTTGAAAATATGTACGATACAATTTTTTGTAGGCAAAAGAGCTGACAGCAAATTTTTTTTTATTTTTATTTTATTTTATTTTTTTTTATTTTTTACTGACATATCTGTCATGCTTTACAGCGGACGTCACTTGCTCCGGTAACCAAAAACACCAACAGATCTGGCAAGCGAAAAAAGGCTTAACTTCCTCGAAAATCATTATCAGGTTTTAAAAAAAATAAAATAAATAAATAGAAAGTAAACCTGTTTAAGGAATATGAAATCATTCGAAATTAAATTTTTGAAAAGACGTCAACGGTGAAGGAAGAAAAAAAAATTGAATATCCTGAATTTTTTTTAAAAAGCGAAACAAAATTAGAAAAACCCCGTGATGAGTAAATCAAGTTATTAGGTGGTTATTGTTGCTTCCTGTCAAATACGGGTTGAAAATATTTTTTCTGCGCTTTCTTTTTTATTGTTGTAATTTTTTTTTCTTCTTTTTTTCCCGTGATTTGGCTGATTCCTCCATTATTTTCTTTTTTTTTTTTTTTTTATATGGTTTTTCCTCAAGGAGAATTTTTTAATTAATATATTTTTTAATTAGCTGGCGATATTTTTTAAATTCTAAAGTATCTTACAGATGAAAACTTTTTTCTTCTTCTTTCGGAATTAAGAATTTTTTGAAAAGAGTCTTTTCACAGATACAAAATAAGTAAACAGGTCGTTATGCGCATTCGAATTTTTTTTTTTTTTTTTGAGTAAAAATGAATTTTTTTTTAAGTTTAGGAAAAATATGCTGGACCCTGAAAAGCATTAATCTTTATTCCATAGGCTTGTCAAAGTTGAAAAGAATGTGGGAATTTGTTGTTAGTTTTCGTTAATTGTTTTGCAACTGCTGACGGAAAATTGATGAAGTCTTTTTCGACCCGTACATCTATATATACTCTCCGGCTGTCAGCTTGTCAAAATTGACGTATCACCCTTCTTTTTTTTTTTTATTTTGGTGGGGGAGGACGGCGGTGGTCTCGGCTTTTGCCTAAAAATTTCTCATCGGATAAGCAACAAGCTAACGCGATAATTTCGACACTGGGGAGGATTAATAGGAAAATTATACTTTCCCCGTTCTTTGACGAACTGGAAAACAAGGAGAGTGTTTGGGAAATTTAAAAAAATGGATTTTTGTTTATATTAGTTGGAGACCCTGAACAACATATGGTTTTGACGTGTTGAGCGATGTGTGTGTTACGTATATCCGGGTTTCTTTTTGCGGATTTTTTTTTTCATGCGTGTTGTGTTGTGGTAAATAATACATATTGCATAAGGGTTTGTGCTTAAAATTTTCAGAAACGACGTTTTTTTTTTTTTTTTTTTTAAACTTATTGTAAAAGTAATAAGTGAATTTCCTGTTCCGGACAATTTTTTATTCATTGTCAGTTCCGGAACAGACAATCAATAAAAAAAATTTAATGTTCCAGAGCAGACATTTCACTTATTAAACATAGTTTGTTCCGGAACAGACCATGTTTCTTTCGGAACAAACAATGAAAAAATAACTTAGATACTTGACTCTTCAGGGCGAAAGTAAGATTGATTACCGTACCGTTAACGACAGTCAACGCTTTAATTAGACTTTTCGGCCTTTATGAGACTTTGAAAAACTTCAGGCCTCTTAAGGCACAGAAATCGGCCTGCAAAAAATTTAAAAAAATTAGGGTTAATATGAAGACTAAAATGCAACTTTTCCGCGCTGTGGCATTTTCAAATTCAAAAATTCGTGCTTTTCGATCCACCCTTACGAACCCCCTCGATTCGGCATAGGATGATGTTGTTATTGTTGCTGTTTGTTCGGGTTTGCGCCCTACTTTAAAACTTACTTTTTGATCTAATTTATGTTTGAGAATAGTTTCCCTGCTTAAAGTCAAGTGCATCCGTATAAGCAGAGGTCTAGGAAAGGAAAAGCAAGTTTCCTTTGATTGTCACCGTAAATAAAGGAGTCAGTCAACTTGTCACATGCCTGGTAGAAAGAGAGGGGAATATTTAAACTCAAAGGAAAATTCTCTCTTTGCCTTTAAAAATTTTTCCCACTTGATGAGATCATGATAGATCGGAATCCGAAAAAGAAGGGAAAGTATCAGGCAAGAGTGGGGGAAGGTTTTTCCGGGAAAAAGTTGGTTCCCAGGAATTTTTTCGGGAAAAAATTGGTTCCCTTAAAACTTTTTGGAAAAAAAAATTGAATTCCCAGAAAATGTTTTTGTGAATGATTGGTTCCCAGAAAACTTTTTCGTGAAAAAAATTGGTTCCCAGGAAATTTTCTCAGGGAAAAATTTGTTTCCTTAAATTTTGTCGAAAAAAAATTGACTTCCCAGGAAACTTTTTTGGGAAAGATTGGTTCCCAGAAAACTTTTTCGGGAAAAAGTTGGTTCCCAAAAAAATATTTTCGGGGAAAAAAATGAGTTCCCAGGAAACTTTTTTGAGAAAAAAGTTGGTTCCCAGGAAATTCATTTTGAGAAAAAATTGGTTTCCAGGAAATTTTTTCGGAAAAAAAATTGGTTCTCTGGAAATTTTTTCAGAAAAATATTGGTTTCCTTAAAATTTAGTCGAAAGAAAAGGATTTCCAGGAGATTTTTTCGGGAAAAAATTGGTTTCCTTAAAATTTTGTCGAAAAAAAAGGTTTCCCAGGAATTTTTTTTTGGAAAAAATTGGTTTTCAGAAAATTTTTTTTGGGACGAAATTGGTTCCCAGGAAATTTTGTCGAAAAAAAAATTGGTTCCCGTCCTGTGATTTCCGGGAGCAATCTCTAATTAAGACCCATAACTACTGGTCTCCTCTGTTTGAGCGGAATGGTTTTCTTTCAAAAATTTTCCGATTTTTCCAAAGTTGCTTTTATTGCTGAACTTGTTTCTTATCTCAGTTTTCAAAGCCATTTAAGGCTTGATATTTCGAATTCATTGTTAGACACACGGGGTTGACGTGACAAAATAACGAGGTTAATTTTTTTTTCCCCGCCCTTATATCATTTTTAAAGGAGATTGACAGGCGCAGATTTAAAGGATTTAGAAGGTAAATACCTTAAAGTTGAAATTGAGTTTAGTAATGACGTTTCGTATATGGGGAAGGATAAGCTTAATAAGGATAGACCGTTAGCTCGGGATTTGATCAGTCCCTGGAACAGTTGAGTGATAGATTTTAAACAGCTTTCCGAAAATGAACGCAATTAAATTGTATTCAACGTGAAGTTTTTTTTTTTCTCTCTTTTTTTTCCCCTCTCTTCCATCCATCGAAATTTCAATCTTGTATTTTCCTTTAAATAGAGGTATAATATATTGGAAAAATATTCCGAAGCCGGACTCAGATATTTTTTTTCTTTTCCTTTGACGACTTTCAAATTATATTTAAATCGATTGTAAAGGAATCTGTTTGTCCGGAAAAAAAGAAAACATTTTTTTTGAATAACTCGATTTTCTATTATATAAAACTTCATATTAAATTTATTTTTCCCTTCGATCAAAATTCAACGAGAAGTAGATTGAAACTAATCTTGAGAAAAAAAAATGATAAATTACGTTTCCCTCGTTAAAATAGAAAAAATATATATATCAGCTCAAAAAACAAAAATGTATGAGAAACATCTAAGGAATTGACCAAATGTTGATGATTCAAAACTCTCAGGGGAACCGAAATCGATATGTACATTTATAAGCTTCCCTAACGGGAGTTTTATCCGTTGGAAATAGAGCTGGTTACTTCATTTCGGAAAAAACAAGACGATTTTATGAATGAAGTATTTTTCCCCACCCTTTCGTGTGGAGAAAGAAAGGCTGCGTCTCACTCCTCGGGTCATTTTTTTTTTTTTCCTTTTTTTTTTCAATTATACAAAGTTTGATTTCCAGTCACATTTGAGATTGCTGACCCAGACTCATCTTTACAATGGATTCTTCGAAACATGAACGTATTTCGAAATGAATTATCGGGAGAAGGAGGGAGAAAAAAGGGTCCCATATAATAATACAAAAATGATAATAATAATGATGATATAATGCTGGATAACTCTTTTTTTCCGGAGATAACGGTTTATAGGTTCACTGAAGCGTTTATAAGAAGCGTCCGAGTATTAATTTCCCACGTGCGCGCAGTCCGTGAAACAGCTATTTTTTCTTTCTTCTTTTTTTTTCCTTTTTTTTAATGGGTATTTCGAGGAAGAAAAAGGAATTGAGTTCGACGATATTTTTTTTTAAGAGATAAGGGATCTGCTGGAAATTCATCTTGCAGTTTGAATGCAAAATGTTCTAGCAAAAGTGAAGATGCAGCTAAATGTTGCAAACCCTTGAATTAATGTAACATTTACGAAATGAGAGTATATTTTGCGTCGGCCTTTAAATAAGACTAGCTGCTCTGTGCTCGCTTTGCATATTTGAACGCTTTTCATGTATTTTCTGTTAAATTTGAAACAATTCCAGACGACACTACGTACTCTCTGAAAACAACATACTCGACCTATTTAAGGCCCTCGCCTTCGGCTCGGGCTTAAAACTCGGTCTCGACGGACAATTTTGTCGTTTGCAGTCCTTGTATTGAAAAATACCATTCTTCGACAGAAGATATATTTCTGACATTTTGGACATTTAAGACTCAGTTCCTCATTTCACTTAATCAATTGGAAAAATTTTAGTGTAGAAGGAAGCAAGGAAGTGACGAAAAGAGGAGGCGTTGAGGAAATAGTATATTGTTAATCTAGGGAGGAAAACGACTTTTCTCGTTGAGGTTTATTTTAAACCCGAGCGCGAAGCACGAGAATATAAAAAAACCGAAACGGAAAATTCATTTGATTTCCTAGGTTAAACAAGACACTTTTCTTTATAGATCAATACTTAATTATTCAGAAAAACTAGAGAAAATGATTTAATAAATTGTAATCGAACTATTCTATAAACAGCTTTAACATTGTTTTGCTCTATGCAGAAAAACTCACTTTCCGCAATGGTTTAAGACTTTCCTACTATGAGTAATAAAAAAAATTTTCGTTCGGTTTTGACACGTATTTTTTTCCGCCCGAAAATTTGCGATTGGAAGTCGTTTTTTTTAAACCCGTCTGCGACTCTCTTCTTCCAGAAAGAAAGATCCGGCATAAATGTATTTCTGCCGAAGGAACATTTGCATTGTTCTGGCACTACTTTACCTAGATTATTGTCATCCACAAACGGTGCTATAGTAGTAGGTCGTAAATGTCAGAAACGTATTTTTTGTGGACAGAAAGAATATTTCGAACATTAGGGCTCACTTCCCATTCGAAGAGTTTTTTTTCTTCTTGCCAGCTGGACGACCGAACGTTAGAAAACTCGACTCATAAGAAGCATTACGTTATTATAATCTGTAATATAAAAAAAAAAAGTTATTGCCAATCAATTTACTATAATTCGATTCGCAATAAAGATATAAGCGAAAATAAACAAAACTTCATTCGATCTCGCACAGAAGCCCGCAAAATATCAGAGTTTTTCTATTTTATTTACCCCCGGGGCCGAAGGACTACCCCAAAAACCATATGAACAAGCAGGGCATTGTCCCCGAAATTCTTAAAGTCCGAAAAAATTTTTTTCGACCGCAATAATCACTAAAAATAAAAAATTAAAACATTAGTTTAAAACAAACGTGGGGTTCCGGTTTGACATATATTTAATAATATGGAGAATTTTCCCGGAAATTTAAATTTTAAAATGGTAAAATCCGTGCATTTGTAAATTCGGGTCGTTATGAGGAAATTCTTTGGTGAAAAATATCCATGATGCACGTTATTCATTTTTCAGCTTTAATCGTTTGAAATTCCACAAAAAGCAACTGCAATTCATTAAGGTTTTCGGAATCGGAAAACCATTTTAATAATGACTTGCCAAGTTTTGTATGTTTAACAAAAAATAATATATGCTCGGAAAATGATTAAAGAATTCGAATTTCTCTTTCCAAACCGTTTCCGTTAAAGTCGGATGATCTGATACTTGGGTTCCATTTCGCAGTGAGTCTGACGGTCTCTTCGTTTTTTTTAGAAAAAAAAGCGGACGAGTCTTTGATCTCCTTCTAGTGCTCTAGAATCGAGGAATTTCTGACTACTATCATATTTCTTGTATTATTTCTGTATGACAGCTTACCTTATCGCTTCAATTAATTAATTAATAAATTCGATAGGATGGGACTGAGCCAAGTCCATCTTGAGAAAATGACTTTTTATTTTAAACCCGACTTCAGAAAGTATATTTATACTGCTTTTATTGTTTCAAGGGTTGTCAACGTGCAGTAGTGTCTTCCGCTTGTTTGTTTTTGTAGTATTGCAAGCAGGAATAATTTGTATCACAGTGGTCGCTAGTCAAGAGAAAACGGACATGATTCCCATCTCAAGCATAGGTGAAAGCTAGAAAAAAGATCTGGGCATCAAAAGCTTTGGTTTTCTGTGCAGTTTAAAATCACTTTCCCATATTGAAAAATTCAATATGACGGGTGAAATCTCAAATTTTGCATTAATTTTCATAAAACTGTGTATCTAGGGGTTTTCGGGATAGTTTAAAACGAATCTGATATCAGTTTCTTCAAATTCAAGATGGCGAAGTTAACATGGCGACTTTAAAACCAATAAGAAAAACATTATTAACTTCGAAAACCTCATTGACGGCCCATTCCGGGCGTAGCTCGGAAACGGAGTTCAAATTTATGTAAAGATATTTACAATTGTGTACGTCCATATGGAATCCTTCCAACCGGCAGAACGTCATTTGGAATGTTTTGATTTTAGCGCAAAGGAAAACAAATTAAAACATTCCAAACGACGTTCTGCCAGTTAGGAGGTTGCTGCTTGTCGGGAAATGCCTAATTCGGAAAGGTGAACGAAGTCTCTTGTGAAAAGGTCAGGATTTTGGATTTTGGGCCTATCGTCACCCTTAATGATGAAGCGGGAATGGGTTTCTACTACGGTTATGTGACGGGATTTTCCGGAAAATTTCCTTAGGGCCTTCCAAGCGTCCCACAACTTACACTCGGGATCGTTCAAGTCTCGAGGCAGAGGGGAGAGGATAACAACCGCGACGTTCTTAAACGGTTTTAAGTCATCTAACAATTTACCGAATCGGTTGCTTAATTGTGCAGGGTTTTCGTTGATCTTCTTGTCGAGAAGGTTTTGCGCTCCTAGGTGGAGAACAAGAAAGATCGGTACATACGCTGGATGCTGTTGGACGAGCCGGATGATATGCTCACTCTGAGCGTCTTCCAAACTCCTATCTATTCTTGAATCGACGACCGTCGGATACGGAAACGAAGCGTTTTTCAGGAGTCCGACCACTGAATCTCCGTAGATAAGGATGGTCCTCTTAGCACCTTGCAGCTGGACACGAGGCATGTTGATGCTAATATCCAAAAGGAAAAAATTTAGTGGGTGTCCCACCCGCGATTCCAAAGTTAGCAAAGTAGGGGACACCCTAACGGGACACGACCCATTTCCTAAGAGATGTGCAGCTGTACCAGCCGGAATTGAACACAAAAATTTGTGTCGGTTGATTTTTTCTCTTAGAGAATGAGAAGTGTCGGGTTTGGAGTTCTGCAGTTCATTCAGCTCAGTTACTGCGGAAACGCCGTGCGAGATTCCGTCGCTCAACGATGATGCTTTCTCGTTCGATATTTCGTGTTGTTCAACAAGATTTTCTGTCCAGTTTTGTTTCTGTAACCTCAAAGATTTTAGATTCTTACAAACCTCATCTACCCATTTTGGGTTTTTTGGCCTACTTGCAAGTAAGCCTGCAACTCTGAGCGGGTTATCTTTTATTTCATTCGCAAAAGAACGCGCTCTAGAGAAGAAGTTCATAATGGCTTCAAATATTTATCTTTGAAAAAAAAAAAAAAACGTTGACGAATTTTAAATCAGAGGCCTCGAAAACCCCTAAATACAAATTTTTACGAACATCGATAAACTTCAGCAATTCCCACTTGCTGAAGTAACTAATAAAAGTCGCCATATTAACTTCGCCATCTTGAATTTGAAGAAATCGATATCAGATTCGAAATCGAACGCTACCCCGAAAACCCCTAGAAATACAGTTTTATGAAAATCATCTCAAAATTCAGTGTATATACTGAATTCAGTGTATATATGATAATCATTCTCAGGTTCTGCTGTGTGACTTTTTTTTAAATACATAGCTATTAAGGATTAAATGCTTTTACCAAATAATTATTAAAACCCTAGAGCCCGCTCTTTGTACTACAAGGCTGACTTATTGGCATTTTTAATTTTCCCCAATTTGCAGTTCATTTAAGGGTTACATGACTCATGAGAAAGATTTGAACTTGAGTCTCTCACACGTGCGTCGAATGCCTTAGCAATAGACTAACATTCGCTTGTTGTGTTAAAGGAAACCTTGTTATAGCTAATAAGAAGCATTATTCACTACGCGGCGCTGTATGTACCAAAGGGTCATTGGTTGAAATCGGCCAACCTGATTCGTTCGAATCCAGTTAGCCAATCAGAAACCTCGATTTAAACCAATGGCCCCTTAGTACATGCAGGGCCGCGTAGTGAGTAATGTTCCTCGTTGTGTATCCAATAAAGCAGATTATATAATACCGAATATTATGGCCCACAATATGAATGAATCTCATTTTCTTTTTCTTTTTCTTCTTTCCTTTCCCTCTGCTTTTCCCTTGAATTCGGAAATCGAAATCTGAAATCGGAAAATCGGCCAAGTCTATGGCAACTTGCACTTGCTGGCTGCATTACAGGGCAATTTATCGCTTCATTCTGATTCCTAGAACATAGCAAGGTGATTATTGCTATCAATGGAAAAAATCCGGCTTTCATGTCCCTTGGTGTTCGACAATAACCCAAGAAGCCTAGAAATGACTTGTACAGTCCTGTTTGGTTCTGTCTTCAGTCATCTACCAAAGTTCTCTCCTCTTCTCCTCAGCTGGGAAATCTTACGAAGAAAAAAAAATCCTGTTAAAAGATTATGTGTTTAAGGAGCACTTTTCTTTGCAGGTGCCAAAGGTAATAAGAGATCCTGCGAGATAAGAGATCGATAAGAGATCCTGTGACCCGGAGACGATATTTCCACCTTGAGGTGCGCTAACTCCAGGTAACGCTGCAGTGTTACGCTGGCCGGTGTGACCTGCTGGGCGGCCTGTAATTGTTGAGTTCCGGAATGTGACCCTTGTTTTGCTACAGCATCTTTAAGGCTGATTAAGATTTCATTCGTAATCACGATTTTGATTACGTTAGATTCTACATCGTTTTTCACTTGAAGAGGTAGAGGATAATCATACACTTGCACCGCATCGTGACTGAAACTATGGTGGAATAACGATTTTGATTGCACTATGTACGCCATTTCATTTTGTTCCAAAATTCGACCAATTTCGGCCTCTAGCTTATCTGGGCCGTAAACTTGTTCATTCTTGAAATCTTTATTTTTGACGCCTGTAACGAAAAACATCTATAAAACACCATGAATTTTTGACTTCATAAATTTTTTCTTGGCATTTGAATTGACAAGAAAGGTGGTTTTCATTTTCAATTAAGCCTTCTGTTTCTTGAATAATTTTTTTTCCCGATTTTCCCTTTTCATTCAACCCTTTTTCTTTTTCATTTCATTCTTTCAGACTAAATCTACATTTTAAAATTAGGTTTCTTGAGTGGCAATAAAGAGTAAAAAAAAAAAAAGAAAAGAAAAAAAATTTGTCGCACAACCCTTGGCACATCCCTTCTCCCTCCACTTTTTTTTCCCTCCCTCTAAGAAGTAATTTTTAACTCGGAATTCTTTTTAGCAATTTCGGGAAATTTGTAGGGAGTTTATTATTACCTCCTCATTTCATATTAAATGAAAAATTCCGTTTTGTCGAGTTATAATATTTTCCTAAAAAGAAAAGAAAAAAAAATACATTTTGTTTTTAAGGGAAATGGGAGTGAAAGCGAGACAAAGACTTTGAGCCCCCTTCCCCCTCCCTAACAACGGATCACCAAACCATTTTGAAATAACCATTAAGTTTATATACTTTGCTGACACGAATAAATGGCGATGTTTACGAATTACGTATGTGTATATACACGTGACATTAGAGTACAATGCCAGGAATATCCATCACATTCACAAGAGACTGGTGGGGGGGAGGGGGGCAGTCTAACCTTATGACAACACTGGGAATAAAACGCCTGCCACGTGAATCGACGCAATTAAATCCTTAACCATTTACATTGTCCTTTTCATTAGAGGGACGAAAATCTTTGTACAGTTTTTATGCTTCATTCGCAGTAGATGAGATAAAGCGGAAAAACTAACTGTAAAAGCTTTTCACTGTTTCCCCGAAGGGGAAGGAATGCCACCGCCACCCCTAGTTACCCCATCAAGTTGACAGATTGACCAAGCAGGCAGATCGGTCTCGGGCCTTAGACTAATCGACTTATTGCCTTGGGAGAGGAGTAGGCCTCGAGCCGACGGTTAAGGGTCGCAGAAACAGTGGGCCTCGTTCACGGATGATGGGCAACCAAGGCCAGTTATTTCCGCGCAATGCGGACTTAGAATTGCGTGTAATAAGGCCCTCGACCGATCGCATCCTGCTGGGCCCCAATCCAGACTAAGATGAGACAGGCTCCCGACAACGATCTTACATACAGGTCAGGCAACTGCTATCTTAAAAAGTGTCCCCCTGGTTTGAAGCAGAAGAATAGTTCCAAATTTGCTCGATAGATGGCTGGAGCTGTAGTTAGGGAATCACGTGATATGCTGTCCATCTAATCAACACTTTCAGAACAATGATGGCTGCTAAAACACGTGATTCCCTAACTACAGCTCCAGCCATCTATCGAGCAAATTTTTTTTTTTTTTTTTTTTTTTTGTTTGTTTAAAATTGTCTTTTGTAGAGAATTAAAACTTCTTTTCTTTTTATGTACTTTTAAAATTTGGGTTTTTTGACTCTTCTATTTCTTACTGTAGTGACCGCTTCCAGTATTTCCTGAACCTAAAAAGAAATAAGACAGAATTTATTAAAACCAAAATAGCAGGCCTATTTTAGGTTAAAAAAAATTTTCTCCTGAAGTAAATATAAGAAAGGTAAAGTAAAAGTCAGCTTTTTTTATAATAAAAAGAATTGTTTATTTTTGTACTACCTTTAGTGGTAAAAAAGAATAAAAAATTACATCAGTAGTTTATTTAGATTTTTGAAAAAAATTAAAAAATTTTACCCTAATTGAAATGTTAAAAAAATAGGGAAAATAAAGCACCATTAACTTGCTTATTAGGGTGTACAGAAAAATAAAAAGTGTTTGGAATTTTGTTGCTCACCGAAAAAATAGTTTCATTGGGGGGTAAAAACCTCAAAAAAATTTTGAAACATTTTTTTTTTACCAGCTGGAGGTCATGTTCTATGTCATCGAGTTAGAGGTCATGTTCTATGACATTTTTTAGTCAGAACACTCTAACTAATAAGGCACTTTTGTGTTTCGGATCAATTTCCAAAATTTTCTAAGGGACGAAAAATTCTACCAGTAATTTTTTTGAAATTCCAAATTCTTTTCGTCCGGGAAAAAATTTAGAAAATTGATCCGAAACACAAAAGTGCCTTATTAATTACAGTGTTCTGACTAAAAAATGTCATAGAACATGACCTCTAACTCGAACTGGTGAGGAGTTGTCGCCATTTTTTTACAAAAAAATTTGTTTTTGGCTCAAAAAACCGAATTCTTACTTATACCTCTACTCAGGCGTTGGTCGGAGAAAATCGGGATAGTGAAATTCGTGTTCTACGACCTCAAAAACATATAATTAGACCCCTTTTACAAATATCGATTACTGAAAAATGCACTAAATATTAACTTAATTGAACACTTTCAAAAAATTCTTGGCTTAGGTCCTTTTTCCGCAAAGCGCGACCTCCAGCTGGTAAAAAAAAAAATGTTTCAAAATTTTTTTGAGGTTTTTACCCCCCAATGAAACTATTTTTTCGGTGAACAACAAAATTCCAAACACTTTTTATTTTTCTGTACACCCTATTGCTTATGCAATTCTTAGGTCATTTTTTTTACTCTCTAAAATAATCTTAGAATTAAACAAAAATCTGAAAAATATCATAAAAAAACATCAACAAGGTTTCTTTTTAATTGAAATAGATGGAACTTTCTTGTTTGTTTCCTTTATGGGAATCTGGGCTGGTAATTAAAGAAAGGAAGAACCCAACCTTCCTGCAAAAAATTTTTGGTTAGGTTTAAATTGAAAAAGACAATTAAGAAGTCAAAGTGGGAAAAACTCACCTGTATGTTGAATACATGTGTTACAAATCTACGTAATCCATTCAGGAAATCCTCGTAGCTTGCAAGGGCGTTTACCCCAAGTAAATGCATTCTAGCTTGGATCATTAAGTCGTAAATGAAGAGTAGCAACCTTCTTCCTATGTCTTACATATTGTGCTCCAGGAATGTTTCTTAGAGTGACATTAATAGTTGTAAAAAAATAAGGCTATTGCTTTCGTAAAAAACAAAAAAAAAAATTAATCAATTAATTAGGTATTTGATAATCAAGACAGGGGTGCTAAAAAAGTTTGGTTAAACATTAATCTCATAAAAAAAGCATCTCCAACAAGGTTCTTTTTTCAATTGTAATAGATCAAACTATTACTATAATTTTTCAAAGAAAGATGACTGTGCAAAAGAGAGTTTTATTGAAATGGGAGGGGTGTATCTTGTTGAGGAAAGACAAGATAATAATTTGATGATGCAGGTGATGTTGTTAGCCAATCACAAGAAAATATCAGGAAATGATGGAAAATTATGAATTAAGTAATAAGTACCATAAGAGGTACAGAAAAGAGATATGGGAAGTAAATATAAACTCAAAGAAAAAGAGTAAGATTTGAATGTGAAGCTGATAAGAAAATAAAAATAAAAAAAATTTCCTGCCGATTCTGATATTGGGTTTGAACCTTTTATTGAAAAATGTTTTATGCATTTAGCTAAGAAAAAAGTATATACAGGATGGTTGTTTTAAAGGAGAGTGTGATAAAGGATTGTATGAAGAAGGAAGTGTTGATGTTGCGGTTGGGAAGGAGGAAATAAAAGTTTGAGGTACTTAGTAGGGATTTATTATTAACAAGTTCCATATTTAAATATTTGTTTTGATGTTTTTTTAACAACTGAAATAGATTTATTTCAGCTGAAAACTTCTCGCTCGACTCGACGGCTCCGATGGCTTGACTAATTGACCAGGGCAAGGTAACCAGCAGGGTTGCCAGGTCTAAATTTACGAAAATGCTATATCTCGACCTTTAGATACGAATAGATATATACGAATCTTATCGTTTATTTTTGGTCTTTACCAGTGTTTTGCTGCAAAAAAATTAATCTTTTCAAAAACTCAAGTATTTTTTCATGATTTTGGAAAAAAATAGGATCTCGAAGACCAAAAATAAACGTTAGATTAAACTCGTTCTAAATGGACATGTTTTTGAGTCGTCCAATCTTATTCCATTTCACCGTATCATAGGTTGGCGTTTTGCACGGTTGTTATGAACTTTGTAAAATACATCGCAAGAGAATTTTTAAGCTCAAGCAAATGGGAATTTACCTAGGGCCGGTTTTAATCAATTAAAATCCCGGGTCGGAGTAGCGAAAATTAAAATATCTCCCCCATCTTGTCACTAATTTCATTGGAATATGTTAACTTAAACTCTTGTTGTCGCCCTCTTTTCTCTCTCTCTTTCTCTCCCTTCCCACTTTCTACATGGAAACTATTTTAGACTTATTGTTTCATTTCCATCCTTCTTTCTCTTTAATATTTTCTTTAATTTATCCTTCGTTTTTCTTGTTCTTCTCTCGTTTAAAATGGAAATTTTCATAATCTTACAGCTGCTGTTACGATTCCCGCCTTTTGTTCAAAAATTATTCGTGGAGTTCCCCAAGGAGTCACAACCGAAAAAAAGAATAAAAGGAAGAATCCCGTAAATCTCCTTTTTTTTTGTGCTTGCAAAGGGTGGGAAGTCAAAGCTTGAATATCGGTTTTATAATGAGAACACCTTGAAAAGCGTGATAGCCCGCACATTGTTCATTATAAAAAATATAATTAATTCGTTATCTCCATTCGGCAGAATTGATTTCCATATACAGGCCTGGAGAATCCCATTATCCTCCGACTCCATGCCCGGGTTGGTTTCAATCATCGGGCTGCCGTTTTAATCCAGTTTTCTCAACTGGATTCGATCAAACTTTGTCGTTCTAGTTTTTTTTTCTTTTTTTATTTATTTGAGTTGATTTTTCATATATATTCAAAATTTATTCGTGAAATCGCATAATAGAGATTAGTTTGATAAACAATGAAGATGATTTCGGTGTTATTGAATTGCGGAAAAAATAGAGGAACGCTTGTTGATCCAGTTTTACGATTAACTTTTTTTTTGTTTTCAATTTAAAAAAAAAAAAAAAAAAAAAAAAAAGATCTCGCCTTTATTTAAAATTTTATCCGCTTTATATTTGTATTATCTGTTGACACCTCTTCCACAGCTGCAGTCAACTTTTTTTTTTGCCCCTAAATGTAAATACCAGCCGCTCGTGCGTCCTGTTGGTGCTTGTGGCTTTAGCACACCATTTTCCTTTGCATAGTGTCCGCTTGCATTAAATCCGGGTCATGTTGGTGATGACCTAGTAAAAAGTTTTAATTCTAAGGTATTAGCGGCATTCGTGGTAGTAAACGGGAAATTTCCACGTATTTGAGCTAACTGTGGTGCTCCAGGTGCTGGCAGGACTATCGTATTTAGTGCACCTTGTTGCATTGCTAGTACCTTCTTCTTCTTTCAAGTGCCAGTTCCTCGACGGAGATTGGCTATCATCCGGCAGATTTTTACTTTTAAGACCGATACTCTAAAAAGACTCAAGGAATACCAGTCCCTGAGATTCTTAAGCCACGAGGTTTTCCTTCGGCCTTGCTTGCGCTTACGCTCGGTTTTTCCCTCTTATCACAAGCTGAAGAAAGCGGTACTTTGATGGTCCAGCATTCAAAGAAACTGTAATGATTGATTGACTATTATTTCGCTGGGCCAGTATTACAAGGTTGTATCTGCAGTGTTCCGCTTGACACTAGTTCCTTATGTTTAACGCACGAGAAACTAGTGTCAACCTGAGTAGTGCAGATACAACCTTGTAATACTGGCTTAGCGATTTCGTATACCAGACCACTGAGTTACGTTTCCCCTTCGAGATTTCATTTTACAATTATCGAATTCTTATTTTTTCATATGTATGTATTTAAGGCTTAAGTCTGAAACCGAGTTTCAAAAAAAATCGGTTACTTGAATATCCGAGTTCGCGTTATATCCGAGTCAAAAACCGAATACCCGGATACTCGGTTCTCAGACTCGAAAATCGGATACTCGGTTCTCAGAATCGAATAATCCGTTCCCGACTCGTAGATTCGGATGATCAACAAATAAGTTAAATTAATGGGTTCTTCACTTTAAAAGTATGAAGACTACAGTCAAAGTAGGGCTGACGTTCGAAAATTAAAGGGGGACGGGGGGCTTTTAATGTTTTAAATTGATGGAATTTTATTTCATTGGCAATTTCTTTTATATAAAACTTTTTTACTTCCGTTTAATATTAAAATATTTTATATAAGTGGAGATATTCTGATCATTTTAATTTTTTTTTTTATTTGCTGAACAATTAAAAAAAAAAAAGTGAAGGTAAACCTGAATGCATAATATGGCATAGATATCAAGTCGGTCAAGGGGTAAAAAAAAAAAATAATAATAATTCGGGCTAGGATTAGCATTTTCAAGCCTGCTATGCATTATTTAAAAGAGATTATAACGTAGACGTATTTTTTCAATTTACTTATTTTTATTATAATATAAGAATGTTAATAAATTAATATTGTGTCGGATAAAAGATAACCCCTTGGGATTTCACCTCCAAGGGCATCCTTCTCCGACATAACAGAAGTGGCAGGAATTGCTAAATACTTTTTTGCGAGTCCGGCAATTCTAGGAAACTTTTTAAAATTTTTTTTCCACCAATCGAAAGGATCGCTATTATAATCCGTTGGCTCGACCTTCATGTAAGCTTCTAATTCACTTTCGTAGGCTTCGTAATCGTCGTTTGATGCAGGAGCTTGAAGCAAGTAATCCAAAGCTGTGGGTTTAATTTTTGGCAGTTGTAGGTAAGTTTCCTCTTCACTATATAATTTCAGCTTTTCCTGCAAAATTTTTCTAATGGCCAATTTTGTTCCATATGTTTCGTCTTTTAAATCTTTAAACCGGGGATCTAGCAGGTCGTCATTCCAAAAGAAATTTGGTATGACGACGGTAAAGCTTATTCAAAGGTGCGGAAAGCGATGGAGCTCCTACTACCATATGATCAAAAGATTATATGAGAATAAATCAGCTTTAGAAAATGTTCTAGCTATTACCTCGGATATTCAGTGCAATCTGGGTTTTTTATCATAAAGCGTTCGTTAAGTTCCTGCGTCATTTTTTTTTAAATTATTTTATTGCGTTGGGATCACCGGTTTGAACTTTGAGATGTACATTTAAAAATGATCTTAAGACTGGTGTCACCATTGATATTGGAGATTTAGTTGCATGGCTGAATTCCATGGTAGCAATGTGCATAGGTTCGAGAATTTTAATAAGTGCTGCCAGGAGGTCCCACTCTTCGGCTTTTATTTCTAATTTGACAGCCGTTTCCAATGAAGTATACTTTCTATTGGCTAGAACATTTTCTACAGCTGATTTATTCTCATATAATTTTTTGATCATATGGTAGTAGGAGCTCCATCGCTTTTCGCACCTTTGAATAAGCTTTACCGTCGTCATACCAAATTTCTTTTGGACACTTTCCAATTCTGTAGCTGCTTTCCTGAATTGTATGAAGTGCCCAACAATTTTCGGGCATTTTTCCCCAATTACTCTTATTTCATGGATAAGTAAAAGTCTGGACACTTCCTCCAACCCTGCCCTTTCATCGCTGGTTCTAATTTCGTACAGTTGACTGACAAAATTCCTTCCCCTGACACGTCCGAAGACAGTCATGGCTGTAAAAAAATTAAAATTAAAATCTGTTAGTAAAAATTTAAATTAAATATGTTTACATACTTGGGGTACAATTAATGCCAGTATAAATCGTGCCGCGAATAAAAGTCCAATTTCGGATTTTATTTATTTAGGCATGGCTAACGCATTTGTGATAGCCAGTTCCAATGTGTGATTTGTACACGAAACTCCGTCTTTTTCCTCCAAATTTTCCATGAATGCTACACCATTTAACATATTTTGAACATTGTTTGTCACCACGGCTACAGTTTTTTTGCTTATATCCCATTCCTCCGTTATTTCCGTCATCTTTTCTGCAAAATTTTCTGCGGAGTAGGTTTGACTGATTTCATCCGTAGCTAGCATGTAACTTCTGGGTACCCATTCTTTGTCGATTAAGTTAACCCTCACGCTCAAATACGAATCATCCATCCTCGATGTCCAACAATCGGACGTTAAACAAACTGAGGAAGCCGACTCCAAAATTTTTTCAACATGTTCTTTTTTATTATCGTACGCTGCTTTTAAACGACTTAGTGAAGTTTCTGAGGATGGCATTGTATATCCTGGTTCCACGATTTTCATAAAATTTTTAAAAGCTTGACTGTCAACAAACGGAACCGGCAAAAGACTTTCTGCAATTAAATTTGCCACAGCACGGTCAATGTTCTCCTTCCTTTTCGAATCGCATGGCTTTTTCAGAAATTCCTCATTTGACGCATTCCCATTTTTATCGGATTTTCTTCGTCTTTTAGCAACGTTACTGTTAGCTTCATCGAGGAATTCATTACAATGGGCTTCTGTTTCTTCCGACGTCTCGTTTGCAGGACTAAAAGATTTTTATTAAACATTAATTGCAAGCCGAGCTGAGGACTTAAAACCAAATAAATAAATAAAAATTGTTTATGTATCGTATTTACCTTTTTGCATCTGTTATTCCGTGTATAACTTGTAAATGCTTGCGGAGAGAGCTTGTTGTCCCACCTTTCACCGAAAAACCATTTTCTTTCTCAGAGTCGCAAAATTGGCAAAAAGCGACGTCACCCTCCTTCTCAAAATTTGACCAAACAAAACTTTTTCTTGTTGCCATTTCTACTTCAGCAAATAAACAACATTTAAAATAAACAACATTTTTCATGAAATTTGATTTAAAAGGCAGTGGATCAGTGGAAAATGGAAATATTGGAAAGTTTAAACTTTTGCTTTAATTAAAGCAAAATCAAAGCAAAATCAACTGAAAGCACTGCCTTGGAAATTCGTTCATAAAAAATTACATGAAAATATTTTTGTTGATTTTCTTAGTGAAGTAGATATGGGGAAAAAAAAAGTTTTGTTTGGTTACATTTTGAGAAGGAAGGTGACGTTGCTTTTTGTTAATTTTGCGATCCCGAAAAGCAAAATGGTTTTTCCGTCAAAGGAGGCACAACCAGTTCCCTGATCATCCATTTGGAAGCTATACATAAAATAACAAATAAAAATAGGTAGATTCTCTTTTATTTATAATAAATTTATTTATTATTTATTAACTTTACAACGTTTTTTAGTTCAAAAAACGTTTCGTCAAATGACCTTAAACTTCCCTCCACTTCTCAAAATGAGCCCGTTTCCGATATACAAGAAGTTCCGAGAAAACGAAGAAAACCAAATGGGGGTGCGTCGGTTTTAAACGAAGGGATTCAGGAAAAGCCATGTGACGCTCAGCGGAAGCAAAAAATTGACCGTGCAGCAGCAATGTTAATTGCCCATGGTCTTTTAGCGATCGCATTTGCTTCCAGTCAAGCTTTTAAAGAGTTTATGGAGGTCGTAGAAACAGGTTATGTTACTCCGTGCGCAGAAACCGTAAAGAAGTATTTAAAGGAAGCGTACATTGATAATAAAGAAGAGATCCAGAAAGTTTTGCAATCAGCATCCTCCGTTTCTTTAACTTCCGATGGTTGGTCGTCTAGGAATCATGATTCGTATTTAAGCGTAACCGCAAATTTCATTGACGATGATTGGGTGCTAAGAAGTTATGTTCTCGCGACTGAGGTAATGAATGAAAGTCACACAGAGGAAAATTTGGCTGAAAAAATCACTGAAATAACAGATGACTGGAATATCACAAGAAAAGCGACAGCTGTGGCGACGGATAACGCAGGGAATATGCTAAATGCTATAGAATCTATGGAAAATTTAGAGAAATTTTCTTGCACTAACCACACGATGCAACTGGCTGTAACAGATTCATTAGAGATGTCTAAATGTACGGATTCTCATGGAATACCGTAGATTGGGGTGAAGTTGAAGAGGTGGAGTGAAGTTGAAGGGCCTGAAAAAGTCATTATCAGCACAATTTTTAGCATTATGACTATGCAGCGGAAAAGTAGAGAACATTTTTATTCACTTCATTGCATTTAGAGATAAGCAGGCGATGCTTAATAGCGTTTTTTAGGCCCTTCAACTTCACCCCAGCCTTCAACTTCACCCCATTCTACGGTACTGTAATGTGCAGATTTTATCAATATTGGGACTGTCCAAATTTTTAGTTCTGAATATTTTTTTGAAAATCTCTTTTAGGACATATAAGAACAGACCGATGATAGTTAGCAACAACAATCAAGTACCGGTAATTAAAAAACAATAAAGTACACCCCGTTCTTTCTGGTTGATTTGTATCCATATTTTTTTTTCTGAAGTTACATTTCCCCTTCTTAATTTGGCTTTAGATCTCTGCCGTGCTAAGCGACTTGGTCGTAAGTGCAATTTTGTAAACAATGGAATAGATCCACTATTTCCATAAACTAAAAATAAAGAACACCCATTGTTTACAAAATTGCACTTACGACCAAGTCGCTTAGCACGGCAGATCTCCTACGGTAAACTTGAAGCTATCCATTCGAGCAGATTATAACCTAACGATTTGTAGTCTCCTTTTTGGTATAAACTGAAAATGAACGATTTAAGTTTTTTTTAAAAGTTTTACATAAAAGAAGAATGAAAGAAACATACTACGTTTATGCGCGAAATGCGTTAATGCCGAAATCAACAAGACGCATTTTCCTGTAATCTTGACGATTCAATACCATATTTTTGGGTTTTAGATCATTTTTAGGAAACTAAGGTTAACACACCGAGATGGAGAAGCTACCTAGCAGACTTAAAGTTCTCAACTAAAATAAAATCAGAAATATTTTTAAAAAACCTGAGAGAAAAGCTGTACGTCAGAGCCAAAAAGTTCAATATGCAAATTTAAGATGGCCGTTTGTTATGGGTAAACAACGTTTAGCGGACATCTTTAATTTGCATATTGAACCTTTTGGCTCTGACGTACAGAAAGCCTCGAAGTCTCATCTCGATTCTTGGTACCACTAAGTATCGTTTTGAGCGCGGTATCGTCTCGAAAAGGGCTGATCTCGAATAGCCCTAGTAAATATTGTTGCAAGAACTACTTTTACAATGAGGTTAAGATGACCGTATTAGTAGGGATTGTAGGAATACATTCCCTCTTAGATGGAAGGAGAGTGTCGGTGGTCGATGGTCACCCATCCACTAGCTGGCCGTTCGCAATGCTGCTTAACTTCATTGATCACGATGCTGCTAGACGGAAAGAGTGACGACTCCGACCCCTTGCTTCTTCACTTAAGATAAAACTAGGCTTCAGTGAATATCGAATGTGTATTCATTTGCCTCCTTGTCGCCTTTACAGTTTTCTTTTTATACCTAAAATTTTCTTCTTTCTGTTTGTTACAAGAGTTAGAAGTAGAAGAGCATTAGATGAAAAGCTATTCCTTTAGATATTCATCGAAGTCTTATTTTTCGTTTTCGCGACATTTCAATTCTACTACTAAAAATTGAGTACCAACGTCTTTTGGGTAAGCAATCAACCTTATACCGTGCTGATGCAATTTCGATGAAAATCATGTCTTCTTTGATTTAAGACTTTTATATAAAAAAAAAAAAAAAAAAAAAAAAAAAGGAATTTTTTCTCCTTGAAATATTTTTGTACTTTATTTTTGTTTAAAGTTATCATGAAATTCGCTTCAGAGCATCCACTTTTGTCAAAATTATGGGAAAAAAAATAAGGAGTTGTTTCGAGACCTTTTTATTTATTTATGAAATTTATTCTTTCCTCTTTTTTTTTTTTTTTTTTTTTTTTTTTTTCCTTCCCCAACTTGAGAGCGTTTATCAAGTTGGTTGGGTTCCGGTTTTAATATTTAATGTGCGTATATAAAGAAAACGTGTACGGGATGTAAATTCCCTCACAAAATTATTTTCGGGGAATCAATCCTCGTTAGGCAAGGGTTGCCAAATAATTTTCTTATATACAAGTCAAATTTTCACCCACGCGTACCTTTTACAACCTTTTACAATGGGTTCGAAATAATCGTCGCTTTGAATATTTTGAAAAACAAAAACTTTCCTCCTTCTCCTCCTCCTGTTCCTCCTCCTCCCTCACCGACCTCCTTCGGTAAGGTGTTTCGATCTCTCTCTCTACCGAAAATAAGACTCGGAGTTTGGAAAACAAGAGGAGTTTGTTCCTGTTTTGTCGCCTGGGGCTGATGTTTGATGTTTCCGCTGCAAAGAGAACATTCCGAAAAGCATTTTCCGATTAACCTTTTTACGTTGCTCTTGTTTTAGCTGCTGTTGCTTCGTTGATTTCCCAAGGCTGAAACGCGGAAAGTAAGCCTGTAACGTCAAAATCCGAGGTTTAAAACGTCATTCCGGGAAAAGAAAAAAACATGTACAACAATGATAAATAACGTGTGCGAAATCTTGGGTTCTCAGGTATGTTCGGAGGGATCGTTAATATTCAGTACGGCTGACGGGTTTTCCTTCGGAAAACAAAATGCACTAATCTCTCGTCTTACTTCGAGACAAGTCGTCAAACGTGACTAATATTCTTTTCGTATTTCCGGTTTCCTCTCTATAAGCCCGATTGCTAAGCAGTTTTTACGCATGACAAATTTACTGATTTGCATTTTCTTCTCTGTGATAATAATTTTGGGAAAAATAACGTACCTGGAATTTTTGCTCTTTATATATACATATAATGCTAAAGCATTGCGTTCGTAGCAAAATTTAACTTTTCTCTTTTTGCTAATTTTGAAATTTTTTCGGTTTTTCCATGATTCTCAGGAAGAATGCTGAATATGTCTGTGCGGAAAAGCTTGTTCCCAGGTTATCTCAAGAACGGATGAACATGGAAGAGTGAACGCCGGTATTTAGAAACCGTTCAACAAGATTCCAATTGATTTTGAGCGAAATCTGCTGACTCGTTGGGGAGTTACAGTCCCCCCCTCAAATCTTTTTATTCAGAAAGTAACTGTTTATATTCGTTTCCTAGGTTCTCGGGGCCGTAGATTTCAAAAATTATGCCAGTTTTTCTGTAGGGGCAAAAAAGGAGCACTTCCTCTCGAGTTTTATTTATTTATTTTTAAATTTAAGGATAATTAAGGAGACAGCAAAACGAGAGAGGCTTACTGCCCCCTACCCCGCCTCCCCCGGCATTGCTCAAAATGCTAAAGCACGCATCCCCTTGGTGTCAGTTTTTTGTTTTAGGTATTTGCGCTCGTGTTTCCGTTTGTGCTTCGACGCCTTTAAAAAAAAAAAAAAAAAAAAAAAGCACCAAAGAAACGAGTCGAATGAACTCAGTTTTTGCAGTATGGAATCTGTCAGGGCAAGTCTTTTTTTTTTTTTTTTTTTTTTTTTTTTTTTTTTTTTTTTTCGAAAAAAAAAAGTGAGTGATAGTCTTTCTCTGTCCTAAGGGGGTGGAAAAAAATAACTCCCCCGTGCTTGTTTTTTCCCTTTTATACAAGCTCTTTTTTTTTTCTTCTTCCGATTTGATTTTTTTCTCTCTCTTGATTCCTTTTTACGAGATTTAATGAAGCCACTAATTTTAAAATTTTGAAATGTAAATTTTTTCCTTTTTTTTTCGTCTCCGAAAGCGTTGCATTCAAGCCTATTTACATTTTCGTAAAATAAAAACTAAAATAAAGTAAAAAAAAAAAAAAAAAAAAAAAAAAAATCGATTTCTGAGGGGAAAAAAAAATATCATTTTGCTGATGTATAGCATTACCGACTTAAATAACGTGCCTCAGGGTACCCATTTTATTTTTTTGTATAAAAAACCGAATTTAATATTATCAAAAAAAAAGAGCGTAAATTTCATAGCTTAGGGTTAGATCAAAGAGCGCAAGTTGCAATTTGTTAAAATCAATTTGGTCCCTGTTTCGGAATGAATTCATATTATTTGAATACCTAATTTTTTTGGAGTTTTGTAACTTGATTGCGGACAAAAGATTTACATGCGAAGCTTTTCGAGCAGAAGATAGCCTGAATGCCTTCATTGCATTCATCAGCAATGAGGATTTTTACGGCAAACTAAATCCGCTAGGGGGCTCTGGCTGCTATCATGGTAAAATGGCGGCCGGCTTCGGATTGGTAAATAAATATTCCCTTCTCATATTAATTTCATTTATTAACCAATCCGAAGCCGGCCGCCATTTTACCATGATAGCAGCCAGAGCCCCCTAGCGGATTTAGTTTACCTTAAAAATCCTCATTTGCATGCTGTTAAACGATACCGTATTATTAAAAAAAAGCCTATTAAGGTCAAAACTAACCACAGCCATTCGAACCGATTCGCGTAAACGACTGAGCGCAGCCAAGCTGCTGTCGATCACTATTACACCACTCAGTGGCATATTTAGTCTTCTTTTTTTGACATGAAATCTAAGTCATGGCTGATTTTGGTACTTTTGGTAGAGGTGCCTATGTTGGTCATGAAAATGTATACAAAATGTATACAAAATGTATACAAAATGCATACAAAATGTATACAAAATGTATACAAAATGCATACAAAATGTATACAAAATGCATACAAAATGCATACCATTTTAATTTGTATACATTTTGTATACAAGATGTATACTAATTGTATACAAAATGTATACAAATTAAAATGGTATGCATTTTGTATGCATTTTGTATACATTTTGTATACATTTTATATACATTTTCATGACCAACATAGGCACCTCTACCAAACTTTTTGTATGATATTAACTCTTACAAAAAAGTGATGCAAAAAGTCCAATAGAATTTTGCAAAATATACGTAAAAAAATTTATATAATCCAAAACCGGTAAAATTGGTTGGAGCCGGCATCGGCATCGGCGCCGAAATATCCAATGTGCTGGCACTGACACCAGCGGCTGGAATCGTTTGACGAAATCGGCGATCGAATCGCTTGGTCATTGACTGGCAAAATCTATACATATTTTTTTTAAGCAAGAAGATCTGGATATGCATAATTTTTGCATAATTTACGCATTTTTTTTTTTAAATCATAAAGCAGAAGAATTTTGAAATGAATGCTTATTCAACTCGCATCCATGAAGTCGTGGTGTACTGATTTACTTAGCCCACGATTAGCAGGGGCCCAAATTCCACCACTACAATGTTACGATCAATTTTTTCAAGGGACTTAGTCGATTTTGCTTCAGGGAAACTTCCTTCATTAAAAACTTTCAAAAAAAAGAATTTAAAGGTCAAATCAGTTAAAATAATCGGAAAAAGAAGTGCAATGAAATCGCCTCCAGAAAATTCTTTGAGAATTCTAATGCACTCATTTTAAGTTCTTTATTTGAAAAAAGGAAAAAAAAAACTTTATCTAATATCGTAAATATGTTATCGATTTATTGGTTTCTCTCTATATTTTTTACTTTCAAACTTTTTTAAAATATTCGCTCCATTTCCTTTTCCTTCCTTTTTTCTTCTTTTTAAAATCAATTCGACAAAGAAGAAAGAAGAAAAAAAAAAAGTTTGTACATTTTTTTACGCCGAAGATACCCAAACAATTTAAAAAATTTTCCGTGAGTTATGTGCTCTTGCCGAAAGTTTTTGACGTAAAAATTTATTTAAACGAAATGATACTTTTTACCAACAAATTTTCTTGGGGATTTCGTCGCCTTTTCCCTTCCCCCCCTCTCCCCCTCCTCTTTTCCGAAAATTTCTTGTCGGAAGAATCTGTACTGTATGCCTACCCTCGACGATAATTAATTTGCTTGAGAGAAAACAAAGCTCGGATGGAAGGTGGAACTATATCGTTTTTCCAGGTTCATGCATCCCCCGGGCGATTTTAAAGACAAAACTTTAAGATCCTTTTCCGCCTTCCTCTTTTCAAAGGATTCTCACGTACATGAAAGGGAGCGCATAACGATCAAAGCCTAATAAAGAAAGTAAATCTCCCGGTTCCTTTTTCACGTTTCAAAAAAAAAAAAAAAAAAAAAAAAAAAAATTTACGCAAAAATTAATTTTGTACTTTAGGGCAGAATCGACTAAATCCGCTTCATATTGGTGATCACATGTCGAACATTAAATGGATCCTAAGACTCAGGTGAATTTTATCCTGTAAAAACGTGGCCCTCCTTGCTCTCTGTCGGAATTATTTAAAGCAATAATTAACTAACAATATTTTGCAATTTAAAAAAAAAAACTTGAAAGCAGAAGAATCCTCGACTTTTTATTTCATCGCTGAAAGAAAGATGGAAAAAAAAAAATTAAAGAAGGAGGAAATTCTATAGGGATGAGTCCTAGATCTTTTATTTGAAACGTTCTTTCTTTTGATATAATTTGTAATCTATCATTTTATTAAAGGTTTTTCTTTTTTCATATTTTCCACTGCCTGACCTAATTTATAAAATTAATGGTTCGTTTTTAATTCTCAAAAAGATAAAGAAAAAAAAAAAGTTTGTACATTTTTTTACGCCGAAGATACCCAAACAATTTAAAAAATTTTCCGTGAGTTATGTGCTCTTGCCGAAAGTTTTTGACGTAAAAATTTATTTAAACGAAATGATACTTTTTACCAACAAATTTTCTTGGGGATTTCGTCGCCTTTTCCCTTCCCCCCCCTCTCCCCCTCCTCTTTTCCGAAAATTTCTTGTCGGAAGAATCTGTACTGTATGCCTACCCTCGACGATAATTAATTTGCTTGAGAGAAAACAAAGCTCGGATGGAAGGTGGAACTATATCGTTTTTCCAGGTTCATGCATCCCCCGGGCGATTTTAAAGACAAAACTTTAAGATCCTTTTCCGCCTTCCTCTTTTCAAAGTATTCTCACGTACATGAAAGGGAGCGCATAACGATCAAAGCCTAATAAAGAAAGTAAATCTCCCGGTTCCTTTTTCACGTTTCAAAAAAAAAAAAAAAAAAAAAAATTTACGCAAAAATTAATTTTGTACTTTAGGGCAGAATCGACTAAATCCGCTTCATATTGGTGATCACATGTCGAACATTAAATGGATCCTAGACTCAGGTGAATTTTATCCTGTAAAAACGTGGCCCTCCTTGCTCTCTGTCGGAATTATTTAAAGCAATAATTAACTAACAATATTTTGCAATTTAAAAAAAAGAAACTTGAAAGCAGAAGAATCCTCGACTTTTTATTTCATCGCTGAAAGAAAGATGGAAAAAAAATTAAAGAAGGAGGAAATTCTATAGGGATGAGTCCTAGATCTTTTATTTGAAACGTTCTTTCTTTTGATATAATTTGTAATCTATCATTTTATTAAAGGTTTTTCTTTTTTCATATTTTCCACTGCCTGACCTAATTTATAAAATTAATGGTTCGTTTTTAATTCTCAAAAAGATAAAAAAAAAAAAAAGCGATTTAGGGTCGTTAAAGCTGTGTTCATATCGTTTATCTTTTTTATTATAGCTTTATCCAGTATGTGAGAGTATTAGGTTAAAGAAGGATATAAAACCAGCGAAAAGAATTAGCGTAGGGCACGGTGGTAGTTGCATTTTTGCCTTTCCACATGCATTGAAATGCGTGATCGCGTTTGAGCTGGATTATGCTGATGATACCGAATAAAAATGTTTTGGAAAATGACACTTGTTTGTGAATAAAGCCGGAAAAAATAAAAGCGGGGTTGAATCATGTGCAAAATTAGGCAAATTCTGAATAGATTTAAGTTTTCTCCAAAAAATATTTCAATTCTTTTGTAGTGTGATACTAAGGTATAGTTTAAGGTCATCAGCATAAAGTAATAGACGGGAATGAAGGGGAATAGTATTAATATCATTAACCTATCCCTATCTTAAAGCAATATCATTAATCGAAGGCGATTAGTTTTTTAGTTTCGAAGACAATGGAAGAATCGTCTTCGTAACTGACGACTTCGTCTCCGAAGACGATTCCTCAATCGTCTTCGTAATTAGTCTAATTAGTCTTAGAAATTCAATGAATTTTGCCTAAGTTTTTTAGTTACGAAGACGATTCCTCAATCGTCTTCGTAACTAAAAAACTTAGGCAAAATTCATTGAATTTCTTTTTTTTTGCTTTATCGACCGCAGGGAGAATAAAGCATTGTTTTTAGCACAAATTTCAGATTTTCAGTTTTTGATATTTTTACACGTTTTGAAGTCCCCTGATGGCGAAAAAAGCAAAATTTTGATGGTGGCCGTGTGTGTGTATGTGTGTATGTGTGTATGAATATATGTGGACAAAAAAGTGTCTGTCGGAGGAAAATCAGAAAAACGAAAGAACGGATTTCGATGATTTTTGGTGGGTAGCAACTTCTAATGAAATGTAGGTGCTGATTTTTGAGTTAAATCGATCCAGGGATTCGGAAGCAGTGAGTGAAAATGTTAAATTTTCAACAATTTCAAGATCTTTTTTAACTATAAATCGCGAACGAAGCTACCAATTGAGTCCTATTTTCGTACTGCAGTAGATATTCATCCAGATACGCTACCATTGAAATTTGGTTAAATTCTGTTGAGTGGTTCAGAAACGGTGAGCAGGGCTAAAAGTATGGGTATAGGCCTAAAAACCGATATGTGATATGACGTCATCGATTACGTCAACAAAGCGATTTGGATGCTGATTGGCGGGTTTCTCGTGGGAGCTAACAAAAAATTAACCGTATTTTTGAAAATATTTTCGAGGTAAGGATTCCGAATCTGAAATAATTTTTCCAAAATTCGAATCCCTTATGCCAGTATTGCGGCTTTGGTGGACCTCTGATCAAAAATCTAACCGCATTTTTGAGAATATTTTCGGGGTAGAGGATTCCGAATCTGAAATAATTTTTCCGAAATTCGAATCCCTTATGCCAGTATTGCGGCTTTGGTGACCTCTGATCAAAAATCTAACCGAATTTTTGAGAATATTTTCGGGATAGAGGATTCCGAATCTGAAATAATTTTTCCGAAATTCGAATCCCTTATGCCCGTACTGCGGCTTTGGTGGACCTCTGATCAAAAATCTAACCGTATTTTTGAGAATATTTTCGGGGTAGAGGATTCCGAATCTGAAATAATTTTTCCGAAATTCGAATCCCTTATGCCAGTATGCGGCTTTGGTGACCTCTGATCAAAAATCTAACCGCATTTTTGAGATATTTTCGGGGTAGAGGATTCCGAATCTGAAATAATTTTTCCGAAATTCGAATCCCTTATGCCAGTATTGCGGCTTTGGTGAACCTCTGATCAAAAATCTAACCGAATTTTTGAGAATATTTTCGGGGTAGAGGATTCCGAATTTAAAATTATTTTTCCAAAATTCAGATTCCATATGCCCGTACAGTGGCTTTGGTGGACCTCTGATCAAAAATCTAACCGTTATGTATATTATTTATAATATACATTTCATAATTCGTCGATAAAGCACTTTGATCGGTTCACCGATCTCACTTTTTGCTTTATCGACCGCAGGGAGAATAAAGCATTGTTTTTAGCACAAATTTCAGATTTTCAGTTTTTGATATTTTTACACGTTTTGAAGTCCCCTAATGCCGAAAAAAGCAAAATTTGGATGGTGGCCGTGTGCGCGTACATTTTCGTCACTTTGGCGACCGATTGTGCAAATTCCCTTATCACTTTCGCGACCTGTGCACTCTGGCGACCAATACCCTGGTCGCCAGAGTGATCACGCGCTGATCACGACCCGAGCACGTGCAAAGGGCGTGACCTTGGCCGGGTAAAATTTTGGACTTATACGGTTCTGGAACTCCGGTCGTCACAGTGTATGGCAATGTGCGTATTTATGTGTGTATGTGTGTATGAATATATGAATATATGTGGAAAAAAAAGTGTCTGTCGGAGGAAAAGCAGAAAAACGAAAGAACGGATTTCGATGATTTTCGGTGGTTAGCAACTTCTAATGAAATGTAGGTGCTGATTAGTTTTTGAGCCAAATCGGTCCAGCGATTCGGAAGCAGTGAGTGAAAATGTTAAATTTTCAACAATTTCAAGATCTTTTTTAACTATAAATCGCGAACGCAGCTACCGATTGAGTCCTATTTTCGTAGTGCAGTAGATATTCATCTAGATACGCTACCATTGAAATTTGGTTAAATTCTGTTGAGTGGTTCAGAAACGGTGAGCAGGGCTAAAAGTATGGGTATAGGCCTAAAAACCGATATCTCGACTTTTGAAACGTCACGATATGACGTCATCGATTACGTCAACAAAGCGATTTGGATGCTGATTGGCGGGTTCCTCGTGGGAGCTAACGAAAAAATAACCGTATTTTTGAAAATATTTTCGGGGTAGAGGATTCCGAATCTGAAATAATTTTTCCTAAATTCGAATCCCTTATGCCCGTACTGCGGCTTTGGTGGACCTCTGATCAAAAATTTAACCGTATTTTTGAGAATATTTTTGGGGTAGAGGATTACGAATCTGAAATAATTTTTCCAAAATTCGAATTCCTTGTGCCCGTATTGTGGCTTTGGTGGACCTCTGATCAAAAATCTAACTGTATTTTTGAGAATATTTTTGGAGTAGAGGATTCCGAATCTGAAATAATATTTCCAAAATTCGAATTCCTTGTGCCCGTACTACGGCTTTGGTGGAACTCTGATCGAAAAACTAACCATATTTTTGAGAATTATTTAAATAGTCGATAAAGCACTTTGATCGGTTCACCGATCTCATTTTTTTTTTTTTTTTTTTTTTACATTTATTATGAAATCAGAAATGATATATTTTTTGTATTTTAAGTGTCATACGACACATTGAGTGGCCTCATTTGGGAGTCTTAAGGGAAGGGGGCAAAATACTTCTTCCTCGATCCGAAATGACGCCACTGAATGTGTCGTGCAACACATAGTTCCTTAGTTATACGACTTATGTTATAGTACAATACGAGTCTTTGGGAAGGGGGGTGGGTGATACTTTCGCGCTTTTAGTCTCCCAAAGGACGCCACTGATGTTTCATATACAACTTCTATCAGTTTCTAATTGTGTTAATGTTTCTGAGGAGACTATTTTACTATTTTACAGGAAACTGCCATGGTTGCGATTATGACATTTTCAACTCAATTCCTCTTTTTTTTTTTTTTTTTTTTTTTTTTTTTTTTTTTTACGAATACTTGTTTTACATTGATCTTGAACCGAAAACAAATTATGAGAGAGAGAAGCTCCCCGAAATGGAATTTTTCCACCTGCTGTAAATCCTTTTTTATTCGTTTTCTTTTTTTTTTTTTTTTTGCTTTCCCAGAGTCGTTCACCCGTTCTGAAGCGGTAAAGTAAAGGCTTTTCAGTTATTGACGCTGATTCCAATAAGTTTCATTGTTTGAGCAAGTCCGTTCACCCCGCGAGAGATCCCTTCCCGAGGTATTGTCGGGAAATCAAAACAAAATAAGCGGTCACATGTCGAAAATGTATTGTCCCATCGGGAGACGATAATTCGGTTTTCCCTCACCTCAATACGTTCGATTAGATAATAATACGGATAAATCGGGTAAATTGACTTGAAATCGAATGAGGTGATTTTAGGTTGTGCACCGGCAAAAGGTGACGTATTTAAAATCGATTCCCCGCGGATTTCTAAGTAAAGAGTGCGGGAAAGGAGATCAGAGGAATTTTCCGGCTTATTAAGGTCAAGTTCATCAATTTCAACTCCACGTGTTTTTGTACTGCGGGAAACCTTTTGGGATTTGAAATATTCATAGCTTACTAATCGGCAGGTATTATACGTGCTTAGAAAGTCAGCGTCTTATACCTTCGGCAGAGGAGGTGCCTTTGACATGACGGAATTGGATTTGTCAAATATTGCCGAATCGTGACTTTTAAATCCCGAGAGGCTTTTACATTCATCAAGCGAAATACGATCGGCTCATTAAATTATGTTAAATAGTTGCAACATACTTACCCCCCCTTTATGGGTGTGGGGGCCTCCACCCTTTAGGACCTCTCCAACTAATTAAAATCAATCACAAAACAAATGGTGATTAATATTTCAATTCGTGTTTAATGATACTTCCTCGTTAATCGTCATCGATACAAAGTTTCGTTCCGAAAAAAAAAAAAAAAAAATTCTTGCAATCGTGTTCCGAGAGCAAAAAAACCTTATAACTTTTTTTTGCTGATCGGAAATGTCATATGTTCGAATGATTCAAGCAAAAACAATTGCAATTATGATCATTAATCACAAATCGACTGTTCGCCCTCGTTTATTTTTCGACGTTTCATTTTTTTTCCCCCGTCGCTTCGAAAAGTAAAAAGTTGTCAAGTAAAGCATTGATAGAAATAAGTTTCGTAATGCGATGACAAAAGGAGGCCAAGAAGAGGAAACTTGTCTCCGAGAGAATAAAAGAGAAGAAAACCCATTAAAATATACTCGTGTCAAATCACGAAGTCGGTAAAGTGATCATTACCCATTCTTGATTTCAATATCTTTTCAATTCGCAAGTATCGGTTTAAGTTTCTTGGTTCAGTGGATATTTTCAATTTGAGGAACACTAGTCGATCTCGATATGTTGGGAGATAAAAAGTTTTAAATTGAGGAAGTCTAGTTCGTTCGGATATTGGCATTGCCGAGTATTTCAATTGTCCCGTTGGGCCGTTGAAATGGATGCTGTCGCCCAAAGTACTGTACATAAGTGAACTTCGTCCCGACTTATCAGAAAGAATGGTGATATTATTAAACAGAAATTAGGTAATAAGTTAGGCACGGCCCGCAACTGGCAATTATTATCGAAGTTAGTTGCCCAAAAAATTTGACTTCACAGCAAAAGAAAAAATAGCATTAAAAGAATTAAGAGAATTTATTTTAATTTTAATGCCATATTTTAAGCATATGTTAAAGCAACTTACAATACACAATACACAGCAACAAATAATTCTTTTTTTTTTTTTTTTATTTGATGATTCAAAATTATTTGCCTTTTTATTTGTAATATTTATTAATTTTAGGCAATTTTTATTTTTACACCAGCCCTAAAAATTCTTACGTAAGATTTTCAACCCCGCTCCCCTTCGTAAGAAATCGTAAGCATTTGTTATACGGCCCCCCCTCCTTCCATATGAAAGCCAAAATGAAAATAATGAGGCCTGCTGACATAATTTTCAGTCGCAAAGGCTTTTCTTAGTAATCTTGTGCGCAGCAAATTCGGTTCCACTATCAAAGGCATGTCGTCATCACCTTCTTCGCCATGCTAGTTTGCTGCTGAACAAAACAAATTTAGGTTTATATTCGTTCCTTTGTTGAAAAACGTCAAAATCGAAGAGTTTTATCAACAACCGGACATGACAAAAAATATACGTACAATATTTAACTCCGTAACCCAACGGTGTATGCTTTTACCCTTCTTTTACATTCAAATCAAGGTTTTACAATTCCCACGCATTTCGTGTTTATTTTTTACAACGCAAAAAAAGTCAGCTCGGTCAAAAAACTAATAAAATTCACCCTCTTGTTCCCGCCCAAACAAATATTCAAATCCTGACCGCAGACGAATATTTTCAGCTTCAACGGCAAATTACCTGTAGATTGCACTATCCAAGTTAAAAGAGCATTCCTTTTTTTTTTTTTTTTTTTTTTTTTTTTTCTCTTTCTCTCCAAGGAAGCAAAAGGAGCATTTTCTCTCGAATGAAATCTAACTAAAACCATTCCGTTTCTAAATGGGATAAAAACTTATTACCGAGTTTTCTTTTGAAAGAACGAGGAGAAAAAAAAAGGGGATGAAAGAGAAGGTTGACGGTGAAGAGGGGCCAGGAGAGAATCGGAACTTTTGGCTTGTGAGCGAATCGTCCTTTTTTTTATTATTATTTGAGACAATCTCTCTCCGAGTCACTGAGATTTGTTTAGATCTTATCCTTTTTTACCCCGTCTTCAACCTGGAACGTTGCTAAATGCTACTTAATGTTAAAAAATGCTATCTTGAAAATATTTTGAAGATGATGTGCTGATGAGGTGCTGAGTACACGGCACACATCAGTATTTTCGTTCAATTCTACTTTTTTTATTATAATGGGGAGAGTGCGTGAGGATATTGATACACAGTGTTTAGCTGTAGTCTTGCTTACTACAGGTGAGTCGGGTTTCTTGCCAGAGAAATGCTTTTGGGTTGCCCACGCGCCAAAAAATCCCACGCAGTCGATGATTTTTCGAAGTCGTTGTGAAAGGCTGCCACCGGGTTACCGTAAGGGTTGTGCCCCAAAATTAATCTTTTTTGGACTTTCACCCATCGATAGGACCTAGTGAGGGGGTAAATTAGGCCAAATATTAGGGTAGAAATGAAAGCCGCTTCTGAGACGGGAATGGGAGTGCTAATTCAGTTTTTATTTTATTTTATTTTATTTTATTTTATTTTATTTTTTTTTTTGACAGAGAATGGGTTGTTCGATTAAGGAATCCAAAAGACGAAAAAAAAGCTCTTTCAAAGGGCTATCTAAGGGCATAATGTTAATTTTTTAAGAAGTGGCCCATTGGCCAAATTGGCCAATTAAAAGGAAAAAAAATTATTTTCTTCAAGTTAAAATTTTGCTACGACTGTCAAAGCGTACGTCAAAAATTGGCCTAAGTACATGTGCTTCTAAATTTTTCTTTCAATGAAAAAATGGCCAAAAATTAAAAAAAAAAATTTTCGCCGCGAAGATGACGCACAAATTTCGCTATCACCTCGTGAGAGTACGCAAAAAACTGGTCTAGATATGTACTTTTTTGGTTTTTTTCCCCAACGGCCAAAGTGGCCATAAAATGGCTAAAATTTCAAAAAATTCTTTTCGCCACGAAGACCACGCTGGACCAAAATTTCGCCTTCATTATGTGAAAGTACGTAAAAAATTGGCCCAAAATCATGTATTTTGCCTTGGGACCTTAAGGGCGAAAGTCGCCAAATTTAATGGCCAAAATCATGAAAATCGCAAAAAATTTTTTCACTGACAAGACCCGGCTGGTTCAAAATTTCGCTATCACCACGTGAAAGTAGGCAAAAAAATAGCCTAGAATCATATTTTTTCGTTGGAGAAAAAAAGGTAGAAATTGGCCCAAACTAATGGCCTAAAGTAACCAAAATGCGTAAATTTGGATGGACTAAAAAGGATATTCAGTGAGCCGTCGGATCTCGCCATTCGATTTTATACATACCCATCCGGTAGTTGGCCCTGTATTTGGACCAAGGACCTTCCTCAGCACCTTATTCTTAAAGGCCAACCGTCTCCTTTGGGATCGGACAATAATGATCCATTCTTAGGAACCATGCTTAGAAAAACAGAAATAAACAAAACAAAAAGAAAGAAAAATATTCTCACTCCCTTTGTTTCTTTCAAAAATTTAAAGTAACAGTAAACATTGATAACTTCAGAAGCCAGTAGTAGTTAAGTCCGTACGTGCGTACGTACATCATATAAAGTAAATTTTGGGAGCTCCCCAGAGACTGTTCTCTGTAAAATCTTGTTGGCGAATTTGCTGCCCGATTTTATTAGTTTAAGGCTTCTCCTTCTAATAAATTTTGTTAACTTAAAAGTCGTGAAATCCTACCGATGTCTTCCAATCTGTTGAGATCTGATTTGACGCTAATGCTCCAAGTATAAAGGAATTTTTATATGTCTGAATTGCACGAATCCTCCGTTTAAACCATGTCATCCATAATTCAACGGAGGAGGATGACAGCTAAGTGGTTTTCCAGGACAATGACTACGAGAAGATGAAGTAATTGAATAATTCGACATTTCATCTTCGCCACCTGACAAGTTAATTAAACTAGACTAAGATCTAATATTATTGTAAGATCGGCGGACGACTAATAAGTGTTGAAAAGCACCTTTTTCTTTTTTCCTTGTTACCGATAACGTCTAAGCTCCTTAACTTTTTCTTTTTTTTTAAGAGGCTTTTCCAGCATCTTTTCCCTTTCGGGTATTATTGATTTCCTTTCGGATTTCATCAAGTTGCTCGTTTCTTTTGAGTCAAAAGTGCGCACTTTGGAGAGCCTCGGTCCTTGTTTTTAATCCAATCTATTCAACTAACTTCCTGATGAATTCAAACATCGCCGTTTCTGGATAGTTGGCATACTTATAAGCTATAACGAGATTTTCCCCGAGTAATCCAAATCTGATTAAACAGTTCTGGCTCAATTCAAAAAGTGGTTGGAGGCGGAAAATCTCTCGTATTGTTTTAAACACGTTTTCCAAATATGAACAACACGGTCATTCACAAATCCGATCGCCTAAAGGATTTTCGTTATATCTCGTTTTTTTCCCCACAACCGCTAAAATTCAACGCCATTGTTTTTTTTTTTTTTTTTTTTTTTTTCGAATAGCACTTTATATTGTATATAAAAATATGCCATTTTTAAAAGGAACAATAGAGGGATTCCGAAAAGCTTTTTCCAAGGGTAATAAAAGAAATTCGGAGGAAGAGAATTTCCGTCTTGTAAATGAATTTTCCCACCTGGAAAGTTAAAAAAAATGAAAATAAAATTAAAAATAAAGAACAAGTTGGTGTGTGGGAATCTCGTGCTTTGGTTGTTCTTGGAAAAATGACGTATTGTTATAATTTGCTCTTTTTGAAGGGCCTCCAGGCAGCATTGCTACCGAGTTTTTAACCCCTAAAAGTTGATTGCGGTGACAAAAGCAAAAAGCTTTTTCGAGGTGAGGTTTTTTAAAAAGCGTTTTTAAGAGAAAAATCTCTGCCCACTGTTCTTAACGTTTTTATTGAGCTTACTTTTTTTTTTTTTTGTATACTTTTAAACCGAAATTTTACGCTGAAACATGTTGCAGAATAGAAATATGTTAGCAACATGTTGCGCAACATTTACAAATTTTGAATTGAATTTGAATTGAATTGATATTATATTACTGTCTTTCGACTTATCATATTACAGAGAATGGTTGGCTAATACAACTGAAAACTGAATCACTTCATTAAATTTATGTCCATAATATAAAATTTCTTATTTTAAGGGCACTGGATATAAATTTAGTTATTTTACCAATTTTTTCATGATCCAAATTACACAACAGGTCAATTAGTTTCTGATCATTTGAATAGCACGCACTGGGTTTTAGTAACACTCTCAAACCATTGTAGGCTGGGCAATTAAAGAAAATATGTCCAAGCGATTCATTTTCGTCGGAGTTACAACACTCGCACTTGTTTTCAGGATTCCAAGCATACATTTACAAATTTTTATTTTTCATTTTTCAGTGTTGCGTAACATGTTTGTACTCTTCAACATGTTGTCTCACATGTTATTGTTACTGCAACATGTTTTAGCGTGAAATTTTAGCCTTTGGATTTCTCATGGTAGGAAACTATCTCATTATTATTTCACAAAAATGACGACAAAATTTGACTTAACAGCTTGATTAGGGACGTAATAAATAGTCAAAATCCGTTGGTTCGTCATATTTATTTCCGAGTCGTACTATTTTGTTGAGATAATATTCCCCTTTTTCGTATTCTGTTTTTAAATTTAAAAAAATTTTATCATTTTTACAAACAGTTTCAATTTTTTTTAATTGATTTCATAGTAGTGCTCAGTAGCGGTTTCGCTTACTTCCTTATTAATTGGGTCGTAGTTGGCGACTAGTAGACCCCACCCACGTCCCAACAGCTCATCTAAATCTATTGAAGTTCTTGGTAAAGATACAAATGCTTTTTTAAGATCTTTGTATTTCAATCGAACAGGTTAACTTTTTAAAAGATGATGAGCCATGAGTTTACGCTACCTGATCATCTTTGCGAGTTATGAAGCGTGAAAGTTCGGCGTGCTAACTTGGAATTCTTAGAAGAAAGGTGCCGCCCTGAGTTAACATACATACGAGCATTCTTTTAAAAATTAAATTAAACCTATCTGTTATAATTAGAAAAGCAGTAAAATTGACTGGAATAATTATAATTTAAAACGATTTTTATTAATTATAGATTAATACGGGTGGGCCATTAATAAATTTGAATTTTAAATTAAAATAATGTTTTGTTTTCTAAACAGAGCTGTAAAATATTTTAGAAGGTTTTGTTAATATCTGTACCTACCTATTTACGTATAGTAACATTATGCTAAATTTCATCTTTTTTTTTTTTTTAATCGCTTTATGTGCACAGGAAGCGATTAAAACTTTCATTGACTATGTGAAAAAACGACATCATTGAAAAAAAATTTTCGTTGGGTACTTGAGCCGAATGGGAATTGAACCCGAGAGCACCCGTAGAGTAGAGCACTCGTCCGGCAAACGGAAGATGTGGGTTCAATTCCCATTCGGCTCAAGTACCCGACAAAAATTTTTTCTCAATGATGTCGTTTTTTCACATAAAAATTAAAAAAGGAAATAGAATTCGGCTTTTGTAATTACAAAAAGGCGAGATTTTTTCTGAAATTTCTTTTAGTAGTTTTTTTAATAACGATTCGCATTTACTAGATATTTTAAATTCTGTACTTGGCAGGTCAACTGAGCTATCCCCATCATAATCGTGCATGGAGATACACTCTTTTGAATCGTTTCAGCTCAAAACCGGTTCAGGCAGCAGTTCAAACAAAAGAGTACACCTCCATGCACGATTGTGATAGACATAGCTCAGTTGACCTGCCTAGTACAGAATTTGTAAATTGCTTTTTTTCCTACGACAATTTTATTTCCACACGGAGCACAAACTTTCGAACGATTTTCCGCTTGACTTAACGCGTGCGCCAGCATAATTGTTTAAATTTTAAAAAAATACCTGGTTAACAGAGTGAAACTAAAATAATCGTGTAAGAAATCATGATTTTCCTGCTTGCTCGAAATCTGATCCAAATTTGATGAAATTTAACGTAATGTTATTATACGTAAATAGCTAGGTACAGGTGTTAACAGAACCTTCTATAAATATTTTTCATCACTCAAGTTGGAAACAGTCTTTTTTCTTCGTTTCGATTTGAGAAAAAATTTGCTATTTGTATATGCACCAGCAGAGTGAAGAAGTAACCGTACATACTCTTCTTAATAATGATTTCTGTAACTCAGTGCAGAGCAACACCAAGTCCATTCAAGGATTACAACTTCTTATTTCAAACCTGACTATACAAAGCATACAAGCGTTGCCAACACCAATTAATGTCTTCTGCGAGTTAACACTTCTGCTTTGTTAACGAAATAAACTTGGTAGCAGAAGGAATAAAATCAGTTCTGCCAACCGTTGAGCCTATATACCTTTTGTAAAGTCGGGTTTGAAATAAGAAGTTGCAATCCTTGAATGGACTTAATGTTGTCCTGCACAGGTACAGATTTATGTTTATATAAGTGAAATTCTATAAAATATATCTTCTAAGGATGCGCATCCTTAGAAGAACGAAGTAGAACCCATTTGGTCATTTTTTGTCCTGCAGTAAATATCTATTTCAACCCTGTTTAAAAAACAAAACATTCTTTTAATTTAAACTTGAAATTTTTATTTTTAACAAAGCCGCGTTAGTTAACATTTTGTATATACCGAATGCTGTGTGAGTGGAGCGGTTTTTAAAATCGAATTTTGTGAATTTTAACACATTTTTTACTGGGTGTTCTACTGTTCTACTAAGTACTTCATATCTACTAATTAACACCCTTTTACGAATTAAAAAATCATTTCTTTAAACATTTAAAACAAAAAAGAAAGTAGTATAAAATATAATATCATATATCAATATTGAGTTCCCCATTCTTATATTCCGTCACACAGCTTCTCTCAAGGAATGAGGGGCTTTAAATTTTTTTTTCCCGATCTATTCCGAAGTTTACATACTTCTTTTCAATATAATTATGAGTTTTCGTTACCAGTATTTTTTCATCATCGAATCTTTCTTCCTTCTTCCGCTAATTAGGCAACTCCTGATCCCTATTTTGCTTTTCCTTCTACCGATTGAAGTTGGCAGTACGTGTATTTTTGTTGCTTAGTTAGCGCTATGCATCCTGCTTCAAATGCTATCTTCGGAGCTAAAAAATAGGGAAAAATTTTTGAGCCATGATACCGTTGTCAGGTCGAAATTTCGTTGTGGTTGCATCAAGAAGCTCGTCGTAACCTGACTAAAGAAATGCATGTGATTGCAATTTTTTATCTTAAGCAAGATGAAAGTTGTTGCTAAAAAAATGGCTGAAGCTAAATCAAAAGAATTCTTAAAGTACTCTGAACAAATGTTTCTATGAAATTTCGGCCTTTTTTGTGAGGGTCAAAGAGGATCAAAACTCGGCTTTAAAGGTTTAAATCAAGCCTGGACCTAAATAAAATGTTCGAAAATGAGATTTTTTTATCCCTAAAAGGTCCCTAATTTTTCAATTTCAGTCTCTATAAGTCCCTAATTCTTTAGGCAAGAACGGTTCGATGCCTAATAACAAAAATTCCCTACGTTTCGAGCAACCCAACAGGTTCTTAATTTTTTTTCTTTCATCTTTTTTAGAAAACATTTATTACTGCAGATTAATTTTCATTCTATTTTAATTTAATTAAATTTTTTTTTTCTGTTTTCAGGTAAGCATTATTATGGTCTCCACAACACATTAAAGGTAATTCGATGTTGTAAGAATTAGCTTCGGAAGTATTTCGAATTAAATTCGAAAGTAAGAATTAGCTAAATACAGTTAAAAAAAAAAAAAAAAAAAAAAAAAAAAAAAAAAATACGGTAGCGGTAATGTTTTTGTCGGTTGTGAATCGGGTTCTTTGCCCGACACGTGTTTTGGGTTGCCCACGCGCAAGACCTTCCAAACTCCCACGCAATCGATGATCTTTCAGAGTCAGACACCGTCGTGGTGCTGTTGGGCGTATTAACAATCATCAGAGTTTTCCTTTTTTTCTCCCCTATTTTCCTCTCGCGATCTCTCTGTGTGCTCTCGCTTCATTATTCTGTGTCGGTGTCAGTGTGTGTATGTGCGCGCGGGAAATGCAACAGTGATTTTATTTTCATTTCTGTAATAATCTCGTATAACAGGTATTAATTTAAAAAAAAAAATTTTTTTTTTTTTTTACTTAATGTGTTCAAAAAAAAAAAGATTGTGAAAGCTGGCTTTTCTATTTAATTTTATATATTTTTCTTAAAGCATAAAAAAATTACTTAATGGAAATGAAAAGAGTCACGCTCGTTTTGAAATCGCGGACTAGCTCTTTCCTTTTTATTTCTCAGTTTTAAGAGATAGAAACTTTTTTTTTAGCTTTTTAGGAAAATTTTATGAAGGGTTTTCGCTTCTCTTAAAAGGAAAATCTCAGGTTTTTTTTTTTAAAGGAAAATAAAATTTACGTAAGCGGCAGAAGCATCTTTTTATTTTTCTCTGACGCGGTAAAAGAGTCATTTGCCTTTTTTTGTAAAAAGTTGTCAACCCGAATAAACAGATAAATAGTGTGCCGTGAGCTGAGCTTTTTTTTTTTTTTTTTTTTAAATATTTTGTGTCGGTTTCTAATATCGGAGTCTTCATTTAATCGTTTTATCATTTTGGCTCATTTGCCCTAATGATTTTAGATTGTTGAAATGGACGTTTTTTTCTCAGTAAAGAACCTTTTTTGAGGATACGTTCAGATAAGTCGTCGAATTTAAGGTTCACGGTAAAAATCTTTGTGTATATTTAATATACACGGTCTACGTACTCTGTATGTCACTTTTATTTTAATTTTGACATATGATTCATGTTGATATTAGACGTTGCCATGGAAACCTATGTTAACTTTACATATAAAAATATCTGGATCGTTTTTAACACAAAAAATGTGCCGAAAACACTCCAAATTTTATACTGGGTACCTTCTGAGAAAGAGCAACAACTTCCTGATGATAAGTGGTTTTTGCCGTATATGGAAGTGTAACTATTGTTTAAACGTCAATATTAGTTCAGTAATCCACATTAAGGGTCGCATTTAGGGCCGCATTTAGGGCTGTTCGATATGAAGAAAATTATTAGTAGTAGTTAAATGATCGTGTCAGGAAGTAATCATGTCGAACCGCCCTAGCATTTTGAAACTTTTAAAGTTTCTTAAGCTGGTCAGAACATCATCATCATCATCATCATCATCATCATCATCATCGTGGGGGCGTAAAACGTGACTACCACAGCTGAAGACGTGTACTTGATTTCGTAACAATGTACGGTATAGAAATGAGGATGTACACTGTGAGGATATTTCCTGGGCATTAAACCTATAAATGTTGTCAAAACAACCGTTATAAAAACGGATGGTCAGTGGGTCAGTCAATACGTATGCTATACCTACACCCCTACGCTTTGAGTTTTTTTAAATAACTGAGAGCTTTTTTTCTTGATCTAATCTAAATATGATCATCTCACCAGGTAGCTTTATTTCGGCAATAAAAGTGAGCCTGTCCACATCAAAAGGAACGGTCCGCGGGGTCATGTGAGGGATTCCGGATTTTTTTTCACTAATCGGTAGGGCGTATGGACCAAATAAGTGGCCTACCACCGTTTAATTCGATCACACCTTTTGACCCCAGTTATGCAGGTTTGAAATTTTTGAAAATTTTTTTTAGCTGAAAAAAAAAGAATCAAATGGGTTGATCTGGTTTTTTTCGTTCTCATATTTTTTAAAGGATTTAGGCTTTGAAGGTCTTAAAATGATCCGGATTAAGTGCTAAATTGAGTGCACCTTACACTTTTTGCCCGGGCCGCCATCTTGAAAAAATCGGGGCCAATTACAATTAAAACTTAAATCACTTATTTAATTTTTCATATAAATTGCTTTTCTTCTTTTTGTACGCAGTAAAAGCTTTCCCTATGTCTCTTACGTTAGTCACACTCATGGATTGCTTTTTAATGCCCATGTGAGCTTCTAATAAAGCATGTCGGAAGGGTATATATGTGGTACACTCCACTTTCGACCATTCAAAACATTGATCGTTTGGAAGGACTAAATAATGGGCTTCGATTTCTTTTTCTTCTTCTTTCACTCCTGTCACAAAAACTGGAAGTCACTAATTACACATGCGAAAAAAATATTCGATGTTAGAGTAATGGGAATAAATTCCTCCCTGTAGAGTTTGATTTTTTTATGAGGACGGGGTTGCAGAAGCAGTTGAAAATTTGACTCTTCTTAAACAGGTTTCCGGTCGCCATTTTTTCAAGATGGCGGCCCGGCGAAAAAGTGTAAGGTCCACACGATCCATCACCACGATTTTAAGACCTCCTCGACCTAAAGTTGTTTAAAAATAAGGGCTTGAGACAAAAAAAACCCAAATCGACCCTTTTGATTTTTTTTTGGCTAAAAAAAATTTTCAATAGTTTGAAATATTTGAGCGTTCGCGCAGGCGCACGATCGTAGCCAAAGTCGTGTGCTCGCGCCAACACCATCTCTCGGTGCGAAACTGTATTAATTTTTCTACTAAAAATTAACATGACTTGCCTCCGCTACATGAATTATCCTAAAACGTCCCCTATATCCCCGAATGACGGTAATTATCGTTTGAGTTTTTAAGTTCTTTCTACTCGTCGGTAATAATAATGGCCTTATTTCTTATTCGATTTCTTTTCGGAATTTAAAATTCAAAACATTTGAGTAAGAACTCTTTTGCTTTGGCTGATGCAAATGCAATAAAATTCCTTGTTCCGGGAAAACCTTTCTACGGTTTTCTCATTTTAAATGCATTCAGTTTGAAATTGATAACTTAAAAAAAATATCGGAAGGAAATAAGGAATATAAAATTTCAGAATAGCGACTCGATCGCCATTTCCATTCAGTCTTTAATATCGAGATGACCTTCGACATCTTCACAGAAATCCTTTAAGACACTGCGACTGCACACAACGCCCCTAACTTTTAATGTTCCTCATTATAATACAATTTCAAAGTGAAGTTTCTTTCGCCAGTCGATTCTCCCAATAAGCAAAGAAATATTAATATTTATAAAATATTTTTTAAATATTTTAAAATATTTAAAATATATTATAAAATATTTTTTAAATATTTTATAAATATTAATAATATTTTTTTGCTTATTGGGAAAGTTTTTGGCTCTGTCCATAACTTCAACCCAAAGCAATCAATAAAAATAAATAAATAAAAAATAAAAAAATAAAAATAAATAATGATAAAATAGCCACTAATTCTAATCTGATTTGCATTGATTTCCACTGAATATGGCATGTCGATGTTGTTTTCCTTGATGAAATTTTCGCTGTATCTGTGGCATACAAGTTTGAATACCAAATTCCTGCCCACGTCTAAAATCCGCAACTTACATGATAACGAACCAGAATAATTTTCACGGTATTGATTTTCGAAATCCTAACATTAAATTAAATGTCAGGAACCAAACAAATCCTCTTGAGCAATGCAGACGTAATATCTTTCTCCCAAGATTTTATCGTGAAAAAGTACTTGTCAAAAATTCTTAGAATCCTCTCTTTCTCTCGTTTCCTCCCTATCGTAGTTCTCCGATGAGAATTAATTTTACCATGATCGATATATATATATATATATTTTTTTTTCATTTTCATTATTATTTCCTTTTTATCAAGTATTTTTCCTTGTTCGCTTGGTTGGTCAGTAATTTTCTAGAGACCCTATATAAGAAGAGACTGGCGAATTCACCGATAAATCTGATTGGTTCGCTTTTTAGAAGGCATAATGGATGGTCATATTGGAGTTTGAATGAAAACTTGAAGATTTCTCAGTTTTATTATTTTTTGAAATTTAAATCTTTAAACTCAGATTTTTTACTGGATTTTATTTTGTTTGGGAAATCCTTCTGGTAAAGACCCTTAATTTAAGAGACTGGCCAGAAAAATGGAAACAACTGGACGTGCATTGTGAGTTTTATTTCATAAAACAATTGTCACCTGCAGACCTGAGCCAATAAAAATAACGATCTTTTATTTTTTAAAAATCAAAGTGATAAATAAATAAACGAATTTTGAATCCTTCAAATAAAATGAGTGGAAATAATCAAAATTTGGAAGAATAAAACTCTAAAAATGATGATTAGATGTGTTTACCGTTCTGGATGAGTTGGGGGCTGCGCCTGCTGTTAAGGGGGAAAAGGGGGCGGGGGTTCGGGGGGCAAAGTAAGATGAATTTTTAGAATTTTTGACCCCCTCCCCCGGTTAGTAATGAAAAACATTGTTTGTTTCCTCCACTTTGGTGGCATAATTTTGGGGAAGAAAATGGTTTTTCGGAGGGAATTCCATTGTCGGTACCGTAACGTAAGATCACGGATAGGACTTTGAAGTGATTCTTGGATTCTCTGGCTTTCTTAATTTACTTTATTTTATTTATTCTTTTTTTTTTTTTTTCAAAAATAAATTGTATGGCACTTTGTTCGATACACAAAAAGGCAAGAGCTTATTGCCCTTACGGAGCGTTCAAGTATTACGTAAGACCAGAAGGGGGGAAGGAGGGGGTGCAAGAAATTCTTACGATTTCTTACATAGGATAGAGGAGGGGGGGTCCGGAAAATTACGTAAGAATTTTTATTATTATTTATTGTTCAAAGAAAATTCAATTCAAATTTAATATAAGAAATGGACACCCCTCCATTTGCCACCTCTTTAAAAAAAAATGTACTCTAATTTTAAGAAGTTTTTTTTATTTTTTGAAATTCTATAGGCCTAAGGGTGAAAATTCACTACGGAATTCATTACATAAACATGTTGTTGTACCAACTTGTTGGACCAATATTCCACACTAATTTCCATAGTGAATTTGCAGGACTAAATTCTTCAATAGTCGATTCGTTCGTTTGTCAAACATGTTGGTACAGCATGTTGGTCCAACATTCCATGGTGAATTGGACCCTAAGAAATTTTTAAAATTGACGGTGAAGAAAAAATGGGGGCAGCGAAAATCTTACGGAAGTTAAAGTGGGAAGGTCATAAAAACCTTACTACCTCTTACAAAAGGGGAGGGGATCGGAAAACCCGAAAAAAAGTGTTACGTAATACTTGAACGCTCCCTTATTCCTTACGATTGTTCAACAAGCGAAATGCTGTTACATCCGTGCATCTTGCATTTTTCAGTTTAACCTCCTCCTCCAGGACACGATTCTCTTACCTTGATTTTCAATTATTGCTTATCTAACTCCAAGCCGAGCCCATCTTATAAATATGGAGTGGGAAGCGTTTTCCATTTCTCCCTTAAGCTAAACAGAAGTATGGGAAAGGCATTTGAAATTAAGCCCGTTAGGTCAAGTCGTATAATCGATAAATACAGTGTATTATCAACGGAAAAGCCTTTAATCAATATGATACGTCTAACAAAAAAAAGTACGAGTTTAATCCATTAAGGGTTCATGCCCGTTGTGGTACGTGGAAGAATCGGATGACGGGAAACATATTGAGTTTTTTTTTTTTTTTTTTTTTCCTTTTTCTACATATATGTATTTTTTTTTTTTTTTAATGATCGAGGAAGGTTTAAAACTTTTTTTGCAGACGAGAAAACAAAGATCCTCGGAACGGATACTTGTTTTACATTCGATGATTAGGTCAGGATACGACTACAAGGGGAGTTTCTCAAACGAAACGTGATTCACTTTTGTGCAAACAAGTTAATCAAAAATTCTCGGGGAGGAAGAAGAAAAAAAAGTTTCTTTTTTTTATTAAAAAAAAAGGACTGAGGGTAAATTTTACAACGGCAGGGTTAATAAAAATCCCCTTAAAAACAGATTTACGAACTTTAAAGTACTTATTTTTTTTTCTTCTTGTTTTTAAGATTCAAAAAGTTTTATTTTTTAGGTACGGTCACATTTTTTTATCCCCTCAGTTTTATTAGCCCTTATGTGTTCAATTGCTGATTTTTAACAGTTGGAAAAAAATAATTCTTTTTTTTTTCTTTTTTTTTTAACCCGTATAGTCCCGGATTTTTATCTTCGTCCATTTTTATTCTTTGAGTGAGGCTGTGTGTTAGTTGACATCAAGCTTGTTTTTTTTTTCCTGGAAAATGCGTTTTTCTTTTGTCCCTTTTTTCCCCCTTTTTATTTTTATCTTTTTTTCTTTTCTTTTTTTTTTTTTTTTTTCTTCTCGTCTTGTCTCCTTATTACATTTCGGAAATCTTTCTTCTCCGAAAAGAGCATGTTTCCATTAAATCTTCGGGTTGTCACGTTTCATAAATAAGAGAAATTTTGAAGTTATGCAAAACGGGAAGGTTTATATTGTTCTCTCATTCCCGTTTTGTGTGTATTTATATAATAACACTTTTTTGACATCTTTTACAGAATGAAAAGTCAATTTTGTAAACTGGCGTTATCAGGTCATTTAAAATCTTTCCCCCCTCTTTTTCTTCCCTCTCCATTTAATTTTTAACAGTAATGAATTATTATTACGTCCCTAATTCGGCTTTATAAAATCATTTTATGATGATTATGCTCATAGATTGAAAATTAAATTAGAGCTCGATTCAGTCAGGAAAACGGCAGGGCTTGTTGTCAATGTCACTTCGATCGAAATCAATATCGGCATAAACGTGGAATTTGTTTTTTGCTTTTTTTTTTTTTTTTTTTTTTTTGGTCTTTTTCTCGTTAGCTTTTTTGTTGGATTGATCCTTTAACCTCCAGGGCTTTGACCCTCCTCTGTATGTGTTCGTTATATGAAAAGAGATTTTTTTTGTTGTCCTTTAACCGCAGTTTATTTATGAACGAGAATATGTAAACCAGTTTAGGAAAAAAAAAAAAAGAAAAACTTTTCGTAAAATATTAAAATATAATTTGTATGAAACGCTCGTACTGAAGAAAAAAGCAATAAAGTACCACATACCGATAAAGAAGATGGAAAACAGTATGTGGATTTGTATTCGGTTCTCCCGTTTTTAAACGCCGTCCTGCTACTTTATTTATTTTTTATTCTCATTTTTTAGGAAATTATTCTTCTGTTACTTTTTTTCTTTGCTTGTTTTTGTTGTCATCAGATGCAGGGTTTTCATTTTCATTTGTCTTATTTTAATATTTTTTTTTATCTTTTAACATTGCGTAAGCGCGATTTTGGAGTTTTTTTTTACTCCCCCTCCCCCCTTTTCAGTAAGCAAAATAACATGCTTCTTATTGAGACTCAACTTTGAGTAAGATTTTCGATATCACAAGTTGCTGATGCAATAATTGGATGATTTTTTGCGTTTGTTTGCTATTGGAAAAATTGGGCAAATCGTGGTAGATCTCGACCAAGTTTATATAAAAATTTTAATGTAAGAAAACTCCTTTAACGTTAACATTACTATGCTAGAAAGTGTCTTCTTACAATAAAATTACGGAGTTTGGCTTAAGTTCTACCCTGAGGCCGAAATCTCACGCTAAAACATCACATGTTACAGTGACATGTTTAGACAGAATGTTGCTGGACGTGTTATTGTAACATGTTACTGCAACAGGTCTTATCACCGAGAACCAATCAAACTACCTTTTTTTCTTCTGACGAAACGACGAGTAATGACATAAAAAAGAATAAGGATAACGATAACGATTGTTGCGGGTTTAATCCTGCAACAATGAGTAACATACACGCTAGAGAAATAACATTACACTTTATGAAATAAGACGTCGTATCGAGATTGCTCGCACTGCCATGATCGATTTTACTAAAATCTGGAAAAATAAAAATATTACCGAAAAGACCAAAATAGCTCTGGTGAATGCCTTAGTTTTTCCCGTCTTTTCCTACACCGTAAAAAATTTTTTGTAAATAATAACAAATATGTCAGAAATGGTCCACATAACTTTTTTATGTTGTTTTTTTTTCAAAAGGTAAACATAAACAAAACAACAAAAAAGATATGTGGACCGTTTCTGACATACGTTTATGTTACTTTTAACACAAAATTTTTTAAGGTGTATGCCTCTAAGACCTGGGTGATTCGCGCCAGTGTTCGATGGTCCTTCGTCCTCATCAAGCCAATCAAGCTAAAAATAAAAAATGCGTGCGAAGGTTGTATAAAGGAATATATTTAAATTAATTTATCATAGGCTGACTTACGTAATAATCATAGCTTGACTTGGTGTTTAAGCCTTGTTCAAACATTTCGAAATCAGGGAGGGATTTCAGTGGAACTTCTGGCAAACCGGCCGGCTTTTCCACGGCTTTTTGTCTTGTATTTTCCTGGCCCCTTTTGACTTGATTTCAAGTCCTCCAAGGTAGGAATCACATAATGATTCATGTTGTAATAAATTGCATGAATCATCCTAACCACCTCCGGAAGCAGCAAAGACGAAGAAAGGGAAGGAGAGGCAGCAATCGCTAAAGATAAGGAATGAGATAAGGATGAGATTTAATAAATAAATTTTCAATGCCTTAGGGTAGGAAACGGGTATGGTACGGGAATGGTATATACCCACGGCCAATGGGTAGGAAACGAATGATGCTTTCGAAATGTGGGTTTGGAAAAGGTTGCTCCGAATATACCCTGGAGAGCTAGGAGGACCAACGCGTCTGTCTAAAATGAGATCAAGCCGACTCAGCGACTCTCGTCCTTGACGTATAGCCGGATCCTGAAGTTATTCGGCCACATCTCTCGTCAATGGTACGATGTAGAGACTTGTGGTACAAGGCAAACAAAGGGGACGTTCGCCGACTAGGTGGACAGAACTCATTTTTAAACTGACGGAGTGAACCCTAGAGATGGCGTGCAGACAGGCCAATGACCGGGACAAATGGACGGATATTGTGAAGCGAGTGATTCGCAATATCCCAGACACTTGAAATCGACAACCACACATCGGTTTACGATTTTGAATTAAGAGAGACACGCTAGAGGCGCTGTATGTCAATTTTGGTGCGACGAAAAACACAAAGTCGAGATGAATGAATTTTCTGAATGGTTCATTAGGCACAGCAGCAGAGATCATTGAAATTTTTTTCTCTTTCAATGAGACTCGATCCACGTATCTCGTGGACCGAAAGCAGCCGCGTTACCATTACGCTATGCCGGCTGCCTTTTTTTCTCTTTCAATGAGACTCGATCCACGTATCTCGTGGACCGAAAGCAGCCGCGTTACCATTACGCTATGCCGGCTGCCTTTTTTCTCTTTCAATGAGACTCGATCCACGTATCTCGTGGACCGAAAGCAGCCGCGTTACCATTACGGGAGAAAGTAACTGAATTGCCCTTGATGAAACTTAAAGAAGTGAGACCCGTTATATTGATTGGTTTGGATTATGCTGATCTGATCGCGGAGAGAGAAGTAGTTGAACTCGGGAAAAACTTACCGTTCTTAAGCCGCACGAAACTCGGATGGTCAGTTTATGGCCCAATTGGTCTTCTTAAATCAAGAATTGACGCTGGACTCGTCTTACGAACGTACATCGATCAGATCAGCATAATCCAAACCAATCAATATAACGGGTCTCACTTCTTTAAGTTTCATCAAGGGCAATTCAGTTACTTTCTTCCATTTCCCCATTATCTTTTTCGGATCAATAGTCTTTTGAGGTAAATGAAGGTTTTTGACGGTGCGAACGTCGGTGAGGTCGAAGATTGAGCCGTCTTCAGTCTTAATCTTCAATGAGAGTGTTCTGGAACAAGTTCCGAAAACGACCAAAACAAAAGAGAAACAGTTGAAAGTTTTGTTGATTTGTAAAGAGTAAATAAAAAAGTCGAAAGCGAAAATAGAAAAGAAAAGTCAAAAATAAGAATAAATTAGATAATTTATTTACATGGATTTCGAATCCAACCTTTGATTCTCGAACGTTTTTAAATATTAGAATAATAACAGTTGACAGTTTAGTTAATAACATTCAACTGTTATTATTCTAATATTTAAAAACGTTCGAGAATCAAAGGTTGGATTCGAAATCGGAATCAAAAGGTGGATTCGCAACTGGAACATCAATGTAATGTGATGAGCCATAGCCTTTGAAGAAGGTTCAGAATGCCTTTTGTGAGAAAAAGGTGTAAGTCTTCATAGAAACCCTATACAATATTCATAGAAGACCGTGACTCACCACGTTGACTGAACCAGTGATGGACAACAAGACAAGAGCTTGCACAAGACTCTTGTGTTTTTCAATTGTTTGTATTGTTTACATAAGAGTTCGCTTATGTAAAAAGGACGAGAGCTTGACCGAGGACTTGTCTTGGATTGCCTTGCTCTCGCTTGCCGTCCATCACTAGACTGACACCGTACAGCGCCCCTGGAGGGTAATGTTCCTCATTAAAAGTTTATTGATATCAGAAAATGGTTAAAACTTATTAAATTTTCCAAAGCGACTTTTTTAAACGCTACTGTAAGATCCGCCATTGTTTTTTCGTTGTTGGTAGGATTCTTCAATCTGGTATCCTCGTTTGAAATTAGAGCAGCCAGCTTTGGGCTTGACGACCTAATCTGCATTAATGACTGCGACTACTTATTCTTGAATTCTGCAATGCCCAAGCCCATAACCTAATCTAATCTTATCGCATGCTATCTGGGAACTCTTACCTCAATACGCTTTGTAGGGCGGTCATTTTTAAAATCAATCTTAAGTATTTAACTGAGAAACTGCTCTAAATCAAACCCCCCAAAAGAAACGTAAATTGTATTTTGTAAAGTTTCTTTTTTATTAGGAACTGCAAATAGAATTCAAGCGTTCGTGGCTCTCAACTTTATTTCTTTTTTTTCATTCATTCTTTTTTTTTTTTTTTTTTTTTTTCCTTGTTTTTCCTCTTATTTCGCTTGTTCAATTATTCAAACAATTTTACCGGGGGTTTGAGTCATCAAGTTAACCTGGATAAAATTGTTTTATCTAGCGTGTATATGATGCAGTCATTCAAATGGGAGTTGTTGCGTCAACTTTTCTTTTACAAGTTTTTGCGTCCAAACTAGTAGAAAACTGTCATCGTCAGATTGTTTGGGCCCGGCCCCCCCGTTGACTGGGTTCTTACAACAACTTTCCTCCATTGTTATCCTCGTGATCTTCTTCTATTACTGCTTTGGGAGAAGGAAAACGATTTTGTAGCACGTGTTTGGGGTAGGGGAGGAAAGGAGGAAAAGAGATGAATGTCGGGAACGACCAAAAACTTTTACGAAACCGGCAGTTGTTTGGTTACGCCTAGGATTTGTTTTGCTTGTTCGGGGCTTTGCCATTCGATACTCGTGTGAAATTGGAAATTCGGGTTCCAATCAATCTCGTCTGGGATGGGGAGAGTTTTCATGTCTTTTGATATTCAACCTGACGATCCAATAAAGTTTGGCACAGACGGTGACGTTTCTTGTATGTGATAAGCAATGGAGTCGCAACGGGCATCAGCTAATTGTGTCCTTTTGAGAGCTATGCGAAGGGTTACTCACGCCAAGAGAAAAAAAAAAGCGTACTCGGTGATTTAAACAATGCAGAGGTAATGCTAGTGATGCAAACAATGCAGATACAATTAATTGTAATGCAGCAAAGTTGCTTCGAATGACTTAGTATTATCTATAATGCAAAGGTGAAGCAAGCACATTGGTGATGCAAGCTCATTGATAATGCAAGCAATATAGAGGAATGCAAGTGATGCAAACAATGCAAATGCAATGGTAATGAAGTGAAATTGTACCTAAAGACGTAGCACTACATCTAATGCAAAGGTAATGCAAGCTTATTGATAATGCCAAAGTAATGCAAATACATTGATAATGCAACCTAAAAAAAAGTGCACGGCGATGAAAAATAATGCAAGCAGTGCAAAGGTAATGCAAGTGATGGAAACCATGCAAATGCAATGGTAATGCAACGAGACTTTTTTTACTACATCTAATGCAAAGGAGATGCAAGCGCACTAATCACGCAAAAGTAATGCAAGTCTATTGATAATTAAAAGATGCTGAGGTAATGCAGCGAGATTGCACCTAATCACATAGTAATAAAAGTAATGCAAGCGCATTGGTAATGCAAAATTAATGCTAGTCCGTTGATAATGAAACGAAAAAAAGGTACATGTAATCAAAATATGCGAAGTAATGCAAGCAATGCAAAGTAATGCAAATTATGCAGACCATTCAAATGCAGTGTTAATGCAGCGAGAATGCACCTAATGATGTTCATAGTAATGAAAAATAATGCAAGCAGTGCAGAGGTAATGCAAGTGATAAATCCATGCTAATGCAATGGTAATGGAGAGAGCTTTTTTTACTACATTAACGCAAAGATGATGCGATCTGTAACGCAGTAGCATTAGTAATGCCAAGATAATACAAACGCATTTGTAATGCAAAATGATGAAAATGCAATATTAATGCAGCGGGAATGCACCAGAGAAGTAGCACTACATTTAACTCAGAAATGATGCAATCTCTAACGCAAAGATAATGCAAAATGAATGCTTGTCCATTGATAACGCAACCCAAAAAAGTACATGGTAATCAAAGTATGCGAAGCAATGCAAGTAATGCAATTGACGCAAACAGTGCAAATGCAATATGAATGCAGCGAGAATGCACCTGAGAAGTAATACTATAACTAACACAAATGTAATGCAATCTGACGCAAAGGTAATGCAAAGGTAATGCTAGCGCATTAGTAATGCAATTTACATGCTAATGAAAATTTTTTGTAATGCAAAGGCAAGTATATACATTAAGGCTTGACTGAGTAACGCCTCGCAGCTGTCTCCTTAGCGTTGAGTAGCGAAACTAAACTTTACTTAATTATCGAAAACTCGTAGCCGAGTATCAAATACAGTCTTTAATTATTGCCACTGTAAGTGATACATTTTTCATTTAAAAAAAATTTCGGTTAAAAAAAAAGTTTCAAATTTGAAAACAAAAGCGACTTTTACCGTACAAAAACAGATATAAAATAAAAGGTTGTTTTTTATCATGTTTTCTTTCTCACAAAATAACGGTGCACTGCAGTTTTTCCACCGAGTCATTTCGTTTCTTTGTCGACTTCCTTTTGTAACGCCTAATTTCATTACTTTTTAGTTTGTGACGTTTCCTTTTCTTTGCTTTTTTTTTTTTTTTTTTTGTCTTTTACACGGGAAAGTTTGTTGATCGATAGGAGAAATAAAAAAAAAAAATATTATATATTTTTCAACGCAGCAGTTTCAGAAAGAGAAACGTAACATCAGATGTTGTTGAACTCTTTCCTCCCCCCCCCCCCCTCCGTCTCTACTTTAGCCACCAGTTTCCTAACCTAAAAAGAGGAAAAGATGATATCAGATTTTAGTACAAACTTTGCATCGCGGGAAGTGAATTTAAATTACTTGCGAGTTTTAGGGAAAATTCCAACTCGCACTCGTTGATTCCTGCCATTGAACAAAGTTATTTTGTAGAATGAAGCTAAAAGGAAGATGAGTTAAAAAGGATGGAGGGAAAATGGGAGGGGAAGGGGAAGAGAAAGGGAGGAAAATAAAGAGGAATCCTGACGGTTTTCATTTTACGAAATTCAAAGAAAACCATCGAATTGTACTGTACATGTTTCAAAGTGTGTTGTCAGTCTGGAAAACCGATTTCACTGTTTTTAGGTTGTCGATTCTGCGGGTTTTATATTTTTAAAGGAGTTGCCTTAGTTTTAGGAAAATGATCCCGACAAGGGAAACCATGTAGTTCGATGTGACCAAAAAAAAAAAGAAAAAAACTTTAGGGCTATTCCCGGAAGGACCTTAAGGCAGGGTTTGACATGGCATAAACATACTTTTAATCGAGATGAAAAGGATTTGAAATAAATATTTAAGTTACGACTGATTTCTACTTAAATTCACTCGGATTTAATTACTCACATTTAATTATACACATTTCGATCACAATCTACGGTGTGGACGAGTTCTGTAATTGTGATTGTGATTTCTGTATTTTTAAATATACGACATAAACATCGTGACCGTTAATGGATCCCGTCATGCAACAAGGAGGCAGCTCAGGAAAAAAAAATAAAAATCGGAGATCATTCCAATGCTTCCAGCTGAACGAAGTGGTCTTGCAAAGATTTGATTATGGATTTTTCCGAGTAGTTCCCTTGTTGCATAACGAGGTCCATTTAAGATGATGGTGACATTTTTCAGGCTTTAAATCCCCGGTATTAACCGTTCACATAAATAGTCTGGAGTTTTTGGATTTCAATCCCTCATTATTTTAAGATCGTTTCTCCTAAGGCATCATCATGGTGATTTAGTTCATATATTTTGCACGTTCCAACAGCCCGTCAGCTTGAGCGTGGTAAACGAAACCGAGCCAAACCTGTTGCTCCTTGGGCTTGGCTTGTCTCTTTAAAAGTATCCAGATTGTCTTCCTTGCAGATCTGCATTTTTATTTTCCAATAGCCTTTCTTATCGTCAAAAAATTTACTTTTTGCACGCTCCATGGTCGTTCCAAGAAAATAATAATACGGTGGCCCTTATTTTTTCGAATTTTTGAATTTCGGTGAACTCACCCCCTAATTCTTTTACAGTAACCGAAAGAAGATTCCCTGAATTTTTTCAGATTTTTTCGTTTCCCCGAGGACCTGAAAATTTCGGAATTCCCATAAAGACTGAAAAATCTAAACTTTTATTGTGGCAGTGGTGGTGTAATTCTCTTTCCGGCTCCCTCTTTGATCCACATACCGAGATGTCCTCCAACTGAGAGAATTACATCCCCCCCCCCGCCTCAAAAAAGAAATTTTAGGTTTAATTTTATTTTTATGTGATAAAGGTTCAATTTTGAGATGGGCAGCCCACATGAAATCAAGGAAGCACAAGCGGAAGCTTTGAAGAACGACCTTAAAGTTCAATTTTGATATTCTGAGACAGCAGCGTCCCTTTTTCCACTTCCCATCGTATAAATTTGCACATGCCAAACAATAAAATTAATAATACCCCGTTTTGGGAAATGATGAATTTCGATTGATTTTCTGGGAAAATCGAAGTATACAAAATTTTGTGCGTTTCCATGATCGCCGATTCCGAGAAATTTTTGAATTTGGTTTCTAATTTCGCAAATATATTTAATATTGAATTATGAACTTTTTATGGTCGTGACTTTTTTCCCGGTATATAAAATATCTTCTAAACAAAACGAGAAATCTGATAAATTAATTTCCAATAATCGAGAGCATGACTTATTCGTTCAAAAAAAAAAAAAAACAATGAATGGACGCATAAAAAAAAATTAAAATGAGGGAATTCGATTTGGATTTGATTTTCCAACTCAAACTCCGCGTAGGCGGTCATGCGAGCTTGCGTTTAATTTAAGACAAATAAGATATTTGTACGGACATTTTTTTTTTTTTCGTTTTCAGTCAGTGAAAACAGGGCGATGATGACGAATTCGGTCTCCAAGCCGGGTATGGCAAATCGCTTCAAAAATCTAAACGGTTCGGTTCGGTTCGGTCTCTTTTTAAGTTAAAAAATTGAATTCGGTTTGGTGTCGGTTAAAATGTTGCCCATTAGGAAAGTTTCGGTTCGGTTTGGGTACGGATCCATAATCTTTTCAGTAAGGTTCGGTTCGGTTCGGTTCCGCTTTCTTTTTCGTTTTAGTACAAAACCGGTTTCAGGTTCGGTTCAGTTTTAGAATTTAACTGCGTTTATTTTCGGTTTCGGTTTGGTTTGTTTTTTTTCACTTTGGCTTGTTTTTTGTTTAATTCACTCTGTTCGGTTTAAAACTCCCGGTTTCGGTTCGATTTTTAGTTTTAAAAAAAGAAAATCCGGTTTCGGTTCTAATGTTTAGTAGAAAACCGTTTTTTTTAATCGGAGGAAAACGTTTTAGTTCGATTCAATTCTTCAGTTTGGTCCGGTTCGATTTTTTTTTTTTTTAATTTTGTAAAAGTAATCCGCTGTTCAGCTTTTTTTCTGAACGGTTCGTTTTCGCTTTCGGTCCGGTTTTTCTTAAATAAACGGTTTGGGTTCGATTTTTTTCTTCCGCTGATTTGGGTTCGGTTTAGGTTCCGGTTCAGTTTTAAACCGTTTTTAAATTTTAAATATAATTGGGTTTGGGTTCGGTTCGATTTTTTTTGTAAAAGTAATCCGGTTTCGGTTCCTTTTTTTCTAAAAGGTTCGGTTTCGCTTTCGGGTTCGATTTCGTTCCGGGTTTTTTCTTCCGCTGATTTGGGTTCGGTTTCGCTTCCGGTTCGGTTTTAAACCGTTTTTAAATTTGAAATGGAATAGGGTTTGGGTTCGGGTTCGGGTTCGGTTTTTTAATAAAAATTTTCTTTAAGGTTTGGTTCAGTTTGGGTTTTCTGAGGCAAAAGGTTTGTTTTTGTAAAATTAATTTTTTTTTTTTTTTTTTTTTTTTTTGTAAAAATAATCCGGTTTTGGTTCTGTTCAGTTTTTCTTTTAAACGGATCGATTTAGGCTTCGGTCCTGTTTTTTTTTTAAATAAACGGTTCGGATTCGATTTCGATTCGGGTTTTTTATTTCCCTGATTTGGGTTCTGTTTCGGTTCGGTTCTGAACCGTTTTTAAGGTTTAAACTGGATCGGGTTAAGGTTCGGTTTTTTAATAAAAATTTTCTGAAAAGTTCGGTTTGGTTTGGGTTTTTTGAGAATAAAATCCCGGGTTCGGTTCGGTTTTTTCGATTCGATTCGGTCCGGTTTGCCGTCCCTGCTCCCCCATCGTCAAAGATTATTTGCTTAAAATTAAATTATTTTACATTTCTTCAAGAAAACTTGAACAGTTTCTGAAACTTATCTTGAAGATACCATTAAAATCTCGCGTCTTGGATTTTGAACCTTTTTTAAAGGTCATGTTATTCATTCATTCTCGTATAAATTTCTAAATTTCGGCCAGAAAAGGATGAAAATATCGATTTTATAACTCTGGAGAAAAGCAAGTAAAGAAAATTTGTTTTCCTTTCTGCGGTGCCGTTTTCCATTCGTCATCTCCTCTCCTCGCGCTTTTCCCGTACAAAGAAACAAACAAGATCGGAAAGGTCGAAAGAGTTAAAAGAATTGCTATAATTAATTTCGAGCTATCTTCACATGCTTCTCATTTTTCTCAGAAAGGATATTGCTCTTTCCTCCAGTTTGTTTTATTTTATTTTTTAAAAAAAGAGAAATAAGAAGGCGCAAGCGTTTCTTTATGAAATAGGAACTGAACTTTTTTTTTTTTTTATTATTTTATTCTTTTCTCCTCAAGAACGTCTTCCGAATATTTTCTTTTGAAAAGAAGTAATGAAACGTTGTGTTGATCTTCGAATTTCATATTCTTGGTGCATTGAGGCTCGTCGTTCCCGTTCAATACCATGTTAATAATGGATTGAAAAGCTTTCCGGAGATTACACTTGATACGTTCATCATGTTCCTAAGCTAAGCAGTGAGTATTTGTCATCAAAACTCTTTTTGACAGTTAAGTCGAAAATCAAACTTGCCTTTTTTTTTTTTTTTTTTTTTTTCTATTTCACCGTCATCTTTTCCTCCTTTTCTCATTCCCGGATCTCCGTATAGACTTTTAAAAAGTTCTATTTATTATTTTCGTCATGTAAGTCTCTGATGTGTTTGAGTTTTCTCCGTGTCTTCGCTTTTTTTTTTTTTTTTAACGAGTAAATAACCGAATCGAAGCTCTGATTTTTTTTTTTTTTTTTCGTGGGGGGGAAAACTGTCAGTTATTTTAAAGGTGGATTGAAGAAGATTTTGTTTGCGAGCGTTATAACAGGTTAGCAGCAGCTTCTTTCTTTTTATGGAATTTTTTTTTTTTTTTCGGAATCTAGTTTCATATATATATATATATATTTATTTTTTTTTATCTTGGAAAAGGTCACCGAGGGTAAAATCTGAACTTTAAGGTTGACAACCCTTGAAGTAAAGTGAGATATATCTACTGCCGAGGCTATGTGGAGTTAATTCTAAAATCGCCCTACAAATCAAATTGAAATGAAGACGTATGAGGAGGGGAACGTTTTAGCTCGGAAATTCCAGAAGACCTTCCTGGAACTTTGGGAGCGATTTTGGAAATTTAATGGCCGTATAGTTTTGGACTTTGGTGTTTGAAAAAAAAAAAGGAAAAAAAATAGGGGATATGAGCATATTGTACTACTTAATATGATATTTCAAATATTTTCTGAAAAAAGATTGTTTTTTTTCTATAAAACCTGGTCTGCTTCAGATTTTCGAAAGAAAATTTCTTCAATATTCCTGAAAAAAAAATTAGGGTCAAGTGGGGGAAAAAACGGCCATTGAAAATTTGAGGTAAAATAAAGGCACTTGAATATTGGATTAATGACAGATCTTTAAAGTTCCGAAAAATTCATGATAATAGTTTGAAGCTTATATTTCGCTACGTCGTTAAGAAATTTTCATTTCCTCCTATATTTGCAGCTAAAAAAAATTATTTCTTAGACATTCGGCTTTGTTTTGAAAAAAAAATTGTTGACACTTGTTTCAAAATTATATTTTATTCGAATAAAAACAAAACCGGTGAAAATATTACGGAACGTAAATAAACAATAATGACTGAGGAATCATTATGTGGTTCGAAATTTACAAATAACTGATTTTAGCAAGAGTTATATAGCTTTTAAGTTGTGGGGAAAAAACGAGCCACCATCACGGGTAAAAATAAGCCATTCGATATATGGCACTTTGCATGGTTCGGAAAAGATCGACACCATATTGTGTGTAATGTTTTGGTTTTGTGAAAATTGTGAAAGATGAGAAAAAAAGTGCTTTCGGGAAAGGTAAACGCTTTATTACGGCAAAATATCATTTGAAAATAATATTATCTTGCCTTGTACCGCGAAAAAAATTTTCTAAAACTCGATGTGGTGTTAATTTGCGGATGTCACGTTATTACCTCATGTTTGGCTCGTTTTTGCCCCACTTTGCGGGTAAAAAAAGGGCAGCATTTTTCGGAGATTTTGACTATATTTTGTTAAACAGAGGCATATTTGCTTTTGAAACATAAGCTAGATATAAAATAAAACTTCGTACCGGAAAAAAATTTTTTCAAAACATTAATTGCTACGTTATTCATAATTTTCAAAAATTGGCTTTTTTTTCCCCCACTTGACCCTGATAAATAAATAAGGGATGGAGAAATATATCAAGGAAATATTTTTGACTTTTTTATTTAAGGTATTGGTTCGTTTACACCACCGGTCGTTGGAAAATTATATCTATAAAAAAAAATTAATTTTGTTTTTGAAATTTCGGTTTCTTACAAATAAAAACGAAATCGGATCGCACCGAAACCGTGCCAAAAAGTTTTGTTATGTTTCTGAGGCAAAGATTCAATGTTTAAAATGTATGAAAAAGGCTGTATGGTTCCTTGATAATTTTTTTAAAATGTTTTCGCAATAAAAAATAAAACGCCATTGTTTATTTTTTGTTGTTGAAGTAGTTCCCAATTTCACCTCTAGAGCGCTGTACTAGTCTCTAAGAAAAAAATTTTTCTTTTTTTTAAATTGCGAAAACAATTAAAAATAGGTTCAATTGATTTCGTTCCTGATTTCGAATTTGATAACATATATCGGGAGTATTGGAACAGGAGTAAAAAACTAAGCTTTTTTCGCCAACGTTTTGATGTGTATAATGCATCTTCATCAGGGCTAATTAACAAAAAATATAACCAACGATTAGACAGAACATAACCGTACAATCACAAACCTTGTGATTGTATATCTTAAAGTGATTACCTCAAAAGCACATAATTGAGATCATTTAATTGTCACATTAAAGCATTAAAAATGATGAAAAAACAGTAAAACAATTAAAAATGATGAAATATAAGAACGATGAAGTCTGGAGGCTCTGCCGTCTCCATTGGACGATTAATTGGAGGATACAATTAATTGTACATTCCAATTAATCTTACAATGGAGACAGCAGAGCACCAATCCCGTAATTTTTCAACTACTCCAAAACCAAATAAAATGGATTACATAAATAAAAGTAATGAATACGTTGTTTACTTATATTATTCGATGAATTTGGATCATGAAGGGCATTGTTGAGGATTTGGTTCTGAAACAGTACCATTAGTGATACTTTCTACTGTCTCAATCTTAAATGAAATAAAATAAAGTTTATTAGTAAGTTCATAAAATAACACAGGACACGACGTCGGCTGAGTGGCGAGCGTGCTCGACTCCGAAACGAATGATCGTGTGGAGTCTTGGTTCAAACCTGATTTCAGTCAGGATTTTTTTCCGCCAGCACTCACCTCTGATACTCATGTGTGTATCATGTGAAGAAGACCGATGTGTCACAGGGTTCGGATTCCCTGTCTAAATAAAGTAAGTCCCGCTCATTCGTAAAATACCTTTGCGATATGAGTGCCCCGTCTTCGAGCTCGTCACTCGATACATTAAGGAGTATGACGTAGTAACGCCTAAACCTTACACCAGAAACCGAACTTGGTAAAGGTAGGCGCCGGGTCATAGGGCTTCATGTCCTGATTATGCCGAAAAAGAAGAAGTTCTTCGGGTATTATTTATAGTGGCTAAAATAGCCTGATTACCTCCCTATAACAAGAAACAATTAAGCTAAAACTAAGCAAGTCTCTCCAAAACAGTAAGTAAATACTTACGGCTTTTATTAGAGGAAATTCCCCAACCTGAAATTTCTCTGCGTTGTTGTTAATATCGTCTTGGCCCTCATCGAGAATAGCTACAATTAACTTTTAAAAAATTCAACACTTTGTGTCCGAAACCTCTTTATTTATAAAATCTTAATACAGGACGGCCGTTTCGGGCAACCAACCCATCATCAGCTAAAAATGAAATTACAGAAAAAATTAAAATTTAAAATAATTTAACGAAAAAACAACAGCAAAAAACCGAGTATGATCACAATATTATGTAAACGAAATTTAAACAAATCAGCGTATCACAGCAAAACCAGAATCCTAATTATTAATTTACCTTCATTAGTTTATTGATATATAATTATAAGAAAAGATAATTCGGATAAAATGATTGGATAATAAATTAAAAACATTTTAAGTTAAATAAGCACAACTTAAAATGTTTTTAATTTATTATCCAATCATTTTATCCGAATTATCTTTTCTTATAATTATATATCAATAAACTAATGAAGGTAAATTAATAATTAGGATTCTGGTTTTGCTGTGATACGCTGATTTGTTTAAATTTCGTTTACATAATATTGTGATCATACTCGGTTTTTTGCTGTTGTTTTTTCGTTAAATTATTTTAAATTTTAATTTTTTCTGTAATTTCATTTTTAGCTGATGATGGGTTGGTTGCCCGAAACGGCCGTCCTGTATTAAGATTTTATAAATAAAGAGGTTTCGGACACAAAGTGTTGAATTTTTTAAAAGTTAATTCACCGTCCACCTGAGCTCAAAAAAAATTCAATAGCTACAATGTTCTCTATAATAGCAGTACGATTAGCTAAAAGCTGGAAGGAAAAAAAAATTATGATTGTACGCGCCATAGCGGGTCATAGGGCTTCATGTCCTGATTTTGCCGAAAAAGAAAAAAAGAATACAAATTGGCTCCTTCAAGAGTAAAGCAACAAACACAGTCTACAGTCACAGTCTCGTGGTTGGTCTCTGGGAGATACATCCAAATTCCGCAAATAAAAGTTACCGATGTTTCCATCCTGCAACCGAATTCTTCTTCATAAAATAATAAGCTCAGAAACGTTTGGCTTCTGACTTTATGATGCAATTTCAAAATTTTTGCAACTCTTCCGTGTAAGCGAAAATAACGTACCTCCATTTCGGAATTGGCACGTCCCTTCTGTTTTTAACTTATGTAAACAGTCAGTTACAGAATGGAGATATGTTATTTTTGCTTAAGTGGGCAGAGCTAACCTGTTTAGAAGGCATTTCGGCTAAAATCATGTTGGCAAAAATTCGTGAAGAACCCCGCACAGAATAATCGGAATTTGGGCACCGGATGACGTTTACATTAAAAAACAAACAAAAGAAAAGCAAAAACAAATGGAATTTCATCTGGTGCTCAAATTTCTATTATTCTGTACGGGGTTCTTTTGATCATTATGCAATATTTTTACAATGCATAATTTTTTTAAGCATGAAAATCTGAATATGCATGGTTTTTGCATAATTTATGCATATGATTTTTTGTTAAATCATAAATTCAAGAAAAATTTTCAAACATGATGCTTAATTAACATTATTTGCAAATATGGTACATAAATAATGCATAATTGTTTATGCATTATTTATGCATGCCGTTTGGCAAAAAGAAAAATTTTTGCTAAGTTCTTTACACAATAATTTATTCATTTTTTTTAAATGTCCAATTTTTCGAATAATTTGTACATGACTTTAATTTAATTTATGCTTTCCTTTTTCGGCAGCATCAGCTGCCCCCGTGTTTTGCTTTTGTCCCTCAGTACATTCCTAAGCTTTTCTAAAAAAAATGATAGAGTCTCAAGATTTTTTTTTTTTTACTAAATTCGAGATGAATTGTAATCTGCTTAGGATTCTGTTGATTCATGAGTATCTTTGTCTTTTAATTTTCTCGGAATGTTATTCGCCTTGAAATGTTATTAATCAAGAAAATTTAATTTTAAAATATTGGAAACCCAACAAAGAAAAGCTAAAATACGATAACCACGGTTAAACGGACGAAGCAAGAGGTTGATAGAGATCCATTTACTGTCATTATTCAAATCGTGACGAACGGGTATCATTTTATTTTATTTCGTTCCATTTAATTTCATTCTTCACTTCGCAGCTTTTTTTTTTTTATCCCCTCTTTTTCTCCTTTTAACTCCTCGCTTTTAAATTTATTTACTGTGAACCAACAGGCGATTTATTTTATTTTAGAAGCGGTCGAGAGAAAAAAAAGAGAAGAATCTTTTTAGGCTAGACATCTGCAATTCAAACCGACGAAAAGGTAGTTTTTTTGTTTTTTTGCTTGAAAATTTATCACCGTAAACATATTTAAACTTTACGGGGGGAAGAAAAAGAAAGAAAATTTCAACCGAAAAAAAATAAAAATAAAAATAAAAGAGGAAATTCGAAGAAAAATATGACTTTGAAGAAATTATTGTACAGTGCGGTGGACAGAATATCCGCTTTAGGCGTTCCTTCGTTATCTTTCGTAAAACGCTTCGCACTCGTTTCTCTCCGAGTCTTACATCAGATTTTTTATTTTTTTTTTATTTATTTTTTTTCTCTTTTTCTCTTGACGTATGTTCGCAAACTCATCGAATAAAGTATTTCGATAATTAGGGTTATAAACCACAAGCGGGCTACAAAAGGGCGGAGGAGTAATTTTTCATTAATACAAAATCCGGGATCCCTTTCGTTCCGCTGATATTTTAACGCTTTTTAACGAGGTCACCCACCGGGTGTCGAGATGTGTGTGTTCATATATTTTGACGAATATTTCCGTCCAGGAAAATTTGTTTCTTGAAAGGAGGAAATTCCCTTTTCTAGATTCTCCTGCTTGCTGACGCATACATAAAACTGTTATTCTAAACATTGCTTATTCAGCGATGAGTGTAATAAACGAAAAAGAGAGTCGCTTTTAACGATGGAGGGAATGCTTGAGATTCTTGGCTCGATTTTTCCTTGTGTCTTATCCAATGAGCTGCAACGGTTCAAAAGAGTATATCTCCTTTTTAGATTGCGATGGACAGGACATAGCACGGTTGACCTGCCCAGTACAGATTTTAATTTTTGGTTGCATGGGCAGTGCACTAGTAAAACAATATGCTGCTTATTTAGGTGCACCAAAAGAAACGAATTCCGGGGGTGACCAAATTTGAATTCAAAAATTCGCTTCTTTTTGGAACACCCATATTTTTAGTCCCGTTATCTTTCTGAGTCGGGACCACCAGGAATAGATCCGTCAGATGAGATATTTCGAGAAGAGGGAAAAAAAAGAAACAAAAATAGAATAAGATAGAGGATAAATCAAATTCAAGTACGAAACATAATAGGCACTTCGAAATTTGAGAAGATGAAATGAGCCGAATAACAAGTAGAGCGATTTGAATGAAAAATAACATATTTGTTGAAAGGAACATTTCCTAGGGATAACGAGTGGAAAAGAGAAGATTTAACCCGACACGTCGAACTAAATAAAGGGGGATGGTTACTTGACGGTTGTCCACAGATTCCAAGGAGGGAAAAAAGGGAGGGGGGCACTTAACCTTGACTCTCTCCCCGCTGGGATTTTTACCGAGTTATAGCACTCCCCGAAAATTCCTTCTTTTTTTTTTTCTCTCTCCTCCATCTCTTGTCGCTTTCAAGGACTGGAACTCGTCCAAATCCAGTCGCACAGGTCGGAAACAAATTAGTAGGATAAAATTCCCTCCTCGGTTAAAAGGAATAAAAAGAAAAAGATGTAGGCGAAGGGAGGATTTAAGAGAAATCGAAAACGTGACCATTTGGAATCGGTCTCTGGAAAACCCCGGCATTGCATTTTATACTTTCGGTTTCATTTTCGGAGGTTCAAATCGGAAACGGAAGTATGCTCTGAGTATTTCCTTTTATCCTTAAAAGGAGTTCTCTAGGTGGAAACTCTGGTAAACACGATGGCTTTTGTTTACGTTCGGAATTTAAACTTTTCCATAAACAGGATTAAATGCTTTTCGGGAAAATGATAAAAAGAGGGAAAACACCTGTTTTTCTTATTAATATCTTTTTTTAAATGTACCATTTCAAGGAAATTAAATTATCTTTTTTAAAGGTTGTAAACCGTCAGGTGAAATAATTTTTGCGATCTCTTTTTCCCCGATCCTCATTGTTGGAAATTCTCTTTCATTTAATTATTTTGATTAATATGCAAAAAGGTAGGAGGCGAGTATCGATTTCTCTGTAATCCCATGAACTTGTACTACCAGGCTATTATTATATCCTCTCCTTTCTTCATTCAACTCTTGTGTTCGATTCGGGAATTCATCATTTGGATGTTGTTCCCCGACGATGGTATTGATACTTTTGGTTAGTTCGGAATGATAGGTTTGAAAGGGTTTTCGATTACAGGATGATAACATTCATGGCGATTAGTACTGGTTTTTCCTCAAAATTTTTGTGATAATTTGGTTGCATGATTCTAAAGCTTTAATTCTTTAAAGCAAAAAAGAGATGCATAAATTATATAAAAATCGTTTAAATTGTAAAAGTGATTCGACGTACATAAAAATTGCACAATATATGTATAAACGACTTTTTGTTTTACTTTTTTTTAAAAAGAAATGTCCTTCTACGTCGTGATCAACGTGTAGTAGCAACTACGGAAACGGACGGTCTAAATTTTCTATAATTCCAGGAACCGTCCTTCCACACGACACGTGGTCGTTGGCTTTTCTATTTTTAACAAATAGATAGATGAAAGTTTCGCAATTGAGCCATGTTATTTCTTCCGTATGTGGGTTTCAGTAAAAATTTCAAAGCGTCAATTCAACCTTCTTTAACGTTAATGCTAAAACATGACTTTTTCTCCTCCGCATTGTTTTCCTTCTGAAACACAACTTTCGACTGCCCAATTTTTGAATTTTATTGCTATACTTTCTGTTTTATCTTGGCTTTTCTCGTTGACTTTTCTTTTCTCCTTTTTTCAATCGTAAATTTGGTTACAGCACGATGACCTGTACAAAAAAGTGATGCAAAAGATGTATAAAATTTTTGCAAAGTTTATGCATATTTTTTTAAGGACTTCAGGTCCGCGTTTGTTTTAGCCTTAAAGTTTGTCCGCGTTTGGAACAAACGCGGAAAATGAATAAAAATGTGATAATTTTTTTTACCTATATAATAAAACCCCTATGTTTGTTCCAAACGCGGACAAACTAAGGGATTTTATTATATAGGTAAAAAAAATTATCACATTTTCATTCATTTTCCTTTTCCAATAACATTTCCTCCAGCTCCTTCCTAAATCCATCTCGATGTTGTGGTACCCGTTTTCCATGTCTATATAGCTTATAAAATTCGCGGGTCTCAATTGATTAAAAATCTCGCGCATACGAGGTAGGGGGTACGCGTTTGGAATCGTCGATTTATTTAAAAGTCGGTAGTCAACACAGAGCCTTTAATCTTTACTGCAAGGTTAGGTTAGGTTATTCCAAAGTACTACCTTTTTCTCAAAGTTGCAACTTCTTTGCGAACCCCTAAGTTTGTCCGTCCGCGTTTATTTTAGGATTAAAGTTTGTCCACGTTGGGAACAAACGCGGACAAACTTAGGGGTTTTATTATATAGGCTAATTATCGCTCAACACTGGAATTCCGAAATCCGGAATGAAGTTGAAAATGGTCATACACAGATAAAGCGCTATCAGTAATTATTACTAATAGTAATTATCTTATTAGTAATTATACATCTACCTGAAGCTGATGGTAAATTTTATATACGTATATTATTAGTAATTTTTACTGTAAGTATAATGAAAATGACCTTAAGCAAGGTAAACATTACTAATAATATACAGTATATAAAATTTACCCTCAGCTTCAGGTAGATGTATAATTACTAATAAGATAATTACTATTAAGTAGCAATAATTACTAATACTCATGCCCTTTCCATCTTGATGATTTTTGCATAGGCCTGATAGCGAATCCTTGATTGTAATTTTTTTCTATCTGCTGCACAACTCCGTTTAAGCCCTGTACGCAGTGGACGATGATTTTCATATTCAAGTCAAACGGGTTCGTGGCATGAGCCCAAGTAGGTCCAGCTTCTCTTACCGTCGTCGGGTTATGGATAGTGGAATGTACATTGAAAACGGCTCTGCGGACTCCGTAACGTGTGGTCATCCCTTCGTTGAATCTTTCGAGGAGCCTTTTGCATCTATCTAAATCTTGGAGCAATTATCTTATTAGTAATTATACATCTACCTGAAGCTGATGGTAAATTTTATATATATTATTAGTAATGTTTGCCCTGCTTACGGTCATTTTTACCGTACTTACAGTAAAAATTACTAATAATATATATAAAATTTTTCCTCGGCTTCACGTAGATGTATAATTACTAATAAGATACTTACTATTAAGTTAAGTAGTAGCAATTATTGTAAATTTAATTCAGAAAAATACCACAAGATACTATAAAATCATTGTCGGCAGTATTAACTACGGACTGGCGAAATGGAGTAACTGAAAAGAAAAGAAATAAATAAATTTTAAAAAAAGTTTTAACAAAACTGAATTTCCTGCTGGGTCAATCTTTAAAAAAGTGGCATTTCAGAAATGTAAATAAAATATTTCTTTTAAGTTCGTTCCCGCTCTTTTTTACGCAAAATCAAAAGTTCCTAACTTTAATATCATTTTTTTTATATGAGCAGAGATCGTTAACACGTAAGGCACTTCGTTGGCTAGACAAAACCGGCCGGTTCACCGTCCGGTTTTTTGAAAAATTTTTTTTTTCAAATTAATATTTTTAAACGTTAATATTGTATTAAGTGGGGCGAAACTTATACCAAATTGTTCCTTATTATTAGAAGAAGTCGAATATACATGTTAAATACATCGGTAAGCTTATATTACGTCAATATTCGCAAAATTTAATGTTGTTTACATAAAAAACAAAATGGCCGATGTACAAAAACATAAACAATCGGTTCATTTTGCGAATATTGACGTAATTTAAGCTTACCGACATATTTAACATGTATATTCGACTTCTCCTAATAATAAGGAACAATTTGGTATAAGTTTCGCCCCATTTAATGCAATATTAACGTTTAAAAATATTAATTAAAAAAACTTTTTTTTTAAAAAACCGGACGGTGAACCGGCCGGTTTTGTCTAGCCAACGAAGTGCCTAATTAGTGGAAAAAAAACATTTAAAAAAAAATTAATTTGAAAACAAAAATTTAAATCCGCCCTTTTTTTTCTGTTTATTTATTTCATGATTTCGAAAAAGCAGTGGATGGTAAAATGCCTGGAATGCAAAATTTGGTGGAAATTTATCAAAATATACTGGTTTTTGTCGGAAAAATTGCAAAACAAAACGAATACCGCCATTTTAGAAAGCGGTGCGATATTGAAATATTTTATGACATTTTTTCTGTTTGTTTTTATTTTTTTTTTTTCGTAATGACGCGGGATGATTCGGGATGACGCGGAATGATGGTGCGGGATGACGGGTGACGATGAAATTGCCGAATATAGCTTTGTTTTAAGGGTTGAAAAAAAAGTTTGATCCAGAATCAGGATGGTCTGAGGACAAGAAATTAGGTTTTAGCCGAATTCAAGTGTAACCTTCAAGATTTAGAGAAAAATAATTAAAAACTAACATGGGAGCAAAAAGTGTACGCGTAAGAGCTGTTAAAGAAATTGTCCGTCTGAATGCTTTTGAGGGCCTAAAAAATTCCGTAAAATTTTAAAATGAAGGGTAAGAATCACAGTATAAAATGTACTGCTTAAAGTTTTCTAAAAATGTCGAATTAGGTTATTATGAATAAAATTACGAGAACATCGGTATTAATCCAAATGTCGGGGACCGTTTTTGATTGCAATTTTTATCCCTTTTTCTTAGTTTTTTCGAGTATATGAACATGAAAAACAGCGGCAATGTTATTTATTTAACGTACGTGGTGGTGAAAGGTTTTTATCTGAAGTATTTCGTTTATATTTTTTATTTTCAAAGAAAAAAAATGGAGTCGGGGACAGCGTAAAAATTTTTATTTTCGATTAACTTAATCAAAAATTTATTATTTCCCGAGCCTCTCATGTAGCAAGTAAAAAGATTTTTGTTTATTAATCAAAAATGAATACGTAAATTATAATTTTAATGAAGTTTAACGATATTAAAGCTAAAAATTTTAAGAAAAGATCTAGGGACACGATTTGTCACTTTTTTCCAGAATGACCCTGCTATGGAAATTTAGTTTTGTACTTACGCTGAATGTGAAATAAATTATTTCTGAATATCTCATGATCAACTTCTCGCTCTAACCTTCCTCTTTGCACCCTTTTTGAGGCTAGCTCGTCGGCCATCCGGCTCATTTGATCTATAAATGGCCTGAAAAAACAGAAAAAAATTAAATACTCTAATATTTTAAAAAAAGAAAGCACGATATACACTCAAAAATACTCTTACGTTAAGAGTACGCATCAGTGAAATTTATATTTTACTTATTTTATTTTTAACGGGATATGGATCATTTATTAAGAAAGTCACGCTTATATGATCGTGAACTATATGTGCTAAACATAGGAAATCAGTTGAAAAGTTAAATCGAAGTGGCGAAAGATGGAATCGAACCATCGACCTCTCGTTTTCATGACGATTGCTCTACCACTAAGCTACTTCGACAATCGATTCAACCTTCAACTGATATGGTACTTGGGTTAATTGGGGTAAAAATTGGGTTTTATTCGCAGTTTTCCTTGGCTATGGAGGGTGGGGAAGGGCGGGGGAAACTATTTGATATTTCATGATAGCCTAGATTTACAGCCGACTGAAATAAATAAATAAAAAATTTCTCCGTTAACATCTTTATTTCATATACTGCGTGCTGTTCCATTCAAGTACCATATCAGTTGAAGGTTGAATCGATTGTCGAAGTAGCTTAGTGGTAGAGCAATCGTCATGAAAACGAGAGGTCGATGGTTCAATTCCATCTTTCGCCACTTCGATTTAACTTTTCAACTGATTTCCTATGTTTAGCATATATAGTTCACGATCATATAAGCGTGACTTTCTTAATAAATGATCCATATCCCGTTAAGAATAAAATAAAGATTATCAATTAGGATCGAAAATAAAAATATCTTAAAAATTTATATTTTATATTTTTTATCACAAAATTAACAGGCCTGTAAAATAGCCCTTTTACAAATTTTGTTTTAAAAAAAAAGAACAAGTTTAAAGATAAATTAAGTTAAAATTTGAAAATAATAAGACAAGTTGAAGTTTGAAAATAAATTAAGAGAGAAGCTCCGTGACGGATTTTTTAAAACGAATGAAGGACATGCAAAAAGAATCAAGTTCTAAGTCCTGATTGTCCTGCGTTAAATTATTTTATAAGTTCGTTAATCTATTAATAGGAGAGAAGAAACGAGAAGAAAATTCCATTGTGGTTAAAAAAAGTTTTTTCTGCCTAGTAACTCGACCGGGTACATGAAAATTTAGTTGAGAGAGTAGGTCAGGACAATCAACCAAATTGTTGCAGAGTCTCTAGAGGAACAGTGCATCAGCAAGATCTCTTCTTTTTTGAAGCGATAAAAAGTTGAACTCCTTGAGCAGATCCTTAGTCCTAACAGGATGGCGACTGTAGTGAGGGTAAACATTATGTTTTCTATAGTATAAGTAACGTAAAAATTTTTTTTGAACTTTCTCAATATCTTCAATTTGAGACTGCGTGTGCCCATGCCAAACTGTACAAGCATATTCAAGTTTAGGCCTCACAAACGCATTATATAAGAGTATCATGGTGCTCAGATGACGAAACGAGCGGCAAGACCTTATTGCAAACCCCAACATCCGATTCGCGTCGGTGACAATTGAACATATATTGTTATTAAACGAAATATGAGAGTCGAAAATGACACCTAAGTCCTTAACTTCCTTTTTTGGAGAGAGCCTCGTGTCACCAACGAAATAATGGACATCTTCATAGCGAGATTTGCGAGAGCAGAAGATCATAAGTTCACATTTTGAGTCATTGAAAGGGAGGGAATTTCGTTTAGACCAATCAACTACCTTATTGATATTACTTTGAAGCACGGTCATATCCTCTTCAGAAGAAATGGCTTTAAATATTTTCAGATCATCCGCGAAGAGAAGTGATAAAACTAAGTTAAGCACAGTTGGCAAATCGTTTATGAACATGAGGAAGAGCAGAGGTCCAAGGTGTGACCCCTGAGGAACTCCACTTAACACAGAAAATAGAAAGGACTTTGCGTTATTTAAAAGAGCGAAGCTCTCCCTACTTTGAAGGTAGGATTGTAGTAACCTTAGCAGGTAGGGAGGAAGATCATAGTTATGACTTAACTTTTCTACCAGCAAGACATGGTCCACCCAATCGAAAGCCTTAAAAAAGTCAAAGTAAATAACATGAACCTCATTTCCCCTCATGACTTCTGAGGTTACTTGACAAAGCCATGCTGCTCCGAAGCCACTGACTTTGAAAAAATGAGGTATAGACGGTTATATAGAATAATTTCGAGAAGTTTTGAACACGAACGTAAAATAGAAATGGCCCTATACTTTTCTCCCTCCTCTTTATCACCTTTTTTAAAAATAGGTTTAATGCGCGATACTTTCCATTCCTTAGGGTATTCCATATTAATTAAACAAAGATTTAGGATGTGCAATAAAGAATCTAACAACGGAACCAAACAGGTGATATATATAAGAGAAGTGATATTATCCGGTCCACACCCTTTTACGTTATTGAAAGCCGAAATAAGCTCCTCTTTGGAAATCAAATTGACTAAAGATGTATTGGGACCCAAGCTTTCGCCACTCAACTCAGTAGAGCCGAAGGCGGTGAAGGTACTTTGGAAGAACAAAGCAAATTGATTGGCATATTATATACATATACATTGATATTAATAAAGGATTGTTATGTACTTCGTAAGATTTCTGTTTTCGGAATGGGAAAATAAAGAGCCGAACGGTCGCTTGGAAATTGCTGACAGCCAGAGACGTCATTTATTTTTATGAGTGATGTAAGATTATTTTTGATCTTATTCGAAACCAGGGGACGTCCGATTTTCTCTTTTAATTTTCTCCTTCCTACCTTTGATTCGGGTAATTCCTAAACATTTCAAACTCCGTCAACTTCCCAACTTAATTGATTACTCTTCGTCGGGGAAGGGAATTTTATTTTATTAAAGGCAGTTACGTCCTGCGAGGAATTTTCATCCTCGTAAAAAAAAAGAAAGGAGAATTTTAGCAACCACTGATTCATTGTATTGGATTTTTTCCTTTTTTTTTTTTTTTCCTCTCCGGCTTATTCTACATTCGTCCTTCACAATTATTTCAGAAAACTTTTTTTTCCCCCAGTTTGCTCCCTTTTTTAATTTTATTTTTTTTTCTCTTCGTTTAAAGTCGCGTGTTCGGATTGATTTCATGATGTCTAAATCCTTTTCTTTTTTTTTTTTTTTTTTTTTTTTTTTTTTGATGAGGGATAAAAATTTTTGGGAGTTTTTTTTTAATCCTTCCGTTTTATTACATTCTCATATCTGGGAGGTTTTAAAATTTATGAAATTAAATATTAAATACCTCCCGGCGTGAAAAAAAAGGTTATGAATTGTCTCTTTTGTTACCGGTTTCGGAAAAAAGGTTTTTTTTTTTTTTTTCCTCCTTCCGTTCGCTTTAATATTTAAGCAACGGATTTTTTTGTTTTTTTTTTTTTGTTTTTAAGGATCGTACACGGTTAAAAAGCTCGATTTTAATTGACGTTAAGCGACGGTTATCAGGAGTGATTTAAATTTAATATTTTTTCCCCCCATCTTTTTTATTATTATTATTTTCCTCCCTTTAGGATCGCTTTCGTGAAACTTCGGTAATAATCGAGCTTTATTGTATAAACAAAAAATTTCATAATGGAATTTTCCGAAAATAAGGAAAATCCATTAACTCCCCGGCACTTTTTTTTCTTTCCTTTTTTAGCCTTTGAGGATGAAAATTCTTAAACGGGAGATCTGTCACGTTCGTTAAAAATTAATAAGAATAATTAAATTGAATCAGGTAAACCTCGTTTTTCGATTATAAACAGGAATTTTTTTTTTTTTTTTTTTATTCGGAAAAAAAAATCTTCATAAAAAAAAAAAAAAGAAAAGCTTGAATTGAAAATTACCCGCTTCGATTAGTCAGTAATTTAAAACGAGCACTCAACCAATCCAATCTATTCTTCTTATAATAATTAACTTAATCGAGGAAATAAAAGACAGAATAATCAATTAATCCTGCCGGGGGGAAAGTGAAATTACAGGCGTCCATTGTTCCTTTTTTTTTTCTCTTCAGAGAACGAAAAAAAGAAGCTATTCCTGAAAAATAAAAAAGGGTCTAATAAACCGTGAACCGGTTAGCGATCTTGGTTTTCTGCTTGACCAATCATTTTCCCTCGCTGAAGGTTTTCCTATCAATTTCCATCATTTCCCATCCAAACAGGGTCAGAGAGTGCAAGTAATCTCGTAATCCATGTCCGGTGCACATGCGGAGCTTCCCTTGTTTCGGGATTATGTCCAACGCGCTATACGGGGATTCCAAGTGGAGACGAAAGTGAAGAGAGAGGAGTAGGAGGAAGGGGGGGGGGGGGGGTAAAGCCATAATTCAATTTTGAGACGACGATAGGTAGAAGTAAACCTTAAAACTATCTTGGGTTGATGTCGAATTAGATAAATTTTTTTTTTTTGCTTTGTCGAAGGGGAAAATATATATATCGGCTGAGATTTCCTTTTTTTTTTTTTTTGTTGAGGTTGGATAGAAGTGTCTTTAGGGTATCCCAACTCGGTGACATCGTGATCTTTATCGACATTCTTTCTCCCCCCCCCCCCCCCCCCGAATCGGATTGGTTTTATTTTTCCTCTTTTCTTAGGAATTTTTGCTTAGAGTTTGTTTCCTTACTTCATCTTAGAATGGGTGAAATAGGTTTCTTTTTTGTTCGCCGCTAGTGAAGCCTTTTGAGAGTCCTATTAGAGAACTAAAGTCGTACGTATTGGGACCAAATCAAGGCCGTATAGACAGGTCCGGAAACTCCTATCCCTTATACGTAGGAGATCTTGTCCCGCTTAACTACGAGAAAATTAGTTCTTCCTTACGACCACTGTAAGCGCTACTTGTATGCGAGACGCTTCTTGATTGGTCATTGAGATTTGTAAACAACGATGGCGGCGCACGGCGATATAGGGTGATGGCACCAGTAATCACGATCTTACATACAGGTCAGACAGCTGCTATCTTGAAAAGTGTGCCCCGAGTTTGAAGCAGAAGAATACTTCCAAATTTGTAAACAGTAGACCCATCATAAAAAAAAGTGTTTTGAAAGTGTTGATTGGGTAGAGGGCATATTCACGTGATTCCCTAACTACAGCTCCAGCCATCTACGGAGCAAATTTGGAACTATTCTGCTTCAAACTCGGGGGACACTTTTGTCCATATGAGGGATACCCGAGTTGCCTGAGATCGTGCCAGTAATGGATCAGTTAACCTAGTAATGGGTCAACCAATGAAAATCAAAACAAAAATAAATATTTACAATTTTAAAGCCACCGATTGGTCATTTCCATGGTAATGATTCATTACTAGTACCTGTTCCACTACTGGTGCCATCACCCTACTCCAATTTTCGAAAGCAAATGTCCTTCACAATAATTGCAACGATTTTGTCCCTGTTCTTCTCTGATACTCTTTTATCCAGAAGGTATGACCCAATGCAATTTAAGCCGTCCTGATCTTTAGTTAGAAGATTGAACAACCAGTTTACCGAAAAAAGTGTCGTCTCTTTTTATTTACGAAATTTTTGATTTCGTCGAAAACGTAGTCCGGAGGGTCATCATCTTTTCTGTTTCCCTTTGAATGTTCCTCCAAAAGAGACCTTAGTTTCCAGGCAGCTATATCCCCTTTTCGTGCTGATGACTCTGCGTTATTGGGTGCTGAAGACTCTGTGTTATTGGTATAGACTAGATGTCTATACGGCCTTGGTCCCAACTTAAACGAGTAGGCATGTTGCGTCTCTCAAGATCGCAGCGCCATTAATGGCCTATTTTGGAACTAAAACTTGAGTGGACTTGCCTCAGTTCTACTCTGACGTATAGAATTATTAGCAGTGTTTTATCAGTGATCAAGTTCCTGCTACCGTAAAATGTTGCTGCAACATGTTTTGGCGTGAAATTTCGGTTTAAAATTCATAAATGTTTGTTACACGATTCCTGGCTCAAATTCAATCTGCCACTTCTGGTAGCTCTAGAACTGGGACCAGTTGCTTTGAACTGGTTCCGATCAAAAATGACCAATTTTCAGTTCTATAAAAACACCGATATCGTTGAACTAAAATAGCAAATGTGATTAAACAAAGGCTCTAGCTCCAATATCCGCCTCCTCTTCTGCTTTAATTTCTAATCGGAAAATTATCTTCCGAAAAATAATGGCTTCCCTAAAAAAAAACGAGATAATCGGACTTTCAACCTTTATTCATGTTTCAGGTCAGTAACTCATCTGCTAAGTTAAACCATGAAATGTCATTTAAATTACATTTCAGCCAATCCATCAACGTGGATGATAAAAAAAAAAAAAAATTAACCCTTTCTCACCTTCCGCTTGCAGGACCCGGCGTCTGATAATTTCAAACACATTTTCATCATCCTCATTATCTGACAGATTTTTTTTTTTTTTTTCATCGTATAAATAATCGTGAAAATAAGGGACGGAGAGAGATTGAAAAAAAAAATGGGAAATAAACCTTTATTATTTTTCCCTTAAATGTTTATTTAAAAAGTTGTATCGACCTAAATCTTAATTCGTTTCTCCCCCCTGCCCCTCTTTACAGTAATGCACAACAGGTCGACGTATAAGAAAATGAGGAAATTTACATGGAAAACTCGAAAAACATGTTGTTTTTGAGGGAAAGGCGAAAGGAAAAAAATAAAGGAAAGAACATTTCTTTTTATTTAAAGATTGACGAAGAAATGGAGCAAAAAGGGGGTTAAAATAGCGTTTTAAGATGTGTATTCGCGATACATGTCTACGTGCGCTGAATCTTTTGTAATCTCCGGGAAGGAATTCCCCCCGACCTGGGCTATTTAAGTTTATTCTGCGGTTTTTTTTTTTTCGTTCTGAGGTGTGTTGCCCCGAGCGATCGACTTTTCAGTCATGCGATATTTTTTTTTTTTCGGAAAATCATGCGAGGTTTTGTGCTGTTTCAAGGGGTGGTAACAATTTAAAAAAAAAAAAAATGTCAGTTTGGAATGTCGGGAAAATACTTTTGAGGTTAGCCTTTGAAACCAGAAATCCTGAAGGAACCTGATTTTGAGTGAGTTTTGCGAAGAAATGCGGTTTCGGAATTAACTACTTTTCGATTAAACTTTATTACGAAGGAAAGGTAGTAATAATTTCAGTTTCTGAATTGTAAGTTACAAAGTTTTGCAGCGGTCAAGTCGATTATTTTTTATGCGGTTTGTTTCTTTGGAGCGGGACCAAAGGCACATAGTTTTCCTTGACTTTTTTCAGACTTTTCGTGGGTTTGAGTCCGGAAGTATTAATTACTTAATAATTTTTTTTATTTTGAAGATCCAAACTCGGCTATCGACTCGGATCTTTACATCGGCACCTTAGCTGGAGTAATGAGCTTTTTTTTTTCTTAAAAAAAAATTAAAAGCGTTGGCAACCGATTTTTTTTCTCGCACCAAGTTTGTGTATTTCAGCTTTAGGTGAAAGTGGATCAGATCCTCTTTCGCCTAAAACTGAAGTACATAAACTTGGTGAGGTTTACATATCGAAAACAATGAAAGCTAAAATTGAACCTAATCAATTAAAAAAAAAAAAAAAAAAAAACATGGTTTTGGGCCAATTTTTTGCGTACTTTCACATGGTGAAGGCGAAATTTGGGTCCAGCGTGGTCTTTGTGACGAAACAAATTTTTTGAGATTTTGGTCATTTTATGGCCACTTTGGCCGTTTGGGAAAAAAGCCAAAAAAATACGTATCTAGACCAGTTTTTTGCATGCTCTCACGTGGTGGTAGCGAAATTTGTGTGCAGTGTCATCTTCGCAGCGAAAAAAATTTTATTAACTTTCGGCCATTTTTTTTGCCACTTTCTCGTTGAAAGAAAAATTTAGAAGCACATGTACTTAGCCCAATTTTTGACGTACTTTTTGATTGTCATAGCGAAATTTTGGTCCGGCGATGCTAAAATAAAGAAAATAATATTTTTTCCCTTTAATTGACTATTTTTTAAAAAATTAACAATTATGCCCTTTGAAAGAACTTTTTTTTTCGTTTTTTGGATTCTTCAATCGGACAACCCATTCTCTGCAAAAAAAATGAAAACTGAATTAGCACTTCCATCCCGCCTCAAAAACGGCTTTCATTTCAACCCTAGTATTTGGCCTAATTTACCCCTTCACTAGGTCCTAACGATGGGTGAAAGTTTAAAAAAAATTTAATTTTGGGGCACAACCCTTACGGTAACCCGGTGGCAGCCTTTTTCGGACAGAAAAAAAAAACGTGTCAAAACCGAACAAAAAAATTTTTTTTAATTTTCCAACAAACCTAAATTACTGCTTTTGAGGCAGGGGGGTGTAATTCTCTCGGTTGGGGTTATCGGTATATGGATCACAAAGAGGGAACCAGGGAAATGTTCAGTAAAAGAATACACCAAAGGCACTCGAAGAGTGGACTTGAACCACCGACCTTCCGTTTTCATGACGGCTGCTCTACCACTGAGCTACCTCGGGCTATGATGCATCTCCACTGAACTTGGTTACATAAGGTGTTAGGTGAATAATGCGAAATCTTTCACATAAAGTAACTTGCTATATGCTAAGTATAAACATTACGATCAATTTCAAATTCACGGAAAAACTCTTTTTATATGCGTTAAACGCGTTTCTCGATCCGAAATTAAATATTTTAATTTTCCAACAAACCTAAATTACTGCTTTTGAGGCAGGGGGGTGTAATTCTCTCGGTTGGGGTTATCGGTATATGGATCACAAAGAGGGAACCAGGGAAATGTTCAGTAAAAGAATACACCAAAGGCACTCGAAGAGTGGACTTGAACCACCGACCTTCCGTTTTCATGACGGCTGCTCTACCACTGAGCTACCTCGGGCTATGATGCATCTCCACTGAACTTGGTTACATAAGGTGTTAGGTGAAAAAAATTTTTCCTCTGAAAAATTTTTTTTTCCGACAGGAAAAATATTGAAGTTTTTTCTTTTCGACATAAAAAAAATTTGTCGGAAATTTTTTTGTGATAAAAAAATTTTTAACATAAGATTGTGTTAAATTGACATATTTTAAGTTAAATTTAGCATAAAAATAAACTTGTATTCGAAATTGAAATCCGCTGGAGTGCTAAGTTTGAATGGGAAGCTCCTTGAGAACTTCCTACGAACCCAATTTATATTTTCGGATCATCGATGGAGAAGAAAAGGACGGGACACCCTTTGTATAACTTATCGATTTCTTCTTTCTCAAGTTTTAAGCAAGAACCACCGAAAAGGTACTTAAAAACTTTTCAAAAATCCCTTTCACTTTACCGACGAGGCAGATGCTAAAAATAAAAAAAGGAAAAGTCATTAAAAGATAGAAGGAAGAAAGGAGGAAGGAGGTCGCAGGGGGGGTGTTAAGTCTCGCCGAAGAAACAAGACGACGAAAGAAGGAGTAATAAAAGTTGGCAGTGAATCAAAGATATGTCTTTGTGATTGCCGCAATTTTCGCGACAAACAGCTCTCGTTAAGAAATGATCCCCCTCCCACCCCCTCACCCTCCTGACTCCTCTCGGTTCCTTTTTTTTTTTTTTTTTTTTTTTCTCCTTCCCGCATTTTTCCAGCCTCATACGTTTTTTTTTTCCTTGGAGGAAAAAAAAAATTTGAAAGGATCATGAAAAACAAAATTTAGGGAAAAAGGAAGGGAGGAGAGGGAAAAAGGGAGGAAAAAGAAGTTCGACGAAAAAGGGCGAGAAGAGCAGAGTCTGTCACTCCGGGGATAATTTACGAGACGTCAAAAAGTTTTATCAAAATGTGTCAGGTTGAACGTGAAGAAACTGCTGCTGGTTGAAGGTTCTCAAACAGATACCCCCTCTTTTTTTTTCTTCACTCCCCTCCAACCGATCAATCATGTTAATACAAATTGCTTCATTCCAGATTAAAACATTTTGGAAAATTGTTTTTCCAACAAAAAAAAAAAAAAAAGTAAACTTAGGAAGCAGGGATTTTTTTTTTTTCGCGATAAATTACCAGCCATTGAAAAGGGATTGAAATAGTTGAAAAGAGGTTAAGGTGGCACTTTTTCACTATCCCCCCCCCCCCTTCCCGTTTTCTCCTTCACTTTCGCGCGGCAATAAATCTTTTAACGGGGAGAACATTCTTAAAAACCGTTATGAAAATTTACGAGCTTTTAGTCAAAATTTTGAGAGAAGAAAATTTTTGACGATCCCTCATATATCATTCAGGTTCCGTTTTTAAAACGTGTCAACGGTACTTAAATTAACCGGGAATTAATTAAACTGTCAAAATTTTCGAAAGCGCAGCTTTATACACCTTGATTGGGATGTAGTTGTTTTTTTGCGTTTGTTGCGTTTATGTTGGTCTTATCTTAGGGGAAAGAATTGAAAAATATAAAGAGGAGGAACTTTGAAGAAAATAAAGAGCAATTTTTGGGTCTTAATTGTGTAACGCAATAAGAGTATTTTTTGCCATTTGAGGCGAAATATATTTTTCATTGTAAGTGGAACACCCGACCCGATGTTTGTACAGTGTGTGGCCAATGGCAAAGTTGAAACAACATAACTTTTTTTCAGTTGTATAAGATAATTTACTGTGAGTTCGAAATTCAACGGCGTATCGAAATTACGCGATCAGCGATGATCCAGCTGACGAAAATCTGGAAAAATCGAAATATCACAAGACGTACGAAAATCAGACTCGTGAACGCATTAATTTTCTATATTTTCTTCTACTCCTCTGAAACATGGGTCATCCGTTCCAGCGATAGGAAAAGGATTGATGTCTTTGAAATGTGGGTTTGGCGCTGAATGTTAAGAATACCTTGGACAGCTAGAAGGACAAATGCTTCCGTTTTAAATGAGATTAAACCGCCGCAGAGAATTTCATTTATGACGTATGGTAGGATCTTAAAACTTTTTGGTCACATCTCTCGGCATGACAGCATGGAAAAACTTGTTGTCCAGAGAAAACCTGAAGAGGAAACAAGGTCGTTCTCCGATTCGTTGGACCGACGTCATCTCTAAATTTGTCCACTTTCGTAACTGCGGCGCGTGATGCTACTAATCGCGGGACCTGGAGAATTACGGTCCGGCGTGTTATTAATAACTTGAATAGGCCACCCAGTAGCTGCCACCCCATAGCTGCCGTCGACCACGGCGTTAGACGAAGAAGAAGAAGAAGATAAGATAATTTTAAGAAATTAAAATTAACATAGAAATGCAACCTCAACAAAGATAGAGGAAAAATAAGGCAACGAAAAAGTGTAAGCACAGATAAAGCAACACATTAAAGTTACATAATGTTTTAGGGACTTTTTTTTTCTGATCAACAAACGTATAATAAATACGAAGAGAAACTTAATTAGTACATCATTCCTTTATTAGCTGGTTAGGTAGGACTAATGAGCCTAGAGGCAGTTCTGGTAAGGCGATAAAAAAGATATATGCTAGCTTTAGCATTAAGCCCTCCACCCAGTAAAACTTTAACACTTGCCAATGTAGGTCTCTATGTTTGCCCGTATATAGGTCTCTATTCTATCCGACAAAGGGAAATTTTTTTTCCCATTTTTTTTTCCCCATCGAGTCCAAACTTTATTGGAATTAATATGGAGTCATTCTGAAATGTAACCATTACAGAATTAATTTTTATTTAATTACTTTCATTTCGTAATTAAGATTACCTACAATTCATGGGCATTAGGGTGTCCCTTATTTTGCGAATTTTCGAATTTTAAATCGCACACCCTCTAAATCGGTGATCTATGGTACACTGATAACACCTATTTTTTTCCAGATTTTTCTGGGCACCGGAAAGCGTGCCGACTTGAGCTTTAAGTTCCGAAAATTCCCATAAGAGAAAAAAAGTCGACAATTTTTTTTTTTTCGCGGAAAGACGCCGTTTCCTATCGGGAATTTTGCGTAGATCACGAATCTGAAGTCCGTTTTTTTATATCGGGTCCGGTTTTTGAGCTAGAAGAGAAAATGTGACAAGAAAACCTGGTTAAGTGAAAAAACGAACTAAGTCCTAAGTTTTGCTCATATTTTGGCTTCTAGCTCAAAAGCCGTACCAGATTTAAAAAAACGGACTTCAGATTCGTGATCTACCGGTACGCAAAATTCCCGATAGGAAACGACGTTTTTCCGCGAAAAAAAAAATTGTCGACTTTTTTTCTCTTATGGGAATTTTCGGGACTTTAAGCTCAAGTCGGCACGCTTTTCGGTGCCCAGAAAAATCTGGAAAAAAATAGGGCTTATCAGTGAACCATAGATCACCGATTTAGAGGGTGTGCGATTTAAAATTCGAAAATTCGCAAAATAAGGGACACCCTAATGGGCATGCTACATAAATCCAATAACAAAAACATTTTTTTTTGGACATCTTTACTCTTAATATTCTAGAAGGGACTCCTTCATTTCATCTAAGTCCTTGTCCTCCCAGTAAAATTTCAAAATTGTTTCTAGTGAGGCATTTTCATCAGGTTCCTGTGCATGTGGAAAATTTAGCACGGGAAGATTATGTTTAATTAGCTCTTTATTTAAATCTTCGATGCCTACTTTTATAATGGATATTTTATCTGCCCAAAAAACCCTTTCAGTGTATAACAAGAGCCAAGAACCGTCCACTAATAGAAGCCCTGATATCAAACAGGGCCAAGAATCGACACCAAATTTTTATTTCCACGGTTTTTTTCTTCGTTCTTGGGTCGCAGGCGGCCTTCTTCATTCCCAATTTGTCGCCTACATAAAAGTATTTCGTGAACATCTACAAACAAATTACAGATCACTCAGCATTAAACAGACGATTTAATAGAATAAAAGTGGTTCTTTAGAAGTCCGAAATTTTACAAAACCAGTTTAGTTGTTGTTGTTATTGTCCCTATTCATATCTTTCTTTTCTTTTTTTTTTTTTTTTTTTTTTTTTCTATTTTTTAACAACACCCTCGTTTTCAAGTCATAACTTTTTCTAATCCAGATTTTTGTACACTTTGTCGTCATAAGAGCACCCCACAAAGAAGTAGAAAACTCTCAAAGTATTTGTGTTGGAAATGAGGTTCTAATCGATTTTTGGCCTGTCCTGCAAAGGGCAAAGTGTAAATACATTACTGGAAAAGTCACATTCATTTAAAGAAAACTGAACAATTTGTTTAAAAAAAAGGCCGCCTGCGACCCAAGAACGAAGAAAAAAACCGTGGAAATAAAAATTTGGTGTCGATTCTTGGCCCTGTTTGATATCAGGGCTTCTATTAGTGGACGGTTCTTGGCTCTTGTTATACACTGAAAGGGTTCCGCTTCCGTTCCACTTTTGAATTTTTCAAAAATTTTCGACAATTTGAAAAATCCATGGGCAGATCAGTTTATAGCTTTAGAGCAAAGTTTGTACTTTACACCATTGGCGAGAAAAAAAAATCTGAAAATGGCCTATAATGATTCCAGTATAATATGGCACGTCGTTGTGCCGACGCTTCGCTTATGTTCTTGGCTGCGTCGCCACTACCGTGCCGACGCGATTTAACAATCTCCTTTTTAAAATTATTTTTCGTCACAGCCATTGCTTACCATGCCATTTAATCCCAATAATTTCGTCACAAACAAATTTAAAATTCAAATTTTTAAAATTATTTTCAAATTAAAATATTATAAGCCATTATGGGCAACGATTTGCTTTAATAAGTCTGTCGTATGGAATTCGTAAAAAATGCTGACGGATTTGAAACCAGCGACCTCGAAAACCCCTATGTACTCATTTTTACGAACATCAGCAAACTATAGCAAGTGCGGATAAAAGTCGCCATATTAGCTTCGCCATCTTGAATTTGAAGGAACTGATATCAGATTCGTATTCAACTACCCGAAAACCCTTAGATATACAGTTTTATGAAAATCAATGCTACATTCGACATCATCCGCCATATTGGAACCGCCATTTTGAACTTTTCAATACAGCCAAGTATTGGGCTGAAAGCCTCACAAAGGCTGAAGTGGGCTGGACATGTCGCTCGTGCGCCGCCTACCCGGTATATAAAATAAGACAACGAAAAAGCTTAAGCACAGATAAAGCAACACATTAAAGTTACATAATGTTTTAGGGACTTTTCGTCACAGCCATTGCTTACCATGTCATTTAGTCCTGGATAACAGTCCTACGAGTCCTCGGCCTTTGGGCAGTCCAAGGCTTCATTGGGAAGATGCCTGCTGATGCGGGTCGGCGGGGAGTCCCTGATTGGAGGACGGCTTGCCAGCAAATAACCCCCTGGCGTGCCATCTGTGATGCGGCAATAGGGTTTCATGCCCTGTAAACGCCTTATTTGTGTGTGTAATACAGCCAAGTGGTTTTAAACAACGCAGAAAACCAAAGCTTTTGACGCCCAGATCCTTTTTATAGTTTTTACCTACGCTTGAGATGGGAATTATGTCCTATTTTCTTTTGACCAACGACCACTGTGGGTAGGGAAAATACATGAATTAGAAAACTGTCCTCCCTGGCCTCAGGTCCGAATTTTAGGCACAAGTCGTTATGCTTTCCCGCGATTAAAAAATCAGAAAGAAAATTGAATGTTTGCTGCGGGCTTGCTGGGAATCTACGAATCTAGTACATTCCGTGAAGACTGTGAAGTAATTGAATATCGTTGACGATATTCCACTTTCTTCCACAGATGGAAATTTTAATTAAACTAGTACCACCGATTCCATCTAAACGTGTTTATAATGCCAGTCATTACCAGTCCTGATTACCAGGAACCAGGAATTCCTTACGAGAAATTATCACATTTGGGGACCTATTATCAGTTAGGAGTCGAAAACCTTTCGATTTTCGTTGATAATGAAATTGCCACCCAATCGGTAATCGGTGGAGCATTAAACTCGACTCAGGATCACATCGAATGGGACTGTTGAATAATTTACGATCCCCTTGAGTCGTTGGAAAGCACTTATGGAATTCAATATGTCTGCAAAAGAGCCATTTCGTAATGTTTCCACTCGATTACTGACGTCACTTGCGCGCATTCAGATACGCACGCGGAAATTATCATTTTTCACCGACATTAAGGCTCCCCACACACAAGTTTTTTTTTTTATCTTTTTCTTCTACTTCGCGCTTTATACCGGTTGCGAGAATTTTTTTTTTCCGAGTCACCTGCTTCGGTTTCCGCGACTTTTCCCCGCCATTGATTTTTAAACGTCATCGAAATTCGAAACTTGACAAGTTCTCAATCACACGGAAAACCGATACTCTCAAAAACAAAAATTTTCACCCCCTTGAAACAAAAAGCGGGGGAGGGAGGGGGAGGAGGAGAGATTCCGCATCCGACTTCGATAACTCGGATATTCTTAATCTTCTTTCGAAGATGAGTTTTGCAGGAAATAATTCATGAAACGGATGCGAAATAGATGATGAGACTTTTCTTCTTTTTTTTATTTTATCATCATTCCCTTTTTTTATTTTTAATGCGAGCGTCTTTTGCCTTCGTACAAAGCGGTTACGTTGTTTTCTTTTTTTTTTTTTTTTTTTTTTTTTTTTTATACTTTTTCTTCCGCTTGAAAAAATTTGATCTTATTAGATTTCTGGAAGTGGTTAAATCGTTCTTATTACACCACAGAAGATGGAAGAAAATTAAAAAAGCATCTCGGTTTTTATCCAAATGGATCGGTCTCGGGGAGGAAAAAAAAAAAGTTTCTCTTTTAAAACTTTTTGTGGGCTTAAGAAAGGGGAAAAAGTGTAAAATTGCAATGAGAATCACGGTTCGTTTACCTCGGAAACGGCGTCGATTAATTGCAAATTTTGACATGTTGCGGTTCGTGTTATGTTTCATTACCTTTCGTTTGTGTAAGATCATGTGACGCACTGTTACTTCGTTTTGATAATTTACTTTCCCCGTTTACCTTTGATGTCGTCTTGCGGTGAAGGGTTGGGATCTAAGCATTTACGGAAATCTTTTACCTACGAGCACAAAAGCAAGCGGGGGCGGCAACGACAAGAGTTAGCCTCTGTTACCTTTGACTCTCAAGTATTTCAACTTTCAAAAGAGGGTCCGAAACGAACAAAAAGATGGGAAAACGTCTGGAGAGTAATTCGTATGAAAGAGAGAGAGAAGCCTTTAATAATTTTATAAGAGGAAAGTAAAGAATTGGTAATGAAAATCAGTTGGATTTGTGCGATATGTCTTTGCGTCGGGTTTCTCATCGGAGATATCAGAGTTTAGGTCCTGTTCCATCGCAGGTCGTTGAAAGGAAGCTGCCCTTAGAGTTAAGATTGATGACCTCAATTGCACGATGAAACCTGTTGTTGAAGCATGTTTCGGCAACAAGTTGCCCAAAGTGTTAAGGATTTGCCCACGGATCCCTTTGTCACAAGTGTAATGGGGATCCATAAGCTAAGCATGTATCTCCATTACACTTGTAACGAAGGGATCCGTGGACAAGCCCAAAATATGTTTCTACGGAAGCCTTGAAGGGTCAAAACTATTTGCCAGTTGCGTCGTTTTTTGTTCCGGAATTGACAGGGCTTGTTGTTCTGGAACTAACATTGTCTGTTCCGGAACTGACAAAAAAAATTGCTACAGTTAATTATGTTATGTTATGAACAAAAAAGAAGAGTTTTTCGGTTTTTGGAAGAGAAAAAACTACGAATTAAAGAGTTTGCTGCAGTCGTGGCAGCAGACAAAATCGTATTTTACGCAATTATATTTTTTGATTTGAAGGGAAACGAAAACATACCTCCAGAATTAAAAATACGATTTTGTCTGCTGCCACGAGTCCAGCATGCTCTTTTTTTCATGTAATATCTAATTCTATTTTGTTATATTTTTCTTTCACATATTAACAAGTGAAAACCTGAGGACGTTATTGAGCCAGTGCTCTACCTGAAGTAGGTCCAGTACTTGAAACCATTAATCGGTTTCCGTTCTTAAGTTTTATGACAATAGTAGCGCTAAAATCTTAAGCTTCGTGATTTTGTACAATAATGGTGTCATCGTTTTCCAAGGCAACTTCTTGACAATATGTGGTTGGGCACAACTGGAACTCGTAACCTCGGCATTTTATTTTATTCAGTAATCAGTATTGTTGTTGCCATTGAAGTCACTGTGAAAATAAAACAGTTTACTCTTAAGAAAGAGTTTCGTGCGTCGGAGGTGAACTAACGTATCTCCATCGTAAATATAATTGAAGATGGTGTGTTTCGACTGTTTGTGAAAATTATTTGTTTACGTAGTCGCGACAAAAATAGGGAAAACACACGAAAACTTGCGTTGTCGCGACAGTTCGAGTGTCGTCAGAACGTTTCTTACGGTATCGGCGTGTTAAATATATTTTTGGAATGTCGCGAGAAGGGCGAGAAAAAGACTTTCCAAGGTCATCGGCCATAAGAAAAATTCAAAAGAAAAATGTCGCGACAAGGTACGGCTTGTACATGTCTTTACTCGCTCATGTTGGTGTATATTATGGTCACATGATTTGTCACAAAACGTCGAAACAGACTATCTCCAATCATATTTACGATGGAGATACGTTAGTTGACCTCCGAAGAACTCGATGGAATTACGGTCATGAACGACAATCTGTTCAAAAGGTTTCATGATCGCTTTAAGAGGAAGCTTTACAAATATTGGATAAAATGGCTTTGTTTAATAGTCTATTTCCGGTAAGAAATTCACGTTTCAGATATCTAAAAGCTATCGTACATCCTGGAATTTTTAGTACAAATCTCAACTTGTCTAAGGGTGCAAATTCACTATGGAATGTTGGACCAACATGTTGGTAAAACATTCAATGGTGACTATGCATGTTGAACCAACATGTTGGTCTAACGTTTCATAGTAAATTTGCACCCGAAAGAAAAAAAAATTGCGGTCGAAAAACTTTGATCTTGTTTCCTTGGTTCGTTATTTACTAGGAACAAGTTGAAACTTGCACCAAAAGCAAAAAAAGCAAAAAGTTGAAGGAATTTGGTAAATGCCAAAAATTTTTAATTTTCTTCTCCCGTAAATCGACTGCTAGCGCGCAATAAACCCGAAATTTTCCCTCAAATCGAAAAATTTGATTACGTAAAATACGATTTTGTCTGCTGCCACGACTGCAGCATACTTTTAAATTCGTAGTTTTTTCTCTTTGAAAAAACGAAAAAACCCTCTCTCTTTTTTGTTTTTAACATAACATAATTTCATTAATTTAAAACGAATGTCACATATGAAAAGTTAATTTGACAGTTTGTTTTCTTCTTTTCGGTGATCCCCATTTGAATTTTCCCTCCTCGAACGTACGCAAGGACCACTCGGAAGTTTTTAAAATAAAGAAGAAGAATAAAAAATTCCCCAATGCTTTCCAGGAAAATGTATCATTAATCTAAACGTGGACTAAATAAGTAACCCGTGAAATTAGCAAATACTATAGCAAGGAAGAACCACTTTTAGTTTTGTAATTCACTCCTTAAAAAGGGATGTTCTATTTTCGGCGTTATATGCGCAAACCCATCTTCGTAATCAAATAAATTGCTAAGTATGTTTCCCTAAATGTAATCACGGCGGTTGTGTCGAAGAAGTTTTTCTTTCGGAATTCAAAAAACCTCTTTGTGTTTTTGTTTTTAGAAAACAACGAATAACTTGGCTTTTATTCTACTAAATAATCTTCATTTTTTTCTTCCCTTTTGTCTGAGAGTTGAATGATAGGAATATTGAAAACCGATTAAATTTTTTTTTTTTCCACTTAATGTTTTTTTTTTTTTTTTTTTTCTTTTCTCTTGAGTTTTTCTTTGTTGCTTTGAAAAATATTTCGCGGCTATAAGGGAAAAGCGATCGTGTTATTGCAATTGTATTCCCCTCCAGGAATTAATGGTAACATTTTGAAGGGAATTTTTTTGGCTTTTTATTACAGTACACCTCGGTTATAACGCGATCCAAGGGACCGGAGCCTAAACCACGTTATAACCGGGGTCGCGTTATAAACAAAGTTGGTTTTTTTCTTTTATTTTTATGTTTTTCAGGTTAAAAGACTTAATTATAACAAAAAAAAAATTAGTTATTGCTTTTTGGTGTAAAGAACACCCGAAGACTGATTTTATGAATTATATTGCCATTTAGGTACGCAATAAGGGTTACGTTTTTTGAGCTCAATACAAAATGTTGAGAAAGAAAGCCTTGAAGTACAAAAAATGAAGTTGGAATTTTTTTTTTCATTCATATTTTTCGGTACCTGACTTCCAAATAAACGTTCTGCAGAAAAATTGAAACACCCCACAAAACTTTAATAAAAGAAACCCATAAGAAAAAGGTTTACTGCTCCGTTGTCAATAAAAAATGTTTTAGACAAACAACCCGACTGACCTAAATTGGACCGCGCTAAAAGCGGGGGGCAAATACATATGACCATATAGGATTTTAACAAAACCATCCAAAAAAGCGCGCTATAACCGATGTGAAAGAACCATCATAACATGTGGGGAAGAAATCAGTCTTGAAAAAAAAATGGTTCACGTTCTTAGACCGAAATATTTCAGAGAGAAGCCCGCGTTACTTCCGAGGTCTCACTGCGTTATAAACGAGGACAAATATACATAATCTTATGGGATTCCGCCGGGACCGACGTTATAACCGCGCTATAAGCGATTTTGCCTTATTTCCGAGGGCTTTATAACCGAGGTGTACTGTATTATTATTATTATTTACGTGACATTATCAGCCTTACGAAAAAGATATCCATAAATTATGCAGAAAATTGGACCTTTTTAAACAGAAAAAAAATTTTTTTTTCTTTTTCATTCTCTCAGTGTGTTTAAGCATAAATTAATCATAAATGTTTATGCATAAAATGGATATGGAGGAATAAATATGCATAAATTATGTGTAAATGAGTATGGACAGATAAATATACATAAATTATGCGTAAATGAATATGGATAAATAAATATGCATAAATTGTACATAAATTAATATACATAAATTATGCATAAATTAATATACATCGTCGTTGCGCGTTGTGAAGGAGCAATATGCAAATATTTCTTCGAAAGGTAAACATAAACATTCTTTTTCATATTGCTCCTTTACAACGCGCAACGACGACATAAATTATTTCTTTTTTTATTTTTTACATTGTGGGCGACTCCTCTAACATTAGATTCATTTCGACATCTGTTGCTCGACGTTGCTGTCGTCTTTTAGTTTTTATTTTATTTTATTTTATTTAAAGCTATAGCTAATACAACAGTATGGAAATAACAATGACAGTATTAGTTGAAAGACAGGATAAACACATAATAAACAAATTTTAGACATAATCGGTTTTGAAAAAAGAGACGACAGACGATTTAAAAGTAGCCAGCGACATAAAGAAGAAATCTAGGTTCATGGGTTCAAAATTGATTATATAACTGAGAAAGTTTGGCAGAAGTTGAGGAAAAAGGTGTTGCCGATTCAAAAAGTTGTTTGTTTCTTGTAATTTTGACGGGAATTCGGAAATTGAACAAAGAAACGATTGAGGGACAATCAACTAAGTTGTTAAATACACACGGAAAAAAAAGTTCGGTTCCTGTTACTAAAGTTCGGTTCCTGTTACTGAAAGTTAAGTTGGGGCTTGTGACATCTAAACATTTGAGTTGACAATACTGAAAATTAGGTAAATATTACTAAACGTTATTAATCATTACGAACTCTTAGTAATAATTACTAAATTTTTTCGGTATTATCTACTCAAATGTTTAGATGTCACAGGTTCAGTAACAGGTACCGAACTTTTTTCTCCGTGCACGGTAAAGAAAAGCAAAATCAGCCACATCACGGTGACACTCCAGTGGTATAAGGCCAAACTCTCTCAGTATGTCTGCTGACCTAACAGGATGTCGACTGTAGTGTGGATAGACACCATGTTTTGCGGAAATAGGCATAGCGCAAGAAACGCCTCTGGACTTTTTCAATGCTTTTAAAGTCTCCAGATTGTGTGGCTTGAGATCTATGCCTACTACTAGCGTATTCAACTTTTTTAGCTATAAATTTTTTAAAGTTTGACCTAAAAAAGAGGCAAAAACCTTTTTTCCATACTTGGTAAGGTGGATTCCATCTTGAGAAATATGATAAAATGAAACGATTTAATTTGAATCTAAATAGTCAAAGTTAAAACACTAAGCCATCCATTTTAAATTATGGTTTATGGACTTAACGTAATTAAATGCGATATCACGCCTTTTTATAATACCCGATACAATAACTGTCGCTTTCGGAAATTTTAATTTTAACATAGAGAATGAGTTCCAGTAATTACCGATAAGAAAATCTGGATTTTTTGAACTTTTGATGTCATTTGTTCCAACATGTAAAATGACTTTCTGAATTATGGGGAATTTCGTAAGCCGGAGGTCAACTGACGTATCTCCATCTCAAATGTAATCGAAGATAGTCTGCTTTGAATGTTTTTCAGTTATGTAGAGTCGCGTGACATTTAAAAAAAATCGAAACAGACTATCTCCAATCATGTTGTGGTGGAGATACGTCAGTTAACCTCCGGCGCATGGACTCTAATTTCTTGTCTATTATTAATCTTTGAATCTCTAGTTTCTTGTCTCTTATTAATCTGAAGATATCTTCATGTGCTTGATATATACTTTCCTCGGTTTAATATTCCAGCTTTCCTTGACTTTCGTCTCACTCTTGAATTACCTGGCTGCAGGCCTCGAATATTCCGTGCACCGGAAGTCAACTGACGTATCTTTATCCTAAATATGATTGGAAGTAGTCTGCTCTGGCTGTTTTTTAAAATTGCAAGCTAACAAGTTTACGCAGGTAAACGATCATCTCCAATCGTATTCATGATGGAGATACGTCAGTTGACAGTACATTCAGTAAACAGTAAAAAAAATACCGGTCCGTCAGTAAACAGTACTCCGGCTGGAACACCAACATCGTATTCTGCAAGAGTCGTTTGCTTCAAACGCCAGTGATGAAAGGGATGACGAAACATAATTTATCTTATTGAGTTACATTCCATATTCCCATTAGACTTGCTAAAAAGCAAAAAACCAGAAACATAGATCACGTCACGTCGTAAGTTGGTCAATATTGAAGCACGCCAACATCTGGCGATAAGACATGCATCGCATCCAAAAAGAGAAGAAAAAAAAATAGGGAAGATTTATGAGATCTATTTACCTTCATAATTTTTTCTCCCTTAATCTCATATTTTCTTCGTTTTTTTTAGCGAGCCTTAGAAAAAAAATCTGGCTTACAAATCGCCGCTCTGACTCTGTTTAAAAATAACAGAAGTCGGGAATGAAATTTACACTAAAATTAAAATCAACCCGCGCGAAGCGAACTAATCCGAACAGTGCCTGATACGGAAACAAATATTTATTAAAAAGAAAAAAATTAAACCAAAAAAAAATTGCGATTGTGCCTCCGTAACAAAAATTAAAAACCTCAAGCCGAACCCGCGTTCGACAAATAATGAAGAAAAGGAAAATAGTTCCGAATTAGTGAAGTGCTATGCAGCTAATGACTATTAACTCATTGGTCATGTTCGACATAGTGTTCGTGTTTTTCTTGTTTCTCGTCGGAATCTCATGCCTAATGTATTACCTTCCGAGCAGTCACCGCATTCACGACGACGTCGACATGGTCACATTCACTCATAAACATAAGGATAATAAAACACCCGTCGATGAGGTTTAGCGGCAGGGTTATTACTATGTATTACATAAGTAAGTAATCGTTTTAAAAAAGAAAAGAACTCGCATGCGCATGTTAATAATTGTGAGATGAAAAGGAGACTTTTTTTTTTATAACTGAGAGGTGGGAATTCGATTACCGCCTGTTGGTCACAATCCTGGCGTTCATCGATCTTCCTTTTCCCTGAATGTTCCTCCTCTTTCATTCGACCACCTCCCCCTCCCTCCCACCCTGTGATTAATGGTTCTTTTAATTACGTATTCCCAGTTATTATGTGTAATCTGATTATCTTCAAATCTAGTCAACTGTTTTATCGTTTACAACCATGTTTTCTCTCCAGAATCGTTGTTTTCAACGCTTTTTCCGTGATTCCCCGTGTCGATGTTACGGGACTTCCATATTCCCCCGTTTCCGCTCTTTTCACGCTTATTGACTGCCACAAGCTACGGGTATAAAAGATTTTTTTTTTTTTTTTTTTTTTTTTTTTTTTACCGGACCTGAAGACCGTATAAAAAGGAAGCTTTTAAAAGCGGATTTTCAGGCATTCCTGATGAATGACCTTAGCCCCCCTCCCCTTTTTTTCCCATCTTGGAAATTTATCGGAAAATTGATAGGGAAACTGTTTGCTCGCGATGAGAAAAAACATTAAAAATTGATGTTTTTGTATGAAATTGTGAGTTTTTTAAGATGGAACGCCGCCGCTCTCGGTTTTGCTATTAATCCTTACCTAATTTCCTTCCTGTTTACGTTTACTCTCTAAAAACATCGGGGGAGGGTCTTATACTCCTTTTGCACCGCGGCTTCCTAGTGTTGACCTTTTTCCAAGTTATAGTGCTTTGGTTTACCCATGTATTTACAACATCAATATAAGGGTTATCCATGTTTTTCACTTATCCTCCTTCTTCCATTTTTATCATTGTTTAGTGTCAAACAGTAATTAGTTAATGAGGGTTAAAATCCCCCGGTAGTAGTTATGAATATTAAATGAAGGGAACTTGATTTTTTATCGGCGGGATGTATTTAGGGTTAGCGGATACCGGTTTACCGGTAAATCGGCTGAAAGTTTCGGTAAATTTTTACCGGTAAATGTTTGTCTAACCGGCTTACCGGAAAAATTATTAAAAATTACGGTCCATTTTTCACTGGTAAATGTCCGCGTAACCGATTTACCGGTAAAGCGACTAAAAATTACCAAATATTTACCGGTAAATGTCCTTGTTACCGGTTTACCGGTAAATTGGCTGAAAGTTACGGTAGATTTTTACCGGTAAATGTCCTTGTTACCGGTTTACCGGTAAATTGGCTGAAAGTTACGGTAGATTTTTACCGGTAAATATCTGCTGCCGGTTTTTTTACCGGTTTGATATTTCAGTGTTTTTTTTTTGGCTGAAAGTGCGCAAAAATCGATTTAATTGTTCGGTGTTTTTTTTATTCAATTTTTTGTCAACTGCCATGAAGTTTTTTTTTCAATTTTTTTGTGCGTACAGTTTGAGGTTTTTCAATAAATTGTTGGTTAATTTACAAGATTACAAAACCTAGTTAAAATTAATTTAAAAAAACTATTCAAGTAGCATCAAAATGGCCAAGGATGTTGATTTGAAAAAAAGAAAAGGGATTTAGAAATTCCTTCTTAGAAATAAAAATGTCGCAGCAGGCAAATTTTTTTTGCCAAATTATTTATGAAGAACTTGGACTTTTTGCCGGAAATATTTTTTTCATCCTCTATTATAATTATGGATAAATAAATATGCATACGACTGAAAAAAAATTGAATAAACGTAACAGTTTTGCAAGTTTTCCTGCTTTATGATTAAAAAAATAAATGCATAAATTATATATGAAGTACAAAAATTTTGGATATCCAGATTTTCGCGCATAAAAAACTATGCTTAAATTTTGTAAAAATTGTGCATTTTCAATTTTCGGTGCTAAAAAATATGCATAAACTTTGCAAAGATTATTCATGACCAAATGTTTCTATAAATGATACAAAAACAATACATTTTTCATATAAATTTTTTGCATTTATTTTGCAAACATTTTTCTTACCCAAAATTGACAGGATAGTCAACTGAATTTACACCTTTGAAATGATTTTATTCTTTAAGATTCTGGATACATTACCACGAAAAATCTCTAATCTTTTTAAAGACATAGTCGTTTTATAATTTTTTTATTTTTATTTTCAGGTAAGTTTCCTTGGATTTGTCAAGAGTAATCGTTCAAAGTTTGTATAAACTTTGAATGTGGTCTATTGCAAATTTGAATTAGGATCGGTTAAAACCTGCTCAATTTTTTTCTGTAAGTATGGAAGTGAACCCGGAAAAAAGTCGAAAACGAAATTTTTTTGAAGATAAGGCAATTAGTTATAGTTTGAGATTGCACCGGTAATTGTACTAAAAAATTATTAAAATTTAGGCATAGTGCTTAACGTCATACCTCCGGTCGGGGGTTATTTACAAAATAAATCCTTAAGATCAAAAACCGTATATTTAAACTAATTTTGGTCTTCATATTTGTAATCTATCCAAAAGCGTTTTTTGCGTTTCCTTTTGTATCGAGTGTTCTCCTTCCGCGCTCCTTATAATTTTCTTTTAACTGTTTTTGAAACGGATGAGCTGTTGGAGAGGCGTCATCAATTTTGCGTTAGTTTTGTTGAAAAATTGTTGAACGGTGGGTTGGACGACAGCAATAGCTTAGCTCGTTTGAATTTTGCCATTCCAGATTTGCTTCTAAGGCAGAGGAGTTTTAAACTCTTTCGTCTTTCAAGATGTCGAACGGTTCATCGCACCATCTGGAGGGTGATTAGATGGCGAGGGCGATATTGATGACGTCTCCTTGTTTTTATTAATGTGTTGTTGTTGGTCATTCTGTCCAAAGATAGGTTTTGCCACCGGCCATAAGGCGGGGTTCAAGGAACTGCAATGGTACTTTTGAGGAAGAATTTCCCCAAGAAGGTGGTTTTCCTTTGCCTTCCTTCTCTGACATACCATTGGATATTTGTACTCCAAATGGAGTACTGACCATAATTTTAATCTTTGAAGGTCAAAGCTCTATCTCAAAATGACCTTCAAATAAATTCGCAAAAAAATTAGGGTTAATTGTGTTGCTAAAAGGCACACATTTCTCTATCAGGGGTTTTCAAATTCCAAAATTCGTCACCCTACTATCGGCAGCCCCTATATTTTAACATGGCATGACCATTGAGCAGTAGAACAGTGTTCCATCTAACGTTTTACAACATTTTCGTATGTTTAATCTAACCCCAAAGGCAAGGCCATTTGGGTTAATAAACTCTTCTAAACAGAGCTATTGATTTGTTTAGCAATTAGATAGAACAATCCCAAACTTTCCCTCGCGTCATCCCCTTTTACTTATTCTCGTACGTGAGAACGGAGAATCTAATTCGTCCCTTTTGTTTTCTTTAATCCTTTTCCCACATCGGGGGCGTTGATGAGTCCTTCCCGGAAAACGAACCACTCGTGTATAAATATGCGTAAAGGTTATCTGCCCTTCCAGCGAATTTCGTTGCATCCTCATTATGCATGCTTCAAATGCCTAACGGCTTTGAATTTTCTTATTTTTGACACACTATTTTTTGGGCACTTAAGAGCTGCAATTCGAGCACCATTAATTTTTTCGAGATTTTAGAGTCTTTAACCAATGGTGTCTCGATTAATTTATAGGTCAGTGAGAAGACCCGGAAGGTTACAGGATTTGGATCAGTAAGGGGCGAGTTGCGGGAGAGTACGAAAAAAAAGTTCATAAATAACATAAAAATTATGTATATATTATGCAGAAAATTGTGCGTACATGAAAAATACATAAATTATGCATAAAAAACTTAAATTTTCTTACCAGTAATTTTTTTTTCATCCTTTAATATGATTTTGCAAAAATTGTGCATATCTACTTAATAAAATTATGCATAAATTTTGTAAAAATCTTTAATATTCAAATTTTGGTGCTTGAAAAAAAAAATGCATAAACTTTGTAAAAATTATATATGTCGAAATTTTTGTGTAAATGTTACAAAAATGATATCAAATTTACATAATGCTTTGCATTTTTTTTGCAAAAATTTTATACACTTTTTGCATCACTTTTTCGTAATAGTAGGTAATGCTTTGTAGGAAACGTTCAGGGGGATGGGATACCAGACTGGAAACATTGATGAAGTCATCTATCGAAATGACAAAACGTTGAGCTTAAACAAGTCGTTTAATTAATATAATAATCCTTTTCCAAGAAATTGAACCAATACATTCAAGTTAGGGATTAAGAAAATTCAGTCAATTCTAAAAAAAAAAAAAAAATCTACATACTTTTTATGAATTTTTTTTTATTAATGAAGAAATTTATTTTTTTGATATTCGAACAGTGAAAACTGATTCAGATTTCTCGAATTAGGGCGTAAAGGTTAGAGTAAAAAATCGTATTTTTTTGAAAAAAAAAAACTATTTTATAAAAGTTTTATAAAACTTTTAAAAATATTATAAAATTATATCAATCTTCTAATGTGATGTGTTTTGTTGTACGCACCAAAAGAAAAAAAAAAAAAAGAAAAAAATTAAATGAAAAAGGTTGAAATTTTTTAAAATTCTTCCGGGCTGCCGATTCCAAAGTCAAAATTTTCAAAAAATTCAAAAACAAAATGGCGAAGCAATTTTATATTTAAGAATTTAGTATTTGGCGCCATATTGCTTTTTCTGTTTGGAATTGCATCATTCTGACATCAAATTTGAAATATACGACATCGAAAACACATAGAAACCGAATATTTTACGAAGAATACAAAACTTACTCTATATTTTGTATCACATGCATGTGATGCGGTTCGTCTGTACTCGAAATCGTTGGGCGCTCAATTTAATTTTTAACGCTTAGGGCGAGTATCTATGGAGACAAGGGACATCTTTTTGCTCGAAATGATCCAAGAATAAAAATTCGGTGGAAAATTTTCCTAATTTTCCAGGGATTTCCCGGAAAAGGTTCAAGATTTCTCCTGGCGTGGAAGATGAAAGGGTAGTTTGCTAAAAAGAAGGGATTTCCTGAAACCTTTTCTTTGTTTTTGCTGTCGTCATTTCCCTTTTTATTTTCCGAATTTTTCTCGATTTTCATCATTAATATTGCAGCGCAATATATTTTTGTTTTATTTCCCATTATTAAAAACGCCTTAAAAATGGCGTTTATTTTATCGTACACGTCAAAGGTTTACGCATCCTAAGCGGATTTTTATTTTTCCGTTGTTTTCTTTTTTTTATTTTTAATGTTATGAAACATGACATATCCTCTGTGCACGTTTTATAATTTAATATTCCCTCACATACATGCAACGCTAATTGAAAATAATGTTCCACTTTCCCTGGTCGTTTTAATTGTCCCTCCTACGATTTTTTTTTTCTCTCCTCTACCTTCCCTCCCATTCCTTTTTATTTTTCTTTTCATTTCGTTATCTCCATTATTTAAGAGAAAGGAAAAAAAAAAAAAGAAAAAATGGAAAAGTTTTAAAAGTAAAAAAGCCAAAGTGAGTTTAGTACAAACCTAATTACGTGTAAATTAAGGGCAAACGATACAACTCAGACTCCCATACCTTTATTTCCATTTTAGTAGAATTACTTTTCCCTTTGTAAATGTCGAAGGAGGGGGGGAGGGAATGAAAGGAGGAAGAGGGGAAAGAAGGAGGAGGAGGAAGAAAAAAAAATAAAGAGATAAGAAGCTTGTTTTTATCTTATACGGGATGTCTCATCCGTGAAAAAGCATGAAGGGAGAGAGAGAGAGATGAAAAGAAAAAGCAGAAGCGCCAGGAGGGAAAAAGCAGTCGAAAGCGTAACAGGAGGCCTAACATGATAAATAGAATGTTTCTGTAAGTTAATTTCCACCGAAACGATTTCATTTTATCCGCGCAGTAAATTTAAATTTATTTTCCTGGAGAACGACGATGGTCGATTTAGTAGATTGCATCAACTCAGCTTACACCTGTAACGCAAAAGGCTCTGAGACATTAAAAAATGAGCTTTTGTTCCCTCGTTTATTTTAAGGAGTTTATTCGGTCTGCCCCATTACGTTAAAAACAAACGGAAGAAAGGAGAAAATCAGAGTCCGAAGAACTTAACCAGAGCTTTTCTAAAGAAAAAAAAAAAAATGAATGAAAATCAAAAAAAAAAAAAAAAACTTTTTATTCGCCTCTGGATTTGATTAAAAAAAATGCTCGCTCTTCTACCAGATAATAAAAAAAACCTTGTATTTATGGTTTTATAAATTTGTAGATATTTTGATTTTTTTTTTTTTTTTTTAAATTACATTTCCGTCCATTTTCAGATTAACGCTGCATTACGTAGGAAACCGCGAAAACGAGATCAATTTATGCATGACATTGTTGCCGTTTGAATTGAGGACCGTGGGAAAAAATAAACGTGCCCGAGGATTTTTATTTTTATTTTTATTTTTATTTTTATTTTTTATTTTTTTGTAGTGTATTTATTTCGGGGAAAAATTGGCGACCGAGGAATAGGTGGAGGAGAGTAGCAGGAGGAGGAGAAACAAAAAAAAAAATAATAATAATAATTGCGAATGCCGACCAAGCGGAGTTATAACCCAGTTTAATTTTATTATTCCAGAAGTCGGATTTTATTAAAATTGGGGAACCCCTTTAATACGGATGCAAACATTAATATTAACTCTGGGATTATATTTGAAACTTGGGAAATATATTTGTTTAAGCCGTAAAGTCTTGTTTCGTAATATTTTTTTTTTTTTTTTTCGGAGGTACGGTATGGTCGACAGAAAAATTAGTCATTTGGGGAAAATCACCTTACGACTTTTTAGGGACTTTTCAGAATTGATCCAATAATGAAAAAGAAAACGGTTTCGGATGTTGGGTCATGCGTAACTCAAACTTGAAAGATATCGCATCAAATATCTCAGTTAGGGTAAAGAGTCTGGTTTTTTTTTAATACAATTTTTATGAATGTTGTATAAAATTTTGTAAAAATTATATCTTAATTTATTTTAATTTTTAATTTTGTAAAAATTTTATACAACTTTCATAAAAATTGTATTAAAAAAACCTGCAGATTCAGATATAAGATTTTTATAATGTAAAAATTTGTAAATTTATTGTATTTAAGATACATTGGTTCCCACGGTTCCCTTGATTGGCTTGGTTCCCGTGGTTCCCTTCATTAGCTTGGCTCCCGAACCGGAACCCTGTTCTTTAAAAAAATATCGAACCGAAGCTGGAAGTGGTTTTGGACTGTTACGGAAAAAGGAACCGAACCCGATCGAACCATATTCAAAAATTTTTCATCAAAACCGAAACCAAACCGAACCATATCTGACGGGCACCTTCAGAACCAGAACCGAACCGAACTTAACTTTTCACTTTTACCTCGACTTTTACAAAAAGCTGAACCGAACCGAACCTTTTTCATTTGCGGAGCGGATTGCCATCATTGGTAGTGTGATTCGAAAATCAACTTTTTTGGAATTTTAAAACTCCTATATCGGAAAAAATTTCTTTATAGGTTCTTAAAAATAAATTATTTCTTTAATTCTTTAAAGAATTCTTTTCTAAGAAGTTCTTTTCTATAATTTCTTCCTGAATTTTTTCAGATTTTTTGAACGGCATCTTGAGTTGTCGCATTGGACTTGAAATTTCCAAAAAGCCCATATAAGGGGAACAAGTGAAATTTTTTTTTTTTTTCCGCATAACAGATCATCGATTCCTATCGGAAATTTTGCGTAGATTACGAATTTGAAGTCGAAAATTAGTTTTGGTGCACTGTTTTTGAAAAAGCCATAACAAGGTATTCACAGCTTTAAAGTCCGAAATTTCAAGGCCAATGCGACACCTCAAGATGCAGGTTTAAAATATCTAAAAAAGTTCAGAGTTGATGCTCTACTTATAAAGAAACTATTCCGGTATAGGAGTTTTGAAATTCCGAAAAGGTTGATTTTCGAACCACCCTACGACCATACAGTACTTTTTTGGAAAACCTTACCTTAATCTACCATAAATTACCGAAAATTTATAGTAGAAAGATCTATTTTCTTTTTGTGTTTTGCAGATTGAAGATCATAAAAAAGTTTAGTGCAAAGAATGCAAGAAACATTTTAAATCAATAGAATATCTGACGAATTGACTTGGAATGGAACCACGATCTCGTGCTTCTGCAGCAGTCTCACAGACATTGTTTTACTGAGGCTACCAACAATTCTTATCCATCCTAGGCACCTTCATGAAAAATTCCATACCTGATCATACAGTACTTTTTTGGAAAACTTAATCTACCATACATTCCCGAGAACTTATAGTAGATTAAGGTTTCCCAAAAAAGTGCTGTATGGTCAGTAGGGTGTTCCTTATTTTGCGAATTTTCGAATTTCAAAGTGCTCACCCCCGGAATCCGTGATGCCTATGGCGCAGATGAACCCTATTTTTTTTTAGATTTTTCACTCAACGGGAAAGCGTGGCGCATCGAGCTTAAAGTTTTGAGCTTTTCCAAAATTTTGCATAAAACCCCCTCTAACTCTCGGACCGTTGTAGATAGCAAAAAACTCTAAGGACCTTTTTTGTAGAGCATTAGTGGGGCTACACAACAGTCTTTACGATTTCCTTTTATCTTAAACCGTTTCCGAATAATCTCGGGAAAACTTAGGAAATTTTTTTTTTTTGAATAGGCAACCCGCAAACCACTTTTATGAACACAATTAAAATAGCTATTCTAATCGTGTAAAATGTGCATTTTTAGAGGCAATTCTTATCTTCAGGATTAGCACTTTTGGATTGTGGGTACCGCTGTTGTTCTTGCTGCTGCAGCTGCTGCTGTCTCACTAACGCTGCTGGAAAATATGCGCTGCTGGCAAAATATTAAAAAGGTTTGGAATCGAAAAAGGTTTTACTCGCCTCATCAAATTTCCGTTTAAGTTTTTCTACTGCAGTCTGATGAAGCTGTCGGTGCTGCTGAATTACTTGCAGGGCATAAATCTTATGTTCTTCGTTTTCCTTGATTAAACCGTGGTATTTTGCATAGTTCAACCGACCTTCCGCGCAATCATTGACAACTTTTAACGATTTAACATCGATTTTTCGTTAAAGGGCTTACTTAATGGTTTGCAAAATGATACCTAATTATGCAAGTTGAAACAAGCTTAAATTTGAAGTTTTAATTTACTTTTATATTCAGTTGCTCGGTGATCGTTACAAAAATTGTCAGGTCCGTTTTTAAGTTATCTGTTTTTACTTGTTTTTGTTTTATCCGAAGTTTTATTTAATATTTATTTCAATGCTTTAATGTGTTTTTATTTTGTTGAAATGGCGGAAAGATTAAGGAGCGGCAAAGAAAATATTTTCCTTGATCGGTCATGTTAACCACCATTACTGGAGCTAAATTGCCGTCAAATAGACAAGTATTACCCGTTCTCTTTCATAATATGCGGGAAGTGAAGTTGAATTTCGCAGAAAGCGCAATGTTAGCAGTAAAAGAGTGTTGTGTAGGTTTTGTCGGTATTCTGCCTTTCTCCCACAATAGTGCACACTCTTTTACTGCTAACATTGCGCTTTCGCGAAATTCAACTTCACTTCCCGCATATTATGAAAGAGAACGGGTAATACTTGTCTATTTGACGGCAATTTAGCTCCAGTAATTTGGTGGTTAACATGACCGATCAAGAAAATATTTCTTTGCCGCTCCTTAATCTTTCCGCCATTTCAACAAAATAAATAAACATTAAAGCTTGAAATAAATATTTAAATAAAACTTCGGATAAAACAATAAAACAAGTAAAAACAGATAACTTAAAAACGGACCTGACAATTTTTGTTAACGATCACCGAGCAACTGAATATAAAAGTAAATTAAACTTCAAATTTAAGCTTTGTTTCAACTTGCATATTAGGTATCATTTTGCAAACCATTAGTAAGCCCTTTAACGAAAAATCGATGTTAAATCGTAAAAGTTGTCAATGATTGCGCGGAAGGTCGGTTGAACTTATGCAAAACTACCACGGTTTAATCAAGGAAAACGAAGAACAAAGATTTATGCCCTGCAAGTAATTCAGCAGCACCGACAGCTTTATCCAGACTGCAGTAGAAAAACTTTAAAACGGAAATTTGATGAGTGCGAGTAAAAACTTTTTCGATTCCAAACCTTTTTAATATTTTGCCAGCAGCGCATATTTTCCAGCAGCGTTAGTGAGCAGCAGCAGCTGCAGCAGCAAGAACAACAGCGGTACACTACAATCCAAAAGTGCTAATCCTGAAAGATAAGAATTGCCTCTAAAAATGCACATTTTACACGATTAGAATAGCTATTTTAATTGTGTTCATAAAAAGTGGTTGCGGGTTGCCTATTCAAAAAAAAAAATTTTCCTAAGTTTTCCCGAGATTATTCGGAAACGGTTTAAGATAAAAGGAAATCGTAAAGACTGTTGTGTAGCCCCACTAATGCTCTACAAAAAAGGTCCTTAGAGTTTTTTGCTATCTACAACGGTCCGAGAGTTAGAGGGGTTTTATGCAAATTTTGGAAAAGCTCAAAACTTTAAGCTCGATGCGCCCGCTTTCCCGTTGAGTAAAAAATCTAAAAAAAAATAGGGCTCATCTGTGCCATAGGCATCACGGATTCCGGGGGTGAGCACTTTGAAATTCGAAAATTCGCAAAATAAGGAACACCCTAATGGTCAGGTATGGAATTTTTCATGAAGGTGCCTAGGTCAAAAAATAAATGTTTAATAATATTTAAGAGGAAGCTACCGAGGGGCGCAACACAAACATGTCTTAGACATCAGTAACCGATAAGAAATTTGAAATTAATAAAAACTCTCCTTTATCCTCTTCTGCGGTGTAAGAAGTGAAAATAGAAAAAAAAAAAAAAATATTCGCTCCATAGGTACCTTTGGTTAGACTCCAAAATCTAGAATGACATAATTATTTTTATTGCTAATCGATTGTCGGCACGGAAAAAAAAGTTCGGTTCCTGTTACTGAATGGGTCTTGTAGCGTCTAAACATTTGAGTTGATGATACTAAAACTTATTTAATCGTTACTTAGTGTAATTAATCATTACCTACGCGTAGTAATAATTACTAAATTTTCGGTATTATCAACTCCAATGTTTAGATGTCACAGGGGCCAACTCAATATTGAGTAGCAGGAACCGAATTTTTTTCTCCGTGGACGAAGCTCTTGATGGTTACACCGGTCAATTAATTTTCATTTATCCGAGAGCCACAGTATCTGGACGTAGGAGCCGAATGATCACATTATTTGTGTATCATTCAAACCTTTTTTTTTACTATAAAAATTTAGATGGAATTTTTCTTTTCCTTTTTTTTTTTTTTTTTTTATTTTTACCACAAATAAAAGAGCTTGACATTCACGTAGCGCTTTCCATCCCATCCTGTATACGTTCGCTTGCATGCACCATGATAAAAGTCACCTTTTGTTTGCTAATGGTGTCGAACTATTTTCCAAAGTCTCACATATAATCATCAATCATGTCGAGACTCTTCCCCTACCCCTCCTACCCCCCCCCCCCATCCGTACCCACTATTTCTGCTCTTTTCCTTTTCGAAACGAAGAAAAAAAACCTTTCTCTTTCCAAGCATTTTCACGCATATTCTCGAAAAAAAAATCCCGGCATTAAAAAAAAAGGAAAATGAAAAGCGTATTTTTGAAAGGTTAATGAAAAGGGCTTTTCTTAATTAATAAAGCTTCGTGTCTACGGATCAGTGAGCATCCCTCGAAGATTATTAGTTAACTTAATTCCAATATAAGATGAAATACGTATCAGCTGGCATATCAATTAAAGTTAAATTTTGATTGGATGTTCCTGATTGGGTATCTCCCCTTTTCCCACACTCGATACCCGATAAAAGCCCCCCCGTAACCGAAGTTTAGCCTTTCTCCTTGCTGACTCATCTCAAATGCCGTTTATATATATTCGCCTTTTTGATTAAAACGCAGAAACCCTTTCCCAAAGATTATTAAGAATTTTCGGTTTCTAATTATATTTTAAGAGAAGCATGTTGCGAAATCGAAAATGATTCCTGTAAAAACATGTTTTTTTTCCCCCCCGTAAAAACAAGGTGTTTAATCTCAGGAAATGGAAACTCAAAATGGAAACCCTCGATATTTTCCATTAAAAAGGGAAACGAAAAGAGAGATGGAAAATGGTGGCGAATGGTCTATCTATATACGGATTGAAATTTATATTGGTAAATTCATAAATCACGGCGTAATTGTGGCCGATCCCGTTCGATTTGCAGTGGAGGAATACCCCGAAATTATAATGGAGTCGGGAGGGCGGGAGGAGTTTTTGTTCCCCTCATTTCTGTGGGAAAAGCCTTTCGCCAACACCGAAAAAAATAAAAATTGGGAAGGAAGCAATCCCGGTTTTATTTATCGAAGAACAATCCAAGATGGTTCTATTTGCAAATCCATTAGCTAAATCAATAGAGAGTAAGGAAATTCCAGGGAAATGTTGGAAAGGATTAGCAGATAATTTTTCGACCGCAAGTGTCCCCCCCGCCCGCTCCCTCCTTCTTCCTTATTACTCTACTTCTCTTCTCTCCCCCTCGGCACCGAGCCGAAAAACTAAGAGACGAGGAGGGTGAGTTAATTAAAATTCCTTTCGTAAGCGTAAAAACATGAAATCGGACGTAACTGATTAAAAAATAACCTTTCGACCTTCGCCATCCGGATATTGCGGAAAAGGTTGTTTTTTCTCTGTTAAAATGTCATCCGCTTACCGGAACGAGCGACTAATTCCGCATGTGAACTTTCATTTTGTTGGTCCTGGATTTAAAAAAAAAAAAAAAAAAAAAAAAAAAAAAGATTTTGAGACAAAAATCGGGAAAAGTTGTTGGTCCCCAGTTCGTTTATTTACATTTTCCAAAAGCTTGGGAGAAATTCCTCAGGTTATTTCTCGAAAATTGGGTTGGGTAATTAGGATGGGTTTGCGTCGAAGAGAAAAAGAAGGACTAAAAAAAATGATAAAAGAAAAATGCGATTTCCTCTTTTTTTTTTGTTATATTCAGTCACCAATCACTCAACTCCGTAATTTGCTCTTGGGATTTGATTTTTTTTTTCATCTCTTCCTTTTTTTCCCCCATCCTTTGATTCGACGTTTTGGAAGAAAAGCAAAAAATGATATATTTCTGATTTAAATTTTAGGGCGAATGACATTGTGTGCTTCATAATCTTTTCATGATGATTGAAGCTTTAAAGCCTTGTGCTTAAGAGAACTCAACAACGAGAGAAAAGAAATTATAAAATTTTGAGGTTTAATGTGACTTTCTTCCGCAGTCGTGACGACGTTCAAATTTTCGTTTAGGAATTTTCGGATCAACGTGTCTAGATAGGAGAGCTGCCCTGAAAAGGGGAATCGACCTATCGCACATTTTGGAAAAAATCGAGATATTCATACCAAACGATTCCTGAGATGATGGTGTTTCTGATTATTACCTCTTATCAGCTGAAAAAAATCATTTCCGTGCATATTTTTTCGGTTTAAAAAAAAATTGAGTAAACAATCAAATTTTGTTATTTTTTTAAGTGAGTTGGCCAAAATGTTTTCTTCTGCTTTCAAAACTTTTTTTTAGAAATTGGCGCGCAGAGTTATTTTTTAATCTGAGAAAACTGAAATCGGTTCGTTTTGTTTCATGTGTTTATCTTAACGACGATAAGAAGGCAATACATAATTTTAAGTCAAATTTTTAATTTTTAAACGATGAAAATGAAAGAAAAAAAAAAAAAAAAAAAAAAAAATTCGATTTGAAATTCTAAATACTTTTTTAATTCCGATTAGTTTGATAATGAAGGAGTAGAACAGTTCGGCTCAATTTTTATTACCTTTATTAGAATCGCTTCTGGCAGTTCTGGCAGTTCCAAAATTTTAAAAAATAATTAAATTACAGGAATAAAAGAAAAAATTAAACGGACGGCATGATTTACAAAAAATCAAGTAATCTTCTCATTATGTTAATCAGCTTCTGGCAGTTCTTCCCAAAATTTTAATTTTTCAATTGTCATAAGGCTTCCTAATTTTTTAATAATACTTTGTTTCCTTTCTTTTTCGATTCCCTTTGGTTGTTCGCGTGCTTTTGGTGCGGGTAAAATGGGGATTTCTTTCATTTTCTTGGAAAGTAAGTCTACAGATATCGCTGGCTCGTCAAAATCGGTTTTATACTCGATTAATCGAGAATTTCTAACTGATTTAATTTCAACAAAATCATTTATGTACGGTCTTGGAACAATGCGGCTCAATTTGTATTGCGATGTGTAGTCCGGCCATTCGTAAAAATCCTGTACTTGCATCTCTTTCACTTCGACGAATTCAGAAGCTCTTTCAACACAGTGATAAAAATCGCGGAAGTCATATAATTTGTTACCCGATGTCTTCATGGATTGTTCTACCTGATGATGAAAACTATCGGCCGCCATAAAGGTATGTCCGGGCTCGAAAAAGCGAAGTGTCACCGTCTCAGCTTCTATTTCATTTGAATTTACAATATAAATGAGAAAACATATTAACGCCCAATTTTTGTTTTGGCCGGAGCAATTGTCGAGCCATAACACGATGTGCTTATAATTTTTGAACCTCTTAAAAAACTGATAATATGAACTTATCATTTCTTCCTTTTTTCGTCCCATGACAGCGTCATGCCATATTACCGCAAATTTGATTTTGTTTCCGTTAGTTTCACAGGTTCCTAAAGGCACAAAGCTTTCATTGTAGATAGGTATGCGGAGAGCAAATATAGATCTTTTGAACATGTCGAGTTTAGGTAACATTATGACTTTCTGAAGGTCCACGGAGTAATAAATCGTATCTTCTTCATTGTTTTTCCCTGAATTTAGTTTGTATAATTTGCGGGATTTTTCGGCTTTTAAAATATGAGTTTTCCACGTTTGGCATACGTCGCAGTCGTCTCCCAAATTAGTTTGATTGTGATCGTCGCTGTGCTTTTTAAATTCTTCACATGTTTCACATTCCTCGGTACCCAATTTTGCATTAGAAATATTCATATCTCGCTTGACCTGTAGGTACTTTGTATACGAGCATTCGGGGGCCATGTTTGAAGACTGAAATTATAATTGGGAAATAAATAAAGATATATATTTTTTTTTAATCTTGAACTTTAATGCCTGTTTTTCATTAAAATTTTCCAAGAGGTTTTGATGTAAAAAAAAAAAAAAAAAAAAAAATTGGTTTTGCATTTACTTACTAAATAATCCTTATGAAGGCCTGTGAAGGTATATTTTTCGGAAATGTATAAACGATTGGGAGCATGTTCCCGTCTATAGTGTGAAATCGAAGGTTCATACTTCAAAATATGCGCCTTAATTGCTCCATCGTCGATCTTATTCGTTGGTATTTGCCCTTTATTTTGGTGTTTTGGAATATTTAGTGACCTATTCTTGACTACGGTTCTTATGACGCTGGCGTTGCTTTTCTCGAAACCCAGCGTAGTTAAAAAAAAAGCGCGGCATACAGATTGAAACTCTCCTTTTTCGTCTTTTAAAAACAAATAATAAGAAACGTTCCTTTGCCTACTATTATCATTTTTAACTTCCTTTTTCCTCCGGCTGACCTCAGCCGTGGACACACTCGCTGCTACAAAAACTTTTTTTTCCTCGGAAGTGCCGTTCCAGTATTCCTTATTAATTTGCAATCTTCTGTCTTGACTGAATTTAGTGTTACACTTTCTTTTACAATCAGAGCCGCAACCCACTTTAACGTCATGTTCATCCACATTTTGTTCCGTTTGTTCCACCGCATCGATTTGTATCACTTCTGCCGCATTTATTCCTAGATTATTAAGCGTTTTTATTTCGTTTGTTGTAATTATTTAACAAGTATAAATTTCTAGCTTTTATAGGCTTACCGTCATCGCTTTTAAAATTTGCATCACCAGGTTCACGAGCTGAAACGTCTTCCCTAATTACCCCGTCGTCGATCGTATGTACTTCTCCTTTTTCGTTAATTCCCATATTTTTTGAGATCCTGGAAGATTCGGTTGAATATGCAATTTTTAAAAGACTGTCATTGGTATTCTTATAGCCTAAGGTGGTCATAAAAAATTTACGGCACACCGTCTCATTCTTGTCTTCTTTATTTTTTAAAACATAATAATTCATTTTTTGCAGTTTTTTATTTTCCGTTTCTGGGAACCCTGCACCCGGTAAAAATGTGTGATTTTTCACAAAAATTTTTCTATCTTCAACACTGAGCTTCCAATAGTTTTCATTGATTTCCCTACGTCTTTCGTCCGGAATTTTCTCAGTACATTGCTTTTTACAACCGCTGCAACCAACTCTCACCTCCCTGGTTTTTCTTTTAGAGCCTAATCGTTAAAAAAGTTTCTTTCATTCCTATAACTTTATTAAAACTTTTAAGTTTTAGAAACTTACTAACCGGTTTCAGTAGAAAAATTTATCTCTTCCTTATCCATTATTGATTTTCTTTACAATTATTTTGGTAAACAATGCACAACCATTTTTGTTTGCGAATTTCAGCGAACACTTACCTTTTTAGTTCTAAATTTTTAAGAATTCAAATTTAAAATAAAAAATGAAATTAAGTTGTCGATACCAACCTTTACCAAAAAAATGTTCTTTTTGTTTGTTTTGATAATAATTTTAAAAACCACCGATTTCTCGAAACAACAAAAGTGTGCGATAGGTCGATTCCCCTTTTCAGGGCAGAGAGACACTTTTTAAAACTTTTTACCAGGTTTTGGTATTAAAATATTTTGTATGTTGAAAGTAAAAAAAGCGTAGTTAAATGCCGTCACTTGATCATTTGTTACAAAAAACAAACGAATAGCGATTTTTTTTTTTTTTTTTTTTTTTTTTGATAAGCTTTTGACATATTAGTCGTGTAAGCTCCAGTTGCTTCCTTGTCATTGAAACCCGATTAAATAGCTGTTATTATTTGAATTTTTGAGTTTTTGAATCGGATTGAACTGCAAAACTTATTTTTTATCGGTTTGCAGTTCAGTAGAATATTACATACTTCCAGATTCTTGCAACCGCTCCTTCAATTCAAAATTGTTTCCTTAAATCCCTCTTGCCTTTGGTGCGTTCGGAAATCTCCTCGGAGATCTCGGACTTCTCGTAGATGATAATCGAATGTCGATATCTCGATATAAATCGAAAAGGGATTTCGTTTTTACGAGTTTTTATGATTGTTGCCAGGGCTGCAAACTGAAACAAATAAATTTTCTCTAGGTTAAATTATTTTCAATTCGGAGTCACATTTTTACGATAATTAAAACCTGAAAACGTTGCGTAGTCCCTTTTCTTTTTTCACGTGGGTTGTTTTCCCGGTATAAATTTTATTCTCTTACTTACGAACCATGTAGGGAAGAATTTGCTTTCCCAGGATTAGAGTCCCAGGTTTAAGGCCGCGATGGCGGCCCACCTCGGGATAATCCTGGTACTTGCGATGTACGAAGAAGAAGACATCATAATTTTTGATTTAACTTACTTCTTTTTATTAAAAATGAAAACGTTTAATACATTTTCTGTAACTCAGTGCAGAACAACACCAAGTCCATTCAAGGATTACAACTTCTTATTTCAAACCTGACTATACAAAGCATACAAGCGTTGCCAACTCAAATTAATGTCTTCTGCGAGTTAACATTTCTGCTTTGTTAACGAAATAAACTTGGTAGCAGAAGGAATAAAATCAGTTCTGCCAACCGTTGAGCCTGCGAACCTTTTGTTAAGTCGGGTTTGAAATAAGAAGTTGCAATCCTTGAATGGACTTGGTGTTGTTCTGCACTGAGGTACAGTTTTTTTTGAACTGTATTAAATTGAAGTTGAGTAAAGACTGAATACCGAGCTCGCACCGAGTTCCGACGCCGGCTTCGAAGCTCAGCTTCGGGTATCGTCGTACGCGCTTGCGCACGATGATTACCGAAGCCGAACCCTGCCAGCACCATCTCTCGGTGCGGCCCGGTATTAACTTTTTGTTTAAAACTTTAGATTCTTATTTTTAATTCTTTTGATTTTTGCTATCGCTACAAAACATTGTTTTTCATCATAAAAACTATATTGGCAGCCCTGGCAACAATCATAAAAAATCTTAGATAATAGAATCCATAGATAGGACATTCCTACTCCATTTACATTGTTTGTTTTGGTACGAAAAAATTGAGCCTACCTCGTGTTTAACTTATGGATGCCCATATGAACATTTCCTGAAGCTATTGTCCTATCTATGGATTCTATTATCTAAGTAAAAAACTACATTCCTTTTCGATTTATATCGAGATATCGGCATTCGATTATCATCTCCGACAAGATTTCCGAACGCACCCCTTGTAAGTTACGATTATGGTATTCAACGATCTTTGAGATAAAAAATGAAATAAAAAGAAAATAATTTATTAACAGTAAAATTTATTATGAAAAGTGTAGCCTTACTTTAATGCAGGCATGCTTAAAGCGCAAAGAGAGAAAAAGACGGACTACAACTTTCAGAATCATGCACTAACATGCACGAAAAATGTAAAAAATATTTTTTGCTTGACTAATCCATACAATGGCATTCGTTTGAGTTGGGCCGATTGAGTTCCTATTAGTAATTACAATTATTTATGAAGAATTTAAAGTAGAATTGGAGTCATTATTATTATCATCATGCTGGACTGACATTCTCATCCTAGGCGCAACATTTGTTTGCTTCTAAGTTGGTTGCCTGGATCCTAAAATACCTTATTTTGGCACCAAATTGAACGGGAAAAGGACTTAAGCAATTAGAATCGATATGTCTGTATTGAAAAGGGGAATCGACCTATCGCACATATCTGGGATGGCCTTGTTTGTTTATGTTTAGCTTAGAAGCAATCATGGCCAACCCAGACATGTGCGATAGGTCTATTCCCCATGTCAGGACAGATTTTAGATGGACTGATTCAATTTCATTTCAGTTTTATATATATATTTTTTTTTTATAAAAAAACGTAAAAATATGATGTAAAATATTAAATATTGTAATTTTTTAAGGTTTTTTGAAAATCCATTATAAAACTGAAATGGAATTGGAGTTTGACTCCCGTTAGTCCATCTAAAATATCGATTCTGATTGTTTACGTCCTTTTCCCGTCAATTCGGTGGCAAAATTAGGTATTTTAGGATCAGATAAAAAATTTAAAAGTAAAAGAATGTTTCATCTATATTAAAGGACGAGAATGTCAGCTCAGCACGATGATAATAATAATAATGACTTCACTTCTACCTTAAAAGAGGTGAGATTATTAACAGTTTTTTCCACTTATGAGCCTTTTTTTTTCCTTTATGGAATTCCGAAACTTTATTTTAGGGCTTATATTCAACATGTTGTGTTGCATTATACTACTGTAACGCAACACAACAAGAGTCGTATAATTACTTATTACATCTTTTTTAGCTTCAAATCGCTTAAAATAGGTTATAAGTTTCATTTGTGTATGATGTATAAAACACTTATATTTGCGTATGCGTTTAAAACACTTTAATGATCCGCCAAAGAGTAATACTCCTTAGAGCCGCCATGTTGAACGACCGACCCGCCCTCTGCATTTAATGTCTTTCGCGAATACAATCAGTCGATTGTAATGTCTTTCGCGAATACAATCAGTCGATTGTATTCGCGAAAGACATCAAATGTAGAGGACAGGTTAATATGATATTAATACAACTTAACATGATCAAAACTCGTTGCCTTTCTCAATTATATTCAGCATTGCCATGGCGTCATAGTTACAAGCCCGGTGCCAGCACCAAGTTTAAAACAAATTATCTAGCACTGACACCAGCTTCGGCACCGACCTGAGTTTTTAGCGGACCCTTGGCGAAAATCCTGATGACGTAAGTCATCGATCATTCACACATCGGTCATGTTTCTAGTAATAAGAAGCCGAAAGCTTATTTCTATGTCACCATATGGGGAAATAAAAACGCCATTTGAATTTTTCGAAAAATGTGACATTTGAAAATAATACAAATGTTTTCCCCCCTCTTTTTTTTTTCCTCTTTATCTTTCTCTTTCATGATGATTTCCCGTCTTTCATTTCCCTCTAGAATTCCCCCATTTCTAATTCTTAAACTTTTACATTCACAAAAGATCTCTTAAAGAGGATCCGCAGATATTTCTGCGTTAAAATCAACCTCTTAAAGAGGATCATTTTGATGGTTTTCAACTCGAAACTCCCCTCTTAAAGGACACACAAAGACCTTTCGCTTTTACCTATATAACGGTACTTTCCATTAACTTTCAAAACTAGGATGACCGTTACGTCATTACCTTTTAAAAATGATAACAAGAGCCCCCCCTTCCCTTTTCCCGGGAAATTATAAGATGAAGTCGTATATAAAGAAGGTTTTCATGCGAAGGGAAAACTTTTCCCTTTTTTTTTTTATTGCCATAACAAACCAAAAACTTAAACTGTAAATTACCAACGTTGAAGTGATTCAATTACATCGGGATCGTTTCTCCGGCGATAATTTTCACCGGGGAATTCCCCGAGGGCTTCATATATTTCTTAAAATCGGTCGAAAAATATGTAGTAATCAGATAAATAACTTATTTTTGCTCCTTGAGCATAAATATTTTGACAATAAACTTTCTGGAAATGAAAAGAAAAAAAATGTAAACAAAGTTTCTTGTTTCCACTTATTAGGGAGAGAAACTTTGCATCCTCCCCCCCCTCCCTCTCGCCATATCTCCCTTTTATTTCTCTGGTGTAGTTAAACAACTCTTCCTGTTTTCTTTTTATTATATTTTTTTGCTGTTGTTGTTGTTGTTGCTTCTGCTGCGGAAAAAAGGATCGATTATTCTTAAAAATAATCCCGGAAGAAAGGAAAATGCGACTCCGAGGTTAAGCCACCTTTCCGGGATCAAGGTCACAAAATCCGAGGATTTCGGTTTTCACTTCAAATAGCAATTTTTTTTTTCGAAATAAAATACAGAGCATTATGCAATTTGAGTTTTCTTTTTTTTTCTTTTTTGTTTTTCTTTTTTATTGAGAAAATATGTTTTTCTGTAGGAAAACAACAACAAGAAGAAAAGTTGCGTTTTTCTAGGTTCCCCGCTGAGATATGTCAGCAGCGGAATTAATAATAGAGAAAAATAAAGTTTAAGGAGAAAACTCGATGTTTTAACGAAAAAAAAAAAAAAAATGGAAGTTAGATAAAACAATCTGGCAGACAGACGAAATGCGAAAGAAAAAGAAGAGAGAAAAAAAAAGGAGAGAGAATTTCAGACGAGTGAGAGACAAGTTCCACATCTCATAATGTATTATTCATAAATGTTGGTTTCCGTTGAATTTCACTCAACAACCGTATGGTTTTTGAGACGAAAGATTATCATCAGGTCGATCATATTTGCTTCATGCTTGTCTCCTTCCCTCCCATCCCCCCTTCCCCAAGTCCCAGGTTCGATGATGTTTATTTTTGTTTTCCCAAAATTTAATTTACCGAATTGGTTTATTAAAAAAAGGGTCTATACCGAGAGGTAAAATAAATTACTTTGATTCGTTTTCCTTGACGGATAAGAAAAGTTTTTGCGCTATTTGATAAATTTTAAAGTTTGTCGAAATGATGGTTGTTTACTTTAGTTTCAAAACCGGAAATGAATTAGAAGCTGGAGTGAAGTTGGAGGAGATGGAAGAGCATCATTTTGTTGTCACCCACCTTGTCAAAATGAAGACGTCTTTCTTGGGCGCCTAAGTAATTAAGTATTATTGTTGCGAGTGGAGACATTTTTTTCACTAAAAAATAATGAAATATTCTTTCGAATATCGGGCATATTGATCCAGGAAAATCCGAAAATTTTCCTTCTAAATTGAAATATTCTTATTTTGAAAGTTTTTTTCGATTCTATATTTAATTTTAAAATTTTGGTTTTTACGGGATTCGGATCTACATTTCGGAGAACAGCTAATGGATACCTGGTTTTGACTCTTTTCAAAGAATAGCCTAAAACCAACGCTCGTAACCGTTTCCGTTTTTAATGTTAAGCTTATGGTACTGTAACAAAAGCAACGTTTTCGTTTCTAAGCCCGAAAAGGCTCTACGAGGATTTTAATATTTATTTATTTATTATTACTGTTCCTTTTTTACAACAGTTACAAAAATTACAAAAACAGCTTAAGAAAAAAAAAATTATGGTTACCGTAAGTATGGTAAAATTATGGTTTTTGTAATTTTTGTAATTGTTGTAAAAAAGGAACAGTAATAATAAATAAATAAATATTAAAATCCTCGTAGAGCCTTTTCGGGCTTAGAAACGAAAACGTTGCTTTTGTTACAGTACCATAAGCTTAACATTAAAAACGGAAACTGTCATTTTTTCTAATTTCACCCGCTGGTCTTAAAAGTATTGTCTGAAATAAGTCGTTAAGCAAATTTAAGAATAAGGCTTTTTCCCGACCTAGTATAGCAATATATTATTAAACAAAGTCGAAGAAGAGTTTACATAAAATCAAAGTTAACGTGAAAGCGAAAGTCATTTTTTTTTTCTTCTTTTTTCTCAAACTCAGAACGGAAAAGCTCCCAATCCCGCTCATAATTTCCAATTTACTAAAAATTCATTGAGTTCGACAAATCGTCGCTTCGAATATTCCCATACGGTAAAGTCTTTCAAATCATTATGCGGAGGAAATAAAAAAAAGAGGAAAAAAGGAGAAGACGGAGAAGAAGAAGGAAAAAAAGGGAATCATAGATCTCATTTTCGTGTTGATTGTCTGATTCATAGCGATCTCTCGTTTCGTCATAAATCGTTTTCCATTAGTTATTTTTTGCGAGAGCCCCCGATTCAATATCCTCCTTTTTTTTCATTTACCGTCACTGAATACCAATCAGCTGGGGGAATTCGGGGAGCGGGGAGGGGGGGGGGAAGAAAAAAGCGCACACGTACATAAACACTTGTATTTATATTGTATTTGAAAAATCCAAACTTTAAAAATAAACGCGATTATGTGGTATTAGTCGTGCATGACCTACGACTTGACAACCGAAGGGAACCTTTTTAATAAATTTTATTTGCAAAAAAAAAAAAAAAAAAAAAAAAAAAAAATCAAAAGGATAACCCTTTTTGGTCGAAGGGTAAACGGGACGTTCAAAGCGAACGCATTCCGCAACCTAAAATGATCAATTCCCCGACCTAGATAAGTATAAATGATAAAACAAGGTAGTGTACCGACCGATGCTTTTTTCAATAAATTCGTGTCATTTTCAGGGATTTCGCTTCTTTTGATTAAAAAATTTTGCTCCAAGAACCGGAGCGTCGGAAAATTTGCAATGACAATAAGGATAGGAGGGAAAAAAAGGTGGTTGGGTTGGTCGGTCGGTCGGGTCTGTTTGAGTTTTAAAAAAACTTTTTAGTCGGGTAAATGCCGTGTTATCCCTAATGCGATATCATCCCATGCTCCATTAATATTCATATCGGCAGAAAGCGTCAGGTGTGTTAAGGAGAAACGTACGGGGAAAAAAGGGCTTATGTTTTAAAATGTTTAGAGTCTTGTAATTAAAAACCTGTCTCGTAGAAACTCAATTTTCTGCAGTGTTAGTTTTGACGTGTAATCTCCTTTCTCTTTAGCGACATTAAAACCTTCCCCCGGATTCATTCTTCAATCATCCGGTCATTTATTATTCCTTGAACGATCGGGGTTTTTTTTTTCTAACCGACAAGACGCGTTTCTTTTAGAAAAAAAAAACCGATCGTTCGGGAGAAAAAAAGAAAGAAAGAAAAAAAACTGAAGAAAATCCCGACTATGGAAATCATTTTTTTCCCTCCCCCGCCTTTGCTTTATTTTCTATTTTTTTGATTTGGAAACAAAATCCCCAATGACGTTTGCGTCAATTACGGCCCGATCCAATTAAATCCCCTCATCATTCTGGGGGAGACAAGTTTAATATTGAATTAAACTACATAGCTGCTTATTGGATTTCATCTGGTACGATTTTGCCGTTTGGTAACAAAGTTAAAAACTTCTCAAAGGTGGAATTTTTTTTTTCCCTTTCGCCTCCCACTCACGCGCGCTTTAAAAAAAAAGATGGAAAGGTAAAAAATTTCTAGCCGAGAGGGGATTAATAATAAATACGGAGAGAGTTAATGACCGATAAAAATCCGATATGAATCAAACCGTGAAATCATAAAGGATTAAAAAATAAGCTTAATTGGATTCAAATTACCTGAGGAGATGGGTTTGGAGTCAATTTTCTGTTGCGAGATCGAATTTCGGAAATTAGGATTTTTTTTGTGAAAAGAATTTTTAAGAAAAATTTTTGATTATCAAAATTAATTTGTTTTAATTACAGTAAATTACTGGGATTTAATAAAATGAAAATAAAAATGAATAGTGAGTATTACTGAGAAGTGAGGAGGAAAAATAATTAGAATCCGTTGCTTTTATGTTTAGCTTTTGTCAAGGATTCAAAAGGTAAGCATATGCTACTGATTCTGATCCTTTTTTCCGCCAGGAAACCAGGTATTTGGCCTTTCCCTAGGAATCTGAAGCTGGTGAAAATTGGCTGAGGCCGACGCCGGCATCGGCGCCGAAATATCCAAAGTGCTGGAGCTGGCGCCAGCGCCGGCACAGGAATAGTAAATATAAGAGAACAATTGGGGAGGTAAGGCTTTAGGCGCGTTTTTTTAAAAAGTAGAATCCCCAGAAGGCGTATACCACTGTCAGTGAGGCTTTATTCCTCTTCTGAATCAAAATCTTCTTCGTCGTCGTCATCTTCTTCTAACGATGGTTCAGGCGCATTCGTGCAACTTACACCTCTGCAAAGAGCACAAAAGTTAGTGCATTTAAGTCCTGCCTTCTTACAGGCGCATCGACCTTCGCAACCTTTCTTACATGCACAAGTAACCAAACGAAGCAAGGAATCCGGTGATGGTTCTAGCTCTGATGGAATGGGAAGGAGAAAGTGAAGGTTACCTTTAAACCAACCCCAGGATTCAGGTTGCAATTTTTATCCTTTTCAGCTCTGAATTTGAAGACTCGATAGAAATGCAACCTACCAACTTCCTCGAATGGAGTGTGCGAACCATCAATCCGAAATAGGGTATTTTCAGGTATTTTTATTTTTGAATAATTTTGGTGTAAAAATAAAGTAGGTACCATGAGCTTAAAAAATTATTTCTGTAATAAAAAAGTATTAAAAATTATCTGTATGCTATAATTTTTTGAAGTTGGGGCTTAAAAGTTGTAAATCAGAACGGTCGGAATAAGCGCGGAAGCGTTGTGACGTCATATGTTAATATCGTTCTGTCCGAAAAAAGTTTCCGAAAATGCGGTGGCTTGGTTTATAAACATAGAAAGCATCACATTCGATGACAAATTTTCCTTCAGAACGATATCAACCTAGGACGCCACAACGCTTCCGCGCTTATTCCGACCGTTTTGATTTACAATTTTTAAGCACCAACTTTCCCAACTTTCACAAATCATTGGATACAGAAAAAAAAATTACTTTAATACTTTTTTTACAGAAATAATTCTCTAATCTCATGTACTTTATTTTTACACCAAAATTATTCAAAAATAAAAATATCTGAAAATACCCTATTCGACGGGACTGAATCTCTCGCCGGCGCGGTGCAGAGAGATGGTGAATTTCTACAGTCAATCTCATTTCTTTTACTTAATCGTTCTTTCCAATCTTCTTTCTTTTGTTCTTGATTCATTCTCTGTATATCTAAAAAAGAAACCATAAAAAGTATTATGCTTATGACATCCTTTTGCGGAATTCGTTGTTCAGTTAAATAATCTAAATAATTCTTGTGTTGCAAGCTTTGTTCGAACTGGACTTGCAACACAAGAATTATTTAACTGGACAATGGATTGCATCATGCCGTCTAAAAAATTCCAAATGTTCGGATGTAAACACTTGAAAAGGGATTAACCTAGCATGTCGTCACGGTGTTTCCACAGACTTATGACAAATATTGGATCCCGTCTTCTCCCATTTCTCATTTCTCTTGCACGAATGTTAGTACTTTCGAAGTACATAATGAGCTCCTCTAATCCAAAACTTACATTTGGTAGAAATTGCCCGAAAAACTCTGATTTTGGTTCAAGGTCTTATACTAGTATCACACTATGGATCGCTACAGAAGCAAACGAGAAATATATCACAGTTCAAAATTTTAGATTCAATTGACACTTTCGGTTTCGCCACACGATTAAATCTTTTTGGATTCCTTTTGAAGATAAAAAGTCTCAAAAAAGTTTCAATTTGACATCAAGATGGCTTCGTTTTAATACTAAAGGTTTCAAATTGAGACTTTTTATCTTCAAATGGAATCCAAAAAGGTTTAATCGTGTGGTGAAACCAAAAGTTTCAATTGAATCTAAAATTTTGAACTGTTTACTCCGTCTATAGTAAATATTATAAATCCACACATTTAACCTTTAAGTTTTGCATCTCTGAAGTTCACAGAATGGCCTATAAATCGAAATGAATGAACGGTTTGGGAGAGAAAGAGATTCTTAAGGCTTGCACAGCTTGAATAAGTGCGTCCTAAATTTTTTCCTCCGATAAACCATCTCTACTCAGGGCTGTTAATCGAATCATAATCGTAATCATAAACAGCGATTAATCGAATATTTCTAAAGCACTTCGTTGGCTAGACAAAACCGGCCGGTTCACCGTCCGGTTTTTTTTAAAAAAACGTTTTTTTAATTAATATTTTTAAACGTTAATATTGCATTAAATGGGGCGAAACTTATACCAAATTGTTCCTTATTATTAGAAGAAGTCGAATATACATTTTAAAAATGTCGGTAAGCTTAAATTAAGTCAATATTCGCAAAATTTAATGTTGTTTACATAAAAAACAAAATGGCCGATGTAAAAAAACATAAACAATCGGTTCATTTTGCGAATATTGACGTAATTTAAGCTTACCGACATATTTAACATGTATATTTGACTTCTTCTAACAATAAGGAACAATTTGGTATAAGTTTCGCCCCACTTAATGCAATATTAACGTTCAAAAATATTAATTAAAAAAATTTTTTTTTCAAAAAACCGGACGGTAAACCGGCCGGTTTTTTCTAGCCAACGAAGTGCCTAACTCCGAAAAAACCGAAACTGAAATCAATCGAAAAAGAATAGTAATCATTGAATAACCGTAACTGAAATTAGAGACTAAGAAACGGGAATGAAATCGAAATCATAACCGAAATGAATTCGAAATAAAAGAATCGAAAATCGAAATTGAAATAGGAATTTTCTAAAAACCGTAATTAAAAATAATATTTTAAACCGCTTTTAACAAAAATCATAATCAAAAACAACCGTAAAAAAAATAATAAACCGAAAATAATTTAAGAATCCCTGGAGGGCGCGGTCTCAAAATCGATCTCAAATGCAATGGATCTCTGTACTGGTCTTTTAATTGAGTCAAGCTTTTTTTATTGTCAATTTCTATTGTCATACATTTTTACGTTGTTTTTTAAGTTTTATTTCGGCGCGGCAAGTCATTTACGGCCAGTTATGAATTTTTTATGTTCCTAAATTTTTAATTCTGACTTAAAAAGAATTAATTTTTCGCTATTCTGTGCTTCCTCTGGTACTGGTTATGTAAAAGAGATAATTTTTTCAAAATTTAGAACAAAGAATGAAAAAGAAAACAAAATTATCGCTAAAAATCGTAATCATAACCTTAATCGAAATTAGCAAAAGAATCGACGGAAAACAGTAATTGAAACTAAAATAAAATTTTTAATGCAACCTAAAAACTGAAATCAAAATCGAAAATTTTAAAACTGAAAAGTTAATAAACGTAACTGAAACTAATATACGAAAACTAGGTATGAAAAAGCGAAATTAATCGTATATTGAACAAGGTTAATAATCGAAATCAAAATCGTAATCAGCTGTCAAGATTTTGAGTTCAGTAACCATAATCAAAATCGAAATTGCTATTTTAAAAAAATCATAACTGAAATTAACCAAAATTCTAGCGAATTTTGATTAGCAGCCCTGTCTCTACTTTCCCAAGCTCTCCAAAACCTTCAAGATCTCTTTTTCTCAATTAAGATATTCAACGGTACTCAACAAGATTATGACTTAAATGTAGCAGTCGATGTTTTTACGAATTTCGATCATTTTTCAAAGAACATCCAGGAAATGGATTTTGAATCCCCCCCTTATAGACTTCCATTAGGGTTTAGCGAATTTCAAATGAAAAATCTGTTCATTCAGTAAGAAAAAAACGTCATTTCGTTATATCGATAAGGCAAAGATATTTGAGTTACCGTATACTTATATACACGATCGATGTTGTTTATTCGAGCTTCTATTCCTGTTTATGTTTGTCTTGGCCTCTCTAGGGACTTGTAGAGACGTGTGTAAGTGTGTTGAATACGTTCGACTATTTGTTATTTTGATCCATGTCTGGACATGACATGTATGTATATACTTTCCTTTTTCCCCGTCGCATTATACCTAAAGCGATTTTTTTTTGTTCCTTCTCCTAATACTCTCTCTCTCTCTCTCCCTCCCCCCGGTTTTCGGGAAAATTACGACCGGGTTTTACCTAGCGATACAAGTTCTATAAAGTCATAATTCTATTGAAATCATAGGGCTTTTCCTTTCTCCCCTGTCACTTACAACACACATTACAATATACTAGACAACAAAGTGGGGCGTTTTCAAAATTTATTGCCGGTGGAAACTACATGCCGCTCCAGGATCAACCCGAGAGAAAAGTTCCTCCCTTTAAAATCTTTTCCCCTCCTACCCCTCCCGAAATCTCCCCATCACGAAAACCAGATTTGAGCAAAAGAGAAACAAAAAGAAAATATTCAGATGATTCATCAATAGCGTGTTTCGACGTGAGTAATTGATCTATCAACTGTCGTTTGGAAAGGTTTTCTTTTCTTTTTTTTTTTTTTCTTTTCTTTTTTTTTTTTTTCTTTTCCTTTTTAACTTTTCCCGTGTTATTCCAGACACGTTTCTTACATCTAATCCGAACACAGGCTCATTCCTCCCTACTTCCCTCATAATACTCTGATCTATTTTATTTCCCATAGATAAAGGGTTTACTTATAAGTCATCGAACTTGATATATCGAAGGCGAATTTACGTGTTTTTTTAAGTAATCGGCTCTGATTTTTTTTTCTTACCTCGCTTTTTCTTTTACCATGTTAATCCCTAAGGGAACACGCCAAACACTTAAATTGAGATTTTTTTTTTTTTTTTTAAAGAAGAGTCTTTTTTATATTCTTGGTCGATGTTTAGCGTAAAGGCGGGGGAAGGGGAAGGGGAAGGGGGGAGGTTCTCGATATTCCTCCTTTCGATCTTTCACAATTTCCGGTAAAAGCGTTTTTCTCTTAAGATTTTCCGTTTTATATTTTGATGCAAGCGTGTGTATCCTCCTTTCTCCGAAAATGTGATTACTATTCCCTCCCCCCCACCAAAAACCTCTCACTTTTCCTCCTCTTTTGCATTAGTGCGTGTGGATAAAGCCAAGTAATTTATTTACCTGACTAATCCTATTAATTCAGCGTTTATTGTATCATCTTCCCCGTAATCATTTTCACTCTAAAACATTTTGTTTTCGAGCCCGGTATTAAACGTCATGTAGAGTTTTTTGTATATTTATTTATTTACTTATTTTTTTTTCCTCCCTCAAAGGAAGGAGTTTGGCGGATATCAAGAAACGGGGTTGTTATGAAGAGAAAAAGTCTTGATTTTATTAAAATATAAATGTCGTAGGCGTTAAATTAAATCCACCAATACATGAAACGCCGAGGCATTTTATGTGACTTATTTGGAAATGATTTATTTCACTAAATGCCTGGCCATTTTAGGCATTACATGAAATCCCAAGCATTTCACGGAATGCCTTGTCAAGACTCGAAATGGTATTTTCAATTTCAGGCATTAGGTGAAATGATAAAATAAACAAAAGCAACGTTATCAACTGCTTAAGGCGACGCAGGAGTGATTCATTTTTTTGAACACCCTATACTTCGAAAAACGGTAATGTTAACGTTTTGGAGCCAGATATCGAAATTCCGCTTCCGAGCAACAATTCTTATCAATTTTATTCACCGTCATGAAAAGCTCGATACCTGACCAATGGTTTCCCAAGAAGGAAGTACTGTATGGTCAGTGACCATACAGTACTTCTTTCTTGGGAAACCTTGATCCAAAATAAATTCCCGGGAATTTATAGTAGATTAAGGTTTCCCAAAAAAAGGTACTGTATGGTCAAGTATGAATTGTTTCATGAAGGTCCCTAAAATTGATAAGAAATGTTGCTTGGAAGCGGAATTATGATATCTAGCACCAAAAGGATAATATTATCATATTTCAAAGTATAGGGTGTTCAAAAAAAATTAATCACTCTTGAGTCACTTTAAGCTTAAATAAACCGAATTAAAAGATTGACAAACTTGATTAAAATATTTTTAAAAAACAAAAAAAATCATTTCAAATGTGAATTAAAAGTATTCGTTTTTTATCACTGGGCCAGAAATCACAGTTTTAAAATTGAACTCGGCCGAAAATGATGACCATATGTGACTTATTTGTTGGGACAAGGCAAAGACTAGTGACAACGGCTGCTGCATCCGGTGTTGTTTTTATAGCATGATCACCTTTTGGTGTTATGATGGTGTATGGTTTATGATTTCCCTAGATGTAACTAATTTGTTCATTGTATACTTTTTCGCTTCACTGGTTTGTTAAAACTTTATTTAGTTTTCTTAATAACTTATCACTATCAAAATATTTTAGATGACTGTTTCTTATGAAGGTGGTAATATAAAGTCTTGCATTACTTCTAAATGAACACTTTTTGTTGTACAAGCCACATTGGCTCTTTTTTGTGCGACCTCGGCAGTTACACCGTTTCATGCGTTGGCCACCATATAAAGACTGACTGGCTACAGCCTCTCTTATAATTTCGACTTGGGATACTTGTTCCTTCATTTCTGCTCCTGAGTCTGTGACTTCACTTCTCGGAAACCAGCAAAGAGAAATCTAACCAAACCTAATCAGACATTCCTTTTTTGTGAGATTAAAAACCTTTACGCATTGTCAAAATCTGATTTTTCACACAAAAACAAAGGTGAAGACCCTAGTAGCACATTACAATCCATAAGATCTCCCGAGGATAACCTTTCAGGGATATAGGATATCCTGAGGTTATCCAACTGGTAACCTGCGATGACAGAGGATATCCCACGGATCGACTCGGGGTCACCGTTTTTAGCTCCACAGGGATAACCAATTCAGGATGTGCGGAGGCTACTGTTTTTCTTCCGCTCTGCATTAAAACCGCCCCCAGGACAAGAAGAGTGTGTGGTGCCTAAGTAGGAAGCACTCTAGAGTGTGTGGTGCCTAGGTACGACTCACTCTAGAGTGAGTGTTGCCTAGGTAGGAATAACTCTAGAGTGTGTGGTGCCTAGGTAGGAATAACTCTAGAGTGTGTGGTGCCTAGGCAGGAAGCACTCTAGAGTGTGTAGTGCCTAGGTAGTAATAACTCTAGAGTGTGTGATGCCTAGGCAGGAAGCACTCTAGAGTGTGTGGTGCCTAGGTACCACGCACCATAGAGTGTGTGGTGCCTAGGTAGGAAGCACTCTAGAGTGTATGGTGCCTAGGTAGGAAGCACTCTAGAGTGTATGGTGCCTAGGTACGACTCACTCTAGAGTGAGTGTTGCCTAGGTAGGAATAACTCTAGAGTGTGTGGTGCCTAGGTAGGAATAACTCTAGAGTGTGTGGTGCCTAGGCAGGAAGCACTCTAGAGTGTGTAGTGCCTAGGTAGTAATAACTCTAGAGTGTGTGATGCCTAGGCAGGAAGCACTCTAGAGTGTGTGGTGCCTAGGTACCACGCACCATAGAGTGTGTGGTGCCTAGGCAGGAAGCACTCTTGAGTGTGTGGTGCTCAACATGCTTTTGGGGTCGTCCATAAATTACGTTAGCACATTTACGGGGGGTTGGGGGTCCAAATTTAACACATCTTACCCATAAGGTAAGCATAGGTGAATTGGGATAAAACGTGCAAAAAGGGCCTAACCCATGCCTACGTAATTTATGTACGATCCCTTTACGCTTCAACATGTGGAGTAACAGGCTTGCAACATGTTTTTAACGCTGCAACAAGTTGAACAACACTTTGTCTTAACTTGTCTCAACAAAAAGCTGGCTTATCGCAGACGGAATTTAAGTTAACGCGGCTTCTTCCAGACATCTTTCCCATTCATTGTCGTCGTCCATCAGGTTTCTCAGGCTGGCAGCTTCTTTAAATGTGGTACAAATTACATCTTCTACAGTACGGAGATCTTCGAAACAGGCAACATGTTTTTGGGGGAAATGTCGGCCAAAACGATATTTCATGAGACCAAGAATTCGATTGAGAGACTGAGAATAGAAACGAGACCGAGAAAAATAGTCTGAATTTCGAAAGCTTTTCCTGCCTCACAATCCTGAGCTTTGCACTCTAAATGTCTAATGGAAGCAAATCATCATTACAGTAATATATCAGTTAATTATCATTACAGTATCATCCAGGAAAGGAAGCCTCAACATCAAACGAGACCAAGACTTCTATGTCGCTCAAACGTAGATTTTTTAATTGATCTAGGCCTATGACTTCGATGTTGTTTTCAAACTGATCGAATTAAAATCTAAACGTTTAACGTGAATTCGAAATTAATTTTTTTAATATCATTTTCTGTTGCAGAATGTCAAGTTGCACGACGGTGACGGTGGCCGATATCCTGGAACTCCGGGCTGACGGTTTATCCGAGGAAGAAATTTGGTCGATACTCTCCCAAGCAGTGCAAACCCTTCAGGATCTCTTTCTCTCAGGTAAGATTCGACATATTTTTAACTTTTAGCCCCGAACTCTTGTTTATGAACACTTAATTTGGCCTCAAATATTTCCAAAAAAATAAATATTTTCAAAATATCTAGAATATTTAAAACAATTTTTAAAATCATTTTTAAAATATTTTTTTCAAATATTTCTGCAACATTTAGAAATATATTTAAAATATCTTAAAAAAATTTTTTTAATCTTTTTTGAGTTTTTTCGAAAATATTATGAGAAAATAGCGCTTATGATTGGGGCTAAATTGATTTTGACTGGATAACAGTAAGCACTTTTCTGAGTGAATCAGAAAAAGGAATATGGCGCCAAAAGTAAAATTTTTAAAAATAAAATTGTTTCGCCATTTTGGATTTTAATCTTTTCAAAGAACGTGGGTCGATAAGGCCGATTTTTGGGCTGTTAAAAAAAAAAGTTTTTTATGTTAAAAGGTAGTTTCATATGAGGTTAATAAGGGGTCATAAGTGGCACTGAGTTGCGCGCATGCTATGGCTATTTTTTTAAATTTATTCACTTTTCGCTGTTGTGAACATGACAGTCGGAAATCTTCCAGTGGCAGACAAATAGTAGCCATGAAGGCCAATTCACTGCACCATATTAAGGTTGCGACCGGCGTGTTCACACTTGCTTAATTCGCATGGTTTTTAGGCCTCATGAAGAAGCCGTTGAATGGCCCTAATTTCCTTTTCACACGAGCTTTCTAATGTTGAAAGCTTACTCAATTCACCATTTCCAACTTAAGCACATATGTGCGCCATTGTAAAATGAAGGAAATTGAATTTCAGATGGCTGATTTATAATGCTTATACTCTGTTTTAACCGTATTTTTCATTAATATTACATGCCTAACGTTTAAATGGATCAGATGCATTATTGTGCGAATATATATTTTGATCTCATTAATCAGTAAAACATGAATAAAAGGTCCGCGATTTATTTATCAACTACTTGTTTTCGAGAACATTTTTAAAAAGTGTTCTTCCAAAAAGGCGCGAAACAAGTTTTTTTAAAAAATGTTCTCGAAAACAAGTAGTTGATAAATAAATCGCGGACCTTTTATTCATGTTTTACTGATTAATGAGATCAAAATATATATTCGCACAATAATGCATCTGATCCATTTAAACGTTAGGCATGTAATATTAATGAAAAATACGGTTAAAACAGAGTATAAGCATTATAAATCAGCCATCTGAAATTCAATTTCCTTCATTTTACAATGGCGCACATATGTGCTTAAGTTGGAAATGGTGAATTGAGTAAGCTTTCAACATTAGAAAGCTCGTGTGAAAAGGAAATTAGGGCCATTCAACGGCTTCTTCATGAGGCCTAAAACCCATGCGAATTAAGCATGTGTGAACACGCCGGTCGCAACCTTAATATGGTGCAGTAAATTGGCCTTCATGGCTACTATTTGTCTGCCACTGGAAGATTTCCGACTGTCATGTTCACAACAGCGAAAAGTGAATAAATTTAAAAAAATAGCCATAGCATGCGCGCAACTCAGTGCCACTTATGACCCCTTATTAACCTCATATGAAACTACCTTTTAACATAAAAAAATTTTTTTTTTTTAACAGCCCAAAAATCGGCCTTATCGACCCACGTTCTTTCTACGGAGCCAGCGTTCCAAAATACAGAAGTAGGTCAAGTTTCAGCTTATTTCAGTTAATAATAACAGCGAGATTATAAGAAGTGCGTTATATATATGAGGGAACGGTCGTTAAAAGGTTTATTTAAAAAAACGATGCCCCTTTCACCCTTTAAATTCTTATCTACCATTTTGCGCTTACTCGACATTAGTAAAGGTAATTAAAAATCGAGAAGAGAAGAATTAATATATTTTTTTAAAACTTGACTGAAGAGGCAAAATGGATGATGGTGCTTCAGCTAAAGATACGGAATCGATCATCAGCGAAATAAAATTTTATGTTTTTTTTTTTTTTTTTTTCATTTCGATTGAAGAGGAGAAAGGGGAGGTTGAGAGAGCAAAAACGGTGAAAAAAAAAAAAAAAAAAACGACAATTCGATAAAAGGGAAATGATGGATCGGTACAGGGGATAAAAGTGAGTGAGGAAGCATGTAAGCCAAAGCATAATAAAAGAGAAGGGCAGAGAGAATCAGGTGAATAAGAGAAAGCAGCTTAATTTTTATCTTCCTTTAAAATTGAAAGTTTCGTGGAATAAGAGATTTTCGCTTTTCCGATCGTCTACTTGATTATTAAAATAGGGCGTTTCGTTTTCCCCCCCGTCTCACACAAGAATTTTCGCAACATCTTAAAAAAGATCAAAAGAAATAGTTTCCCTCTTTACTTCTTTAGCTCATCTTTCTTGCTTAATATTTTTAATGAGGACCCCCGGAGGGGGGCGGGGGGGATGAGAAGGACGAGTTAAAATCGCTTACCGTTATCAAATATTAATTCTAAGGGTACGAAAATAAACGAAAAAAAAAACGTTTATTATCCCCATCCGAAGGAATAAACAATTATTCGAAAGGGAAACTGACCAAATTTGTTTCGAAACTATTCTACAAAATTTTCTTCTCCCCTTCCAGCAGTTTGCAAAACCATTTCTCTAATTTCTAGGACGACCGGAAAAGCAGTGGCGGATTTTCCCATGGTTCGTCTTTTAGCAAATAAAAATTAAAAGAAAAGAAGAAGAAAAAAAAAAAAAAAAAAAAAGGGTAGACCCCCGAGGGGGTGGGGGTTGGGGGGTAGAAGAAGTTCCGGGTTGTTATGGTTTGAATGTTGTCTTGTGGGGATAACCGAAATGTAAATCTCAGCTAGGATTTGTATTATTTGACTTGTTGAAATCCCGGAAGATATAAATGTGGGTTATTTATTCCTTTTATTTTTATTTTTTTTCTCCCTTCTCAGCTTAAATTATCTATTTTTTCCCCCCGTTGAAGTTAAAGTACGTTTCGGAGTTTATTTAGCGAGAAAAAAGTTTTGACAACCGTAATCATGAAAGGAAGAGAGGGAAAAAAAGTACAAGATTGAACCTGTAAAATTTTATTTCATTTTTAAAAATTTTCCGCGAAGTAGAAAGTTTGTTAATACATTTTTTTTTTTCTGTTAATTTTTTTTGGTAATGAAGATGAGGTTCGGCTTTGATTACGTGCTAATTAAATATTTCAGTTGGGTAATTTTCAAGTATTAAATTGTTTCAAACTAACAGCGAAATAAATGATTTTAACCTCGTGATCTGAGTTTCCGTTATTACGAAGCAAGGGGGAAATTTTGATAATTTTGATGTTTCACGATGAACTCCTTGTTAACATAAACCGTATACAAACTTTGCCTTGTTTTTTTATTTTAATATTTTAATATTTTATCGTGGGGAGGTACGCAAAGGAAGGAAAAGAGCTAAAAGGGCTTAACTGTCGATAACGGCGCTGAAGCAGAAGTGATTTTTCGGAAGTTGGCACTTCTCGAATAGTAAATGTTGGAAATTGTTTAATATTCCATTTTACCCAGGGCTGCAGTGCCGTTTAGATTTTAAACGGAGTCGGAATCGATCGGGTTAAAAGTAGAATCGAATCGGAATTGAAATCCTAAATCTTTTTTAAGCAATCGAAATCGGAACCGGAACCGGAACCGCAGCCCTGATTTTACCCTTTTAACTTGTGGCATCGGTGCCATTCGAAGTCTTTACCGATGCTACTGCCTCGCCTTCAGATGGCATCGACTCAAAATATCAAAATTTAGTCATTTTTTGGGGTCTGAAATTTTGCTTTTGCATGCAGGGGTAAAATTTAGCACTGAATTGAAATATCAAGGCAGAATTTCGATTTGATTACAGGGGTCCCAAGCCGCTGCTGGCGCCGGCGCCGATGCCGATGCCAGCCGCGGCCGGCTAAATACTCAGGTCGGTGCCGAAGCTCGTGCCAGTGCTAGATAATTTATTTTAAAATTGGTGAGCACCGGCACCGGTCTTGTAGTTATGACCCGATGGTAATGGCTGAATATTATTGAGAAAGGTAACGAGTTTTGATTATACTAAGCGGCCGATTATATTAACCGGCACTACAATAAGCGACGGCTATTGTAACAATTTTTTTTCAAGTAAAAAAAAAAAAAAAATGACGAAAATGATGGTGGGGCTGGCACTGATGCTGGAATCGGGTCCCGGTGCCGATGCTGGCGCCAGCTCTAGCACTTTGGATATTTCGCCGCCGATGCCGGCGTCGGCTCCCACCAACTTTTACAGGCTTCAGACCCCTGTTTGATTAAAATCCAACATGGAGGCATTTTAAATATTAATAATTCGATTTCCCGCGCCATATTGGATTTCCTGCCTGAAATATTGTTATTCTAAAATCAATTTAAAATCTGCGTGCTCGAAAACCCCTTAAACACTTCTTTTTTTTTGCGATTTCATGCATTACATGAATGTAATGCGGGTGGCCTATACTTAGTTCAGCAGGCGAGTTATATACGTTCAAACGCCTATTAAGAGTTCTTAGGGAGTTTTAGATTAACTTTACGCCCGAAATAATACAAAAATAAAAATTTTAGGGGATTTTTTTTTCCGAATTTTCCGCAAAATTGTTTAGATTTCGGAGTTGAACGGTTAAGGAATTTAGCTTGTTTTGGTATAAAAAAAAAAAATTTATAATTTTGTTTTCACCAATTGTAGTACGATGAAAACTTGACCGACTTATGTATTTTGGACCGCTGACTCCGAACCTGAAGTCACAAGTTCAAAAACATCAAAATCCAAAACGGCGTTGCAGTTGTAAGCATTTTAGAAAATTCCACTTTTGGCGCCATTTGTTTTTTCAACATCTGAATATGCGATACTGAAAACATAAGAACCGACTGTTTTACGAAAAAAACAAAAATTATGCGATACTTGTATTACAATCATGTAATAATGCGGGTTGCCTATACTCGAAATCAATAGGCGCTGAATGTAGGTTTCAGCGCCTTGCCCGAGTTCGTATGGGAACCGGGGATAGTATTTTTGTTCGAAAAAACTCAAAAATAAAAATTTGGAAGAATATTTTACAAGAATTTACCAGATTTTTTCCGGAATTTACACCCTAAAAAGAGAAATATTCCATTTTAAAATATGAGGAATTTAGGGATGCTTTTGCGTTGGTAGAACACTTAAATATCATTCATTCGTCACTCCAGTTTTTCGTTTTGTTTCCCGTCGAATGAGAGTAAAAAAAAAAATAAAAAAGGTTGAAATAAAACTGTACAAAAAAAATTGAAACAGTCGGTGAACGAGAGTGTACCGAAATCGTTCATTTTGTCGACAATCAAACCGTAATATCTCGAGCCTACCACTTGGGACTTTTGGGAACAATCCTTTCGATGGGGCTTTTGTGTGTGGCGGTTACTCCCAAGAGTAAACCTGGGAATTAACGCAAACATACGATTTTCCCGAAATTTTGAAACATCATTACGTCGGGAATCAGAAGATCCGGGTCGAAAGGGAAATTTTGTTTGAAGTTGCTTCGGGCGGGAGCTCTTTAGCATTTTCCCCAACTATTTTTTCCCTTGTCCTTTTACGCACTTTTTTTTTTCGATTTGGGATAGCAGAAGAACTTGAACGGAATTTTTTTTTTTAAGATTCGAAGTATGAAACTTTAAAAATCTGATTTTGAGAAGCTAAATTTCTTTTTTTTTTTTTTTTCGAACTTTTAAGAAGACGACCATGTCCGCACTTTTGTTATAGATGAATATAATCACGTAACGAAGGAGTAAAAAAAAAAAAAAAAAAAAAAAAAATACTCCTTGCGGGTAAAAGGAGTGCTTCAAGTGTTCTTGACAAAGACTGATCAATAACTTAAAGTCCTGAAGTGAAATACTTTCTTCATTGTTGATTTTTTTTTTCTTCCTTTTTTTCTTTTCCCTCCTCCTTCCTTTTTTTCTTTTCCCTCCTCCTTCCTTTTTTTCTTTTCCCTCCTCCTTCCTTTTTTTCTTTCTTCGATGTTAATCTCGATAAGGATCTTCCGAGAAAATAAAAAAAATGGCGTTATTTGACGTAACGATACGGGAACGAAAATAGACTTACCAGACCGTATAAAAATGTGAATAAAAGGAAAATATTTGAATTTTCTCTCCTGTTCGACACGAGGAAGGTGATGAAATGGGAGGGAATAATAGAAAATCCTAGGATTGAAAGCGCCAAAGCAGAAGAAGGAATAACAAAATATTGACTATTGTGAAAAGTTTTATGGTACTTGCGCCGAAGAAGGTAATTCTTCCTTCCTGGAACTCGTCCAATGTAATGTTGTCTTCTGAATGAACGAGCTTCAATGCCTTTCCACCCTTCATTTTCATTCTGTTTCAAATACATCATTCGATGAGTAAATACAAATTAAACTGATTCGAATGAAAAAGAAATGTATTCCTTTTAAATGCTCGCTTCTTTTTTTTTTTTTCGAGATTGTGACGGAGGAAAAAAAAATATTTTTTTTTTCCTTTTGAATGGAATGCCTCGGACAGGGAATCGCTTAAGAAGTGTGCCGTTTCCTTGGCAACTCTGCAAAAAGAATTTTTTTTTTTTCCCTTCATTGCCAGATGTAAATATAAAACTTGCGAAGGAAATGATAAATCGAAGGAGTAGTCGCAGGATGTTTACTGACTCGTGAAACCTAAAAGTAAGCGATATCGTCATACTGTACCTGCATTGGACGGGAGATTTGGTTAGTTCGTTAGTTCGTCCTAAATTTTTTCTAAGTTCGTTAGACACTGTGGACCACAGTCGTTCAATTTTTTTCACATCTTGATGATTAATAGTGATGATCAGATGGGATGGACAGGAACATGTTTATAGTCAGTTTTCGGCTCATTTCCCTTAGGCCGCAATTTTGCGATGAAACATGTTGCAACAAGTTGTGTGGGACAATGTTACGGACATGTTACCAACAAGTTGCAGCATTAAAACATGTTGGCAACGTGTTGAGCAACATTTCTAAGTATTATGTTATAGTATTATATGTATTTTCATTTCATTGGTTCAGTTCATTGGTCCGTCTCAGAACCGGCACTTAAAAGAAGGTTCGACATGGAAACATGTCAAATACAGTTTAGATTAAAGATCCAAAATTCAAGTAAAAATTAAACTTAAGCTTAAATTACGTTTTACTTTAAAAATTGTTATACATGTAATTATATACATGTTTCTAAGCTATAACATGTTTCTAAGCTACAACAATGTTTCTGAGCTACACATGTCTCTAAGCTACAACATGTTTCTAAGCTACACGTTTTTCTAAGCTACACATGTTTCTACTAGTAAGCTACAAAATGTTGAACAACATGTTTCTAAGCTACACGTGCTTCTAACCTACAATATAAACATATTGTAGCTTAGCTAAACGTGTTTCTAAGCTACAACATGTTGAGCAACTTGCTTCTAACCTACATGTTTCTAAGCTACACGTTTTTCTAAGCTACAAATGTTTCTAAGCTGTAGATGTTTCTAAGCTACGAAATGCTGAACAACATGTTTCTAAGCTACACGTGTTTCTAAGCTACGAAATGCTGAACAACATGTTTCTAAGCTACACGTGCCTCTAAGCTACAATCTGTTTCTAAGCTACACGTTTTTTTAAGCTACACGTGTTTCTAAACTACAAAATGTAGAACAACATGTTTTCAAGCTGCACGTTTTTCTAAGCTACAGAATGTTGAACAACATGTTTCTAAGCTACAACATGTTTCTAGGCTACGCATGTTTTGTAAGCTACAAAATGTTGAACAACTCGTTTCTAAGCTACAACATTTTGAGCATCGTGTTTCTAACCTACAACGTGTTTCTAAGCTACACGTTTTTTTAAGTTACACATGTTTTTAAACTACAAAATGTTGAACAACATGTTTTTAAGCTACGCATGTTTGTAAGCTACAAAATGTTAAACAACTCGTTTCTAAGCTACAACATGTTTCTAAGCTATACGTGTTCCTAACCTACATGTTTCTAAGCTACACATGTTTTTAAGCTACATCATGTTTCTCAGCTACAAGTGTTTCTAAACTGCACATGTCTCTGAGCTACAACATGTTTCTAACCTACACATGTATTTAAGCTACAACATGTTTCTAAGCCATACATCTTTCTAAGCCATACCTGTTTCTTACCTACAACATGTTTCTTATTCTGCCACATTTTGCCACATTATGTTGCTGCAGCATGTTTCATCGTGAAATTGCTTCTTTAAAGAAATCCCAGAGGAAGAAGGAAAATTCAGAAAAAATTGTATCGAGCCAAATCGGTTCTCCCGTCCACCTTAGGAGTTCCAAATCCAGAGTGTCTTGTCGAGTATCAACTTAGCTCGATAGGTTGAGCAGTCGACCGAGTCGATTCAAGTCCTCCACTCGATTTGGCTCCATGCAAATTTTACTGATTTTTCCTCTTTCGTCTGGCATTCCTTTAAAAAATATGTAAAGGAAGAGGGTCCATAAGAGGCTTTTTTTCGGCTCCACCGAAAAATATTGATAATTGACTTGGCTCACCAAATTTATCCAAAATAACCATGATGGTACAGTAGTCATTTTGCTTAAGTAGCACCTTGCTGCACGCTATAGGCAATCCGTAAGAAGCGTTTTTGGCAAAAAAAAGTATACTCAAAGTATACTCAAATCATACAAAAAATATACTCGAAATATACTCGATTATAGCTGTTTATTTTTTAAAAGGTCGATATTTGGCAGTGTCCAGCAAGCCCCCGCAGAATGAGGCTTTGGGAAAACGACTATTTTAATATGCAGATATTTTTTAGAATGGGTTTCATTTATTGACTCATACTGACAAACAATTTATTGGGGAGCCCGAAAATCGGCCTTACGGACTCTCCTCCTTTAATTTCATTGCTTATTTTAATAAACTTATTGCCTGTTTCTGTTTTTACTTGACACCCTGATAATGGTACAAAAAAAGGAACAAAATTTAATGATGCGACGAGGTATTTTGCATGATTGAAGAAAGAAAAAAAAATTCCTGGAATAAGGGAGATTATTAAACTTTTATCGGTTCTTTCACACTTGATCTCCGTTTCTTGAAAAAAAACTCAATCGCCCGGCGGGCATTTCTCCATCTGCGAGACACACAACGACAAAGACCGAAAAAATTTCTATTTCCGGTTCGACGTTCAAATAGATTCAATAAAAAAAAATCGCCCCGAGGGAATATACAAAAAAAAATCATTTATACGAACGAAAAAAAAAAAATGTTGGGGATGAGACCGAGAATGAAAAGAGACGTAAAACCCGGAGAAAACCCCCGGATGAAATCCAGACTGCAGACAAGCAATTACACGTCCAATTACCTGAAAAACGAGATGGAAATCAAATTAGTAATGCCATTCGATATTTTAATCCGACGTATTAGGCGACACCCGCATATGGGGAAACGTGACATTCCCGACATTTTCAGTTGCGGTCGAAATCCCCCGTTCGTTAGGAGCTTCAGGGTTCATCCTCGAAAGGCGGAAAAATAAGATTGATATCCGTCTTGGTTGAAGGAAAAACCTTTAGAATCGAAAGCTTCTTCGCGATAAAAACATCCCGGATGTTTGGAAGTCTTTTCCTATTTTTCTAATGTCTCAAAACTCCTTTGCGTCTTTCTCTCCATTCTGACAACTTCCCTCACGGACACATTTCTTATTATTTCTTTTTCTTCTTTTTTTTTTCTTATTTCTTTTCTTTTCTCTCTTTTTTTTTCCTTTTAAAAACATGGAGAATTCTCTTTTCTTAATGACTACTTCATTTACATTTTTATTACTTTTCGCTATTCAGCTCGTTAGAACAGTCGCGGTTTTTTGATGACAGGTTCATGAATGATGATGGTTTTACTAGAGTCTGCTGTTGTACTAGCATCAGCGGTTCCGACCAGAAAAAAAAAATGCCCGTTTTTGCAAGTTGCTCTTGACAATTATTTGAGTTCTTCACCCGAGATTGTCTCTCGTTTTTTCCTGGTTAAATTTTATTTTTATGGGGAGAGTTGATGTAGATTTTTTTTTTTGATTGCGTCTTTATTTTTTTAGAGTCGTGGCAGAAAAGTAAGGAGTGTTGGGATATTGATGGTGTGACTTGAACTGTCATTTTTCTTCTCTGCTCCTGTAAATTGATGTGAAACCATGGGCTGAACTTTTTTGAATTGAGTTTAATGGTCTTTAATTTAAAGCTGCCCGTATGAAAAATGATGCAAAAAATCTATAAAATTTTGGCAAAATAAATGCAAAAAATTTATAGGGTACAAATTCACTATGGAATGTTGGACCAGCATGTTGGTACAAGAAGTTGGACCTACATTCCACACTAATTTCGGCGTAGGAGTAAATCCTGGAATGGTCGATTCGTTCGTTTGTCAAACATGTTGGTAAAACATGTTTGTCTAGCGTGTGGTACGAACATGTTGGTCCAACATTTCATAGTGAATTTGCACCCATACAAAAAATGTATTATTTTTGTATCATTTATACAAAAATTTGGACATGCATAATTTTTTTAAAAAAATAAAGCAGAAAAATTTGCAAATATAATGCTTACTCGAATTTTTTTCCCGTTTTATGCATACTTATTTATGCATAATTGGGAATTTTATGCATACTTATTTGAAGATGGAAAAAAAAATTTGGTAAAAAAAGTTAAGTTCTTTACACATAATTTATGCATTTTTTATGTATGTCCCATTTTTTGTACAATTTATACATGACTTTCATGTAATTTATGCATCTCTTTTTCGTAGGGGTGGAAGCTATTCCTGCTAGATAGGTATCTGGCACTTTTGTGAACAAAATGTTCTTCCATTCCATCTCTTTATTGAAGTGTAGTTACCTTTAAATCTCTTAGCCCGAAGTTTCACTCTAAAACATGTTGGAAACATTTTGCGCAACATTTACAAATTTTTATTTTTCATGTTGGAGCGTAAAAACATAATGCATAATACTGAAGTATTACACATTATGTTTTTACACTCCAACATGTTGAGCAACTTATCGGAAACATGTTTCTACAGTTGCAACAAGTTAAGTACAATGTTGCCTCAATGGCATCATGTTTCAGCATGAAATTTGCCTTGCAGCCGGATCTGTCCGGCATTTGAATTTCGCCTTGCAGGAGCGGATCTGTCCAAAACTGTTCTATGATTGTGATTAAAGTTGGTCAAAATCAAGCATCACTTAATCATCTCATCAATCATCACACTTATCACACTCATCCCCTGGAAGAGAACTGGGGGCTGTGTGGAACGTAAATCAGAGGTCCGAAGCCGATGCCGTTGCCGGTGCTAGATAATTTATTTTAAACTTGGTGCCAGCGTCGGTGCTGGCACCGGTCTTGTAAATATGACCCCATGGCAATGCTGAATAGAATTGAGAAAGACCACGAGCTTTGATCTTATTAAACGGCTGATTGTATTAACCGGTACTACAATAAGCGGCGGTTACCGTAACAATTTTTTTTTCAATTAGTAAACAAAAAAAATTGACAAAGTTGATGGTGTTACTGGCACCGATGCTCGAATCGGCTCCTGCACCAGCACCAGCGGCAAAAATTTTGCTATTCCGATGACGGCGCTGGTGCCAGTTCCAGCACTTTGGATATATTTCTGCGTCGATATCGGCGTCGGTTTTTACCGACTTCGGGCCCCTGAAGATTAACTTCCACTTTTCCCCCTTCAGTTTAAAGTCTTCCTCTATTAAGAACTTTTATTTCCATCGCCGTTCAAGCATTACTGAAGACGAATTTCTGCACAAAGTATCTTTAAACACCTAAACCCTTACATAAAATCTTAAAACCCTCCTTAAAGATGCAAGTAAATGGGGAATCCTTTACTTTTGCTAAAAACGGTTCAAAACCATTTCACCAACCGAAAAACCGGAAAGAATCCACTTTGGGTTACATACAATCCCACTTACCCCGGTCACGGGCGAAGAAACGTTGGTACAGGGAAAGCCCTAAACGAAAAGTTTAAAAGCCATAAACCTCGAGTTTTCCCTTGAGACCGTTTTCATTGTTTCTAATCATTTCGACAATGAAACAAATCGTTCAATAACAGCAAATTAATCTCCGCAGAAACTGCCATTTATTTCGTTTTCCAACTATTTCAATTAGAAGTCGGGGAGAGGAGATGAAAAGAGATTTATATCAAGTTTTTGAATTCCGACCCATTTTGAAACTCTGAATTCTTGCATGGAGTTCGAACTGAAAATTTTGCGACGTCGGAAAAGAATTTTCTCCCCCCATTAGCCTATCTCCACCGATAAGGATTTTCTGTCCGTTCGTCAACCTAATCAGGGTGGGAGGGAAAATAAAAAAAAAAGATCTTTCTCCCTCTTGGTTTTTTTCCCTTTTAATCCTTTTCTCTTTTCGTCATCAAAAAAGGGGGAGTCAACACGGAGTAAATCATCTTGTTCCAACAAGAGATAGATGATAATTTGGCGATATGTCAGGAGCCGACGAGAGAAAACATCTCTAGGTCATTGTAAGGTGATTAACGAACTCCTCTCTTTTGACTTTCACAGCATGTCACACGGGCTTTTGACGTTATCTTTTATTGCTGTTATACCGCTTTTCATTGTCTGGGAGCCTGATATCTTCCCCCCTCTCCCCTCCCTTTTTATTGTATCTCTTTAATCGGATGAGAAAAAAAAGACACGGGACATAATGAGAGGAAAATGTTCCGCGTCGACAAATTTTCGGGAAATAAAGGGAAAGGTTCCCAAGGTCGGACATGGATGAATAAAGGCGGGACTTAAACAGACGTTTTTTTTTTTTTTTTTTAGGGTTGACTGAGGTAGATGTTTTTGGTGTTGATATTTGAAGAATCTAGGCCGCGGGTAGGGCGGCGAAATCATTTTTGTAGTAACCTACAGTGGCCCGGAGAAATAAATAAATGGCCAAACCTCATTCCCAAGTCTGTGTAAAACTAAAAAAAAGATGAAGGCTTGGATATTAAAAAGCTTGGATATTTTGTGCAATTAAAAACCTGCTGCCCGTGCTCCAAAATTCAAAATGGTGGGCCCAATACGGAGACCAAAATTTTTAAATATGAATGAAATTTCATGAATATTTATTTTTAGGTATTTTTGTGGCTGCTGATTTCATATCTGGAATAATCTTTTTAAAATTCAAGATGGCGGACTTAATATGGCGACAAATGTAAGAAAAAGTTAAAGTTTGTTGAGTTTTCATGAAAATTTGTACTAAGCGGTTTTCGAGGTCGCTGATCTCGAATCCGTTAACCGTTTTTCTGAATTTCGAACATAAATAGAATAAATGAATTTTTTTCAATTTATTGAGTTTCTTAAAAACATTTTAGAAAACTAGTAGCGGATTCGAGATCAGCGACCTCAAAAACCCCTTAGTACAAATTTTCATGAAAATTGAACAATTTAACTTCTTTTTATATTTGTCGCCATACTAAGTCCGCCATCTTGAATTTTAAAAAAATTATTCCAGATATGAAATCAGCAGCCACAAAAATACCTAAAAATAAATATTCATGAAATTTCATTCATAATTTAAAATTTTGGCCCCCATATTAGGCCCGCCATTTTGAATTTTGTGGCAGGGGCAGCAGGTTTTTAATTGCACAAAACGCCGAAGCTTTTGACACCTTCATCTTTTTTTAAGTTTCACACAGACTTGGGAATGAGTTTTGGCCATTTACTTATTTTTCCGGAGCACTGTGGACCGAAAGAGGATTCCTTGAGTTTTTTCAGGTTTTTTAGACGTTTGTCAGCCGTGTCCATGGAGGATTTAGTTTCAACAGAATCTAAAAATTAAAGACCGAAAATTCGAAATTTTTTTTTTTTAATGGCTTTTTCCTATTCGGATTTTTATGCAAATCACGAAGATATAGATTAAAGTTAAATATCACATGCGGTTTCGATGATAGAGGCCAAAATAAGTAAAAGAAAATTAGCAAAATAAACTACTGCCACATTTTTTTTTTTTTTTTTTTTTTTTTTTTTTTTTTTTTTTTTTTTTTTTTGCGAAAATTCTTCATGTTTTGTCCTCTAGCACAGTAATCGTTTGTCATAAAGCAATTCTAACTTCATTGTCATAATCTTCATAAAAATTCGAATAGAAAACGATTATTTTTACATAAAAATAAAGTTTTTGATTTTTTGGTCGTTACGGGAATTTTGAAATTTTTAGGTCTTTTGGGAATTTTAAATCTAAAAAAATTCAGGGAATCTTCTTTTGGTTGCTATAAAAGAATTAGGGGGTGCGTTCGCCAAAATTCAAAAATTCGTAAAATAAGAGCCGCCCTAATTTAAAACAAATTAATTTCTTGACATTTTTTCTTATTTATTTAAAAAAATCCATCTTTTTTAAATAAATAAACATAAAAAGTTAGTATAAAATTGACTTAAAACTACACAAAGCTGTATTTTCTTATTACCGCTCTACCTGCCGGCGTTTGAAATTGAAAGTTTGATGATTTGTAAGGGTCCCTCCTAAAGAGCTAGACAAAGTGTTTACTTTAGGAGAACAGCCTTCATGTCACTCCTTGCAAACTTCTTCTTGGAGTAATATTTTCATGGATTTAGTTGAGTTTTATTCTGACTTACAGATTTCATTTTGAATTCTTAAAGGATTCTTCATGAAGAGCCGGGGATAAATATATATCTTTCTAAATAGATTCTTCATCTTTAAATGCCGAAATAATCCATATGTAACACACTTCATTTGCTCATTACTCATTGGCCTCACTCTCGTAGTGCTTCAGCAAAAAAAAAAGCAAAAAAAATCTAAAATAAATCAAAAATGTTTATTAATTTTTGCTGTAGACCTCAGATGAGTTTTTCCTGGAACCTCTTCAAATTTAACGAGTGGTGCTTTTATTAACGACTAATTTAACCAACCATTTTGAGATTTAAGGTCTTCACAGGGAAAATAATTCCGGATACCCCACGAGAGATTCTTGAAAAGTAAAAAATCAAAATGAAAGTTTCATAAAAATCTCTTGTAACGGTTACCATGGACGCGCCATCGGTTAGGAAGTTTTTCATTATTAAGTCTTAAGACAGTTAATATCGATCTGAAGACGCAGACTCCGCTCTAGGGACCGATCCGGGAAAAAAAGAAAAAGCGAGTGCCCGTGTCCGTTATGATCCAAAGCTTTAAAACCCGAAAATTACCTGGCGTTTGTTGTTTACCGCAAGGACGGAAAGTGCGAATCGTCGAGATATAAATTTGTATCCCTTATTCAACTTTAATTAAAGCGTTAAACTCCGCGAAAGCTTTGGAAAAACCACAAAGCATATGTCTATCGCGCATTAGACTCTTTTCATCATCAACATCATCATCATTATCATCGCCGCATGCGAAAATTTTTACCCTTTTCTCTCTATACGTATTTTTTCAATTTTTTGAAAAAAAGTTTTAGCAGGGGAAAAACTAATCAATTTAACATTATAAAATTAAATAAAGCAAGCCTGAAACACTTCAACCACATGATAATGTTTACTCTTATCACTTTTCATAACTTCCCCTTCTTTCAAAAGTTTGCTTCCTTTTTTTGTTTACACATAAAAGCTTTGGCACTTTTAACGCAGTGAGAGAGAGAGAGAGATATTTTATCCGGAATCAGATTCTCATCATCTTCCCCCCTTCCCGTGATGTGCAAATCATTTTTCGGAGATTTGCTTGTAACTTAGGTTTGTCCGGAACCCCCCCGTTATTTTTAATTCTCGGTTGCATTTGTCCTTCCCCTCTTTGGACAAAGATGAAAATGAAAAATCCATTTGTCCGTTAAAATGCGGATCAATCTTTTTGTGTCAACAGAGAAACGTCCCCGTGTGTATGTAAACATTTCGGGTGATTCGTCGAACGCAGATGCAACGGACTTTTGAGTGGGGAAAAAGGGAAAAAAAGAAAATTTGTTGTTTTCGTTGCGATATTCCCCCCGAGCCCTTTGTACCAGTTGTAATTGCTCCTCCTTGTAACGATTTCCCTGTTAATGACAGTTTAATGCCGGCGGTCGCAAATTTTCCCTCGAGGTACGATTTCCAAGATCCGTGATCGGTTTTCCGCGGAATATATAAAAAATATATACAAAATACGTATAAAATATATTCAAAATATATACAAAATACGTATAAAATGTATACAAAATATATACAAAATATGTATAAATTATTTAAAAATTATACACAAAATGTATATCCTCCATTATAATTGCGCTTAAATAAATATGCATAAAACTGAAAAAAAATTGAATAAACATAATATTTTTGCAAATTTTCCTGCTTTATGATTTAAAAAATTATATGCATAAATTATGCAAAAATTACCCATAATTAGATTTTTATGCATGAAAAACTTTGCATAAATTTTGTGTTGCAGGGATTTTTTTCTATATTTTTTTTCTATTTTATTTTTGTAATTTTCCAAAAAAAAAGTTGGTAAAATTCCAAAACCCGTTTCGTAATATTCCAAAAAAAAATTATTGTTAAAATTTCAAAAAAAGAGGGGGTGAAATTCCAAAAATTATTTGGTAATATTTTGAAAAAAATAATTGGTAACATTTTGAAAAAAATAATTGGTAATATTTTGAAAAAAATAATTGGTAATATTTTGAAAAGAATAATTGGTAAAATTTCAAAAATTTGGTAATATTTCGGAAAAAATAATTGTTAAAATTTCAAAAAAAGAGGTGGTAAAATTCCAAAAATTATTTGGTAATATTTCGAAAAAAAAATTTGGTAAAATTCCAAAAAAAAAGTTTTAAAATTTCAAAAATTTGGTAATATCTCGAAAAAAATAATTGGTAAAATTCCAAAAAAGAGGTGGTAAAATTCCAAAAAGCATTACAAAGGGTGGACGTGAAAAACGGTGGACGTAGAAAAGGGCCGAAAAAGTCTCTCGACTCTTTTCCATTTAGGCCCTTTTTGTAAACCCCGAGACAAAACCCAAACAGTGAATAACTTCTGACATTGGGTGATCCAAACGGAGTGCGTATCTATCTAAGTTTCGAGTAACTCCTCTAACTTTTTAAAACGTTTCTCGAAATGAACCACCTTAATGGTGTACACAGTCATGTGTGCACAGTCACATATATTCGCATTCATAAAATGCAAAAGAAATAGAAAGACAAAATCTACATTACTTGAGGCCGTACGCGAAGGGGCCGCTCGAAGCTGCTAGTATATACAAAATACGTATAAAATATATGCAAAATATATACAAAATACGTATAAATGTATACCAAATATATACAAAATACGTGTAAAATATGTACAAAACTGTACAAATTTTGTAAAAATTAAGCATATCCAATTTTCGGTGCTTAAAAAATATGCATAAACTTTGCAAAATTTATGCATGACCTTGTATAAAAGATACAAAAACAATACATTTTTTATATAAATTTTATGCATTTATTTTTTAAAAATTTTATACACTTTTTACATCACTTTTCCGTATGGGAGTGGGAACAATCGCTATCCAACATAAGAATCTTAGACCGAACATACTTACCGAAATTGGTCAGGATAGTCAACTGAATTTGCACGTTTGAAATTTTATTCCTTAAGATTTTGAATTCATTACCGGGAAACATTCTCTAATAATTTTTAAAGACATTATCGATTTGTAAATTTTTTTATTTTTTTTATTTTCAGGTAAGTTTTCTCTGATTTGTCAAGAGTAGTCGATCAGAGTTTGTACAAACTTTGAATGTGGGCTATTGTCAATTTAAATCAGGATCGATTATAATCTGTTCAATTTTTTTCTGTAAGTATGGGAGTGAACCCGGAAAAAAAAATGCGCGGCGCAAACATTATACACAAAATGTATATTAAAATATTAAAATGAAAAAAATCTCGGAGGAGTCTTAAAAACGGAAGAAATCACGTACGGACGTGGGAGTTTTTCGGTGGGTTTCTTTCTGTTATACTTACATTTTCTTCCTGTCATGTTAGGCTCTGAAACAAAAAGCTTTTGCTCTTCCCTTATAATTTTTAGCATGCCATAACTTATTCAATAACGTTTAATGTTTTTTTTAGTCCGATATCTTTTTTTTTTCGGTCTTTTTCTTTTAAATAATAAAAACATAAAGTGGGAGACGGCGGGAATAAAAATTGCGCCTCTAGGAGTACGGTTGTTTTGATATTCTTGGGTTTTCGGTTCCAGGAAAATACGTGTACAAGGGAATAGAAAATATAACTTCATTGTTGTATTTTCTTCATTGTTGTTTGATCTTTTTTGTTTATGCGTTTCAAAGTTTTCTTTGTGTGCTATCGCCATAAATAAATAAATAAATAATAAATAAATAAATAATAAATAAATAAAATACGAGCGTGGAGTTTTCCCCCGACGTCGGAAATAGTGCTTTCGAAACGCTTTTTTTTTTTCTTTTTTTTATGAGACTTTTGTCGCTTTCGTATAGTTGAATTCTCTGTGTTTAATCAGCAATTTGATATCGCGGCGGAAGGTTAGGTCGACCTTTTAAAGTTTGAGAAAAGAGGAACTATTAGATTACATTTCAAAAGGAGTAAAGATACACTGCAGTGCGGCTAATTTGTTGGCGTATAATTTTGTGGTTTGAAAATGATTTGGTTCTTTTTAGGACCTGAAACGAACGAACCCACATAAACAGGCATACGCATATCTCCCTTTGCCAATTTGTTAAGAAAGTAGAGCCGATAACTTTCTTGTTCTTTGGCCTCGGTAGGCCGAAATTTCACGTTAAAACATGTTGCAGTAACATGTTGAAACAAAATGTTGCGCAACACTAGAAAATAAAAAATAAAAATTTGTGAATGTTGAGCAACATGCCAACATATTTCTATGCTGCAACATGTTCAGCAACATGTTACTGGAACATGTTTCAGCATGAAATTTCGGCCGTAGATTACCTTTTAGCCGGCGCCGGCTACACGGGCTATACGACGAGTTTTGGATGATCGTCCTACAAGTCCAAGACCTTTAGGAAGACCACGCCTAAGATGGATGGATAATGTATCCGCGGACTCCGGGCGGACTCCCTGCCAGACTTGCGGGCGGCGGCTCAGGATAGGTCCAAATGGCGGACTGTTGTCGGTGCAGCGATGGGGCTTCAAGCCCTGCAAAAGCTTGTTGTTGTTGTTGATTACTTTTTTGTAGAAGTCATCAACAGTTAAACCGTTTGTACTTCTGTTCCTTGGAAATGTTGGCAAGTTACAAAAAAGGGGGGGGGGGGGGTCAACGAAAATCTTACGTAAGTTAAAATGAGGGTCAAAGAAATCTTACTAAATCTTACGACGGGGGGGAAGGGGGTCGGAAAACCCGATGAAGAAATCTTTCGTAATACTTGAATGCTCCCTTTATTGTGCTGTTCTGATTTCACGGACTGTAATAATTTCAAAAAAAAAATTAATAATTGCAGGGAAAATGAAAAAATGAAAAAGAGTCTGAAAACTGTATATGAATTAAAATAATTTGGCATTCTTATGTAATAGCGCCGTCTGGAAACGGTTAGCCCATCCCTGCGAAAAATTTATGTCGCTAATTCAGACTATCATTTTAATGTTTAGCCTATGAAAAATAAGAAACCTAGATAGCATAGTACAATTAATTCTGGGAACGAAATACTCTTTCTCTTCAAAGGGAAATCCCACGCTTTTTTCCATCTCAAAATTTCGAAAAGTTGAAAAATACAATTTGGGGCGAATATGCATCGACTTTCTTTCGGTCGATAAAGCAAAAAAAAAAAAAAAAAATCTAAGCCTATAAATATTCATGTTATTCTTTCCAATGCACCAGATGTTGTAATTGGACTGATTCGAATTCGCATCATTTCGTACCTTTTTTTTTTTTTAGGAATAAAAACGAGCAAATCACGCGAGATGAAAATTAAAAAAAAAAAAAACAAGTTAAGATGGACGAAAAAAAAATTACTCTTCGAGAGCAAGAGCACATCTCGGAAACTAAGCGTCTTGTAAAAGTCGTCATTTTACAAGATGGTACTAATATTTTTTTAAATAATATGTACTTTTTTTAAAAAAATCGACGAAAAGAGCTACCGGAGGGTGTGCTAGATTTTTTTTTCCACCCTCCTTTAAGTAAAAAAGATAGCATTTGTGTTGTAGTCACAAATAATTCAATCACGAAAAGTTTTTTTTTTTTTTTTAAAGCTCCTTTTCTTCACTTAAAGCATTCCCCAACGTTTTTTTTTCCTTCTTCGTTCCGTTCATTTTCAGAATTTTTTTTTTTTCTTTTCTTTTTTTCAATTGGAAGCAAAAGCTTGAGGCTGTGTTTGTCCGTTTGTCGCCGTGTCGGACGTAAAAGAAAAAGAAAATTTTGCATAGACTTGGGCTAATTAAGAGGAGCTAAGCCAATTCCGATTAATTTCGCTACAATTTCGATTTTGATTCCGATTCCGATTCCGCAGAGTCTTGACTATTTACGAGTAAGATTTTGATTCCGATTTTGAAAGGTGGAAAAAAATTTCAGATTCCATTCCGATTCCAACTAACAAATATTTGAACGATTCCGATTCCGATTCTGATTCCGATTTATATCCGATTAACTGTAATAACGATATTTTCGTGCTTTTTAAGTCAATCTGAATCGAAAATATTTTTTTGGTTGCCGATTCCGATTCCGATTCCGATCCCGAAGATTCCGAACTGTTCTCAAACGAGATTGTGATTCCGATTCCTATTTTTTCAAAAAAAGTACGGATTCCGATTCCGATTCCGAATAATCCGAATAATCCTGTAATTCGAACAACGAAATGAAAAGAAAAATATCTTGTTATTATTTTAAATCGATGTAGATAAAAGAGGGGAAAAAAGTCAATAAGGGCGAAATAAAAAAGATTATAGGCATTTTCTTGATAGGATCATAAAAAAAGCAAAAAAAAACGCACTTTTTGATTTTAATCGAGAATATTAACTTTTTTAGTTAAGACATAAATGGGAGATGACGAGGAAGGGAGTTAAAAGCATTAATAAAAGAAGAAAAAATAATAATAATAACAGTAGAAAATTTTAACTCTTTTTCTGAAATGAAAATTTAGCTCAAACGTAGTCGCAAGCCTCTGAGGTTTTAATCATTATGCTTTGTACATAGGGAGAATATCAAAAGGTTAAATCTCGGAAAAACTAAAAACGTATGCAATTATTTATTTTAATTTGAATATCATTAAAACGAATTGCTGGACGTGATATGAATGTTTAGTAATGAACTTTCTGACTGTGATGTTTTCCCACCCAGAACGCATGTGACATGACACGAAATTTGGGAATTTTTTTCGTCTGGGAATTCGGCAAGATCGTGTAAGAATATCGCGTGTTTCGGTTACATTGTGTTAATTATGCTGATCACAAAATATGATCAAAATAATTGTCTTTTTTAGTCCGAAGCATGGCCGGGGAAACGCGATAATCAAAGTAAGCATCGCATAGGTCACTAAAATCAGAAACACTAAAAGAAGTGGGAGAAAGAAGCTCTGAACGAAATGACGAATCATCGGATATCAGGAAGTTGAATGGTGGCCAATCACTTTCCTGATAGCCGATGCTTTGTTTCCGAAAATTTGTTCAAAGCCTACTAAATTAGTTTAGTTAAGCTTTCTTTTCATTTTTTTTATTTTCCCCGCGGGGGAAATCGTTTTAAGAGGTGACTCATCCGGAAGAAACGTCCGGGAAACTTGTATTTTCCGTCAAGCTGAGGGTATGATTGATGTGACATCTCCCGGACGCTTTGCTAATTATTAATTAACCAGGCATGCGGGAGTGGGGAGTAAGGAGGGGGTAAGGGGGGTAGGCTGCAACTGGTAGGTAGGGATCATTACAAAAATAGTTTGTTCGGTGAATTTCCGTCGAACCGTGACGAGAATCATAAAAACGGGAATAGTCTTATGGAAAAGCAATTAACTCCTTTTCACTAAAAAATAATAAACAAAAAAACAAAAACAAAAAAAATTTTGTCCCTTTGGTAATAATTACCGCAGTCATCTTAACTGTCGAAAAGAAAATTAAATTGTGATAGGAATTTTAATTAGACAGTGGAAAAGTCGCGCGGGGAGGAGGGAGGGGGGATGACGGAGGATGAAAATCTTCCTTTTCTGATTAAATTAATATTATTTTTTGCGGGGGAGAGAGAGGATATCATCGGTTCTGGTTTCTTTTTTTTTTTTTTCTTTTTTCATTAGCACTTTTCCTCTTCCACTTTGAAACGGGATAAGGCGATAAAAGGTTTGAGATGAAAATGGTTCCATGGAAAGCATAGGGGTAAACGAATTTACGCGCAAACGTTACTTGAATGAAGGGGGTCATCTCGCTTTAAACATCTGGGTAACGGATTACAAAGTGAAACATGAAACTTTGGAAAATGCTCCCGATTGCATAATTAATTTAATATGTTTTGATTTCAATTACGAAATAGCTCTTTTCCCTCGTCTGTTCGAAATCCATTGTGTGGAGAGACTACGCTTTGTGCTGGGTCGCAATTTTTTTTTTCTTTTCCTCGCATGGGAAAAGCTTTTCCGGGATTATTAAGAAAAAAAAAAAAGACCAAGGGGTAAGGCGCGAAAGCTTATAGGAAGGGAAAGGGGGGTGATATTAGAGCAGCTGTTTTAATTTTTAATATGAGATGTTTTTCAAATGATTTTCTTGTCGAAAGCGAAAGGTTTGGAATTTTTCATCGACGACCGGAAATTTTGTTTACGTAAAAAAAAAGAGAGACATTTTCAAAATGAACTTAATTTTTCGAATGAGATTTACGAGGGAATATTATATTTTGGTGACCGAAATTGGAGAATGATAAAATATGATTCGAAGATTGCAATTTTGATTATAACCGAACACCATGGGCGGTTTTATCTTCATTATTTTGGCTCTGCACAAATGACAATCATTACGGAAATGGATAATGAAGGTAATGAATGAAAAGTAGGGAGTCGTATGGTCCTCCTCCTCTAGTTAAAAATTTAATTTCTGGTAATTTTTAGTTACATAGTCGAGTCGTCTTCGGCTGCATTTTCGAAAATATGTTTTTTGCAAAGTCTTTTGTTACGTTATCCCGGTACTGTACCAGAACACTGACTTTTCAAAAAACACCGATTTTTCCGAAAGGCGTTTCGGGGTTTAGAAAAGTCGGAGATTTGATAAATCATCTATTTAAAATAAAGTAAAAAAAATAAATATAAAGTATAAATAAAATTAATATTAAACATTTAAAAAATCTGAAATTCTTTGGGTGCAAATTCATTGTGGAATGTTGGACCAACATGTACCAACTTGTTGGACCCACATTCCACACTAATTTCGGGGTAGGAGTAAATTCTGCAATAGTCGATTCGTTCGTTTGTCAAACATGTACCAACATGTTGGTACATGACTAGAACATGTTGGTACATGTTGGTGCAACATGTTTGTCCAACATTCCACAGTGAATTTGCAGCCTTCGGAACTTAAAATTTTGCAAAGAAAAGGTTTTTTTTAAACTTTTTTTTTTTTTTTCACGGTAACAAAAAATATAATTATTCAATTGTATACAACGCTTTCTTTAAGTTATTTTTTGGTTATTCAGATTGTTTTACGGTATCAAAAAATAATATAACATTAAATAAATCATTGACCAAATTTACAAATAAAATTTTATCGAATACTGCTCAGTGATGTATTTATATGAAGGTTTTATGATTACATTCTATCAAATATATCAAAAATACGGAAAACAAGCACCAAACAAAGCAATTTTTGAATCGAAATTTCTATAAATGTACCAAATAGCATTTCAGATGATTAGTTCACATTTATTTCGATATTTTCTTGCGTCACATTTTCCGATGGAACCTTAGCCGATATTTCTATGATTTCGTGGCCTTTAATAAAGCTGTTCGTACAAATACTTCATCAACTTAATTTAATTTTTTCCTACACGTTAGGGATGGACGACAACACAAGATTTCTTGTGTTGTGTTGTGGTTTTGCGTTGAAAACAAATGAAAAACAAGATCTTGCCTTGACTTGAGAATTGTTCAAGATTTTCCTATATTTTCTGATAATATGTGAAACATAACGTTTTACCATGCAAAACGTTTTGGAAAATGTCATGTTTGCAATATGATTTGATGTAAATAGGACAATTACCTTGGCAATGGACACAATTCCTTTCGCCAAATAATTATATGGCTTTGTTTATATTTTTTTGTTTACTTTTTTCTTCACCACCATTACAAAAAAAGTGGGAGAAGAAAAAAATATTAACTTAGAGCTTCACTGCCTTATGTTGCAAGATCTTGACCACAAGAACTAAACAAGACCGTCTTGTGCTAGTGTTGTCTTGTGTTGTGTCCATCCCTACTACACGTGGTAGGAGAAAAAAAAAACTGAATATAGGGGTCGTACATAAATTACGTAAGCATTTTTTTACAGTTTTTGACCCCCTCCCCCCCCCCCTAATATTACGTAATATTTTTCTTTCCTTAAAATCCATTTAAATTTAGTTTTTTTAAGATTTTCCTCACTTTTTATGATTTTCATTTATTTTAAATGGTTTGAAATTTTTTTTTTTTTTTCAGTTTTGTTTTGTTTTTATTTTATTACTCCAATCGATTTTTATATCCACTGGTTAAAAAATATATATATATATGAATGCTTACGTAAGATTTTACAGACTCCCCCCCCTCCCCTTCGTAAGCAAACGTAAGCATTGACCGGACCCCCTCCCCCCCCCTTAATATGCTTACGTAATGTAATATATGTACGACCCCAAAGCTGCAAAAAAAAAAAAAAAATTCTTGTGCATTACTGTCCCAACAGAGTACGTAAAGTATAAATGAATAATATTCAAGCACTCTGTATTTTTTATTTATACTTACAAAATTTTTCTTTTGGTCCATTCATTCTTTTATTCTTTTTTAAAATTGAGGAAAAATTTTAAAAGCGTAAATAAAAAATACAGTGTTTGAACTTTATCCCCCCATTCATTCATACTTATTTTACTCTGCTGAGACTGTAATACGCTAAACTGGAACCCCCGAATATTATTATACCGAGTATTATTTTTTTTAATTAATTTTTTTAAAAACTTTTTTTAGTCTTTTTCCCACCATCCATAAGAAAAAATTAACTTAAATTGATAAGGATATTTGACCGCTTATGTATTGATATCCCCCCATCAAGTAAAAATATAATAGATCCCCAAAAATAACATCGAACATCGTCAAAAATTTCGAACATCATCGAAAATTTTTTAACGTTGCGCGTTGTAACGATTCAACTTTTTGGCCCTGAATTTTTTTTTTTTAAGTCCCGAAAATTTCCCATTTTTTTTTTCTTTTTTAGAATTTTTCAAATATTTTTTTTTTTTTTTTTTTTTTGCATATACTCGATGATTTCGTTTAACTACGCATATTCCCGGGCTTTGGATGCAGGTGTCTTCTGCGGTTTTCTGAGAATTTACAAGTTCGGACAAGTTTGGAAGATAAGAGTAAAAGCAATATTAATTCAAAGGGGCCGATCTGACATTTCTCGGAAAAACAATTTTTAAGCCGCATTTGAAAGGGAGGACGTGGGAACACAGTGGAAGAAGGGTGTATGTGCCAAAAAAAAATGGAAATTTTTGGGACTTAAAAGAAAAAATTTCAGGGCCAAAAGTGGAATCGTTACAACATGTTCGAAAACTATTAGTATTTAATTACCAGAATGGAATTTCTTATCACGTAGATAAAAATTAAAACTCATTGATTCGATCATTTTACAAGAGACGTCTTTTACGGTTTAAGCTATTTACACGTCAAATGATGACAAAGCCTCCGTTATCATAAATACACGAAATTCATTTCTTACATAAACGAATGCAACCACTTTCCTCGCGAAAAAATTTTCTTAACATTTCGAAAAAAAAATTTCGTGCAATGTAGCCGACGCCTAAAACTCAAGAATATTATCATATATTATGACACTGTTACCAACATTAGTTCGCCAATGTTACCCAACAGCCAAACTAAGACATTCAACAACCTTTTTTCCTCCCAAATATGGCCGCTTTTCTCCACACCTCAACTAATATTAAAATGTTAATGTTGAAAAGTATTTTTAACGACGGTAACGAAGTTATAAAAGGTGTCGAAAAGGGTGAAAATCGTAAGTGTGAAGATTCGAAAAACGAGAGAGGAAGAGAGAGAGATAGAGATAGAGGAAGAAGGGACAAAATGAAAAAGAGATTTTAAAATGATCACGAAGCATTTTAAAAATTGAAGAGTCATAATAAAAAGAGAAACTCGAAATACAATCAAGCGATAGCAGGTTGTTTATTTTAATCGTTAAGAACACCCAATTTCGGGGTGAAATTAAAAAGGAATATTCAAACTCGCGTCACGTTTTTTTTTTTACGAACGAAAATAGGAGGAAGAGAAGAAAAAAAAACGGGGGTGGTTGTTTTTATTTACGATTGTTTGAATAAAAAGACATTGAAAAAAGTACTTCTATGCGACCTTAAATCGGATCATTAATCTCGGAGACTTTTTTTTATTTCCCCCCTTCTCTCATTTCTCTCTTTTTACCTCCCCAACTTCTTTTTTCTTTATTATTATTCGGTGTAGGGACTACTGTCGCGATAAGAGCAGCGTGAAATACCTTCTTTTAAGTTTAGCTTTATAATAAACTTGTATTAATATTTTGAAATGTTTCTGAAATATTGGGGAAATGTTTTTGACATATTAGGGAAATAAAGAAGAAGAAATATCTCGTTGAGGTCATTCGATAGCTATAAGAGTTTTCAAAGGGGAAAAAAAATTGTTCAGGGACTTTATTTTATTTTTATTTTATTTTATTTTATTTTCCGTTGCCCCGCATAAAGTGAAAAATAATTGGATTCAAAAGAGGAAGAAGTTTCAAAGGACCCTATGAATGCTGGTAACGTGAGAGGAGGAGGTGGATGATGATATACCTCGTTTAACTTCAACGCTACAACTCTGCAAACACTGTCGGGAAATAAGGAAGGTTCCCGCGGAGGAAGCCGGAAAACGGAGGAGGAGGGGGAGTAGTTCGAAAAAGGTGGAGGAGGAGGGGGTGCCATGGAAGCGATCCTTGTGTCAATAAACCGTCTCTTTCATACGGTATCTGTTCGTTGTTGATATTTCCCCCTTTTCACGTTTTCTTCCGAAAATTTTTTTGTGGTACCTGAGATAAAAACGCATTTTTACATTCATTTGCGGCTATAGCCTTGATCAAAAAAGGATTAAAGGAGGGGAATAAGTTTCAAAAGAACCTGAATTTCGATCTGAATAAAGTCGGCGAAATGATCACCATCATTTCTTTTTTGCATTTAAATTGTTAGTCTAAAGAAACTGCAGTCGAACAAAGCTTAAGTTTTTTTTTTTTTTTAAATGTTTCCGGTGACTCAGAAACTAAGGACTAAAATACCCCTACGAAAAAGTGATGCAAAAACTGTATAAAATTTTTGCGAGATGCTAAAAATTTATTATTTTTGTATGATTTATACAAAAATTCGGACATATTCAATTTTTACAAAGTTATTTAAAAAATTTTTTTTTTATCTTTTGAAAATTAAAAATCTACCAGTACAGGAGAAATTAAATCATTTTTACGTACACGTAAAATAAGCAACTAGGGAAATTCTATATCCAGACGCGTATTTTACTTTCACTTGCAACTTGGAGGAGAAAAAAAAATTGTAAAAAAGCTCGGGATTGATGCTCGTAATGTTACTTTTCACTCAAAAGAGAGCGAGAGTGGGAGTGAAACATTTTTCATTACTCTGATGGCAATTTTTGTTTTTACATCCGAATCACGAAATCCACATTTGAACTTATAAATCAACATTCGACCCTTCCGATTGTGATAAAATGACTGATTGCGGAAGTTAAGTGACTAAGTACCTGTGTTTATCACCCGATGACGTCATTCCATTGGGAATACATTTTTTTTTTTTTTTTTTAATCCCAGTCTCTTTTAAGCCGAATTATTCGCTTCGCACGTTGCATGATATATCCCTTTCTCAACCATATTCTATCGAAAAAATTATTTTAGCTTCTTACTATGTCTTATTTTTGAGGCTGGGTTTTTAATTACAAAATTAATCAATTCGTGGCGCCTTCGTCGGTTTTGGCTATGTAACCTGCATAATAAACTTCTGTGCAGAGCCATTTTAAGAGACCTTTGGATTTTTAATCTTACCTCAGTTAAAGAAATTAACTTATGAAAATCTGGTTCTTGTACTGGGGAATTAATAAAAAAATAGACAGGAACTCAGCAGATTTTATGGTTTATTTAACTTTCTTGGGTTCTAAATCTGAAAAATTCCTGGGAAATTCGAAAAGTATATTTCCAAATTATTTATTTTTATATAATCTCGAGCAAAAAAATCTGTCCCCCGTTCACGTAGACATTTGCAATATGCGTTAAAACCTAATTTGAGCTCCCACCGATTTCGAGTATAGGCAACCCGCATCACATTCGTGTGATACGTAATATCGCGTAAGTTTTTTTTTTTTTTTTGTAAAATATTTGGTTTTTATGTGTTTTTGATGTCGTAGATTTCAAATCTGATGTCAGAATAATGATTTTCCAAACAGAATAAACAATATGGCGCAGAATGTAAAATTTTTAAAAATTAAATTGCTCCGCCATTTTGCATTTTAATTTTTTCAAATTCCTGACTTCTGATTCGCAACCAGGAGCTCCAAAATACATTAAATGACCAAGTTTCAGCTTATTTTAGTCAATAATAACAGGAGAAAGAAATGCATAAAGAATATAAAAAATATATATATGAAGTATACAAAAAATTGGACGTACATGTACATAAAAAATGCATAAATTATGTATAAAGAACTCCACTTTTTACCGGAGAATATTTTTTCATACTCGAATATAATTATGCATAAATAAGTATGCGTAAAATGGAAAAAAAAGTTGAATGAGCATATTTGCAAATTTTCGGCTTTATGATTTAAAAAAATTACATGCATAAATTTTGTAAAAATGATGTATATACAAAATTTTTGTGCCGAAAAAAAAAAATGCATAAACTTTTGCAAAAATTGAGCATGTCCATTTTTTCATAAATGGTACAAAAATAATACATTTTTTATACTTGTTTTCAATTATTTTGCATAACTTTTACAAACTTTTTGCATCACTTTTTCGTACGGGAAAATTATGAATTTTTTTCACCGATACCTCTTCATTAGGCAGCGGTGGTAAAAAGGTTAAAACATCTTCAGGGCTAAAAGCTCCAACAGTTGTTTAAAAAAAAAATTAAATTAAATTAAAAAATGAAGATTAATGCTCTGTCTCCATTGGACACCACTTTTTTTAGTCAGTTCTAAAAATTCTTTTACATTCAGTTTTGCTCAATTTTGTCTGTTATCTCCCTAGCGAAAGATCCAATTTTTGTAAAATAGTATATTACAACACAAGAGCTGCAAAAGAAAAAATTGTCCGTCGAGGCCGATTTTGAGGCCCGAGCCGAAGGCGAGGGCTTTGAAAAGGTCTCGACGGGTAATTCTTTTGCAGTTCTTGTGTTGTAAGCTACTTTTCATCTCAAAGCACAGCGGAATAAAGGTTTTTCTAAAACGCACTAGTGCGGAAAAATAAGTTTTCCGCACTGAGTGATGAAAATTAAATTACCGTTGCAAGTGACGTCACAAATTACGAAGCAGCTGTTTATTGGTTAGAAGATAATGATATGCAGCACCGCGCGTATTGAGAAATTTTCCTCACAATATAAGCTCCATTTCATGAATTGAAATGTACGGAATTTGTAAAAAGGGAATACGGGATTCCCCCCCCTCCTCCTTTTTATTGTATCTCGGTTTCAAAGAAAGCACGTGTGTAAGAAACCCTTCTTAAAAGGACGCGTTATTCTGAGAAATTTTCTAAATAACATCTAATTATACCGAAAGCTGAAATTCCGGGAATTCGAAGCATATGTTTACAAATTCGATTAAAACGTATATTTTAATCTTTAATTACATATTCGTCGGGTTTTCCGAGGAAATCTTTCGCCCCCTCCGTTTTCAATTTTGCTTTGCGATTCCCTACCGTTTTTCCTAAAAAAATAAATTCCTGATCCATTTTTTCTACAAATTTTGGTTCCTAAAATTTTTTTCCTATATTTTTTTTTCCTCATTTTTGGCTTTCCTAAAATTTTTTGTTTCTAAAATAAAATTTCCTAAAATGAATATTTTTTCTAATTTTAAATCTCTAAAATTTTTCACCAAAAAAATTATGAAAAATTGTCAGTTTAGGAGATTGTATTTTAGGAATTAAACATTTTTAGGAAAATTGAAAATTAGGAAAAAAATTTTAAAACCCAAATTTTTAGGAAAAATGGTGGGGACCGTTGCCTTGCACTTGGTGAAATCAGAACCGCTGCCGTCCTTATTTTGCCTACAACCCCCCCCCCCCAAGCTTTTGGTAATCGATGCGGCTTTTCTTTTTTTGCCGCTCGATTAATTTTTTTTCTTTTCTCTTATTTTATTTTACCGAAATAAACACGTTAATGATGCAAAAGAAAAAGTGTTAGAAGAATTAATGAAGCAGAGAAAAGTGTGTTAGAGTGGAGGCTGTAGGCGATTTCCTTAACCCCTCTGAGCAAAAGCCTTTTGCTAATGCGTTTCCCTCTCGTTTTAAAAGCGTCAGATTTTAAAACGTGAATTCATCTCTCACCTTTTTCAACAATTTCTGACTTTTCCCACCCCCGGATTCCCCCCGAAGGATGATGCGATAGGGATTATTACACGGGGATAAAAAAAAAAAAAAAAAAAAAAAAAAAAAAAAAAAAAAAAAAAAGGTCCGGTGAATGATGAGGAATAATTATTGTAACAAGCGTCTGGGGGGACAAGGAAGTGGATCAAATCTTTAATACTCATTTTTTTTGTGGTTTCCGCTTTTTTTTTTATATTTTTTATTTTTCCATGTATCTTTTTTTTAAAAAAGCCATTCCCTGATGAGGACTTCGGATTTATGTAGGAATCGTGTAATGGCACTCATCAGTTATACTCGGGGCTCTGTTTTTCAAGTCCCCAAAGGGAGCTGGGAAGGGGGACAAATGGTCGGAACGTGTGTCACATATCGTATGCAATTCTTTTTTTTTTGTTACATTAAACCTTTTCCGTTCAAAATGAGACGATTAGTTCCGGGGAAAGCTTCTTCATATGTGTAGAATATTGATTGGTGATTGTCGAGTTGGTAAAACTTGAGGAATTTTAAGAAAAAACGTTACAAGGTCCCGAAATTCCTTAGAAGCTGTAAATCGGTTCCAGTGCTTGCCCGTACGAATAGTAGATGCATAAATGATGTAAAATTTATGTATAAATTATACAAAAAATTGGACTTTTATAAAAAATGCATAAATTATGTATAAACAACTTAAACTTTTTTACAGACAATTTTTTTTTTCATCGTCCAATATAACTATGCATAAAATTATGCATGAAATGGAAAAAAAAAAGTTAAATAAGTATAATATTTGCAAATTTTCCTGATTTATTATTTAAAAAAATGATATGCATAAATTATGTAAAAATTATACACATCCAGATATTTGTGCTTAAAAAAATTATGCATGAATTTTGTAAAAATTATGTACATTAAATTTTTTTTTTTTTTTTGCTTTATCGACCGCAGGGAGAATAAAGCATTGTTTTTAGCACAAATTTCAGATTTTCATTTTTCGATATTTTTACACGTTTTGAAGTCCCCTGATGCCGAAAAAAGCAATATTTGGATGGTGGCCGTGTGTGTGTATGAATGTATGAATGTATGAATGTATGAATGTATGAATATATGTGCAAAAAAATTTGTCCGTCGAAAAGCAGAAAAACGGAAGAACGGATGTCGATGATTTTTGGTGGGTAGGAACTTCTAATGAAATGTAGGTGCTGATTAGTTTTTGAGCCAAATCGGTTCAGCGATTCGGAAGCAGTGAGTAAAAATGTTGAATTTTCAACTATTTCAAGATAATTTTTGACTATAAATCGTGAACGCAGATACCGATTGAGTCCGATTTTCGTACTGCAGTAGATATTCATCAAGATACGCTACCATTGAAATTTGGTTAAATTCTGTTGAGTGGTTCAGAAACGGTGAGCAGGGCTAAAAGTATGGGTATAGGCCTAAAAACCGATATCTCCAACTTTTGAAACGTCACGACATGACGTCATCGATTACGTCAACAAAGCGATTTGGATGCTGATTGGCGGGTTCCTCGTGGGAGCTAACGAAAAACTAACCGTATTTTTGAGAATATTTTCGAGGTAGAGGATTCCGAATCTGAAATAATTTTTCCAAAATTCGAATTCCTTATGCCCGTACTGCGGCTTTGGTGGACCTCTGATCAAAAATCTAACCATATTTTTGAGAATATTTTCGGGGTTGAGGATTCTGAATCTGAAATAATTTTTCCAAAATTCGAATTCCTTATGCCCGTATTGCGGCTTTAGTGGACCTCTGATCAAAAATCTAACCGTATTTTTGAGAATATTTTCGGGGTAGAGGATTACGAATCTGAAATAATTTTTCCAAAATTCGAATTCCTTATGCCCGTATTGCGGCTTTGGTGGATTTCTGATCAAAAATCTAATCGGATTTTTGAGAATTTTTGGGGTAGAGGATTCCGAATCTGAAATAATTTTTCCAAAATTCGAATTCCTTACGCCTATACAGCGACTTTGGTGTCTCTGATCAAAAATCTAACCGTATTTTTGAGAATATTTTCGGGGTTGAGGATTCAAAATCCGAAATAATTTTTCAGAAATTCGCATTCCTTGTGCCCGTACTGCGGCTTTGGTGGAACTCTGATCGAAAAACTAACTATATTTTTGAGAATTATTTAAATAGTCGATAAAGCACTTTGATCGGTTCACCGATCTCATTTTTTTTTTTTTTTTTTTAAAAATATGCATAAATTTTGCAAAAATTATGTATGTTCAAATTTGTATAAGCGATACAAAAATAATTCATTTGAGTTTTCCATGCGTTTCTCGTAATTTTCGTTTGTCCCTTTCTCCAAATTTTTCCCTTCCTCCCAATGAAAAGTAAGGATTAGATCAAAATTATTAAACTCAATAAATCACCCGAAAGTACGAAAAATTGGTGCAAAAAGTGACGAAAAATTTCGCAAAATAAATGGAAAAAAAAATATAAAAAATGTATTACTTTAGTATCATTTACACAAATATTTGGACATGCATAATTTTTTCAAAAGTATGCATAATTTTTTGAAGCATGAAAGTGTGGATGCGCATCATTTTTGCATAATTTATACATATTTTACACACATTATAATTTTTTTAAATCACAAAGCAGCAAAATTTGCAAATATTATGCTTCTTTTCATTTTATGCATGCTTTTTTATGCATAGTGATAATTAATGCATAAATATAATGAATAAAATAATTATAAATGCATAAATGTAATTATGCATATTCCAATATAGTTATTCCAATATAATTATTAATTATATTGGAATATGAAAAAAAAAAATTTCCTGTAAAATAATTTAAGTTCTTTATGCACAATTTATGCATATTTTATCTATGCCTAATTTATTTATTATGTATACATGATTATGTATACATGATTTTTATATAATTTTTGCATCTCTTTTTCGAACGGGAGACACTCGGTTTCGATTCTAGCAAACGGAGTAGGATTACCCTTATTTTACTCATAATTCCATAGTTCCCAGGAAAAATTTATTAAAACTGACAGTATTACTGACACCCCTATCACATTTCCAAATTCAAAAATCCTCCTATTCCTCCTTTGACCCGTCTCTGGCACCCAATCGTCTAAAAGTTATTTGCAGCTAATTTCTTACTTTTACAAAAAAAAAAAATTCTCACCTTTTAGTCAGGACTAATATATTAAAAGTTAAGGAAAAGCATTCTTGTAAAAAACCAACTCAGATACAATTGATTTATTTTGCACCACTTCAGGGCAATAAAAAAAAAAAAAAAAAAAAAAAAAAAAGGTTTTTAAAGCAAAGGAAACAAATCTTCCAATTTTAAAGAACTTTGACCTTTTAGCAGCAGATTTACTGTAAGCAAAAACAAGAGGAACCCATTAAAGATAGAGCGGATCACATTTCGTTCAAAGGAATTGCGATATCCCTGATTTAACTCATTAGGATTCTCTTCCGTTAACGCAATTATTTTTCAGGTATCTTCAATTTGGTTTCGATTTCAAATACACATAAAATATAGTTTGAAATTATAATAATGTTACAATGATCATCATTAAATCCTAAAATGTTATATTAAATGTAGCTCTCGTAATGCGCGACAGATGGCAGGTCAGTCGATATTCAAGTCGAATAGTTGTTTATATTTATTCAATTAGAGCCAAAATTCTCAAACTTCATCACAAAATTTCTTAATGAAAAAGGATGATATCAAATCGTAAAATAAACAAAGCTATCAAAATTCATTGCAGGTATCGATTTCGTTTCAAATTTTTACAATTATTTTAACAGTGACCGGGAGTTAAGTGATTAGTTGTCTAACCTAACCTGGTTTCATTTTTTATTATTGACCGGCCTTCTTTTTTTTTTTTTTTTTTTTTAAGTTTTTAATTGTATGATCTCGCATAATATTGTACAATGTTAAAACTGTATTGCTAAACCACCAAACGTTTTCTCTTTTCAGATGACATCACCCATGGCCAAGTAATCCCTTTAGTGACTCCGTATACTTTAGAGATCACTAGCAAAGGTCGTGTTAGCATATCACTTGTTAATAATCTTCACCTTCACCATGAATACTACTTGGCACCGGAGTATGCTCAAGCTGGAGAAAAGAAACCATCCGAGTTGGATTGGGAAAAGGTAAGGGAATAATGACTGCTTGTTTTCAGAGCAATTTCGTAATTAAATTTAAGAGTTTCAAAGAATCGTTTTTCCCTTTTGCTCCGTTTTGCATGCCTTCATGAATCATTTAAGTAATCTGAATTTCATGATCGGAAATCTAATTTCAACCAAAATCAATACCTGATGAGAAGTTGAATGAACGAGTGGCCCAAAGGGATGGTAATTTAATATCTTAACAAAGCATTTTCGAAAGCAAAGGTCCCCCTAAGAAATGGTACATATTTATTTATGTAAATAACCGTAATGGTTTCAAGATATCAGCGTCATTTTCCTCAAAGGGAAAACAATACACCACCTGTGGCCTAGGTTACTTAATCCACCTTCAGCTTTTGTGTTTAGAATGATTTGTAATGGTTCTATATTTAATTTGAAAATATTTATTGGAAAATAAGTTCGATGGGGGGGAAAACAAAAGAAGTGAGTGCAAAAATAAAATACAGGTATTTCGACTGTATATTTAAAGAAGGAAATGTCTTTCTTGAAATTATTAAATTTTTTTAAAGAGTTTGGTTTTTTTTTTTTTTTGGAAAAAAAAAAGTGTTGTTAAAGAAATGTTAATTCGTTGAGACAATGTTTTAAAAATTAACTGGAATCCGTTACTTGTTATGATTTTTCTAAAACAATTCAAATCTACGATTTACCTTTAAAAAAAAAAAAAAAAAAATGCAGGTTCCACCGAGACTTGAACTCGGATCGCTGGATTCAGAGTCCAGAGTGCTAACCATTACACCATGGAACCTTTGCTGAGAATTGCTGGAAAATATCCCCTTATCAATTTTCCACGACGCTCGCGGAAATCGATATGGATCATGCGTTCGAAACCAGCATCTCTCTTAACTTAGTTTGTTCCCATTTTCAAACGTTACTTTTTTTTTTCCTCTCTTCTCTGCATGAGACAATTACAGGTGTTAAAATTATTATTATTATAAATAGGTATCGAATCAGAAAAAAAAAATTTGGCGGTAAAAAAAAAAAAGTGTAGGTCCCACCGAGATTTGAACTCGGATCGCTGGATTCAAAGTCCAGAGTGCTAACCATTACACCATGGGACCGGTTGGCTGAGACTCGACGAAACTGCGCTATTTGAAGTTCTCGCGTCCGACTTACGATAGCAGCACTGTTTGCGACGTGTCTGCTTCTCCCGTGCAGCAATGGCTTATCTACGTTTTTATTTTCGTAATAAAGTACTTTCATGCAAGGCTTCCTTTCTTTTTTTTTTTTCCTATTATATCGCGTTTAAAATAAATTAAATTTTCTTTTTTAAACTCAATGAAAAATGTGATAAATGAATCATGATTAATTTTTAAATGAAGTGTATTTTTTTTTTTTTTTTTTTTTTTTTTTTTAGAATTCTTTTATTCTTTTATTATTTTTTTTCGATTCATCGGCTTTTTTGTATTGAAAAATTTCGTTTTGAAGGGGCGGTATATTTAGAAAAGGAAGACTTTCGTTCGGAATTTAAGGTGTTTCGATAGCACCGCTTCATTATTAGTTAAAAAAGCATCGTTCTTCGGTCTTCTTATAATTTCGTTAAAATTTAAGAAAAAATAAAAAAATTTTATCCTATTGTTAGCCTACGGAAAAGAAAAAAATGGCATCCATTTTTTTCCACGAAATAAACAAAGCTTCCGATTTTCTTTGCTGAAACATTCAAACTAGAAAGTTACATTCACATTTTAAAGCTAATATTAATTCGATACCTATTAACAGATGTTATGTTAGTTTTTGAAAAAATCGGAACATCTAGAAATAGGCTTTTTTCGTAAATAAATGAAAACGCTTTGTTTATTTTTTGGAACTTCCCATATAACGCCATGTATTTTTTTATATTTTTAAAAATTTTTAACTCGTTAACTAGAAAGTAACTTTTGCTTAAATTTTTAAGGGAGGTGCGCGGATACCTGATATATTATCTGTGCGAGTTTGAAGAATATGTAACATTTTGGCTTTTACTATCGAAACACCTTAAATATGCGTCGGCGTAATTCGCGTAATTGATGGATGATGTTCCTTCGTATTTTTTTTTTCCAGTATGAGCATTCTTTTATTTGCAGGAAAGGGATGTCTTTAGGTTGCGTGAGTTTGCTTTATCCGTATATATTTTTTTTTTCGTGCAATAAATCGTAAAGCATTGCTATACCAACGTAAATGATTCAAAATTTAACTATTTTGAATGTCCATTCGTAGGTTAGACATTTAGGCAGCATTTTTATTTTTTGACATAGGCTCCGTGCAAGTAAAAAAAATTCGATCGCAGCGCTACGAGCGGAGGACTCATAAGCTTGAAAACAAAAAACCTCATTTTTTTTTCGATTTTTAGAATGCAAAGATATTTAATGGTATTAACTTATTATTGAGGGTACATACCTTACAGTCTATTTTTTATTTATACTATGCATGTTTGCACTTGCCTTTTTGGGCATCGAGAGTGACATTCATTTTCCTCGTAATACAGAAAAACATCTTTTATTTTTCCCAAGTACAGAAAAAAAAAAAATTAGACCAACGTTTTTTGAAATGTAATCATTTTTAGAGGAGATTTAACCGAAACTCTTAATGTGATGAAATCCTAAGGGAATATATTTTAATGATAATTAAAAAGCCGGAGGAATGTTTTTTAGCCTATTGAATTATTTGTTTATGAAAAATAAAAAAATGAAGTTTTTCGTCTGATAAAAAACATTGGTAAAATCCCTGTGGACAATATCATGTTAAACGCTTCGACCGTTTTTCAAAGAAAAAAATACAGAATTTCATAGAGTTTTGATTTATGCATTTTTTTTCAAATTAAATAATTCTTTTTTTTTTTTTTTTTAAGCTTTGGTAGCATGTTTGTCGGAAATAAAGCGATAATTTTTGCGACTAACTGAAGAGCACTGCAATAATGCGAAATATTGTATGAATCGTATGAGTCAGTATTTTGTTTTTTCACACTATTCTTTTAAAGGGGAATCCCCGGAAAATTGAAAAAATTCTTTCTTTAAATTTTCTATCGTTTCTTGCGTGAAGGGGACCCCATAATCCCTTATGGGTTCGTTCTGTGAGTTTTGACCCTGTAAAAAACCACCGACCGATTTTTTAGTATAGGCCACCCGCATGACTTGCATACGTTTATTTATGTAATTTGTTTTCTTTCGAAAACAACCGGGAAAAGTCACAAAATTCGGAGCAGAAAAAGAATGAGGTTATTTTCAGGTTTTTATGTTTATTCAGATTTTAATACATATATTCAGATTATATTTTTATTTATATTCAGATTTTTTTTTTTTTTTTTTTTTTATTTTAATAATTGAAGACTCCTCGGGAATAAACAAAGATGTCCACGGCGTTTCCGTTGGACATCTTTGTTTATTCCCGAGGAGTCTTCAATTAGCAACTTGCTATTAACAACGATAAATTTTAGTACAATAAAAATTTAACAAATTATAAATAAATAGCTAGATTATTTTTAAAGCTGGAATAAGACAATTTCGTCAACTTCTCAGGTAAATTATTGTAAAAAATAAGACCATCACCGAAAACCGATTTTTTCATACGGCTTCCCGAGTAGTGAGGAACAAAAAAGTAAGAATTATCATTACCCCGAGTAGTGTAATTATGAACAGTATTAATAAGTTGAACGCAGTTTGATAGGTAGCTAGGTACCATCCCAAGTCTAATTTTATGGAGGATAAGCAGCGAACGGTAAAGTAATCTTTTCTCAATTGTGAGGAGCCCAGTTTCGCGATGTAAAGTTTCAATAGCAGTATACTTATTATGTCCGGTTATGAACCTCATTTTACGATTTAACATTCTTTGAAGTTGCTGGATTTCGTTTTTTTGAATCCCAAATATAACCGGAGCACAGTAATCAATGTGAGGAGCTATCAGAGTTTTAAATAAGAGAAGTCTGGTCTTTATTTGGATTTTTTTTTTTTTTTTTTTTTTTTTTTTTTTTTTTTTTGGGTGGATGGGGAAGAGTCAAAAATTTCTAAAGTTGGTCGTGGACACGTTTCTTTCTAGTGCAACATTTTTCAGTTGAAAAATAAGGTTTGGTCTTATTTTTGTCTGATTGTTCGAAATGACAAAAAATAACATGAGCAGAGAAAGAGAAGGCATGGGGGAAAAAAGTTCCATTTAAACATAACGCAAAATGTCAATAGGAAAAAAAAGGTGAAGAGCAAACAAGGAAAGATGTGTAATCTATAAAGTGGTTTAAGTAAAGTAGAATAAAGATCAAATATCGAAAATGAAATTTGTAAAGCACGTACAACACGAACTCTTTCATCGGGAAGTGTTTTCAACCGTGACATACAACTTTTCCAATTCGTATCGTATTTCATCATTTTTTTAAAAGGAAAATTCAGAGCTAAAAAAAAAAAAAAGACAATTTCAAAAATTAAGTAGATTTGATTCGAGCTCTAAAGAAATTATTGCCAGGAATTTGGTACGGTAGACTCCCGTTGCAACGTAATCAATATATACTGTAATAATTATATATATACTGTGTACTGTATGTACTGTAATCAACTAATCATATACTGTCTGCATTATGACTGTAGTACACTCCCTTTCAGGAAGGTAGCGTTCTGGACAGTTCCTTACCGGTAGTAAGGTCAGTAGTAAGAAAAACTTTGCTGCCTACCACATTACGTTAAGGTAGGCAGCTGTTTAAAGTGTATTTTACTTGTAGTAGAGATCTTTCTAGAGTTTTTGTAGTCCTAGGTAGGGAACACTCTAGGAGTGCTTTTATAGTGCTTCCTACCTCGGTAGCACACACTCTAGGAGTGATTCCTCCCTAGGTGGCGGACACTCTATGATGTCTTACCCAGGTAGGGAGCACTCTATAGAGTGTTTCCCATCCAAATGGGGAGCACTCCATGGAGTGTTTCACCCAGGTAGGGCACACTCAATAGAGTCTTTCTTACCCACATAGGGAGCAGTCTATAGAGTGTTTCTTACCCAGGTAGGGATCACTCTATAGAGTGTTTCTTACCCCGATAGGGAACACTATAGATTTTATTACCTACACAGTAAAAAATTTTATGTTAAAATTGACACAAATTGTATGTCCAAATCGGTCTACATAAATATTTTGTTAAGAAAAATAACACAATTGTTTTGTTTAATGTTCTGCGTCCATTAACGATTGTCATTTTTTTGCTGTTTACAAACAAGTTATGTTGATTTTTTAACATAATAACTTAACATAGACTTTATGTAGACCGTTTTTAACATATTTACATAATATTTTTTACTGTGTAGGTGGGGAGCACTCTATAGAGTGTTTCTTACCCAGGTAGGGAGCACTCTACAGAATGTTTTACCTTTAAATAGGGAGCATTTTAGAGTGTGTTTTACCTCAAGTTAGGAAGCTTTCTAGAGTGTATTTTACCTTAAAATAGGGAGCTTTCTAGAGTGTGTTTTACCTTAAGGTAGAAAGCAGTTTAAAGGGAGCACTTTATAGTTTTTGTAACCTTATTTAGGGAGCACTCTAGGGTGTTTCTTATCCAGGTAGGGAGCACTCTAGAGTGTTTTACCTTGAGGTAGGGAGTTTTTTAGAGTGTTTTTTTCCCTACGTTAATCATAACGTAAGACACTTTCTAGTGCCATTAGTATCTTTCGAGTGTCCCTTACTCAGGTAGGGAACACTCTCTAGAGTGCTTTTCCTCTACAGTGTTTTACCTTAAGATAGGGAGCACTTTAGAGCAGGGGGTGAAATTAGCAAAAATAACCGTTTCCGTTTCTAATGTTTAGCTTATGGTAGCAAAAGAAACGTTCCCGTTTCGGTTTCTGAGCTAATATGTCGTAGGCTTTTGGTATAATCAGCCATTTAGTAAAATGCCTAGGCATATAGTAAAAGCCTGGGCGAATAGTAAAATGAGTTAAAAATGTGATCATTTGATTAAATGCCTAGTCATTTCTTAAAACGCCCGACACTTTTTTTTTTTTTTCATTTTATGAAATGACTTGTTTGGTTAATAAAAATCAGGCAAATAGTGAAATGATACAATAGAAAAAGAAAAGTAAAAAGCAATATTAATTAATTGTTAATAATTTAATCTATTAATTTTTTAAAGGGACCTCAATCTACTTTTGGACCACTACTTATCGCCACTGACATACCAACAGCCATTTCACAAAACCTTTTAGCAGAAGCTTGAATAATTTTTTCTGCTGCCTAAACGGTTTTTTCACTTATAATATTGTGGTCTAGGTTCCAAAAGTAGGTTGAGGTCCCTTAAAAAAATTAATTAAATTTTTACAAGTTTTAAAAGAATAAATTATCAACAATTAATTAATATTGCTTTTTACTTTTCTTTTTCTACTGTATCGTTTCACTATTTGCCTGATTTTTAATAACCAGACCAGCTATTTCATAAAATGAAAAAGATTAATACCAAAACATTATCATTTCACTATAAGTATCGAACGTTTTATTAAATGACCGGCGCGGCGTTTTAAGAAATGACTAGGCATTTAAACAAATGATCACATTTTTAACTCATTTTACTATTTGCCCAGGCTTTTATTATATGCCTAGGCATTTGACTAAATGACTGATCATACTAAAAGCCTACGACATATATAAGACAACATAGGCGCTTCAAAAGCGTCTCTACCCCCTGCTTTAGAATGTGTTTTACCTTAAGGTAGGAAGCCTAAAATGTTTGTAATCATAACGTAGGGAGCACTCTAGAGCGTTTCTAACCCGGGTAATGAGCTCTCTTGAGTGTTTCTTACCTGTATCAGAGAGCGCGCTAGTCTTCCTTACCTGTAGTAGTAGCACTCTAAAATGTTTTACCTTAAGGTTGGGAGCACTCTCTACGGTATAAACGATATGCAAAAAGCGTTTCTATAGAAACCGTACTATATATATGAGATTATATTATATTTACTCCCCCCTCTTATCTTCGAATGGTCATTTGGTGATGCACTCTGAGCATTATAACCCTAAAGAATTGAATGATTATGTTTTGGTCCCAAATCTTGGCCTCCACTTGTCAAAAACACCTTTCCCCTGCACGATTTTACACCCATTATATTTTTTCACCTCTCTTTATTTTTCAGATGTGGGTCTATTCGTTGGGAAGAAGTCTGATATCTTCGTTGAAGGAAGTCGTAAATGTGAAAACAAGTAGTTTATTGAGGGTTCTGAGATCCATGACATGGGAAGATCCATCTTGCCGAGCTTCGTTAATGTTTCTTTTAAATGTAAGTTTTTTTTTCCCCCCCTCCGCAAAAGAAGATCGAAACTTTGACGGGAGAGAAGATTTATGTATGAAAATCGAGAGCGGTAAAATAAATTTTAAAATAATAATTTATTCATTCGGGAGTATATACGCGAAAACAAAATTGTGCATGCTCCTGCCCACGCTTTTTTCTTGAAATGGTACATCCCGAAGTTCCGGATTATCATCTTCCTACCCCCCCCCCCCCCCCACTTTTCACGGGGAAAAATAAGTTTTACTCTCATTGCTTTTAATAAGCCTTTTTGTTATTTCCTTTTCTCTTGTATAATAAGTCAAGGGTTTAAGAAATAAAGTTCATTCATTTTTTTAATTAATGAACTTTTCGCCCCTTGCGTTTGTCTGATTTTCGCCCCCGAGACAAAATGCGATAAAAAGTCATGAGAATGAAAAAGCGAAAATTTAATGAATGAGCTCTTTGTTTATGTTGCAAAAGAAACTATTCCCAGAAATTTATTTGTTCCCCCTTCTTCTTTTTTTTTTCTTGGTCTATACGTGGAGGAAAATTAAAAAATTCTCTTTAATTTGCTTTAAATTGATGGTAACGAAAGGGTTTTTATTATTTTTTTATTTTTATTTTCGAAAACACGTTCTGTCTTTTTTTTTTCCTTCTTATTTCGCGAGATAAGTCATATTTTATAAGGGATTACTTTAAACACTTTTAGAGATTTTCCTAATCCAATCTACGTTCTTTTTTATCGCTCTCTTTCAAAATAAATCGTGTTTAAAAGATTTTTTTTTCTCAATTCGTATTAAACGATACACTTTTTTTTTATAGACTTTGGGGGATATGTTTTCCTCCTACGGTTTTTATGCTGCGGCATAATTTTTCGGCTTTTCTTTTATTATAAATTGATTTTTTGTGCAAGATTTTCCTTGTTTTCAGAAGGAAAAGATACGGAAGTAGGAGACGCAAAACTTGGGGCGCTAATGACCTCAAAAACAAACATTTAAGTCAATTTTAGCAAGTAGTGTAATAATTATTTTTATTTGCATAGTACCAAAAAAGAGTTTATTACTTGTGTGGCTCTGTCCTCTTTCTCTTCTTCTGGTCTTTTGATTATCGAATTATAGTTTTATTTTTGTTTTCGATACGTTTGCTTTTTTTAATTGACAGTTTAAGAATCCAACAGGACGAAATTCGTTTTCTTCGGTAAAAATTGACCAATTTGGTCCAAAATCGATGCCTGGATAATTTCGGTAAAATTTGGCAACATTGCAGTGATCATATTCGGTTTCTGCGACCGAACAGAAAAACTGCAAGCACTGCTAACGTCACGCAAAAGTTAAAATTTCGTAATTGACTCGATTCGGTTCAGTCAAATTTGAGCTTTGAAAAATCATCCTTCCACTACCACATAAAAATTTTGATCGTGGTCCACAGTCGAAAAGTCCAAAACTGCCTCTTTTAACCTTTTTCCCTTAAAATAAGAAAAAAAAATCCTGATGTGACTCCTTTGAAAGTCGGAGCCACAATGAAGATAGGAACCTAAATTAAGAGAGCTCTTGGATATGTTATGCGCAGACAGCCCGCTAAATCCAATAATGTGATTCAAAAATTTTAGCTGTAAATTTTTGTGGATTAAAATTTAATTTTACTAAATGTTAGATTTAATTACATTGTAATTAAAATTAATTGATTGGAACATTTCGAAATCCTAATTTAAATCTAGACCTCCAAAGAGCTTAACCTACAAGGGACTTTGAAGCATTCCTTTTTTTTTTCTTTGCCAGCTCCAGTTTTAGGCTTTTAGAATTTTTTTTTTTTTTTTAAATTTTCAAATTCTTTTGAGCGAGTTTTTTTTCTGAATTTTAAAACAAGCCATGCTTCTCCCATAAATTTGTAATAATTGCACAAAAGTAATTTTTATTTTCCTTTCTGACTCAGTTGACGTGACAACATAAAAATTGAAATCCCTGCTTTTCCTCCCGTGAAAACAGGATTTTAACTTTTAAAAGAATTTTCCTGGAAGGTCGTCGTTTTCCGTTTCGATTTTTTCAAATTTTCGATATCGTCGGGAATTTATTCCAGTTTTTAGACGGAAAAACCCCCCTTTTTTTTCCTCTCTCCTTTAATGTGAATGAAAAGTGCTGACTTAATTTTTTTTTTTTTCTTTCATTCCATAAATGAATGACATCATCATCTCGGTATTTATACAAACCGGATTTTTATTCAAAATAAGCTTTCCGGAGGAAAATACCTGTTTTTAATAATCTTTTAGTAAAAAAAACGGGAGCTTAATTAGCTCTTTCTCTCTTTTGATGTGGCCCGATGTGAAATAAGGAACTGAAACGTTTGTTTAACATATAAAACGGAATGTATCAACATGTATTAAATTTCTCTATATCGGGAAAGGAGGGAAAAAAAAGTGCTAAAAAGGGATTCTTTATTTAAATTAAAGTAATGTAACTCTTCTTCTAAGTTCTTCGCTTCCTTTTACAGGTTGTAAATTAATTGCTTTTTCAAGCGAGTGGAGATTTTCTTCCTCTTTTTTTTTATTTAAAGATCGAATTTCAAGAACAGAAAATACATTTTTTAATTTTTGATTTTTTTTTTCCTTTCAGGTAATATCAGAGCACTGTAGAACGAATTTATTATCAAAGCCTTTTTCCCATTTGGTCGTGGACATGTATCGAGAGGTGTTTGGAACACCACCTCAGGTATGTACATGTCGTGAATCGAAAGTGGAACGTCTCGAGGTGATTTTTGAATTTTCTCAGGTGATCTCACCTTTGATGGCTCAATTTTGATTCTTAATTTATTGATTATTACTAACGAGGACAATTTTGTGGATAAAGTATTTTAAACTATAAATGGAAGTATATTATTTAAAGGGCAGTATTTAGGGAGTCTGTATCCCAAGGCCAGTAGAGATCGGGGTTCGATTCCTCGCGGCTAATTGGCTCAGACTGGGGATTTTTTTTCTCTCTTATACCTGAATTTAATTTTTGGAGTTAAAAAAGACATATTTCTGGGGGTAACTACCCGGTGATTCCGAATCTGAAGTCAAAATTCTGAAAAAACTAAAATTCAATATGGTGGAGCCGTTTTATTTTTAGTCATTTTAATTTTTTTTTTTTTTTTTTTTTTTTTTTTTTGCGCGCCATGTTGGATTTTTTGAGTGGAATTAGATTGTTCTGACGTCTGATTTGAAATCAGCAACGTCGAAAACGTATGGAAAGTCGTTTTCCCGATCATTTTACGGAAGGAAATAAATTCTGTGCGACGTTTTGTATTGCATGCATGTGTTGCAGGTTGCATATACTGAAAATTGGTAGGCGTCTTATATGGGTTTTAACGCACAGTGTGGGTCCCTAATGTGTTGTAGGTTAACTTAAGTGCGAATCCATAAGAAGAAAAAAAAAAAAAACATTGGGAAATTTTCTTTGATTTTCAGGGAAAATTTTCCGAAATTCGACCGTTAAAGGCTTTAAAAGCAACGTATTTGATTTCATTTTAACATTTTGCTTTCGCTTTTTTTCTTTCAGTGCCTTTCATCCTCTAACTCACCAGAAGAGATTCGCAGTGTTAAACAGATTACGTCGCCGTTTGAACCAAGCCCTTCTCCTAATAGCCCTTCAACTGACTCCACGAGGAATTCATGTTCAAGAAAAAGGTAGATTTTTTTAAAAAATAAAACGTAATATAAATAAAGTGAGTTTAATAACGCTTAAAACCACTCAGCTTCTTTTCAGTGAGAGGAAATTCAGAGATCTGTAGTGGCTAAACGTTGCCGAACCGTACGAAAAAGTGTATAGAATTTTTGCAAAATAAATGCAAAATATTTATTATTCTAGTATCATTTATACAAAAATTTGGACATGCATAATTTTTGCAGCGTTTATGCTTAGTTTATTTACCACAAAAATTGGAATATTCACAATTTTTACCAAATTTATGCATAATTTTTCGAGCATGAAAATCTGGATATGCGTAAGTTTTGCATGATTTATGCATATATATTTTTTTTAAGTCTTAAAGTAGGAAAATTTGCAAATAAGCTTATTCAACCTTTTTTCCATTTTATGCATACTTTTTTATGCATAATTATATTGGAGTAAAAAAAAAAAATTCCAGTAAAAAAAGCGACGTTGCTTCTACATAATTTATGGATTTTTTATGTATGTCCAATTTTTTGTATGATTTATACATGATTTTTATATTATTTATGTATCTCTTCTCGTACGGGGAGTAGGGTGGGCCAAAACAAGCGAATTTTTGAATTTGAAAACGCCTGATATGGGAATCAACGCCTTATTACAATACTATTAACCCTAGGTTTTTTTAGATTTTTTGAAGGTTATCTTGGGTCGCGCAATGACCTTGAAGTTTTTGCAAAGCCCATATAAGGGCATAAAATAAGAATTTTTTTTGCTGAAAAAAGTATCGCTTCCTATCGGAAATTTTGCGTAGATTACAAATATGAAGTCCAAAATTCATTTTTGTGTACAGTTTTTAAGCTAAAAGAAAAAGTAGCCTAAAGTATTTCAGTGTTTAGAAAATAGGCGTAAAGCTCAAAAACCGAAAATTTAAATTGATTTTGGACTTCATAGTCGTAGTCTACGCAAAATTTCCGATAGGAAGCGATACTTTTTTTTAGCAAAAAAAAATTCTTATTTTTTGCCCTTATATGGGCTTTGCAAAAACTTTAAGGTCATTGCGCGACCCAAGATAACATTCAAAAGATCTAAAAAAAAATAGGGTTAATAGTATTTTAATAAGGCATTGATTCCCATACCAAGCGTTTTCAAATTCAAAAATTCGCTTTTTTCGGCCCACCCTAACGGGGAGTCACGTCATAGGGGTTTTCCTTTTCGTAGTCGCTAATTTCAAGTTTAAGATCCAAATGATAATTCTCCTCGATTATGACTCAAATATTTATAATCACATAGTTCCAAGAGTCTAGTTTATCAGTCAAGTTGATTTGGTCAAGTTATAATTTTTAAGAACTTAAAATCCAACACTTATTAGGTAATGTCAATAATCGTATTTTCGACGCCATATTTGGATTTCCTACATTCAATTTCTCCTTCTGACTTCAAATTCGAAATCTCCCGGGCCGAAAACATACACAACTGCCATAATGCTGTTTATCTTGTAAGAGAACAAAAATTTTACTCGATATTTTGCGTTGCTTGTAAGTGTTGCGGGTTGCCTATACAAAAAATCGACAGACGCTTTTTATGGGTTTAAATTTCCGTAAGGGGTTGTGTGTCGACACTTAGAAATGATTAAAAATAAGATTTTGGGGAGGAATTTTCCGAATTTTCTGGATAATTTTTAGTGATCAGTCCCTTATAAAATTAATAGAAAAATAAATGTATCAAAGGTATTGTGAACAATTTCTTTTTCCTGATTTTTTTTTTCAAAACTGATTTCATCTGATTTTTGTTTCAGCTCATTGGCCAGCTCAGTGGCCAGCAAAGCGAGTCATCACATCCGTAGAAACCCCGTTCAGCGAGCGCCATCCCGTCTGTACCGCGGACCATCCGAAAAACCACAGCCCGAGCAGACTCAAAGCAAATACTTATCGCCGAAAACGTGCATAGGACCGGAGTTCATCGTCCGTTCCACGGAGCCCTCGAAAATCGTACATCTGGGAGACATCAAAGCCGCGCAAAGGAGGACGATCACCGTGATCCTTTTAACCGGTCAAAAGCTTCAAATCACTTGCGATCCTCACTCCATTACTTCCGGTCAAGTTTTCGAGGTTGTGGTTCAAGTGGAGCAACTGGAGGATAATTACACTTTGGGTCTGGCTTGTTTGCTTAGCGGGGATTTCGTGTTTGTTCCGAGCGACGCGAAATTGCATAAATTGGCCCCGTCGGGTTGGAAGGAGGATAATAAAAAATCAAACAGGCCTAATTTTTTGTTATATTTAAGGATTAAATTTTTTTTACCGAGTTTAAGGGGAGTGAGGCATTGGAACACGAAGCACTTGCTCTATTTGCAACTGAGGAGGAGCTTGCTGGAGCAGCAAATAAAATGCGAACTGAAAGAATTGCTCCAGTTGGGAGGTTTGGCCTTGCAAGCGGAATTCGGGAATTACGTGGAGGAGGAGCACGGGAGCTCGGATTATTTTTTGTTGGAGCACTACCTCCCGGAGGAATTGATCGAGGAAGGACTCAAGTCCCAGCTTGAAGGACTTCACAAATCCAGAGTCGGTTTGGATCCCGGGAAAGCGGAGGAAATGTTCGTGTCTCAAGTGCAGAGGTTGCCGGAATACGGTTCGCATCATTACACGGCTCTGTGGGTCCGGAAATCTGTTAACATTCCCATGTGGGTAACGGTCAATCCTCACGGGATTTACCTTTACGAAAAAAAGAAAAACGTTTTGGACAGGAAAATCCACGAAGCGTTCATATGGAAGGACATTCAGAGGCTTAGCTACAACAAACAATCTTTTCACATCGTTCCCCATGATGTCGGAGGGCAAAAAGTAACCAATTACAAGTTGCGAATGGATAGCAAGAAGTAAGTAAACGGAAAGAAAGGGGCGCCTCTTCCTTTGAAAGTCGATGAGTCGAAAATTTTCACTCTTAAACGATTTTCTCATTTAAGAAAAAGTTGCCTGTTTCCCTCCTCCATTCCCCCTCCCCTGCCTTTCCCTCCGATTAATAATGCAACAAGGTGAATTAATTTGAATAATATTTTTGAAAAGGAGTTGATTCAGGGGTCTTTTCCCCATTGTTGAACTTAACTTTTTTGGTATAAACTCTTTTTCGAAGGGGGTACGGAAAAGTAGATTGAAAAGTTACGGGGGTGGAATAAAAAGTTTTCGATCAGAATTGGTGTAATTATTATCTTGAGGATGAATGATGTGCTGAGGTTTTTCTACTTGAACGGAAATTCAGTCAATTATCAAGGGAAAAGAAGGAAAGAAAGTTGAACGAAATAAGAAAGCTTCAACTTTAAAGAAGTTAATTTTTTTACATTGCAAATTTGTTTAAAATATTTTGTTTGAAAGTAGAGGCAAAGGGTATAAAAACAAAAGTAAAATGTTTTATATTCGTGTAGAAAGGAAATCATCGACTTAAATTTTTATGTTTCATTTTAGTTATATTTTAATATTTAAATCGGCAGTAAAAATTAATATTTGAGCAGTTTGAGCCAAAATCAAGAAAAAAATAAGGGGAAAGCAAGTTTTTTTTGAAAAATATTTACGGGAGAATTGACATTAAGAATTCTCAGAAGGATTTCTTCTGGCCGAAAGATAATCTTGAAGCTTCCGTTTGTGCAAGCAAAGAGAGCAACAGCTCGAAAAAAAAGCTCGCGATTGAGGTAGAAGAAGCCAGGTTCGCTTTTTTCGAAAAAGCCCGAGTTATAGTTTCGTTCGATTAATACATTTTTTTAAAAAATGGTTCTAATTTTAATCAAAAATATTTTTATTTTTCTTATACTAGTCCAAATAGCTCAAGTCGTGACGATAATCTTCACCGGTAAAAATAAAAATTTATGCCTTAAAGAAAAGAATTTTTCAAATTTTCAGAGAAATTCTCAAATTATTTTGGTCAAAGCTCGCTTAAGATTTGTGTCGGACAAATTGCAAGTTATACAGCTTCTGCGGACGGTTTGCCCGCAAAACGGTTTGGATTTATGTATTATATGACATTTTAATAATTTACCGTAGATTGGGGTGAAGTTAAAAGGAAATTCAAAAAAAAAAAATTCTAGGTTTATTTTAGGCACTACAAATAAAATTTTTTTATTTCATTAAGGGAATATTGTTTTTGCGATACTTGAAGAAAAAATTTTATTTTTAGTGCCTAAAATAAACCTAGAATTTTTTTTTTTGAATTTCCTTTCAACTTTACTCCGCCTTTTCAACTTCACCCCAATCTACGGTACTAATTTTTGCTTTCGAAATTATTTAGAAAAAAAATTTGGAAATATATTTTTCGGATTTTTCAGGAATTTTCTAGAAATTGTTCAGAATTCGGACCTTAAATTGTTAAAAATTATGCGATTAATTTTTTATGTAAAAATGCATTAGCGACTAGGTGCATTAATACTCAAGTTTGTTTGCAAAAATACCGACAATTTTAGTTAATCACCAGTCAGCTTCTCTTTTTTTTTATTTCCGTTTTTATTTTTTTACGTTAAAAAAAATTTTTAAATATCAGGAATAAAAAAAAACCCTTATACAAATAAACAAACTGTGCAGTAAATAGGAGGTCTGTGTGTTTTTTTTTTTTTTTTTTTTTTTAATAATGAAACCTATATCAGGAAAAAAAATGATTGCTATTGAGTATTTATTAAACGAAATTGGAGACGTTTTATAATTTTTCAAATTAAACTGGGAAAAAAATTAATTATAGCTTCTGCTCAGTCGAATTATTAATTACAGAGTAGAGTTTCACCGCGTCCTGTAATTATTCGGTATTTCGGAAGTACCGGGCGTTCTTCACTAGTTCGTTTCATTTTTAAATAAAATATTTTTGAACAAGTTTTGCGTTGATGAAGAAACACAAAATTCAGTTAAAAATTTTTCTTGTAAAGGTAAAGAAGTCCTACCTTCCGGGAATGTTACGGATGAAAAAACCCTGTAACATATTTTTTAATGCAGTTTTTTTTGGGAAAAGGGTTGGCTAAAAGAAAAATATCCTGCAAAAGAGTTTTTCAAGAACAATAAGTTTAAAGAAAAATATTTTAGAAAAATTTTAGGAAAAGACGAGGATCCATGATGCCTTTTTTTTAAAAAAATTGTCTGTTTTTTATTGGCTAATTATTGCCGCCAGTGAAACATGGCGAAAAATTGTGTTTGTTGTTCTTCCGCTCTGGTTGCCAATAAGAAAATCCTTGCGTACCTTGGTTTAATTAAGTTCTGAAATTAACCAAAATTTATTAACTCTTATAAATATTTATAAATTTGCAGAACTTTTTCAGCAAAAGACTTGAACCTACGGGTCACATTCCGTTTCAAGGACAAATTAGCGATTAATGACCCAATTTTTGTTGATTAATGACCCAGTTGTTTTCATCATTATAGCCGACCTTTAATGTTTTTTTTTATGAAGACCAAAAATGGAGCATATGGATAATGAAGCTTCGTCCTTTAATTTTTTTAAAAATTTAATGTCTAGTAATAGCTAGTACTGTAGATATTCTCTTAGTATTGATTCCTCTAGAAATTTTGAAATCTGAGAGCTTTCCCCTCTTTAAAACAAAAATTTTGTTTTAAGAGTTTAAAAAACCAACCTCTCACAATATTTTTAATTTTTGAATTCCCTGGAATTCGTACATTTTCCTCTCATATAAGCTTTAAATGAATGAAAATCGCGAATGAAGATCTTGAAGCAAATCTGAAAAAATTCATTTATATAAATTTTTCACCACTTAAAAACCTCGCAATGAGTTCATTTTTCTAAAAAAAAAAAATGCTAATTTCCCAGAGAATCAAGAGGGAGTGAAAATGTGATAACGACTTTTTCCGTTGAAGGATAATTATGCTTTCGCATGCTCTTTTTTTTTCTCGCTAACGTGAGATGAGAATGTCATTTCTTGTATTTCTCGGTTTCTTGTTGAATGAATTTTATTTAACTACCATAAAGTTAAAAAATATGTAAAGGAGCAATTAACGAAATAATTTTTACGCGGTTTTTTATTATTATTATAATTTTTTTTTTTTTTTTTTTTTTTTTTTTTTTTTAGTTTTAATTATTTTAATTTTTTTCTTTTTTTATTCCAGGAGCTTTTACTTGTTTCGACTGGCCTCGTTCCACCATCAGTTCTTCTTGAAACTTCGAATCGAGTTGAGTTCCTTGCATTCGTTATCCATTGAATTCGGAGTCCCCATCAAAAAGGATAACAATAGCACTTTCTACGTGGAGAATAAAGGGTCTCGATCATGTCAGGAATGGACCCAGCGGAGCGAATTTTATCAGGAAAGAAAAATTTCAGGGCTTTGCCGGAACGTGGAAGAGACTCAAAATAAAGAAAACGAAAATCCCGTGGATAACAAGCACAGGGAGAAAAGAGTCGGGGTTAAAATGGGCGTGAGGGCTTTCAATTCCGTGCCTCGGGAAAGTTCGGAGATTTTAAATCGAAGATTATCCATTTCCGAAACGTCGAACAGCTCTTCTGACGCTTACGTAATCGATTCAAGCATAAAATCCTTCGACGATAAGTTTAATTACGACTTGCACGAAACGATCCCGACCTCTTTGGCGGATAAATTTAACAACATGTCCTGGGAAGACGAGAGGATATTGCGAAGGGTTCGACTTTACAAGGACAAGTACGGGTCCTTCGGGTTGGAGGTCGTCGAAGGGAAAAACGGGGGTATATTCATTGAGAACGTGTTAAAAGCTCGGGCGGAGGAGGAGGAGGACATCGACTCCATACAAAAGGGGGATCAGTTGTTGTCCGTCAACCAGATTTGCTTGCTTAACATGAGCTATTCGGAGGCTTTGAACATTTTGAAAAACGCCGGGAGCGAAATCGAAATTTTAATATCGCAAAGTTGCAGGAGCGAAACGAGGCAAAAACCAATTGAATTCGAGTACCTGAAGAATATTCGCTACGACACTGCCCACGAGTTAGAGAATTTTGAAACAGAGATTGTTGTCACAAATGTGCCTACATTAGAAGAGAACATTATTAACGAGCCTTTTTCAACGGTTACTGGACTCCTTTCGGACGCTCAGTTATCTGTAGAGAGTTCTAGGTAATTAAAATTTATTAACATGTAGGGTGTGGGAGAATATTTCAAGCCACTTAACGGATCAAAAAATTTTTCAGTGATATTTTAGAGCGATTAACTTGCTTATTACTACCAAAGCTCTAAAATACTCTTAAACTTTGTAAAATAAGAGAACAAGGGCCAAGGTTCCATAATCGGGGAATCTCCTTGTGAGAAAATTTATTTGGTCAGTTTTAAGTGCAAAATCCATATCATTTTAAAAATTTATAAAAAATCAGACTGGGATATGGGGGCATATCCCTAGGTAGGACTACGTCTTTGGGGTGCTGTTTTAATATTGCTAAATTTAAACAATGAAACGATTTAAAAATTTTAAGGCATTTTTTTTTGCTCGTTTTTTGGTCGAAAAATTCGAATTTTTTGATAAAAATATAATTTTTTTTCCTGGCACGAAAGAAAACTTTAATTAAAATCTTCAAAGTTAAAATTTTAGTATTAAAACATTGCTTTAGCTCATATTCTTGGCTAAAGGAGAAAGGACAAAATAAAAAAATGTGGTGAACATTTAACATTTTATTTAAAATTTTTAAGTTCTTGTTTTTGTTCATGTAATTTAATATATTTGAAAAAGAGATATTTGAAAGAAACGGCGAAAATTTAAAAAAAAGTTAAATAAAATATCAAGAAATTCTTAAGTCCTTGCTTTAGCAACTTTAAGTTTCTTGAGAATTTACAAGAAATTTTCCAAGTTCCATGCTTTCGTTCATGTCGTCTAATTTTACTAATAAAAAAGGCCAAAAGTGAAAAAAAAAAAACTTTAAAAATAACTTTGAAAATTTTAATATTAAAATAATTAAATAATTTTTGGTGCGAACAGACCGACGCCTGGACTTACACACCCACAGACAGACAGATTTTCCCAGGACCGAGCCCCAAGACGTAGTCCCAGGTCAAAAATTTAGTAAATGTTTTTAAGGAGTCGTTTCGTTTTGCCAAAAGACGCTCGTAGAGAAGCCCGCCTTAAAGGTCTTTTAAAAAAAGTATTCGTAGCTTCGAATGGCTTACATGGATTAATGACGTCAAAAGACGTTAAAATCGTTAGAAAAAATGAAACGAAAGTCTTTGATCAAACGAAACGACAGCTTTAGCTTAAAAATGAAATTGAGAATCCCGACAAATAGTATTTGCCTGAAATCAAAAGATTTCCTAAGAGGGGAAAAAATTCTCTGAGAAAAGTGAATTAGGAACTTTGCGATTCTTGAGAGTGAATTCTATTTTTTCACTGCAATGTTTATTTATCTGGAAATTAGTCAGCATATTGCTCTGTTTTGCTAAAAATGGGTCAGGATGTTACAGACTAATAATGTATCATCGAATATCTTTAAGGTTTTTAAAATATCAAAATTTAAAATCTAAATAAAATAACTTTGCCTGACAAAAAAATTTAAAAACAAGTGAAGTAGGCTAGTTGTTATTTTGTGGTGCTTTTCAAATGATATGTCGTCTCCATTAGCCAATTAATCGAAGGATACAATTAATTGTACCACCGGAAATGCTGTATATTTTTAGACTTTTTCTTCTGCTACCACTTTTTCTTATTGTTTTGATTATTTTTTTTTTGGAACAAAAAAAAAGTGGTAGAATTCTGTTCGTGTTTTCCCTTTAATAGTGGAAAGTTAATATGTGAAAAGACCCTATTTATCGAAAAAAAAACATGTTAGTTGTTTTAATTAAGTCACTGCTTAACTAAGTGGCATACTCGCCCGTTAGATTGCTGAAAAAAATCATTTACGTTGTTAGCCCCTTTTTTGCTGACCACGGATCTTCTCCCGACTATGGAAAATGTCACCATCCTTAATTGATTGTGAGACCTTCCTTCTTTTAGTCCCCAAAAAAATTAATCAAGAGACATTTTTTCCTTACTAGATTATATTTTTCTTTCAATTTTACTTTAGATTTCCAATTTTCAGAAAAGTAATCGGCGGAAGCCCTGAGAGTATTACACATTTTAATCCAAGTATGCAAAGCGTATTTTCTTATTTTGCGTTCATTTTTCATTCAGTCATCGTATAAAGATACAAAAAAATTCCCTTTTTTTCCCCTTAAAAAAAAAGGGAAATTACTTTCGTAGCTTTTGTGACTGACAAGCTGTATATGACACATTTTTCATTTGTCATATGCATTTGAAAAATAAATTCGTTGCGGACTCCGATTCTTGGACCATCTCGTTCCTCGCCGATGGCTGATGATTATTTCTTTTGAACAAATCTTTCAACTCTTTCAAAACGTTTTCGTACAACGTGTTTTTATAATTTCCGATTATTTTCCTGGTTCGAGAATCATCGAGATTAAAAACTGCGTCATTTTCCTCTTCCTCTTCCGCCTTCTCCTCCTCCTCCTCCTCCTCCTAACTTATTTAATTTTGATGATTGGAAGACGTTTCTTATTGTATTTGTGCCATTTTTAAACGGCACCAAAGATATATTTACATTATTTACATTTTTCGAAAGCCCGGTTTTATTGTTATCTTCCAATAATGTTCCTTTCATCAATCCCTCTTCAACCTTTGACCTTTTCCCGCCTTCGTTTTGGATATGTAAACATTCCGGATTTGAATCGTTTGCTTGGTTAACTGAATTTGATATGTCTGTCGTTTCAACTTTTTTAAGCAGTCTTCTGTTTTGTTCGGTATCCTTCTTTTTTTTCTTTCTTCGCGGTACAGGGACCGGTGGGCCGTTATCAAAATCTGGAAAAAACGGAAAAAAAATTAATGAAACGTAAAAAAAAGATAACAATTGGACAAAAAAGTTTTTACTTAAAAAGAACATCCTACAGGCTGCTGGGAAAATTCTACCGGACCGTTCACAACAACCGAATTTGGATCCCGAAAAAATTTTCCCGGGAGTCAAATTTTTCGAAATTTTTCCAGTCGTTTTTTAATTCCCGGGGAGTATTTCGGAGAATCCACGGGAAATACCGGAAGAATTTTAATTTCCCGAATCCCGGGAGAAACAAATTCTGAAAAACGGGAAATCTTAAAACCCGGATTCACAAATTTGCCGGGAAATCAGAATCTCTAGTGAGGCTAAAGGATTTCTACAGATATTTACAAAATGTAAAAATTCAAAATTCCCGTTTTGGTATTAAAAAAAATTTTCAAAATGGAGATGGATGACATTTTTGAAATGAGGAAGGCGCCGCTTTCTACGGTCCGATGTGGAACCTGCCGATTAAACTTTTTGCACGGGTCCGGAGCCAGTAAAAAAGTTAGAGCCCACGCCGGCATCGGCGCCGAAATATCCAAAGTGCTGAAGCTGGCGCCAGCACCGGCACCGGAGTAGCAAAATTTTTGCCGCTGGTGCTGGTGCTGGTGCTGGTGCTGGTGCTGGTGCCGGAGCCGATTCCAGCATCGGTGCCAGGTCCACCATCAATTTTGTCAATTTTTTTTTTTTTTACTTGAAAAAAAAAAAAAAACTTGGCGCTGGCACCAAGTTTAAAATTTTTTATCTAGCACTCACACCAGCTTCGGCACCGACCAGAGTTTTTAGCCGACCGCGTCTGGCATCGGCTCCGGCACCGGCATCGGCTTCGGACTTTTGATTTTATGGCTCTATCTTCTTACAATACCGCTATTTTTTTTATAATTAAAGGACGTTCAAACATAATGTCATTCTTCTGGCCGTTTTTAACTCCTCTGCGCTCCCATTGACTCTCAAATATCAACATTAGGTAGATTCTCCACCCCCCCCCCCTTCCCATTTTTGCAAACTGTAAAATTTAAATAGTGATAACTTAATTTTTCTAAATTGTTGTATGTAAACCTTCCCGAGTTTTCTTTATCTTACTGTACCCAGGATCATAGGGGAGGGGTTAGCTTGCACATACAATCTGGCTTATAAGCTAAGCACTGGAATCAATATGCAGTTTATCGCTTTGATTCCCAAAGGTTTTACTGAAATGACGCCCCTGATTTTTACTTGTTAAAACTGGTAACATCAGCATCCATGAATCCCCCCTTTCCATTCCCCTCATCAAATCAAACACCCCCTCCTTCACTCCTGAAATAAGAGCGCAATATTCGGACGCCGTTTTAATTTTCAAAAAAACAATATCCGGATTCCATAAGAAGAAACAGCAAAAAAAATTCATTTCGGCAGTTTTCACACAAGCGGCGCAGTCCTTCGTCGGGAAATGCTCGGGTCCCAAAACGAACTTAAAGCAAAGGTTACGAAAATTGATTTCGGAACAATTTGAGCCTAGCCCCTAATCTCTAAGCAATGTTTTGGTCTAAAATTTTTTCATGTAACTATTTTAATTATTAAATTAAAATATTTCAATTATTTTCAAAAACACTTTGTAACAATATTTTTCGGTCCAATAAAACTTCTTTTTTCCTTTTTTTTAATTTTAGAAAACTTTTCTAGTAATTAAAATTATTCTCAAACTTTTATAAAGATTTTTAAAGATTTAGATTTCTAAAAAAAATTTTTTTTTTTTATCCGTAAAAAGTCAAGCTTATTAATTTTTTTCCCAAAGGCAAACTCACCGCAAAGCATTGTTTTTTTTTTTTTTCTTTTTTTTAATTCACACCCGTCCGATATCACCGTTCGCCGGATTAATACTACCAAACAAAAGCTAACACAATAGCGCTAAACCCCCCCCCCCCCCCCCCTAAAAAAACACATTACACTGCTCATTTTAATCCTTCTTTACACATTATTCCCAACCTAAAATCGTTTCCAAAAGAAAAAGAAATAAAAAAAAGTTCGAAATGTTTGGGAAAGAAATAAAAAAAGGCCTGGCTTTAACATTGATGGAACCCTCACAACCATTTCGCATTTTTGAGGCTTCCCGAAAAAATTCTTATACAGCTTTCTTAATCATCTAAAGATTATCGATCGATAATTTACGAAGGGAAAAAAATAAAGTTGAGAAACATATACGTGTAAAAAAAATTTTGGTTTCTTTTTGAGAATATTCCAGTCGCAATCATATTTTTATCCACTTCACGGAGAGAACGACACTATTGCTCCAATGATGGAATTATATTTGACTTATCTGGCTTGAATGAAATAAAAAAATGATAAGAGGAATCGCTAAAATGTTTGTTGCAAATGCCCTTATTTTGATTTATACATTTTTTTGCGTTTGAGGTAAAAAAAAAATTAAGTTACTGATATATATTGCCCCTAAAATAAAAACGGTTCTCCGATACATCGCATTATTTCCGTGAAATAAAAAAACGTTTGATGATTTTATCCGTTCTCAAATAATATATGTATCGGCGGGCAAAATTTTTAATTTGCTTTAAACAAAAGTCTTTTTGAATCAAAACATGCTCTTTATTGACGCCAAAGAATCCTTCGTGTAAAATATACGGAGCTGACATTTCATTTCAACATGGCGTCAGGATCATACGACTTGGTGAAATCCGTGTTTGAAAATCTAAATATTTCGGAATATTATGAGTGTTTCGAACGTAAGTATCAATTAATTTAATATTTCATTGACGAAATTTGATTTTTTTGTAAATTGTGACATGTTATTGGTTAGTTCTAATGGAATATGTTCACCTACACCGGCACTCAAATACGGGAGCCACAACGCACATATAATGTGTATGTTTAGTTTTATACATTCTTTTTCAATTTCAGAAAATGAAGTCGACGATGCACGCTTATTAAAATTAGATAATGATTTATTGAAGGAGTTGATTCCCGTGCGGGGGGAAAAAGATCGCGCTCTCTAGAAAAAATAAAAGAGGTATGTGTATTTTTATTTTTAGGTTATAGTGGTAATAGTATCATTTCATGTGAATGATGCAATCTGTTTTTTTTTCAGTTAAGGGCATTTGCAGACAGTCTCACTATTACCAGTAATGGGGCAAATGATCAACCGGCATTAGAAGAAGGCGATATTGATAATAATGCTGTGGGAATATTCAAGTAATAGAAGTGATTGAAAAAATTGACGGTGATGTGGTCAATGATGGTGCAAATGGACAAAATGGAAATGATTTGGTGCCAGTAAATGCGGGGTCTCAGTCAAGAAATCTGTTAATAGTGCAAATGAACAAAATGAAAATAATTTGGTGTCAGTAAATGCGGTTCCAGTCAAGAAATCTGTTGGTTGTGCAATGAACAAAATGAAAATAATTTGGTGCCAGTAAATGCAGCTGCACTCGGAGAATCTGATAAATGTACAAATCAAAACAACAGTGGTTCAGTTTTCAGCTTACCGAAGCAAATTGTGTTCAGAGTTTCAAATTTAATCAATGACTTTAAGCTTTCTGAGTTTTGGAAACAAAAAATTGGGAAGGATTGTGATCGATGAGTACAAAGCAACTGCAACATTAAAAGAATCGAGCAGAGAGGATTTAGGAGATTTGGTGGTGGATTATTTTTGGATGCCGGATTGTAAGTTATTGTATTTTAAATCATTTCAAAAAAATGAAATTCAATTTTTTCTTGTTTTTGTTTTAGGGTTCCTTCAAATGATGAGCTTCAAATTTTAGCCACTAAAATAATAGAAACCTTCCCTAATGAAGCAATAGGTACTTATTATGTTGGGCCATGCGAATGTGTTCAGGGCAGAAAAATTATCAAAAGTACAGCAGGAGGAAAATTAGTCGACAAAGTGAGAAACCGACAGCATAAAAGGAAGTGCTTGGAAGGTGGTAATTCTGATGTAAATGAGGCTCCAAAAATTCAATTAACTGAGGCGAAGAAGAAGAGACAAGTCGAAAATGGTTGGCTTCAAATTTTGAGCCCATCTTTGAGGTGCTTTACCACTGGGAGAAAACTGTTCGACTTAGAAGCAACAGTAAAGTAGGAAATACAGTGAAGAAGTGCTGAAAGAGTGGCCGCATTTAAAACTCACTGATGGATATCAGCTGGTAATTTTGAACTTAATAAATTTGAAATTAGTGTATAGTGAAAAACAGAAAAAAAAAATTCTACAGAATTATGTTACGCTAGCAATTATTTTCAGTTTTTGATTAATTCCATTAATGTTGTCTCTAATATTTTATTTTACATCTTTTTTCTTTAGATTGAGCGAGATTTTATCAAACTTTACCAGGGGAAAGAACTTGCCTATACTCGGCTTTTGATAACTTTTTCCAGATTTTTATGATGGAATCATTGTTCCAAAAAGGAAAACGCCGAAGTCAGCTATTGGGAGACTGAATAGCGTTTTAACAAATGCTCAGAGTACTGGTTAGTCTTTAAAAATTTTCTCTTATTTTTTTGTTTTGGGGAAATAAATATACTTCCTTTATGCCAAGATTTACCCTCAGTAAGAGATTTACCCATTAGAGAGCAATTTAGATTCTAATTTCACTTAAAATTTATTCACATGGTGGACAGTTTTAAAAGAAAAGTAAATAAACAATTAAATAAATAACGATTTAGTGTTTTACTGATTCAGAAAGAAACATAGATAAATATAAATAAAAATTTAATCATTTTTTTTCTAGAGCAACAGAAAGATTACGCTAAATTTGCGTTGCTTGTTTACGTTGTTCCTCCTAAAGGTCGGGTCCCATCTAAAGTGTTCTGGAAGCCTACGATTGCAGAGAGTGGAGAAGGATTTATTTGCGTTGTTGAGGTTTGTTGTATTTAAATATAAATACATTTTATCAAAAATATTTAGCTGGCTAATTATGTTTTGTAGCATTATAGACAGAAATTCTTTCTTTGAATAATTTTAAAAATTTGTTAAAAAGTATTTTTTTAAATACCTAAATTTCAAAAATTAGATAAAATAAGTTTAGTTTACTATATATCAGTAATTTAAGATTTTTTTTTTTTTTTTTTTTCAGAATCCAGCAGATGTAGAAGATGCCATTAGGAGAAAAAAAGAAGTTTGTTTGGAGAAAAAAATAAGCCTACAACCATTTGTTTTAACTGTATCATCCGCAAGATATGAGGTGAACTATGTCGTCGTTGATGATGCTAAGTACCAGTTCCAATCTATCCGGAAATGCATAGACGTTTGTTTTAAGCTCTTCTTCGCATTGAAGGTTGAATATCCCGTTCAGAGTCGCCAAATCTGGCAGTTACTCCAGCTTGGAGTATACGAAATTCCGCTTGATTTGCAAAAACCTATCCCAGGGGTGGAAACGGCACTAGGGGTGGTAAGGAGGGGGAGGCAGCAGCAGAATAGCAATTAATTATAATTTTTATTTCTTATTTTAACTTGAAATATCGTTCCTATTTTTGTATTTTGATCTCTTTTTGTAATATTTTATTCGATTTTGAAAACCTAATTAGCTTTATTGTAAGCGATTTGTACTACTTTTTTTTTAAACTAGAGGCTTTCTTTGCTTTCTCTTCTTTTGCCTCTTTTGCTAACTTAAGGTTTTTTCAATTTTCTTTTTTTCATCGGTTACTCCGAAGACGAGTAATCATGCAATAGTGCAAGTAATTTTCGCAAAAATTGAGAAATGCCATTTAAAAAACATACTGATTTAAGGGAGCAAAAAAGCAGCTATAATTAACTGTAAATTAGTAAGATTTTTATTTGATAGTTTTTTGATTGGCTTAATTCTTTTGATATATAATTTTTCATGTCACGTGTAAAAGAAGTAAATACTTTCAATTTTTGGGAAATCATAATTCAAGGGATATGAAAATTTAGATATTCTTAAGCTGATTTCTTTTTAAAATTTTCTTGTGAAATCCTTTGAGAAAGATGTATGGTTTATATGTAAGGAAAAACATTAAGTTCAGAACATTAAACAATAAAAAGGTGAGGTAATAATTTATAACATTATATGTAACAGAATTAGCGGACTCTAATTTTTAAAGGAAAAAAAACGTCTAAGATATCAGCGTTGGGGTTCTAATTTTGGGAAAAGTAGAGTTCTTCTTTTTCAAAAAATAGGGGCTTTGAAAATGAATTCTAAACTGATATGTTTTGTTTGCCAAAAAGTGTTTTCTGCAGCTGAAATATTAATATGCCATTTACAGTTTTCTCATACTTTGTATCATGGTTCTATTGTTCGCTGCGGTCAAGAAGGATGTACTCGGAACTTTGATAACTATTCCTCATTCCGATATCATTTAAAAAAGTCCCATATATCTATCCCACAAGGATCGAGTGCCAGCGGTGTAAGCAAAAATTCTATTTCAGTAGCTGACGGATTAAATTGTAAAAATTATACAAACGATTCAGGGAACAGTGACCAACAAGTAATTGATTGTGGCGAAAGTTTTGACGATAATGAAATTCCTGAAAGCAGTTTGAAAGATGTGGCAACGTTTATTGGTGACTCTGCCGAAAGATTTTGTGCAAAATTGTACCAGAAACCTAATTTTCCTAGGAATCAAGTACAATTTGTCGTAGATTCAGTAAGAAATCTTTTGGGAACTGGTGTAATGCCTTTTATTCAAACAAAATTTGAAAAGTTTAAAGAAAAATGTTTAAATATTACTTGCGATTCTGAATTGTCAAAAAAAATTTCGGAAATGAAAGAATGGAATGAGGTTTCTCAACTGTTAAAATTAGCAGCTGATCCTCTATACGAACTTTCCACAGAAGCGAAACGTATTGCATCTCTCGAAGCCAGTAAATATTATATTAAACCAAAATCTTTTTATATTGGAAAAATTTACGTCTCGGGTACTTTAAACGATCAAACTATCATGAAGCTTAAAGATGCAGAAGGCCATATCATCCCTTTAAGAAGCCAATTACGTAATTTTTTCATGTTACCAAATGTGTTAGATAGAACTCTAGAACATATAAAACAATGTAAAAGGACAGAAAACAGTCCTGTGACATGTTTTCTTATGTCTAAACTTTGGCAAGATATTTTGAAAAAATTTGAAAGTAAAATAGTTCTACCTTTATTTTTATACAACGATGATTTCGAGATTAATAACCCTCTAGGGTCGCATGCAGGGGTTCACAAAATAAGCGGAACGTATATTCAAGTGGGAGCATTACCGCATGAATACAACAGCCTCCTCGAAAATATTTTTCTCGCGCAATTCAATTATAGCTCCGACAGATCAATTCATGGAAATTGTATGACTTTCCGAGCACTTATTAATGAAATAAAGTACTTGGAGGAAACTGGGATTGAAGTAGTAAAAAATGAAGTTCGTCATAGGTTGTATTTTACCCTGGCTTTACCTATTGGGGACAATTTAGGAATGAATACGATATTAGGTTTTCCAGAAAGTTTCACTGCCACATACTATTGCCGATTCTGCATAGTTACAAAGATGTAGCACAGGGTTTATGTAAGTGTGATAAAAAGTTGTTGAGAAAAGAAACCATGGCTTCTAAAGACAGGACTTTGGGAATGAAAGAAGAGTGCATTTGGAATGTACTGAAAAGTTTTAGTGTTTTTAAAAATATTATCTGCGATATCATGCACGATTTTTTTGAAGGAATATGTAGAATAGAAATGGCTAAGATAATTAAACGATTGTGTTGTGACGAAAAACTTTTTGAATTACAGTACCTCAATGAGAGAATTCAATTTTTTACATATAAAAATGAAAGTAATAAACCTGTGCCGATAAAAATTGAACATTTGCAAAATGATAAAATCAAAATGTCTGCTTCAGAAATGTCATGTTTTGTCAGATACTTCGCTTTTTTAATTGGTCACAAAGTTCCAGAAAATAATCCTGTTTGGAAGTTATACCTTTCATTACGCAAAATTGTTTTTTTAGTTAGTTCTAGGGTTATTACTGAAAGCCTCTGTCAACTTTTAGAAACTGAAACAGAAAATCACCATAAATTATATTTAGAGTTATTTCAAGATTCATGCTTGATTCCAAAGCATCACATAATTTTGCATTATGCAGATGTAATGAGATTGGTTGGCCCTTTGATAAACCTTACTTGTTTCAGATTCGAAGCGAGGCACAAAGATTTCAAATTAATCGCTACATCAGTTACCTCTAGAATTATATTACATATACTTTGACACACAAAAATCAGCTGCAATTTGCGGAGAGGTGTGTCAGTCAAAGGGGGTTTCCCAATAAAAGGTTAGGGTTTCCGAAGCACGAAACTGAGAAGAGGGAAGTTAAATGGCTTGATTTTGATGGGATTAGATATGAATTAGGGACTGTTCTTTTATTGAATACAAAAATATTGATCCTGAATTTGGATATATTGATTCGATATTCCGAAAAAAAGATGAATTTTTTTTTCTGTTATAAAATATGAAACAGTTGGATATTTTGATCATTTAGCAGCTTATGAAGTTCGAAAAAATAATCAATCATCCTTTGAAATTAGTTCTGATTTTTCTGTGAATAAAATTTATCCCTTTCCTTTATCCGGGCCGATATCTTTCGGAGAGAGTTTGTTTGTGCAATTTCGCGATTAAAAATTCATTGTAACGGTAAAAATTTTATGTTATAAACTTGCTAAAAAAAAGCTATAAACTTTTATATGTTAAAAAAAATATAGAGTTTGTCCTTCTTTTGCTATAATGATGTGTTTTATGTTCGAGACTATAGGCATAAATTATATGTTACTTTCAAAATAAAATTTTTACCGTGATGTTGATGTATAAGTTTATGATTCATTTGTTAATATATAAAATGTGATTAATAAAAAAAATTTTGTTCTTATGCGAAAGATTAATTTTATTTTCCTTAAATTTCTAATATCCATTTAAATAAAAAAATATATAATAAATGTGAAACAAATCTAAGCATTCAGTCAATAATAAAAATAATTTGGCGCAAATTTTATCAAAATTTTCCGTCAAAAAAAATTTGTTTAAATAAAATAAAAAATCATTTAACCCAAACATAATTCTCTTAAACTCAAAAATGAATTTATTAAACGAAAGGAAATCCTAAAGGAGTCAAAAAAAACGTAAAGACCTTCAAAAGGATAATTCTTTGAGCAAAAGAAAAAGGCTATGGCGTCAAAGAATGAACTTATTTGAGTTAAAGATTTCAATACTTCAATCAATGTTATGCTTTTAAATATTTCTCTTGGGTCAGTCAAATAAAAATTCTTTTCCCCGTATTTAAACAAGAAATTTGTTTGAGTGAAAGAATTTTTATTTGAATTAAATATATCGTTCCCTCCGTGCGATTCGGTACCGGTTAACGCATCTGTGATTAAACAAAAAAATAGCGTTGATTATGGCTGTGAAAAATTTTCAAATGTCGATATAGGAGATTTAGAGAAACGTAGAGAAAAATTAGAATCCCAGGGAAGAGACCGTTTACGGGATAATCGAGGTTCGAATAAAAAGGTTTTGAATTTAATGGCACCGAAACCGTATCACGTTTTCCTGAGGGAATACCAAGAGAGGAGGGAACATTATAACAAAACGGATATTGCGCCATTTTTCAATTTGGAAACGGTCAACGATGAGATATTATCCAAATGGAATTGTACAAAAAATAAAAATAAAATGAAGAAAAAATTTAATGTTTTAGATAATTGTTTAGACGATATATTTGTTGATATTACGAAGCACTCGTTAGATATTAAACACGATCCTGTAAATAATAGTAACGATGATGATGATGATGACGATGATATTATTATTAAAAATGTCTGGGGTAATGACGGTGGACTTTATAAAAACTTGCCGGATGATAAGTCGGATAGGAAAGTCAAGTTTTCGGAGGATGTGGAGGTAATAGCGAATTCGAAATCCGGGAACGAGAGAAGCGAGCAAGAGGATTCGTCTGATGATGAAGTTGATGGGGTGTCGGATAAATCGTCGGGGGAAGTTGGAATTCAAATCAAGGTAAATTTGATGTTTATTTCTGACTAAATTTGATGGAAATAACCCCTCTCAATGATATGTTAAATAGGATTTAAATCGAGTGTTAAGGGAGTCTTTGAAAGTTGAGAATATTTTATTTTGTCACAAGATATTCGAAAGCGAGAGCAATGACTTGAATTTAAAAAAAAAATAGGTTTGAATGATGCTATTTTATTTTCAAATTTTGAAAATACATGAGGAAAATTTCAGAAATTTTTTGCTAATGAATTATTCGCATCTATCTTTATTTTAAGAATTTTTACGAACAATATTTAAATTTTTAATTACAAATTACAGTGCGGAAAAGTTTTATTTTAGCTTCCATATTAACCTTAATTTTATTCGGCGACTATATAAATGGGACAGTAAAAAAATATGGGTAGGGCAGTTTTTTTTCCTTTAAAATTGGCAGTAGTAAATTTAAATATAGGGCCGTTTTTTAAATAAATTTGCAGTGGATTAATTTTTTTGGGGGCAGCAACTTTGATAAAGGTAAAGATGGGGCAAAATTATGCATGAAAAATTTATAAAATATATATAAATTATGCTGCTTCTCCATCTCCATTATGGCTCAAAATTAATTTTACAAAATTAAATTTATAAAATTATTGGGAATAATGCTTTTATTTTACTAATCGAACATGAGGATGACTTAAAAAAGAATAAGAAATCTGTAAAAAATAAATATGTTATGAAAAAAGAAAGAAAAAGCGCATAATTTCCGGTAATTTTATAAAATTAATTTTGTAAAATTAATTTAGGACCATAATGAAGAAGCAGCATTATATATATATTTTATACATTTTTTATAGACTTGTATTTTGGTAAGTATTAAATTACTACTATTTAAGTATTAAATTTTTTGGTCAGTATTTTAATTACTTTTTAGTCAGTATTAAATTAACTTTCTGGGCAGTAAATATTCTCTAGTGACAGTAAACATTTATAATTTGGTCAGTATGAAATTGATTTTTGGTCAGTATAAAATAGATTGTTGGTCAGTATAAGGACGCAGATTCACTTTGGAATGTTGGATTAACATATTTGACCAATTTGTTGGTTTCTTTACTAACTAAAAAAGACTATAAAATAATTTTCAGACCAAAAATTAAGAATGTATTATATGAATTTTATTATATTTATTGCGCATAAATATATGATATTTTATTGCGCATAAAAATAAAAGTTTGTAAAGTAAAGCTACTTTTTTATAGGGGTATCGAGTAAAATACAGTAGGTATGAAGGGCTGAAAACTAATTTTAAAATTCGGATAGCTCGAGGCACAAAATTTCAAGACTCAGTGACAAATTTCACGATAGTGTTTAAAAGTTCAAAAAAAAGTAGCCAATGTTTAATTTTTTTCTGAGCTGCTTAAAAATAAAAACAGCGGATGTAATTTTCTGAGCTGACTGACGAAACTTCCACCTTTAATTTGGCCCACCTGATAGTTGCATTGTCGTCGTTAAGCTGAACGACCGAGTTTCATTTATCATTTCTCTGGACCATTTTTCGATCGAATTTTTAACTACCTCGAAAAACTTATCTAGAGGCAGTCTTTCCCTAAAAGTTTCCTCTTCTTCCTTTTTTTATTCCACTTTCAATTTAACTTACCAAGATTTTTTAAAACTGACCATTAGGTTTAAAATACCGACAAAATGATTTTCTTACTTCCCATCCAGTTTTAATACTGACCAGTAGTATTTTTACTGACCATATTTTTACTGACCTATGAATACTGACCATTTAGAATTTATACTTACCATTTAGTAAAACTACTGACCAAACTCTGTAATTAAATACTTACCAGAAAAATACAAGCCTTTCTTATATATAATTTTGCCCAAACATCTTTACCTCTACCGTTAATTTTCATATTTTAGAGAAGGGGCAGAGTGGCAGTAATTAATAATCGAAGGGCAGTATATTTTTATGTTTTTATTTTTTTGCATATATACTGCTTAAAGAACGCAGGGCATTATCCACCTGCCGAACAAACATTATTTACTCGCTAGAACAGGCATAATTTTGATCCCTTTAAAAACTGAAAAATATATCAAACATATATTGTGTGTCACTTTACGTTAACATTTTTTTTTTTTTAAATGCCTTTCAATGCCAAATTATTCATTATACTGCCAAATTATTTTTTTAATGCCAAATTATTTATTTTACTGCCAAAATATTTTTTTTACTGCCAAAATAATTTTTCTACTGCCCAAAATTGTACTGCCAATAAAAAAAACTGCAATATTATTAAATTTACTGCCAATCTATTAAAAAAACTGTCATTTTATAAAAATGTACTGCCCTACTACTAATAAATTACTGCCCTTTAAATAGACTCCATTTTATTCACATTTGTAAATTTTCCGGAAATTTCAAAAATGAAGGCAATTTTACAGGAATTGAAGCCATTTTTTATTTATGAGCAAAAAACGGCTGTTACTAAACTCCCATATACCTCTTTCGGCTCATATATAAAAAATGACTCCAGTTACTGTAAAACTGACGTTATTTTTGAAATTAACAGAAAATTTCCGATAGGAAATGAACTCTTTCGCACCAAAATACGGCTCTAATTTTTTTCTGCCCTTACGGGATTTTGAAATACTTTAGACCTCTGGGAGCAGCAGAAATCGGCCTTTAAAAAATCTGAAAAAAAAAATTAGAGTTAAAATGGAGGCTAAAATGCAACTTTTCCTCGCTGTGGAATTTTCAAATTTAAAAATTCGCTTTTTTCGATTCACCCTATATTCGATCTTAAAATTCCTCTCTTACAACTCCTCCTCTTCCTCACTTTTTTTTTTATATTACAGTCAACATTTTAACATCTTTTTTCTTTAATAATTAATTCCAGACATTGACGTCTGACGTCGCTTCAACTTCAACTTCATCTGAAAAAACAATCGACGCGAACGGTGAAATCCTTCAAGGTAAGCTTTTCTACCAGGTTGCAAATCTCAAAATCCCTTTATCCCAATAACATATTTTCCGCTAGAGGCAATATTTTGCCTTATCCCAAAGTTTTATCCCCTTTTCGAAGTGACAAAAAAAAAAAAAAAAAAAAAAAAAGAAAATCCTTTCTGAACGAAATCCTATTTGTCTTGTCATCACCTTTGAACTATTTATGCGAGGGAATATATGCAAAAACAAACTCATCAGTCGAAAAGTTTTTATAAACAAATTGTCATTTTGTCGTACCACAAAAGAAAAAAAACAAAAAAAAATATATATTAAAAAAAAAACATATGTATATGAATGGAGATTGAATATTTTATTTGGCATAATTTCAATGTCAATCACTTTTGTTGCTTTTATGTATGAGTTTTTTAAAAAACGTTGGATCGTTACATGTAGTATTTTCTTGAGCTTCATTTTTCTTTTTTTTTTCTCGACCTAATTCTACATTTCAAAAGGAAAAGTAAAAACAAAAAAAAAACGTTCCTCGCTTTTTAAGAAGCTTATAAAGAACGGCTAGGCATAGCTTTGTACGATTAGATAAAAAAAAATGTAGTGTTGTACTATTACGTAAAATATATTTACAAAAAAATTATTTTGCGTTGTGATGCAATCTTTTTTGTACTAGTATTCCTTTCAGAGGGACAAAAAAATTTTTTTGGAGGCGCCGGGTATCGATCCCGGTACCTCTCGCATGCTAAGCGAGCGCTCTACCATCTGAGCTACGCCCCCTGTTCGAATATTGTAAAGTATATGTGTAACAAAAAATGTTGAATTTAAGTAATTACTTTCACATGGTCAGCCCCGAGGCCTGTTTTGTTTCATAAGTGAAAATTGATTCGATCGACAAAATCATAACAACGCCCATGTTAGACCAGTCTACTTCCCTGTTCGAACTTGACCTAGTGTAACGATTGCTCTGAGGTGAATTCTTACCGCGAGTAAATCATATAAGATAAGCATTATTTAGGAAATGTCTATGCATTTTTTTTCTTTCTTTCTTTTCTTTAAATTTCTTGTTTTAACCTCTTCTACTCGAGCTTCTTCTTTTTAAATATACGGTATATTTAATGGTCGTATATATATACCATTTCCCATGTTCAGCTTATGGGTATAAATATACAATGATAATTAAATATACCGTCTAACAATGATCGTTAAATATACGGTATATTTAATGGTAATTGTATATTTATATATGTCCATAAGCTAAACATGGAAAATGGTATATATATACGAATTGGCCACGTGATGAGAATCACCATAACGTGGCTGACAGAAGGAAAATGGAAGTTAGGAGTCATGTGTAAAAAATTATACTATAGCCTATGTTTAGCTTACGAACGAATCATTTTATTTAATTAATTAATTAATCATGCTTTTAAAATTGCTTAAATCATTAAGAGTGATTTAAGAGGTTAATTTCCTTCCCTGTTTCTTCGTTTATTTCTTAGATTTCTTCCAAACCAAAGATTGAAACACTTTGGAATGGAACGAAAGAAATAAATTTAAAAAAGAAAAACCTGACGGGAAATTGTCTTTTCCAGCTTTTTTGTTAAAGAAATTATCCCAGCACTTTCTTTCCCGTCATTAAGTGTTTAGCAACCCCTGAATTCTCGTTTCAATCGAAACCCTGGAAAAACGGAATAAAAAAGTTGGAAAAAAATGACTTCATTTAATTATGATATGAAAAAACAGGGAAATGCTGAGTTCTTTTGTCTTCATTTTTTTTTCTTTTTCTTTATCTTATTTAAATATTCTCTGTATAAGTAAACAAATTACAAAACTCTTTCCCTTGTTAGAGCTGGAAGCGATACGCCATGAATACTGCTTTCGTACTTTTTTCGAAAAAAGAAGATAAAAACCTCCCTAAGCGTGAAAAATCAATGTAAGTTTTTGCAAAACAAATTTTTTTCCCAGATGAAACCGTTTTTTTTTTTTCCGGTTTTGGTATTCATATAACTTTTTGAAAATGTTTAATCTTTAATATTAAATGTTTAATGTTTATTTATGCGACGCAGATGCGAAAGAATGATTATATTTTAAAAATAAGTTTTTTGTAATTTGCTTGCCCCAAAAAATCGATTTTTTTTTTTTTTTTTTTGCGTTCGTAAGAGAAACACGGGTGTTCACATTATTATTCTTCAGAAAAAAATAGTTCGGAAAAAATCCAATAGACTGCGCTGATAGTCGCTTCAGCGTCGAATCTTCTCGGTCGGTTGCGCTGCCATTTTGATTTTGTGTAAAGAATTTTTATTATCGTTTGTCGCTTTCATATCTTTTTTTTTTCCTTTTTTAGGCAGAAATTTTTACTAAAATTAGATGTCGTAACTCGTGCTTTCTATGCTTTCGGAGTGATGTGTAATTGGTATATTATTTTTAAGGAAATTATTCGCAGGAGAGAAATCGCTTTTCAATGGGATAGTAATGCGTGTAATTCTGCTAGATGTTCTTGTTAAGACAAGGTAAGGTTAGCTTTGGTTTACATTTTTCTTTTTTTAAAATTGTAATATGGTTTTTTAAAGAGTATAATGATGGTATTTTATTGTATTAAAAGGAATCTAGGGATGAGACTAATCAGGCTTCTTCTGATTAGACTTGTGTTGAATGATTAAAACTGATGGGTTAGGCTCCAATGTAACTTTATGTGATAAGCATATGGGATGGTCAGGAAAAGGTTAATGGCCAGGTTTCGGCACACTGGCCTTATTGCATCGTTTCACAGAATCATTATTATTTGGCAAATTTCAAACGTCTCTTTGAGCAAGTATTGGCATGCATTGCTATTATCTTTTATCATTTTTTGTTAGTTATCGTACTCATATTTTGAGTAAGCTCAATATGATGAGATTTAAGGGTTAATAAAGCAGGAATCTAAGAAATTGTGATTCTTTTAAATTCGTTAAATTTATTCACAGCAATCAATTTTTTTTGGAAAGCCAATTGAACATGTGACTTACAAATAAGGTTGTTGAAAAACTTGCTTGTATTGGATTTTTGATTGTGTATCTCACCCTTTGGACCTAAACCAATTAGATGAAATCAAATCACCAGTTTTTAAAAAAATGTATTTGAATTACTGAAAGAGAACAAACCAAAGAAACTTAATGTAGTGATTTAACAAATCAAATAAAGCTCAAAACAAGATCCCAGTTTCAAGAAATAAAAAATTTAACTGTATAGTGTATACTTGTATTGAGATTTCATTTAAAAAAAAAACTGTCTTTTTTTGAAGATGATGCAATTCAATCCTTTTACAGAATTTAAATAACTTCGAGGAGGTATTTTGCTTGTTTTGACTTGTTAACAGCATTATTTCGAAAAATACTCCTGTTTCATTTTTATCCATGCCTTATATTTACCCTTAACCCACATTACTTATTGGATTATTTCTGTTAAGTAAAGGAAAAATAATGGGGAAAAAAAGAAAACTGAAAGTAATTTAAAAAAAATTAGCATCAAGTACAGTTGGTGTACAGGCTCTGTGGTTGAAAAATATCAAAATGTGATGTATTCTGCAAAATGCTGTTGGAAACATTTCTAGAGGTTTTTCCCTGAGCTTTCTTCCTAAAATTCCCTATCCACTCTCCCAAAAAAAAAAAATGTTTTTGCCCTTACCTCAAACTTTTAAGTTTTTTTAATTTTTTTCGATTAAATCAGTCGAAAAATCTGGGGATAATAAAAGCTACTGTATCTTTCCTATGTTTTATCATCTTTTTTTTTCCCACCCAAAAGAAAATTATAAGTCAAATGCCATATTTCCTTTAAATTTTCGACCTACATTTTCGTTCTCTCAAATTTTTTCAGTTTAAAACGTTAACTTTTTGGCAACAATTCTTCGAATCTGATTCATTGCTTTCTTTCTTTCACTTTTTTTTTTTTTTTTTTTTTTTTTTTAAGAGAAAAAAAAAAAAAAAAAAAAAAAGAAAAAAAACATCTTACTCACTCTTTTTCTTCCGGTTGGCGAATTTAATTTCTTGAAACGTTTTCTCGTTTCAAAAATTTTTGTTTTCTTTTGAGCCAGTGTTTTGAGTTTTTTTTTTCTTCTAAATTGAATTTGAAATAATGAAAAAAAAAAAAAAAAATTAATTGGAGGCGCCGGGTATCGATCCCGGTACCTCTCGCATGCTAAGCGAGCGCTCTACCATCTGAGCTACGCCCCCTTCGTAAAATTGTAAATCTAAACTAATGTGTATCAATTTAAAAATGCCCCAGATTGAACTCCTAATATCCTCGATAATGTCATAAATATAAATGGTTGCGTAATTAAACTACAAAATTCTTGCTTAAGTTTGCAGTTTTTAATCATGCCCAGAATTGTCGCATTCCCCTGATTAATAGACATAATTTGCTGAGGAAAAAAAAAAGTAAAAATTTTAACTCGAAAAATTTTAATTCCTCAACCAGAAACAAAAAAGGATTAATTTTTAAAAAAACTGAAGCAGAAACGTCTCTGTTTTTAATTTTTTAAGGAACATCTAATTTTCTTTTTTTTTTTTTTTTTATTCGAGGTTTGAAACGGCAGGTGATCCCGATGAAAATTATCATTTAATTTTCACATGATTTATATGAAAAACAAACTTGGAGAATTTCCTTTTTCGGATGAGATTTGGTGTTAGGCTTTAATTACTTTGCGAGTAACAGGGTGGTTCTAAAATGAGTTTATTTGGTGTTTCGAAATTCCTATATAGGGAAATGTTCCTTTATAGGTAGAGTATTAACCCTGATTTTTTTTAGATTTTTTTGGTCGGCATCTGGAAGTGTCGGATTGACCTTGAAATTTCCAAAAAGCCCATATAAGGGCCAAAAATAATTTTTTTTTTTTGCGTAAAAGACTATGATTTCTATCGGAAACTATTCGTAGATTACGCATTTGAAGTCGAAAATTAGTTTTCTTGCTTAACTTTTGAGCTACTGGCCGGATTTAAAAGCTCTGAAAATTTTGTTACGGCTCTCTGCCTAAATTCGTTTTTGTTTTTAAATATAAACTTTATCCGACAGCCAAATTCCTATTATTTTTGCGGGGTTTTTTAAATAGTAGTCATCAGGAAAATGATGATGTCGACTATAAAATTGAACAGGAAACGTTTCGTTCGGTCAAAAAATTTAAAAATGGACATTTTTTAGACACCGTCTCTTATTTTACGAAGCTTGGAATTTTCTCGGGTCTTACTAGTACCCCCTAAATTTTTTCCTTTTGATCTAAAAAGAAATCCTGTAAAATTTTAACGTCATAGGACGGTGCCGCATCGCTGTTGGAGTTTCGCGGTATTGCCACGATTTTTGACTAAATCCTAATTTTCTGCGAAAACGTTGGTTTTTTGGAGGAAATCTTTTCTGCCATTTTAAAAGAGCATTAAATTAGGTTTAGAACATCTATTTCAAAATTTGATAACCTGTAATGGTTCTCAAAATATCGCCCGAAAACCAATTTGGCCGAAAAAAGCTATAAAAACAGAAGTTTCAACAAAAAAAAAAAAAAAAAGGCAAGAAAAATAAAATTATAATCAATTAGCGTCCAGAATCAAAAATTTTGAAGATAGGCCTAATCAATAATTATTTTACAAACACGGTAAAAAATTTTATGTAAAAGTAACATAAAAAATATGTAGCCCTTTTTATTTAACATGAGTTGTGTGTTGAATCTTAAATTTTTTTCAAACTTTTCGAATTTCTGATGCCACGTTTTTGTGTTGAATAAAAAGGGCTACATTTTTTTTATGTTACTTTTATATAGAATTTTTTTACCGGGAAGATAAAATTGTAAAACTTTTTATTACAATTTTTTTTTTTAAATTAAAGTAGATTTTTTACAATCCGGAATTTTTTTTATATTCTTTAGCAATTTGTAAAATATACTGTAATTGCTCTTCGTCAGTAGTCAAACAATTTGTAAAATCCTGAATTAACTTAACGCCCCTTTCGGCCCAGTCGTTTACTACTTTGATTTTTTTTATTGTGTTAACACCTTCTATATACGAACTGTTACTATTCCATTCTGACGGTACAAACTCCTTGCTAATTTTAAAATAATAATAAAAAAAAAAAAAAAAAAAAAAAAATAACTGCGATGCGGCACGGTTTAGCAAATGTCCTAGGGCACTAAAATTTTACAGGGTTTCTTTTTAGACCAAAAGGAAAAAAAAATTTAGGGAGTAAGACCGAAAAAATTCCCAACTTCGTAAAATAAGGGACGGTGGACCATATATTTAACAATAGTAGATCACGTCAGGTGTGAAGGTAGCGTTTGCAAGTCGGGACTGGGTCGTAACCGGTTGAGACGTGCCAGCTACTGACACACCTGATTTGTAATGGATTTTAGATCTCGAATCAAGGAAAAAAGCTACAAATGAAAAAAAAAAAAAGCTTAAAAATCTCTCCCAAGGGAGGTAAATGTCATTTTCCGACCATGAGTGATGTAAAATAAATTCTTCGTAAAAGACCTAACGATTACAGGTTGTTGCTTGAAATGACAAACCCAAGGGTTCGGTAACGGCAGTTCACCATCTCAAGTTTGGGTTAAATTTTTTTCATCCCCTGTAATGAATTAGTCTATTCAACCCTTAACACAATGCGTTTTATTCAAATCGTTTGGGGAAATAAATAAAAAATAAAAAATCAAGTGATTCATGGAACAGGCTTTGACCGATTGGAATGTTATCAAAACAACCTTGAGGCGGATACCGATCAAAGGCGTGTACCTCATTACACTCGATCCCGAAATCTGGGTCAAATTCGCAAAAAATAATTAAATAAAATGTATTATTTTAAATATTATATTACCAAGGGGGCGTAGCTCAGATGGTAGAGCGCTCGCTTAGCATGCGAGAGGTACCGGGATCGATACCCGGCGCCTCCATATAGATTTTTTTTTTGGGGGGTTTCTTTTTAAAATAAAGAAGCAATCAATTTTTGCACTTCATTTGGCAGAACGGCCAAACAACGAACATTATGAATTCTTTTTGGCCAGTGGTTGTTGGACCCTTTCTCTTTTACTTTTTTTTTAAAAGATGAGATATAGCCGGGCAAATTTTAATAATTAAACCGTTAGAAGAGGCTGGAGGTGAAGCTGTCGAGTTAATTCATAAGACGCAGGATAAATATTGTTGGGCGCAAAAAAAGTCCCGGAAGAAAGTGGGGCTGGTACCTGTACAGAAAAGTGATGCAAAAAGTGTGTAAAATTTTTGCAAAATTTATCAAAAATTTATCATTTTTTTTTTTTTTATCATTTATACAAAAATTCGGACATGCATAATTTTTGCAAAGTTCATGCATATTTTTTTAAGCCCCCTAGATTTGAATATGCATAATTTTTACATAATTTTTTTTTTGAACATAAAAATCTGGATATGCATAATTTATGCATTGATGCAAAATTTTTTAAATCGTAAAGCAGGAAAATTTTCAAATATTTTGCTTGTTCAACCTTTTTTTTATTCAAGCATACCTATTTATGCATCATTTATGCATAATTATATTGGGGGATGAAAAAAAAAAAAAAAAATTCGGAAAAAAATTGGAAGGTTTTTATACATAATTTATGCATTTTTTATGTATGTCCAATTTTTTGCACAATTTAATTTTTATACAGTTTATGCATCTCTTTCGCACGAATTCCATAACCACTAATTATGCGATAACATGTACAATACATGTGATGCGGGTTGCCTATACTCGAATTCGGTAGGCGCTCAATATAGGTTTTAACGTATTGGGCGATTATCTATGAGGAAGGGGACAGTTTTTTGCTCAAAATTATTTAAAAAAAAAAATAAAAATTTGGAATATTATCTTCCGATTTTTCAAGAATTTTTCGGAAACTTTACAGTACCGTAGATTGGGGTGAAGTTGAATAGGTGTGGTGAAGTTGAAAGGAAATTCAAAAAAAAATTCTAGGTTTATTTTAGGCACTAAAAATAAAATTTTTTTATTTCATTAAATGGATATTGTTTTTGGACTGCTTAAGTAAAAAAATTTTATTTTTAGTGCCTAAAATGAACCTGGAATTGTTTTTTTTTTTTTTTGAATTTCCTTTCAACTTCACTCCAATCTACGGTACTCGGACCCTTAAAGGTTAATATTGACATTTAAAAAGTTTTAATTTTACGTGTTAATCATTTCTGATTATCCGGACGATTTAACGATTTTTTCACGCGGATGATTCCGATTCCCAGATCTTGGAACCTCTACTTTTTTCAAGCGATTGCGCTTTTTAATTATTCATGTAAGCATAATTATGACAGATGACGTTCATTGCCGTTTAACGTGACGTTTAAAAAAAAAAAAAAAAAAAAAAAAAAAGCATCATCAATAACATAAAAAAAAAAATTGGATGCCGCGTCACTTTTAAAACTTGTAGCGTTTTTTTTTTTATTCCCTTTCCCTCGATCCCTTTTTTATGGTGGGAAAGGTACGATGGGAGAAAAACAGAAAATGAATGGAAGGGAAAAAAACAAAACACGCACGGAGTCATATACACATACACATACACACTCACGTAACAATTAGTGCACCGTTAACAATTAAGCATGCTCCCTGCATTCTTCACGGTCTGACATAAATACTGTCGAGTTATTTTAGTAAAACAAATATGAGCTTGGACGGTTTCCCAAAAGCTGACACCTCTGATCCTAGGAAGACGGGATGATTTCATGCACCGATTATGCCGCTCATCTTCAACGGGAGCTTCCCGATTGTTAACAAATTCTTCGGCTGCTTTCATCCGATTTTCTGTCAGTTTCTTTTTCCGAGTCGCGCGGGATCCTCGATTTAATTTTTTTTTTTTTTTTTCGATTTTATCCCGTCCGTTTTTTTTTTGTTCCTTAGAAAATGTCGCGGATACCGATTCGGTTGAGTCTTAAAAAACCGAAAAATTGGAATGTGGCGTTGACAACTTCGTCGTCTTCTGCTTGCATAGCTATCCCGGATATCAGATTACAGGACGAGTCCGGGAGGATTTTGATCGATACTTCTGGAGGTACGGCGGGGGGAGATTGAAAATGATTTTTTTTTTGATTCGTTTATTGGATGCAATCCAAAAAAAGATTAAATTTGTAATAAATAGTCAAAAAAAAAAAAAAGGTTTTCCTTATCTCCCCTTCGCCGTATCGTTTTTGCAGATAAGACAAGGGAGGAAACGATCAAAAAGGGACATTTGAAAAGGAACGGTCAGTGTTTGAAAAATAACGAGGACGGGAAAGGGAAGGATTTCGGGATGAAGTCACGGAGCTACTCGAATCGATCAGCGGAATGTTGTAATAGCATATCCAAACACAGGAAAGCCGGGGATGGGAAGATACAAAAAATGAAAAAATCGGATCACGTAAATTTAGATAAGGAAAATCCGGATAACAGAATTACTCAAAGAGGAAGAAAATTTAAGGAAAATACGCTTTCGAAATTTCCCCCAGGTTCCAATAAGTTAAAATCCACTTGCGAAGTCTTGAGGAAAAACGAGGCGAAATATTCCAATTCGAGGATACCTAGGTTATCCAATAAAATGGAAAAGGATAGGAAATTGTTTTATTCCTCGACGGATGAAGAGGTTAAGGAAAACATTAGACTACGAAAAGGTAAGATTTTTTTTTTCTCCTCTTGAGTGTCTGTCTGTTTTACTGAAGAAATATGCTCTGGCTGTTGGCGCGCTTTCACCGTAACTTCATTTTGGAAACGGCTCGAATAGAACCGTTGTTGACAAAATCTAAATATCGGTTTTAAAGTAATAAAAGAAAGTCAAATATTTTGGCTTTTGATTCAAAAATTTACCAGTTTTAGACAGGAAAAAAAAAATTAATATCTACGATAAATTGTGTACGTGCATATGAAAACCTCCCACTTATACAATCCGGATATTATGTTTTGTTTTTTAAACCTTTTGTAAACGAATAAGCTTTTTGAATCAAAACCAACTATTCGGATTGTACAACTGGGAGGTTTTGATATGCATTTACACAATTATTTACATAAGAGTTATTTTAAATGTACAATGCTCTATGGTCAGCAAAATATTCCTTGAATGTGATATTTGGCTACTGTTGCAATTCAGTTAACTTTAGTAGTGGTGCCACAGGGCGAAAAAGTTGAATTTTAGTCTCCATTTTATTTATTTATTTATTTATTTATTTATTTATTTATTTATTTATTTATTTATATATATTTAGAGGCTAACAGCGAAAAAATACGCCTATTAGAAGCAATCTTTGTCAAGATAATGAAAATAATTAAACAAAAAATTTAAAAATAACAATAACAAATAAAACGGTAACAAAAAATCGAAAATAAAATAAATACGATAATTAAGAACAAAAAAAACAAAAAAAAAAAAAAAAAAAAAAAAAAAAAAAAAAAAAAAAAAATGAAATAAATAATAAACAAAAACAAGAATTAAAAATTAAAATATTGACAAAAATAAAAAAAAAAAATAAGAAAGCGGAAGTAATGGCCATTTTAATCCTAATCTTTTTCAGAGTTTTTAAAGGCCGATTTTTGCTGCCCCCAGAGTCCTAAAGTTTTTCTAAGTCTCATAAGGGCCGAAAAAATCAGAGCCGTATTTTGGCACGAATGTCTATCGGAAAGGAGGAGGGTCCATAAGGGGCTTTTTTCGGCTCCACCGAAAAATATTGTTAATTGATTTGGCTCACCAAATTTACCTAAAATAACCATGATGGTACAGTAGTCATTTTGCTTTAGTAGCACCTTGCTGCACGCTATAGGCAATCCGTAAGAAGCGTTTTTGACAAAAAAGTATACTCAAAGTATACTCAAAGTATACTCAAATCATACAAAAAATATACTCAAAACATACTCGAAAGTATACTCGATTATAGCTTTTTATTTTTTAAAAAGTCGACATTTGGCCATATCCCGCAAGGCCCCGCAAAATGAGACTTCGGGAAAAAGAATACTTTAATATGCAGATATTTTTAGACCGGGTTTCATTTACTGACCCGTACTGACAAACAATTTATCGGGGAGCCCGAAAATCGGCCTTAAGGACCCTCCTCCTTTTCCGGAAATCAAAAATAAAGTCAGAACTATCCCGTTCAAAAAATCTAAAAAAATTCAAAGTTGATCCTCTACCTATAAAGAAACTTTTCCCGATATAGGAGTTTTGAAATTCCAAAAAAGCTGATATTCTAGCTATGATAGCTTGAAGTGTCCCATTGGCCTTGAAATTCCCAAAAAGCCCATATAAGGACCAAATAAGAACATTTTTTTTTTTTTTTTTTTTTTTTTTTTTGGCATAAAAGGAAATTTTGCGTAGATTAATAATTTGAAGTCGAAAATTAGTCGAAAATTAGTACACGGTTTTTGAGCCAATGATAGAATTTTATGCCAGAAAAAGATGTTCATTTTTGGCCCTTATATGGCTTTTTGGAATTTTCAAGACCAGTTTAGCAGCTCAAGATGCCGTTCAAAAAATCTGAAAAAATTCAGGGTTGTTACTCTACTTATAAAGAAACTTTCCCCGAAAAATTAGGGTTTAAATTTTTTCGGGCCCTTATGAGACTTTGAAAAACTTTAGGCCTCGTGGGCCTAAAATCGGCCTTCAAAAGTCTAAAAGAAAAAAATTAGGGTTTAAATGGAGGCTAAAATGCAACTTTTCCGCGCTGTGCCATTTTTAAATTTAAAATTTCGTGTTTTTCGACCCTATTATGGACTTCGGCCCTATCGTCGATATTTTTCCCTGGGAACTAAGTTTCATGTATATGCGAGCTACGTTTTTTTTTTTTCATGGCATTCCTTCCTCATTCCACAGATAATTTCCTAACAAACTTAGCAATCTATTTTTATTTTACGAGAGATAAGTCATCGAACTTGATTAAATTTCTCCATTTATTTGACGTTACACTAGATAAGATATGATAATATTATTATCTTCCTGTTATTAAAATGGCTCATGTGCATATATTCGAAGTGAGACTACAGTTAAAATATTATACATTTCCTAATGCTTTAACATAAACCATGCTAGATGAGGATGGTTTGTTAGTTAAAATTTTTGTCGAACATATGTTCAATAATGTGGTTCGAATATCAGCTTTTTTGGAATTTCAAAACTCCTATATCGGGAAAAGTTTCTTTATAGGTAGAGGATCAACTTTGAATTTTTTTAGATTTTTTGAACGGGATCTTGAAGTGTCCCATTGGCCTTGAAATTCCCATAAAAAGCCCATATAAGGACCAAATAAGAACATTTTTTTTTTTTTTTTTTTTTTTGGCATAAAAGGAAATTTTGCGTAGATTAATAATTTGAAGTCGAAAATTAGTCGAAAATTAGTACACGGTTTTTGAGCCATTGATAGAATTTTATGCCAGAAAAAGATGTTCATTTTTGGCCCTTATATGGCTTTTTGGAATTTTCAAGACCAGTTTAGCAGCTCAAGATGCCGTTCAAAAAATCTGAAAAAATTCAGGGTTGTTACTCTACTTATAAAGAAACTTTCCCCGAAATAGTAGTTTTGAAACTAAAAAATCTGATTTTCGAACCACCCTAATGTTTCGGTCATCACAATTCATCAAACATCAGATTCGTTCTCGAACAAGCTCACCGAATATGTTCAGGTTCGCTCTTTGCATTTGAAATTTCCTGGGGAAGCATGCTGTTTTTTCCTTTAAAAAATGAGATATATGCTCTTCCTTTTGAAAAACATTTAAACGAAAGTTTACCAAACCAAATTTTAATCACTCCGGGAATGGTTTTATTCTGATTATTAAATTTTTTTGGTAGAAAATCTAATTTTCCGCAAGGCATTTTTTTTTTTAAATTTATTTTCTGCAGTACTTAGCGATAAAATATACTGTTGCATTTATTCAAAAACGGCATGTTTCTTTCATCCTAGGTTTAGATATAACTTTTTGCTCGAAATGAGTACTTTAATTTGTCGATGCATAAATTCACATCAATAAATAAATGATTAATTAAATAATTATTGCAATGTCATTTTTGAAACTTTTCCCCTCAATCAGAGTTTCAAATGAGTTGTAACGGTTTCTTTTAATACCATAATTTTAAAATTTTATTTGAAAAAATTAAGTATCAATTAAGAATGTATTTACCGTAGATTGGGGTGAAGTTGAAAGGAAATTCAAAAAAAAATTCCAGGTTTATTTTAGGCACTAAAAATAAAAAATTTTACTTAAGTATCCCAAAAACAATATCCACTTCATGAAATAAAAAAAAATTATTTTTAGAGCCTAAAATAAACCTAGAATTTTTTTTTGAATTTCCTTTCAACTTCACCCCAATCTACGGTACTTCATTTGATGCCGCTTCTCCATTATGGCTCAAAATTAATTTTCTAGAATTAATTTTCAAAATTTCCGGAAGTACTGTGCTTTAGTTATTCTATGGATTTCTAACCCAAGATTTAAAAATAGAGTCGGCCATTTTTAATACAATGTCTTTTTTTTATTCTTAATCCATGGTCGGAAATTCATAAAATAACTAAAGTACAGTACTTCCGGAAATTTTGAAAATTAATTCTAGAAAATTAATTTTGAGCCATAATGGAGAAGCGGCATGAATCTCAAGCCAATTAAATCAGCTTTCGCATTAAAAGTTGCATAGTTTCTCAAAATGTTTCAATTGAAATGTATCTTTCTTTTCTTGAGAAAAAAAATTCCACTTTCCGTTTTGAAACATAAAAATGTCAAATAGTTTCAATTATTTGGAACTGTGTGGGTATTGTTCTTCAGATTTTCTGTTAACTTTTTCCTCCTGCTGCTTGACTAAGGGAAGTTAAGAATAAAATAGGATAAAAATTTGCATAAAAAATAATTTTATTCAGAAATTTCGTTTCGACGTATATGAATAGGGTTGTTTCACTATATTTCCAAAATTTTTTTAATAGTCCAGAAATTGCGGGAAATATACCAGAAATCGAATTTCATTTGTTCTTGTCTCATTGGGAATGTTTCCAATTTTTAAACTTCAATTAAAAATCAACGAAAATTTGATTTGAACGTTTTCGAAAAGTGCAAAATAAAATGGCGTCGGTTGTTTTTATAGTTTCGTAAAAATAACCAGTTCAAACCAATTGTGAATTAATGTTTAAAAGTCTTATAGAGGGGTTGTTTTTGTTTTGAAATAAAAAAATCGATCATCTATCATTATAACTATGAGCAAAAAAAATATTTAATATCATTTGATCCATTATTTGGTAACAATTTGAAAGACAGTTCAATAAAATAGTGTCCGAAGCTGCTTTGGTAAAAATCCTTACCCATTATTATTTCAAAATAAAATAAACCGCCTTTAAAAATCTTTCAAACTGGTTCACCCAAAAAAAAGTGTGTTATAAAATTGAGTTGTTAAAAACTTAAACTTCGTTATAAAATTTTATAACACAAATTATTTTTAGTTTTTTTCTAAGTTTTTGTAAGTCAAAATAATTGGCATCTTAAGGACCATATTGCCGCTTTTAAAAATCAGTTGAAAAGTGGTGTAGTGGATAAAGGCGGCTGGTAAGTCGACCACAAGGCTCGGGTTCTATTCCAAAAAAATGCCCCGAATGCAATGAATACCCCGTAACCTGGAGATTTCTGTTCGTTAGTTTGTTGGTTCGCACCTAAAAGAGCACTTTTATTTCGTTAATATTTCGAATTTTTGTTAGTTAAAAAAATTAACGGAAAATTAACGGATCATTTAAAAAATTAATGATGAATTAAAGAAAACTTCGCGAAAATTTTTAAATTTTTTTTAAATTTTTAAATCTTTTTAATTTTTCATTATTTTTCGTTAATTTTTCGTTTATTTTTAGAAAGTTTTTGTTAATTTTCGTGAATTTTTCTTTAATTCATCATTAATTTTTCTAAATTATCCGTTAATTTTTCTAATTAAAGGAAATTATGGATTATCTTTTTGATATAAATAAAATTCAATTTAATCTTTTAAAATTTTCATTATTTTTCGTTACCGTAGGAGGGGGCTACTTTTTACACTTTTTGATGGTTTTTTTACGAAACAGATATAAAATTTATAAGTAAATTAAAATCTGTTTATACAGTCATCAAGAGTGGTCCTTTAGCTTTCATACGATACCCTGTTGTAATATCCATACTTGTTCTAACACGAATAAAAACTTGATTTTACAAAAGGTGTCGTTCTAACAAGGGGTGGGGTTACTTTTTACATTCACGTTTATACCTGAATATCTTTAATTATTGAAAAAGATAAGACAAATTATTGGCCTCGGTAAATGGAAAATGTCTTAATAAATCGATTTGTACCTTTTCAGATGTTCTATTAATGACCATTGCTGTTTATTTAAAAAAATTTTTGAACGTAGTAAAAACGTAAACAAAACGTTGGAAAAGTTATCAGTTCATTGTGAATTTAGCACAGCATAGGGCATCGCCATTGAAATGTATGTAAAAAGTTACACCATTGATTGTAATTTTTTTTTTCCTTTTCAATTTTTTTCGGCTTCTAACAGTTTAATTTTGAGTGAAATTAGGATGATTGTTTAAAGGACTATATAGGGCAAGTGCGAAAAGCAAATAAATTTCAATTGGACCAGTGGATGCAGCAGAATGCATCTTAGTATTTTAGGTTGCGGATTTCTTAATTTTTTTTTTTCGTATTAAAAACTTAATATTTTCATAATAAAACAAGTTTAGGCAACTAGGCTTGAATATAACACTGGAAAATAATCAACAATTTAGAATAAGTTTAATTTTTGGACTAATTCTTAGCCGTTTTCAAGTATTTTCAAAAAAATAAAAGTGTAAAAAGTTGCCCACCATTGTAAAAAGTAACCCCCTCCTACGGTAGTTAAAAAAATTAACGGATCATTTAAAAAATTAATGATAAATTAAAGAAAACTTCACGAAAATTTTTAAATTTTTTTTAAATTTTTAAATTTGTTTTTTAATTATAAGTTCGAAAAAAATTAACCTATCAATTATTTTAATGTTTAAATTTTAACTTTAAAGACTTTAATTAAAATTTTGACTAATTTTTTTTAACATTTGACCTTTTTTATCAAACATTTAAAGTTTTTTTCGTGCCAGGAAAAAAAATTATATTTTTATCAAAAAACTCGATTTTATTGACGAGCAAAAAAATGCCTTAAAATTTTTAAATCGTTTCATTGTTTAAATTTAGCAATAGTTATAGTTAAGTTAAAGTTATATTTTTTGATAAAAAAGATCAAAAGTTATGGGCGAAATAACACCGAGACAAAATTGCCGAGGTGTTGTCTATTTTTAAAGTGAAACTTCTTCAGTTGCAAATTTTATAGAAAATCGATTTTGAAATAATATTTGTCGATCATTTTCATATTTATATTTTAACTTCGACAATTTTATTTTAATCGGTGATTCAAGTCCACTCTTCGAGTGCCTTTGGTGTATTCTTTTACTGAACATCTTCCTGGTTCCCTCTTTGATCCCTATACTGATAACCCCAACTGAGAGAATTACACCCCCCCCCCTGCCTTAAAGCAGTTTTTAGGTTTGTTGGAAAATAAAAAAATTTATTTTAAATTACCAGGAAAAAAAATTATATTTTTATTAAAAAATTAAAGTTTTTTGACCAAAAACAAGCAAAAAAAAATGCCTTAAAAGTTTTACTTTTAACTACTAAAATTTTTAATTTAAATTTAGCAATATTAGGACAGTGCCCCTAAGATGTAGTCCTACGTAGGGATATGCTCCCATATCCCAGAATAATTTTTTTTCCCTTTATTTTCTCATGAAAAAGGTTTAAAAAAGAGCCTATAAAGTCCCCATATGTTAATTCAAGCATAAAATTAATATATTGCTCAGCTAAAAATTTTAATTACAAAAATTTATAAATATTTTTAAAATTTTATAATCGGCCAAAACGTTTAGAGTTATAAAATTTTATAACGCACTTTTTCCTTGGTGTTTTATGAAAATCAACGCAAAATTCGAAATTTCATTCGCCATATTGGATCCGCCATTTTGAATTTTTCAATATGAGCTAGTGATTTTAAAATATACAGAAAACCAAAGCTCGGGCCGGGCATCGGCCAAACCTCAGAAGGCCGGGCATCGGCCTCCGACGCCCGGAAGTAATCTCAAATGTTTGGCTAAGGTAAAAAAATTTACAGGCTTAAAAAAATGACAGAAAAAAAATAAATAAACGAAGTGTTTAGGATAAATGACCGTTAATGAATCACAAGAATTAGCGAATATATTACTTGTTTTTAATACGCCACTGTTACGTCGGGTTTCACCATGGGTTATTACCTCTTCATGCCCCAATTCAAATCTTCACAAACCCGGAAATTTTTTTTTTCGTTCTCGCCAGGCGCTTTATCAACTTTTATTGTCTGCTAAAGTTGAACTCTTCCCTCCGGGTTCTGCTTCATCCTTACTTATCCTTTCAAGGTTAATATTTTTATTTCATTTCATTAAAAGGAAGAGGGAGGAAAAAAAAAAGTTTTCCTTTTTTTTTTTTAAACGAGTTTTTAATTTAGTGTCGTCCGAAGAAAAATCTGAGAGAGAATTTTTTTTCCCTCCCGGTTTGTGTTTTTTTTAAACGTTTAAAAAGTGTCCGAAGAAACGAACCGTGAACTTTTTTTTTGTTTTATATTATTTTAAATATGGCGCCATCGCGAATTTGATATTTCTATTTATTTATCTTTAGAAGAAATTAATGTTTTTTTTTTGACATTGAATTCGAGAATGATGTAAACAATGAATAATTTTAAGAAAAACAAAAATTATTACGGGAGTTTAACTTATTAAACTGGATTCGATCCAATATTTTTTTTTCTTTTCTTTTATTTTATTTTTTTCCTCTTCGTTGATAAATCGAATTTTGAGGTTAGCAAACAGGAGGAAAAACATGGCGGTTGACAAGTTTTCTTTTTTTTTTTTTTAAATTTTCTGATATAATGCAAAGGAAAACGCCTTGGGAGAAAAATAAGAGGGAAAAGGTAAAAGAATACCTTTTAAAAGACAGGATTGTCATGTTTTGATTGTGTTGTTGTTATTACGGCTTTATGAGCAAAAAAAGAAAAAAGATTTCTCCTTTGTTCAGTTTTTTTTGCCCGGATCGACTTTTCCCGGAAATTTCAAGGATATGCGATACTTTATGAGTGATTTTGTTTAAAAAATTATGGATGAATGGAAACAGGAAAAAAAAATTGGGAAAATGAAGCTGTTGAATTGTTATAAAATATATTGTTACAGCGAAATCGTATGAGGAAAATATTTTAGGCAACGTCGTTGGCAAATTATTTCTTTTTTTTGATTAAAAGTTGAGGAAAACGCAGAATTTGTGAACGGTTAAAACACGAACATTCAGAGCTTTACTTTTTTTTTCAGGAGTACTTCTGCAAAAACATTTAAAAGCATTCTGCATGGCCAAGGTTTAATTTTTTGGAAAAATTTCCGAAGGGGTCGCGGTTGCTCAAAAATTACGTAACGAGTTGTTTTCATATTTTGAACCTATTGCCCCCATTGCTCTTGAATGGAGCGTTACCTTCTAATTCCGCCATGTTTGGTTCTCCTTTGAGTGCCATTTAATTTTATATGCATGACCCCGAACTATAACTGCAATCCCGGACAGTTTTGTCAGTCACTGGATATTAGTGCTCCAAAAATTTAAATCCCGGGATTTATGTGAAAGTCCCACGATTATCTTCTAAAAAAATCCTAAGGTGGCTGCCATTTTACCATCCCTATTTTCCCCGGTCAACCTCTAAATAGGAAACCACGCCACGTGTATTTTTTTTTTTTTTTTTTTTTTGCTAAAAATTTATATTCTTTTACCACTCAGAAGTAAGCTTAATTCGTACTTCTTAATAAGTTTACCAATTTCAGTTATTGTGAATTACTTTTACATTGAAGAAAAGCTGGTTGCCTAAGCAGAATCGATTTAGGCGTTATCGCTTTTTTTTTTTTTTAATTCTTTTATTTACATCTTAAACATTAGATAACAGTATGCGAAATTCATTGGTAAATACTACAAACATAGCAATAAATAAATAAATAAATACAATACTTCCAAGAAAAACAGAAAACATTTGCACTTTCCCGGTTAAACAATATCATTCACATGATTTTTAAATACTTTATTAACGTTCCTTATTTTATATCTCTGCTGCCGTAAAAACACCTTCCACTGTCCCTCCGTTTTTTGCCTCCCATAATTTTCGACTTTCCATATGTAGAACATGGTATTTGCCACCAAAAATATAATCGCATTTTTCCGTTCTTCCTTATCTTCTGTTATCTCCATCTTTGAAGAAAGTAGACTTTCTACTTTCTTCAACTCTCTACGTGCAGCTTTGGCCTCATTCTCAAAGTAATTACGACAAGGATTTTCATCTTCTTCTGAAGAATCTGTGGTGTCCGGGAGAAAAGTAACTTCGTTAAGGTCCAACCCTTCTGTTTTTCTAATTTGCTCCCGACATTCCTGTATTTTTCTATCCATGCAGCTCAACTTGACTTTCTTCCGAGTAGCTTCATCGCGAACATCGCGAATAACGTTAAATAATTGCCTGTCTTTTTTCTTAAGTTCCATCATATTCATTATCGTAGTTTACGTTAACGTTTAAAACGCGAGTCGTCGTCTAAATTTCGTAGAATCGATTTAGGCGTTATCGCTTAATCTCAAAATTAAAAAATGCAACTGTGCGAAAATTCAAATGTTTGGCTTTTAATTAATTTTTTTTACTTCGGCATCTCAAAATGGCCGAAGTATTGGTTTTGTTAGCGTCGTTATTTGCCAGAATTTACATTTCATATTTAAAAAACATGAACCTAATAAAATTTTTGAAGCATTGGACCTTTTAAACCTCAACTTAATGAGTTTATCTTTCGATTTAAATGCTCGTTCAGTCTTGCAAAAAATTATTTCAATGTTTTTAGAGGCGAAACAAATCGACATCCCACGCCGTACATGTCGTGTGCGGCATACCGTCTTCACGCAATGTCTTTTCACATCAAAATTTGGCTTAAAAGTTGACATTTGGGTCAAGGATGTGCAAGAAGTTTACCCCGACGAAAAAGACCCTCCCTATCCAAAGATATTTAAGTTTTTATTTTTCTCCATATACCACTACGGAACATCAGATATTTGTCCGCCATTTTGAAATTAAAAAGTAAACAAAGCCGTTAGCTTGCACCGATTTAATTCACCGTTATCGGTTATGTTATGTTATGTTATGTTTTTGTTATGACTTAAAATAAACGATTCGCATCATATTCAGAATGTGAATGTGAATTGATTATGAATTTTCAAAAAAATGATGGCATTTTTTCAGTAAATACAATGATGTGTCAAGATTAGGTTAGGTGTGATCTGTAAGTAAGTAAATTATTTTCTCAGGGTTCAACTCCACACAAAACTTTTAATGCTCCATATAAAACCTGCTTCGCTGTAAAATCATTAATTATGTTTTATTTTCAAATAGAAAATCATTCAAGTGTTAATATTTGTATGCTTACAAAAAAATCATGTTTTTACATCTAATGCCTTAAAACAATTTTTTTTTAAATCTTGTTATTTTTATTTTTAAAAATTGATTCAAATCGTTTCAGCAGGCCAAAATTTCAGTGGTTTGTTTAGAACTTAAGTGCTTCCCAAAATCATTAGATTCCTTCTTTAACCAAAGTGTAAGAAGTCAAATTTTCACCATTTACCAATAACGTAAAGCTTTCAAGTCTACACTTTCATGTATAGTTTCTGATCCTTACCGAAACCATTATGTTTCCAATCTTAGGCAAGAATACAAGAGAACAAATCAGACCTTCTTTGCTTAGAAGCAAAAAGATTTTAAATGTATATCTGGTTCTTTATCTGTGAATCTTTACAAAATCATTAATGTTTTTTCTAAAACTGAAGTATTTTTAAAAAAAAAAAAAAAAAAAAACAATCAGCCCTCTTTTGTTAACCAAAACAAAGCTTTTAAATCCATTCTAATGTGTGATGTCTGATGTCCTATTGCAACCAAAATCTTAATTTCTTAGCCCTTACACAACAAAAACATATCAATCCCCATTGAATCTTCACCGCTTATCAGAATCATCACTCTCACCTCTTCGACTACTCAAAAGTTTTATTTCTTTATTGAACCTTCACCGCTTATGAGAATTATCACTCTTCACCTCTTCAACTATTCAAAAAATTAAATTCCTTATTGAACTTTATTGCTTATCAGATTCATCACTCTTATCTGTTCGACTAGTCAAAAGTTTTAATTCTGCATTGAACCTTCACCGCTTATCAGAATTATCACTCTCACCTCTTCGACTACTCAAAAGTTTTATTTCTTTATTAAACATTCACCGCTTATGAGAATCATTTCTTTTCTCCTCTTCAACTATTCCAAAAATTAAATTCCTTATTGAACCTTCACCGCTTATCAGAATTATTACTCTTACCTGTTTGACTAGTCAAAAGTTTTGATTCTCTATTGAACCTTCACTGCTTAGAATAATTATAATTATATAATTATTCTAAAAACAAATTTAATGCTTGGAAGAGTTATGACTTACAGGTCTTGTAATTAAAAATTGAACTGTAATTTCATTCTCTAAAGCTCAACACCCTTTTTTTTTTTTTTGCAGTTTATGTTTTACTGCAATATAAAATATTATTTTCAAAACTTAGTTTGATCATACTTGCTTGATATCTTGATTTTTCTGATTTCTTAATTCTTCAAGCAACTATTATTATTATTATTATTATTTTTTTTTTTTTTTTTAACTTCATATTTTTTTAATGATGTCCCACCATTATTTTCAACTGATTAATTAATTGCTAAGCCATTATTAGTCATAAAGAAATTTTAAAATTATTACATTTTTCCGTTTAGAATATTTTGAGATGCCGGCATTCTTAAGCCATTTAAATAGATAGCCGGCTTGAACAGAATGAACTTACTATATGTTCCCGTGCATTTGGAAGCCCGAAGGGCGGTCCTTGACTCACCCGAACTAGCCGGACTGTGCTTACTCGGACTGTGATACCCGGACTGTGCTTACCCGGACTAGGCCTACACGAACTGTCCTTACTCGGACTGTGATACCGGACTGTGCTTACCCGGACTAGGCCTACCCGGACTGAGCCCAACCGAACTGTGCTTACCCGGAATATGTCTACACGGTCTGTGCTTACTCGGACTGTGCTTACCCGGACTAGGTCTACACGGACTGTGCTTACTCGGACTGTGATACGCGGACTGAGCCCAACCGGACTGTGCTTACCCGGAATATGCCTACACGGACTGTGCTTACTCGGACTGTGCTTACCGGAATGTACCTCCCCGGACTGATCCCACACGAACTGAGCCCACTCGGACTGAGCACACCCGGACTGTGCTTACCCGGAATATGCCTACACGGACTGTGCTTACTCGGACTGTGCTTACCGGACTGGGCCTCCCCGGACTGATCCCACACGAACTGAGCCCACTCGGACTGAGCACACCCGGACTGTGCTTACCCGGAATATGCCTACACGGACTGTGCTTACTCGGACTGTGCTTACCGGACTGGGCCTCCCCGGACTGATCCCACACGAACTGAGCCCACTCGGACTGAGCACACCGGACTCTACTTACCCGGACTTGGCCTACCGGGACTGTGCCTACCCGGACTGTGCTTATCCGGATTGAGCCCATCCGGACTGTGCTTACCCGGAATATGTCTACACGGACTGTGCTTACTCGGACTGTGCTTACCCGGACTAGGCCTACACGGGCTGAGCCCAACCGGACTGTGCTTACCCGGAATATGCCTACACGAACTGTGCTTAGTCGGACTGTGATACCCGGACTGAGCCCACCCGGACTATGCCTACACGGACTGCGCTTACCCGGACTATGCTTACCCGGACTAGGCCTACCCGGATTGAGCCCACCCGGACTGTGCTTACCCGGAATATGCCTACATGGACTGTGCTTACTAGGACTGTGATACCCGGACTGGGCCTCCCCAGACTGAGCCCACCCGGACTGTGCTTACTCGGACTGTGATACCCGGGCTGTGCTAACCCGGACTAGGCCTACCCGGACTGTGCTTACCCGGACTATGCCTACACGGACTGCGCTTATCCAAACTACGCCTACACGGACCGTGCTTACTCGGACTGTGCTTACCCGGATTGGGCCCACCTGGGCTGGCCTACTCGGCTTACTAGGCTGCCTACTCGGACTGGCTAATAAATATTTTGCCCTATGTTTTTTTTACGATGATTTTGAGATGCCGAAGTTTTGAAGCCGTTCACGGCTTAAGAGAGGTGAAGGCGAGGCCGAAGGCCGAGCTGCGTCTGGGAGCCCGAAGGGCGACCGTTCCGCCGAAGGCGGAACCTGCGCCGCAGGCCAAGAATGCCGAAGGCGTTCTTGTTTTTTATTATTTTTTTTTTCTTTCTTTGAATTTGCCCCAATGCCAGTGACAAAAAGCTATTATTACCGGACGGCTGATAATTTTTTAACTTTTTTTATAATAACTTCACGCAGCTAGGGTCATAAGCAAGAAATAACCAAATTTATATGGTCCCACAATTATGCAGTGTAGACAACCCGCAATGCATTTATTAAAGAATTATGGAAGCTCCTTCATTACAATATGTAAGAGTTTAAAAATTTGGGTTCATATGTTTCTGAAAAAAAAAACTTCATTCGATCTCGCTCAGAAGCCCGAAAAATTTTTCTACTTTATTTACCCCCCGGGCCGATGGACTGCTCCAAAAAAACACATCAACAGGCAGGGCACCATCCCCAAAAATTTTTAAGATCGAAAAAAGAATTTTCCGACCGCAATAGCAAAAAAAAAAAAAAAACATTTAAAAGCAAAATCCGGTCTAAAACAAAACGCGGGTTTTGTCTTGTTTACTATTTTTAGCACTGTCGCTTATTTGGAACATCTTATCATCATTTTGTTGGGCCCTTTCACGGGACCTACACAGTTATGGCCTTTTTTAATTATTGATGAAAATATAGAATTTTTTTACAAATTAAAACTCAAATTTATCAATAATTTTTATTAGCTCCATAAGCTAATCGTGGGCGGACAAAATGCTCATAAGCTAAATATAGCACGTTTTATTTATTAACTCGGACAATATTTAAATACTATTTTGAAATAAGCATTTAAATGGCTTGTATTTATTTGGTCTGTTTTTTTATTCTTCTTTGTCTGTATTTTCGACTTTTTTGTCAGTATTTTTACTAAAAGTTCAGATTTAAATCTAAATGGTCTGTAAAAGCATGGTCGGTAAAATTATGGTGTATAAAAACTTTTTGCTCTGTAGAAAAACTTTTTTGTCAGTATTTAATTTTAAAAAAAGCAAACAAAAAAAAAAAAAAAAAACTTTTTTGTCAGTAAAAAAAAAAAATTGTTATTAAACAATTACGAAATTAAAAAATTTTTTTGGATCAGTGAAGTTGGCGGTACAATTTTAAGCTCAAATTTTCAGGCTATAACCACGGGTTAGAGCTTTTTTTGAGCTTTCCGAAAAACCAAGTCTCCAAATTTAAGCTTCAAAATTAAAGAATATATGAACATAATCAATAATGTACCCCTAAATTCACGGGCGGTGCAATAATTGAAGACACACCTATTGCGCTAAATTTGAGCTTTCAGAAAACCAACGCACCAAATTTTTGGCTTTCAAATTAAGTCTTTCACAGTTTTTTTTTTAAAAATGCCGTGTACCGCCAGTTTCACACATCATAATTGGGTAGTGTTCAGAATTCAACCCAACTGCATATCAATCTCCAAAATTTGAGCTTTCAAAATATATAACTTACAGAATTTGAGCTTGCGCACGTAAGCCTAGCAGAATGGATTTTTAAAAAAAAAGTACCGCCGACTTCACGCCGCTGAATTTGCAAGCTCAAATTTTTGCACCAAAGAGCTTTTTTTGAGCTTTCAAAAAAACCCATATCTCGCGTAAAAATTAAAGTTACCAACCAAAAAATTAATACTGCCAAAAATAAATATTTTTACCGCCCAAATCCGATTTAATTGCAGGCAAAAAAGTATTTTTACAGACCAAAAGAGAATTAAATACTGACTAAAAAACGTCAGACCAAATCGGAAAAAAAAAACAGACTAAAATAAGTTAAAGTCCATTTAAATTAATGAGTCAAAAAACAATTTCAAATGAAAAGAAAAATGCTCCCATAAGTTAAACATAAGAATCGTATTTTTTGGGGATTTTTTTTTTTTTTGTTTTTTTTTGTTTTGGATTTTTGGATCCTTAAGATATGTCAATACTAAGTTTCTAGGTTATCAATGAATAATTTTTTAATGAAAGTAAATTGCCAATATACATATATAAAGTCTGCGTCAGGAAATGGTTGATTTCCTAAGGTAACTAATTTTATTAAAACAAAACATTTTTTAGGAGACTAAACTCTCTCTCTCTCCCCCGTCCCTCACCAAAGGAAAAAAAAAATCTCCACTCTTTTGTGGCTGATTTAACGTTATCGTCTTATGAATTGTCGGGGTTGGGGGAAGTCGGGGTTGGCCGCATCTCTTGGCCTAAAGTAAAATTTGGGATGCCAATTTTTAGAATAATTAATTGCCTTGAGCAGGCAGTTGCCATCTCCCCTGACCTAATAAACATTGTCATTTTTTTAATTATTATTCGTATCGTTAATCCAAAATTTACGAGTGCTAATAGTCTCTGCCTGGCCTAGGAAATTTTGAATCTTGTTCCAGCCTGTTAAGGCTATAGGCTACCCTTTCGGACATTTAATTTTTTCCTCCTTTCGAGGAATGCCCTGGAAGGTTAGAAATAACATTCCAAAAAATATTTTAATATTAATGTCAGGCGGATAAAAAAAAAAAAAAATCAAAGAAGGATTAACGGATAAAAAATTTCAAGTTTATTCGAATGAATGAAATCTGGAAAACGCATGGAAACGGATAAAAAAATGACGCATAATGTGAAACATCCTATAGCCTGTGAGTCATGAAGAGAATGTTCAGCCGGGAAACTATTCGACAAAAGTCGGAACAAGCAGTCGACACCGCGCCGCCGTGCAGTGAACATCAGACACGAAATCAACGGTGAAGTAACGTTATTCCATTTCTCCGGGTAGCTAAAAATTCGCTCGTCATTGTTTATCTATGTTGCCATGGTGATATTGCATTCAATTGGATTCCTATTTTTTGGATAATAACATCGAATTCTTATCGGATTTCATGGATAACTTTTAAAAAAAGGTACGATGGAGTATTCCGTTTTTTTTTCTCTCTCATTGTTTATTTTTAAAAATAAGTACAATACTTGTCCGTACCGGTCGACGAGTTACCGACGACGACGCGGTCATCGATTATGGTTGCATTAAAAATTATCACTGCGAAAGAATATTTTTTTTTTTAAATAACGGATTCGTTTCTTTACTACTTTTTTTTTTTTTTTTGGAATTGGAAAAAATGCCCTTGAGAACCGTAATTTTTCTTTCGCCCGGAAAAAAAAAACCTCCAGGGTACTTTAATTTACATAAAACACTGACGACTACAATTAACGCGTTAAAAATCGATTTTGCGTACATAAAAAATTATGGGATAAAATTTATATAAAAATCAGCAACGATTTTGTGTGGATTTAAATTTTAAATGAATTTTGCTGTCATTGTCGATAAGTGAGAGGGATACTTCTTTAATTTTTCGAAAATCGTCGTCGTTGTTAAGAGGCTAGAACTTCAAATTTTTTTTTGTTCCGATTTGCAGTTGCAATGTTGCTTTTAATTTATTTTAGGGAAGTTTTAAATTATTGTACTAATTGAGGAAAATAGGTGCCTTGAAGTTTTTGATTGTCAGGAAATTATAAGACCTAATAAACTTAATTTTTTTAAATAACCAAAAAAAAAAGATGATTGAACTTAAATTGCATTTTAATTAAGCCAATCTTACTGAATTGTAAAATGAAGTCTCTTAAAAACTGTAGCATTGCTGACACTGTATTTATAGACTGCTTAAGCTTTCATCATATCCGACTTGGAAATTTTTTTGTCTAGATATTTTTCATATCCTGTATATTGTAAGGTGCAGTTTGGAGCTCTTTGAAGCTCCCTTGTCCGATCTATAAAGGAACATGTGTGTTAATATCACTGGCGGATCCAGAATATTTTCGAAGGGAGGGTGGGGGTGACAAAACCTACACGGAGAAAAAATTTCGGTTCATGTTACTGAAAGTTTAGTAGGGTCCTGTGACAACCAAAAATTTGAGTTGATAAAACTGAAAATTCAGTAAATCTTACTAAGTGTTAGTAATGATTACTAACAGTTAGTAAGAATTACTGAATTTTCAGTATTATCAACTCAAATTTTTGGTTGTCACAGGACCCTACTAAACTTTCAGTTACAGGAACCGAACTTTTTTTTCCGTGTAAAATGAGTCTCAACATTCGTCTTCTATGTTAAATCATGTAAAATTTATCAATGTAAAATTTGAAAAATTTAATTTGAAAAACAAAAACATTCAAATTTTAATTTGAAAAACACCCGAAGACTGATTTATCTGATCTGATCTTATTGCCATTTAGGTACGCAATAAGGATTAATCAACTCTGCTTTTTTTTAAGCTGTTTATAAAGCTTTATTGTGAGCATTCAAGCTGTTGTGAGCATTCCTTATAACTTAACTTAAGTGTAAGTTAGCATCGCGTTTGGTATGTCACTTCCCGAACTTAACATGTCGATATCTAACACATTTCCCGCTTTTCCTTTAGAAGTCGTGCAATTTCCTCCGTATTTTCCATTTCAATCCATATCAATGCCCACATGATTATCTTGGCTATCTTCGGATATATTCTCTGGGCAGGTTGCATTTTTTTAAGCCTGCCTCTTTACCCCGAAGCCCTCAGCGGATTTAGTTTGCCATAAAAATCTTCACTGAGTCTTCAATTTGGCAAAGAAAAATCCTGCCATTTTCGCAGTGATCTTTTTCAGGAAAAAAATAGGGAGATGTCCTTATTAATCCCACGTCCCACCCCCGACTCAGAAATTCTGCAAATTAGAAAACAGACTGAAATGAATGTTTCAAAATTTTCTACAAATAAAAAACTTTTTTTTTTCTTTTTTTTTTTTAAATCGCAATTTACCAATGGCGATATTCATCTCGAGATTATTATGATACCAAGCACAAGGATGAATTAATTCATTTAAAATCATCACGAAGTTAATTTGAATGAAAACCGATTCGCAACTTTTAGTTTTTACAAAAAGAAATTTTATTTTGATTTATCCCGAAGAAGAAGAAGAATTTCGAAATCTTTAGAAATTGAGTAATTTAAATGAACGCCTTTTCATTTTAGTTCGGCAACTTCATATTTTAAAATTTGAATGCAAAAAGACTTTTCAAAAACAGAATTTAGATCAACTTATTAAGAGAATAAAAAAAAAAAAGAGGACGGGGACAATGGTTGTTGGCAACATTGCACAATATAGGTGGTATGCGCAACGAAAAATTTTAACAGGTCTCCACCTGAATAATTAACAAATCAAACTCGAAAATTTGTCGTTTTGTCGATCACCTGTAAATTAATCATCCAAACTCGAAAAGTTTCCTAATTGCATTTTCATCCATCTGATAAAACGGTTTTCGTTTCAAAAGCATCGAAAACCGCCGCACCAAAAAGAGAGAGGGAAAAAAAAATGAAAACCGAAAATTTTACCGAACCGCCTGCCGCCACTTATTATTATTATATTTTCCAGTCAAAGCTTAAAAGGGATAGGAGAGGAGAAAAAATAAATAAACGAAGAGAAAATTTTGTATTTTATCTAAAAACGACGCTAAAAAAAATACCCCGAGCCATGCGGGTTATTTGGAAAATCTCCAATGTTATGTCAATCATGATATCATCGATTACACTCAGCATTTCACTTTACCCCCTTTACTTTGACATAGGATCTTTTCCGATAAATAAAAATGTGAGATTCGACAGCACCTTTAAATATAAACATGATATCGAAACTCACGCAAGCGTGTGAATTTGTATAAAACCTAGGGGAGGGGGTCAAAAGGAAGGGGAGGGAAGGTTCTAAGAATGACCCTACCATCGCTGAAAACTTTAACCGTCCCGCAATCCTACAATCCCAGCAAGAATATTTGCCACGTCGGATTGTAAATTTTTATGTGCATATCTTTTTCCGATTTCTTTTGGTTTTTCTCTTTCTTCAACCCTTTCGATTTTTTTCATGTATTAGGCGCTGACTCACTGGAAAATCCAGAAATTTTTTCTGGGGGGGGGGGGAGCGAAAGTAAAAAATGAGCCCGAAAACTCCAATTCTTTTCCGTGTTAAATTAAGCTACCAATAAAATTGCTTTAGTTCGGAAGGGGCGGCCCCCTACGACCCCCCCTCCCCGGATCCACCAGTGCGCTGACTGAATAGAAAAGCATTCCGAACTTTTTTTTGTTTCATTGATGGAAGTGTCAATCTGTTATCTTTATTTTCGGCAAACTCTTCATAATACAGTTGAATCTCCTAATCTTGTGCAAGTTTGAACTATTCTCCTAGGTTTGGACAAGTCTGAACTGGTCTCGAGCAAGTTTGAACAATATTGTACTGGTCTCGTGCTAGTTCGGAAAAATTTCAGCTGGTCTGGTGCAAGTTTGAGCAAGTCTGAAGTGGTTTTGTGCAAGTTTGAAGTTGTCATGTGAAAGTTTGAACAAGTCTGAAGTGGTCTCGTCCAAGTTTGAACAATTTTGAACTGGTCTCGTGCTGGTTTGAACAATTTTAAACTGGTCTCGTGCAAATTTAAACAATTTTAAACAAGTCTTGTGCAAGTTTGAACAAGTCTGAGCTGGTCTCGTGATAGTTTAATTAATTTTGAGCTGGTCTCGTGCTAGTTTGAAAAAATTTGAGTTGGTCTGCTGCAAGTTTGAGCAAGTCTGAAGTGGTTTTGTGCAAGTTTGAACGAGTCTCGTGCAAGTTTGAACAAGTCTAAACTGGTCTCGTGCAAGTTTAAACAATTTTAATCTGGTCTCGTCCTGGTTTAAACAATTTTGAGCTGGTCTCGTGGAAGTTTGAACAATTCTAAACAAGTCTTGTGCAAGTTTGAACTAGTCTCGTGCAAGTTTGAACAAGTCTAAACTGGTCTCGTGCAAGTTTAAACAATTTTAATCTGGTCTCGTCCTGGTTTAAACAATTTTAATCTGGTCTCGTCCTGGTTTAAACAATTTTGAGCTGGTCTCGTGGAAGTTTGAACAATTCTAAACAAGTCTTGTGCAAGTTTGAACTAGTCTCGTGCAAGTTTGAACAAGTCTAAAGTGGTCTCGTGCAAGTTTGAACTAGTCTCGTGCAAGTTTGAACAAGTCTAAAGTGGTCTCGTGCAAGTTTGAACAGGTTTAGACTTGACTCATGCAAGTTTAAACGGAAGAAAACGAACTTGTCTCGTCTTCTAGCCTCTTCGGCTCTTTCCCTCTTTCACTCCAGCCCCCAACCCACCTAGTCTCGAAAAAAAAACTTTGATAACTTATGGGAAATTTTACCGACATATGTTTTACAATACTTTCGTATTTAACATCCAAATATATCTCGTCTTAAAAAAAAATAAAAAGCCAATCCCTGTCTTATAAGTGTTAAACATTCGCGTCTGCGATCGGCACATATACCCTCCGCCATCCCTCCTAGGGTGCTGACACAATACTTGAAAAGGACGAAATACTTTTAAAAGACCCCTTAATTCCGTCGGAAAATAATATTCGAAGAGGGAAGACTTTCAGTTCATGAATAAGCTTATATCAGTGAAGGATGTTTTTCCGTAAGAAGCGTTTTCAAGTTAAATTTCCAGGAAATCTTTGCTATAGAGAAGTGGAAGTTAATTTCTCCCTGGGAAATAAAAAAAAAAAAAAATAAGAAAGCTGTAGGAAAACGTACCTGAATAAAAAAGCACAGAAAAAAAAATTACGAGTTTCCATTTGATATTTTAATTTTAAGAAACGGAGTAGCGAAAAATAAAAACAGTATAGGAGTAATTCCAGAAATTTTTACGAATAAAAATAAATTTTCCGATAAACGATATCCGAAATATTTTTAAGAAATAAAAATAAATTTCCCGGGAAATATTCCGCTTTTGTTCAGTTTGAATATCGAAAAATCTTCGTCATTTCTGACAATCGGAAAAATTTTACATATTTTTTTTTTTTTTTTTTTAAATTTGATGAAATATTTTACATATACCAGAGTATATCTTCAAAAACAAATAAGGCAAACGCAATCGAATAACATAAATTCCGTCGAAACCCGTACACGTATGAATAAATATATAGAGAAAAAAAAGAAAGAAAAAAAACGTCTTCGTCTTGGTAAATCGAGCTTATTCGTTTAGAAAAGAAAACACTTCCTCTTTTTATTTTTGTGAATAGGAAAAACTTAACACGATGCACCACGGTGGAAAAGTGGGTCAAACATTGCGGTTGTTTACTTAAAAAGAGGTTAAGATGCTTTTAGTCAGATTCTTCTTCTTCTTTTTTTTTTTTTTTTTCTTTATCATCCGCGTTTGTTTTTATTTTTATTATTTTTTTTTCTTTTATGAGAGGACGTTAAAATGTTACACCTGACAGTAATTTTTGAAAACCCCTGAGATGATAAGCGAAAATTGCAGCACTTTAGATTGTTACTTAGGTAATCTAATTGTCGAACGGACTATTATAATAAGTTACGTTAGACGTTGTGCTGTGTTATGACGTGCTTTGTATTCAGCAATTCCATGAAATCATCGTTAATCATTGAATTAAATAACCAGGGCCGGATTAATAGTTTGTTGGTTTTGTGAAGTTTTCGATTTGCTAAAATTGTATACATTTGGATTTGTCTAAATTGGAGCATGAGTTAACGTTACGTGTGGATTTTGAAAGAGCTGAACTATGAATTATTTCCTGGGGTTTGCCAAGTTAGTATTAGGAAGACTAATTTTATAAGCCCCCGAAAATAGATATTTTTTAAAAGCTGCTACTCCTTGAAGATAGCCCAAGCTCATGAATATTATGATGTCATCATTTTTTTTTTTTTTTTTTTTTTGACATTTTTATCCCAACCCCCGCTTCTTCCCCCTTTGGTCATCAAAATTAACATTGGTTAGGTTAGGGCGAAAAGTGAAAGGGAAAAACTTGGAATTAAAATCGGAATAGGAAAGCAGTTAGAGGAAATGCACCCCATGGATTTCTGCCACAAAATGTGTCTGAGAATGTGCCAAATCAAATCGAAAATGCATTCACTCAAAAGGTACCAACTGAGAAAAGTAATTTAAAATGTTTTGTACGGCAGCCCTGAAGGGTCAAGTATCTCATGTTTTTTTTTATTGTTTGTTCCGAAACAAACATTGTCTGTTTCGGGACTGACACGTTTTGGTTCATTGCTTGTTCCGAAACAAGCAATGTCCGTCCCGGAATATATAATTTTTTATTGATTGCCTGTTTCGGAATGGACAATTTTAAATTTTCGGAACAGACATTGAATAAAAAATTATCTGTTCCGGGACAAGCAATGTTTGTTCTGGAACTGACACACTTTGGTTCACTGCTTGTTCCGGTACAAGCAATGTCTGTCCCAGAATATATAATTTTTTATTGATCGTCTGTTTCGGAATGGACAATTTTAAATTTTCGAAACAGAGAAATTGAATAAAAAATTGTCTGTTCCGGGACAAGCAATGTATGTTCTGGAACTGACAGCGTTTAATAATTGAAACTTTTAACAAAAATTAATGAAATATTTACCTATTTTCCAAAACAAAAGGCAAAAGCAAACCAACGCAAACCACAGCTTTGATTTTCTTTGGATTTGCAGGTGGAGGTACTGTTTGTTCCGAAACCGACAATTTTAAATTTTTTGTCTGTTTCGAAACAGACATTTCAGTTAAAAATTGTCTGTTCCGGAACTGACAATTTTAGTTGTCTGTTTCGAAGCAATGTTTTTTCGGGAACTAAAGCGTTTAATAATTCACTTGTTTGCTCCGAAACAGACAATTTCTGATTTATTGTCTGTTCCGGAACAGACAATGTATTTAAAATTGTTAGTTCCGGAACTCACAATTTTAAATTTATTGTCTGTTTCAAAGCAATGTTTGTTCCGGAACTAACAACGCTTAATAATTCACTTGTTTGCTCCGAAACAGACAATTTCTGATTTTATGTCTGTTCCTGAACAGACAATCAGTAATAAATTGTCTGTTCCGGAACAGGCAATTAACTTATTAAACGTCGTTTATTCCGAAACAGACACTTCTTGTTCCGGAACAAGCAATTGAGATAGACTATTATTATAGATGGGTTATTTATAGCTTTTCATTTATCCAAAACAAAACTACGGATTTGTAAGGCTGTTTTAGCTTAGGAGCAGATTGCTTAAATTTTCTAATCGGGTAACATAGTAAAGAGAGCAACATCATGCAGATTATGCGTTAATGAGTTTGGATAAAATGGTAAAAAAATTTGAAGAAGCATAATACTTGCAAATTTTCCTGCTTTATGATTTGAAAAAATTATATGCATAAATTATGCGAAAATTATGCGTATTCAGATTTTCATGCTTAAAAAAAATGATTCATAAATTTTGTAAAAAACAATGCATATTCAAATTTTGTGTGCTTAATAACACATTCATAAAGTTGTAAAAATTATACATGTCCATAAGCGATACAAAAATAATGTATTTTTTTATACCTATTTTTTGTATTTATTTTGCAAAGCTTTTTATGCATTTTTTGCATCGCATTTTCGTACGACGGACAAATAACTTAGGTCGAGATTATTAGTCAGAGTAGCATTATCCCTAGATAATATTAAATCTCTTACTCTTTTGCTTGTTTATAATTAAAATTTAAATCAAAAGAGCAAAAAAAGCAGATCTTAATCTTTAATTCAACATGTTTAAAGAACTCAAAAAGTTTCATCCTTACCGAAAATTTAACGCCGATTTCCCGAATGGGAATTTAACCCTTGCATTTTTCGTCCCCGCTTTTAAACCGCCAACAATGAAAAATTACTCCCCAACTTTATACGTGAAAAGTTTTTTTTTTTTTTCCCGGAATTTTTTTAACGTCGGGTTTTGCAAATTTTATGCACATCTCTCCTTCCTTGAGGATGCTAAAGAGGAAAATTAGTTTTGGGGTATCCTTTGCGGCATTTCTTGTTTAACAAGGGTCGAAGAAGTTTCATCCTTCGTCCCGCTCGGAAAAACTTTTCTTTGAAGGAAGGGGGGGGGGGGGGAAAGGCATATAAAGTCGCGGTAAAAACTTGTAACAAAAAGTTGTAATAGTAGATTTCCAGGCTGGACCCGAAAAGTGAGATTTTTTACGAGGCCGTTGAAAACAATTAAGTTAATGAGACAGTGAATGTACAATGCAGTGATGCCCCTTTTCAAGTTCGGATTGGCATCCCGAGAGGGGGGGCCGAGTAGTGATGTACTGGGAGTTCGGTAGTTAAAAGAAAACATCCGATTCGCGCGAACACTCATATATTACTCATACTTATAAAAACTATCCGAACAAAAACGTTTCGCGCCCTACTTATGAGACTAGGCCCCTGACCGATCGCTCATTCAGCGTTTTGTCGGTCAGGAACCTAACTCGCGTTTTTCGGATGAGTTTTTTCCCCTTGACATCACCGTATCAGTAGTAGAAGAGGGCCGAGTAAAAAATCGAAATTTTTCGGTCCAGCCTTGGAAATGTAGTTTTCAGTCTAGCCCTGAAAAATTCATTATAATGAATCCGGGAAACGCGGTGAAGTTCTTTTCGGTATTACACCCATGGAGAAAAATATGGATTTTTTTTTGTCACTTATAAGGATGCCAATCCGAACTTGAAAAGGGGCATCACTGCATTGTACATTCACTGTCTCATTAACTTAATTGTTTTCAACTTTTAATCATTTTGAAGATGGCATTCATTTTTAGCATCTTGACTCTGTTTCTGAAGCATCTGTTAGTTTTTTTTTTTTCCTTTCGATTTTAATTATTTGTTACAGGGACGGATTAATTTCACCTTAATTTGATGAGTTCGGGGAACGTCAGATTAAAAAAAAAAAAGAAAAACAAAATAAATAAGGAACTTTTGCGGACGTTCGTATCCCATCCTCTATAAGAGAAGGTGAATATTCCGGGAGCACGAACTGAAGTACCGGAAACGGGATTAAAAGACCGGCACGAATTATTTTCATCGAAATTGAAAAGATTTTATCCGAATTATTTGTCTGAATTCTTGAGCATAGTATTACACATTGTCGCATTCCTTTCACGGATTCGCCTACGCCTAGGAATTTAAAACTTGCCTTAAAAGTTATTCCTCTGCCGGGGCACGTGTTGAGTTGGATTTCTTTGAAAATCTCGTGGAACAACAAATTGTGATTAGGAGTTTCCTTTGCGTTCGGTATCTTGAGAGATTTTCAGTGAAATATGAAAATCGAGCCGGCAGTATAAGTAATTCGACCCATACAATTCGGGAATGAGACACATTTTTTTAAGATTTCCTTCATTCGCTACACCCCCTACATCCCCTGCTTCCTCTGCATCACTTGCATCCGCTTCCGCTACAGTAGAATTTTCTTTCGGGGTATCACGGTTGTCAACTTGACATTTATTAATCCACAAAAATGTGGTAAAAATCTGACTTCAGAGCTTCATTAGGAATCAATTAAATATCAAAAATCCGTTAAAACCGAAATTCTAGCGAGATAAGGGGTTGCATCTATGTTTAACTTATGGGTAGAGTGGTAGCAAGTGCAGCCTAGGCTTATCACCACTGTAACCATAAGTTAAGCATAAGCTCAAGTCCTGATCTCGTCTGGACGAGCAGATAGAATTTTGGTTTTAACGGATTTTGGATATTTAATTGATTCCTAATGAAGCTTTGAAGTTGGGTTTTTACCAGATTTTTGTGAATTAGTAATTGTTTAGTTGACCACCGTGGGTACCGAAATTCGGAGTACCGTAGAATGGGGTGAAGTTGAAAGGAAATTCAAAAAAAAAAAAAAGAAATCTAGTTTTATTTTAGGCACTAAAAATAATTTTTTTTATTTTATTAAGTGGATATTGTTTTTGGGATACTTAAACAAAAAATTTTATTTTTATAGTGCCTAAAATAAAACTAGATTTCTTTTTTTTTTGAAATTCCTTTTAACTTCTACCCATTCTACGGTACAAAAAATTAAGTTAGGTGTTCCAAAAAAAAAAAAAAAAATAAATAAATAAATAAATAAATAAATAAATAAAATTATCTTTTTATGTTTTATTTTGAATACAGAATTAAGGTAAAACACCCAAAGCCTAAACAGTCACCAAAACCTGAACAGGTCATAAGCTAAACACGCATGCTCATAAAAGGAAATAGTGTTTAGCTTATGGACTGTTCAGGTTTTGGTGACTGTTCAGGCTTTGGGTGTTTTACCTTATTTAAAATCTAAGAAGCCTCCCCGATTTTATTTTTATTTTAGATATTTTGAAAATTTTATATGACCTTTTAAACATACATGCCCAAAATTGTTTTTAAAACTCATTCTTTCTCTTTAGTATTTCGTATTGGAAAATGACAATCACCCCCCACAGTATTAGGGGTGGGTCGAAAAACGCGAATTTTTGAATTTGAAAACGCCTGGTATGGGAATTGATGCCTTTTTGTAATATTATTATCGCTAATTTTTTTCAGATTTTTTAAACATCTTTTTTAACACTTTTTAACATCTTTAACATCTTGCGGCACCTCAAGATGTCGCTTAAAAAATCTGAAAAAAATGAGGGTTAATAGTATCATAATAAGGCATCGATTCCCATTTCAGGCGTTTTCAAATTCAAAAATTCGCTTTTTTCGACCCACCCTATTAGGCGTATTTTGAGGTTAAAAAAAAACCTGTCCGATGAAAAAGTTCGTTGGGGGTTGATATATAAAACATTGTAAGAAAAAAAAAAAAACTACCCTGCCCTTCAACTGTTGGAATTAAATAATGTTCTATGCAAGGTCATAAAATCTATTATTGACAAGAAGCTGTTAATTTTTTGAACTGAAAATGTATAAGTTGTTATTTTTGAAACTGTTATTTTTGAACTGTATTTTTTGCTGATTTAGTACCTGAAAATGTAAATTTACTTACTGGATTCACCGTCCTCAGAAAATCTGTCGCTCCTGCCTCGAACAAAAAGCACCTCGTGCATGGAAATGTCTTGCATCTAAAAAAAAAGCAAATAAAATAAAATATCATTTTGTTTTTTAATTTTGTTTCATTTTTAAATGTGTAAATCTAAATCAGCAAAAAATACAGTATGGGGTTAAAAATATCAACTAGGGTCAAAAATAATTAATTAATTTTACATATTAATATGTAGAATTAAGGCCCCGTAACAAAAATTTTTCGCAGTTGACTTTCAGTGATTTTCTTCATATGAGCCCAATGATAAAAAAAAAAAAAAAAAGAAAAAAAAAAAAAATGGAAAAAATTAAAACGGATTTCCCTGCCAAGAACTCACCAAAAGAAACCATTGCTGAAACCCAAATTCCACCTTTGTTTCTTTTCGAACTAGGAGTGAAACAAAATTTGGCCAAAAAATGTGAATTTAAAGCAAAAAAATAATTTAAATTTTTTTTTCCGCCATTTTTAATTTTTCTTTTTTTTTCTTTTTTACTTAGGGTTCTTATGGGGAAAATCACTAAAAGCCATTTGCGAAAAATTTTCGATACGGGGCCTTAATTCTACTTATTTTACATAAAATGCTAAGCATCTCACCGACATTTAAATCTCTTGCTGCTTCTCCACTATGTCTCAAAATTAATTTTCAAAATTTCCGGAAGTACTGTGCTTTAATTCAAACATGGATTACGAATAAAAAAACGCAATGTAGTAAAACTGACCGACTTCATTTTTAAAGCTTGGTTCAGAAACCTATAGAATAACTGAAGCACAGTATTTCCGGAAATTTTGAAAATTAATTTTAAAAAATTAATTTTGAGCTATAATGGAGAAGCGGCATCTGTCGATCACATTGGTCATCATATTGATTAAATCGCAAGGATGCTCAAATTTTTTAACTTTTTCGGATGAATGCTCCTCCGCATTACACTTAGGCAACACTTTTGACCTGACTTATTTTTTTTTTCGATACCCCTAGGGTAAGCAACTTTGAACCATATTAAATAATTTGGCTTCAAATTTAATTTTTCCAATTTTTTTTGTCTAAAAAAAATCTTTGATTGGCACAAGCACCTCCAAAAAATTTTTTTAAAAATCTAAAAAAATTTGAAGAACCGAAATTTTCCCGGGGAGCAAAAATCTGGAGTGCACCATTTATTTTGACTCACCCTATAACGTATTTTATAAAATACGTATTTTAAAAAGAAACTGTTTATTTATTACCATGAACTTGGCTTTAAACCTATCTAGGCCTAAACGTCAATCTTTTCTCTATATTTTCCGGTGGTTCAGAAAAATTTTCGAGATCCACTTTATATGAGTGCTGAATCCTTTTTTTCAATAAAGACCATACCCCCCATTGGCTATCAGATACCTCTTTAAAAATAAATCGTGCATGAGTTAAGGCCGAATTACACACGGCTAGTGTACTAGCTCGTCTCCTATATTTAACTTAAGTATAAGCTACTCGCTCCTACTAGCTAGCGAGTAGTATGTACAAAAGTTAAATATAGGAGACGAGCTAGTACACTAGCCGTGTGTAATTCGGCCTTTAGTCTGGGCTCATTATAAACTTTACCTTCAAAATCTACTCCGTTCTTCACTCTGAACATTGGTGTGTGGTAGAATTTGATTCTTGTGTTGTGTAGACCTTGGTGGACTCTGGCCATGTCTTCAACAGTCAAGTCGTCGTCGAATTCTTGGAAGGGAATTTCAGGAGTAATGTTCCGATTCTCGTTGTTAGCCATATCGCACGAAATTAGAATGACCGTAAGATTATAATAAATATTCAAAAAAGCTCAAAACACATAAAAAAAAACATACGAAAAAGCCGGAAGTACAACGCAGAAGAACGTCTGGAAATATCAAGTTACTGAATTATAAAAAAAAAAAAAAAAATTTAAAAAAAAAATTAATTCCCGCATTTTGCTGTATTTTCTACCAAAGTAAATTACCGAGAATTCACCATCGGTAAGCCTTTTTCCCATTGTGAACATTTAATCTTAATTAATTAAAACGATAAAACAAATAAAATTCTTTTTACCAGAAAGTAATAGTCAAAAATGAAAATTCATTTAAATGATATTTAATAGAAAGATTGCGGGTTATTAAAATTCCGCCTTGGGTTGCCCTCTTTTTTTTTTTCTCCCTTAATTTGCCGGATTATAATGATATCATTAGGTTCGCAGATTCGATTAATCGTTTTTTTTTTTTTTTTTTTTTTTTTAATTCGCGGTTTTATCAATGAAACGATCGCAGTTAAAAAACTCTCCCGTACTACTGTGCAATTTTTTTTTTTTTTTTGAATACAGGGTGTTTCGTGATATTTTATCCTTCATTATTATTTCCATATTCGATGGAAACTCAACCGTGACTCGTAACGCTCCCCGACCTCGTATTTTATTTATAATAACAGTAATAAAATTCCATGAATTAAAAAGTCAAATTGATTGTGATTTCCTCTTTTCGTGTTCGAAAAATATCCAGGTTGTGTTTACCAAAAGTAAACAATAAAATCCGAGACTTTGTTTAATCTGTCTCAACTAACTAAACCTTTTTTTTTTTTTTTTTTCTTCTCGAAGATTCAACGGGAAGTGAACGAGCCATTGGAAGAGAGGGAGAGAAAAAAAAAAGTACGGTGGAAGCCCCGTTTCCGATTGTAATTCGATTGTGTCGTGAGGTTTTTTTTTACCTTCAAGGTCTTACTTGATTGATTCTGCCTATTTATAAAGCATTCCGTTCATTTACACCTATTTTTTTTCTGGTGTTAAAAAAATATATTCTCCATTTCGGATTTATTGTATGTAAACAAAAAGTCGAGCGCATCTGCTTTTAGCACTTGCAGTACCTGATTTAACAGGTTCAGGTTTTTTTTTTATGGCGCAGGAATCACCTAAACCTGTTTGGTTGAGGTTTATGCCATTCGATTTAAAACAATGGTCAGTCTGGGTGGAGTGTGATGTTTTAAATATTTCGAATTTTTTAACGTGACGTTACACATACAAAAAAAAAAAAAAAAAAAAAAAATGCATTTAATAATGAAAAATTTAAGGACGTTCTACACAGAAGAACTTGGGTTTCTGATCGTTCTTTGAAACTTAACCCTTTGCCGCTCAAGGGTCCATGTATGGACCCATGAATTTTAATGCCCAGACGCCCATGGGTCCATGCGGACCCTTCATTTTTGCAAGCCTGGAAAGCTTTAATTTCCTTAAAAAAATTGTAGAAACCATGTATCTAGGGGTATTTTGACCTGCTGAAACCGAATACGAAGTCAGAATTTAAAAAAGACCAAAATTCAAGATCTTAAATTTTGGATTTTTTAAAATCTTATTTAAAATATTACCGATTTTTTTATATTGGAAGTTTATATTCCTCTTTTTATTCTTATGAACTTAAAAATGCAAATAAATAACGGATGGACAGTCATTTATGCAATATTTAACAAGAATTCTTCACCTATGTTTAGCTTATGGGCAAAACATATTTTTTGTGATTGACGTTTATAAGTTTAAAAAGTAATAACAACTAAATATTTTGGGGGGGTTTTTTGAACTGCTAATTCTGAATCTAAAGTCCGAATTTTTGCAAAAATTGAAATTAAAGATGGCGGACTATTAACTTTTAAAATTTTCAGCTTTCCTAATTACTATACATGGGAAATAATTAGTTTTGAAAAATTAAGACAAGTTGATTTTCGGGGGGGGGGGGTGCACGTGCCTCCTACGTAAAATCCGATGTTAGATTTGAAATCGGGATGCCGAAAAACATATAAATCGATATCCATATGTTATTTTTATAACAATTAAAAGAAGTTTGTTTTCTGAGGGGGGCCACTAGAGCCCCCCTAAAAACTAATTTCAGATTCGGAATTAGCGACCCCTAAAACGCTCTAATTCATACGAATAAGACTTAGAAATTTTCGGTAGAAGACAAAAAAAATTCAAATTGAGTTTGCGTCACCGGTTGCATAACTAAGCAGTATCGGGCGCATCATTTTTTTTAAAATGTGCCTTTGGCTTATAGGCCAAGGATAAAGCCTATCAAGGATAAAGCACTATAGTGCTTTATCTTTATAGATATAATACAGAAAACCTATTTTTGGGAGAAACGGGACCTTTCCAAATTTCGCCCATGTTGAGCTTATGAGAAAACATTTTTTCCCGTTATAACTCGAAATTCCGTAGTCTAGAGTTTTTCTCCAGGGGAAAACAGCTGGAAAAGGGTTAAACACTGGTGCAACTTTGTTTATTTTTTGAAGAAAGGTTTTAAGACTTCTTATCTGGATTGGGCGTTTCATTTTACCCCGTTTTACAAAATTTCAGTCAATTCTGTCAAAAAAACGAATAAATTTGGATAGTTTGAATTAATGGCGTCTGTGGCTAAGAAGTAAAGTTTAAAAAGAAACAGTGGTAAAATTCCTGGTTAATACCATTGCGAAAAAGAAACTTTTTGTCAGATGCCTGAGTTTTTAAATTCCGGAAAAGTGAATTACCTCAGGAAAATGAAAAATGCCGGTGCAACAAAAAAACCGGAGAGGAAAAAAAAATTTTTTTTTTATCTTGAAAGATTCGAAATATCTAATTCCGTTTTATTGCCCAAACCAACTCATAAATGTATAACAATTCTTAAGATGTCACACATAAAACGTGTGTGGTTACATAAGTTTGCAAGCAGTATTTTTTTTTTTTTTTTTTTTTTTTTTTTTTTTTTTTTTTTTTTTACGCGGTTAGATCGCATTGGAAAAATAAGTACTCTGACCTTGTTGTTACGAAAAGTGTAAACATTTTTATTATCTTTTTATTTTTAATACATAATATAGTTCTGCGGACATGATTTTCATTCAAGAACGAAACTTTTGAGCCGAAACTTGCGTACAAAAGGGACATCCGCGAGCAAGACTGTCGCATCTACACGGTGCTGAACCAGCTTCCAATTATCGGGCGGAATGGTCGCAAAAATCGGACTTTAAGGGCTCCTATTGGGGGCCCAGAATACGGACCCTCACTAGTGGGGGGCCCCCAGGCCTTTTTGTTCGATAATCAAAGCACCGTGTCTTGTACGCTGAACGTAGGAAATAAGTACCAGGGGGCTACTTTGTACTTCGAAGGGCTACTTTAGACACTTTTATTTTTTAAAAATACTTGAAATCGGCTAAAAATTGTTAAATAAATTAAAGTTATTCTAAATCATTGATTATTTTTGAGTGTCATGTTCAAGCCTTGTTGCCTAAAATTGTTTTATAATGAAAATATTAACTTTTAATGAAAAATAAAAATAAAAAAATCACGCAACGTAAAATTCTAAGATGTATTCTGTTGCATTCATCGGTCAAATTGAAATTAATTTGCTTTTCGCACTTGCCCTATAAAGTCTCTTAAACAATCATCTTAATTTTACTCAAAACTAAACTATTAGAAGCCAAAAAAAATTACGATCAATATATTCCTAATATATCAATAATGGGGCTACTTTGCACAAATATTTCATGGCGATGTCGTATGGGTGCTAAATCCACAACGAATCGACAACATTTCCAACGTTTTGATTACCTTTTTACTCCTTTCACTAATTTTTTAAATAAATAGTGATAGTCATTAGTAGAATATCTAAAAAGGTACGAATTATTTTATTAGGACAATTTCCGTTTACAAAAACCAATTATTTGTCATATCTTCTTCAATCATTACAGATATTTAGGTATAAACATGACTATACAAAGTAGCCCCTTTTTTCTTAGAACGACAGCTATTGGAAAATCGAATTTTTATACATGTTAGAACAAGTATAGATATTAGAACAGGGTATCGAATTAAACTCCTCTTAATGTTGGTATGAACTAATATGAATTTTCTTCTACGTTTTATATCTGTTTTTGGAAAAAACTTCAAAAAGTGTACAAAGTAGCCCCCTGGTACGGTAACTGATAAAATAAATTTCACCGACATTCTTGACACCGATAGTACTTGACACTTTTATTATCTCATTTTCTAATTAAAATGCCAATTTTGGAAGAAAAAAATGAAAGCTACGGATTTCTTAACTAAAGCAATTTGTCGTTGTAATCCAGTGTTTGCTTTAATAACATAGAAACGTTGTACCATAATAGAGCTATACTCAGGACTCTCGACATGAGTATCAAAACAAATAAGAGACAACTTTTCCGCAGAACGATTTTGCTTCCTGGAAATTTCCGCCTCGATCAACTTGCAAGTCGAAAACGCTTTGAAGAGTATATCTCTGGAGAGGAAAGTGGGCATCACGCTCAATTTTATTTCTCCCAGTCAGTATTTTCTCGCACAAAGGCTTTTTCATTAATCCGGTTATCATCTTGTTTAATCCCGCTAATAATTCCAAACGGCTTAAAAGAACCGATCGTCATTATATATTCACTTATAATCCTCAGAACACAATTGTAACAAAATTCTTTATCTTGCTTGTTCAAAAAAAAAAAAAAAAAAAAACGTGTCATACGTAAAACCCATTGTTATTCGGAGGAAAAAAAGAAATCCCTATGTGTTGCGCTCGACAGATTTTTTTTTTTTGCTTTATCGACCGCAGGGAGAATAAAGCATTGTTTTTAGCACAAATTTCAGATTCTCGGTTTTTGATATTTTTACACGTTTTGAAGTCCCCTGATGCCGAAAAAAGCAAAATTTGGATGGTGGCCGTGTGTGTGTATGTGTGTATGAATATATGTGGAAAAAAAAGTGTCTGTCGGAAGAAAAGCAGAAAAACGAAAGAACGGATCTCGATGATTTTTGGTGGGTAGCAACTTCTAATGAAATGTAGGTGCTGATTAGTTTTTGAGCCAAATCGGTTCAGCGATTCGGAAGCAGTGAGTGAAAATGTTGAATTTTCAACAATTTCAAGATCTTTTTTGACTATAAATCGCGAACGCAACTACCGATTGAGTCCGATTTTCGTACTGCAGTAGATATTCATCAAGATACGCTACCATTGAAATTTGGTTAAATTCTGTTGAGTGGTTCAGAAACCGTGAGCAGGGCTAAAAGTATGGGTATAGGCCTAAAAACCGATATCTCGACTTTTGAAACGTCACGATATGACGTCATCGATTACGTCAACAAAGCGATTTGGATGCTGATTGGTGGGTTCCTCGTGGGTGCTAACGAAAAACTAACCGTATTTTTGAAAATATTTTCGGGGTAGAGGATTCCAAATCTCAAAAAATTTTTCCGAAATTCGGATTCCTTATGGCCGTATTGCGGCTTTGGTGGACTTCTGATCAAAAAACTAACCGTATTTTTGAGAATATTTTCGGGGTAGAGGATTCCGAATCTGAAATAATTTTTCAGAAATTCGAATTCCTTATGCCCATACTGCGGCTTTAGTGGACCTCTGATCAAAAATCTAACCGTATTTTTGAAAATATTTTCGGGGTAGAGGATTCCAAATCTGAAAAAATTTTTCCGAAATTCGGATTCCGTATGCCAGTAATGCGGCTTTGGTTTGCGTCGGATCGAAAATCTAACCGTATTTTTGAAAATATTTTCAGGGTAGAGGATTCCGAATCTGAAATAATTTTTCCAAAATTGGAATTCTTTATGCCCGTACTCGGCTTTGATAGACCTCGGATCAAAAAACTAACCATATTTTTGAGAATTATTCAAATAGTCGATAAAGCACTTTAATCGGTTCACCGATCTCATTTTTTTTTTTTGCTTTAGCGTTATATGTACGACGCTAAAGCATTGAGTTCGTAACCAAATTCAGCTTTCCCAATTTTTGCGAATTTTAAAATTTTTTCGGTTTTTCCATGATCCTCAGGAAGAATACTAAACATTTCTGCATGCCTTTTTACGAGATCTAGGTCCCAGTCGAGTTTGAGCAAAATCGGCCGACTCGTTGGGCGGCTCATTGGGGTGCTACAGTCCCCCCCCCCCTCAAATTTTTTAATTCAGAAAGTAACTGTTTATATTCGTTTCCTAGGTTCTAGAGGCCGTTGATTTCGAAAATGATGTCCGTTTTTGCGGAAGAGGGGGGAAGGGGGGGTGCGAATTCACCGCCTGGGGTTTTTCTAAACATGGAACTGTGAGATTTGATATTATTTATTTTTTTAACATGAATCATGGAACGATTGAAATTTGGTATTTAAAATCGTTTCAAAAAGATCTAGGTCCCAGTTGATTTTGAACGAAATTGGGCGACTCGTTGGGGAGCTACAGCCCCCCTCAAATTTTTTTATTCAAAAACTAACTGTTTGTATTCGTTTCCTAGGTTCTCGGCGCGGTAGATTTCAAGAATGATGTCAGTTTTTCTGTGGGGGCAAAGAAGGGGCACTTCATCCAATTTTTTTTTTTTAAACAAGAGAATTGACACGGCGTCGGCTGAGTGGTGAGCCTGCTCGACTCCGAAATGTAAAAAACGGTACAAAATTCTATGTAAATGTAACATATAAAAGATGTAGCACTTTTTATTTAAGGTAAAAACGTGGCGTCAGAAATTCGAAACGTTCGAAAAAATTGAAGATTTAGCACAACTCATGTTAAATTAAAAGGGCTACATTTTTTATGTTACTTTTACATCAAATTTTTTACCGTGAAAAAGAGAGAGAGCTTACTGCCCCTACCCCGCCTTCCCCAACATTGCTCAAAACGCTAGCACGCATCTTCTTGGTGCCAATTTTTTTTTTTTTTAACATTTCTCTTCTTGGGCACATAATCGTTGGTTGGTAAAATCTTTAAACTTCTTTTAACGAACAAAGAGTTCGCTGAGAGCCGTCTTTAATTAGTTTTTAATCGGTTCGTGGAAAAAAAAATTGTCCTTCTTTATAATTTTCCCGTTGACTAATTTTTAGTATATTCTTAGCTTCCCCGGATTAAGACGAAGAGGGGGAGGCGGGGGAAAAAAGTCGCTTTGGGAAAACAAACTTTATTTTTAAAAGCGTGACAGACGGATGAATCTTGTTTTTTTCGGGAGGAAAGAAAACTTTGAAAAAAGAAAATTCTTGTACCGAAGAAGGAATATAGTCTCTTGGGGATGCTGTTGAAAAATGCTGTAGTATCGCTTTTTCGGTTTTTCAAAAAATTTTTTTTCTTTTCTTTTTCCCTTCTGAGAAAAAACTCGACGAAATCGTTATTTTGTCTCTTTTATAAATAATTTTTTTTTCACCCTCCCCCGTCGAAATTACGAAGCCAGAAAAATTATTTCCCTTAAACTGCTCCTCCTGCCTTCCATGAATATACGATGTCCACATATTAAATTAGCTTAATTTCCCTCTCGTCCATTTTTTTTTTAAACCGAGGAATAAAAAAAAAAGGACGGTGGAAACCTTCTTGTTTATAGGACTCGGACCTGAATGAAATTAACCCGTTTCCGGTGTTAATTCCATTCCGCCATCTTGCCTTGGATAATTTCGGTTTGCATAATTGAGGGGAGTCACACCTGATGAATACTGCATGCCTTGGTGATTATTCTCTCAAAGTTTTCGTTTAAAACTAATTCAAAGTTGGAAAAGGAAAGAGAGAAAGAGAAGAATTTCCCGAACTAGTCTGACCCGGTAAACCGAGCCTGGATCATTAACGCGCGACCTTCTCCCCAACTTTTCGGGAGGAAAAAAAGTAAAATAAAAGTAGGAAATCAGGGAAATTTCCCCCTTTTTTTTCGGAGATTCGTCCCGGGGGAGGGAATTCCCCTGGAGCATTAGGCACAACTGAAAATTAGGTCATCTAAGTTAATGGTAATAAATGAGCCCTGGGAAATAGGGATAAACGCCTGATAATTATTGTCTGGAATAATAGCTTAGTGTTGTAAAACGGATTATCTCCGATCGCAAACGGAAATAGTTCAAGGGTGGGTACTTCGTAGGGGGGAAACCTTGACCGGTATATTTTCGGTAATGGTTTTTCGTATTATATATATGAAGCAAGAATCGATATAGATGATGTTGGATGTTATTAATTAAAGGAAGGGAAGGAAAAGGTTTTCCTCTTCCATAGTAACGGAGTAGATAAAAACACCTTTTCTCAGCGAACAATGATGAAAAGAGGTTTAGAAAAGTTGCGAAATGGATTTTTTTTTCCCTTGCTGTGAAATGAACTGAACACCTACGGGGCTTTCTTTCATTTACGTTTTACGTATTTTGTTTGTTACTTTTGGGATCAGGGAAAAAAAACAACGATCGATTGAATGTTATGGAAAAATGAAATCTTCAGCGATAAGCGATTTTTGAGCGTTACGCGCTTCCTGGCCCTGATTATTCCGAGGTATTTTATTTTATTTTATTTTCTGACTGAGAGATCGATTCTTATGATGCAAATTCACTATGGAATGTTGGACCAAATTGTTGTACAAACATGTTTGAAAAACGAACGAATCGACTGTTGCAGAATTTACTCCTACGCCAAAATTAGTGTGGAATGTGGGTCCAACAATTTGGAACAACAAGTTGGACAAACATTCCCTACTAATTTTGGCGTACGGATGCAAATTCACTAAGGATTGTTGGACCAACATGTTGGCACAACAAGTTGGACAAACAAGTTGAAATGTTCAACGAACTTGTTGTACCACCATTTTTGACAAGTGAACGAATCGACTATTGCAAAATTTATTCCTACGCCAAAATTGATGTGGAATGTTGGTCAAACAAGTTGGTACAACATGTTGATCCAATTTGTTGTACCAACTTGTTAGCCCAACATTCCATAGTGAATTTGCATCCTCAAACATGTTGGTACAACATGTTTGTCCAATTTGTGGTACCAACATGTTCGTCCAACATTCCATAGTGAATTCGCACCCTTAAACCATAAAAAGCTTGAAAATATAAAATCTGAACGTCAAGATAGAACTCGACCAAGCAGGGTTCCGAAGCCGATGCCAACCGCGGCCGGCTAAAAACTCAGGTAGGTGCCGAAGCTAATGCCAGTGCTAAATAATTCATTTTAAACTTTTTGCTAGCGTCGGTGCTGGCACCGGTCTTGTAATTATTACCCGATGGAAATGCTGATTATATATAAATAGGCAAAATTTCAGAAGATCCCGCAAGATCCTGAGCAAATTTCTCGAACAAGAAATTTCAGTTTTTGAACCCTTAAGAGTCTTACAGATCCAGAACCAAAATCTGAGCAAACTTCTCGAAATTTTGCTGAAATTTGTTATGTAGCATCCTTATTCCATCCACGGGGGGGAATTTTCAAAATAGGCTTCCGTCCTTAAAAGGTTAACCGATCCTCATGCATTTATTTATTTATTTATTTTTTCCTTTTCCTTAACAAGTTCATTCAAAAGTGAAATTTTAAACAATTTACAACCTCCATATTCGCGACGACGTCTCGGTACCATAAATTCAATTATGGCTGGAAACTGTCCTTTACAAAAACCGTAAACAACTCATTCTCATCAAATTTTTCCATTACAAAGAAACATATTGTTCTGCATCAGCAAAACGATATGTATACGCGGATAAACAGGCACACGGGGTTAACAAAATGTAATTAAGGGGTGTGGAGGATTCCACATGATAAACAAACAAATGATTAAACCTGTTTTTTTTTTTTTTCAAATGGGTCCAATGAACTCGTCACGGGTAAATGCAATCGCTTTATATAAAATATACATCGAGTTTACACCTTTTACCAAACAAAAAACAAAAAAAATTCTTTGAGCGAAAACTTTTTTTTTCCTCCTGGATTTTGTGACTTTTTTTTCTTCTCTCTCATTTTGACGTCCGTTCCCTTCATTCATCACTTTTTTTTTATATTTTATCCGTGACAGTAAACATGAACCCGGATAGCGAAAAAAAAAAGCTAAAAGGGAGAAAATATAAAATAAAAAAAAAGTAACTCAAGGACGGGACACAAAAAAAAAGTCATTTACGTTACACGGTATAATTTTTCAAGTACTTTCGCCCTTTTTTTTTTTTTTAAAGTAAAGGTTTTGGCATTTATTAAGAAACGAAAACACGGGTTCATTAATGTTAATGACTAATGAGAGTTTTAAGATGGTCGGATTAAAAGTACTGATATAAGGGGAGTTTAAATTTTGTTTAGATTAAAAGTTTTGCGAAAAGCTTTCGTGATCCTTTTTGATAAGTTAAAGCGTTTTCGTTTATTTAGAAATTAATAATACGGATTCATTTTAGCGCTTTCCGTTAAATTTGACATTAATTATCTAATGTTATTAATTTCCTTGTTGAAGAAGAAGTCGAGCTGTGTAAAATGATTCGGTTAGGCTGGAAAATGAGATTTAAACGTTTCTCAAACGACGATTACAATTGCGTTTTGAAAGTGATTTATATCGTTTGTATCCTTGTTTTCTCCTCTGTTCTCTTTTGTCTTGGACGGAATGTTGCGGTGGCTTAGAGGTTGGTGCCTAGTCTCTTCTTGATAAAGAATAGATATTTTCTCAGCAACTGTTTTAAGCGTTTCTTATGAGTCATTTACGGTAGAACAAGGGAAGTAATAATATATTACGCCTTTCGGGACGTAGGAAGAGTTTTTTTGATCATATGTTTTATTTAAAGGAGATATCTTGTCGAATTAGCTATATAGCATCTGTATGATTGACAGATGTCATTCAGAGTCCTACAACTTTCAAAATTTCATGCATCCGAGGTGAGCTTAACGTGTCCCCAACATAAATATGATTGTAGAACAGGCTGCAAAATTGTCCCTATATGTCCTAGATATTTTCAAAATCGTCCTGTATGTCCTGTATTTGTCCTATATTTTCTTTATTTGCAATTTATTCATTTGAAGAGCAAGCGGAAAAAAGGGTCAGAGCCCATTGCATTTGCTTACACTTATACCTTTTGTTTAGCTTTTGTCAAAGCATTCAAAACAAAAATATGGGCTCTGATCCTTTTTCCCGCTTGCTCTCCATTTGTAAAAGAAATTTTTTTAACGTTTAGATAATTCTTTTTTTGGAAAAAATTAATCATTTAATTTAGTGCAGTAATTTTAACTCATTTTTCATATATTTTTCTCTTTTAAAAAATTATTTCCTTGTAAATATGAAAAACAAAGAAACATGTTATATATTAAAAAAGTATATTAGGAAAAAAAAACCTACACGTGAAAGGTCCATCAAAAAATTTTAATGAAATTTTTGACGTTTTGTTTTTTCGCTCTCAGCGGAAAACGGGAAAAGATATCGAAAAATTAAAAAGAACCTGAAAATCTACACCTGTATACCTATCGTTCCTGAAAATTTCATCAAAAAATTTTAATGAAATTTTCAGGAACGATAGGTATACAGGTGTAGATTTGCCAGCTCTTTTCAATTTTTCAATATCTTTTCCCGTTTTCCGGTGAGAGCGGAAAAAAAATGGAGGAAAAAATTTTTGTAAAACTTACGCCATTATTCGAATTCTTTGTAAAGCATGCTAGGTGGCTTTAAACTTATGCCCATTTTTGTGATTGACATATTTTTGCTGATATGGAACATCCTATCTTCCAGTAGCAGATTAAGTACTAAATTTTTTGGATTGAACTCGATTGCCATGGCTGTGAAAACCGGCAAATCGTTCTTCATTTTTTGTTTTCTTAAAACTTTGAAATGTTTCTTCTGTAGGTCATTTTGCTTAAGGAACTTCTACCGGTGAATTTGAGATTCTCAGCTGATCGCTCTCCTGCAGCTTAAACATGCGCGGAACTTTGTTTATTTTTTGAGTGATGAGTTCAGGATTGAGAATTCCATTTGCTCCTTGAACTTATGGTAGTCTGCGGCGGAGCCGGGCAACCACAAATGTATTGCACATGTTGCTACTCTGGCCATATCATCGTCCGTGACCTCTACAAAAGGTTTGGAAGTATAATGTCCGGAAGCTGGCCGTCAATAACTGAATTGTCTAATTGTCTACGTTAAATTTTCATAACAAAGTATTTGGTCTCATGAAAATTTGACAAGCAAATATCTTGGGCCAAGTGTCGGAACCGGTGCAGAATTTCAAGAACATTTTTAAGTCGACTGCCGAGGTCACGATCATACATACAGGTCAGGCAACTCGTGTATCTCTCATATGGAAAAAAATGTCCCCCGAAATTGAAGCAGGAGAATAGTTTACATATTACTCAATAGATGGCAGGAGCTGTAGTTAGGGAATCACGTGGTCTGGCATCCATCATAAAAAAAGTGTTGTTTGTTGTTAAATCAAATAAAATAAAATAAAAAAATTAATAACAAGAGGATAAAGAAAGAAATTAATAACAATATGCACCAGAAAACTCATTTATAAACAAAACAATCTTTTTTTTCATGATGGAGGGCATATCACGTGATTCCCTAACTACAGCTCCAGCCATCTATCGAGCAAAATTTAAACTATTCTTCTGCTTCAAATTCGGGGGACACTTTTTAAGATAGCAGTTGCCTGACCTGTATGTATGATCGTGGCCGAGGTCCCCTCTGGAAAAAAAAGTTAAACTTTTCGCCTACTAAAGTTAAATTGAAATCGAATAAACTTTTAAAAAATATAGGAACATTCCTTTTAACATTCTCCACAACTTTTGTTACATGAAATTTTGATCTCTTCATTAGTTATGTTCTTTGTGAGTTTTTTTCAGTCGGATGTTTATAAACAAAACACCAGCGTGTTTACAATTTTTGCAAATGATTTTGGTAAAGAGTTCAAAAACATTTGAATTAATAACGAAAGCGAATTTTCATGTAACAAAAGTTATGGAGAATGCTACGAGGAATATTCATAATTTTTTTTGAAAATTTTAAAAATTATTCGATTTTAATTAAATTTTTGTAGACGGCAAAAGCTTTAAAAAATAGACAAAGTTGCGCACATGTTTAAGTTGCAGAAGAACAATCAACTAAGAATCTTAGAAAAAAAAAATGAGAGTACCTATAAAATTGATTGAAAGTTGAGTCAAAACTGCTATGAGGCACTTCTGGCAACTGCACTAACTGCAGATCTTCGGACCCCTGGCCCATGCATCATATCCTTGCTTCTAGCTACTGGATGAGTGTTAAAAGGCCTACCGTTCATAAGAGACAAAGTAGGCTTTTAGCTACTAGACATCTAATTCCGTACTATGCAGGTCAACTGAGCTATGTCCATCACAATCGTGCAAGGACACGACCCAGGACAATACTCTTTTGAACCGCTGCCTGAACCGGCGGTTTTGAGCTGCATCGGTTCAAAAGAGTATATCTCCATGCCTGATTGTGATGGACATAGCTCAGTTGACCTGCCTAGTACAGAATTATTAGCCAAATGAAAATTTAAAAGGCTAATAGCCGGCTAAGCAATGCTAATTATTGTCTATTGATAGGCTATTTTAGTTCTATTTGAAAAAATGTTTAGCTGACTGTTACCCTTCCCATTTTTCCTGGCTAATAGCGGTTCAATAATATATTGTGTAGATCATTTTTAGCTGGTTAACTTTCAGCAGGAGGTTTCTTTTTTGGTGGTATATTAACAGTGTTTTCAATGCACATAAAATTTCTAGTAATCCAAACGTAAAGTATCCAAACGTTTGAATTTTCAGTAGACTTGAATTTATAAAAATTAAATCTGTAGATCGTAGGGTATCCCTTATTTCGGCAATTTTTGAATTTCAAATGGTTTACCCCCAAAAATGGTTCTTCTTGGTGTACTGATAAACCCAAATTTTTTTTAAATTTTTTACTCGACGGGAAAGCGCGGCGACTTGAGCTTAAAGTTCTGAAAAATTTTAAGAAAAGGAAAAAATCGACGATTTTTTTTTCCCCGCGAAAAAATGTGGTGTCTTATCGAAAATTTTCCGTAAATTACGAATCTGAAGTCCGGTTTTTGAGCTAAAAGCCAAAATTTGGCCAAAAAAGTGGTAAAGTGACAAAACATGCCAATTCTTCAGTTTCACTTGTATTTTGGTCTCTAGCTTGAAACCAGATATAGAAAAAAGGACTTAGATCCGGGATCTATGGAAAATTTCCGATAAAAATTTACATTTTTTTGCGAAAAAAAATTGTCCATTTTTGATTTTTATGGGATTTTACGGAACTGAGAGCTCGATGAGGCACGCTTTCCCGTCGAGTAAAAAATTTAAAAAAAAATTCTGGTTTATGAGTGCATCAAGAAGGACCATTTTTGGGGGTTAGGGATTTGAAATTCGAAAGTTTCCAAAATAAGGGGCACTTTACTGTAGAGTTGTTAATAACTTTCTATGGATATTTCGCTGGGCCAGTATTACAAGGTTGTATCTGCAATGTTCAGCTTAACACTAGTTCCTTATGTTTAACGCACGGGAAACTAGTGTCAACCTGAACAGTGCAGATACAACCTTGTAATACTGGCCCAGTGATTTATTTATTCATTAAATAATTCTACCAGTCCTGCTTTCCGGTAAAATGGTGGTGGTAATTTTTCCCAATCCTGCGTGATCAGAATTTTGTATGCTTCCATTTTTGCTTGGAAATCGTAGTCCAGCTTATCGTTTCCCACAAACTTGTCGACATTTCGGATGTTCAAGGTATCTAGTTTAGAAATTTCCTTTCTCAGCTCATCGGTGTAAAAGTGCTCTTTTAATTCTTCCAGTTGATCTTTCATAAAGGTTTCGACTTTTTCGGCGAACTGCAAAAGGAAAAAAAAAATGATTTATAACAATATTGGAATCCTAGGAATGATAGTAATACTTACAATCAATTTCCTTTTCAAATCTTCTTTTCTGAATCTGATAGAAATCCTGGCGAGTTCTAACAGTGGTGTCTTGTCCTAAAAGAAAGAATTAAGAAAGTTTAAAAACTAAAGCAAAAAACAATGAAAAATCAGACTGGGATATGGGGGCATATCCCTACGTAGAACTACGTCTATGGGGTAAAAATTTTAAAATTTTTGATAAAAAAAGGTCAAAAGCTGAAAAATATTCTCAAAATTTTAATTTATGATTACTCAAGATTTTAATTAATTTTAATTATTATTTGATTTTTTAAAATTTGTCTAAATCCTTTTTTTCCATTACTTTAAAAGAGACAAAACTTCAAAAGTCTTCAAAGTTGAAATTTCAAATAGTCAAAATATTATTTAAAATTTTGGGTACTATTCAAATCCCCGAAAATCAAATCCCCGAAAATTAAATCCCCGAAAGTGGTTTTCGGGGATTTGATTTTCGAGGTTCTGATTTCACTGTTTTTGGGGTAATTTAATTAAATTAAATTAGTCTAGGTCAGAACCCCGAAAATCAAATCCCCGAAAGTGGTTTTCGGGGATTTGATTTTCGGGGTTCTGACCTAGTAATAAATAAAATTATTTTTCCTGATGTTAAATTTATATGAACGAAATTTTATTATCGTAAAGCTAATTGTAATTGCACGTAAAGCATCGAATGTCACGTGTACTACATTCCGAAATTTCAAAATTCAAGAGAAAAAAAAATACGAAAGGGAAAAAAATCTTGAATCGAAATCCTCGATAAGGATATCATCTAACAATAAAAGAGGATAAATCCGGAGAAATGAAGCCATTAGCAAAATGGAAAACTGAGATTTTTTTTTCCCCTCCCCTGGATTCCCAATTTTTATTCTTGGTCCATAATCAATTCGTTTCCTTGGAAAATTTTCATCGGAAACCATTTTCGTGAAAATATCAAAAATATTTTGGTGAAAATCAATATCGAAATTCCGAAGGAGCCTTGAAGAAAGGTCAAATTAATTCTCGATATCGTAATCCAGGCTACGGGATTATTGTATTCGTTTAATCCGATTTAATCCCCGTTGAAGGAAATCCGGCCATGAGAAAGTTTTAAGGAGGAGTCGGGAAGGGGGGGGGCTCGGAGAGGAAAATCCCAAGGAAAACGATGAGTGATGAATTGTCAAATCCATTCTTCTGCAAATATTACAATAACCCATGGGGATTAGGTCCGAGGGTCGAATATCATGCTTCCTTCTTCTCCGGGGCTGTCGACTGCTGAGTTTTAAATTTTCGAGTCGAATATCATGTAATCGAGAAAGAAAAGGAGGAAAAAAAAAAAAAAACTTCTTTCTTTTTCTTTTTCGATCATGCTAATTTCCCCCCCAATGAAATTTTTCCGAACAAAGCTTCCGATGATATTGGAGCAGGATAAGGATGAAAATTCGTCGCGGGGGAAGGAGAGAATGCGGTTGAGAAATAGTAATTGCCATTGTCTTTGCCAACTCCTAACATTACAACGAAGCCTTTTCTCTTTATCAGCTTTCTCACCCTTTTTAACCCGCAACCCCTGGTTCCTCTTCCCCCCTTCCTCTCCCCTCTACGTTTTCGATTAGATCCTTCTCTCCTTTTGCTTTAATTACAATCTGATATTAGTGCACCTTTAAAAGGAAATGGTTTTAGTCGGTCATTCGTTAATTTCCAGTCGCTGCATTGGAGGGAGACCAAATTGGATTAATTATTTTTTTTATGATTAATTCGTTGAAATAGGGAAACCGTTGAATTATTTTCTCGAAATGGGGGAAACGTCGCCTTTTGTCGTATTGCAAATCTCCATTTTCCGATTTTTTGAAAATCATAGACAACTTGACCTAATTTCCAGGAAGAAGAGATCGCACAGTGGGCCAGAAAAAATTATTTTTGGACAAAAATCGATTAAAAATTTTCAAAATTTTACATAATTGATCGGACAACATTATTTTTAGGTTGTTTCTGTTTCTTATATAAACAAAAAAATTATTCAGAACATTTTTATGCTTTTTTATACTGTTTTTAACGCACTTTTTGTTAATAATGACATAAAATTTGTTAACGATGTAGGTATGTTTAAAAAAATCAGAAGTAATCGAAATATGATTTACTGATAGTCAGGTATCATGGAGTGTAAAGCATTACCTCTCCAAACATTTTTTTCTGGCTGTAATTGGTTTTTAGAGTTAATTAAGTCAAAAATTGTATTAAAAATATTTTTCAATTAAGCTTTTAGTGGGTTTATTTAAAAGTCTTCAAGATGTCTATGGTCTCATTATGAAGCCTAAAGGTGCTAAATCAAAAATCTGCTTACAATTTTTGCGCCTCTTTGCGCCTAAATTTTGTCCAAAAATTTTTTTTTCTGGCCCACTGTGGATCGGGGAAAATTTTGGAAATGTTGTTACGTAGTTAAAAGTAGTAAGAAGGAAAGTTTCGGAAAGGTTTGGGTCACATAACCGCGATTTTGATCGGTTAACCGGTTGTGACGTCTTTGTTACAACTTGCAGGTGTTTTCCCGCTTGTGCAAGAAGGGTGTTTTCGACTTCCGGACTCTGATTGGCTTTTAAAATGGCGCTTTGCAGGATTAAGATTGTGTATCGGGGTGCAGTGACGTCCCCAATCTGCCATATTGTTAATGTAAATAGTTTGTGGGTACGAGTCCTGCGGTTTTAATAAGCGAACGAAAAGCCGTCGGGCGTCATTCTCATAAGATATTGATTCTTCTTCGCATGAGGAAGAAGGAGTATTGTGCGAATTTTCCATGGGGATCGTTGTATGGTTTTGGCCGACTTTGAAAATCTGCGACCAAGTATGCGGTTAATCCCGGGTATTGTTATTTTGCTTTGCATTGAATTTGGAGGCTGGTCTGATTGACTGGTCATAATCGATTTATAGAGCTCATTATACCCTTTCTTCCTGTATATCCGGATTTTCAATTGTTGATGGCAAGAAGCCTGATGATTATAGTTTAGCGAACGGAATAGTATACACATTTATTTTATTGTTTTTTTTTTTTAATTTTATTTTATTTTTATTTTAAGCTAATACAACTGAAAGAGGCTTACCAATAATAGTATTAGCTGAAGAACAAAAGAGGTTTAAAGTAGCTTTTTAAAAAAAATAGAAGAGTAAATTTAAACATAATAGTTTTTAAAAAAAGAAATAGCAGTCGATTTAAAAGTAGCCAGCGACATAATGAATAAATCCAGGTTCATTGGCTCAGAGAATTTATTATATAGCTGAGAAAGTTTGGCTGAAGTTGAGGAAAAAGGTGTTGTAGATTGAAAAAGTTGTTTGTTTCTTGTTATTTTGACAGGGATTCGAAAATTGAATAAAGAAACGACTGAAGGGCAATCAACTAAGTTGTTAAATACACGATAAAGAAAAACAAAATCAGCCACATCACGGCGATATTCTGGCGGTATAAGGCCAAACTCTCTCAGTATGTCTGCTGACCTTACAGGATGTCGACTGTAGTGTGGATACAAGTTGAGCTACATGTTACTGCAAAATGTTTTAGCAGGAAATTCCGGCGGAAAGTAGCAAAACCTCTTCGAAATTGAAAGATCTTTTTCTAAGCATTTGAACGGTGATTTCGCTTGCAGCAGCAGCATATAATGGTTCAAAAAGGTTTTGTCCTTAGCTCAGAACCTCAATTAATGTTTTGCCACTTTTAAAAATGAAATTAAAACGTTAAATCAAAAAAGAGGAATCAGTCAATTTTTGTCTTTCGCTCTTCTGTTGAATGTTTCTTAATCCTCCTTTGAGACGCTTTGGGTGTAGAAAGCCCTATTTAAACTTTACAAAATTTCGGTAAAGCTCCAACCCAATTTCGAAGTTAATTAATTACCCCTACCCATTATCCGATTTCCCATGACGAATTGATCTTTGCCGTTAATTAATACGACCAGTTTAAAGCGTAAAAGCCTTTGCCGTCGATAAGGATTTAAGCGAAAATCTATAATAAACAACAAAACTGGAAAAGGTCGGGAAGCTACTATCCCAACCGATTTTGCGTTATGAAATCTTTGCTTCCCACGCTTTTTTCAAACTTTGGTAAATAAAATAAAAACCAAAAACAAAGAAGATTCTTCAGGAAGCGAAGGAAAAAAAAAATGGTGTTTCCTCGAAAGAACATTCCTTAAAATGAAGCCGTTTTTCCCCCCGCGAAAGAAAAACATTCTTCACTAGAAATAATCTCATTACTCGAATGAATAAACTCATTCGCTCTAAAGCTCATTTTTACTTCCCAAGTCTTAAATTATTAATATTCCAAGCGGTCGCTCATTCGGGGGATATTTCCTCTTATCTAGTTTTTTTTATCTTGCAAAAATATTCTATAAGGGGAAAATTTACGAAAGAAAAATGAAGAAGGATGATGATTAACTACGTATATAGATATATTTTCTTTTTTTTTTTTAAGGGTAAAATATGCAAAAAATTTTTAGTCGGAAATCCCGGAAGCGATTCCCTCTGGGAGGCGGTAAAAATGTCGCCCAAATTGAAGGTGAAAGATTAAAGACCGCGGTGATGAAGGGCTTGCCCCCCGTCGCCTTTTCCTCCGTTCTTCTCAACATTTCCTCTTAAACTGGGATTTTGATCAAACTAGATAAATAATGCAAAAGGAGGAAAAGCAGAAAACTAAGTTTGAACTCACGGTTTAGTTTAGGAAACCTCCTTTTAATGAGACGTATATCAAATTTTATTTTCCCCCATTTCCGAACTATAAAATTAAAGAAAAAACCTCTCAAAAAAAAAAAAAAAAAAAAAAAATTATCAAAAAATTTAGCGAAGGGAATCTTAATTCTCTACTTCATATTTCGGCGATGGGTTTCGTTTCTTTTTAGAAAAATAAAAAAAAAAAAATTTTTCTTCGTATTTTTTCAAAGATAACTTCATTACCATACAAAATGGATGCGATTTTCAGCTTCATCTTCTCTATTTTTTTCCCCCCATATTTTTTTTGATTTGATCATTGTTGAGCATGTAAACATTTTCATTTATATATTCTTTTTCTTCCATCCAATTTTTCATATGTTCTTTTTTCTTTTTTTTTTTTTCCGAATCCATTTTCTTTATCGGAATGATAAATCTCGGTTTATTCTGCCTATCTCCCTTTTTTTTTCGAAACCGATTTTTTTCCCCTTTCCATCTTTTTTTTTTCCTTTCCATCAACTCGATCGTAAAGCAAGAAGCTTATTGCGAGTGGTTATCTGTCCTTTCGAACATTATCACTTTTCAATCAAAAAACCGCAAAATCCAAATTGAAAATCCATTGGATAAAAAATTTGGCGAGTGAATTTTTTTTTTTTTTATGCTTTTTGTTCGGGTTTATTTTCGTTTTTTTTTTTTTTTCTTAAAATTTCATTTCATTTTCGTTTTCCTTCCGAGAATACGAATAGTAAATGCAGATTCTTTTGAAATCTTTCGACTTCTTGAGGGATGATTAAATTTTATTATGGATCTAAAAGAGATTTGAATTTTTTACAAGTTCAAAAAAAAAAAAAAAAAAAAAAAGCTTTGGAAGTTCATCAAAGATTAAATTCTGTTTCACGTTTTACGGAATTGAAATAATTCGAATTCTATCAGTTGTTTGATTCTTTTTTGCTCGAAATGCTCGTTTTAACCACAAGAATGAAGGAAAATACTTGTCTCTGTTGTGTAATTAATCAGAGGATATAATTAATTAGAGTTATTATTTCCAATTTTTTTGTGCGCTTCCTAAACCACTTTTAACATTTTTTTTGTGTTTTGTTTTTTTCTTCTAAAATATTTTAATATTTCACAACGCAAAAAAACCGAGGAGTTACTAAATCATGCATTTCGGTGTACGCAAGACTTTGCATTGCATTACTACGCTTTACCTTGGCATTATATGCATTTGGCGTTACCAGTGCCACTGCATTACAGATTGCATTATCTTTGCGCCTAATAAAGTGTTTCTATATCTAGTGCAATCTCGCTGCATTACTTTGCATTACTTTACATTTTTGCATTACGGTATACAATTTTTTTTAGGGAGTGAGTACCCCCAAGAATTTAACGCTCTTAAATACATTGAAAGGAGTAAGATCCATATTATTCTTTATTTTAAATTTTATAAATTTCGTTTTTTCATTATTAACTGCAAGTTTAAAGGAGTCTAAGGTCTCTATAAAATTATTTAAGTTCTAATTAATATTTCTTTCATTTTCATTATCAGTATTGCCGGTATATATGAGAGTATAGTATTATCCATGACAGAACGTACAGATTAGATTAGAGATTGGAAGCTTAGGCCACAAGTTTACATAGAGCCAAAAGAAAAGTGGACCAAGAATAGTACCTTGTGGCACCGAGCATATAGGTATAGTGAGGTTCCTCATTCCAGAACAAAAAGAATAGTACATTTTGTTTTAATATTTTCAACTCTCTTTTATTATTTTAATTATTAAGAAATCGTTTTTATTATAAAGAGTTAAAAATCCAAGATCCCAATTTTTATTAAAAGATGTGACATTAATCACTCATTTATCAAGTTAATAGATTACTCGATTTATCCTGGACTTGTCGAGTTATGACACCTAAAATGGTAATCACGTCAGCAATGGTCGCGAGGGCATTATTTGCTGTAGCGTCTGCTGACGGGAATCCTCGGTAGACCGGTATATCTATGTATTCTTTACCATTTTTTACCATAAACCGTGGCCTAGATATTATATTGTTCTAGTTACACTTTCCAGGTTGACACACTTTTTTCATAAGCTAAGTACAGGGGACAAGCGTGAACCTGGGAAGTGTAACTAGAACAATATAATATTGCGCCTACGAAACACATTCTATTTAAAAGAAAGGATTTAAGAAGCTTGATTAAGTTAGCGCTGAAGTCTATGTTCCTGAATATGGCTAGCAATATTTAGGAAGATAAATCCGTCAAAAGTTTACGCGGTCAAAAGCCTTGCTCAAGTCTAGGAAAACACATTTCAAAATTAATATGCTCTATACGCTGTTAAAAAAAAGGAGTAAAATCTACTCTTAAAGAACACATATCGGACCCGCTACTTTTTTAGAGTAAAAAAGCCTTTTTTCATTGATACACTACTCTTTTTCAGGAGTAAAATTTATTTCGGAGAAAGTAATGCATAAATTTTACTCCTGAAAAAGAGTAGTGTATCAATGAAAAAAGGCATTTTTATTCTAAAAAAGTAGCGGATCCGTTATGTGTTCTTTAAGAGTAGATTTTACTCCTTTTTTTTTAACAGTGTACCTATCAAATCAAGTTTGTATAATTTATATATCAATTATAAATTTGAATTGAAATACATATGTTTATATGTAATTTATAAAATATTTAAATTCAATATTATTCAATATATATTATTATTATTCAATAATATATTCAATTATTACCCAGTAAAGACGGAAACATAGAAAAGCATAGATTAGATGAGTTCATTTCAGTGTTTTTCGGAGGCCCTGAAATCTATGGAAAACTACGCGCGTTTTGATCGACACAAATCTATGCTTTTCTATACTTTTCCACACTTTTCTACCATTTTTTTTTTAATATTAAAAAAAATTATGTTCGGGGCACGATCTTACATACAGGTCAGGCAACTGCTATCTTAAAAAGTGTCCCCCGAATTTGAAGCAGAAGAATAGTTTAAATTTTGCTCGATAGATGGCTGGAGCTGTAGTTAGGCATATCACGTGATATGCCCTCCATCCAATCAACACTTTCAAAACACTTTTTTTTATGATGGCTGCCAGAACACTTGATTCCCTAACTACAGCTTAAGCCATCTATCGAGCAATATGTGAACTATTCTTCTGCTTCAATTTCGGGGGACATTTTTGTCCATATGAGGGATACCCGAGTTGCCTGACCTGTATGTAAGATCGTGGTTCGGGGGCCTTCCTAATATGGCTTAGGGCCCTTTCGTTTTTTTTTTTTTTTTTTTTTTTCCCTGCATCACGGCCGTATAAACAGGTCCGGAAACTCCTATCCCTTATACACTGGAGACCATGTCCCGCTTAACTACGCCAAAATTAGTTCCTCCTTTCTACCACCGTGAGCGCTACTTGTTAGAGAGACGCTTTTTGATTGGTCGTTGGTAATGTAAACAATGATGGCGGCTACTTTCTCTTGTTGTTTGAAACGAGAGTCCCAGTGGGAGTCCCAACGTAAACATTAGACATGTTGCTGCTCTCTAAATCGCAGCGCCGCCAGTGGCCAATTTTAGAACTAATTTTGGCGTAGTTAAGCGGGACATGATCGGCATAGGAAGTTTCCGGACCTGTTTATACGGCCGTGCCCTGCATGGCCCATTTAATTAAACCCATCGTCATAATACCAACATACCCCTAAATGATAAATGGTCACCCATCCGGTTTCCCATCCGCGCTCCTTGCTGCTTAACTTCATTGATCATGAGTCGTTTCACCAACAGCCGTGCCATATGAACCCCTTTGCAAAGTATTTATAAACTGTAATATTTGAACATGGCTATAGTAGCAAAAGCAGTATGTAGCAAAAGGAAGAGGTTGTAAGGCTCGTTGGCGGGAGCATGAATGAAAAATAAACTTGAACTTATAATAAGAAATCACTCCAGCAGCAAAACCCGCGAACCACAAGTTTTTCTTTTTGAAAGGTTTTGCATATATAAACATTATTGGTCGAATCGGATCGGACATGTTTTTTATATTCTTTCCTTCACATACAGTAAAGCATTTTTGGATTTTTCAGTGAATTTATAAACACAAACTAACATTATATTCGGCAAAAATTCAATTTTATTTTTATTGTTTATCTTATTGTTTTCGGCCATTTTCAAAGTCTTAGTGCCACGTTTTTTTATTTTCGGGAAATAAACAAACACTTTAATTTTTTTCTCAAATATAAGGTTAAATTACGTTCGTAAGTAGAATAAAATACCTGATTGTGGTTTTCTCTATATGTCAAGCAAAGGATTTCATATATTTTTTGATTCAATATTACCGCTAATAGCGACCATAAACAAAACCGTTCGAAAAAAAAACTGCGGTACGCGGCTTAATTGTTGCGAAGTACTATACGTTAAAATTTTTAAAATATTAATGATGTTATTTACTAAAAGAGAGCCTATTTAAAAACATAGACAAATGCTTGAGTTTTGTTAAGTTTTTTAAGTGTTACAATTTATAAAATATGAATGATTTTACATAAGAAAAAAAAGTCTATTTGAAAATATAGAAAAATGCCAGAGTTTTATTAAAGTTTATTTTTAAAATATTTAATATGGTGGAAATCTATATCAATCAATCAGTAGAAAAAATAGCAGAAAACATTGATCATATTAATGCATATTAATGTGTTCAAAAATGTAGATATCTGCACAGGGAAAAAAAGTTTGAAAACGAAGCATAGAAATCCACTGAGATCTACATTTGTTCTTAAAATTTTTGGAAATTTTTATTTTTCAACTATATAGTAAAGAGTGGTTTAAAGTCTTATTGGGTAGAAAAAGGTAAAAAAGGGCTGAAAACTATATAATCGTCTTTACTGGGTACCCAGTAAAGACGGTTCTATAGATTTAAGTACTTTTTTGCATTTTTTTGTACTTTTCCATAGATTTTACGAAAATTTCCCTCCAAAACTATAGAAAAGAGTACAATGACGTGGAAAACTACGCGCGTTTTGGTCGACAGAAATCTACTCAAAATGTTGCGCCCATGTTTAGCTTATGGAAGAAAATCTATAGATCAAAACGCGCGTAGAAATCTATAGAACCGTCTTTACTGGGTATTCAATTATTATTCAATATATATTATATTATTCAATATAATATTATGCAAATATTTTTTAAAACAAAAAGCAAAAATATTTTTAAAATGGTGACAAATATTTTAGAAATATTTAACAGGGATACGATGAGTTTAGTAAAGTTAGGTGCGAGTGGAGTGCACTTAAAACTTCGCTGGGTGCACTCCGTGCGCCTTGATATATATTTTTATTATTGTTTTTTGTTTCAAAAATATTTGCACAATATTTTTAAAATATTGAAAAATACCTATTTAAAAAATATTTTATAAATATGAAATATTTTTTTGCTTATTGGCAACAAGTAGCTGGAAAAATTGTTGGGCTAGAATTTTATACTTAATATGCCCTATTCCTTGCAGTTGGAAGTGGTCAGGAGGTAAATGTATATCAGGATAACCAGAAACTATGTTCAGCTTCTGACAAATTCAAGTCTAGTGCTCTATAAGTCTCCGTAACTGAGTCAAAAAGGAAGGCTGTATCTGGCTTCCAGTTTCGTTATATGATTATCGAGTCACCCAGCGCTAAGCTAACCTTCCTGCTTTACTATATTTTTTTTTTCTTTCAAAATTCAATTTAAAACAAGTCAACGACCGATCAACCACTCTCTACGTCCTCAAAAAAACATTTAAAAAAAAAAAATTAGGGTGATTCCTGGAATCGATTTTGAAGGACTCCTTGTGAGGTCCATATCAACTTCCGCTTCTTTTTTTTTTTTTTTTTTCCTTCAACACTTTTAAGTGCGTACAAGACTTGGGAGTGGAACAAGTCAAAAAAGATTGACTTGGTATGATGGATTATTAGCAGACTCCTCCGAACCTACAATTTGATATCACGTTTTCACCGTCGGGTTTATAATCCTTTATTCCTGTAGGCTTAGGGGAAGATGCTTTTCAACGCACCGTTGCACAAAATTGATCTTTAGAGATTTCGATCCTCTAGAGACTTACACCATCATCTCAATTTTTTTTTTTTAAAGGTTTTTTTTTCCTCGCCGTCTGTCATTTTCAATACTTTCTGCCTTTCTTAAACTCTTAATTAGTTTTTCCCGGTGAAAAGTTTATATTACCTTATTACCTTATTTCCTTTCTCCCCCCCCCCTCCCCCCTCTACCCTTCTTCTAATTTCAATTAAGTTGCGCATTTATTTTTGATAAGCTTTTTTTCCTTTTTTTTTTTTAATGGAATCGAAAATTTATCAATAAGTTTTTGAAAAGGAAGGAATCTCTTAAAAGCTCTAAATAGAGAGAAGAGAGTGAAGGATTAAAAAAGAAAAACACAGGGAATAAGAGAGAGAGCGAAAGGCTTTATTTTAATTTATTCGAAATATCGGATGGAATGATCGCTGGAGAAGCGAAAATCTTTTTTCCGCATTTTGGGATTGGCTTTATTAAAAGATCGGACCACTTTATATAATAAGAATGGAAAACCGAGAGAAAGGAAAAAAAAAGTCTGATTTGGTTGAGTTATTTTTCGTCGGGGGTGATTTCACAGGTTTTCCGTATTGAAAAAAAGAAATTCGGAAAACTTTTTTTTAAGGTTATAAATTTCTATTGAATGGATATAGTGCTTTACGATCGAAAATTGGGAGGAAAGTAGGAAAAGTTTTTTTTTTTTTTTTTTTTTTTGGTAAAATTCTTTTATTTTCTGGGGATCGATTGTTTGAATCTCCGGAGACTGAGAATGGGTTTGTTTTAAAAATACCGGAACCGTGAAGTTTTTACATTTTTATGGATGTTGTTTTTTTGTTTCTGTTTTTTTTCTTTTTTTTTGATCGTGTTGAAATGGGGATATATGAGCTCATATATGTGGATTAATTGATAAAGTGGGAAGATTATTTTAGGACGGTATCTGAAATAATATTTATCTGCGATTTCGAATGTAAGGGCTATTAAAAATTTGGAATTCGTGAATGATTTTCCTAGCTTTAGATATAATTTGAATTATTTATAATACTTATAAATTTCGTATGCCGCGTTATTCTTTACATATATATAAGGCATTTGGGGTTTGTCCGTACGCAATGTGCGTGGAGAAAATTTTTGAAAGGCTCCTTTTTTCTGTTTTGTTAAAGTTTTTTGCGTGAGGAAAATGAGTCGCCATGTCCGAAAAAGAAATATTTTCTCGATTGTTTTTTAATTTTAGCTCAATATTTTTATTGGCTGTAGCTCAAACATAAAAATCCATAAAAAAGCTCAGATTTAGAGGCTTCTTTGAAAAATTTTCAGGGCAGAAAATTTTCTTTTCCAAATTCCTTGGGCTAAATGTCAGAAAAAATGGGGTCGGGCTAAATGTCCGGCAGGAAAAATATTTCGGATGTGGAATATGTGAATTAAAAAAAAATATAATTGTAGAGGAAAAAATTTTAAATATTTTTCAGCTTTTAAAACCTTTTCTAACTGAGGTCCCCTTAAGCTCTAGGCCATTAAGCCCTTATTACGCAAGTTAAAGACATAATTATGGTACCCTCCATCTAAAAATTTAGTTTAGCTATTCCAGTAAATTTTTAAATGAAACATATTCTAATGTCGTTTTTCTTTATTTATTTTCAGGTAAGTTTTCACCGACTTCACATTGGACATGAGCTGCATCAGGTTCAAATCCTACAGAATTCGTGTGAATTTTCTTGTATCCTTGGTGGAAATATTAATTAAATTGCACCAAGTTTTGGACCGACTTGGATCAATTTTGGAAACCTGAATGGACAGGAATATAACGCCTATCAAGCAGGGTGTCTACTACTGTCCTATAATTCCTATAAAATCCTGTAATCCTTCTATATTTTTACTACAAGAAGTCAGAAGGGGTCAATTTTTCATATTTGCATTCAGTTGTTTTAAAAATTTTCCTCGCTTGGCCTTCGGTCTCACTCATTTTTTGCGGATTAAAATGATTTAGGCTGTAAATGTCGCGACCAAAACGACTATTTACTAATTTCTGGCTACAAATGACACAATGACATAAAAATTATGTAAAAAATCCTCTTCCTCTAAAGGAACTCTTGAAGAAAGCTGCTTTTTTTTTGGTCCTATATTTTCAGAAAAATGGACCTACAAAGTCCTATATAAAAGCCCTGCATTTTCGTTGTCACTAATCAGCACCCTGGATTTGAATTACAACTGATTTGCTGGTTACTGACATTGGATATTTCCTTAAAAATGGATCAGTGTTGGATTTTGGTGAATTTGAACCCCCTCCTTTCGGGTGTAAGACATTTCGCCTTACTCAGCCATACCCAGATAGCATATTCAATCCACTGCATATCCTGGGGATTGTTCATCAGATATCCGCAGGGTATTCAAATCCATGGAATATCCTTATGACGTCCAAAGGACCCTTTTTGGATCAATGAGGACATAAGTAAATTTAATGGACGTCCAATAAATATCCTCATGACGTTTTGAAAAAGTCCTGGGGACTGGATAGACTTTGCCATCTGGGAAGAGCAACCATGCAGCCAGGGCGAAGAGTTAACCGATTTTTCAGTTGGGATTTGCCTATTTGAGAAATAATATTAGACTTCTTGCGGTAGGATAAATTAGGCGACATGACTGCAATTAATATTCCCGAAAAATTGTACAGTCGTTCGCCTTCTGTAAATATTTAGTTTTGCGAAATTAATCGAAAAAATAATTAGGACCAACGTTTTTCCAATTTTTAACGATTCGTGTACGTTCCCACCTAAATCCTTATAGCCGAAATACCTCGAAACAATTTTTTTTTGTTTATTCTCAGAATAATTTATACAAAAGACGTACCTTAATTAAAGTTCAAGGGATTTTTTTTTCCGCAAGTTCAAGAGATAGCGGAACGAGTCACGGACAAATTGACGATGCGTTCAAGGTCGTCTTTAGACAATTACCTCCATCTGATGATACGATTATACAAACGACGATGACATCATCTTTCTTTTTTCGGCCACGCCAAAAAAACGTTTATCCGGTTTCGCGGTTTCGCTTTTAATTATGCAATCGCCGCTTTAATTAAAAAAAAAAAAAAGAGGAAGGGTGGCTTTGATATCGACTTTTAGCTATAAATATTGTATCTGTCAGCTCTGTACGTACATATACAACCGTATATGTACGGGGAGACCCCCTCCTGAAAATAACCCGAAACCCGCAAGCTGGTTTAAAAAAAAATGCTGACTCTTGCTTTCCCTGGGGTTTTTTTTCATTGGGATCGAAGAGATTCGGATTATGTTTGTAGAAAAAATTTTAGACTGCGGCATATAAGAAGGTAGGGAAAGGGAAGTCCGGCTCGGGAGGAGGGCAATGTCACGGTTGAATTACCTTGATTTCCGGAAATAAGCCAGGGAAACCGAAAAGGACCTAATGGGAAAGACATTACCGTCATTTTGTCGGCGAAGCGATCCCAACTAATTATCGTTTATAAATGGGTATCAACTTTCAACCGTTCGTTTATTACCTTCCTTCTTTTCTTGATCCTTGCTGCTTCTTTTTTTTTTTTTTTTTAATCTCAGGAAGGAAAGGAGAGGAAGAAAAAAATCTAAGCAGTCACGGTTTCACGCTTCCGGAAAACGAATTTACTAGCTAGAAGGAGATAAAACAATCGTCTTTGCCTTTTTTAATTAATGTCAAAGAGAGAGAGAGAAAGATAAAGATAAAATCCACTCTATAGCATTTTAATTGATGTTACTTTGTTACTTTATTTTTGCCCTTTTTTTTTTAAAGAATAAAAAAAAAAGTAATTTGGAATCCGACTTGTTTTGACCAGAAAAATTTGTTTCTGCGGTTCTTACAATGCTGGCTATTATTTTTGGCTGGTTCACCTCTGCATTATGAGCATTTCCATTGCTAGAAACGGTATTATTTTTGCATTAGATGCATCACCTCTGCATTAAGACCATTTATTTGCATCACCATTGCATTTGCCTTGCTAATGCATACGCTTTGCAATGTCTTCGCTAAGCGCATTACCGCTGCATTTCGAACATTTGGATTACTTCTGCATTTGCATTTCAAGTGCTTTGCAAATGGTATTTACCTTTGCATTAGATGCAATACCCCTTCACTAAATGCTTCATTTCTGTGGTATGTGCATTACTTTCCATTACGTTATAACATGTATATGTATATTACTTTGCATTATTTGCATTACTTTGCATTATTTGCAAAAAAAAATTAATATTACGTTTTATGCAAAAAATACTGACCATCGTTATATTTTTACTGATCAAAATGAATAATTTTAATGCCCGAAAATTGTTTAATTAACTGACCAAAATTAATTAAATACTGGTCAAACACATATTTTTACTGACCATACTCTAATGACCATTTGAGGGAAAAAAATACTGATCGGTACCAAAAAAATTATTGACCAACGAATAATAAGCCATTTTATATTAATAATACATTATTTGCATTACCACTACTGCATTATATATTATTACGACATTATCTGCATTACCACTACTGCATTATATATTATTACGACATCATTTGCATTACTTTGCGTTACCATTACTGCATTATATATAATTATGACATAATCTGCATTACTTTGCATTACTATTATTGCATTATATATTACTACGGCATTATTTGCATTACTATTATTGCATTATATATAACTACGACATTATTTTCATTACCACTACTGCATTATACATTATTACGACCTTATTTGCATTACTTCGCATTACTTTTGCTGCATTATGTATTATTACGGCATTATTTGCATTACTTTCAATTACTTAGAGTTTTGCATTTAGTTGTTCACGTTCTTTGATTGCAGTGTACACTTACGCAACTTTAAGTAATGTAATGCCTTTGCATCACATTTGCATTTCAAGCATTTTTTATTAATAATAATAATGGTATATTGGATTATAAAATTAACAATTCTTTTTCCGATACCATTGCCCGATACGGCCTCGTTACAAAAAAGGAAATCAAATGAAAATACAGATACAAAAAAGAAAAATAACAATAATTACATCCCACCCTCCCACCTTATACTTCCTCCCCCAACTCCTCCATCCCCCCCTCCCTTTTCCTCCCCCGCTCCCCTCTTACCCCATTCAAAAACTTCCCCACCAATCTTAAAATGTTCAGATCTTTAATTTTGAAAATGTGTTTTACACTCCATACATGGAACTCAACCCCTTTTTCGAATAATTTTTTCCTTTCCTTTTCCAACTGCTGACAATCAATGAGGATATGAGATACGCTGTCTTTTTCTCTGCATAGGGGACATCGTCTCTCTTCGCTAGCCTCTTCTTTTACGCCTTGCCACTGCCATCCCCCCATCCTAAACCACGCCATCCCCGCTCTATATTCTCTATCTAGCTCAATATACTTCTCTTTTCCATTTTTTATTACCAAAGCACTTGCATTGCCTGTGCAATACATTGCCTCTGCATTACCTGTGCATTATAAAGATTAGGTTTAATTCCTCTGCATTATGGGCATTACTTTGCATTACCATTGCATTCGCATTCTTTAAACCGATTGCATTACCACCGCGTTTTTTGCATTACTTTGCATTTTTGAATTGCGGTGTACATTTTTTTTTTAAAGAGTGAGTATCCACTCGGTTTAACCGTCGCTTACGGTGACATGGTGCCAGCTTTGCCACCACCGATTGCTGTGGCTATTGATTCACTCGGGAATTTTCCGGAAGGGACTAGTCCGACCCTGTCGACTTTCCTTCAATAAGAAAAAGTTTTCTGAGGTTTTCTTATTTAAATAATATGAAAATCTGCGTGGGTGACAAAGATATGATTTCAAGCAGGTTGGGAAAAGCGTGGGACGTTTAAAAAAAAAAAAAAAAAAAAAAAAGGAGGATGAGGAAAGAGAACGTTAGGGAAGTCTTTATCTGCCCTGGCTCTATATACATTGTCAGGACTTAAAAGTGCAGGCACCGAGCCAGGAAATTCCGAGAGGAGCGAAGCGGAAAGCCGGAAAAGGGAATAAGGCGAGGAAGGGGGGAGAGGAGTGGAAGCAAAGGAGGACAAATGCACATAAATCCAGCAACTGATGGCGTGTTATTTGTCTTCAACTTTTGCTAACTTTGGATTTACACGAAACACAGCGAAAAGGAGCTAGGAGAATGTGCGTTCCTTCAGTTTTCCCCGGCGTGTGTACTCCCCCCGAATTTTACTCCTTGTTGCTTTCGACTGGGGGCCGTAAGCTTTTTACTAGGAGAAAGAGCGACAAGGGAAGAAGGGAAAGCGTTTTTAACTCCGGGATAACTATAGCATTAACAGAGGGATAACGAGGATATTAAAACTTTTATCATGTATTTATAGTCAAAGAACAATGAGGACCGAGTTAAAACGCCGTGAAAAAGGAGGAAGCAATCTCCCTTGTGCTCCCTGCTCCCCCCCCCCCCCCTCGCTTGTCTTTTCTTTAGTTTGTTTCATCCCTTTTAAACTTGTTTTAAAACAGGTGACAATTTCGCATTTTCGGTTTAGACCGTTTTAAAATTTAAATGAGGAGACGTAGCAAGTACGGAGGATTGTTGTTTCAAGGGTATATGCAATATGAGGCAGCAACACACGGTGTACTTATATATAATGGTATCAAGGTAAATGGCTTGAGGTCATTTCGAGAATGCTTAGCTGAGCTCAAGGGATCCTGTGACAACCGAGGTGAATGCACCGAGAAAAACCAACTGACGACTGTTCGAAAAGGAGAGAGAGGAAAAAAAAAATAAAGATTGAAATTGGAGATGATTTGCTTGGTTTTGATGAAAGTCAAACATTTCGAAGCGAAAATGGATGCAATTTAAGGAATGACTCGAGTAGGGAAAAATGTGAATTCTCAGAAAAATTAATTAGCGATGTTTCCTTTAAAAAGTGAGGTATTTCGTCTTTTATCAGTTAACCGGTAAAACCCTAAGAGCAGATCTATTTCCTAAGTAATTTCACGATGAAACATGTGGCTAAACATGTTGCAACGTTAGAAATATGTTGCCAACATTTTTATTTTTATTTTTCATTTTCAACATGTTGAACAACATGGTTTCTAACGCTGCAAAATGTTGACAACATGTTTCTAATGCTGCAACATGTTGACCCATGTTTCTATGCTGCAATATGTTGAACAGCATGTTGGCAACATGTCTAACGCTGCAACATGTAGAGCTACATGCTGCTGCAACATGTTACTGCAACAAGTTTCATCTTGAAATTGTTACCTTAGTCGAATTTTGCCTCTTTAAAGATGAAATAATTTTTGTGGCACTTGCAGCGTGGGTTTTCAAAATGAAAAGTGATTATGGCCTACCAGGGGCTCATAATGAATCTTAATATTTTGCCGAACTGAATCAGCAAAAATGTGATCCGAGATGATGCATCGTCAGCAGTAGCTTTAATTAAAGCTCGTTTTCTTCGTTTTTATTTCAAAAGTTTGCTGCTCGGTATATCTTCATTTTTGAAGGGGCAGGAATTTTGGAAAAAACACTCCAAAAAAAAGATGCTTATGGTTTTTTGTAAAGATATAATTTTATATTTCAAAATTTTTATAATGAGGTTTTTTTTAATGCTTTGAAAATCCTTTTTCTAGCTCAAAGTGCTGAATAGTATCAGCAAAAACCTTTTAAAACGTTAAACTAAAGAACTTACTGTGGTATTATTCATAAGATTCGTGACAAATTTTGGAATTACTTGTTCTTGTAAATATTTTCTTCCTGTTTTCCCTTTGGACACTTTTCCGCTTTGCCTTACCTTCCACACTATTTTCCTCGCTGTCCAAGTATTTACCAAACTTAAAAAATGTTTTCGTTAACTAGGAAAGGTCGCCTTCGTCCTCATTGCAATGATACAATTTTGAAAGAAAAGAAAGAATTTTTCCCAACATTCTCGGCTAAGCTCTAAACCAGCAGTGGACATTTTTTTGGATGTGAAAATTTTTGCTCATCATCCTTGTTACGTTCGCCAAAGCTAAAATTTTAAGCTAAAACAGTGGCCGTGTCGCTCAGCTTGTTGCAGCTTTAGAAACATGTTTCTATGCTGCAACATGTTCAGCAACATTTTGGCAACACATTTCTATGCTGCGACATGTTGGCAACATGTTTCTATGCTGCGACATGTTGGCAACATGTTTCTATGCTGCGACATGCTTGACAACACATTTCTATGCTGCCACATGTTGGCAACACATTTCTATGGTGCCACATGTTGGCAACATATCTCTAACGACGTAACACATTGTTCAACATGTTGTCTCAACATGTTTTAGCGTAAAATTTCGGCCCGACTCGCTTCCCTCGACGCTCGTCTTAGGCAACCAAACCATCATCTTAACACTTTCGATTTTGAATGCAATTAAGGTTCATATTCGGCTTTTAATAATTTGCCAAACTGAAGCACATTCACAGGCTCCGACTTGGTTTAATCGACATAATGATAACGAAAAAAAAAAAATACTCGCGAGTTATGCCTTTCTTTTCTTATAATCACCTCACACCTAATCTTAGATTAAGAAGATTCGATAAAGAGTATAAATGTTTAGCATGAGAATAAGTCAATTTAAAATATTCCACAAACCAGTTTAGTGACTGCCCTTGATTGCTCACGTCTCCCCATAGCCCACAAATCTGGCATAAGATGTCAGGTCTAAGTTGCCGTACCTGTCGGTCGTGCCTGACACCACTCGATATTAAAAATTCAGTCAAAGTTAAATGTCGGCTAACGTATCTCGCGTGTGTTTTATACGAAAACGATGGTGGAAATGTCAAAGATATGGAAAGCTTTTTGCGGTAATTATCATTTTTTTTTTCGTTCTTCGCTGCTCGTTCCTTTTAATGAAAGTTTTTTTAATTGTTTTTTCCGTGCGAGCACCGTTTCCGGATGCTGATAAAAACGTAGAAAACGGGTGTTTGTTAAGAATAACTCCGTTAGGTCCTTTGTGCTTCACCAAGCAAGAATCCCGCTCTTATTCATATCTATTTATGATGTGTGGATTACGTTCTGCTTTTGCGAGTTTTTCGTAGGCTCAAGAAGGGGACATCCTGTATCTCCGGTGATTTACTACCATTTGTCATAATCGACTAATTAGCCGTCACCTTGAAGTAATAATGATAATTATAACAAAAATGGTTGGTTGCAAGAGGAAATTAATTTTTTTTTTTTTTTTTTGAAATTTCCTTACATTGCTTTTTTGACATTTTTTAAACAAAAATGTATTTTATCTTTTTTATTTGAGTTACACTGCCAACGGAAGGACGGAATAACTAATGTAATAATTCAGTCTTGACAAGTGTAAACATGAAAATCTTCTTTCTTGTCATTTTTTTTTTTTTTTTTTTTTTTTTTTGCCCTTCTTTTTTCAGAACAAAAAAAAGAGAAAGATAAACGAAAAGCCCCAGACGTACCCCTCCCCCCCGCTTTGTTCAGAAGCATTACATTTAATAAAAATGAGATTTGTTTACTAAAGAGGATATTAAGACTGGTATGCGACGTCGTTCGGTACGTGGGAATCATATTAGAAAATTATTTTGCAGGGAATTAAGTTTAAGGTTTGTTTGAAACGTGTTTTAGACTCGATCGCAACCGCACCTTAAATCTATTAATTACCTTTTGTTAGTATTAATTTTGGTGTATTGTTTCCTCGTTGAGCGAAGATGAAAAAAGGCCTATCGATTGATTTCATTTATTTTTTTCCCCCTTTTCAAATTAGCAGAAAGACTCTTTATATTAAAAGAAGGAAAGAAAAAAATTACGATGCAACTTTTTTTTTAAATTCTAAACTTTTTCTCTTGAGGATTTTTAATGGCCGTTTGGGCCATTAATCTTGTCCTGTGATAAACTTAGGACTCTAGGGACCAAAAAAAAAGGTTAATTCAAGAACTAATGAAAAAATATATACAATACTAGAGTATTTGCATATTTTAATGAAGGTAATACACAAAGCTCCTGAATATGCAGTGGTTTCTTTAAAGTCTCAAGGTCACTGCTGAACATGATTTGCATTTTTACCAAGGATCCGAAGCCGATTCCGGTGCCGAAGCTTTTGCTAGTGCTGGATAATTTATTTTAAATTTGGTGCCAGCGCCGGTTCTGGCACTGGTCTTGTAATTATAACCCGATGGCAATGCTGAATATATTATGAGAAAGGTCACGAGTTTTGATCATATTAAACGGCCGATTGTATTAGCCGGCACTACAATAAGCGGCGGTTACTGTAACAATTTTTTTAAGTGTAAAAAAAAAAAAAATGGACAAAATTGATAGTGGTGCTGGCACCGATGCTAGAATCGGCTCCGGCACAAATTTTGCGATTCCGGTGCCGGCGCTGGCGCCAGCTCCAGCGCCAGCTCCAGCTCCAGCTCCAGCTCCAGCTCCAGCTCCAGCTCCAGCTTTAGCACTTTGGATATTTCGTTCGGCGCCGTTGCCGGCTTTGGACCCCTGATTTCCATTCAATTTTCCCCAATATATTCGAGGAAGCACCAGGCAAGTTTCCTGACCATGTTAGGTAATAACTAGAGTGGCCCCTTATTTTACAAATTTTTCAATTTCGGCAAACGCTCCCTCTAATCCTTTTATAACCGAAAGAAGATTCCCTGAATTTTTTCAGATTTTTTGGAAGTCGTTTAGCCGTGTTTAAAGGGATCTAAAAATTTGGAAATTCCCGTGAAGACCGAAAAATCAAAACTTTTATTTTTATTGTTGTTTTCTATTCGGATTTTTCTGCAGATTACGAAAATGAAGTTAAAATTTATTTATGACAAACGATTATTGTGCTAGAGGACAAAAACATGAAGAACTTCGCGCAAAAAAAAAAAAAAAAAAAAAAAAATAATAATAATAAAAAAAATAGATTTATTTGGTCATATTAATAATCTATTTATAAATTTTATAAATAAACTATGATAAGTTTTGATGATAGCGGTCAAAATAAGTAAAAAATTAGCAGAATATGCTACAGCCACAATTTTTTTTCTTCTTTTTTTTTTTTTTTTTCTTTGCAAAATTCTTCATGTTTTTGTCCTCTAGCAGAGTAATCGTTTGTCATAAATAAATTTTAACTTCATTTTCGTAATCTGAATGAACCATGATGGGGAAAGTGCTTTGTTTTAATTAATTTTCGACCTAATTACTTTTAAAATATTTTCCATGAAGCAAGTTAATCAATTTTATTTTAGAAAAACAAAAAAACTTGAACAGTCCAATTTTCTTAAATAAAATAAATTTTTTAATGATTTTACCTTAATACGGAAGCCCTGAAGGGTCATCAAACCAATTTTTTTTTGCTGTCAGATCCGAAACTGACAGCCAATTCTGTTAGTTCCGAAACAAGCACTGTCAGTTCCGGAACAAACACTGGCCACCTTAAGCTACCTTTTCCTGGACAAGGTCACGAATGATCTGCGCATGCGCATAAAATAAAAACCGAACCGTCCTTAACGGATTTTGCTTCGGAGCAGGAATCGTTTTGGAACTATGCCGAAATTTCACGCTAAAACATGTTGTAGTAGCATGTTACGGTAACATTTTGTTGCAACATGTTATCAACATAATTCAAATTCTTATTTTTCATTTTTTAGTGTTGCGCAACATGTTTCTAACACTTCAACAAGTTCTGCAGCATGTTTTAGCTTGAATTTTCGGCCCTAGATTTGGTTAGAAGTAAAAATTGCAATCCCGCGCCGAATTCATATTTGCGGGGTTTGCGGGATTTTCTTAAATAATGATTACACCATACTTTTTTAAATAATTTTTTTCCTGAACCTTTTTTAAGCAAATTTTATTTCATTTTCTTTTGAAAATAACTTCTTGAGAAACATAAACAATACAAATGTTCTTTAGAACTTCTAAGTTAGAAGTATGTTGTTCTAAAGGACATTAGGGTGGTTCGAAAATCAACTTTTTCGGAGTTTCAAAACTCCTTTATCGGGAAAAGTTTCTTTATAGTTAAGAGTGTCAACCCTGAATTTTTGGATTTATCGGACGGCATCTTGAAGTGTCGCATTGGCGTTGAAATTGATTTTGAAAATCAAAATTAGGAGGCTTGATACTCCGCATTGATTTTGAAATTTCCAAAAAGCGCATATAAGGGCCAAAAATGAACATGTTATTTTTTTGACATGAAAGACCACGGATTCCTGTCAAAAATTTGTGTAGATTACGAATTTGAAGTTGAAAATTTGTTTTGGTGCACGGATTTTAAGGGCTACAGGCCGGATATAAAAACTCTGAAAAGGCTTTCTGTCTGTGGCTCAAAAACGGTGCACTAAAACTCATTTTCGACTTCAAATTCGTAATCTACGCAAAATTTCCGATAGGAACCGACAATCTTTAACGCCAGAAAAAAATATTCACTTTCGGCCTTTTTGGGCAAAAAATGAACCTTATGGGCTTTTTGGAAATTCCAAAGCCAGTTTGACACCCCAAGATGCTGTCGGAAAAATCTAAAAAAATTGAGGCTTGACACTCCGCCTAAAAAAAAAACTTTTCCCGATATTGGAGTTTTGAAATTCCAAAACAGCTGATTTTTGAACCACCTGAATGGACATCAGAACCGCTCTGACTAATTTTGAAGTATTTGTTGGAATTGAGTTACTGCGCATGCTCAGTACAGTTCAATTTCATGTAGGAACAAACCGATTATTTATTATAAAAAATTTTAAACCGCAGCAAAATTTAAAAAAAAAAAAACCAAATTAACTTCTTGTTCAAGCAATTTAATTGTGAAATGTGATTATCATATCACAAAGGCCTCCCTCATTTAAGTAACTAATTGAGCAACCGCATTAAAGCGTTAGCAAATGCACGCAATAACAGATCCTGGATGAAAATTCGGTTAGTTGAAAGTTTCTGATCACAATCCCTTTTATTATTAATAGAATTCTCTCTTTTCCCTTATTCCCCAGTCGTATATATATATGGGAAGAAGATATGATGAAATTCCATCCAGTAGTAATAAAAAGCACTTGTCTTGGTCCCCAGTCAATAATATAAGAGTCAAACCTTGTAAAAGTTATGACCCGAAATGCCTTCAAAAAATCTCTTTTTCATACCCCACACCGAAAAAAATAAACCTTTGGTTTCCACTTAAGACTCCTATATAACTAATAACTTTCTACTTTTTTTCTCTCCTCGTCTTAACTTCCTTTAACTTCTTTTTTTTATTTTTTATCTTTTTATCCTCTTCATACCTAGAGGTTGGAAATATATTTAATGGAGCAAAATTTTGTACTTAGCGGTTTTTATATGAATTTTTCGCCGGAAACTTTTGTAATCTCTCCTTTGTTTATTATAATAAATAATTTCCATTCTCTCTTCCTTTTCGTGTCTCTGGTTTTTAATTTTTATTTTCAAAGCCCATTAGTCGACTTTCCGAAATTCTTTTTTTCGGTGAGTCAAACCGCGAAAAAAAAAACGTAGAAATCCCGAAAGAGTTTGCTTATTTTTTTTTTATTTTTTCGGGGGAATTTCCGTTCGCGAATGGAAAAAGAGGGTAAAATTAATTTAAAACGATTCGATGAAGCTGCCTTCTCCGCTTGATGTATCGGTTCCCGGAATAACTTCCTATCTTTCCCATTTCCCTTTAGGCACATTCAAATTGAGTATTATGTTCCACTGTTATTTATAGTCATAACACTTAAAGGTGTTCGGTGCTCGAGGCAACACTTTTCCTTCCTTGATTGTCTGAGAGTTGCTCATGTTTATTGTTCCATCATCGTGGATTATCAAAGAAGAGAGGAGTCGCTCAGCGGAAAATGTTAAGAATCCTGTATCAGTGGAGTCTGTCTCGAAGATATTAGGTTCATAACAAAAATATGTCTCATTTTATCAAGTCACCTGCATGATATTTCACAAAACTATCATGTGTCTGACGTCATCAGCAGCAAAAATATTTTCTTTTTGATGCAAAGCAAGTGTGCCAACGTAAAAAGCAATCAAAGTAAAAAGCAATGTTGATAGTACTGTCACAAATTCCTCTGAGGCAGGGACGGGAACACGATCATACAAACAGGTCTGGAAACTAGGGGTAAAAAAGTGTCTTCTTTATTGAAGCCATTTTTCGTTCTGTATTTTGATCAATAGATGGCGCCTCCTGCTTGTAGTCAGATCATGTGACCAACAATAATAACATGGTGGTTGACAACAAACTTAAGGATGTTCTATAGGTGAATTTGAGATTCTTAATTGATCGTTCTCGTGCAACTTACACATAGGCGAAACTTTGTTTATTTTTGTAGAAAGGTTTTTCCGCCTACAAAATTTTGATTGGAATCGAATAATTTTTTTAAAATTATGGGAATATTCCTCTTAACATTCTACACAACTTTTGTGACACGAAAACTCGCTTTTATTAAAAACTAAAATGTTTTCAAACTATTTACAAAAATAATCTTCAAAAATTGTAAACATGCTAATGGTTTGTTTATAAATATTGGACTTTTTTTGGGAAAATCTCACAAAAACACCATAAATGTTTAAGGGGAACCAAATTTCATGTCTCAAAAGTTGTGTAGAATGTTAAGAGGAAAATTCCCATAATTTTAAAAAAATTATTCGATTCCAATCAAAGTTTTGTAGGCGGAAAAACCTTTCTACAAAAATAAACAAAGTCTCGCCTATGTATAAGTTGCACGAGAACGATCAATTAAGAATCTCAAATTCACCTGTAGAACATCCTTAAATATAAATATGAAATAGAGAACAAGGTTAGGTTAATTTGAAAAATAAAGAGAAAATAAATCATTTTGGGAACATAAATATCTTTAAACTTATTAACAACAATTATAAAAAATATTTTTGTGTCCTAGTAGGACTTGGTTTCAAAATGGAGTTAGGTCACATGACCTGACTACATACGGTTCCTGCCATCTATTGATTGAAGTTCGGAAGTAAAAACAGCGTCAATAAGGAGGACATAAGCGCTCATATAAACGGTATTACAAGTTTCCAGACCTGTTTGTATGATCGTGGACGGGAAATGTACAGAATACCTACTCCTGGTATATATATATCCATAAGCTAAACATTGGTAATTGTATAAATATTGGTAATTGCATATATATACTGTCGTCTGGTATTTTCCCATCCCTGTCTCCAGGCGTGCCACTTATAAAGAAAAGTATCTTTCATTGACTAAAGCATTATGGTTAAATTAACGCCTCGACGTTTGCCGCTCTCGCTTCACTCCAGCGGCAAATTCGTTTCGGTGTTATTTCACTTATAAAATCTAGTCAAGAAATATACTATTGTATGCACGGCCGCAATTTCACGATGAAGCATGTTGCAGTAAGATGTTGCAACTTTAGAAACATGTTGCCAACATATTGTTCCAGATTCTATGTGACTAAAGTAATGTGACGAAAGTTGTTTGTGACAAAAATAATTGGGTGACGAAATGTCTTTGCACAAAAATTTGTGTGACGTGACAAAATGACTTTAATGAAAAGTTCACGTGACAAAATGACTGTGACGAAAAGTCCACTTGACAAAATAACTGTGACAAATCGTCCGGTTATGGTTGTTACAGATGCTGCAGCATAGAAACTTGTTGGCTACGGTAGATTGGGGTGAAGTTGAATGGAAATTCAAAACAAAATTCTAGGTTTAAAAATGAAATTTTTTTATTTCGTTAAGTGGATATTGTTTTTGGAATACTTAAGCAAAAAATTTTATTTTTAGTGCCTAAAATAAACCTAGAATTTTGTTTTGAATTTCCATTTAACTTCACCCCAATCTACGGTACCTTTTTATTTTTAATTTTCTTATGATGGGCAACATTTTTTGCAATATGTTGACCACATGTTTCTAAACTCGGCAACATGCTGAGCAACATGTTACTGCATGTTTCATCGTGAAATTGCGGCCTGAACGTGTTTCCGGAGCCATTAGGAAAAGAAAAGGAGACCAAACAATTAGCATAAAAAGTTTTTTTTTTTTTTTTTTTAACGAAACTGGGAGCGATGCGGGGGTAGGGAGTTCTTTTTTCATCTTTGCCCTTGGAAGGGTGTGGTAACTTCTTATAAAGCTCTGAAGCTCTCCTTTCTTGTACGTTTAGTAAAATTAGAAATTCTGCGAAAAAAAAAAATCTCTTTTGTAATTTTCCATTGAAGGGTATTTTCTCAGAAAAACTCGTCTGCAAACAAAAAGTGTGGAAAGTATTCTTTTGAAATGATGGAATAGGACTAAATCAAACTCAAAAGCAATTTATTACTTTTATTGCAATTCAATAAATTAACGGAAACATTTTTTTAATTGGACGTACTTTTTTTTAAAAAAAAAAAAAAAAAAAAAAAAAAGGATGTAAATTGGAAGTATTTTTTAATTGGAATTGTATGGTCCTCCTGATGTGCCAATGTCGATGAGACGTGAAATCTCATCGATCGTAATCGCTTGATCAGCGATTTCGGGTTAAGATTCCGTTTTGCCATTTTGCCATCTCAACTCCCGAGTAGCAAATGCATCGAAAGTTTTGAAAACCAAAAATTTTTTCGCCTTGGAAAAGAGATCGCCTGACCGTTTCGAAATAAATCGTAAATTCCCTGCACGACATGCAGCGCAGCATATAGCGAGAAATCATCCCAGACAAAATATTTCAAAAGGGGAATGGGGGAGCAAAAGTTCATTTCCGAGTCGAATAAACCCTTTTTCACTCCCACGCGGAACCATGCCATACAACATCGGCCCAAAAAGTCTTGACGTTTGAATTTGTATTTATTAATTAATTCAGCTACGGGGAGAAGGCTTCCGGGGTTCGAAAAGGAATAAAAAGCTACAGGGAGAAGTTTCCGAATTCTCGAGAGACCCTTTGCCAGCTATCATCCGGGGATATCCGACCCAAGAGCAAGCAAGCTATACACGTATTTAACAGTTATTCGACCCCTCGCTTGAGTGCTTTCTATTGATTCGATCTCGAGATTGAGCTTTTTTTTTTTTTTTTAATTTTCCACGGTGGAAGCATCAAATAAATCGCTTTCGTTACATTTCCTTAAAATGCTGAAAAGGTTAATCGCTTTGACATTTTCCTTTCGCCTTTTTTCTCCCTCGTCCGAGGGAACAATCTTAAAAAAAAAACGGAAAGCCCGAGCCTGCCTTTTTAATCCGGAAAATAAATAAAACTTCGAATCAGAGAAAAAGGAACAAAAAAAAAAAAAAGTTAAAGAATGTAAATGAAACTCTCGGGGCCTATGAAATTTAAAAATCCGCTTAAAACTATGCGTTTTTTCCCCTACCACCGACCAACCAGAATTTTTTTTCTCCCCCGAAAAAAAAAATGATCGCCGCATGAAAAGTTTTTTGTAATATTTTTTTTTTTTTTCGTCTCCGGAAAAGGGAGGGAAAAAAATCACCGTTGGCTCTCATACGGTTATTACGAACGATTTATTTTTCCCTTTGCTCCCTATCTGCCTCCCACGGCACCTGAAAAGATTTTAATCGGCGAAATTTCATTTGTCCGACGTAATGGCGACATAATTTTAAACGGAAATCGGTCCAAAAAAAAAAAAAAAAAAAAAAAAAAAAAAAAAAAATCCTGGTTGCGGCACTGATAAATTCTTCGTTTTTTTTTCATAAGTTTTTTAGTTAATCCCCGAAAAGAATGCGGCTTCCATATTTTAATCTCTTTGAAGAGTGATGGATTTCGAGTTGATGATCCACGTGCCTAAACTCGTTTATGGTTTATTATATTTTGATCACGAATCCGTACCCCACTCCGGTTTTGCGAGACTCTGAAAACCTTTTTCGAGTTAAACCGCAGAATTTAGTGGGAAATTACATTTCGGGTCGGTCGCAGATAAAAGGGACTTTGAACAACGGGGGAATTGCATGCTTCGGCATCGATTTCCATGTGTAGTTGTATTTGAAACTTAATGACCGTGGCCCAGAATAATTTAAATACGACATGCACATATCCTTCGGAGGGGGTGGATATAGTTTGCGTAGCTCATGGTTCCCGAATCTGATAAGTTTTTAAATCGGATCGGGATCGTTTTTTATTTTTTGCTTTTAGGGTAGTTGTTCGCAGCAAACCGCAAACCGCGGTTTTTTTTTTTTTAGGTTTTTCTTTATGGTCACTGAAGATCAAAAGGCCGAAAAATGTATGAAATTTTTTTCTTCGCATATAAAAGATAGAGATATTGAAAGTATACCGTATATTTATTTTTATGTACCTTTATGTATTTTTATGTATATTTGCCTTGGTATATATATATACACGTATATATATACCGATTTTGTATATTTTCGGTTTTTAATCATTTTCCGATTTTTATTTATTTTTTTAAATTTGAAATTAATTTATGCACTTTTCTGTTTACTTCTATCGGAAATAGTAAAAATAATAAGTTAAAAAGTTTTGTGAAATACAAAATTAAGTCAGCAGGGTGCGTAGCCGTCCTATATTCCTATATTGTCCTATATTTCAAGTATGTCCTATATTTGTCCTATATTGTCTTATTTTTTTAGAGGAAAATCGATTTGTCCTATATTTTTGATACATTTTACATTTATTTTGAAATTTTAGTTTTTTTCTACCGTTTTTAAAATTATTACTACGAGAAAACCTTGAAAGAAAAAGCTAATGCTATATTAAATTTTTATTTTTTTGTTTCCTAAATTGTTTTTCTACTTGAAAAAAAAAATTCCAAATAAATTTGTGCAATATGTGGAGCATTTGAATGTTTCAATTTTTGATTTTTGTCCTATATTCTGCCGTGAAAAGGGGAATCGACCTATCGCACATGTCTGGGTTGTGGGTTGACCGTGTTTGTTTATGTTTAGCTTATAAACAAACATGGCCAACCCAGAGATGTGCGATAGGTCGATTCCCCTTTTCACGGCAGTATTGTCCTATTTTTCTGATAGACATGTTTTTTTTCATATTTTTTTGGAAAAAGTCCTATTTTTTTTACGACACGCTACGCACCGTGATAGGTAAAATTGATGAATTAAAAAATAAGAATAAAAATTTCTATGTGAGAATATACCGTATGCTTTCAAAAATGGTATATATATACGTAGGCCTTTTCTGATAGAAGAGCAGGTATCCGGATGATTCGTCATAAGGATGGGAGATTTTGTTTGGCCGGACGATATACAATTCACCAATGACCAGATGGCAGCACATCCATAAAGGACCAACTTTGTATGGTGCTTTATGGCCGTAAAAGAATTTTTTTTTAAAAATAAGGACCCAAATTTGAGCAAAATATGCAAGGATAAGTTATGTTTCTTTTTTGGTCCTGATTATGTTTCCGGGCATTGAAAGTCAATTAAAATTGTAAATAATATGTGACCCATGTTAAGGGGGTATATCGTAGGTCCGTTATTTTGTTGGCACCGTCGAAATCCGCCAGAGCCTCCAGCGTAGTAGAAAATCTCCCATTATTCGTCACACGTTACGGATTCGCCGTGACTTTTCGGCTTTTACGGGATTTTAAAAATTTTATGGACGTTTGAGGAACATGTTAACGATGTCCGACTGAGCTGAAACTTGGCACAGTTAAATATCTCTGGCAGTGGTACCGAATCCCTATAACTTAGATACATCCGAGAAAAGAGTCCTAATAAGGACCACCCTAATAAATACCCTATATTCCTATGAATATAGGATGTAATGATATAGGAATATAATTACCCTATAATATATATTACAAGGAGTATTTCAGGTATTGCATGGTAAAAAATTTTATGTTAAAATTAACATAATTCACTTGTAAAAAAAGAGGCTACATATATTTTCTATGTAAATTTTACATAAAACGATTGTGTTGCTTCAATCTGATTGTTGATTAACCGATAAACAATAGTCATTTGTCAACATAAAAATGTTTACATTCAATTTTTAACATAAAAAGTGTTATAAATCGAATGTGTAGCCTTTTTCTAGGTTCTTGACATGAAATTTTTTACCGTGTAGGAAATATTATATGGAAAATGCTCCCTATAATATTATTAATTATTTTCTAATGCACCCTATAATATTATAGAAAGTACACGGTAAAAAATTTTATGTTGAAAGTAACATAATTCACTAGTAAAAAAAGTGGCTACATACACTTTCAATGTAAATTTTACATAAAACAATTATGTTGCATCAATATGATTGTTGATCAACCAATGACCAATCGTCATTTGTCAACATAAAAATGTTTACATTCAAATTGTAACATAAAAAGTTTACATATGAAATGTGTAGCCCTTTTTCAGGTTGTTAACATAAAATTTTTTACCATGTATTATAGGGAATATTACAGCGAGAATAGAGGATAATATGGGAAAAATCCTGCATGTTCTTGAATATTTCCTAAATTGCTCCCGTTCTGAGTGGTCCCTAAAAACTCCCTGTAGTATTTTAGGGGTATTCATAGGACTAAAATAGTCCTTGAAATACTCCCTCCTACACTAAGGGAGTATTCTAGTCCTATAAATACTCCCATAATATTATGGGGGGGTACTGAAATACTCCTAGGAAGTATTTCAGTACCCCCTATAATAGTCCTCTAAATACTCCCTGGAGAATTTCAGGGACTATTATAGCGAATATTTTGTAATTGGAAGGGTTGATTAAGCGTCAAGGAAATCGTAATATTAAATTACTCCTTTCTAAAATTTCCAGTGCTGAATGGCATTCAAACCCGTTTTCTGCCACTTTCTGCTTATCAGCTTAATTCGAAAATAAAAAGTCTCTGAAAATATTGAAAAGCTCGATCCGTTGATAACGTTATATTATGATTATGATTATTATCATTATCATTATCATCATCGTCGTCATCATCCCCGCTATTAAAACAAGTCATTTAATAATCCTTACTTTGAATCTTTTCTATAATAACCAAACTTTTTTTCCTTTTATGATAGATAAAATATTTCGATGAAAATTACGTATAATGTTTTCTCATTTTCTAAAAAGTTTCAAAAAAAGAATAAAAAAAGAAAAAAGAAAGAAAGGGTGGAAAAAAACTTCTTAGATGGAAAAATTATACAAGATTTTAACTTTTTTTTCTCTCTCTTCTCGCTCTCATCTTCGACTGGATGAGAAGATGATGACGATTTAACGGTTAATTTAAAAAAATAATGCGAAGCGCCCAAAGAATAAAAAGCAGATTCCATATTCAGCGAAAAAAAAAATATAATTCCAAAAAAATTGCCTAGTGGAAAAATTGGAAGTTTACGTCGCATAAATTCGATATCGCAAAGCTCTTTTAAGGGGATAGCCTCCGTGCATTTTTAACTAGTAAAACTGCTTCAGAAAAATCGGTTTTGTGATCGTTGTATCAGGAATTTTTAGGCCGGAATGGTTTTAAATGGTAGAGGAAGGTTGAATCTAGATGCATGTTGTTCTCTTTTTCACTAGAAGTTTTTCAGCGATGAGGAAATTAGTTCCGAAAATGACGAAAATAAGCACTTTTTGAAGGGCTATGGCTCGCCAAGGAAACAGGTACGAAAAAAAGGAAACAACACGCATTTAGATTAACTCTTGCAGATTTTAGGGAACCTTCATTTTTTGTTGTATGTTGTATCGTTTCCCGACCAAATCGATATTCGACAGCAAGAAAATGGATTTGAAAAGAAAGTTTTGGATCTTTTAAAAAGGAAACATATTATACCTGACCCAGACCTCCCTTTGTAACGTAAAAAGACGATCGAACAATTTGATTCGCCGTAAGAATCCTATCATTTAGCACTGTCCATGTTCAGAAGGTTCGAACCACCACTTAATAATGGTGATGCCTGCCATAAGACTTCTCGGTTTTATTCATTTATTTAAGTGTTAAACTTTTTTCTTTTTTTCTTTTTGGGCTTCAATCATTTTTTTTTAAATGCGTTGAGATGTTGCCATATTAAACCACCCTTATCAGGCATTATGATTATATGAAAGAATTTTCATGCTGGTGATACTATTAACACATCGAGGATTTGCAAACCAAGTTACCGTAAACTGGGGTGAGATTGACCGCCGGGGCGAGATTGACCGGCCTAAAAAAGTTAGTAGCCACGGTTAAATGATGTTTTCTTTAAATAAAATTACTAGAGGATTTCCCTTTCTTTTCCCTCTAACAATCAGATTTTAAAAAATTCAGCCAGAACTACCTTTTTTTAGACCGGTCCAATCTCGCCCCGCCGGTCAATCTCACCCCAGTTTACGGTATATATTTGCCAATACAAAGATTTATTTTCAGTCAATATACGGAAGTTTATGATTTTTATTTACATTGCAATTGTAACAAATGGTTGAATCAATCTGACTATGAAAATGCAATTAACCCTTTGCCGTCCATAATGGACCCATACATTTTATACCCAGACGCCCATGGAGCCATATGGACTTATGCGCCCATATATGGGACCTTTGTATTTGTTGCTCTTTTTTTTTCTTATGAACTTACAAATGAAAGTAATTATAACGGATGGGCAGTCATTTATGCAATATTTAACAAGGACGCTTCACCTATATGTTTAGCTTATGTGAAAAACAGCTATTTCGTGTAGAGGCGTTTACAAAGTTTAAAAATAACAAAAAATAAATATTTTGGGGGTTACTGCGAATTCTGAATCTGAAGTCTAAATTTTGAAAAAACCGAAGTTAAAGATGCCGGACCTAAACTTTTAAAATTTTCAGTTTTCTTAATAAGGGGGTGTACAAGTATTACGAAAGCACGAATTTTGCCTTTTTTCACCCCCTCCCCCTTGTAAGATAAAATAAGCAAACGACAACCCCCCCCCCCCTAAGTATTACGTAAGATTTTCGACCCCCCTTTTATAAATACAGCGTAAATAAAAATTTTATACTTAAAAAAAAAAAAAAAAAATCACTGTATATTAATTGTTCTTTTCTTAGTTTGATTTTTTGTTATGACTATATTCATTGCTAGGAACTACAGGATTTTGCGCGAAAACGATTCAAATTTTTTTGTCGGTATTTTTGAATATTTTTCTTATATCAAAAAATTTTAAAATTAACTTTTAAAAAATTATGGATTCTGGATAATTTTTTATAGAGATTTTTCAACAGAAATAAATGCTTACATATGACCAGCACAACCACCTCCCCCTGTCCTTGAAAGAAAAATTAAGCATTTTAAATACCCCCTTAACGTGCTTACGTAATACTTGTACAGTCCCTTATTATTACTCGAAAAATAATCGGTTTTTGAAAAATCAAGACAAATTAATTTTCCGAGAGGCCGTTAATGTAAGACAAGTTGATAAAATGGGGGGCCGCACTTGTCCCGTACGTAAAATCCGATGTTAGATTCGAAATCAGGGTGCTGTGAAACATATAAATAGATATCTATATGTAATTTTTCCGATAATTTAAAAAAGTTTGTTTTCTGGGGGGGCCATTAGTGCCCCCCCGTAAAAACTAATGTCAGATTTGGCATCAGCGAACCCTATAGCTCATTAATTTATTCAAATAATATTAAAAAATTTCTGCGCATCACTGTTTTTATAATACCCCTTTGGGGTAGCGCTTTACCTTTTTAGATATAATACGGAAAAACAAATTTGGAAGAAATGGGGTATTTCCAAATTTCAAAATTTGGCCGGCAAAGGATTAATTACCCAATGGAATCAGTATATTTGGTCATCATTTTTTTTCCGCAGCTTATATTTATTCGGTTTTTTTTTCTTTCTCCATCAAATCTAAACGTAAAATTTTACATTTATTTTAATTTTTAACTGCCAATACATTATAAGCGCCATATAGGTGGTACAATTGTGAAAAAAAAAAAAAAAAAATCACTTGTTTCCCGGAATAGGTCCATGCCCGGTAACCTTTACTTTTTGGGTATTTACTTCTTTTTTGTGTTTTTTATGTCGGCTCCTTTTCATAAATACAAGTGAATATCTGAAGTGCTGTATAAATTTATTACATTATCGATATTTATTTTAGTATCAGCATCTCTTCAACTTTCGGACCTATTATTTTGGGGATGCTTTATTGTTTTGTCAAAAATGACTGCCAAATTACGTGCTTTTTACGATGATTGATTACTGCCCGAGATCATAGATCCTAGGTGAAGACGTAAAATAATGATAAGGGAGCCTGAGAATGTGATAGAGGCAATGCAAAATCCAAAGCGATCAAAGAGCAAAAAAAAAAAAAAAAAAAAAAAAAAAAAATACTTGAAACTGATTTAAAGATTAACCGGGAAAACGGACATGAGACAAAATAAAGAATCACTGATGTTTCAGTTTGCTATAGAAGAATACTGCGTTTCAAAATAAACAACCTTAATATGGCAACATCGGCAATTATTCATTATTCAATGGAAATGGTTATTGTCCTTATCAGGTACCCCATCCGACGTCTGTCGAACCTTTTTTATTTTTTTCACCCTGTTCTACTATATTGCGATTACGGTATAACAACCCAACTCCAATTTTGGCATTGTTAGATGGTATTCGATCTTATGGTGTTTTCGGGCATTTCGTCTTGTTTTTAAAATATAAAGCCATTTACGAAGGATTTGTCAAAAATTTTTGCAACTTAAGAAGAAGGGTGTCATAAACCCGGTTGAGAACTTTCTCTGCACGGAGTCTAGCCCCTTAACAAAATTTATTGAAGATTTCATTTATTTTCGATTATTGACACATATCGATAATCAAGGCTTCCGAGAAAAAAAAATATCGCCACTTTTTTTTAATAACGTTATGAATGTAAAAAAAGGGAGACAACGCAATTAACGACAAATTCCGGCTTTAATAATTCACACTTTTGTGTGGTAATACACCCGTTAGAAATGGATGATCGAAGTTGAATTGTATAAAGCAAAACGGCGATAAATTATAATAATTAAATGCTTTAAACGTAGGACGAGTCTGCAGGATTTTTTTTTTTTTTTCGGGAAAAAACGTTTGTATGATTTTTTTCTCACCTGATGATTTAATTCCATTGGGGTGGTCGTCCCGTATGTGGGATGGATAGAGGAAAATGTGGTTGCCTCCAAAATTTAGGTCAGAACGAAATAATTAATTGTAAATAGTAAAAGAGGAATTTTTAATTGGGAAAAAAACTTTGAAATTAGTAACTTAAAACTTATTGTGACATGGCTGTTATGCTGAGCTTATGCACGGTAAAAAATGTTTATGTAAAAAGTGACATAATTTACCGGTAAAAAAAGGGCTACTTACAATTTATGTTAATTTTTATGTTAAATTAACTTGAAAATATGTAGATTTTAACACAATTTTATGTTAATTTTTAACATAAATTCTTTGTAGGTCTTTTTTTACACAAAATTTTTTACCGTAGGAGTTAATTATTGTCGTTTAAAATTAACAAAATTATTGTCGTTGTAGGCCAAAGCCCAAAATGATGGATTATTTTTTACTGCGAAATCAGAGCTGCGATTTCACGGTAAAAAATTTTATGTTAAAAGTAACATAATTTGCCTGTAGCCTCAAACAAAACACTAAAAACAAAAGAATGTCTTATGGACAATAACATTCTACTTTTTTTAACATAAAAAATGTGTAGCCCTTTTTTAGCAAGTTAATATAAAATTTTTTACTGTGTTTAAATTAAATTTTAAACGGAATTGGATTTGGATTCGACATAGAAGAATAGGCCTTAAAATTTATGTAGTCCAGGCCCGTAGCCAGACCGGCATATATAGGGGGGCTGGATGTGTTTAAAGGGGGACTGGAATTTTTTTTATGTCTTACACAGTGTAGGGAATTGGATGATAATTATTTTTTTCCTGTTAAAATTAGAATTTTATTTGGAATTGGGATATAAATTTCAAATCCACAGGGGGGCTCAAGCATTTTCACAGGGGGGCTGAGCCACCCTATGCCCCCCCCCCCTGGCTACGAGGCTGATGTAGTCTAAACTTCTTTGAAACGTACGGTAAAAAAGTTTATGTAAAAGGTAACATAATTCACTAGTAAAAAAGTTTGCATAGAGCTTAAGTTAATTTTTTTGTTAATTGTTATGTTTTTGTTTTAAATCGACATATTTTCATGTTAATTTAACATAAAAATTAAGATAAATTCTAAGTAGCCCTTTTTTTTTACATAAAATTTTTAATCGTGCAAAGGGATCGAATTATGTTTAGACAAAAAAGGTTTAATTGACACTTTTCAGCTTATTTTAAATCATACTTAATTTTGATGCCGATTTCGGTTCTGCGCGGTAAAAAATTTTATGTTAAGAGTAAGATCATTCAAGTGTGAAAAAAGAGGCTACATATATTTTCTATGTAAATTTTACATAAAATGATTATGTTGCATCAATCTGATTGTTGATCAACCAATAACCAATCGTCATTTGTCAACTTTAAAACGTTTAAATTTTAACACGAAAAGTGTTACATATGGAATGCGTAGCCCTTTTTTAGGTTGTTAACATAAAATTTTTTACCGTGTGATGATTCGATCTACAGTATTCTACGGTAGATTCAGATTCAGGTTCTGATTCCGATAGCTTCACGGTTAAAACGTTTATGAAAAAAAAAGGTTTACATAGAATTTATGTTAATTTTTATGTTAATTTAACATAACAATTAACTTAAGCTCTATGTAAAATTTTTTACTAGTAACTTATGTTACTTTTTACACAAAATTTTTCACCGTGTAAAAATTGGAATCAAAATCAGAATTTAAAAATTTTCTCTGTTTGAATCGGAGTCAGAATTACACCGAAAAATATTGAAGAATTTTCAGAATCGGAATCGGAATCGGAATCTGAAGATTCCAACACAATAAAAAATTTTATGTTAAAAGTAGCATAATTTGCCTGTAGCCTCGAACAAAAAGCTAAAAACATAAAAGAATGTCTTATGGACAATAACATTTTATTTTTATTAACATAAAAAATGTGTAGCCCTTTTTTAGCAGGTTAACATAAAACTTTTTACCGTGAGGTTATTGAGACAAACATGTGTTAAATCGACATAATGTCGCCTTCACTTTAATATAAAAATCAACTTAAACTCTTTGTAGACTTTTCTTTGCTAGTGAAGTATTGTATGTTACTTTTTACATAAAAGTTTTTACCTTTTCCAAGTTCTTATTTTTTTTTTTTTTCTCCAAATTCTTATTTAATTTTCCAACAAAAAATTCTTCAAATTCAAATTCTTATTGCTTAAGTCAGGCTCCGGATTGAAAAACTTTTACAAAGCAATAATGCAAGATGAGAGCAAAAATCGATTTCTGCCGAGATTTCTGCTGTAAACTAAAAAAAAAAAATTGCGAGTCATTAACTAAATCGAGCTTTATAAAATACTCATAAATATGCAACTTATAAATAAGTTGCATAGTAAACTCATAAATTATTCATCCTAAAAAGCGAATTGCTTACTATGGTATATGATAAAAAAATAATTCATTAGGTAATCTCCGCTTTGGTTATTTTTTTTATTTTTTGTTTTGAGCATGTGTGTTTGCTTTTTAAATTAGCGCACAATGCGTAAGGTTTTTTTTTTTTTTGCCTTTTTTTGTACGTGTAATTCGTTGAAAACGTTTCCAGTTTTTTTTTGTATTTTTTCAATGAGTTTTTGGGAAGCTTTTCCTGTGGGAGGTTTTTCATCCAAAAACCGGCTTCAGAGACGCATAAGAGATAGCAATCACCTGCATTTTGAAAAGATTTTTGAAAATTCCCAGAACAGCTCACATAGTTTAATAAATCCACAAAAATTTTTCGTTTTAAGAACTTCGAAATATGTGATCTATTTCCTTCTCCACCCCCCCCCCTTTTTCCCCCGACATTCTACAAAAACAAAAAATGGGAGAAAAATGCAGATATTCGTATTTATTTTCATCGCAACGAAATTCCAACAACATTGTCAACAACGCAGTAAAAAAAAATTTAAACATTTTTTTAAAAATGGAAACGAATTCGCAAGAGAATCGGGAAAATATTACGATTTTTTTTCTTGACTCTCGGGGAAAAGCGGCGGGTGAGGGTGAAAAATTTTTCTTCTTCCCTTTTTTTTTCCGAAGATAAAAAAAGTCAAGTGGGCACCACTTCAAACGTATATATATTTTTTTAGTTCTTTTAACCGATCCTTCTTTTTCGTTGTGCTCTTTTTTATTTTCCTTTCATTTCTTCTTGAAAGGGAGTAAAAAAGAAGAAAAGAAAATAAAAGTTGCGAATGCAAGGGAAAAGGAAATGGATCTTTCAATTTTCGCATTTTGAAAAATTAATATTCATTTCCTTAAAAGTCAATCAGTCCGTGGCAGTTGATTTGGAAAAAAAAGTTAACACAATTAAATTTGGAGTTTTTTTTTTTTTTTTCATCCCCTTTATTTTATTTCCGGAAAAAAAGGTTGTGACATTTTTCTTCGTTTTTCGAAATCTTTTTATTTTCAATTTTTCTTTTTCCGTCCACTTTTGAGAAAACCTCCACTTTATTTTTTTATCGTGGGCTTTGGCTTTTTCAAACGATTTTCATTAAAACTTGTTTCAAGTTTTTTTCCCCCCTCAGAAATGGGAAAAGGAAATGGTTTAGGTGGAGCGACAAAAATTAAGTGCTGACCAAAACCAAATATTAATTCTCAAAAGCCTTTTCGATTTATTCTTTGCGGCGGAAAATATTAAGACTAAATTCCAGGAAAAAAAAATTAATAGGAAATTTTTAATATTTTTGAACAATTTTTTGTTTTGTTTATGTCGCATAAATGGTAGCTAGTAGCTAGCTGTCTTTATTCCTCCGTTAGGTTCCGGTGCGAAAAAGTGATTCAAAAAGTGTATAAAATTTTTTCAAAATAAGTGCAAAAAATTTATGTAAAAAATGTGTCATTTTTGTATTGTCTGCTGTACACAAAAATTTGGACATGGGTAATTTTTGCAAATTTTATGCATATTTTTTTTAGTGCAAAAATTGGAATATGCATTATTTTTTGCATAGTTTATGCATAATTTTTTGCATAATTTAAGCATATAATTTATGTTTTGTTTTATGTAATTTATGCATTATTATTATGCTTTATGCAATTTATGCATATAATTTATTTATTTTAAAAAGATGAAGCAGAAAAACTTGCAAGTATTATGCTTATTCAACTTTTTTTTCCATTTTATGCATACTTATTTATGCATAATTATATTGGAGTATGAAAAAACAAAAAACTTATAAAAATAATAACTAGTGAACTGGAACAGAAGCACAACGAAAAAGAGATACATAAAATGCATAAATTATATTAAAATGATGTATAAATTATAAAAAAAGTTATAAATACAAAAAAAAGAATGCATAAATTTTGTATAAAGAAAATAATGCATAAACATTTTTTACTAGAATTTTTTTCCATCCTCCATAATGCATAAATAATAATGCTTAGAATGGAAGAAAAAAGGGTAATAGGTTCATATTTGCAAATTTTCCTGCTTTATAATTTTAAAAAATTAAATGCATAAATAATTCCAAAATTAAACATATCCAGATTTTTAAGTTGAATAAAATTATGCATATTCAAATGGTACCGTAAACTGGGGTGAGATTGACCGCCGGGGCGAGATTGACCGCCCTAAAAAAAGTTAGTAACAACGGTTAAATTATGTTTTCCTTAAATAAAATTACTAGAGGACTTCCCTTTCTTTCCCCTCTAACAATCAGATTTTAAAAAATTCAGTCAGAACTACCTTTTTTTAGGCCGGTCAATCTCACCCCAGTTTACGGTACTTAAATAAATATGCATAAACTTTGCAAAAATTATGTGTGTCCATATTTTTGTATAAATGACATTTATATAATTTTTTTGCATTTTCACACAGTTTTTTGCATCACTTAGTGTGAACGGGGGATAGCTTTCCATGCAAAAATAAAAATTTTGAAAAATATTACTTTCCGAATTTTCTGGTTTTCCAGGATTGGGGCCCTTATAGTTTAAAGCCCTTTCCTTCCTAAAGCATTATTCTTATTCATTTATGAAAATTCTTATTCACACTTTTGCTTTAGCGTTATATATGATGCGAAAGTATTGTGTTCGTAACAAAATTCAACTTTTCCATTTTTGCGAATTTTGAAATTTTTTCGATTTTTCCGTGATCCTCAGGAAAAATTCTGAACACGTCTACAGAAAAGCTTGTTCCCCAGTTATCTCAAGAACTGATAAACATGGAGGAGTGAAATTCGGTATTTAGAAACCGTTCCACAAGATCTAGATCCGAGTTGATTTTCAGCGAAATTGGCAGATTCGTTGGGGAGCTACAGTCCCCCCTCAATTTTTTTTTTATTCAAAAAGTAACTGTTTATATTCGTTTCCTATAGGTTCTCGGGCGGGACCGTAGATTTCAAAAATTATGTCCGTTTTTGCGTGGGATCAAAAAGGGGGCACTTCCTCCCCATTTTTTTTAAAGGATAATTAACGAGACAAACAAAAAAAAAAGATGGCTTATTGCCCCTCCTTTCCCCAAAAAAAAAACTCTAAAGCACGCGTCCCCTTGGTGCCAATTTTTTTCCCCGAATTACCAGCACCTACGGTGTTCAGTCTCCATATAGTTTTCCTTCTGTTGAAAAATTTCCATTCCTTGTTAACCAAGTAAGCGCATTAAATGAACCTTTTACTTTGAATGAAAATGTCATTTCTCAACACGAGGCGGTCCCCCTTTGGAATAACTTCCATTTAACAACGATGCGTTTTCATTTAAGAGGAAACTCGGAGACAAGAGAGAGAAAAGAGAATGTGGGAGTATAAGGTTAATAATAATAACATCAAAATGTTGATTAATGACCTTTCAGAAATGGTATTTTGTTTACTCTTCTTTTAGACGAGGTCTCTTTTTGAAAGTTTTTCGATTTTGTATTTTTTCTCCTTTCAGGTGATTACCTCGTCGGAGTTCCGCTGGGATCATACGAGGAGGCAAACGCTTTACTGAACGGGGCGTCCGATATATTCCATCTCAAGGTTTCGGGACATCGGAAAGCGAAGCATGACCCTGTCACGGGGGGCGCCAGGCGGTCGAAGCGCCGCCTCGTAAATTCCAAGGATTCCGGAATGGGCTCGAACGTCTCCCGTCACTCGGGGAAAGGACTTTCGGGACGACGGACTCAATCCAGCGGGAACTTATGCAACGGGGCTAAAATACTGGCGCCGAGCGTGGGTAGGATATTAAACCCCTGCGGGGCAGGGGGGGTCAGCCCGAGGGACCGAAATAAATTTTGCGGGTCCCTGCCCAATCATCTGGACGATAAGAACGTTCGAAGCGGGGACTGCACCCCGGAGTCCCCGTACAGCGGGAACAACAATTACGGGGAGGTTTACACCCATCCGGCTGCCATGCCTGTGAAAAATGTCGAGCTTTTGTTTCACAAACTCATACCGCAGCAGGATCTCGGCGGAGGAGATCAGGGATATGGATCCGAAAGATCGCCGGAGGACGAACAACCACCGTCTTTACCTACGGAACCGCAGACGAGACGAAATCATTATTCCACGATACGGCGGAACAAGGAATTTCCATTTATAACCAAAGGTAAAATCTTTTTTTTTTTCTTTCTCTCTCTTTTTGAATTGATGCATTAATGTAAATTTAAAGTCGTTTATAAAACGATTTTTTCCCCCTTCTCGTGTTTTCTTTAGAGTGCGGTTTAGGTTTTTTAATTTGTTCCATTACCGAACTCGACAATTGCCGGTTGCGTTTATTTATTCTGATGTTTACGTTCTCATCGTAGCACCGACGCCTCTTTTACGGAGGCTTTACGGGAGGCATTTTACGTAACAAATGAAAAGCTAACCCGTAAGGCATTTTGTTTTTTGATGACTTCCTGAAAGGATATCAATTAGCGGTGTATTTTCCTTTTTTTTTTTTTTTTTTATGTTATGTGAATTATTGTATGGCTGTCTTTTATGAATGTTAACTTTTCCACCGGAAAAGCACTGCTGGATTTTCGAGCTCATTTTTCAAGCCTTTGAAATTAAACAAAAATGACGGTTTATATTGTTGTTCATTTGTAGGACCGTTATTTTGAATTTTAAAATTAATGCTAGGCTCCAGTCTATTTTTTTTTAACACTCTATACTTCGAAAATTGTTTTTTAACTTCTTTGAGGAGCAAAACATCAAAATTCTACTCACGAAGCCCCCCTCTAAAATCTAATATGAATCTTGAGCAAATATTTCAGATTTTGACATCAGCTACTTTTTTTTGTAAAAATTGGGAGCAGGATAAATTGCGAGTAATCAAAACCATCCGGTTCGGTTCGGTTTCATTTTGTTAAAAAGTTGAATTCGGTTTGGTTTCGGCTAAAATATTGTCCACCAGGAAGGGTTTGATTCGGTTTGGGTACCAATCCAAAATTTTTTGAATACGGTTCGGTTCGGTTCGATTTTTTTTTTCATCTTAGTACAAAACCAGCTTCAAGTTCGGTTCGGTTTTTCTGTTGAACGAGAAAACCGGTTTCAGGTCAGTTCGGTTCGGTTTTTTGGCGAAACCTCTCCCGGTTTCAATTCGATTTTCCGTTTAAAACCCGGTTTTTTCGCTAAAAGATGCCTGGTTTCGGTTCTGGTCTTTACTAGATAACCGGATTTTTTTAAATAAAAAAAAAACGATCTTAGTTCAGTTCGGTTCGGTTTGGTTCGGTTTTTTTTCTAGACAGTTCGGTTTCTATTTCGGTCCGGTGTTTTTTTTATAAAAGATTCGGATTCGATTTCGGTTCGGGTGTTTTTTTTTCCTGATCTGGATTCGGTTTCGGTTCGGTTTTATACCCTTTTTAAATTTTAAATTGGTTCAGGTTTGTGTTCGGTTTTTTTTTTTTTAATTAAAATTTTATAATAGTTTTTGTTCGGTTCGGTTTTTCTTAGACAAAAACCCCGAATTCGGTTCGGTTCGGTTCGGTTTTGCCATCCCTGAATTCCTGGGAATTTTGTAAATTTTCATTTTTAAGAAAAAGTAAATGATGCAGAAATCTGAAATTTTCGTCAAAGGTGCTTATTCGATTGTAGAAATACACTTTTTAAGTGCAGTTTTGATATTTCTTTCCAAAACTAAGGTTAATAGACGGTTTTGGAAGTATAGGGTGTAAAGAAAAAAAAAAAACTGCACAGTAAAAAATTTTATGTCAAAATCAACATAAATCAACATAAGCAGGTCCACATAATTTTTATGTTGTTTTTGTTTTATGTTTGCCTTATGGGAGAAACAACATAAAAAATTTATGTGGACCTCTTAGAACATAATTACATAATATTTTTTACTGTGTGGAGCCAATTCTTAAAACCGCGGAAATTTTTATATCGGTTCTCCCTCATGTACCAGAAATTTTGCCTTTTTTTACTCGACAGAAAATCTTGACTTGAATTAAAAGTATAAAAACAACCAGTAAAAGCGGGAAAAAATGCAATTTTTATGAAAAAAAAATTAATTTTTTATATGGAATTTTGTATGTGAAAACCAAACCCGCTTTTCAAACGAAAGCTTACTTTCAAAAGTGACTTCCCAGGACGGAATTTTGTTGTTATAGACAACATGTATACTTGTAATGATAAAACTTAACTCTGCCAAATAATTATTATTATTAATATGAACCCCTTAAAATATGAGGTTAGGCATTTTCTGCATAGAATGTATTCCTGTGAAATTCAGCTGGTGGCGCTGAATTTCTAAAGGTGAAAATTTTTCCTTTACTTTTTTTGGGTCGCTGACTCCGAATCTAAAATCCTTTTTTGTATAGGGTGCCCCCTTCACCTTCCTTCTCACTCTCCCCGAACTAAATATTTTTTGCCAAAGCTGTAAAAAAAAAAAAAAAAAAAAAAAAAAAAAAAAACGGAAATAGTCTGGAGGGTTTTCACTTGAAGTAAAATGTTTGATAGGAGGTTATTAATTCTTATTCAGGAGAAAAGTCGGTTTTTTCACTATTATTCAATTTTTTAAACTTCAGGCCCTAGTCGGAACCCGAGACTGAGCCTCGAACCGAACCGAAACCATAGAAACCGGTTTCGGGTTCGGTTTTTTTTTTTTTTTTTTTTAAAGGAAAAAAACGGTTTTGGTTTGGTTCCGTTCAACATTTCGTAAAAAAAGGTTAAAAAAAAAAAAAAAAAACGTTTTGCTCGGCTTTTTTTTTTTTTTTTTTTTTTTTTTTTTGCAAAAAAACTAGGTTTTTATTGGTTCAGTTTCTCGAAAGAACACCGTTCGGGTTCTGGGTTCGGTTTTTTGTGGTTAACTTGTTTTTTCGGTTCGGTCCAATTCGGTTCAAAACCGTGAAAGACCCGGCTTCGATCCGGTTTTTTTCGGTTTCGTTCGGTTCGGTATTTCAGAACTGGCTGTGCAATTAAAATCGATGAGAGCATTACAGTAAATTCACAAAAGCAAGGACATTGTCGGGGAGTTCAACCGCCCCCGCTGCTTGTTTATCTCCATCACTTTTGCTGTATTGTACATTATGTTTGAAATTTTAAAAAAACACTTCTTGCTGCGGTAAAGGCAACAATCCCTCGCCGTTAGGTCTTTGAAAGGTAAAAAAAAAAAAAAAAAAAAAAAAAAAAAAAAAAAAAAAAAAAAAAAAAAAAAAAAGCAGGAAAATATTAATTTTGACCTAAAATATTATTTTCATTTTTTTTAAAATTCGTATTGAATGGTTTTAATACGTTTTCATACAAGTTATAAGCCAAAACTCGAATCGAAACCAAAATTAATGTAAAAAAGAAAAAAAAATCTGCAATAAAAAAAAAATTGAATTCTGACCCAGAGCTTTTAAAAGGGGGAGAAAAATAAATGATTGAATTTAGATTTCGGATTATACAATGATTGACAGTTTTTCAAAATCGGAAAGAACTTTTAAGGGGAAAAAAATAACGGTAAGCTCTCACCCCTTTCTTTCACCCTTCCACATACACACACACACGAAACATTTTCTGCGTCTGTTTTTACGATTTCGAAAAAAAAAAAAAAGAGAAAGATGGAAAAAGATGTAACATAAAGGGATTTTTCCCATTTGCTACGGACGAGGTCTTAAAGAGATAAGAGATATTTTTATTGCTTTGTTGAAAATCTCCAAAAGAGAATCGCCGTTGTTTACATTTTATAAGTTAGCCCTGGGTTTTCACAAAAAAAAGGGAACAAAAAAAAAAAAAAGAAAAGTTAGCATGTAAAACGCTATCATCTTTTCCCGAAGTAAAGTCTGGATCATTAAACCCTCCGCAAACACCGGGTGCCGGAAGTTAACCTAATAGAAACATCACGCGAATTTTTTTGCGAAAAAAAAAAAAAAAAAAAAAAACTTTCGTGATGCATGACGTCGCGTCTTGAAAGAAACAAAGAAACAGATGGACATCCATTTTATTTATTGTTTGGCCGAAATCTTAGTTCAGTTTTTTTTTCCTTCCATCAGGGGTTTTTAGCAGTAAGCACGAATTTCATAAGGGACTTTTTCAGGCTGAATGTTACAATTTTCGGAGTTTTTAAATAATTTGTAAATTGAAGGGTACGAATTCAGAGTTTTTATTTATAAAGGGATAGGATGAGCGATGAAAAATTCATAGGCAGAACGAAATTCGAAAAACGGAAAATCCGCTGTTATCCTGTGAGGAAAACACAGGAAGGTCTTTCATACAGTTCATAAGCTTAAAATCGGCTGGTCTTGCGTCATTTTTTTTTCCTTTGTAAGCATAAGTAAGCCGTAGTTGGCCTCGGAGCATTTTTTATGGATTTTTGACTGAGTGCCAATTAATTTTTATTTAAAAATTTTTGGAGAGCAACTCCCCCTTCGTCGATTCGAATTTAGTGCTTTTTTGGGAAAAATTTTCTAAATTTTCCACCACAAAAATTTAAACTGCAGATTTTATTTAGGTACAGTTGTTTTTACATTTTAATTTTTTTTTTCCTAACGATTATTTTTATCGATGGGGTTTTTGGCATCCAGTGCTTCAAAATTTCTTCCATTGAGTGTCAAATGTTTTGCTCTGGGCGCCCAAGTGACACCCAGTTACTTACTTAAAAAATGCTTTGGTTGGTCTCTTAATTCTTTGCCTCCGGATGAATTTGGGTACCTTACCTTCTATCTTTGTTAACTAAATGAAGAAATATTACAGAGGCGGCAGTTTTTCTTTCGGCCAGAGGGTGTTTTTTTTACCCAATGGGAGATTTCCAGACTAAAAGGGTTAAAAAGTTTCTTAACTAATAAGACAAAAAAAAAAAAAAAATAAATAAAAATTAAGACTTTAGGTTTGCTGTAACACAGTAATAAAACATTTTTAATATCTATACCATATATTAACAGTACAGGTTTTGTAAAAGAAATTTGGCTTTTTTTTTAAATTTAGAAATAGTGAGACCGGAAAAAATTTAAGAAAAAAAATGGGTGCAAAAATCGAACAAGCGGAAAATTCTGACCGATTTTTCTTTTTTTTTTACTTAAGAATTAAATTGTCCTCTTGAGGGGGTCAAATAAGTCTTCCGGACACTATGCCGAAAATGAAGAGATCACAGGTTTTTCCGGCATCAACATTTTGAAATAATTACTACTTCCTTTTTTTATTAGACAAGTCACATGATTTGAGATTTTCGCTGGAAACCAATGTATAGTGTGCTTTTAACTAAAAACTAGTATTTAAACTTTTAAATTTTTCATCAAATTAAAAAAAAAAAAATTTAAAAAAGTCCGGAAAAGTTTTTGTCACGTGATCACTCCTTAAACGATTTTCTATTGCTGTGACGCCATCTGCCTGTATCGAAGCGAGATATCGAACTCAAAGCGAGGCATCGAATTTGAAGCGAAACACGTCTTGTTTGCAGGGATGATTGTTTTAAAACAAATTGGTTTAAAACACGGTGTTTTAAAACGTTTTAAAACACTGTTTTAAACACCGTATTTTATTAAGTGAATAAAATACATTTTAAAATGCATTTTTAAGAGGCCCGAGCCCGCAATTTGTCGTGCACGATTCATTTTATACAATCTATGGTATGGACCGTGGACCATACCATAGATTGTATGAGCCGCTCATATTCATAATGGTTGCTTAATCGCAGGGATGATTGTTTTAAAACAAATTGGTTTAAAACACGGTGTTTTAAAACGTTTTAAAAGATTTGAATAAAAATAGAAACGAATTTAAAACATTTTGAACGTGTTTTAAAACCAGGCCGAATAAAAGACGTTTTAAACCGTTTTAAAACATGGGAAAATAATATAAAACATTTTAAACTGTTTTTTATAAAAAAATGTTTTAAACAGCAACCCTGCTTGTTTGTAAACATTACGCATCGATGCCGTTCAGAGTTTCAGAAATGAACACAACCACTTTTAGGCAGATGACGTCACGTTCCGTTTTGGCAAGCATTCAAATTTTTGTTTTTTCTCTTTTTGGGTGCTAACAATTTTTTTTACTGAGTCAAAATTACTCTTTTTGTCATATCTCCCTTAGCACAATTAAACGATGGAGTCATATCAAACATGTGACTTCTCTTTTGATTCAATTTTTTTTTCACCTACGGAACGTTAAAGTATTACGTAAGATTTTTAGGGGGGGGCGTCCGCATCCACCATCTTCGCCATAAGCTAAGTATTGCGAAATGTCTTACAACCGGGGGGAGGGGGTCCAAAAACCCGGAAAAAAGTCTTACGTAATTCTTGAACGTTCCCCTACCAAATAATCGAAAATTATTAATTCCATCCAAAAACATAACGATCCGATGTTTAAAAAAAATTTAAAATTCGAAAATTTAAAAAAAAAAACATAAATAAATTTTTTTGCTCGCCATTTCCCTAGTGCGATGATGTCACCCGCTAGGGGGATATCGAATTGAAATGACTAATGTCCGTCATTTAAGGTTCTAAAAGAGTTTTGAGTTCTTAATGAAGTTCTTAGTTCTTAAAAAGTTCCTAAAGAACTCTAGACAAGTTTTGAGTTCAGTTACATTTCTGGTACTCTTTGGGCATGACCGTCTCCATTTTGTTTTCTGATGTCATGCTCCAGCTGTCACATGACTTTCGCCATCTTTGAATAGTTAAAGCTCTACCTTAAGAGTACGCTCCAGTGAAGCGATCATCAATCATCGATTCATAAGTTAAGCATAAGCGGAAATATTGAATCGTGGCAGTAGACTGATGCGTACTCTTTAAAAGTACGCAGTACCCGTGGCAGCAGATAAATCGTATTTTTCTTTTTACGGGAAAACGAGGACAAATCTAAAAAAAAAAAAAAACTAAGAACTCTTCAGGAAAAAGATTTTTTACTTTTTCTTTTTTCAAGATTTCTCTTCGTTTTTCCATAAAACGAAAAATACGATTCGCCTACTGCCACGGGTTCTTAAATTTTTTGAAAAGACCTTGAAGACGGCCGCCATCTTGGAATGGTTAGTCCCAATAGCACACCACTGCCATCTCGACATTTTAGAAGCTTCTGCCCTGAGCTGTCTAATGTTCTTTTTTGAAAGTTCTTTTAAAAAAAACTTCTTAGTTCTTAAAGAACTCTTAAAAGAGTTCTCAGATAAGTAAGAATTCTTGCGCTACTTGGGTCGCATTCGGCCGCCATCTTAAATTTCTAAGTCGGCGGATGATCATGAAGACAACCTCCTCCGTAAAGGGGTGCGCATAGGGTCACTTTGATAAGTCCCGAATGAAGTGCAGGAGCAAAGTCTCTAGATGCATCGATGATGTTGCTAATTGTCAAATAAAAATAAAAATTATATAGTTCAAATTATGATCCAGAATATTTGCTTTGGGGTCTCCTGGAGTCTCTAATTCAAAGTGCAGATACTCGAAATAAGTTGCTGCCCCTCCCCCCCTTTGCTTTTTCCAATATCTAGTAATTCTCTACGAAGTAGCTTTTTTTCCACGCAAATAACTCATCTAAACTCGTATTCTGAATGATTTTCCTTTTTGGGACTTTTCGGTCATTTTTTTTGGGACTTGGTAAAAACCCTGGCTCGTTATCGATCTAGTCTAGACCACAATATGGCGAAATGCAAAGACACGCGAAACGAATCCATTCAGAGTTCTTTGTTCATAAAAAACAAAAAAATAAAAAGAAAAAAAAGAATATATACCGGACGTCAATTGCGAAAGAATCGTGATAACGGAATCGAGATGTGACTGATCTGGAGGCTGATGGGGAAGGTGTGCCAGTCACGAAGTTTGATCAATACTAACTTATTGTCTTTAACAAGAATCACATAACCTCGTAACTCGGGAAATCAATTTTTTCCTCTCGGGTTTGTTTTTAATAAAAAAAGAAATAAAAAAAAAAAAATACGTAGGCCTACCTAAGCTTTAAAAGAAAAAAAAAAAATTCCGATGAAAAAAAAAACCGATTTTTTAAGCCAACTTTTGCAACTCTTTTCATCCGAGTTAACCGCGTTGAAAAGATATAACAGTAATCATTTTTATTTCCACAGCTTTGGGAAAACTTTTTTTTTTTTTTTTATCCTTCCGCCTTTTGAAAGGTTTTTTTTTTTTTTTTTTTTTTTTGAGAAATGAGTGAACGAGACAGATTGTAATTAACGTTTCGCGGTTTCTTTTTGTATAAACGGTCTTTTTTTTTACTTTGAAATCATCTTCTTCTTTTTCTTCGATAAAAGGAAGAAATAAATTCCCCATTGTTCGATCTAACAAGGTGCAAAGTTAATAACAAGGAGGAATTAAACGCTTTGCTCCAAAAACAATCCATTTAAAATGGATTCCCTTTATCATCTTTTAGTACTCTTTTTTTTTTTTTTATTACTTTCTATTCTTTTGAGAAGATTTTAACTTAGATTAACATTTTTCTTTTAAATGCGCTCATCTGAACGAATACCGAGGTTAAGCTTTTTAATGTTTTTTTTTTAAGGATGAAAGAGTTCCTTAAAATAATTTTTGTAACAAGAGAAGAACCCCACAAAGCGGTTTCTTTTTAAGTTTTTTTTTTTTGAGAGAGAGAGAGAGAGAAGAGGCTTTACTTGTTTGAGGCATTTGATCCTCTGAAAGGTATAGGACGAAGAGGATGGGCTGGTATTCTTCGAAAGGCGTTTAGATATCACTTAAGCGTTGATGCACGAAATTTTTTGCATAAATTACGCAAAATTAATGCATATCCAGATTTTCATGCTTAAAAAATTTATGCATAAAATTTTGTTTAAATGATACAAAAAAAATCAGGGGCCCGAAGCTGGAAAATTTTGGCTTTTGAAATTTTTTTTAATATCTGAAATCGGCATCGGCATTGACTAGAGATATTTAGCCTGCCGCGGCTAGCATCGGCATCGGCATCGGCATCGGCATCGGCATCGGCATCGGCATTGGCATCGGCACCGGCACCGGAATCGGAATCGGAATCGGACCCCTAAAAATCGTTTAGGATGGCTCTATGATTTTATTAATTTTTTTTTCGCTGAAATCGGAATCAGAGGCGACATCGGATATAATCGATGCTTGGTGGCGTCGGCATCGGCATAGGGTGCCAGGGCCGGAATCGGAATCGGAATCAGGAGTTAAATAAATGATATCGAACCGGCAACGACACCGGCACCGGGCATCGGATTCGGACCAGGGTTGCAATCAGGGGTCCGAAGCCGATGCCGATGCCGATGCCGAAGCCGGCCGCGGCCAGCTAAAATTTCGGGTCGACGCCGATGCCGGCGCCGATGCCATTTTATCTGTTTTATTTCCGATGCCGATGCCGATTCCAGCATCGACCACCCGATGCTGATGCCGATGCCACCAAGCATCGATCTCATCCGATGCCGGCATCTGTTATACCCAATGTACCGATTTTTTAATCAGATAAAAATTTTAAGAGCCATTCTATACGTTTTCTATAATATCATTTTTATGAATCATGCATATGCAGCCACCATTCTATCTACAGTATTTGACAAATCACATATCTCGAATTTTTAATTCCGACGTCAGTGCTGGTACCGGCACCGATGCCGATGCCGCTGCTGATGCCGCTAACGATGCCGGCACTAATAAATTTCGCGATGCCGATGCCGATGCTGGCACTAACAAATTTCGCGATGCCGATGCCGACGCCGACGCCGATTTCGACTTTGAAAAAAATTCGATGCCGATGCTAGCATCGGCATCGGTTAAAATGTCCAAGCTTCGGACCCCTGGTTGCAATTCCGATTCCGATTCCAAAAGATGAAAAAAAATTCAGATTCCGATTCCGATTCCCACTAACAAGTATTTTAGCGCTGCCTATTCTGATTCCGATTCCGATTCCGATTCCGATTCCACAAAATCTTGACCATTTACGAGTACGATTCCGATTCCGAAAGTTGAAAAAAAAATTCAGATTCCGATTCCGATTCCGATTCCGATTCCTATTCCGATTCCGAAAGGTGAAAAAAAAAATCAGATTCGGATTCCGATTCCCAGATATTTTAGCGATGCCGATTCTGATTTTGATTTCAACCAAAAATTGATTACTGCAATAACGGTATTTTCGTGCTTTTTAAATCAATCTAAATCGAAAATATTTTTTTGGATGCCGATTCCGATTCCGAAGATTCCGAACTGTTTTCAGACGAGGTTCCGATTCTGATACCTATTTCTTAAATAATAGCACGGATTCCGATTCCGATTCCGAATAAAAATTAATCGGAATTGCAGCCCTGATTCAGACCCCTGAAAATAATACATTTTTTATGTTATTTTTTTTACACTTATTTTGCAAAAATGCTATCATTTTATGCATCACTTTTTCGTACGCAAAGGTGAGACACCCCCCCCCCACCCCCCGGAGGTGAAGGTGCATTGGGGGAGAGGAGGGGAGGGGGAGAGCTAAACTAAACTGGTCCAGGGCTTGAGGTTTTATTTCTCCGACATGAGATCACTCCACCACCTAGACCTTTAAATTAAATTAAATTAAAATAAATTAAATAAAATAAAAGAAGAAACCGAAATGGGTGCACCTGTCTGACTTCCCGAACGTTTCACACAATATGCATACCATTATAAATACCGTCTTAAACGCGTCAGTTTTAAATTTCATTCATAAAAATTTCTTGTCTTAAATTCCTCCCTTTTTTTTATTTTGTTCTTGAAAGTGATATGTGTCAACTCTTTATTCCGTGACGTTTTTATCATTTGATTATGCCGAATTACGAAAAGAAAAAAAAAAATAAGGAATGTTCATTATATTCCGAAGTTGGAGTGTATAATTGTAGTCGCATGATGGGACAAAGAGGGATTTCCCCTTGGAGGAGCTTGCAAATTATGCCTCATCACGAACTATTAAAATGATACACACATAAAAAAAAAACAAAAAAAAAAAAGTTTATGAAAAACTTTTGAAACAAAAGACGTCGAATACGTGTTCACGATGTTTACAGATTCATAAAATCAAGTGATAAAAAAAAAAAAAAATTAGAAAATGAAAAATAGTAATATGTGGAAAGAGAATAGGGGGCGAAGAGTACAAAACAAAACGATTCATAAATCAAAATGAAGAAAGAAAGTAAGAAGCATAAAAGGTAAATGTTGTCAAATTTTTTTTAAAGACTTATTTCTTTGGAAAACAAAAAAAAATATGACAAATGTTCCTTAAGGATTTCTAGTTTTCCTCAAACTTTGGAAAAGGTAACTACCAAATTAAAAGCCATGTTTGAAACGGGATTTCTTCTTCCTCCTATTCTATTTAAGATAAAGTTATTTTGTAATTGTCAATTTTTATGCAAACGGATGCTTAGGCGTTAATTACGTTGCAGGAAAATTTTTGTTGGAAACGTTTCGAAAATTTTTTCGTGAGAAAAGTGGTTGCATTTGTTTGTCGAACATGTTCGAAATTTTTCGAAGATGTTCCGTGCTATTTTGAAGGTCTGTTTTTTTTTTTTTTTACATAACAGGGGGATCTAGGCTCGTTCTTATTTTGCTAAGTTTGGATTATCGGAGGTGCCACCCCCTAACTTTTTTTATTTGTATCAGATAAGTTTCCCTGAATTTTTCAAATTTTTTACCCCTTAGGAAAGGGTGAAAAATGTAGGAAAAGCAATAAGTTGGCAATCTAAAAATCTTTTGGTTATTTTTTTGTCGATCTGGGAAAGTATTTTTAAAATCAGCCCTTGATGATGAACATAGAAATAAAAATAAAAAACCTAATCCCATTCCTTTTTTTTTTTTTTTTTTTTTTTTTTTTTTTTTTTTTTGAGGAAGAGAGGGAGAGAAAAAAAATTTATTCGTCACCGTTGCCCCCGATTCCCATTCCCTGGGTTCTTTTTGCACCCCGGTTGTTAATTGAAAAAGGTGTGATACGAGGATCGCATCGCCCACAACTTGGGGTTTAATGCATTTTTAAAATAAATGTTATGCCCTTTCATATTGTTACGGTCTTAATTTTTGAGATTAGATCTTGCTACCGGGATTTTTTTTTTTTTTAACCTCTCCCAAAGCTTTTTGTAATAAAATTTGATTTCCGTGTAGGATCTGCCGGCTTAACTTTTTTCATTTCCGCAAACGCGTTACAGCTACCCCCTTTTATTTGATTCCTCGGACAGGATTTTCAAGTTCAGACGAAAATTAAATTATATGAAAATTACGGGGATTATAATAAAATTTTATTTTTTTCCTTTTTTTTTTTTTTATTCGGAAAATTCGATCCCAGTCGCGTCGAAAACTTGATTCGACTTGATCTGCTTTCATGGATCCTCACTTGGGGTTAAATTTTCTTCCCAGGGACTCCCGGGGTCCCGAATTTTTTTTCCGGGAAGACGGTTTCCCGGGTAATTAAATTTTTTTCACAAACAGTTTTTCCCGGGAATTGGGCATTACATGTTTTCCCTATTGTAAACGAATTCCCGATTCCCGGGCCTTCCCAGAAAACAAACAAAACGGGGATTTCTGCTTCCCAGAATTTTAATTTTTTTTTTTAAACGGGAATTCCCGATCAGGTATCTTGCCCAAGATTTCCCGTCCCAGTATTTAGAGAAAATTTTCAATCCCGATTTCCGGTATTCGAATTTTTCCGAAATTTTTCCCGTCGTTTTTAATCCTCGGGAAATATCCCGAGAATCCACGGGAATTTCCGGGCCTTCCCGAAAAACAAACAAAACGGGAATTTCTGTTTCCCGGAATTTAAATTTTTTTTTTAAACGGGAATTCCCGATCAGATATCTTGCCCAGGATTTCCCGTCCCAGTATTTAGAGGAAATTTTCAATCCCGATTCCCGGTATTCGAATTTTCGAAAATTTTTCCGGTCGTTTTTTAATCGTCGGGAAAATTCCCGAGAATCCCTCCCGGCGAATTTTAATTTTCCGAAGCCCTGAAAACTACTTGTTTTTTTTTGAAAAGCGGGAAATTCCGAATCCCTGATTCAAAAATTTGCCGGGATATCAAAATCTCCGTTCCCGATTTCCGGGAATGAAAAAAAGTTAGGAAACCGGAAACTCTATTCAGGTTGGAGCAAAACCGGACACATACCATTCAGAATTTTATATTTCGCTTTACCCTGACAATATTTCAAAACGGATTAGAGCTTTTAAAAAAAGGCGATTCCACGCTAGGATCCCACAGTCACTGTTCCCGAAGGACAACTCTGGCAAGAACTAAAACATCCCTTGGTAACCTATTCATATTTATAAAAATTAAAGGTTTTTATCATCCGAAGCAAAATGCAAAACTTTTAGGTTCATTAAATCCTGGGGGGGTAGCGAAATATGTTTTTTCCCTTGGCCAGTCCTCCCTCCTCCTGTTCCTCCTCCTTAAAAACTTTCCAAGGGAAAAGGTTCGGGTTTCGAAATTCGATCAAAGGTGATTAATCCGTTCTTAGAAAATGTCCTTCACGCCTGATTAACTCGTTAACCCGAGTGAAAAAGTCCTGTACATAAACAGAATTTAATTTCGTTTTAAGGGAAAGAAAAAGGGATAAACAGGAGAATGAGAGAGAGAGGGAGAGAAAGAGAGGGAGAGGGAGAGGGTTGCCTTTTTTGATTTGTCCTATTTGCTGTAAACGAGGAGAGGGAAAAACGAAGGAAAAGGTTTTGATTTCAAAATTTGCCTTTGGGGATTTTATGAATAACACATTTAAATCGCTTTCCAAAACTTTTTTTTTCTTTTTGAAATGACTCTTTTTTTCGGGAGGAGACGGGAAGCTTTTAAAATTAATGACGTATCATTTTACGTCTTTAGGAGTTGGAGCAATTAGGAAGTTTGTTCCTGTAAGGTATCAAAAGCTCGTTAAAGAGATTTTCCAGTGAAATCCAGATCAGAGAAAGTAACAAATAACCAGTTTTTACGATTTGAAAAAAATCGAAAGGAAAATGGAAGGCCGAAAAAAAAACAGACTCAAACTTGCAAACTCTCTCGGACTTCAATCTCCCTGTCAGAAACGTTAGACTGAATTTTTCGCCTAAGATCTAAGTTTTGGTCAGAGAGGTCGAAGTTTTGGTTTAAATGGCCAAAGTTTTGGTCTGAGGCCGAAGTTTTATTTAAAAGACCAAAGTGTTGGTCTGAGAGGCCGAAATTTTGGTTCCAAAGGACAAAGTTTTGGTTTTGAAGGCCGAAGTTTTGGTTTAAAAAGCCAAATTTTGGTTTGGAGCCGAAGTTTTGGTTAGGACAAAGTGTTGGTCTGAGAGGCCGAAATTTTGGTTCAAAAGGACAAAGTTTTGGTTTATAAAGCCAAGTTTTGGTTTGGAGCCGAAGTTTTGGTTAGGACAAAGTGTTGGTCTGAGAGGCCAAAATTTTGGTTCAAAAGGACAAAGTTTTGGTTTAAAAAGACAAGTTTTGGTTTGGAGCCGAAGTTTTGGTTAGGACAAAGTGTTGGTCTAAGAGGCCGAAGTTTTGGTTCTGGCCAAAGATTTTAGTTTGAAATGCCAAAGTTTTGGTTCTAAAAAACCAACATTTCAATTTTGAAGACCTAAGCTTTCGGACTGGAGACTAAAGTCCCGGTCTGGAAGGTTTCAATTTCACGTTGAAGCATGTTGCAGCTTCAAAACATGTTGCCAACATGTTGAGCAACCATTGGAAATTGAAAAATAAAAATGTTGCCAACATGTTTCTATTCTTCAGCATGTTTTTAAGACTGAAATTTTACGTTACCCATTTTACGGTAACAATTTGCTCAACGTGTTGCAGCGTTAAAAACATGTTTTCAACATGTTATTGAACATGTTGCAGCATAGAAACATGCTGGCAACATGTCGAGCAACATTTAAAAATTTTTATTTTTCATTTTTCAGTGCTGCGCAACATGTTTTTACCCTTCAACATTCTGAGTAACATGTTGCCAAATTGTTGTTGAACGTGTTATCGAACATGTTGCAGCATAAAAATATGTTGCCAACATGTTACTGAACATGTTGTTGAGCATGTTGCAGCATAGAAACATGTTGAGCAACATTTAAAAGTTTTCAGTGCTGCGCAACATGTTTTTACCCTTCAACATGTTGAGTAACATGTTGGCAACATGTTTCTATCGCTGCGACAAGTTAAGCAACATGTTTTCTCAACATCTTTCATCATGAAATAGCGGCCGAAGATCTTTTTTTTTTATGTTTGAGATACTAAAGATAGAAAGCAAAGTTTTGGAATTCATTTGCAATTCAGTCATTTTCGGTGCAATTATAACGTTCTTTCTCCCCCCCCATCCCCAACCGGTCTTAAGTCTTAACTTGTCTATTGACTGACAAATTCAATAAACGCGAGGAAGATCCTAAACCTAATTCTTTTCTTCTGTCCGTTTAGAGCTTAATTCGTCACAAACTTAACTTTAACTTTATTAACGGGTCTCGTGTTAAATCCTAAAAAGGTTTTTATCAGCTTTTTTTTTTTTTTTTTTCTTCCTCCCCCGACCGAGTTTTAAAAGCTTCCTTCACTTGTCATCGCTTAATGGAATCATCTTCGGGGGGTCGAATAGGGTTTCAATAATTTTTTTTTTTTTTAAGAAATAAAAATTCGATTTTTCCGATTTGTGACGTAATTTCGGTAATCTTTGTAAAAAAAAAAAAAAGCTTTCTCGACTTCCTTTTTTTTTTCCTTCTTTTTTTCTTTGGGTAACTTGTCACCATTTATCATGATTTATTTTTCGATCATACCAGGACGAACATTTTTATAATTTTTTCTTTTTAACCGTTTTCCCTCTGCCGGGGAATAAAAATAATTTTTATTTTTTGAAAAGAATGAGAAAATTGGAAAAAGATAATTTTTTTTTCCTACCTTGCCCTCTTTTTCCGTATATTGTTTTAATAAATGGAGCGAGATGAACGTGTTACATTAAAAAAAAAAAACGTTCTACGTTTATACTGGGAGATGGACCAGGAAAAAAGGGGAAAAATTTAAAAAAAAAAAATAACGCCCGATTTTTTATATTTTATACAGGGAAAGCTAATAAATATGTTTTCCTCTCTAAAGTTTCAAGTTTGACTCCTTAAAAAAATTGCTCCATATGTCAACCCGAACGTGTTTTTAATATAAATAATACGTATATTTTTTATATGTAAAAAAAAAAGAAAGATTCCAAAAACCAGATCTTTCTTACCTTCGGGGGGATTCCGCCCCTGTTAAACGTTTTTTTTTTTTTTTTCTTTTTTTCTCCTCCTGATACTAAATCCCATATCGGAGGAATAAAAAAAATCCCTCGGTCCTGATCTCGCTAAGCAAAATATTTTTGAAAGAAGAAAGGCTAAGGGGAGGGAAAAAAATCGGAAAAGAAAACGGATAAGGGAAAAAAGAAAGTTTAAGTTGGGCATTTCTCGCCGATAGCTCGCATCGGTCTTATTCAAATTTCTTTCCATTGTGAATAACAACACCCTTAGGAGTTGGTTTCGGACGTTTCCAATAAACTTCCTAGAAACCGCTGATATCATATATTCTTTTTTTTTTTTTTTTTTTTTGTTCCCCTTTCGAAAAAAGATAAAAATTTAGGATCTTCTCCAATTTAGATTTAAGGTCATTTTTCTTTTTCGCGTGTGTAGTTTTCAATCTTTTTATTTTTTTATTTTTATTTCCCTTCAATTCATTTGTTTTCTTTTTGCAGAAAACACGTTTGAAGCTAGACTGGAAAAAGGTTCGAGAGGTTTGGGACTGAGCGTGACCGGGGGTGTGGATACGGCGGAGCAGTATCCCGGGCTGATACGTATCAAAAGAATTTTCCCTCATCAGCCAGCTTGGGAATGCGGGATACTCCAGTTGGGCGATATCATATTAGCTGCTAATGGGGTTCCACTTACAGGCCTGACGAATTATGTAAGTATTTTTTTTTTAAAGGAAAATTATGCTGGGCCGCAAATTAATGTGTTCGCTGAAACGCTTATTTCAGGTATTAAGTCGGAATTTTTGATTGGTTCAAAATCCAGCATGGTGAAGTCATTTTAAAAATTTATAAGTTGGTTTTCGCCGCTGTATTGTATTTCCTGCCTGAAATGTTGTCGTTCTGACATCGAAGTTGAAATCTACGGGGTGGGCTGGCCCTTATTTTCGAAATTTTCGAATTTCGGCGAAAGGGCCCCCTAATTCTTTTACACTAACCAGGGATGATTGTTTTAAAACGTTTTAAAACATTTGAATAAAAAACACCGTTTTAAAACACTAACGTTTTAAAACACTGTTTTAAACACCGTATTTTACTAAGTGAATAAAATACGTTTTAAAATGCATTTTTAAGAGGCCCGAGCCCGCAATTTGTCGCGCACGACTCATTTTATACAATCTATGGTATGGTATACAATCTATGGTATGGACCATACCATAGATTGTATGAGCCGCTCATATTCATAATGGTTGCTTAATCGCAGGGATGATTGTTTTAAAACAAATTGGTTTAAAACCCGTGTTTTAAAACGTTTTAGAACATTTGAATAAAAAACACCGTTTTAAAAATTTGAATAAAAATAGAAACGAATTTAAAACAATTTGAACGTGTTTTAAAACATGTTTTAAAACGTTTTAAAACCAGGCCGAATAAAAGACGTTTTAAAACGTTTTAAAACATTGGAAAATAATATAAAACGTTTTAAACTGTTTTTTATTAAAAAATGTTTTAAACAGCAACCCTGACACTAACAGAAAGAATAGTTTGTGAATTTTTTTAGATTTTTTCGAGGGGTTGCTCACTCTTGAATTACCGTGTACACCTTGTCTTGAATTACTTTGAATTACTTTGAATTACTTTGAATTACAGTGAATTACTTGAATTACTTTGAATTACCATGAATTACTTTGAATTACCGTGAATTACCTTGAATTACCTTGAATTACTTTGAATTACCTGTGAATTACATGAATTACCTTTGAATTACTTGAGTATTTTTATACATATTTCCAGGGTCCTTTTTTTTTTTTTTCAATTGATTTCATTCTTATGCATAATTTTTGTCCCTTAAAAATTGTAATCAATTGCTTTGGGCATCATTTTTGTTATGAACGGCCTCTTTATCAATTAATGATTTATTTATTATCATTATTTTTAAATAATATTTTTAGTTTTATTTTTTATTTTTATTTTTATTTTTATTTATTTTTTTTTTTTTTTTTTGGAAAGTTAAATACCGTAGGCTATGTTTACTTTTTTTAACCGTTTGTTGTCGGAAGCCTATTTTTTCTTTGAAGCGTTAGGGGCGTAGATGCTAATTGGTCTCTTTCGGTAATATTTTGATACGGCATGATCCATTGAGGCAGTTAGTCAAGCTTAAAAAATATTTGGCCGCCTATGTTTAGCTTATGGAAAAAAAATATTTTAAATGAAATCTTACAAAAATTTGCTAAAAACTAATAGCTGAAGTATAAAATGTAGTAAAATCAAGATAACAAGTCTCAGAATCTATATTGATATCAAAATTTATATCTTATGAAATATTTGTCATATTTCGATTATGAAAGTTTGATTTTATCTTAGCCCGATAAGCTAAGTATGGGAGGAATAATACATATGATAAACATATCAGCTCACAATTTTTAATTTTGGCCATACCCAAATAGTTCGTAATTTATTTATTTACACTAACATTAAAAATATAATTTTAATGTCATCAATTAATATTCTAATTAAGTAATAATTCTCCCATAAGCTAAAAACAGGATTTATGTTTTCGCCAAAAATTTATAATTTGATTTTTCCGGCCACTTAAGTCTATTTATTGTCGATCAAATATAATGTGTCCATACGGATACATCCGCCCGCAAGGGGTTTCAACTTAAAGCTGTTTCTTGATTGAGAAAGAAACATTTAATTCATGAATTTATTTTTAAAAAACTATGTATAGACTTTATTTTTTCTAAGATTCTATTACTGAAACTATATTTATGAGTAATCTTTGATTTCGGGTAGCACTAACTTCGTGCCTAATATTAACGACTGATTAATGTTTATTAATTGGACAAGAAAATTAGCCGAGTATTATTTCATTTTTCACGACGTCACAGGATAGGTGATAGGCACTATTTAACATAATAGTTACAATAATAAAAAATTATTCAAATAAATAAGAATGAGTCTAATACAGTATAAACTCGAAACATGTCGTTTTAATTTCATAACTTGAATGTTCCTAATTTCCGAGTAAAATAAAGATTAATAAATAAAGACTTCGTTTGCAGTGATTTGGAACTGCCACAACGGACTTGAAGAAAAAAAAAAGTATGATGACCAAAAGGATGCTTGAAATAAATAATGCAGGTAGCATTGTCGCAGAAAAAAGAGTTCGCCAATAATAAAAGCATTTTTTTTCTTATTTGGTTTCCGCAGAAGAAGGGATATTACAGTCGGTCGGTCACGCAGTTAAAATAAATGTAGAGCAAGTGACAATGCCGAAAAAGAGAAAATTTATTTGGGGTGATCGGAAATATGCATATGTCCAGATTCCACGAAACCGACAATGAGCCACAGTTAGGAATAATTGAAAAGGAAAAAAAATTGAAAAGAATTTTTAAAGGATTATGAGGTTAACAACCCCTAGTTAAGAAAGAAAAAAAACGATAGAATTACAAAAGCAAACAGTAGGTCAGGTAGCAAATGGTCATCTGGAAAAGAATTGTATAATGCACCATTTACATTAAATTATAAATATCATGTCCGAAAAAAAATTAATGCCCCGAAAATTAGAAATTATGAAAATAAGTTAAATTATTAAAGAATTAATTTTTTTAATTAGTATTTTCTAAACAACATGATATTTTTTCCTTTACATGCTACCTAAACAAACGGCAGCAGATTTTCCGATGGACGCTTTATCAAAGCCTTGTAAATAACTTTAAATGACTCATAATAAGCCTTACATAAGTTAAACATGCCATTTAATTTATTGAATTTCCGGAATTACTTTGAATTACCTTGAATTACTTTGAATTACTTGAATTACCTTGAATTACTTTGAATTACCATGAATTACTTTGAATTACTTTGAATTCCTTGAATTTCGCTTGAATTACTTGAATTACTTTGAATTATGAATTACCGTGTACACTTTTTTGCAGAGTGAGCAACCCCTCGGATTTTTTGGACATTTTATGGGCGTCGTTTAGCCGTGTCCCCGGGGACCGGAAAATTTCAGAATTCCCGTAGAGACCGAAAAATCAAAAATTTTATTTTTATGTAAAAATAGTTGTTTCCTACTCGAATTTTTATGCAGATTACGAAAATGAAGTTAGAATTGATTTATGACAAACAATTACTGAGCTAACTCAAAAAAAAGTGCGTTATAAAATTTTATAACTTTATAACGTTTTGGCCGATTATAAAATTTTATAACTGAGCAATATATTAATTGTATGCTTGAATTGCACTATATTTAGCATATGGGGACTTTATAGGCTCTTTTTTAAATATTTTTCATGAGAAAAAAAAAGGGGAAAAAAATTATACAATTTTTTGGAATTTTATCCATTACATTTGAAGAGTAAGCGGGAAAAAGGATCAGAGTCCATTGTTTATGTTTACACTTAAATCTTATGTTTAGCTTTTGTCAAAGGATTCAAAACAAAAACATGGACTCTGATCCTTTTTCCCGCTTGCTCTTCATTTCTTTTCAACTGATTTTTAAAAGCGGCCATTTCGTTCTTAAGTTCCCAATTATTTTGAATTATAATATTTTCCAGATTTTTCCGAATTTTCTGTTTATTTCTTGTATTTTTAATTTGACAAAGGCTTAAAAATAAGGAAAAACAGAAATAGAAAAATTCGGGAAGCGTTAGAAGAAAATAAAAAAACTGAAAGTAATGTGTTATAAAATTTTATAAAGAATTATAAATAGACTAGCCGCTAGCGGCCCCTTCGCGTCTAGCCTAAAGTAATGTAGGAAAACGTTAAAACGTTAAATACTTAAGTTTTTTCCGCCCAAAAAATGCGACTGTGGACAAAAATGCGAAATATTTTAGGCAAATAAAACAAACTATTTTTTCGCCAATTTTTTTTTTTTTTTGTCTGATCATCAGACAAAAAAAAAAAAATCATTGTCTGATCATCAGACTCTGATGCCACTAATTTTTTTTCAAAGTTAAAATTTTAATATTAAAACATTACTTTAGCAATTTAAAAAATTAAAATTAAAATTAAAAATTTTTTACTTAAATAGCTTGTCTGCGGACAAACGCGGACAAACGCAGACAAACGTTTGTGCAAAGAGTTTGTGCAAAGAGAACAGACAGACACACATGTCGAAAGTTGAAAAATTTTTTGCAAACGACCAAAAAAAAAAAAAGAAAAAATCCCTGCGTACAGACAGAAAAACTTTCCCTTTTATTCGTCAAAATATTTTTTGTCTGTGGACGAAAACTTTATGTCGAAAACTTTATGTATATAAAAATACGAAAACTTTATGTATTTTTTCGTCGAATTCGTTAAAATTAGCTTGTCTGCGGACAAACGCGGACAAACGGAGGGGTTTTATTATATAGGTAGATAGATGTCTTTTTTGGCGGGTTATAAAATTTTATATAACTCGAATACGAAGTTTAATTTTTTAATAACTCAATTTTATAGCACACTTTTTCTTGGGATAAAAGTATGAAGGATTTTGAAGAAAATATTGTGGCTATAGCATATTTTGCTAATTTTTTTACTTATTTTGGCTTCTGTCATCAAAGATAAGTAACTTTTAACTTTATTTTCGTGGTCTGAACAAAAAACCGACTAGAAAACAATCATTTTTACATAAAAATAAAATTTTTGATTTTTTGATCCTTGCGGGGATTTCGAAATTTTCAGGTTCCCGTGCACACGATTAAACGACGTCCTAAAATTCTGAAAAAATTCTGGCAATCTTCTTTCGGTTACTTTATAAAAGAATTAGGGGGTGCTTTCGCAAAAAACTGAATTCAAAAATTCGTAAAATAAGGGCCAGCCTAATATCGCAATCTCATATTAGAGTGGTTCGAAAATCAATTTTTCTGGGATTTCAAAACTTCTATATCGGGAGAAGTTTCTTTATAAGGATAGTATCAACCCTGAGTTTTTTCAGATTTTTTGGACGGCATCTTGAGGTGTCAAATCGGCCTTGAAATTTCCTAAAAGCCCATATCAGGGCCAGAAATGAAAATTTTTTTTATGGCATAAAAGACTATTGATTCCTATCGGTTTTGCGTAGATTATGAATTTGAAGTCGGAAAATTAGTTTTGGTGCACGGATTTTGAGCCATAGGAAGAAAGCCATAACAAGGTTTCCACAGCTTTTAAATCCGGTCTGATAAACCGTGCTCCGGAACTTATTTTCGACTTCAAATTCGTAATCTACGCAAAATTTCTTATAGGAATCCATGGTCTTTTATATCAAAAACCATTTTTGGCCCTTATGTGGGCTTTTTGGAAATTTCAAGGCCAATGCTGACTAGGGTGGTTCTTATTTTGCGAAGTTTGGATTTTTGGAGGTGCCACCCCCTAACCTTTTTTTATTTGTATGAGATACGTTTTCCTGAATTTTTTCAAATTTTTTACTCGACGGGAAAGCGAGCTTTCAGCTCGGAAAAATTCCATAAGAACGAAAAAATTCATATTTTTTTTTTGTAGAAAAACTTTCGTTTCCTATCAGAAATTTTGTGTAGATTTTAAATCTGAAATCTGGTCCGGTATTTGAGCAAGATGCCAAAATAAGACGAAAAAATAGAGAAAAGCGGCAAAACGCACTAAGTCCACAGTTTTCATTGCTTTTTGACTTCTAACTCATAAAAACCGGCCAGATACAAAAAAACTGTTTTCAGATTCGAAATCTACGTAAAATTTCCGATAGGAAACGAGTTTCTTTTTTTTTTTAAATCTCAAATTTTTGGTTCGGGAGCGTTCAAGTATTACGTAAAACCGAAAGGGGGGGGAGGGGGTACTAGAAAATCTTACGATTTCTTACTAGGGGGAGGGGGGGAGCTTGGCAAATCTTACGTAAGAATTTCCATTGTGACTTATTGTTCAGAATTTTTTTTTTTTTTTTTTTTTTTTTTTCATTTCAAAAATTATGTTGTTTTAATTTTTTTTCGAATGTTTAAAGGTTCTAGTTCGTTTACATAACCGGCCGGTTAGCCGGGCGGTGTACACATTTTAACGATAAAAAAAATACGTTAAAAAAAATTTTTTTAATCCAATATTTTATACATGAAAACGGGGTCTAACTGCACCGAAACCGTACCCAAAACGTTTCGTTATGTTCAGAGATAAATTTCCATGATATTAAATGCATGAACAACAGTTAATAGTTCTTATATTTGATAATATTTAATTGTTTTCGCAGAAAAAAAAAATGTTTAACTCGTAGAGACTAGTGCAGCGCTCTAGCGGTGGAACCACGAACTATTTCAACAACAAAAAGAAAAATGGCGTTTTATTTTTTTATTTCGAAAACATTAAAAAAAATTATCAAATTTAGGCACTGTAAAGCCTTTTTCATACGTTTTCAATAACGAATCTTTACCTTTTAAACATAACAAAGCGTTTTGGCACGGTTTCGGTGCGATCCGATCTCATTTTTATGTGTAAAATACCGAATCAAAAAAAAATATTAAACTTTTTTTTATTGTTAAAAAATTTTCACCGCCCGGCTGACCGGCCGGTTATGTAAAGGAACTAGAACCTTAAAGTGGAAAAATTGAAACTTTTTTCAAAAAATTTTAAGAAATAAAAATTACTTTTTTGATGAGATTTTGTGCCAATTGTAGCCATCTTCAGGGATATGAGTATGAGTAAGAAAAATATTACTTCAATTTAAAATTGGCGTTAAAAAGAAAGGGGGGGGGGGGTCCGCGAAAATCTTACGTAATATAATAGGGGGGGTTCAAAGAAATCTTACTAATTCTTACGAAGGGGGGGGAGGGGGTCCAAAAACCCGAAAAAAAGTCTTACGTAATACTTGAACGTTCCCTTCTTATGAAATTTTTTTAAACTAAAAGCTCGATGAGGCACGCTTTCCCGACGAGTAAAAAATTTGAAAAAATTCAGTGAAACTTATCTCATACAAATAAAAAAAAAACTAGAGGGGGCACCTCCGAAAATCTAAACTTTGCAAAATAAGAACCATCCTAATGCTGAAGCCGCGGCTTCAGTCGTATGTCATGATTTTTAAATAATTTAGGCTCAAAGTATTTTTTGGGGGGACTGGGGGACCCCTCACGTAAAAAATGTTTTCATATTCGTATTCAGCCACCTTACAAACTCTAACAATAAGTCGTATGTCATGATTTTTGAATAATTTGGGCTTGAATTATTTTGTGGGGGACTGGGGGACCCCTCACGTAAAAAATGTTTTCATATTCGTATTCAGCGGCCTTAAAAAGTTCGATAATGAGTCGTATGTCATGATTTTTGAATAATTTAGGCTCAAAGTATTTTTTGGGGGGACTGGGGGACCCCTCACGTAAAAAATAATTTCATATTCGTAATCAGCGACCCCAAAAACCCCCCAATACAAAATTTGAAGCCAAAATTCCAAAAACTAGACTTTTTTCCGGCTAAAATGAGTATTCCGACCACTGTGAGCCGTCCGAAAAATCTAAAAAAATTCAGGGTTGATACTTTACCCATAAAGAAACTTTTCCCGATATAGGAGTTTTGAAATTCCAGAAAAGCTGATTTTCGAACCCTATTACACACGAATCGTAAAGATTATGCAAAAGCCTGAGCCTTAAAGGAACCAAGCAGAAAAGGGCCCCTGTCGTCCCCCTCTGCTGTGTCTGTGCTTTTTCATCCTCCCTTTTCCTCTCTCTCTTTTTTTTTTTCTTAAAAAAAAAAAGAAGAAATGTGACAGAATTTTTTCCTGTCCACCCTTTCAACTTCTTTTTCGACTCAAGCAAGTCACGTCAACCGCATTTTGACGTTCATCGAATTTTTTAAAGTTTAAATTAAATTTCGCAAGACGAAGCAGTAAATCTTACTTCTGCCGAAGGTTCATTTAATTGCAAATAAAAAAAATAAAAAATTCTTCTTTCGTCTTTGAAGATCTTAAGCAAAAACCGATTTGTAATCCAACCCCCGAAACTAACCGTACGATATAAATCAATCGGAGAGAGGGGGACGTTTTTCGGGGTCCCTTTTTTCTCCTGCAAAGGGAAAACACAATAATAAATTTGGTAAGGATGGGATTTTTTTTTCCTTCTTCTTCTTCGTTTTTATTGTTTCTTATTAAAAGACGGTTGCGGGGACGATTTAGATATCAACTTAATCTGGGATAAGGGAAAAGTTGGTTTTTGATATTAATCTACAACCACGTCGGTTTTTGTTGTACTTTGAACGTTGGCGCCGTTAGGATTACTTTTCGGATCTTGGTTTTTGATAACTTCTTAGGAAAACTTTTTTATTCTGAAATAAAATGAGACACGGGACCGGAAATAAAAGTTTTAAGTTTTTTTTTCCGAAGGGAATGTCAATCATAAGGGAAAAGAAGCATAAAATCCGTAAACATGATAAAATAAATATATCAAAAGTGCTTCGATTGATTCTCGACTCTGCGAAAAGGACTTGAGATATTTCCGGTGCATCGCCTTTTTTTTTTTTTTTTTTTGTGGAAAAAAAATGCGTTTCGAAAATCGGGCACGAATTTCATTTTCTTTACGATTTCGTGCTTTTTTTACACTTTCTTTCGTGTAAATATTACTTAATGACTTGATTTCATTTTTTAAAAAAATAAGATTTTTTTTTTTCTTCTGAAATAATAAAACGATCGCGATAAGCTGGAGCAGAAGCACGACATAAAGTCGTAAATCAATGTTTATGAGCGTCTTTTTCTATTTTAATAATAATTGAATTCGCAATTTGATCCTTTTTTTTTTTTTAACGGAGTGTCGTATTGCGAAATTTTTATGTGTTTTCGGGACTAAAGCTTAGTTACCGTAAACGTCCTATTCGGTAATTTTATTTTTCAATTTAAAGAAGTTGAGATACCTTGCAGTTGGTATGAGAAGCACGTTTTAGCTTTAGCTGGAGGTGATTTTTTTTTTTTAAGCGGACGTCTTAACCCCGTTCGACGGTAGAAGACAGGATTTTTTGATGAGACCTTTTATAAGATAACGCAAAGTAGTTAGGAAATAAAAAGAAAGCTGTTCTGTTATCCCGGGATGACGGGATTAAAAACCAAAGACACTATACATTTGTCGGGAAATATTGGAAATGAGTCAGTCCTTCCTAAACCAAGATTCTCAGAATTTCCTAAAACAGGATGCTCAAAATTTCCAAAAACAGCATCCTAAGAATCGCTAAAACAGCGTTCACAGAATCATCTAAAACAGGATGCTTGGAATTTTCTAAAGCAAGATTCCAGATTTTCCTAAAACAGGATCCTCAGAATTTCCAAAAACAGGATCCTCTGAAATTCCAGAAACAGGATTCTCAGAATAACGTAGCACAAGATCCTCCGATGTTCCTAAAACAGGATCTTCAGAATTTTCAAAAAAGGATGCTCAAAATTTCCAAAAACAGCTTCCTCAGCATTACTGAAAACAGCGTTCTTAGAATTATTTAACCAGGATGCTCGAATTTTTCTGAAACAAGATCCCAGATTTTCCTAAAACAGGATCCTGAAAATAACCTACAACAAGATCATCTGAAGTTCCTATAACAAGATCCTCAGAATTTATGGAAACAGGATCCTCCAAATGACATAAAACAGGATCCTCTTATGTTCCTAAAACAGGATCTTCAGAATCACTGAAAACAAAATTCTCAGAATCATTTAAAACAGACTGCTCAAAATTTCCCAAAACAGCATCCCCAGAATCATCTAAAACACGGTGATCAACTAGACAATTATTAATCCACAAAAATGTGGTGAAAATCTGACTTCATAGCTTCATTAGGGATCAATTACATATCCGAAATCCGTTAAAACCAAAATCCTATCTGCTCGTCCTGACGAGATAAGGGGTTGCGTCTATGCTTAACTTATGGTTAGAGTGGTGATACACCTAGGCTGCACTTACTACCGCTCTATCCATAAGTTAAGCATAGACGCAATCCCTTATCTCGTCAGGACGAGCAGATAGGATTTTGGTTTTAACGGATTTCGGATATTTAATTGATCCCTAATGAAGCTATGAAGTCAGATTTTTACCACATTTTTGTGGATTAATAATTGTCTAGTTGATCACCGTGAAAACAGGATGCTCGAAATTTTCTAAAACAAGATTCCAGATTTTCCTAAAACAGGGTCCTCAGAATTTCCAAAAACAGGATTTTTAAAATGACCTAAAACAGGATCCTCCGAAGTTCCTATAACAAGATCCTCAGAATTTCCAGAAGCAGGATTCTTAAAATGACATAAAACAATGTCCATCGCTGTTCCTAAAACAGGATCCTCAGAATTTCCAAAAACAGGATCCTCAAAATAACCTACAACAAGATCCTCCGAAGTTCCTGTAACAAGATCCTCAGAATTTATGGAAACAGGGTCCTCCAAATGACATAAAACAGATTTCTCCGATGTTCCTAAAACAGGATCCTCAGAATTTTCAAAACAGCATTTTCAGAATCACTAAAAACAGCGTTCTCAGAATCATCTAAACCAGGTTGCTCGAAATTTTCTAATACAAGATCTCAGATTTTCCTAAAACAGGATACTTAAAACTTTCTAAAACAAGATTCCAGATTTTCTAAAACTGGATCCTCAGAATTTCCAAAAACAGGATCCTCGGATGATCGAAAATAGGAACCTCCAACGTTCTTAAAACAGGATCTTTAGAATTACTGAAAACATCATTTTCAAAATCATGTAAAACATGATCCTCAGAGTTTTCAAAAACAGCATCCCCAGAATCATTGAAAACAGTATTCTCAGAATTATCTAAAACAAAATCCTCAAAATTTCCTAAAACAAGATTCCAGATTTTCCTAAAACAAATCGTCAAAATCTCCTAAAACAGGATCTTCAGAATTTCCTAAAATAGGATGCTTAAAACTTTCTAAAACAAGATTCCAGATTTTCCTAAAACAGGATCCTCAGAATTTCCAAAAACAGGATCCTCTGAAATTCCAGAAACAGGATTCTCAGAATAACGTAGCACAAGATCCTCCGATGTTCCTAAAAAAGGATCCTTAGAATTTTCAAAAAAGGATGCTCAAAATTTCCAAAAACAGCTTCCTCAGCATTACTGAAAACAGCGTTCTTAGAATTATTTAACCAGGATGCTCGAATTTTTCTGAAACAAGATCCCAGATTTTCCTAAAACAGGATCCTGAAAATAACCTACAACAAGATCATCTGAAGTTCCTATAACAAGATCCTCAGAATTTATGGAAACAGGATCCTCCAAATGACATAAAACAGGATCCTCTTATGTTCCTAAAACAGGATCTTCAGAATCACTGAAAACAAAATTCTCAGAATCATTTAAAACAGACTGCTCAAAATTTCCCAAAACAGCATCCCCAGAATCATCTAAAACACGGTGATCAACTAGACAATTATTAATCCACAAAAATGTGGTGAAAATCTGACTTCATAGCTTCATTAGGGATCAATTACATATCCGAAATCCGTTAAAACCAAAATCCTATCTGCTCGTCCTGACGAGATAAGGGGTTGCGTCTATGCTTAACTTATGGTTAGAGTGGTGATACACCTAGGCTGCACTTACTACCGCTCTATCCATAAGTTAAGCATAGACGCAATCCCTTATCTCGTCAGGACGAGCAGATAGGATTTTGGTTTTAACGGATTTCGGATATTTAATTGATCCCTAATGAAGCTATGAAGTCAGATTTTTACCACATTTTTGTGGATTAATAATTGTCTAGTTGATCACCGTGAAAACAGGATGCTCGAAATTTTCTAAAACAAGATTCCAGATTTTCCTAAAACAGGGTCCTCAGAATTTCCAAAAACAGGATTTTTAAAATGACCTAAAACAGGATCCTCCGAAGTTCCTATAACAAGATCCTCAGAATTTCCAGAAGCAGGATTCTTAAAATGACATAAAACAATGTCCATCGCTGTTCCTAAAACAGGATCCTCAGAATTTCCAAAAACAGGATCCTCAAAATAACCTACAACAAGATCCTCCGAAGTTCCTGTAACAAGATCCTCAGAATTTATGGAAACAGGGTCCTCCAAATGACATAAAACAGATTTCTCCGATGTTCCTAAAACAGGATCCTCAGAATTTTCAAAACAGCATTTTCAGAATCACTAAAAACAGCTTTCTCAGAATCATCTAAACCAGATTTTCCTAAAACAGGATACTTAAAACTTTCTAAAACAAGATTCCAGATTTTCTAAAACTGGATCCTCAGAATTTCCAAAAACAGGATCCTCGGATGATCGAAAATAGGAACCTCTAACGTTCTTAAAACAGGATCTTTAGAATTACTGAAAACATCATTTTCAAAATCATGTAAAACATGATCCTCAGAATTTTCAAAAACAGCATCCCCAGAATCATTGAAAACAGTATTCTCAGAATTATCTAAAACAAAATCCTCAAAATTTCCTAAAACAAGATTCCAGATTTTCCTAAAACAAATCATCAAAATCTCCTAAAACAGGATCTTCAGAATTTCCTAAAATAGGATGCTTAAAACTTTCTAAAACAAGATTCCAGATTTTCCTAAAACAAATCGTCAATATTTCCTAAAACAGGATCCTCTGGATTTCGTGATACAGGATGCTCAAAAGTTCCAAAAACAGGATCTTCAGAATGACCCACAACAGGATCCTCTGAAGTTCCTAAAACAGGATCCTCAGATTTTCCAAAAACGAATCCTTAAGATTTCCTAAAACAGGAACCCCCTCCAATTTTTTAGATGAAGTTCCCAAAATCACTCTTAAGTTTTTTGAGAACTTCCAGTTATCCCGTCATCCCGGAAAGCCGGGGACAACAAGCCAACTTTCCCAAATCCTGTAACTACTAGAAAATTTTCCAGGCGAATTGGAAAATTCTTCTCCAAAATTTTATTTCCTCTCATTTCAGAAGTTAAAGTTAGCCCAGAACGTCTTATGGACCTGTGCTAATCATTTAAACTAATAAATTAAAGTAATAAAAATTATATTTCTATCGTAGGCAACCCGCACCACACGTATGCAACATTAATATCTCTTGAACTTTGTTTCCATTCTCAAAATTATCGGACAAAAAGTGTTGTACGGGTTTTCGACCCATAGCTTTAAAATTCGATGTCCAAATGCCGAAATTTCTGGCAGGAAATCCAAAACGGCGCCGACATTTAAATTATTACCGTTAAAATGACTAATAATTTTTTTATGCAATCTTGGAATAATTTTCTAATCGTTGTTATTTTTTTTTTCATTTTCAGGAGGCCTTAGAAGTCCTTCGAACAACGCCCAACGATGTAGTGCTCAAAATTTGCCGGCCCCCCGGCGAAATATTTTTAATACCTCCTTCAAGTTCCGGAGAGCCCCCACCTCCTCCGAGAAGGGACCCCGGTCACGTCATATCATCTAGTCAATCCAATAACGCTTCGAATATTTTACCGTTACCTCAGCTGATAGCAGAGCCGTTCGGGGAATTCGACGTAACGTTGAAGAAAGTGAACGGAAGCTTAGGATTTACGCTTCGGAAGGAAGATGAAAGCGTTTTGGGTCATTACGTAAGAGCTCTAGTCCGTGAACCCGCTCTCTCCGACGGTCGAATCCTTCCAGGGGATAAGATCGTCTCCGTGAACGGAGTCGATATATCACCGATGAGTCACGAAGAAGCGGTAATGTTTCTCAGGCAAAGCGGGGAGGAGGTGTGCTTGAGACTGTATAGGGACCCTGCTCAAACCCCCGTGTCCGCTTTATCCCCGACGGAATCTCATAAAACGTTTAAACCGAAGCCGGCGCTCCGAAAGGAAGCGATGGACATGCTGTGCGATTTAGCGGTTAGGAAACTTAGCCCGAGCGATTCGAGCAGTTCGAGCGGTAGAAGTCGACTGAAAAGCTCGTCCCCGGGTTCCTCCCCGCGAAGGAGAAAATTAACGAAAACCGCTCCGGAGTCGGAGGATTCCAAACCTCAGCGTCCGAATTTTTTGGATTTGTGCGGGGACGTGACCCTGAGAAGGCACAAATTTCAAATGGTCACCGTCAACCCGGAGGAAGATGCGGATTCCGTTTTGACGGGGACCAGCGGATCGGAGAACACGCAAACGACCGTCGGGAGCGCCACTCGCGCTTGCATCAGCAGCGACGAGTGCAATTCCGATCAGGAGGGGAGCTACCACGGGGAACCCTCCAGCATGCCCCCTTTGACGACTTCCTCCTCCATCTTTAGTTATAAGAATCCGATTTATCAATCCGCTCATCCGACCCTTCACTCCGGACCGGAGCAAGTTCCTGAAAGGTTGTCGGATCAAGACATTCCTGATAAAGTTTTTAATACGGGAGGCGGACCACAGGGTTTATTAAAATGGAAAGGGGTTTTGTTTACGCCGGAGGACGGAGTCGATGACGATGCCAAAGAAAAGACAGACTTTAATCATTCCTCTGATTACCCGGACAGAGAGGGGCAAGTGCTCACGGTCGAGTTGTGCAGGGGTTGGAATAGCCGTTTGGGATTCAGTCTTCAAGGGTCAGAGTCTGGGACCTACATCAGTGCAATATATGCTGACAGCGTGGCTGCTAAAGATGGGAGATTGCAAGCTGGGGATCAAGTCATTATGGTGCGTATTTTATTTATTTATTTTTTTCTCTGCTTTCCCAGCGGAAAATGAGACGTTCTTTAAAAGGCAAAAAGACGTCGTCAGGCATGGTCACATTCTGGGACGATTTTATTAGTCAAAATGACGTCAGAATACTTCCTTAAAAATGATCAATAAAAAAATTTCTCAGTAGATGACGTCAAGGAGACGTCAATAAGACGTCAATAAGACGTCATCCATTGTCCACAATTGAAAATTCAAATGTGGACGGGGGATGTCTCGAAAAGGGTTGGCTTTTCTAGGTTCCCTCATGAGAAGAAATGTGACGACAAGAAGACGTCAAAAAGACGTCTTCTTGACGAAATCGAGGTGACGTCCAAGAGGAAGACAACGACACGTCATTTTGACGTCGAAAAATATGGTAAAAAAGTTCCGGAAAATGACCGTGTCTGATGACCAAAATGTGACGCGTCACCTCTTTCGTTGGGCTATCACTTCCTCCAAATTAATATTTCTGATTCTTTTTTTCAGATCAACGACGAAAGCACTCAGGACATGAACACGGCAGACGTCATCGACCTACTACGGAAAGTTCGCGGAACCATCGCAATCACAGTCCTCCGGAGAAATTCAACTCAGTCCTGATCGAAATTAGTCAAATTAATTCCTAAATAATTAAATTAATTAATCAATAATAGAGACTTTTAAAATACTAAAATAAATATGACAGCAAAGGGATTTCTCTTCGTTTTTTCCCGCCCTCCGCGAATCGACATATACCTAGAATCACTTTGCGATCAAAAGTTGATTTGATTTGTTTATCTACGTAAAACTGTACACGACTGAACTGTGTTTATCTTTTCGGTTAAACAGCTAAATTTTTTTTTTTTAGCTGACTGTGATCTTTATTTCTTATTTTCGTACTTAAATTTTTGTTTTTTATGAAGAAAAAAATGGAATGCTATTTTACAAAAAAGAAATATGTCTACCTTCTAATTGTATCAGAGATAGTTATGATTATTTTTTTTTAATCGAAAAAAATCTGAAAATCGAATATTTTTCAAAAACAAGCCATGCATTCCTTGAAATAAAAGAAAAATAATTGTAATTATGATCAATCTCTATCTATTTATATTTAAAATTTATTTTTGTATGTTTCACTAGGTGCTTGTCATTAGGTTTTTTTTTTTTTTTTTTTTTTTTTTTTTATTTTATTTTAATTGAATTTATTAATTGGAAGCTGTAAAATCACTATTGATGAGGATTCATATGATTTTGTAGCTCTGCCAACGAAGCGGATATATGTGTCTAAATACCGATCGCTTGCAGAGATTGTACTATGCTCCATGGAGTAAGACTGGTGTTGTGGAAAAAACCGAACAGACATTTTCAGCCCCATCTTCATATAGTTTAAGGCACTTCTTAAATTCTTCTTAAATTTTTAAAACACTTAAACATTTTTTGATAAATTTTTGAGCGATTTTAATCACACTAAAGCTACTGTACTGATTTTTCAAAAATTCGGAATGTATTTATTATAAGAAAATATAAATATAATTAATATCTTTGGAGTCGTTTGGTGGCAAAAATATGTTAGGGTTTTACTGCAACACTAGTTTTATAGTAGAGCACATGCTCTAAGTCATATTGTGACCTTAAAATCAATTTGGGTATAAAGGCATGATTTTTTGATGGTTATAATTTTGTTGTATTTTGTTTACATTCAATCATTTAAAAAGATCTTATTAGAAATTTTTAACAAGGTGAATTACATTTATGTATTATGTACAATGAATAATGGAGTCTGTTAAATGATACCCAGAAATAAAAATTTAAGGATTTAATTATAAAAATTTTAATGAGGCCAAACATTGTATTTCCAAAAAAAAAAAAAAAAAAAAAATCCAAAAGCAAATAAATAAATGAATAAATAATTTAAATTTCTATTTTTATTATTTCTTTCCCTTCCTCCAGTACACAAGAATAAAATAGAAAGTATGAATATAAAGCTAAAAAAACTTTTGAAAATTTAAATTTGGATGGCGGGTGTCGCGAAAAGGGGTAGGCTTTTTGAGGTTCCCGTAGAGAAGAATTTTTCACGAATCGAACTGAACAATCGCCTGGTTCTTATACTTTGAAGCATAGGCGTCTTTAAAACTGGCAAAATACAGTCGGGCCCGTAGCCAGAACGAAGAGCCAGGGGGGGCAGTGCGGCTTGTTAAGGGGGGCAATAGGCCTTCATTCCCTATACCTGTAATGTTTAGCCAATTCACTCCAGGGGGGGCACCGAGTCAGCCCAGGGGGGGCAACGCCCCCCCTGGCCCCCCCTTGGCTACGGGCCCGAATACAGTTTGTGGAGAACGATATAACGGAGATATTCAATTAAGCCTTAAATAAATTTTTGAATAACGCAGCCTTTCAGCTCCAACTCTCCGGAGATATTCACGGTTAAAGTTTTCTGCAAAATCGATTTTTTTTTTAAATTTTAACCGTGAATATCTCCGGAACGGTTGGGGCTAGAGGGCCGAGCGAAACGGAATTTTGGCCCTCTCGACGAGACGCGTCGAACTGCGCAATCGGCGTCCCGATCGGACGATGTGAAAAAAGTGATGACGTCACATCTTTTTTTTTGAAAAAATCTATGGAGACCATTGTCTCCACATTTTCATATGCTCCGATCGCGACGCCCATAGCACCGTTCGACGCGCCTAGTCGAGAGGGTCAAAATTCCGTTTTGCGCGGCCCCCTAGCCCCAACCGTTCCGGAGATATTTACGGTTAAAGTTTTCCAAAATTGATTTTTTTTTTAAACTTTAACCGTGAATATCTCCGGAACGGTTGGGGCTAGGGGGTCGCGTGAAACGGAATTATGACCTACTCAACGAGACTCGTCGACTGCCAAAAGGGCGACTCGATTCAAAGACATGAAAAAACGTGACATGAAATTTTTTTTTTTGACATGTCACGTTTTTTCATGTCTTTGAATCGAGTCGCCCTTTTGGCAGTCGACGCGTCTCGTCAAGTAGGTCAAAATTCCGTTTCGCGCGACCCCCTAGCCCAAACCGTTCCCGAGATATTCGCTCGTAAAGTTTTAAGGAAACCAGAAAAAAAAAAGTTTTAAGAAACTTTAGGAGCGAATATCTCAGGAACGGTTGGGGCTAGGGGGTCGCGCGAAACGGATTTATGACCTACTCGACGAGACGCGTCGACTGCCAAATGGGCGACCCGATTTGAAGACATGAAAAAACGTGACATGTCAAAAAAAAAAAATTTCATGTCACGTTTTTTCATGTCTTCAAATCGGGTCGCCCTTTTGGCAGTCGACGCGTCTCGTCGAGTAGGTCATAAATCCGTTTCGCGCGACCCCCTAGCCCCAACCGTTCCTGAGATATTCACGGCTAAAGTTAAAAAAAAAATCAATTTTGGAAAACTTTAACCGTAAATATCTCCGGAACGGTTGGGGCTATGGGGCCGCGCGAAACGGAATTTGGACCCCCTCGACGAGACGCACCGAACTGCCAAACGGCGTCCCGATTGGACGATGTGAAAAAATGTGATGACGTCACCACATTTTTTTTTGACAAAATCTATGGAGACATTGTCTCCACATTTTCATATGCTCCGATCGCGACGCCTATAGCACCGTTTGACGCGCCTCGTCGAGAGGGTCAAAATTCCGTTTCGTGCGGCCCCCTAGCCCCAACCGTTCCGGAGATATTCACGGTTAAAATTTAAAAAAAAAATCGATTTTGCAAAACTTTAGCCGTGAATATCTCCGGAACGGTTGGGGCTAGGGGGCCGCGCGAAACGGAATTTTGACCCTCTCGACTAGGCGCGTCGAACGGTGCTATGGGCGTCGCGATTGGAGCATATAAAAATGTGGAGCCAATGTCTCCATAGATTTTGTCAAAAAAAAAAATTTTAACCGTGAATATCTCCGGAACGGTTGGGGCTAGGGGGCCACGCAAAACGGAGTTTTCACCGTCTCAACTAGGCGCGTCGAACTGTTGTTCCCATTGGAAAAATTGTTCGCCTTGACGAGACGAATCGAATGAGCCTAACCGCAACTCTCTACGATGAAGTAAAAAAAGTGATGACGTCACCACATTTTTTTTGTCATACCGGTTGGTCCTCGACGTCGCTAACCCAACTTCTTTTTATCATTTTGGTCAACTGGCGTGTGAGGTAAAGGTTTAAATAAATACACTACATATGGTTTGAAGTATTTTACTTGAAATATATATTTTATTATTACAATTACAATTACAATTACAATTACAATTACAATTGTATTTTTTGCTTGTGAAAGTCGAACGACATTGGATTATTTTCGACTTTTCAATGGTTTTAAACGGGAATTCAAAAATGCTGTTAATTCAATGAGTATTGTGCCTTACAAATCTTTGTTTGAAAAAGTCTTATTTTTAACACGAAACTTTCCGTGTCATTTCTATCATTAGGTTTCTCGCTTGTTCGTGTTCGCTACGCAGAATTAGAATAATTCGAACGGACAGAAGCACTCTTCGGAAAGTTTCCTCTTGAAAATATGATTTCAGCATTAAATTTTTGGAAACTTATTACGCATTGAATTAACCTTTGTGTTGCATAGCCTTTTAAAGCCATCAAAAAATCGTAAAAAAGTCCGTATCACTCTATTTTTATCAGTGATACACATTTACATTACATTACAATTACATATACTGTAACATTGAACTCAACATGAATTATCGAAATACCAGTAAACGACTCTAGTAATAAAAATTAATCAGTAATAAATATTTAACATCAGCACAATTGTAATTTTAAAATTCTTTTAGATCCTAATCTCAATTAAGAATATATAGAAGGGCGCATCAAAGTAAAAACGATTAAAAAAATAACAATTTCGAAATATGATTTGAAACATTTGCACATGTCCTTTCTTAAAAATTACACTATTATTCGAACTAGATGGAATGTAAACATAAGAATATTTCATCCCTGCCGGAATATCTGGACTAATTTTAAATTCTAAATTTTTTTTAAATTAAAAATTGCTGGTCGAAAGTACTCAAGAGAAAGAAAATTTTTAAAAAAGCTTACGAAATTTTACGAGAGCTTAGAAAGCTTATGAACAACTCTCGAAAAAGCTAAGAAATTTTAAAAACTTTGATTTTTTTTTTCAGTTTCATAAAAAAAAAAAAAAAAAAAAAAAAACCTTATCGTAATATTATTATTTAAAGCTGAGTTTAAGGCAGAAACATTCCGACTCACGGCAAAAAATCTTTAAATCACGAAATCAAAAATTATGAGTTCAGTGTCAAGTTCATTAAAGGGAGAAGAGGTTTACCTGCTTATCGGAGAGCCAGGGAACTGATTTTATGTTTCCAATTAGTGAATCGATTACATAATTAAATATTATTCAAAGGATATTAGTTTTTTTTGGAACATAGCTCGTTATCAATGAAAATTGTTAGTTATCTAATAAAATAAACTTTCTTTAAAGGTTCATAAATTCCAATGATACGCTGGCAGATGAAAGCCAAAAATAATTTTATTCCTCTGGGAAAAATCGGACTTAAATTAAAACTAGTTAAAAAACTAATAAAATCTTTCGCGCCAAAGCGATTCTGTAAAACTGGAAAACAAAACCTCGCTGGTTCGTCCGATATAATAGGTGCCCCTACCCTATTTACATATGACAATAATCTTTTAGAGAAAAAAAAATTGTCGTGAACGTCGTAGATAGGTGAACTATCCTTGTCTTGGAATTTGGAATGTCTTCGGTGTCTTGGCAGCAGAAGCCGCGGAACCATGGCGTTGTGTGTGACTTATCCCTACAAAAATTCCTCGTTGATCTATTGAAACGCTGAACCTCGAACACTTAAAGCTCTGAAAAAAGAAAACAAGAAATTAACATTAGTAAAAAATTGAAAGAGCTTAAATCAAAAGCTAATAAAGAATTAATTAATTCATTCATTTTTAAGTAATTTTTTAAATTTATAAAAAATGGAAATTTGCCTTTCTTTTAAGCAAATTGATTCGCTTAAACGATTTTAGCAACTTCAATGTAATTTCAAATTAAACCTTTGCACTAACTTAAGTTTTTTGCCAAGTAAGATTTTCTTATACATACAATCAAATTTTACCTACGGCAGCCCTGAACGGTCACATTTCTGTAATTGTTTTTTATTGTTTGTTCCGAAACAAGCAATGTCTGTTCCGGAACATGCAATGTCTGTTCCGGAACAAACAATATCTGTTCCGGAACAAACAATTTTAAAAATTGTCAGTTCCGGAACAAAGAATTTTTAAAATTGTCAATTCCCGAACAAACAATTTTAAAAATTGTCAGTTCCGGAACAAACAATTTTCAAAATTGTCTGTTCCGGAACAGACAATTTTTTATTAATTGTCTGTTCCAGAGCTGACAATTTCAAATTCATTGTCTGTTCCGGAACAAACAATTTTCAAAATTGTCTGTTCCGGAACAGACAATTTTTATTAATTATCTGTTCCAGAGCTGACAATTTCAAATTCATTGTCTGTTCCGGAACTGACAATTTTCAGTTCACTGCTTGTTCCAGAACAAAAAATTTTAAAAATTGTCAGTTCCGGAACAAACAATTTTAGAAATTGTCAGTTCAGGAACAAACAATTTTTGAAATTGTCAGTTCCGGAACAAACAATTTTAAAAATTGTCAGTTCCGGAACAAACAATTTTTAAAATTGTCAGTTCCGGAACAAACAATTTCAATTTTTAAAATTGTCAGTTCCGGAACAAACAATTTCAATTTTTAAAATTGTCAGTTCCGGAACAAACAATTTTTAAAATTGTCAGTTCCGGAACAGACATTGCTTGTTCCGGAACAAACAAAAAACAATTATAGAAATGTGACCCTTCAGGGCTTCCGTATTTACCCCTTCAAAAAAATTTTTTGCAGTAATTCAATATTTTACAATAAAGTAAGCTGCACCTAAGAGCGGAAATAAATTTGGTTCATGAAATTGCTTTTGCCTAAAGTTTTTTGCAATAAACTACATCCAGTTTATTTTTTAATAACTTTTACGCTTACGGCTAAAATTAAAATTCTAACTGTAAGTATTTATCGCCTTACAGCCGAAAACAATTTGCATTCACCGGAATATCGCAATAGAGGTAGAAATAAATTTCGTACTTACATTGAAATAAAAAGAATCCACTTTAGTTATGAATTTCAATGTTGGTGGTGGATGGATATTTGAAGTAAGGGATAAAATGAGTTTATCATGTTTCGTGGAAGATGGGATGTCCTTGATTTCCTGCCAGATGGAAAGTTGTATACGTTCATCCAGATTTTATTGTTGCGCATGTATTTTCATCTTCCTGAAAGGACCATATTTCAAAATATTAATTCGAGGAATAATACATTTTCATAGGGGTAAAAACAAAAACCCATTAGGCCTACTTAAAAAAAAATTAATTAAAGTTTTTTTTAACGTGAAACTTTTTCAAATCTCAGGGTGTCTACCAACTTTCGGAAATGAAAATATAGGCTTTTTATAGGTCAACTTTAAAAAAATATAGGTTCTTAAAAGCATCTATTTTATGCTTTACTTCAATCAAAATAGGTCTGTTTCATATCATACTGAATCAAAACAAAAATCAAGTCAGGTAGGACCACAAATTAATTAGTTTTATCTTTTCAACAACAGGCATCAAACCGCTCTAGCCCTAAAAAATTAGGGACTTTAGAGACCAATATTTAATTATCGAACTTTTGATTTAGGGCCAAGCTTGATTTGACCCCCTTACGCGCAGTTTTGATCCACTTTGATCCTCACGAAAAAGGCCGAAATTTCATAGAAGCCATTGTTCGGAGGACTTTCAGAAATATGTGGTTAATTTTGCTTAAAAATGGCTGAGACGCTTCATAAAATTTTTATTTAGCTTTAGCCATTTTTTAGCAACAACTTTCATCTTGATTAAGATAAAAAATTGCAATCACATGCATTTTTCTTTAGTCAGGTTACGACAAGCTTCTTGATAAAAACCATAACGAAATTTTGACCTGGACTACGGTGTCACGGCTTAAAAATTTTTTTCCATTTTTTAGCTCGGAAGATAGCATTTGAAACAGGCTGCATTACGCTAACTTTAAAACATATGCAACATTTTTCAAAATGAATTAAGACCAAAGGCGATATGGAACGAAAAAATTGGGTTGAAGTGAAAATTTAAGCTAATATTCTATTCAATTTTTTCATTTTGGTTTTAAATTTCTAAAAATTATCTCAAACATCATTTAATGCAGTTTTTCGGGTTCATTTTCATTTGCACCTACTTTCTTTCTGAACTGCATTGAAATAGAAGATAAACCAAGCTAAGCGAGGCCGAAGGCCTCGAAAAATTATAGAAATTTTGAGAAAAGATGGACTATTTCTTGAAATTTTAGCATCATTCTCTAATTTAATAAAATGATCCAGGCATAAAAATTAAAACAAAAAAAAATAGGGACTTTTAGGGACTCATGTTAAAAATTCAGGCATCGAACTCATTTAACCCATCAAAATTAGTGACTTTAGGGACCAAAAATGGCTAAAATAGTGACTTTTAGTGACCTGACGGAAGGAATTTAGTGACTTAAAATACGTATATTTAAACTTTTTTCAACGTATTAGACCTAAATGATTATAGCCGTTATTATTTTTATCATTTTATTTGTAATTTAGGGGCCCTGGCAAAACCCTGACCTTTCAAAACCCCGACCGGGGTTTTGCAAGGTCAGGTTTCTGAAATGCAGTGTTTTAATAATTATTTTAATTTTTAAAATTGTCGTGGTTTTGAAAAATTAATTAAAATTTATTTTTGAAGGATTTTCAAAACCTCGAAAAAATCGGGGATTTACAAACGATTTACGATTTGTTTTGAAAAAAATTTTAAAATTAAATAAAAAAGTTAAGGACATTGAAAATCCCCGAAAACTACGAAATTGTTCAAAAGCTGGAAATTCAAATTGAACACTTAAAATACTTGAGATGCGCATTATGCGTAGTGCAATCGTCTATCGCGCGAAAAATAGGTACATCTTGTGCACCTCCGCCCTGTGCAGTTCGTACACGGAAAATAACGAATCCCCGCAAAAGAAATTACAGCTCAGCAAACGGCTCTGAGGGCAGCCTTCTTCGACCTTGGGCCTCAAAGCCTGCGCCAAAAAACTCAATTAGCGTTTGTCGTTTTTGTTTTTCTGACTTTTTTTTGTTGATCTGTTAACCAAAGAGAATGGCGCATCCTTGCGGCCACATTCTTTGCAGTGGGGAATGTGCGGAGCGTCTTATCTCTGTACGGAGGAGATACGACGACGGGAGGCTCATCCCCTTTAAATGTGGCCGGTGCTAAGAGCTGATAGGCAACCTGGCCAGAATATACATTTATTTATTTATTGAGTGTTCTTCAAGTTGATTAGAAAGTGATGCTTTTAAAACATAACAAATTTGAAGAGAAAGAGGGAAAATGGATCAGAGTCCATTGTTTTGTTTACACTTAGCTCTTCTGCCCTGTAAGCTATTTTAGTGTATCTCCATTTTGTAAACAATAGCTTCTCTCTGCTGTTTAGCTTTTGTCAACAACGGTTCTATATTCGAGTTGTTTTGAAAATGGAGTTATATGCTGAAGTCGCTTATAGGGCAGTCTTATGTTTAGCTTTTGTCAACGCATTCAAAACAAAAACATGGACTCTGATCTTTTTTTCCGCTTGCTCTTCATTTTACTTTCAAAAAACGCCGGTTTTTGATGTTTTTGATCATTTAATTTTGCAATAATCCCGCAATAGTCTTGCTTTCTAAATTTTGAAGTTTTCGGGTATTTTCAATGTTCATAGCTTTTTTATTTATTTTTAAAATTTTTTTTTTAAAAAATTGTAAATCGTTTGCAAATCCCCGATTTTTTCGAGGTTTTGAAAATCTTTCAAAAATAATTTTTAATTAATTTTTCAAAACCACGACAATTCAAAAAATTAAAATAATTATTAATACACCGCATTTCAGAAACCTGACCTTGCAAAACCCCGGTCGGGGTTTTGAAAGGTCAGGGTTTTGCCATAGTGCCGTAATTTAATTAATAAAAAGACTAAAAATATGAAATAGAAAATTTTAATATTAATTAAATGATTAACTATTAATCATTCTACATTTGACATCAAAAGTTCCACAACCGTTTTACATAAAATAATTTTTAAACAGGGTGTCTATTGAAAATCATTTCTGAAATTCAGGTTTTTTCAACGTTTTCAAGGCTCATTTTTAGAAGAAATAAAGGTTTTTTTAAGTACATACTCTACTTTAGAAAGGTAAAAAATAACGTTTAAATTTAAAAAAAAAAATCCAAAATGGGTCTGGTTTTAATAAGAAGAAAAAAAGGCGACGAAAAAAAAGATATTAATAGTTGAAAAAATTGGCTTCCAGAAAAACTAAAAGTTCTAAATTCAGCAGGCACGGACTGGGAACTTTTGACGGCTCGAGCTCAAACATTTTTTGAGGGCGCCTGCTGTCTTGCAGGACCCTCCATCCTTCATATTAATTTTTTTAGGATGTCCTCCAAAAATGAATTTGAAATTTAGGTCATTTTTTTAGTTCTTTTAGGTTCCGTTTGTTGGGTTTAGGTACGAAAATCATTCGATGTAGGCAAAATTAAAAAAAGCATCCAGAAGGATAAGAGTCTCAGTCAAAACCCCGAATAAATTCGGGGTTTTGAAATTTACTTTTTTTAGCAATTTTTTAATAATTATTTTTTCGGCGTTTTGAGTAAGTTCAGAACCCCGAACAGTAACTTCAATTTTATTTCTTATTTCTATTTATTTTTTTATTTTTATTTATACACTAACGGTCGACCCATTGAAAAATCAACGGTGAAAAATCGGATTTTATTTTAAATTTTTTAATCGGTTAAATTTGCCCTACTAATGAAATAAGATCCGAATTTCCACCTTTATTTTTTCACTCAATCGACCGCTAGTCCATACATTAAACGTCTTAATTCTGTCCAAAAGGAAAGAAAATACAAAATTTCCCAAATTTGACTTTGAACCTGACCCTGATACCCTCGCAAAAGACTTTGCCCCTGGACTCCTTTTCCTTTAAGTTACAGTTGATTAAGCTAGATTTTTATACTACCGAGGGCTCCGTCCCCGACACCCCCGCCCGGGTTTTAGTACATATTCGGTAGCTTTTCATTTCCAAAAACTTAAAAGGAAATGAGTTAAAATATTTTTTTCAATCCTTTAAACAGGTTCTGAAAATAAAATAATTATTCGAAGTTCTGAAACTACCCGAAACGCCGAAAAAAAATTATAATAAAAAACTCAAAAAAGTAAATTTCAAAAACCCGAATGCCCAAATCCCCGAAAGTACTTTCGGGGATTTGAACGAACCCCGGATAAAAACTTATTTTGTTTGAACTCAATCGGTTTTTTTTCCCTTCCCAAAAATCTAGAAGCGATAGGGGGCATCTTATTTTTCTAAAAACTCTATGGGCTTTTAAGATGAAATTAATTTTTTATTCTTTTTTGGGGTTTTCTAAGAACTAAGTTTTTTAATTAATTAATATCGAGCGAGGCCGAAGGCCGAGCGAGGAAAAATTTGTGAAAAATTCAACGTAAGTGTAAGAATTTAAGCCATTTTGAACTTTAAAAAAGTAAAAGATCCACCAATTTATCAAAAAAAGTGACTTTTAGTGACTTTCCTTTAAAAAAGTGACTTTTAGTGACCTTACACAAAAAAAGTGACTTTTAGGGGAAAAAAGTGACTAGTTCGATGCCTGTAAAAATAGTAACTTTTCCAAAAAAGGGACCTCGATTGGATGCCTTCAACGAAAATGAAGAAACTGAAATGAAGAATATAGTTAAAAGTAAAGTCAATAAATTATATAAAATTAAATTAAATTAAAAATTATTTGAAAAATATAGGCTAAATATAGGTTTTATAGGTCGGTAGACACCCTGTAATCTACTGCCCATTTATTTCTGCTTTTCTTTTTTTTTTTTTCAAAACGAAAGATGCAGTTTTTATATCATTGTTCAAGTAAGTTTCCAGCACCTATAGTACCGGTTCTTACCTGACACCACCAAAAATCTCTTATCGTTGGAAAAATGGTTGGCGACGAAATCAATGAGCTACTTTTTAATTTGGAAGTGGTCCATTTTTTTAAAGATACTTTTCGTTCCCACTTCTTCCTTCGTAGTAAGCAAGAATAGGCTTTCTCTTATAGGGATTTAAGACTTTTTCTCTTTCCCCACCCCCCAATGTGACAAATGATGAAGCCTATTCGCTTACTACCGGGTGTAGGAATACCATCGTTAAGATTAATATTATATTTTACTTACATCAATCTTAGAAGGATACAAATGACATCCCTGTGCTCACTCCAGTCAAAACTCGTCCGTTTGAAGCGTTCAAATTCGTCAAAGAAGTATCAATATTAAAAATTTTTCGGTCCGACAAGAACTTCATTCTGCCCCTGTTCTATGAAATGCCCAAACCCTTGGGCATGAATCAGTTTTCCTCCGAAAAGGATCGTTACGTTATTCCCTTACGTCCCCAATTTTACCTATATCAAATTTAAGTCTATAATACCAACTTTCACAAATTCATTCATTTCTCCTGAAACTTCTATTAGCGTTTTCATCTTTATTTTTTTCTTTGACATTTAATTTTTTTTCATTAAGATGTTCGAATTCCTCTTTTTGAATATACAAACGTTCCTTGATCCAATCAATATGAAATTCCTCTGACTCATCATCCAGCATTCTCAAAAATATATTCAATTGTTTTGCTCCTTCACTTGCTTCACCTTCATCACAAATCTCATTCCTCTCACGCACATCCCTATCTCTGCAATCCTCTAAGCTTTTAACCACTTTCTTCATTTCCTCTTCAATATCCATACCATCATAATAATCAGCAGGTAGGTAGAGTCTGGAAATAAAAATAAAATCAAATGTTTAGAATTAAAAATTCACAATCTTGAAACCAGGAAAAATAATAAAAAGAAACCCAGGAGTTATAGAACTTATAAAGAAAGAATTTAGGAGACCTATATACTAAAACTAGTGGTCACCCGTCGATAAATCGACGGTAAACAATAGAATTTTTTACATTCAGTTGCATGAATTATTTGTTTTGACCAATATTGCGATTTTGTCGCCAAATTCTTTGAATTTTGAATTTTTCTGGGATTTAAGTGAATTTTATGGAGCCTTCAGTCTAAACCCCAAACCGTGTGATCTTGATATCTCTCTAGAATTTCATCAAATTATGTAAGCTCCGCCTCTAAACTTTCGAACTGGAACCCGCGAAAGTATTCTTTTGATTTTCCTGGGCAATAAGCCTAAACTTTTCAATTTTCTTTTGTTCTTCCTAAAGCCTGTTTTGATGTTAGAAGTAGGAGAAAAACGCTCAATGACACTTTATCCCATCCAAAAGTTAACTTTCCGGCATGGCCAAAAATTAGTATAAAAATATAAATTTGCTGATTTTCCGGGAAAACGGGACTTTCCCGAAACCTGAATTTATTTTTCTGATCTTTAGTCGAATTGAGACGACAGAATCATAGGTCGCTTGATATTTTATCTCACCTAGAAGTAGGTTAACACGCCAGGACAGAAAAATAAATAAAAAATGCGCGGTTTTTCCGATTTCCCGGAAACCTGAGACATTTCCGAAAGCTGTATTTATTCCCTTGATTTTTTTTTCGCGATTTTAGACATCAGAAACACTATTCGCTTTTCATTTTGTGTCATTTAGATTTGTTTTTAGACGTTTCTATGTATAAAAATGTAATAGAAAAACTACGATTTTTCCGATTTTCCGTACGGAAAATTTTTTTCTGATACATGAAAGTATTTTTAGTAAATCCAGCCTAAAATTAGCTTCAAAAATGTATTTTTAATCGACCTTCTATCTCATCCAGAAATTGGTTTTCGGACGCGGAAAGAAAAATTTTTATGAAAAAAATACAGCTTTTCCGATTTTCCGAACGAAAACAAATTTTCCGAAAATTGAAAGTATTTTTGGTAAACCCGGTATATAATTAGCTTCACAATTTGTTTTTACTTGACCTTCTAGCTCATCGGGAAGATGGTTTCCGGACGCGGACAGAGAAAATTACTCAAAAAAAAAAGACATATTCTGATTTTCCAAAGAAGGAAAATTTTTCCGAGAAACGAAAATATTTTTAAAACATCTAGCTCAAAATTAGCTTCAAAATTTGTTTTTACTCGACCTTCTAGCTCATGAAGAAGTTGGTTTTCGGACGCGGACAGAGAAAATTTCATGGGAAAATAAGGTTTTTCCGATTTTCCGGACAAAAAAAAAATTTCCGAAACATGAAAGTATTTTTAGTGAACGCAGCATATAATTAGCTTCAAAATTTGTTTTTACTCGACTTTCTAGCTCAATGGGAAGATGGTTTCCGGACGCGGACAGAGAAAATTACTCCAAAAAAGTGGCGTATTCTGATTTTCCGAAGAAGGAAAAATTATCCGGAAAACGAAAATATTTTTAAAAAATCTAGCTCGAGATTAGCTTTAAAATGGGTTTTTACACGACTCTCTAGCTCAAGTGGAAGTCGGTTTTTCGAAAATGGACAGAGGACAACTGACGTTTATATATATAGATTTAATCTAATGCAAGAAATATAAAATAAAATACTTGCCCCCTATATTTTTTATCTTTGAAATATAAAATGTCCCTCATTTTGACTTTCTCACCAAATTTAATCATTTCTCCTGAGAAGCTTCTAGAAGCGTTTTCATCTTTATTTTTTTCATTAAGATGTTCGTATTCCTCTTTTTGAATATACAAACGTTCCTTGATCCAATTAATATGAAATTCCTCTGAATCATCATCCAGCATTCTCAAAAATATATTCAATTGTTTTGCTCCTTCACTTGCTTCACCTTCATCACAAATCTCATTCCTCTCACGCATATCCCTATCTCTGCAATCCTCTAAGCTTTTAACCACTTTCTTCATTTCCTCTTCAATATCCATACCATCATAATAATCAGCAGGTAGGTAGAGTCTGGAAGTAAAAATAAAATCAAATGTTAAGAATTAAAATTCACTATCTTCAAACCAGGAAAAATAATAAAAAAAACCCAGGAGGCTTATAGAACTTGAAAAAGAAAGAATTTAGGAGATCTATATATCAAGGAATATAAAATAAAATACTTGCCCCCTATATTTTTTATCTTTGAAATATAAAATGTTCCTCATGTTGATTTTCTCACCAAATTTATTCATTTCTCCTGAGAAGCTTCTATAAGCGTTTTCATCTTTATTTTTTTCATTAAGATGTTCGAATTCCTCTTTTTGAACATACAAACGTTCCTTGATCCAATTAATATGAAATTCCTTTAAGTCATCATCCAGCATTCTCAAAAATATATTCAATTGTTTTGCTCCTTCACTTGCTTCACCTTCATCACAAATCTCATTCCTCTCACGCACATCCCTATCTCTGCAATCCTCTAAGCTTTTAACCACTTTCTTCATTTCTTCTTCAATATCCATACCATCATAATAATCAGGAGGTTGGTAGAGTCTGGAAGTAAAAATAAAATCAAATGTTAAGAATAAAAAATTCACTATCCTGAAACCGCAAAAAATAATAAAAAAGAAACCCAGGAGGCTTATAGAACTTGAGAATTTAGGAGCTCCATATACTAAGCTTGTAATCTAATACAAGAAATATTGAATACAATTCTTACCCTCTACGCTTTCCAAGTTTAAAACCCGAACTGTTTTCCATCATTTTCTGTGGGTAAAGATCGTAAAACAAAGACGATAACCCAAACCTATTAGTGTGACGTAATTAGGTAATATAGAGAATATTGTTCGGAAAAAAAAGACGAGACACGAGATTCTTTAAAAAAAACGGACGGCTTGGTGCGATGCTAGCGCTGTCAATGGTTAAAATTAAATGGAAAATTTCTGAACGTGGTCAAACAGAAACATGGCGTTACAACCAAAACCTATAGACGATTTTTGCAGATTATGTGCACAAGAATCTCAATCCGGTGTAGTTATTTACAGCGCCGAAGGGCAAAACTTATGCTTAGAAGAAAAAATTATAAATTGTCTTCGGATAGAGGTAAGGTTTTGGAGATTTTTACCCGTTTCTGTCTTAAGTCTCCGATCTTCATGTAAACAAACAATTCATTTTTTAGGTGTCTCGTGATGATATGCTGCCAAAAAAAGTATGCCAATCGTGTAGTGCTTTGCTTGAAGATTATCACAGGTTCTCTGAAAGAGCCACTCAAGTTCAGCAAACATTAGGATTTCTGCTGGGTCTTCATTTAAGACATATGCAAGAAGCAGAGTTGTGTCTGATGGATGCCAGTGTTAAAATGGAAAACAATTTAATTAAGAATGAATTAGATGAATTGATTGTCAACCAAGCGAATTTACAAGTTGAAGGAGAAAAATTTGATTTGACAAGGCAGGATTTAATGCCAGTTCAAGAGGAATGTCACAGTCAACATGACAAAAGACAAGTGTTCGGACAGGTTTTAGAGGAAGAGGAATTTAACAATTTAGGTGATACAACTAATATAGAGGATAACCCAAAACGACAACTGCATAGGAGAAAAATGCTTCAGCCTAAAAAGGCAATAGATAAGTCTACAGACCAAACGTTAACTGATATGGATGGGATTGAATGTTTGATGGGAGAAAGTGATGGAAGCCAGGGTGATTTTAAACCAGAAGAGTTTAATGAGAATGACTTATTCCAAGATTTAGATGATGAAGAGAATAATGACGAGAACTTAGAAAATAATAATAAGGAAGGAGAAGAGGATCAAGTTGAAAAAGAATGGAGAAAGCATTGGGGGATAACATGTGATCAATGCCAAAACATATTCCCAAATAAAATCTTATTTGAAAAACATTATAGATTGACTTATAATAAAAAGCCAGTATATACATGTTCATTTTGTAAGAAGTCAGTAGATAAATATTCAACATATCGATCTCATTGTTATAGGCATATTTATGAAGGAAGATTCAAGTAAGTATATGGACTGAAGGGAATGTAATGCTAATTGCTATAAAAACTGTTTTTTTTTTCTTTTTCAACAGGTGCAAATATTGTGATAAAAAATTCTGCATGAAAAATATGCTTCAAGTTCATGTTTTGTCAAGGCATGGACATGTTAGACCTTTTATTTGTGAAGAATGCGGTATGGGTTTTGTGACTCAACAGAGGTTGAATTCACATCAAAAAAAGCATAGAGTGCAGCCGAAAGAAGAATTTCGATGCACCGAATGTGGAAAAGTGTGAGTACGACTTTGAGTTTTAAACATAAAAAAGATAAACGCATGAAAAGAACTAGAGACTTAATGAGATGTATTAGAAATTTTCAGCAAAACATAAAATATTGAAAAAGAAAAAAAATTTATCTGAAGAAATTATTTTAGATTACAGACCAGAGGTGGATTGGCAGCTCACATAACTGTACATAAGTTGGGGCGTAGGTTCATGTGCCATTTATGCGGGAAAACATTTACTCAAAAAATTAACATGCAGCAACATGTTAAACATCACAAGGGCGAAAAGCCTTATCCATGTGAAAATTGTGGAAAAAGGTAAGGTTATTTTTTATTTTTTTTTAAAATTGAGTTTAAACACTTTTTTGTTTTTAGTTTTGCGGAAAAATCTCATCTAAATCGCCACAAAAGTTTCCACACGTTAGATAGGCCGTTCCAATGCCCCGTCTGCAAGAAAATGTACAAAACGGAAAGGTGCTTGAAAGTTCATTCCCAAGTTCATTTAAATACAAGACCTTACGTTTGCTCGGACTGCGGTAAAGGATTCCTCAGTTCGACGAAATTGAAACAACATTATAATTGTCACACCGGTGAACGTCCGTTCGCTTGTAAATACTGCGAAAGGACTTTCACGAATTATCCGAACTGGTTGAAACACACTAGGAGAAGGCATAAGGTGGATCATAAAACCGGGCTCAGCTTAAAGGAAGAATCCCAACCGAATAATTTAATGCCCCTGGAGAACGTTAATGATAGGATTAACATTCCTGATGCTGGAATAGGTAAGAAAATATATAAATTTTTTTTAGACTTTTATATTATGAGTCTAATTTTTTTTTTTTTTTTCAAATAGAATTTATCGAGATTCCGGACGTAGAAGTCAAGGAAGACGGAAGGGACAGCGTGCAATCGTCACATTCCATGATTAATTCTCAAACATCGCATTTAATTTCCGAATCAGTCATGTCTCAATTTCAAATGACGCAAGATGGTGTGTCTTCCCATTTCCCTTTGCATATGATTCCCGATTTAGTTTCTCCTCAGCATGTTTTTAATGACCATTTAATGGCTCATCATCACGTAATGCCTTTGTAAGGCGATCAAATTTTTCATTAAAGGATCAGATATGTGTACGTGCATATGAAAATCCCCACTTGTACAATCCGAATAGTTTGTCTTGATTCGAAAACTTATTTGTTTACAAAAGGTTTAAAAACAAAACATACTATCCGGAATGTGTAAGTGGGAGGTTTTCATATGCACGTACGCATATTTTCGAAAGGAACACAATCAAATATTTGTACTTTTCGTTATTTGTACCGTGGATGTTTCTTTTTCTGTCTTTTTTTTTTTATAAAATAAATGCAATCATACAAAATACTTCAATTTTTTTATCCCTTGAACTTTTGTGCTGTTTATCGGTCGTTAAACATTTTTTGCAAACGCTATTTAAAACTCTAAAAAGGGTTTAGACTAAGTTTTGAAAACTTTCAAGAATACTAGAAGCGAGATCTAAAACTTGCAATACATGTTTTGGCGGCCATGTTAAATTTTTAAATTTGCAGAAGGTGAAATGAAAAAAAAAAAAAAAAAATTACGGAAAATATGGATCAAGACTTATTTCCGGAAAACCAGCAGTGTCCTCTTCAGCTGAGAAAAGTTTTATAAAGCTCTAACATTCCACTTCTTTTTCTCTCTTTGCAAAAAGAATTTTATAAGGAACTGCACGTAACGTGGCCAATAAACAACTGGAGACTTTAGAAACGCCCCCGCCCCCGTCCAAGCCCCATATACATAAAACTTGGATGATCCCTTTGTGCAAAAGAAAATGATCAAACTTGAGAATTATCCGTTTCCAGTCATAATGAAACAACTGCATGAGTTCGTTAGAGAAACTTCAACTTAAGTCTTATCAATTTTTTAGACATTTTTTTCCAAAATAAATTTTCCAGAAAATTTATAGTTCACTCCCATAGTTTATGAGAATTGTCTATTTCCTGAATTTGAGTTGCCCCAGAAATACTTTTTCAATTTGGATTACTCCTCTGCTTTCAAAACACTTTACTCAAAAATTAAAAAACTTCTTAACTTAAAATTATCGGAAATTTCCACACAATTCATAAAAGGCCATGGAAGAGTCGCCATTAGGTCTGGGTCCCAAAATCAAAATTCACGAGAAAATCGGATTTTCACGATGTTTAAATAGGTCCTAAACTAGATCTAAATTATACAGTTGAAAACCTGAAATATGTAAAAAATTAATGCTCGTCAATTTTCGTAAAACTTTTTTGAGATTCTCCGAAATTTTTTACCCGATTTCCACAGGATACTTAAAAGAAAAAAAAATTTAAACCTTGTTAATTTTACATCGAAATATTATTCATTTAAAAACAGGAAAAAAGTGTATATTAACCTACGCATAACTGGCAATTTAACAATTGAATTACAATTTCTGCGAATAAATAAGCGCAGAATCATCATAAAACCTAAATTTTATCAAAAAAAAAAATAATGAATAATAAATATTCGGCACGCAGCCGTAGCCAAATTTTAAAAAAAAAGCAAGGAAAAAAATTACTTTTGTTTTTTTTTTTAAATCGTTTCAAAAGATAATAATCTAAGAAAAACAATAAATATATACAAAATACAAATAAGTAAAAAAATGAAGTCGTAAAGATGATAAAAAAAAAAAAGAAAAAATCGGTACGAAACGTACATTAAAATTCCGGAACAGTTAGTTACTTTTATAACTTTTTTAACAAAACAGCCGAACATCAGTCAGTGATCCAGACAAAATGACAACTCATTAAGGATCACTTTTGTCATTTGCAATATTTCCTTACCATTCATTTAACATTAAGAGCTTGGCGTGTTCCATATTGCACTTGATGTTCGTTTGATCCTTTTCGACGGAGTCATCTTAAACATTCGATCGACGTCCGGCGTTTTTTTGTAACAAGTCATAAAAGTCGTCATCACTTCCAACTGCGCAGCGGCTATGATCTTGCACTTCTTCTCCATGACCCCTAAAAAAATAAAAAAAATAGTCAAAAAATTTTGCAAAGACTTAAAAAAAAAAAAAAACAATACCTTTCGCCCAAGCCGGAAACGGTTTATCGGGTTTTTGCGGTTCTTCGTCTCCGCTTTCAACTTCAGAATTTTCATCTTCCAAACCGTAATCGTTCTCATTTCTCGGTTTATAATTCCAGTCTTTCCTCGCTGGGAAAAGTATTCGATTTTTCTGTTTGTTTGCGCTTTGAAGTTGCAAAGCTTTTTTCTTCAACGCAGCCTGTTTGGCCAATTCTTCTTTTTGTTTTAGCTGTTGTTCATAAAATTCCCTTTTCTTCTGCTCTTCCGCTCGTTCCTTCGCGCGCTGCGCATTCCTTTCCAATTCTTTCTGTTTTTCCAATTCAAGTCGCTTCTGTTCAGCTTCCTAAAAATGAAATAAAATAAAATTTAAAAAAAAGGTAATTTAATTTTAGGGAAGAAAAATTTTGGGGCCGTATCACTTGCTGACAGAAAACTATAGCATAAAATGCTGTTGACGTAAAAAAAATGCGATCATTTTTTTGCCCCATCTTCCTACGATTCGGGGATTAGGGGCCCTAAAAGAGATAAGCCATTTAGCCATTTCCGGTTTCTCGATAAATCTGAAAAAAGAACTCCGACTGAAAAATTAAATTTTTGTAGTTTAATGGTTTCACTTGTTTATATTTAGTACGTTTTTAATTTTCCAAAACAAAAATTTTTTGGACCAATAATTTTCAGGAGAAGGATATTGATGAACCGACGTATGGCCAATCTCTTTTAGGATCTCTGCTGGGAATTTTTCAAAGAATTTTTCAAATATTTTTAAAAATATTTTTTTAAAAAAATTCAAAAAGTGTCTGCCAGCTTATAAACCTTTTGCTCAAAGCCCAAATTCTAGAATGACCTTTTTTTTTTAAGTTCAAATTCGTCTCAAAATTTTTTTAAAATTTGAGTTTCTTGTATGGCAAGTCAGGGATGCAATACTGAAATCCGAAGAAGCTTTAATACTAAGCTCAAATTTTGAATTAAAAAAAAAAAGCTCCAAAACGAAATCGTCTGTTTTTTTGAGTTTTTCATAGCACCGCTAGTTTCCTTCCATTTTCTTTATTTCTTTAAAATAAATATACCTGTTCCTTGATCTTAGCCAACCGACTTTCTTCCTCTAATCTTCTCCTCTCTTCGACTTCATTTGCTTTTTGATTCTTTATCATTTTTTTCCTCATCTGCTCCTCTTTCATTTTCATTCTTCTTTCTTCTAAAAGTACTTTACGCTTCTCTTCTTTTTCCTTCTCCGCTTGAACTAAATTTTTATGACTTTCCGCTTCCAATTTTTCTTTTTGTTTCTTCGCCTGTTGAATTTTCAAATCGTTTTTCCTGAAAAAAAAAAAAAAAAAAAAAAAAATCATTTAGTAAAATTATTTTTGTCTCCCTTTTCACAAGCAACAAATTCATTTACTTTTTAATTTCTTCCTTCTTTGCTTGCATGGCCATCTCTTTCTTTAATCTAGCTTCCTCTTCCTTTTCCTTCCTCTCTTTAAGTTTATTTGCCTTTTCCAATTGGTCGTCGTTTTTCGAGATTTTGGTCACTGACCTAACGGTGCTATCTGACCTAACGGAGCTGTTTGATCTTCTCGGTTTCCGAGTGGACCCATCTTTGTTGACGGACTGCGGCGGGTGGAACAAAAATTTGCTTTTGCCGGTGGATGAAAGATCAATTTTTTTACTGGTCGAATTCATGGGCGGCAGAAACTGTTAAAAAGAAAAAAAAATTATTAAAATCGAAAAAAATTAAAATTTTAAATATACTTTTTCATAAATTTTCCATCAGGTTGAAAACATGGATAATATATTCTTTTCTCATTCTAAATTTACTAACATTTTTCTTCTCATTGATTTTCTGGACCTAAATCTTGAGGAATTTAATCCTATTTTCCTACACATTTTCAAAAATAAAAACCGGAATCTTAGCTCTGGAGATCCAAACGGAGAATGCAATGCACAGTAATATTTTCAGCTATTTCCGATCTGCTGACAATGTTTACCTTATGGCATGAGGTCGAGCGGATTGTGAAATAATAACACCAAAAAGCTTGAGATGGAACCTTTACATTTCCCATGTCCCTCCCTCACATGACTAACACAGAATAACGACTGATGAGTGACAAAGGATGAATGTCGCTGGAAGCCTGTCCGCGCCGAGAGTATATCAGCTCGGGTTACTTGATAAGCGTTTCCCAGGCTCGAGAGGTATTTCGCGGGAGTCCTTGAATACGGGACATACGATATGCGATATACCGTCTAGGTAGCTTAAGGACCATAAATAGGTTCGTTGGATCGAAACCGTTTTCTTTTTCCGGGTGTACCCCTTATACAAAATCAAAAAACCGGAAATAGCTCATGTAAGGACCTCTGTTGAGCCCATAAATTAAGAAAAAAAAGTTACCCTAGGAATCAAGTTTTGAAAAAATTCATCAATCGGAAATAATTTAATTTAATAGATTTTCGAGGCGGAATTATTCCGCCGGAATTATTCCAGCATGCTCCATCTTCGTTAATAAGAGTCAAAATATTGGACGTCAACATTCAAAGAACTTGAAAATCGTAAAATTTTCTTAGGGCATGGAGCGTTCCTGACAGAATATTTATGAATTGGAAATATTAATTAAAGGCTTGTATTTAAACGGGGCAGTATTTTTTAAAGTTTTTGCCAGTATTTCACGGTCAGTATTTTTAAAATTTTTGGGCAGTATCAAGGCAATAAAAAAAATCAAGTTTTGCAGGTAAATTAATGCATTTTGGTCAGTATAAATACATATCAGGGCAGTATTATTACCTGGCAGTATGCAACAGTTAAATAAAAATAAGTAAACTAATAAATAATTTTTTTAAAATAATCGAAAAAGAAATCAATGTACTTTGATCTTGGTTCATCGGCAAATGCACTATCCTCTGCAACATGCTCTGAATTCTTTTTTCAATTACCAAAAAAATATTTAGAGATCGCTCAAGATTTTTAGGCGGTAAAATATTTTTTTTGGGCGCGAAACATTCTTTTTTCTCTGTTATTTTTAAAGATAAATAACTGCTCATTTTAAATCAATCATATTTTATCTAATAACCTTAACTGCTCATTTTTATTATTATACTGACACAGCGCCGGCTTTACAAATTTTGGCACCCTACCCTGTTCAAAAAATGTTTTTGGAGCCCTATGCTTCAAATTGTTTTTACAACACCCCCCTCCGGAAAAAAAAAATTCAGAGAAATTTAGGTGACACAAAAATTGAAAAATAGTTTTGGAACATTTTAAATAATATTTTCTCTTCTCATTTTTCTTCATATTTGCGCCCTGAAATTTGGACAGTACTGTGCATGGGCACGGAAGGCACATGCCTAAAGCCGGAGCTGTACTGACAAAACCAATAAAATGCTGCCACAAAAAATTTTATACTGCCAAATTTTTACCGCCCCGGAATACTGCCCTTGTAAAATAAATGTTGCCCATTTAAATATTAATCTTAATTAAATGATCGCATCATGCTCTCATTAAATAAAAAGTTATTTTCCGATTACGTTTTTTCGGTGAATTACTTAATATTACAACTATTTAATATTTACTTTATACTGCGCAGATATCGGCGTTGCATAAACATGAGGAGGTTTGTTTGTGCTGTTCATCAAAACTTGGTTTTTAGAAGCAGTTGGAAGCTTCACCTTGTTGGCGCTCGGTAGATAACTGCTAAAATCTTTATCCGGGGTTAAGGTAACTTGCGGTACAAGCTTCATTAATTTTGAATCTTTCTGTAGCATATATAATTTTGCTCTATCCACAGATTTTCTCGCCAGTCTCTGTTCGACCTGAAAAAGAAAAAAAAACACAATTAAGTTAGCTATCCACTTAAAATAATACAAAATCAAAATTTTAATTTAAATCAAACCAATTTTTTTAAGGTAATATAATTTCATTTTAATAATATTTTTCATAAAAAAAATTAATTAATTAATTACAATTACTGCACTTACCGACATGTTTTTCAGATTTTCTTCCGCAATTTGTTGCTTAACTGCTTTCGACTTCGTCCTTGTGACTCTACCCCCTTCTTCTGGCATAATAACCATATCCTCGTCCACTTCTTTCTTTTTGTTCATTTTCGTCCTTTTCTTTACAGGAGGAACTGGGGACTGGTTTTCGATGTCGCTTTTCCTAGATGAATCAGTGCTAAATCTCGTCGGATTAATGGTGGGTACTTGGACTTCATCGACCGCATTCGTTTGAGAAGCTAAAAGTACAATTAAAAAAAAAAAATTATTAAAATCGAAAAAAATTAAAATTTTAAATACTTTTTTATAAATTTTCCATCAGGTTGAAAACATGGATAATATATTCTTTTCCCGTTCTAAATTTACTAACATTTTCCTTCTCATTGATATTCTGGACCTACATCTTGAGGATTTCCTACACATTTTCAAAAATAAAAACCGGAAATCTTAGCTCTAGAGATCCAAACGGAGAACGCAATGCACAGTAATATTTTCAGCTATTTCCGATCTGCTGACAATGTTTACCTTATGGTATGAGGTCGAGCGGATTGTGAAATAATAACACCAAAAAGCTTGAGATGGAACCTTTACATTTCCCATGTCCCACCCTCACATGACTAACACAGAATAACGACTGATGAGTGACAAAGGATGAATGTCGCTGGAAGCCTGTCCGCGCCGAGAGTATATCAGCTCGGGTTACTTGATAAGCGTTTCCCAGGCTCGAGAGGTATTTCGTGGGAGTCCTTGAATACGGGACATACGATATGCGATATACCGTCTATCGAGCCATGGGTAGCTTAAGGACTGTAAATAGGTTCGTTGGATCGAAACAGTTTTCTGTTTCCGGGTGTACCCTTATACAAAATCGAAAAACCGGAAATAGCTCATGTAAGACCCTCTGTTGAGCCCATAAATTAAGAAAAAAAAGTTACCCTAGGAATCAAGTTTTGAAAAAATTCATCAATCGGAAATAATTTAATTTAATGAGATTTTCGAGGCGGAATTATTCCAGAATGCTCCATCTTTGTTAATAAGAGTCAAAATATTGGGCGTCAACATTCAAAGAACTTGAAAATCGTAAAATTTTCTTAGGGCATGGAGCGTTCCTGACAGAATATTTATGAATTGGAAATATTAATTAAAGGCTTGTATTTAACGGGGCAGTATTTTTTAAAGTTTTTGCCAGTATTTCATGGTCAGTATTTTTAAAATTTTTGGGCAGTATCAAGGCAATAAAAAAAATCAAGTTTTGCAGGTAAATTAATGCATTTTGGTCGGTATAAATACATATCAGGGCAGTATTATTACCTGGCAGTATGCAACAGTTAAATAAAAATAAGTAAACAAATAAATAAATTTTTTTTTTTTAATCAAAAAAGAAAAAAGAAATCAATGTACTTTGATCTTGGTTCATCGGCAAATGCACTATCCTCTGCAACATGCTCTGAATTCTTTTTTCAATTACCAAAAAAATATTTAGAGATCGCTCAAGATTTTTAGGCGGTAAAATATTTTTCTTGGGCGCGAAACATTCGGTTTTTTCTTTGTTATTTTTAAACATAAATAACTGCTCATTTTAAATCAATCATATTTTATCTAATAACCTTAACTGCTCATTTTTATTGTTATACTCACACAGCGCCGGCTTTACAAATTTTGGTACCCTGTTCAAAAAATGTTTTTGGCGCCCTATGCTTCAAATTGTTTTTACAACACCCCCCTCCGGAAAAAAAAATTCAGAGAAATGCAGGTGAAAAAAATTGAAAAATAGTTTTGGAGCATTTTAAATAATATTTTCTCATTTCACTTTTCTTCATATTTGCGCCCTGAAATTTGGACAGTACTGCGCATGGGCACGGAAGGCACATGCCTAAAGCCGGAGCTGTACTGACAAAACCAATAAAATGCTGCCACAAAAAATTTTATACTGCCAAATTTTTACCGCCCCGGAATACTGCCCTTGTAAAATAAGTACTGCCCATTTAAATATTAGTCTTAATTAAATGATCGCATCATAAACCTATTAAATAAAAGGTTAATTTCCGATTACGTTTTTTCGGTGAATTACTTAATATTACAACTATTTAATATTTACTTTATACTGCGCAGATATCGGCGTTGCATAAACATGAGGAGGTTTGTTTGTGCTGTTCATCAAAACTTGTTTTTAGAAGCAGTTGGAAGCTTCACCTTGTTGGCGCTCGGTAGATAACTGCTAAAATCTTTATCCGGGGTTAAGGTAACTTGCGGTACAAGCTTCATTAATTTTGAATCTTTCTGTAGCATATATAATTTTGCTCTATCCACAGATTTTCTCGCCAGTCTCTGTTCGACCTGAAAAAGAAAAAAAACACAATTAAGTTAGCTATCCACTTAAAATAATACAAAATCAAAATTTTAATTTAAATCAAACCAATTTTTTAAGGTAATATAATTTCATTTTAATAATATTTTTCATAAAAAAAATTAATTATTAATTAATTACAATTACTGCACTTACCGACATGTTTTTCAGATTTTCTTCCGCAATTTGTTGCTTAACTGCTTTCGACTTCGTCCTTGTGACTCTACCCCTTCTTCTGGCATAATAACCATATCCTCGTCCCTTCTTTCTTTTTGTTCATTTTCGTCCTTTTCTTACAGGAGGAACTGGGGACTGGTTTTCGATGTCGCTTTTCCTAGATGAATCAGTGCTAAATCTCGTCGGATTAATGGTGGGTACTTGGACTTCATCGACCGCATTCGTTTGAGAAGCTAAAAGTACAATTAAAAAAAAAAAATTATCTTTACATATTTAATAATTTCTACAATGGGATTTCCCTGTAGAAAAGTCGCAAGGTCTGGCGAAAGTCAAAATTTTTTTCAGAATAATTTTCTTGTGCTGACTGGTTGAAGAATGAGAGAACGTTAAAATGAGCTCAAATTCTCCCCGATTTTTTATTTATTTATTTATTTTTTGAAGCTCAAGGTTAACCGATCGCTTTTCGGGGAAATTCCACTTGATTAAAACAATAAATTATAAACACAATTTTCACTATTTGAAATTCTTACGACTTAAGCGAAATTAGACTAATATTTAAATTTTTGTAAAAAATAATACTTTCATTACAAGCAATTTTTGTTTCTTTAGAAACGTTCTTGTATTTTAGATTTAAAACTGAGCTTAATGAGAAAATGCAAGATTTTATTTGTTTTTTAATACAGTCAACCTCGGTTATAGTGGCCTCGGTTATAGTGGACAAACTCGTCCGGTCCCAGTCCCATTCCCTATATTGCAATGTTAAATTACCTCGGTTATAATGGACCGAGACCTCGGTTATAGTGGACAGGTTTTTAAAGATATTATTGATTTCAATGTCAATTTTTCGGCATAAACAACCGTTTTCAAAGATTTTTTTTCTTTTTTCACGAATGAACATGTTGCATTACAATCAAAAAATGTTTTCTTTTTGCTTTTATTTGTTAGTTGAGCTTAAAATGTCGAAAAGAAAAGCATTTTCGTTAGATGAAAAAATTAAAGTTTTAAACGAATTGAAAAATGGCGGTACTCAGGCGGAAATATCAAAAAAGTATGGTATTGCAACTTTTAAAACAGACTCGAATTACAAATTTTTCCTTTAAAGTTGCAAGTGCTTAAATATACGATTATAATTCACGCTTTTTTTCAATTACCACTTCATTTTATTTTTTTCATTTTTTTCTACCGACTTTTTTTCGACCTCGGATATAGTGGACCTCGGTTATAGTGGACTACATTTGGCCGGTCCCTTGAAATCCACTATAGCCGAGGTTGACTGTAGTAGGTTTTTACAGTAAAACTTTTAAAAAAATATCAAAAAAAAAAAAAAAGTCAAAATATAAAATTTACAAGAAATTTTCTAAGTCAAGTCCCTGCTTTCGTTCATGTCATCTAATTTTACTATTAAAAAAGGGCAAAAGTTAAAGAAGAAAAAGTCAAATTTCAGAAACTTAGTAAATTCTTTAAACGTCGAGATATATCCCAAGACGTAGTCCTACGCAGAGTTATACGGCTAGGCGTTCATAGCCTGATTCATTTTTTTGTTTTTGTTTTTAGAAAATTTAACTTGATTTAGAGAATTTACAATCATTTGATCTGTAGGTACGATTTAAAAATGTTTGTGGCTAACCCATCATGGGCCAATTTTTGTTTCTTTCTCCATCGATAGGTATAGCCCACAAACCAGGTAAAAATTTTATTCTAGTTGAATTCATCAATTGTCGAAAATACGAATTTCCAGGAGGAACGAGTCATACTCCCGTTTTAATGAATTAATTAAAAAAATTTTTTTTTCACGGATTCTGTTAACTCTTTCAGACCCATAAAGGCAAGGCAAACTGTAACATCACTTTTAAAAAAGATGTAGTTAAAACTAAAACTCTTAGAATAATTTATCCTATCCTCGGATTAATCCTACCAACGGATCAATCCGCAAGTAAAGACAAGAGATTCGGGTTAATTTTTTTAAACAGAAAAATTTTGATCACTTTTTAGGACCTAAACAATCATATCTTAACTTTTCAAGAAAAATGGTCAATCGATTATGTCTGAGACAGTAAAATTAATTTTTTAATTTAATTTAATCTGATATGATTAATATAAAAAATCTATTAAATTTATACATTTGGGCTTATTTTAATTTAAAGTAGTTGAATTGACAAATTAAACAAATCCTTATCAAAACACTACGCCAATTCAGCCTAATTAAATCAATTTCATACTTACTTTTAATCGTTTTAGTCCTGGTGCTTCTAACTGGTTCTTCTTGATGTTCGTCCTCCTTGACCTTTACAGGTTTCGTCCTTTTCGAAGCCTTCGGTACATTAATCTCCAATCCATTGTCTTCCTTAGCGGGAGCTTGACGAACTCCCCTCGTTCTTTTCGGCCTGGGTGCCGGGATAGGCTCAGACTCCAACTCCGGTTCTGTTTCCACTTCCATTTTAGATGCTTCGGCAACATTATCCGGAACGACCATTTCAGTTTTGACAATTTTCGACTGGGAATTCTTCTTTGGTGCTTGAATTTCCCCGTCCGAATGAGCTTCACCGCTTTTACGATTTCCGTTTATCGATTTTTTCTTGGCCTTGGATGCCAGTTCAGGTTCCGGTTCTGACAACTCCGAGCTTCTGCGTTTCTTCGACTTCGTCAGTTCCGAATCGCTTTTAGAATTTTCTGTTTCGCTGTCGGAATTAATGCGATTGCTTTTTCGCACAGGAGCTTTCGGTTCGATCGCGGGAGCTACAGGAACAGCGAAAACCGACTCCGTTTTCTCGGATTCCAGGTGTTTCAACGTTACTTTGCAAGCGCTTAACATGTTGTTTCCGTCGGCGTCGAAAATCCTCGATTTCAGAACCGGTTTCGTTCTTTTCGAGGCAACCGGAATTACTTGGGTTTTATCTAAGTCATGCTGAACTTCTGATTGTGGAGAAGGTGCTTTCGAACGTAATGTCCGAGTAACGTTCAAATTTTCCGGTTTCCCCTCCGGTGTGGCTGATTTCGTATTTAAAGTTTGAGTTACATTTAAATTAACATGCGATTCCCCTGATTTCGATTTTAAATTCCTAGTGGCATTTAAATTTTCTTTTTTCGGCGAAGGCTTTTCCTCCAACGGAGAATCAAACAGACTTTTTGATTCTTTTTTGCTTATCCTCGACGTTTTGCTCGTAATATTCTTTTTATCAGTCTTACGACTCGATTCGTCGTCGGTATCTGGAATCTCATCTTCCTCTTGGGAATCTTGACTTTTTGGCGTAATCGACTCCTTGTTTTCACTAGCTTTCTTTTTCTTCTCTGGAGATTTTTCTTTCGTCTTTTCCACGCTGTCTTTATTTTTATCGTTATTTTTATTCATTAAATTCTTCAAGAAATCTTTTCTAGGAGTCGAACGGCACCCAGCTTCCGATCCTAGCCTTTCGAAAGCGGCTACAGTATCCTTAACGGATGGAGTTTTGACTTGAACCACTGCAGATGTGCTAGGTTTGGGAGATTCGTGCATCGCGGGAACATCTGTCTTAGGAGAACTAGATAAAACATTAGAATTAAAGAAAGACTCTTCATCTGCTATTGTCCTATCGTCCATTACATCGATGATAGATTTTTCTTCTGCATTCTTTCTCTTTCCCCTTAAAGGTTTTGGCTTTTTAAATACCGTGTTTTCAACATTTGTATCATTTTTTAATTTCACCCTTTTGCAACTGCTACTAGATAAATCTACTTCATCTTCTATAAATCTTTTCTTAACAGTCATAACTGAAGGATCTTCGTCTTTTTGCTGTCTTGTTTTGATACATGTTAAGGTTTTGGATGCAAGCCTCGATGATCTCTAAAAAAAAAAAAAAAATAAAAAAATAAAAAAATAAATAAATAAATAAATAAATAAATATTAACACTGGAAAATAAGATTGAGAATCATTAATATCAGCTTGTAAGCTTAGGTTAACTAAAGCTTTAAGAGATGCAGAAAATTAATGCCAGAAAAATAAACTCACCTTAACACTTAGTGTTGTTGAATTTAATGTATCATTTCCATTGCTAATTACTATTGTTTTGTCAACAATTATTGTTGCATCTCTGGTGTTGTTAAAAGCTTTAGAACTATTTAAGTTCTCCTCAACTAAATTTAAATAACGCTTCCGTAATGATTCCAAACCACCTGCTCGTTTTGCCTTAGGTAGCCTTTTTACTTTTGCCAATTCCTTTCTTATAATATTTGTAACCTCATTAATATATGATATAGCTGCTGACTGTAAAAAAAAAAAAAAAAAAAAAAAAAAAAAAAAAAAAAAAAAAAAAAAAATGTATTACATTTACGGTATGCAATGCAATGGAAACTTTCTCACAAGTTCCTTACATTATCATTATTCAGCCTATCCAGTTGCTTTTCTGCTTCAGTATCCAGAGCCCTCATTACTTTGGCCAATTCAATATAAACATTATTCGCCGCCATTGTTTCTTTGATTACCGTTTTACTATCCACTTTTCACTTTAAAACCTGGAACAAAAAAAAATCAACAAAAACCATGTGAAAACATTTCCTGTTTCACATAACACCGTATACACCTAAGGATCTTAAGGTTGCATACCTTTAAAATTCACTTATTCCATTGATTTCACCAACAAGCACCGACAAAATCGAAAACGTACCGATAACCTATCACGTAAACACATGAACGAAAGCTTATATATACCACTCACTAAACCAATAAAATCCGACAACAATATTAAAATAGTATAATATTATGAGTTGTAAATTAAATAAAAGTCTTGTTCCCGTTAAAATCGAACTCGAACGGTATTAAATACGAAAAAAAAATATACGAAGAGACCGTTAACGAGACGCTAAAAAACCCGCACAACGAAATGTGTTCTCACTCAAAGGAAAAACATGGCGCAGTGTTGCCAATTTCAAATTTAAAAAAGAAACTTTCCGCGCTTTCTCATGGATTACTTTTCATTTATTTTTTTTATTTTTCTTTTATGTTGGAATATCCAAAGGGGCCCGGTAACCAATGCGGGAGATAATCTGACTTTTGCCCTCCCCCAGGAAAATTTCCTAAATAATATATATATATTTTTTTATTTCCTATGTAGTAAATGACCATTAAGGAAACTAAACCCCCCAAGTTGCATGAATGGACAAATGACACTATTACTCAGAGTTTAAAATTAAGATTTGCCTGTGGTGCAAAAGGCTATGAAGAATTACTAAATTTTAATTACCCCTTGCCAGCGAAAAGGACGTTACAACGAATGGTGAAATTATGAATGGTAACGAAATAGCCACTAAACACTTGGTTTTATGCAAGCCGGTAGTTCTACTGTTTACGTTATTTATTCGAAACTTGCACTACTCATATACAAATATAAATTAATAATAAGGTTTTTGCGTTCTTTACTCTTTCGGGATTACGATTCGATGGAAACATTTTATTGGGCAAATGATTCCGTAGATGGTTCAGTTTTCAAAGGAATAGTAGAAGAAACAATTTGCCGGGCACATCAAATTTGTCTAAAAGAATGTGCCAGCAATTATTTCTGCCCCTACTTCTACTGACATCTTAATGCTCTTTTTATTAATAAATTATAAAGTCATTGAAGAAAATTAAATCTTTATTTAAGAGGTATAGTAGAAAGTTTTTAAAAGACTTTATTCACAAACTCTGAAATTTTAAAATCGCAAAATGTAACCTACTGCGAATGATCATGATACTTCAGTACCATTAATACCGCTTTGTTTTCTCGATCGAAAACTTGTCTCGATACATGTGACTTTCACAACCGAAAACTCTTTTATAAAACGCGTTATGCCCTACTCAAATACAGTACAGGTATCCTTGAAGCAATTCATATTAACAAAAACTTTACTGGTGTAGGAGCTAACGAGAGTTCAATAAGAGTTTTTTGAAAAATTGGTAGGCCAAATGACGAACCTTTTACTTCTAAGTAATTTCTAAATCACATACTCTAAGTAGAAACTGCACAAAAAAGAACAAAAAACATTCAATTAAAAAAGTCCTAAGTAAAGCTGTGCTAATTAATAAACCACATTAGTAACCGATGCATGAGATGAATTTGAGGTGATAGCTTCTTCCAAGCTACATTCAAGTTTCCTATAGCTGGCTGAATTTGGACGTCTACGAGAGTTTCTGTTTCTCCTTCCTTCTAAGGCATATGCAAGAATCTGTGAATACAAAATTTGTATTAAAAAATAAAAAAATCAGTCTTTTTTTTTAAATTTTTATCCATTGAATACTTACTTTATTTTTATTATGAAAGGCCACATATCCCATTATAACTATTGATGCAGAGGTAAAAAAATACACATAAAAATGTGAGTCTTCTTCTGCTATATTATCAGAGTACGATAAACCATAACCTGAAGAAGCTGACTTTCTGGGTTCATTTTCTGCATCTGAGCTCTTTTGTTTTCCAGGTGTCTCTTCATCTAGTGGATCACGAGGACTATCATCGTCTTCCTCAACGTCTCCAATAACTGGATTAATGTTCTCATTGTTATTATTTGGATTTGCAAGCGCTCCAGGTCCATTAAGTTCACCAAGTCCAGAATCTATATTAAAGTTTTCAACTGTTGTTGTTTCTGAATCAGGCTTCTCAGGATTTCGTGGTAGATATCCAGGATTTTCTACTTGATTGCCAGCAGATTCAATATCATTATTATTCTGGTTAACTTTTTGATTATTAACTTCTGAATTTTCTTGACCATTAGATTTAGGTACTGATTCAGACTTTGATGGCTTATTTTCAATTGATGATTATCTTCAGACTTTTCAACTGGGTTTTCTTTTGCAATATTAGGTTGAGAATTCCTTGGTTTTTCTACTGGGTCTTCTTCATCATGTACTTCCTTTGGTTTTGGAGGAGATTGTGGATTTGCAACAGCAGATTCTGAACCACTGATTTTCAAAGGTGGAGGAACATTAGGACCAGCAGATTTTGAGTCATTTCTTACACCTATTGAACTATTTTCAGTTCTGGGTTTGTTTTCTATTTTGTTTACACTTGTCAGATTATTATTCTGACTAGTTACATCACTTGTTGAATGGTTTTTTATTTTTTCTGCAGTTTCTGGTGCAGCTTTCAATTTGCTTAAAAGCTTATTTGTTTCATGCCATAACAAGCAATGCATGTAGTTTTGCTGACCTTCAAGACAACATGCTGCTTGACATCCTGGTTCAAATTCTAAAAGGCTTGTCAAATTGACAAATTTTTCACTACTTTTCAAATAATCTGGCATCTCTAATGGTGCTAATGGACAAACATCAAAACACTGCTTTGAGGTAGCAACAATACTAGTATTCCTATAAGTTACATTAACATTACGTAGAACATCTACATTTGACTTATCACAGGCAGCAAGAATATTATTTACAACGCCAAAACACAAATGCGACGACACATCAGTTTGGTGTACAATCTGGGCATCTGTATCCTTGCAATTTTTCACGTAATCCTGCACTATAGTAAAATTTTCTTTTGAATATTTATCACATCTATTATTAAATAGTTCAATAGTTATTGAAGTTAAATCTGTTTTATGTTCCTTGACACTAGGGGCAGAAAATATTAATGGTATAATTATGCTATATGATAGCAGAAATAAAGTGTTGCGTTTCATTTTTTTAATCTTCACTGCACAAATACTTGAATAAACGCTAATGAAATAAATAAACAATTTTTCGGTAAATTTCACCACTGATCGTCCATTTTGAAATATCAACGATGTTGCCATTGGCCAAGTGTCATTTCCTTGTTTATTCAAAGGAAACTGGGGAAATTTAAAACACGTGATGGTGATGGAACTACTTAGGACGCAGATATGCTGGTTTGATGTTTTTTTTATTGTATGTAACGATAAAAACTATTTTCACAAGTTTTTATAATTTTAGTTTGTTAAATGTCCAAAATAAATATTTATGCTTTTGATAACAATATAGCCTGTCATATTAATTCTCTTTTTATGACCTGTTACTTTCCTACAAAGCCAGCAATTTTTTATCAAACACATAATTTTTTATACCCCACAGTTAAAGATTATTATATATGATGCCAAGTAAGATTTGTTTTGTTATAGCACAGGAATGTGACAAAAAAGTGGAAAAATATCGGTGTAAGACTCAGTGAGTGAAATTCTCGGAAATTCTACAATAAGTAGCTTATAAAAGAGTGCATCATTGACATTTCTGTTTTGGGTCATTCTTTTGTTTTCTTCTAGTCCAACCATAATAACAAAATCAGAAGTAAATTAAGAACAATAATTTTGCTCTTGGCTAGCAATTCTGTATTCAAAATCTTTGGAGTCATAATCGTTTGGGTGCCTTCCAAAGGTCAAGATTGTGGTGTTTACTTTATTTACCTATTTCTCTCACAATATCAAAACTATAAAATTAATATTTCACATTGTTTTATTTTTATCAATTATAATATGCACATGAACACAATAAAAAAAATTATTGTTTTATTTGGAATGTTTTTCTGCTACTAGAACTACATAGAAAAGTCCAACAGATGTGTTCCTCCTTAAGACAAGCTTCTAAATCTTACAAAAGAAAACATAAAATCCTTCAAGAGCCATTTCTTTAGAAACAACTTCCAAAGAAGGAACAACTTTAATATTGATTTTCTTAATTATAAGAAAAAATAAATAATTGTTTTAATAACCCCTCATATTTTCTATACATATCTATTTTAATGGGTCCAAAATTAATTTCAATTTATACAAAATATCCTAGGAAAACATTGAATTATGAAGTGTGTCTATATCATCCTGTCTTTGCTTGGCTCGAATTTTTTCCTTCCTATACATTTCATATCCTTCATCATCTGTTGGCATTTCATATCTGCAAAGAGGACATGAGTTTGTCTGCAAAAAAAAATAAGACGGATGAGAATAAGTATACAAGCCTTAATAAATTTTTTTTAATAGCAATTTGTTCTTACTCTATTCAACCATGGAATAATGCATTCCTTATGAAATCTATGATTGCATGGCAGTACTATAACATTTTCGCCTAATTCATGTATTTTTAAACAGACTGGACATTTGACATCTAAAAATAAACAAGATGGTGTAGGTAATAAAATTCATGCAACTTTTTAAAACTTTGGTATGAAAATTATAATTTTGGCAATTAACTTGAAAAAATTATAAATTTCCAAATTGAAGATACAACCAGCTATTTTTTAATAGCACTTGAACATACCTTTAGTTTCAATGACTTCAGTTTTTAAATTTTTTACAAATTCCTTTGATGCAGGAGGTGGAAGTTTTTTATCATCCCCTAGTTCCTCAAACATACCAAAATCCCTAAGAAGCCTTGCAAAATGTAGCAAATGATCAGGAGATTCTCCTTCTTCCAGAGGCCTCCATCCCATTTCTTCAAAATAACCAGCCATTTTCAGGCACTAATTATTTCTTCTTCTGATGATGACTTGACAGTTCTTCAAATTGAAATTAAAAAAAAAAATAAATAAATAAAAGTAGGTTAACCAAACCTGGCCACTACTGACTCAGGAATTTTTCAGGACTTAAAAAACGTTTGCTTTCTTTAAAATGATCAATCAAATAATTCGTAACAAAGTAATGAACTGAAAAATAATATTCATACTTGCAAAACCACAATAACTTTGAACAGCTGATTGGCGATCGATATATCGAAGCGACCGACTATCATTTCACCGGAACTGATTCATATTTTCAAGGTCGTCGAACCAAAAACAAGTTTTTACACCATTTTCTATAATTATTATAATGATCGCAATTAATTGACAGTATAAAGTATATTGCAAATAATAAGCTATGATGATATATTTATATATATTATTTATAAGTCCCCTTAAACTAAGATCTTAAAATTTGAACATAAAAAAAGAAAAAAAAAAGTTCACAAAAAATGTAATCAAATAAATGTATTATTCCCCAATTTATTTCCTCTTTTTTTTTCACCACTGAGATGTTCATTTATGGATTCATTTTTTTAAATCGGGCGGGTGACTAGAAATCATGCAAAATAACATTTTTTTTATTTAAAAAAAAGATGGAAATAATACTCAAAAAATAAATGCGCCCAAGACAATTTTAAAAGTTGTTAAAATTTCAATGATTTTTTTTTTTTTTCAGAACATCTTATTCGTTTTCTATGAAATGTTTAAAATCTTAAAAATTAAGATTACCAAATCGCGGAAATAAAAGATCGTAACAATTTATACTATCCTAAAAACAATGACAAATAAACATAAAATATAATTTTTTTTCATTCTAACGCTATCAGAATTTTTCATTCCTTGGACTAAAAAGTAGACCATAAAAATTGTTTTCCTCGGAATAAAAAATATTTTTCTTTGCAGGTATCGAAGGTAAATTTCAAGACTCGACCAATTACGGCCCTCGGCTTTGCCTCGAGCCGTAAACTTGGTCTCGTACTTGAAATATTTACCTTCGACACCTGTAAAGAAAAATACTATTTTTTTCAATTAAAAAATAAAAATAAAAAAAATATATATAAGTTGGTGATGAAGTTATAAATACGAATTTGGACACAGAATATTATTTCATTTCTTCCATTTGAAATGGATTTTTTTTTCCCGCTCAATAAGACTAATATGGTAACATTAATGATTTTTTTTTCTTTTTTAAATTGCAGCGAAAAAGAAGTTAAAACGATTCGAGTACGAGAGTTTAGAAAAATAATAATAAGATGGCGATATTCAATCTTACGTTCAACGCGCTATTCCAAAAAAAAAGGTTCAATTAATTCCCAACAATAACCACACCACCATCTCAACCTAATAAAAAAAAAAATAATCAAAAAAAATTGGCAATCCATTTATGCCATTTGATTTAAATTTTTCACATCGTAAAAAAAAACTATCGATATGTAATCAAATAGCTAAACAATAATCATGATTTTTTTTTTCAGAACATCTTATTCGTTTTCTATGAAATGTTTAAAATCTTAAAAATTAAGATTACCAAATCGCGGAAATAAAAGATCGTAACAATTTATACTATCCTAAAAACAATGACAAATAAACATAAAATATAATTTTTTTTCATTCTAACACTATAAGAATTTTTTTTTCAATTAAAAAATAAAAATAAAAAAAATATATATAAGTTGGTGATGAAGTTATAAATACGAATTTGGACACAGAATATTATTTCATTTCTTCCATTTGAAATGGATTTTTTTTTCCCGCTCAATAAGACTAATATGGTAACATTAATGATTTTTTTTTCTTTTTTAAATTGCAGCGAAAAAGAAGTTAAAACGATTCGAGTACGAGAGTTTAGAAAAATAATAATAAGATGGCGATATTCAATCTTACGTTCAACGCGCTATTCCAAAAAAAAAGGTTCAATTAATTCCCAACAATAACCACACCACCATCTCAACCTAATAAAAAAAAAATAATCAAAAAAAATTGGCAATCCATTTATGCCATTTGATTTAAATTTTTCACATCGTAAAAAAAAACTATCGATATGTAATCAAATAGCTAAACAATAATCATGATTTTTTTTTTTTTTTTTTCAAATATCCATCTATATACATTAATTATTATTTTTTTTTCTTAATTTTTTAACTCAGTACAATCTATATATGTATACATTTTTTTTCTCAAATAAAAATATACTCGACTTTGTCCTTAAATAAATTTCTTGATTCTCTCTTAGATATATAAAACGAAAAAAGCTTTTTAAAAAAAATTGAAAAATGGAAAATATCACTGTAAAACAAAAGCCGATCAGGCGAATTAAATTTTTGTAAAAACTTTTTAATCGCACCCTGTTTTCTCAAATTTCGAATTGATCCGGCCGGTCCCTGATCGATCGAAGAAAAAATGGAAAGGCGTTTTTATTTTTTTTAATGCTAATATGGCTTCGGCCACTTACTTTAGATAATGTGCCATATTTAAGGGGCGATGACTATCTGAACGAGATTTCATTTTTTTTAACCTAAATATGAGTTTTATTTATTTATTTATTTTTTTTTTCGATTTAATCTCTTCAAATAGCATAGCCTTAGAATAAATTTAAATAAAAAAATTGTTCCCGGAAATAGAAATGCATTGGATACAAACAGAATTAAATTAGATCTTATCAAAAAAAAAAAAAAAAATCGGAATCGAACCGAACAGAAAAAAAATACATCAGAATAATTTAAATCTGTCTGTAAAAAGCATAGATTAACCGTCGCAATAATGCACTAGTTTCGAAGCTCGTAAAAAGAATTGATTACGAATCATGGCCATTATTTATTGATTTTTTTTAAAAATTTGATCCCTAACAATTGGTGCCATAATGCCGAACCAATTCGACGTTCACATTCCCCAGTTCGTCAATAAAGGGAGAAGCAAAATATTTTCGATTAAAACAAAAAAAAAAAAAAATTCGAACGAGTTGATCCGATCACGAAAATGGCACCCGAATAATTGCATCTGAGATTATTAGTCAAGATTTCGAAAATTCAAAAAATTTCGAAATTGGAATGATTCGTGTGAATTTGACTAGTGAACAGCAAAAAAACTCAGAAAAGCGGAATATTATTTTTCCTCCTGAAAGGTTTCTGTGGTAAAAAAGGAGGTCATGGTCAAAACAAACCCCTACATGCCAAATGCGCAAAAATTTGAGGGTTATGTAAAATATTTGATGGCTGGGTACGCCACTGAGCGACAATAACATTAAAGTCTTTGCCTATAGCAAGCACTGGAATTTAAAGAAAAAAAAAACCTAAAGACCCTTTTACGAATGCTTAACTAATGACAATCTTATTCTTAGATAACGAACACACACGTGCTTTTGTTTTTTATGTTCCCTTGCTTTTTGCTATGATTTTTTTAAACATTACTACTAGCCAAATCATTATCTCACGCAGTGGAACCTCCAAATTCAGATTCCCACCGCTGTCGCGACTAATAATCGCAAATGCAATAACATTTTCATTCACAATTTCCTTCCCTTTTAAAGGGAAACGGCCATGATTTTTAAGATAAATTACTACTATTTATTACAGTTAATTAGAAATTCCCTAATTTCTATTCATAAAAAAAAATAATAATAATAAAACAACTTGCCATAATATAGAAATCTAAAAAGTGCACTAACTTTTGTCTTTTTTTTCATCATTGTCTAGAGATTTAAAAAAAAAAAAACTTCTTTTAAGTATTAGTACTTTTCTCTTTAAAATATATATATATGTATGTATAATGTCATCGTTGCTTTCTGCATTTTTTTTTCCACCATTCGTTCTCAAAACCGTTACATGATTTCCGATTAATTTACGTTTATAATCGATTGAGCAATGTCGATATTCAGTCACTAATTAAAAAAAAAAAAAAGAAAAAAAATTATAATTACATTTTAAAAACGTAAACAAAACAAAACTAATCACGAATAACCACTGGTAAACCATTCCAACACTTCAAAAAAATCTGCTAAAAAATCCGATTTGACTTAAAATTTTTTTTTTTTTAAATTTTGTACTTCATCTTTAAAGCACCGATTATTTCTATCTATTTGGCAATGTATTGCTTCAATTATTCCCTTAATTTTAGGCACAAGATCGAATTTCAAACCAGATTTAAAAAAAAAATCCGATTTACAAAAATAAAAATAAAAAAATAAAAAAAAAATGCCGAAGCAACGATTTCCATTCCTTTTTTGTTTAAAAAAATAGAAGAGTGTATTTTTTTTCTTTTTCGTAAATTTTTTTTTTTTTCTTATTAAAAAAAGTTTTCAGTTAAAATAATTTCTCGTGACGGTGATATGAGGCAGGGCTAATAATTTGTTGTAGATTGACTGGACCCTTTGTCGTAACTCCTCGTCTCATTCAGTCGGTGGAGCCTTGAGTCATTCGGACGAAGCGGCGAGGGGCTGAAGTTGAGGGCGGCCGCGAGACATTCTCAAGGCTGGATCTGAAAATTTTTTAAAAAAACAAAAAAATTAATCGTCAACGGAAACATTTTACCTGTGAAGAAAGGAAAAGTTATTTGATTAATGCTTTGACGCGTTTTTATAAATAAAAACAAGTTTGCTTTGGGTATAAAAACCAGGGGTCGACGGCCGTTATCCGTTATCAAACAGATCCGATGACCAAAAGTTAAATGTCTCATTACATCTAAGGCATCGTTTCAGCCGATAAACATTAAAAAAAAAAAAAAAAATTATTTTCATTGAAAAATTAAAAACGGAATTGTAAAAGGAGGAATCAGAGTTTATGTTTTAGCGCCTCTAGCCTAAGTGCTCAATAACTGCGATTGCAACTCATATTATTTTTTTCCCCCAAAAAAAACTTAAACTCAAAGCCTCAACTTTTTAAAAATGGTTAAGAGTCCCGGCATAAAAATTAGCCTTCCAAAAAATTTAGTTATAGAATGTGCCCCTCTCGTAATGGATGAACAACATATATTTTCCATACTTAAGATTTTTTTTTTGTATTTACTTTCGGTTATTTCTAAAAATTTTCCAAAATTTTCTTTCTCTAAATAAAAAATTTTCAGGTCCATAGAAACACCGAGGGGTTGTGGTTGGGGGGTGGAGGGGCAGGGTTGAACTCCAACCTTTTTAAAAATTGGAGTGCAAATGATTTCTTATAACATGAAAAATTAGCAAAATGCAAAAAATGCACGCATGTTTTTAAATCATTAAATACCGAAAACAACTGACAAAAAAGCTCATGCCTCCTCTCAGGAGGGCTGAGCTTTCTTCACCCCTAACGTGGGGCCTGATAATTTTTCTTCTACTTTCTGAAGTTGTAAAATTGACTTTCTAAGTTTTAGTAAATAACGGACGGAATGTCTGTTTTCCTAATATTCGATTTACACAAAAAAAAAAATTCAAAATTTAGGTACCGTAACGAACATTCTTGGATTTTTTAGGTGCAAGTTTCAACCTGTTCCAAGCAAATACAAACCCGGAAAACAAAATCAAAAGATTTTTTTACAGCAAATTTTTTTGAAATTTTTTCAGAAAACTTTCAGACAAGTTACAACCTGCACTGAAAATTTCAGGGTACCCCAAAAGAGTTCGTTGGACACCTACAATTTAAATTTTTTCATCGTAAGTCGAATATTAGACAAGACAGCCATTTCTTCCGGTATTCGCTGCAGTTTCCCCTTTAAAAAAAAAAAAAAAATTAAAGATTTTGAAAAAGTAAAAAAAAAACTTGGGTTCTGTCACAGATATGTCTCGAAAAAAAAAAAATTCACTTTTCAATTGATAAAAATTATTAATGAATGAATTTTGATAAAATCAGCTGTGCTATTTAGGGAGCCTATGTGTAGGCTTTTGGTGTAGGCTGCCTATCACTTCAATTAGGCAGAAAATGATAGGTGTGAAATCATCTCTTGATGTCAACAGCAAAATTTTATGAATACGTTCCAGCTGTGACTTGCTCCAGCCAGGGCTTAAAATCAGGCCCTTAGCCAGATCACAGGGGGCGTAGTCCATCCTTCTAGGAAAAACTTTCTGAACTAAACATTTTTCTATCTCAGACCTTCTATCTACGCCTTTCTGGAAAACTTTGAGCCCTTTACATTTTAACGTTCTGACTTTATCTCTGAAATACTGGAAAGTATGGAATCGGAGTTGAAGTTAAGAGAAGAAAAATTTTTACGAACCAATCAATTCAAATCCGGGATTCGAAACTTTACTAAAAAACGAAATCTGGAGATTGAAAAAATGGTCCAGGATGGAAGCATCTAGCTCCAACTTTAAAAGCGAGTTTTTCTCGGTCCCTAGAACCTTTCAAAAAGCCCCCACTGAAATATTATCCGTTGCAACACTCGGTTCCTCAATAATGTGATTCTGCTCGCTTTAAAAACGGACTCTACGTCAAAGAAGTCCCGAAATTGCAAGATTTTTTACCTATCTGCTAAACTTTTCTACTTCTGACTTTAAAACCGACAGTTGAAGAGTGCCTTGAGACAATCGAAAACATACAAAACTTTAAAACAATTTAATGCCCCCCATTTAAAATTTAGTTTATCCCTTTGAAATGAGCATTAAGCAGATTTTACTCCACATATGATATCGTTCGAAACAGGATTCGAGCCAAACGGGTGGAAAACAAATTCCATAGTGGCAGAGGTAATCTTCCTTTTGGTTACTCAATCTCCTGCAGGAGACATTCCTTAAAAGTTCCTATTCAACGTCCTTTATTCTTTCAAAAGGGATTTTCGACGTAAGATCATTTCCCAAGGCAAGCTGAATGCTTTTAGCGGTAACCAATCAAGATCCACCTTCTTAAAAAAATCGCTTGTTTTGATTCGCTTAGACTAAGGGCATACAGTGCTTTTGGCGGAAAAACTTTGCATTAGAAATCCCCAAAAAAAGTTTTTTTTTTAATCTCTAGACAAATATATAATACTTTTTTTTCGGGCATTGATAAAAGTCTCCTAAGTTTTGAAATATATTTCATGAATTTCCCATGGTAGAAATTAAAAAAAATCGTTTTTGTTATTTTTTCCAAAGTTTTAAAAATTCTTATGCTAACGAAAAAACTAAAACCTAATAGCTCTTGCCTTCATAGTTTCATCAGATTATGTCATTACAAACTCATTTGATAAATTCATCTTTATTTATTTGATTAGTAAAGATTCAAATAAGATAAGTTCAGTAAACGGGAGTCATCGAAACAAAAACAAAAAACTAAAATAAAAAGAAACATAACTCTTAAAACTTTCACAAAAAATAAATAAATAAATAGAGAAATAAAAAAGAATTAAAAACAGTGCCGTTGCAGTCCTCAAAAACTAATGGGGAAAAAATTTCAAGAAAACTTTGGGTGAAATGACTTTTGCGTTGAAGACAGCATGAGAAATAATTGGGAGACAAAATCCAATTTAAAAAAAATAAATGTGCACCAAAGAAAACGAGTCTGGCAGACTCAATGGGAAAAAATATTGTTTAAATTTTGTAATATTGTAAAATTTAACCAACTGGGGTAATTTACTTTATTTAACTTTAGGCGTTTTCCATTGTTAAAAATTTTCCTGAGAAAATGAAAATGCAACCCTAAAACCTTAAAAAATTTTCTCGAGCTCGCCTACCCTAAAAAATATTCCCTGTCTTAAAAAGTTACCACAGAAAAAAAGCTTTGTTCTGCAACATTTTTCCTTCAAAAATTAAAATTGTAAAACCATCCAATTTCTTTTTTTCATTTTTTATAAATGTATAGTCGAGAATGGAACCCTTAGGGGGGACAAACTTCATCCAAGGGGGCAATTGTTAAGGAAAACTTAAAAATGGAATATAGGACTTGTCCCCCCTTCGGTTAAAAATATTTATTCTCTCCAAACATTGCTTAACCATTTTTCGACAAAAAAAAGTTGTTACACACACACCCATTTTCCTCTCAACATTTTCAAAAATTATTTATCTTTACTTAGGAAATAAAAAAAAACTGATTTCAATTATTTCCACTAATCAAAGTAATTTCTTTTAATAATCATAACCCTTCTGCCAGAATATTCCAGTTTTCGAAGTTGCCCTACAGTACTGTATGAATTTTCAAAAATAAATGATTTTTTTCTAAAGCTTACTAACATGAACTTTTTTTTTTCCTTCACTTTTAATTCATCGTTTTATTAATTTGGGACCCAAACACAACAATTATCTCCTCTCACAGATAACACGGTTGGCAGTTGCAAGTGCCAACCAAACATTTTTAGTCCTATCTTCTTAGAGTGAATATGAAGATTTTTTTTTAAGCATCAAAAATGCATTCATGCATTTGACATGCATTATGCATTGTTATTATCATTTTCCAAATGCATCCCACATCCTAACATGACTAAAAGTTTTAATTTCATGGCAATTATTAAAAATGTTAAAAAACAGTTTAACAATTAGCTGAAAAAAAATTTTTTTTTTTTCCATTCCCTGGTCTAATTTAAGTAAATTAATCCTTTTTAATCGAATAAAAACACATTCAAAATTATTGGAAATTTGTTTGCAAAATCCTTAACAACTCAATAACTTTTACGATTCCAAAACCTTACATAATTTCTCTGCATCTTAAGTCAACAAATATATATATCATTCACATTACTAATGATTTGCAACTAAGCCTTACTCATTTCATAAGGAAAAACGATTTCAAACATAAAATTGCAACTATTTTTTCGATTTAAAAGCAAAAAAAAAGGAATCTCCACCCCTGCATTAATCAAAACAGAAAATTCATTTTCCTTATTTTCATTTTACACTGATTGTGAAGTTCAAAGTATGTTCTTTTAATATTTACCTAAATAACAAGAGCTCCCTTGCTTAGAAGTATGAACATCCAAATATGCTTGCCTTGAAAAAACTCGACTGCATGTCGGACACTGATACTTGCTGATATGAACCTTATTATTATGACGCAGAAGTGAGGTTTGGAATTTAAAAGCTTTACCACATGCTCTGCAATAAAATGATTTTCTGTTTTTTGCTGAATAATCCGATGCTTCTGTATCTAGCCCTGCTGGATTGTCTGGAAGCACAAAAGCATCTTCTTGAAGATCATTTGTTCTTCTTTTAGGAGCTTTTAGCTTTTGCTTGAATCGTGCATCTTTTAATTGGAGATTGCTAAGACCAGGGTTTAACGTCGGTGAGTCATCCAACGGATCCTGAGACTCTGTTAATTTTTCGTTTTGAGCAGATCGACGACGTTGATTAATAAGAAGGGGGTGAAGATCGTAAGTTGATAATTGTGGATAAAACATTGTTGTTACAGATGCAGGTGCTCCATGTTTACCACTAAATGTGTTTATATAAGGCAATGTTCCACCTGATGAAGATGTGCCTTGTTCTCCTTCTGCTCTTTCAACTTCAACATCACAATATGGATCTTCCATTTTTATAACTGGAAATTGTGCACTATTCATCTGAAAAAAGTCATAATTTTGATATTGATTCATGTTGCTCATTTTTTTTTAAAATCCTTTTTTTTTAAAAACCAAAAACAATCAAAACAAATGAGGCACTAATTCAAACAATTCACTTGGGGTGCCACACATACACTGTCAACCTGTCAAGCTGAGATTGCACAATTTCTATCACATTTTAACAATTTCAGCAGTATTTTAATAATTCAAATATTTAAATAAGCCTACGCCAGCAGTGACATTTGATTGTGCACTTCCACTACTGTGCATACAGTTCATTTACCCCATGTACTTGACAGATGAACACTTTTCTAACTTAAAAACAGTATTTATACGGAACGGGCATTTCTAGACGATTTAGGAAAAAAGGTAACGAAAACCTATCCCAAGAATAAAAAGTTGTAAATTATTAATAATAAAATCTTATATATCAAACGCGGTCCAACGAAACTGACGTCGTGTCCTGACAAGATTTTTTATCGTTCCTATGGTATGGTTTTAATTTGAAAGATAAGTGCCAACTAGAAACAAATTGTTTTGACTGTTCATTGACATTTTAAAGATAAGAAATTTATAAAAATTGAAGAAATGTAAGCCTACATACCAAATGTTTATGTAGATAAGCTTAATTGATGATAAGATCAATTAACAAGGACAAAACAACCGAATTATTCATACCAAAATTGTAGGCTTTGTTGACTGATGATCTGACGCTTGTTTTAAAGTATCTCAAAAACTTCGAAGTGTTTCAAACGCCGGAAATTCAATCGCCATTTTGACTCTCGTAGTCGGGGAGTCCATTTTGATCTTCTTTTAAAACTTATTTCAAATCTTTTAAATCTCGTCTTTGTAGCGAAATTTAAATGCTGCACTTTTTGGAGCAAAAATAACAAGTATATATACGTTTTGGATATAAGGGCTATCCAATCTGCAACAAAAAACGTTTTTTTAGTTACCTGGGGCTTTTTGTATTGCATGGTAGTTCTGTCCGAAGACAGGTCTTGCAATCGGTCGCTCTGGGCTTCAGTTTCCGTTCAGTTCAGCCAGTCCTAAAAAATGATTTACCTTGATAGGGTTTTTCCCTGAATTTTCTTTCGGAGTCTCTTTCATTTTAATGACCAAGTCGTTGGCTGATTTAATCAAATCATCAATGCCGCTGCTTTCTCCATCTTCAAAATCGGATTTTTTCCCTTCTACACCCAAACACTTCATTTTTCTTCCTTCGTAGTAAGAACTATTTTGACATCGAAGGTAATTAATAAAGGAATAATGAAACTTTTTATTTTTTTTTTCCTTGTTAAGTATAACAAAGTAAAGAAAATCCGCTGTTAGCATTAGCAACACATTATTTTAGGTCATACGACAATACGGTATTTTCATGGAGAAAAAAAAAAAAAACGAAATTTGCTGTTCTCATAATGACAACCATGCTTTTATTTTATATTTTTTTTGATTGTGTAAAAATGATTCATGCTCCCCACGTTCTCTCGTCAGCGGAATAACCTCATTGTTTGTATAATAAATTGACTAATCAGCAAAAAACGTACAACGCCTAAAAAAATTATCATCAGTTTTTGGAATACTATTTCATTTGCTGATGTCCGAATCTGGACATTGCCCGAAAAACAATTTAAAAAAAACAATTATGAGTTTGCATTAAGTTCGTCCGTGAAATCAGAATCCTTTTCCCAGTAAGACAGAAATGTTGCACATATTCGAATTCGAAAAATTTTTGTCTTCTGACTGAAATGAGAGCCCTACATTATGGGGTTCTTTTTTCCAAAAAAATTGTATAAAATGTTCCCATTTTACTATTATTTTTTAAACCGAGGTAGACTTATAGTCCTCCAGTTAATTCCAATTCCTTTTATTTCTGTATTTTACAGGACGGAATAATGACGGGAGCTTTTTTTAAAACTAGAATTTTTTTTTTGTGAGGCTCCATGATGCTTTTCTACAAAAATCTACAAGGGCCACGACAAAGGTATATTTTCCATATGTAATTTAGTCAGAGACAGTAAAGGCTAGATGAACGTAAGGTCTATTCTACAAAAAAAAGAAGGCAGTTTTTAAACACAGGATAATTCTACTCGAATACAGTTCATTATCTTTCAGGTACCCCTTTTTTCCGTAGGTCACAATACGGGCACTTTTTGCAATTAAAAACACCATTCCTGATGGGGCAATACAAAATGTTGAAAATCAAATTTGAGTTTTCAGCGCTTTGCAAAATTTCATTTTAATTTTTGTAGCCTTGACCTTTTTTTATTTAAAAAAAAAAAAAAAAAATCCGAAAAAGGCAAAATATTAGCCAAAACAAGATAAAAAGAGTAAATATTATTCCTAATATATTTTCATTTAGAAATATTTTTTCCCTGTGAAGCTACTATGACTACTCGTGACCCGCACAGGTGTATACGAGAGATCACTATGAGCAAAGAACTAAGAAGAAGAGACTGCGATCTAATGTAATAATACATTTTCTTTATAATTCTAATTCTTTAAATATTCTAATTCTTAAACTTACGATTACCACTCTGATTGTCAAATTTTAAAGGCAATATTAAAAATTTGTCCCTGAGATCATTTGAATAGGTAAAAAAATTTTTGATTTCAACAATAATATAAAAAACAATTTTTGGTACTTAAAAAATTAAAATTAAAATTAAAAAAAAAAAAAAAAAAAAAAAACGGTCAGTTATTCAGACTTAGAATACAGCATATAAATTTAAGGTAAAGACTGAATGAACACTAGGTGCTTTTGATCATTCGATAACTCAGAATCTTTTCATCTTCTTGGTGGAACAAAATATCAAACTTCTGTCTAGCTTTCAGAATTTCGATAATTTGCTCCAATTCATTTCGGTATGCTTACATAAAACATACAGCGTCCCGTTAAACATGCTTTTTTTTTCATATTCTAATCCAGAGAGGTTTTCTTGATCTAGAAAGCCATGTCTTGGAATGAGGGACTCCTGGAAAAACAGTTCGTGAAGAATGCTCTGGATATGACGAAACAGCCCTCAAATCGCTGCCTAAGCCTGAATACTCCATGTCTTTTAAATTACAATAGGCATGCTGACTAATCTTTTTCTTTCGCTGTGAACATTTTATTCTTTTGATCTCGAAAAAAGGGACTTTTATAGTCAATATGTCTATTTTAACTAAAAGCCTAATATACTTATACTAAATTTCTTAAAAACTACGAAGACTTTTCTTCGACTTCCATCTGTTCGCTTTGATCCGGTTCTTCATCGTTATAGACATTTTCAGCCATTTGCCACACTTGCATTACATTATCTTCTGACACCGAACAAATTACCCAAGGGTCGTTGGGATTCCATGAGAAGTCCGAGATTTTGGCAGTATGACCTCCGTGAATAAACTTAAAAAAAAGAAATAACAATTATTAATTAGAGTAAAAATGAAAGATTTCAGTTCTGTAAAAACGTCAAGCTTACAAGCAACTCAGGCGGTCCTTCTTCAGCATCCTCAGGCGTCTGAACTTCACCAATTTTACTTAAATCCCAAACATGCAAACGTCTGTCCGTCCCGCTGGAAGCTAATATTGATTCATTATGAGGCGACCATTGTACTTGGAATATTTCATCTTTTTGCGATTCTAACGAATGTAATTTTATATTTAAATTTCGAAGGTCCCATAGAGCGACTGTTTTATCAGCACTTCCGGTCGCCAAGAGGAATTCGGAAAATGGATTAAATGAAAGGCAATTAATTTCAGCAGTATGAGCATCAATATGGTGTGCTGGTTTCGTTATGTTATTACACCTTGTATCCCAAATCATCAATTTTTGGTCATCGGCCACAGAGCCGAATATTGCTTCGTGAAGGTTATGCCAGGCTACATCCTGAAAAAAAAGAAAAAAAAGAAAAAAATTAATTTGAAATTTTTCCTAAATTTTTGATTTGACATGGAACATACCTCAACCACAGCTGTGTGTCCTGTGAAAATAGTTTTGGCATCAATAATGTTGCTCTCTTTTGTTGCAGCATTAATGTCCCAAAGGCAAATGGTATGGTCATCTGAAGCACTAAGCAAATGACCATGTAGATTTGGGTTCCAGGATAACCCATATCCTTCCTTCAGATGCCCTCTCAGCCTTAAATCAGGTTGACATTCCCCACTTGGATCTGGCTTAGCAGGATGTTTTGTGTAATCAAACACTAAGACATCACATGAAGGTGTTTTTGTGGCAATGATAGATGAATTTTGAGGCATATATCGAGCTCGATTTACCTCACCCTCATGATTGATCTGTATCTCCACTTTGATATTTTCATCTCCTGATCGAAAGCCATCAAACTCTACATAAAGAAATTAATAAAAATTACATAAGTCTATGTAAATAGGATCATTTACACTTTCTACAATACTCTTGATAATATTCATATCTGAATAATACAAAAATGTTCTTGTTCATTCATTCTTCTTTAGCAGAACAAAATGTTTCTTACAAGATTCTTCAAAATATTTGTTCAAAATTTATTGTAGCTTCTTAGGCAATCATTTGACAACAATCTGTTTTGAGGCATCAAAAACTTTTTTCTTGATTAATAAAAAGATTTAAGACAAGTCTAAGGGGACAAAAAAATCTCATTTTGACTGCAAAAGGAAAAATTAAAATATCAGTTGTTAATCTTTTTAATAAGAAATTGAAAAATTTCATAATTTACCTCCTGTTTCATTATCATAACGAGAGGAATCAATCTGTGAATCTTCATTAGGTAATTGCACACTTGCTATCAAAAGAAGGTTCTGTGCTTCAGAGGTATGAGTTCCTAAAATGACACGATGCACTACATAATCTTTTCCCTCAGGATAGGTAACATCAGATGTCCATTGCACAGTTAATGAAGGCCATTCGAGATTATGATGAATAACAAAATCGTATAGAAACGGGGTGTTCTTCTTCCATATTCTATGTTCTTCGTTACTAACTCTTTCTTCCGCGGCTTCGTCAAAATTTTCTGCAACTAAGAAGTGATATATAAAACGTAAACAATGTAATCAATTAATGATTAATGGACGAAAGGAAGAAAAATATTGATTTCGGTTTATTTTTTCATCTTCTTTACTTCTTCCACTAAAAACAAATGATTTACCTCCTTCTTTATCCCCCATCATTTAAAAATAATGATAATTTATAATTATTTTAACCTATAACCACATAAAATGTTTTCAAAACAAAACATTGAGTGCATTCAAGAATTGCAGACCGCCACAACGGTTGGCGTCCTGGTCCTCCTCTCCTTCCTTTGTTTGCATGTATGTCCAACTTAACAATACCAAAAACCGTTTCTTATAAGCAACTTATTTTTATGCAATTTTAATTTTATCGAATTAAAATTTTTTGGTAAAAGTTGTGCGTTGTAGTTTGTAGTTTAAATTTTGTTTAATATTTGCATGTATTAAAATATTGTTAGTTTACTACGCCAATTAATTTTTATTAATAGCATAGTAGTTCCTAGGTCGTAATTCATAAAAACTTTTTAAGCAAACGATTTTAACGACGACTTACGACTTGATTGAGACTTCCAACAACTTTTTTATGGTTAAACATATCCGAACAGTAGTTTTTTTTTGCGTAAATTTGGCTTCGTTGTTCAAATTTAATGGACATTCAAGTAAGATTTGATGATTATCAGAACAGAAATGACTTGTTCCAATGAATAAATAACTTTTTATTTTTAAATTTTTTTTTTTATTCAAACACAATAATTGGCCTGCTGCTTAATGTAAATTTTGAAGGGTCTGTTTTAACATTTGTTAACATTTGCTCTTTTAAGAGCTTGCCATTGTAACCTCCCGTTATAAGGCAGTCAATAATATACCCAGTCATAATAACCTCAACGGTTATTAGGTGCGAGGGGAATTTTTTATGTCTATCAAATCAACTCTGCAAAAAAAATTTTTTTAATATTCATATTTTTACCAGAGAAAAGCAACAGTTGGTGCAGCGATATTTTAGTTCTCTGCCTATGCTGCATAGAAAAACCCCAATGATATTTTTCCTGTATATGGTGCAAACCCAGATTTTTGGCTTTTAGCTTCAATCTAAAATCAGGGTTTTAAAATTGGAATTTTAATTTTAATTTAACAAGGCAGTCATAATAACCTCCCATTATAATGCTTGTTATCTATAGTGACCAGTTTCTTCTGTGACCACCCTAATACTGTTTTGAACAACTAAGAATCATAATCAAAGTCTAATTATCACCAGACCAAATCTGATACAATGGAAAGATGTCGCCTCTTCTTAGAACTTCAGCATATATAGTTTGACATTCTGGAACATCGCTATCAATAAAAAAATAAGTGTGCTCTGAAACATATAAAGTAGAAGTTGATGAAAAAGATTGTCTTAATATTTTATTCAATGAGAAAGTAAAAATAAGGTTTAAAAATATTTACCTTTACTACGACATATATCGTTTTTAGTCCCCATTCGAACTTTTATTACTGATTCATAATCTCTTAACGAAAATGTTCTGCGAGGGGAATTTTTTATGTCTATCAAATCAACTCTGCAAAAAAAAATTTTTTAATATTCATATTTTTACCAGAGAAAAGCAACAGTTGGTGCAGAGATATTTTAGTTCTCTGCCTATGCTGCATAGAAAAACCCCAATGATATTTTTCCTGTATATGGTGCAAACCCAGATTTTTGGCTTTTAGCTCCAATCTAAAATCAGGGTTTTAAAATTGGAATTTTAATTTTAATTTAATTTTGTTAAAAACCTCATTAAAAATTATTTTCTATTTTAGTGTTTTTTTGAAATGATTTTTCAATTGGTTGTTTATAAAAACTCTGAAGTGACTTTTAAAACTAAATAAACTTCGTTACTGAGATGTGTAACAGTGGTTTGGCAAAGCTAAAGTCTTAAAAGGATCTAGATATCAAAAACAAGCTGTTTATATGCATTTTAATTTTCCAGGGGGATTACCCATCTGGGCTCCCCCTTGTTCTTTCTGGCTATTTATACTTTAGAGGAGACCCATTTATATTTAAAAAAAAAAAAAAAAAAAAAAAGCCCGTGAACATTTTTGACTTCTCATATATTCCGTAACATAAAACAAAGGAATTGTACCCTCACGGCTTATGTTCGGGGTTTTTATTACATTCTGGAAATATATCATTCGGGATACCCTACGTCCTATAATTTTATTTTTCATTCAGTGCTTACGTTTTTGGTCCATTAACAATGTAGACATTGTAATTTTTAGGTATTTTAAACACACTCTCTATAGCTTTCAAAATGTCACCTCCCCTAATGTCTTTCAGTGATTTTAAAACCGTAACTTCCTCATTTACCCAAACGCCAATATCATTCTTTCTTCTAAAAACTACAGTTGAAATATCCACCTTCATGACTTAAAACAAGTTACAAATGCAAAATAACTTAACTTTATTTAACCAATTCGATTTTAATAATTATGTGTGGTTTGTTTGTTGATGTTGCGATGTTGCCGTTGCCGATATTTTTGCCGATATTTTATCGATAAATCGAAATATCGATATATCGACCCGCCATCAAAGGAAAACGAGAGGGAAAAATTTCCTTTGTTTAGTAGCATCCATGATAGCATCAATAGCCAGCGTATAATCCTAAATCATGTAATTGGTTTTGGTGAGAAGCTGGTTGTGGGGATAGTTTTTCATGTTGTCTTTAAGATCTAAAGCTTGTTAACAAAAGGTAAGTTTAATGGAGTATAAAATAGCCAAAAAGTCAACATGCACTATAGCTTATGAGTCTCGCAACCCAAGGAACGTAAAAGTAGAAAACCGGCAATTCCGGCTTTGCTTTCTTTATGTTTGGCTGTACCCCGTTATTTGAGTATCATTTCCGTGCGTATTGCTTATTGAAATCAGTTTTGCTTTGGTTGTTGCGTTTTTCTGTACTTTATAAGATTTTCCCAGGTTTAAGGCGTAATTACATTTAGCATTTGAAGAAGTTAACTTCTTTATGGGATGTTCAGCTTCAGGCGCCTAGTTTTTCCGTCTGTAATGTTCAGTTGAATATGTATGACAACGGCAACCCAATTTAAGTAGGAATATTTGAAAGTGGAGTTGTATGAGAACTTCTGTAATTATTGTTAGCTTGGTTCAACCGCAAAGCACAAGTGCAGACCTTATGTCATTTATACTACTTGCCACCTATACAGAGCTTGTAAAATTCTTAAATCACATCACAAAATATAAATATTACATGCAATTTTATTAAAGTTTTAACATCTGATACTTCTCATCTGATACTATTCTTACTTGCTGAAAAAAGCGATTTCTAATTTTTTTCAATATTTGAAGTACTCCAATTTAGTGTGATTTTTCAAAGTTGTTTATTACCTTGGTAAGGATCATTCTCGTTTGCAAGAGTCTAATAATTTGTGGATATATATCAGGTTATGATTTTGATATTTCTTATTTGGAGTCTCATCAAAAAGCAGTAAGGGATTCAAAATATTTAGCTTTTTCTTTTTTCTGTTTATTTACATAAAACATAAATCATATATTTATGGAATAATTATAAGATTCAAATTCATTTGGCTATTCAATAATCATTATATTTGAAGATTTAAAAAAGAGAAAATCTGTTCCATTTTTGCAATGATTAAAAGAAATCGAATTTGTTTATAGCAGTTTATCGGTCATTGCCAATTTAATGACTTACTGCAGTTAATTCCTTAATTAATTTTTGTACTCCTTTGTAATAAATACAACATTAATTTTTCTGTATGAGCAAAAATCATTTTTATTTGTTTTTAAAAAAAGTTTGACAGAATTTTATATGAGGAATGAAGTGAAGTCATTGCAGTGCAATCCAATTTATTTTTATTAATTAAAAAAATGGCAAACGACAGAAATTTTTGATATACAAGTGTTGGAATGCAAAAGCATAATTTGTTTCCATCTTTTCTAAATTGGATTTCTAATACAAAAAATCAAATAAGATCATTTGGCATTCACTCCGGGTGTTTACAGTATGTAGCATCTTGGGTATTGTCTTGAATCCAATCAATATAAGAAAATACTCGTGTGTAAACAGCTGGAACATCTGGCCTGGCACAACCAAAACCAAAGGAAACAATGCCTATTTCCTCCCAATATCTTAAAGCACCCTTGTGCTTTACCATCATCAGAGGTCCTCCGCTATCACCGTTACATGCATCTTTTTTCTCGTGTTCCCTGGTACAAATCATTGAAGGTCTTATATATTCTCCTATAGATGGATGTTCTTGGCATTCCTTCGTGGAAATGATAGTTAAATTGACTTCTAACAATTTCTCGGATAATCCACCTGTTTCTTCTATTTTCCCCCATCCTGAAGCCGCTGCTTTTTCATTTGCATAGTGTACCTCTTTAAAAAAAAAAAAAAAAAAAAAAAAGAAAAAATTCTCAAAACAGGCTTTTTTTTCCCTTCACTTTTTTCTTTTCTTACGTTTTTGTGGCAAACAGATGTAATGATAACGCTTAGGGTCGATTTCATTTTTCAACTTTATTAACCCTATATCCCCAGATTTCGTTTGCGGACTGTATTTTTTATGAAGTATTAAACTGTCGATTTCTTCCGGAGAAACCTCTCTGTCTACAACTTCACGTATATAATGAACACCCAAGTAAACCTTTAATGATTCCTTGGTTGATCTTGAAAGGAAAATTTATAGTAATTAAAAATTTATAATTTTTGCAGCGTCACTTCTTTGTTGCGCATTTCGGTTTAAAATTCATCGTAACAGACGTCAGAGAAGGAAAATTCAGGAAAAAATTGCTGCGATCGAAGTCGAGTAGAGGACTTGAACCTTAGATTTTTTGATTTCCGGTCGACTACTCTTATCAACGGAACTAACCCGATATTTACCGATTAAAAAATTTATATTTTTCTCAGCTTTCTTTTATGCTTACTCACCGATCTAGACAATGACCGGCTGTTAAAACATATTTACTGCTAATGAGTGCCCCACCGCAGTGCATGTTGTCATTTTTGTAAATTAGTGCCATCCATGGATATGCATAAGGTCTGACTTCCTTCCCACCAACTATTTTTCCTAATCTGAGAACTTCCAACCCGCATACTGAAAATAATGACATTAAATAACATTAATTTTTTTTTTGTTTCTTGTTTCATTATCAAACTTTTCCTGACTGACCGCAAGAATCTGAGACCTTAAATCCCTGGGCGTTGAGCTGCAAAAAATCGGAAATAAGTGACATTGAGAATAATCGCAGAAAATAATCGCAAAAGAAATACCGATACCTGAATTTTCTCAAATATCGAGAGACATAGAAGTAAATAAATCAGACTGGCCGTCATTTGATTACTTTTAAAAAAAAATAAAAATGCGTCTTCAATTTTTTTCACTGAATGGAAGGAAATCGAAAATTTTTATATCTGTTATCAGTAATATGTACGGAATTAACGACTCGCTGCCAAATCAATTCACAATAATTCTGTACATTAATTTTGCAGTAAAAAAAATTTATTTGATTTTTTTTTTTTTTTTTTTTTTTGAAAATTTTTATAAAACATTGCGTTGCTTTCCCTTCGTGTATAGCATTAATATAGGTTTATGTTTTAAATTTTTATCAATCACGAAAAACTCCATCATTTCTATCCCCTTAGTTGTATTTAATAAGGTTTCTTACAATAAATTGCATCTTTCGTATTGTTAAATATCCACTCTGAAAAGTAAGGAACTCTCGTATAAACTCCAGGCATTTCAGGCCTTGCGCATCCAATCCCCCATGATATAATACCGATTTGCTCCCAATATTTTCCTGTTTGATTTTCAGGTGAACTATCCAACATTAACGGACCTCCGCTGTCTCCTTTGCAAGCATCGCTAGTGAGGCCATAAGCACATAACATGGAAGGTTGAACATAATCTCCTATGTGCTTGTAAGATTTACATTCGTCGTTGGACAAAGTGCTAACGTCAGCTTCGATTAATTCTTGACTAGAATCGCTTTCTTCGGTCAACCTGCCCCATCCGGCTATTGTGGTTTGGGTACGGCCGTATTCCAAATCTGATGGAGTAAGTATTTCATTTTTAATTGGGAGTTTAAGTCGAGGTGGAAGAAGGGGAGGAAGTCAGAAATTTCCGAAATCATGCTTATGTAATGCTTGAATGGCTTACTGGAACTTAGAGTAATCCATACCGATTTTTTTTTTTTTTTTTTTTTTGACGTAGGACTACGTCTTAGGGCTCGGTCTCGAGAAATCTGTCTGTCTGTGGGTGTGTCTGTCCAGGTGTCGGTTTGTTCGCACCAAAAATTAATATTTAATTATTTTAACATTAAATTTTAACTTCGGAAATTTTAAAGAATATTTTGACTATTTTTTTTTAAAGCTTTGGCCTTGTTTAGTAGCAAAAATTAGACGAAATAAACGAAAGCAAGGACTTAAAAAATTTCTTGTAAATTTTATTTAATTTTTTTGTAAATTTTATTTAATTTTTCTTAAATTTTCGATGTTTTTTTAAGATTTAAATTTACAAGAAGTTTTCTAAAAAATTTACAAGAAATTTAAAGTTAAAATTTTATTTTAAAATTATATGCTGAAAATTATACGCGGCATGAATTCAGACTGGGAATTTTTCTCTCTCTTATACTCGAATTTAATTATTACAGACATTTGCATCCGGCTTTAAGGAAGATAGAAAATGGATTTCTCCAAAAAAATTTGTTCAAGTTTTTTGAAAATTTGCAAAAAATTTTTTAAGTCAATTTACAAGGAATCGAACCCCGATCTCTCCGTTTGCCGGACGGAAGCTCTAACCTTTAAGGCTAGACCAGGAGCCGTAGCTTAAAAGGCTAGAGCTTTTGTCCGGCAAACGGAGAGATCGGGGTTCGATTCCTCGCGGCTACACTGGCTCAGACTGGGAATTTTTTTCTCTCTTCTACTTAAATTTAATTATTTTAACAAGAAACTTAAAGTTGCTAAAGCAAGGACTTTAAAATTTCTTGAAATTTTATTGAATTTTTCTTTTAATTTTCGCAGTTTTTTTTTAACATTTTTTTTAAATATTAAAATTACATGAACAAAAACAAGAACTTAAAAATTTTAAATAAAATGTTCACTACATTTTTTCAATTTTGCCCTTTTTCCTTTAGCCAAGAATATAGGTGCGTCTCCATTATTGAATTAATTACATGATGTAATTAATTACAGAATGCAATTAAATGGTTTACAAAGGTGTTAATTTTTTTTTCAAATCTTTGGAGCTCGATATCCTTTTTCATAATGTCGATCTAACCAAAAAAATCGAAAACAACGATTTAGTACCTTCAAAAATCATTTAATTACATCCTGTAATTAATTACATCATGTAATTAATTCACCAATGGAGACATACCTTATGAGCTTAAGCAAAGCTTTAATATTAAAGTTTTAACTTGGAAGAGTTTAATTAAAATTTTGACTAATTTTTTTCAACCTTTGACCTTTGTTATCAAAAAGTTTAAGTTTCTTTCATGTCAGGAAAAAAAATTCTCAAAAAATTCGAATTTTTTGACCAAAAACGAGGAAAAAAATGCCTTAGAATTTTTAAATCGTTTTATTGTTTAAATTTAGCAATATTAGGACAGTACCCCAAAGACGTAGTCCTACGTAGGGATATGCCTCCATATTTCAGTCTGATTTTTTTAGAAATTTACTCCCTGAACTACCTAAATTAAACTTCAAAAAGGAGTTCGAGGCCTAAACTTACCATATTCTGCCAAACAAACCGGGCTTATTTTGGAATTAAAAACCACAGGGGTTTTGAGCTTAATAAGCCCAATGTCGTTCACATCGTGATCTTTTTCACCGTCGACTCCAAAGTCTTCATGCCTTTTAAAATATTCCGCTTGCACCTCGATGGCCGTCCCGTTATGTATTTCCGAAATATCGTGAAATCCCAGAAGAAACCTCGCGTCACCCGGAAGTATTCTTCGGTGTAAAAAAAAAAAAAAAGAAAAACTTGTGCATGAAAATTATTGGCAAAGATTTATTCATTTAGTTTTTACCTCAAGCAATGCCCTGCCGTTAAAATGTACCTGTCGTTGATTAAGGTTCCGCTGCAGTGAATTTTCGTAGTTCCGAAAATAGCCACCATCCATGGATAGGTGTGCGGTTTTGATTTTTTACCCCCGACTATTCTCGGTGTGGCACCACCGACTCTGCCACATACTGAATGTAAAAAAAGAGAAAAAGGAATTTAAAAATACTAAAATTGATAAAAACTTTTATTTAAATAAATTCACTCACCACAAGTATCTGACATAGCAACATCAGCTACATCTATGTAACTGTCATTAACGGAATTTGATAAATTAATCTAAAAATATTTCATTTTTAAATCTCACATCTTTTTTAAATAAACACCAAAATATATTACCTGAGCATTTTTCAAAATAATTACAATCACACACAAATAAATTAATACAGACATATTTTAAAAAAATAAATAAATAAACAAACAATTCTTTGCTTATGATCTAACGAAATACTAAAGTCTTTTTATCACTTTTTTTAATAGCCTTGTGGAATGCTTTTTTTGATTAATTGGCATCAAAAATTTCACCCCAAGTTCAATAACATTTCGCTAATGTTCTTTTTTTTTTCTAGTGGCAGTAACAGGCATCTGCCGTATTTTCAACGATCCAGTCTAAAAATTTATTTACTCTTGTGTAAATTCCTGGTTTGTTGGGTCTTCCGCAGCCTTCTCCCCATGAAACTACTCCTAGAAAAAAAAAATGATACCTAACGTTTAGTCCCAAGTTTGAAATGTAAACCGCTAAATTAACTTACCAACTGTTATCATTTGTTCGTAAGGATTTTTGACTAAAAGAGCGCCGCCACTGTCACCTTGGCAGGAATCCTTCCCTTTATAATCTCCGGCGCAAAGCATGTTGGGGGTTATTCTGGAAGCTCTATACCCCCGCATAAGGCATTCTCTTCTTGATAGGATTGGTACCTTCACTTCTTGTAAATAAGCGGAGGGAGAGCCGCCTTCGGTCGTGGTCCCCCATCCTGCCACCGTCCCCCATTCCCCTGCGAATGTCTTATCTGAAAACAAAAATTTGCCATTAAAAATTCGGGATTATAACAAAATTTCCTTTTTACTTGCCTGGAGGTGGCAGACATGCCGGCCTTATTCCGGTCCTAAAAATAACTGGCTGATCCAATTGCAGCAAAGCTATATCGCTGTCGTAAGTTTCTCTGGAATAATGCGGATGCACTAAAACTTTTACCACTTTTCTAGTCTCTTTCTCCGTTTCGTCCATCATGACCATGTTATGTTCGGATAGGATCACTTTGACTTCCTTCATCCAATCCCTAGAATATTTTTTAAAAAATTATAAATTGTCATAAATCTTAATGGGAGTAACTAACTTACAATTCGTTATTTTTTTTCGGTGAACAGTGAGCTGCTGTCGTTACGTAACGATCGTTTATGAGTGTGGCGCCGCAAAAGAAATGATTTCTTCGAGCCAATGCTGCCATCCAAGGATATTCGTGCACTTTCGTCATATATCCGCCGACGATCCGATCTGATCCGATATTTATTTGCCATTCGTTTGCAATGCCGCATCCTGATAAGGAAAGAATCGCCATGCGGATTTTAAGGTAAGCCAAATTTTGAAAATGAACGGCGTAAAAAAATCTAAAGTCGTTTCTAGTTTAGTAGATGTAAATGCTTTCGTTGGATAAAAATCTCAATCTGACCTCTCGGTCCTAATTTTTTTTAAAGAAAAGTTTCTGTTTTAATTGACTTGTAGTGAGTGATAATGATATATGATGGACGATGGTCATTTAAAAAAAAAAAATTAATTGATCATATACAAACCCTGACGAACTTATGTCATACCCTGTGTTCGTTGTCAATTTACTGAGCAAAAAAAAAAAAGTTACTTTACTTACTGCAAGAGCTGCATTGCTTGGAGTTTTGAGACGTAAGTTTTCCGATTGTAATTGGGGAGATTACATATTCCACATCATAACTTTGAGGGTTATAATCATATGGACTCTAAAATTAAAATTTTAACTTTTTTTTTTTCCTTTCGTAACTTCTTTTTGATTACTGCACTAGATTTTGAGTACTTACATAAGAGAATTCACTCCCACATGTCCTTAATTTTAAAATCGTAAAGCACAATAATACTGGTAAAATCATTACGATCTGAGTATGAACGCACGAAGCGAGAAGTGACGGGTGCGAAGGGTTAAGAATAATTGTAACGGGATTAATTTGAGGGTAAATTCATCGGGCTATATTGGTTACACCGTTATTAAAATGTTAAATGTTGTTAAGTAAAAGTGTAACCATAACGTCATTGAATGAGTGTACAGTAAATCTGATCCTCGAATTATTTCATTCAGAAAATATTATAATATTTCGGGTGTTAAATTCTATGGTCTAATTTAGTAATGCCGTCAAAAGGAGTAAAATACTTTCGTGAAAAAAAAGATGCATTGCATTGTCCGTTTTTCTCCAAAAAATTTGATTTATAGTTTTCTTTTTCTAGTTGAATTGAAATGGTAAAAAATTAGCTGGATTATATTTTTTTTTGAGGCCGGCGTAGGAGGCAGAGAACATTCCCGGGTAATAGCCTCAGAGAGCAATCTAGAATTGTTCTATCTATGGTGTAAAGTTCTCTAGTTGGATATGAAGAATTGAAGAGTGAACGGTACCTAAAGAAAAAAAATTCTTCGGAACAAGTGACTCTGTTACAACTTTTTTAAAGACGCTTTTTTTCAATTTTTAAAAAAAGGGCCGTTACCTGATTTTTTTTTTTTTTTTTTTTTGCCCTTAGCTAAATTCACTCTCTGGAGTGCTTGTTAACTAAGTAGACTGTGCTGTACTTTTGGGTGACGTACCCTCTTGAATGTTTTAAGACTGGCCAAATTCAATCTTAGAGTGGATCTTACCGAAGTGCAAAGTCACTCCATTTTATAGTTTAAAATATCGGAATGGAACATTAGATCTCACTTGATTATTTTCCCAAAAATTCTGTAAGAAAATGATGTTCGGTTTTGAGCTATTAAGCCAGGTTCGTTTCGGTTTTAATTAAAAAAAAAATTAACAAAATTATTTTTTATTTTTCGGATTTTTTCTTGGAATAGCTCTATTGTCCATAAATTTAACTCTTGTACCCCTCGAGATGTCATCGTTTGAGAAGACCCATCCAACATCCCCGGGGTTTCCGTACCGGAATTGGCATGATTTGACTGCGGATTCCCCATATTATATTTTGGGTTGTTATCCTGAAAATTCGGTCTGGTTTCTCCTCTAGGCCCAATAATGCCATAATTATTGACTTGATGATATTGATCTCGAGATATCTTTGAAATAGGTGCGTTGGTTTTGTCCAGAATCCAATTCATGTAGCACCCCACGTTCGTATAAATTCCTGGAAGTCCTGATTGACCGCACCCGTAACCAAACGAAACTATTCCAGCGATGATATATTTCCCGGAAGACGATTTTATCAGGAGTGGGCCGCCGCTGTCTCCCTATTACAAAAAATCAAAAACGTATGTAATTTTTAAATCAGAAGTCAAAATGAATTGACCAACTTACGCTACATGTATCTACCCCTCCTTGGATTTTACCGGCGCAAAATACTGTCGGCTCCATAGCATCTTCCGCCGGCAGATCCGTGTTTTGACAGTCTCTTCTGGAATATTTTAAAACGTTCGCTTCCATCATGTGGCACGGGGCGTTATCTGAATCTTCGTCCGTTACTCCAAACCCTATAATATATGCAGGCTCTGTTACATCTGCCACTCCTTGGGTAGGTAAGCAAGCTGCTATAAAATTGGCGTAATTGTCAAGGGTCATTAAAGCTATGTCGTAAAATTTTCCATCGCTTCTGTATTTTTCGTGAATAAACACTTGAGCCACATTGAAAGTTTGTCGGGTTGCTTCGTATGAGTCGCATCGATCGTAAACTCCCAGCACTACTGTAAATAGGTCTTCCGGTGCTTTGTCAGAATTCCTAAACAGAATCAAAATCAATTTAATTATTTTTTGATTTGGCTAAAGGGGTTAAACAGGTATATTGGTTTGTCGCATCGTTGCTCCCAAAGGAACGAAATTGAGCAGATAATAAGGGATCTTTTAGGGCTAAAAATAACTTTAAATCAAATCATGAAAATTATCATTAAACTGCAGGATTTGCTGTTGGCTCTTGTTTCTTGTTGACACTTCCAATCTGGATCTAAAGACCTTTTTTTTTTTTTTTTACTTGCTTTTTCCAACATCAGTCCTGTTGACAGCATGGAAACGAATGATTTCCCTTTAATTGGCCGCGAAATTATAACAAATAAGACTTTAAGCACCACATTTACAGACCTTTCCCGAAAATTTGGACTTAGGCACTTTTAAGGATCAATTTCGAAGCCTGTAATGAGCTCGGATAGAACGAGTAAAAATTGAATGGATGCAGACGAATTTCACTTCACTTTTGCATGTGACTTTGAAACTTACACTGAAAAGCAATGGGCTGCTGTTAAAACATGCCGTGTTGTGATTAACGTTCCGCCGCACACCGGAGGAGCTTTCGGCGTGTTAAGCCGAAGAAGAGCATACCAGGGATAATGATAACCATGAGTATCGTTACCCCCCACGATCCTGTTACCGGTTAAAGCGATGCCGCAATCTGTAGAATTAATGAAAAAAATCATTAACAAGACGAACTGTAACGATCTTAAGGCATCTTTTTTTTATACCTTGTATTGCAGCCGCTGTATTGATGAAAAGAAACAAAATGCACCACTTCATCTTCTATCCCTGACTACTACCTAATTTATGCGCGATACATCGCAACCCATAAAAATTAGGTAATAACCGGAAAGGTATTGTGAGACAGATAATTAGTTAATTGGATCGATAATTGATGACTAATAACCCGTGATATTACGGCAGATTTAGACAACGAAATATGTATTTCAGTTCAAATACTGGTTATATTATTTTAAAAAAAGTATACAAAAAAATTATAAATTGAAAAAGAGAGATCACTAAAATTAGATATTATTTACTAGCCATGCCTTAACAACTGCCTCCTATGTCGAGCATTATTGTTATTTCTTGGTCTTTTATTATCACGTGCTTGCTTAGAGTCTTTGATTTCTTCTATCACTAACCGATCTGCTTCTTCGAAATTACTATTATTACATTCTTTGTTTTTGGGGGAGTCCTCATTCTCCAGTTGAGATTCGTCTTCGAGTTCCCTGCCTAAATGCTTGGATTCATATTCCTTCACGACTATGTCTTCTGCTTCTTTTGAGTAATTTTCAGCAGTGTAAAGAGGGTGAGTTCCATCCCCGCACCTTTCGATCCTTTTGATCATAACATCTCGGCTGGCTTCTCTGAGATCGTAGGCCAAACCCATTTTGGCAAACCATTCAATTATGCGGGTCGTGCCGTTTAAATTCATGCCGAATTCGGAGGCTTTGTAGTCCCAGGGGAAAGCGTGGTGGTAGTTGTGCCAGCCTTCTCCGAGACCGATGAAAGACACGAAGGTGCTTTCTACCGGAAGGATGTTTCTGGAATTTTTAAGAAAAGTATTTGATAAGATGTCGATAGTGTGGGAAGTAGTGATGTTAAATATGAAACTAACATCGCTGGAAATTAGCAGATCACAGTACTGTTGTGTTGAGCGAAATAGCCGTATGTCCATTCTTACGGTGGTTTTTGCGACCTATTTTCAACTAACGTCAACTGACATCCGATTTGAGAATAAACATACGCCCATATCGCTCAATGGAGTACAGTGCTAGTGTTGTGATTATACATATACATATGTGCAACATCATTAAATTGCAACTTACTTGTCGTAAGGTCGAGTTCCGAACATATGTGCAACGCTGTTGACGGACCATGTGATGTTTAGCAATACTATATACCTCGCGAAAAAGTTAATGAAAAAAGAGTCCACAAGTGGCTCGTTCCAGAGGTAAACCGGAGTTAGTACCGGAATCATCATTGCAAACACGACGTAAAGGGGTTTGTAATATCTGCAAAAAGAAATTAAAGTACAAAGTAAACAACAAAAAAGCCGAAAATTGAAACAGACCAACTTACTTCTTCTGAAACATAACTATAGGGTTGGCTTCAAGATCGGACATATCAATTCCCTTTCCCTTTTTAATGACCTCGGGATGTTTCTTCATCATCAACCAACCGATGTGTGAGAAAAAAAATCCCCTGCTGGCGTTATGAGGATCAGCATCTGTATCACTGTATTTGTGATGCTGTCTGTGATCCCTTGCCCAAATGTACAAGCAATTCTGGAATAAGATACCTTCATGAACCAACTTTTCTAGTGAAATAAAAAGTCAGTTTTCCTACCTGACCAGCCAATGTCTGAAATATAATCAACACGATTTGTAAAGGAGTTGTAGCTTTGAAAGACCTATGCGTCCATAATCTGTGGGCTCCGATGGTTATACCTTCCCCTCCCAGGAATACAAGAGCCATCCCTGAAAAAATTCACCTTTAAAATTTTTGGACTCGGCCATAAAGAAAGTACTTTACTTACCCCAAGTGAAGGTTGCAAATTCACCTCGGAATAATTCACAAAAAGCCAAATAAATACCATACAATCCAGCGAGATGCATGAAAAGAAATCCTATTGCGTTAAACCACACTATTTTCGCCTGAAATTCAAACATTCCTAGTTTCTTTTCCTCAGTCGCAACCGGTAACACCTCCATTTTCTCTTCTTCAGGTTTTGATTCTTCGATTTTATTAGCCATTTTCGATGGATAATATGTTGGAAATTTCTTGTCTTTTAATCCGTTGCCCAAAAAATCTGGGTAGAGAATTAGTTTTTCCATACTTTCAATCGCCATTTCCCAGTTTCTCTTTTTTTCTTCAAATTCTGCAAATTTCAAATTTTCGAAAAACCAAAAAATTAATTTTTTAAAATTTCCTCTTACCTTTAAATGTGCTGTGTTGTTGTTTACTGATTTATCCAGTTGAGGTAACTGATGCCCGTTATCCGACTTCGATCGGTTTTATATCAAAATAAATGTGTCGTATCACATCCCTACCTCTGTTTTCGCAATCACCTTCGAAAATTTCGCGAAAGCTCGAGTTTCAATCATTACGTCAAGGCCAAAAGCAAAGCGAATGAATTAACGGCAAATTAAGGATTTCGAATTTATTAAATGTTATTTTCCTTTATTACAGTATAAATAAATAAATAAATAAATTAAATATATAAAATATTAAATAACATAACGGGAATATCTATGCACTCAAGGTTATGTCATTGCAGTATGCAAAAGCTGTTGCAATTTCTCCTGCTGCATTGTCGGAACAACGGAATACCATGTTATTAATTATTCATGTGCTCCGACAAGGTCGCTTAGGATTTCTTAAAAAATTAGTCAAAGTATAACTTTACAGTTCATATGCAAATCGGAATGTTACTTCCCACAATAGCAGCTATCTCTTGTCATTTGAAACAACCAGTTGAAATGTGCGTTTAGTCTCGTGAAAGCCGCAACGCCTCCTCTTTCTCTGCAAACGTTGACGTCCGACAGAATTCCTGGAAATTGGAACCTTTTAGCAACTCGGATCCAAAACTGAGTTTTGGTAATATTATGAAAGTGCTCACCTATAAGTTCATATGTGTTGTCAGGGCTGCGGTACATCACAGGGCCACCGGCATCGGTCTGAAAATTGAGAAATAAAGCTATTGCTGGAACTTACGGGACTTGCGAGAGGCTAGTAACCATCATCTCGTAAGATAATTGAAAAATCCACTTATTCCTTCGCTAATGAGTTTTGTTTTTACCCCTTTTGGTACTTACAGAGCAGACAACGCTGGCGGAACCCAGCACACCAGCGCAACCTTTATCTTTTGTGAAGGACCCTTGAGCCGTGGTACCTAATAAGCATTCTCGTTCTTCCAGAATGGGCAGTCCTATTTTTCTAGGCCTGCAGGTACTGACGACGGCACCGTCTAATGTAGGGCCTTCACCCCATCCGACGATCATACCAACTTGATCCACATAAGTCGATCCTGGTCTTGCCAAACAAATTGGACTGATCCAACGGTCCGTGACAACTACATTAGCGAGCTTGATCAATGCGATGTCGTTCCCTCGTGTAAGGGGATCAAAATCTGGATGTAATTTGATTGATTCTGCACTGATGTTTGCGGTCGTTATGTCTCCGTAACATCTGTCGTATTCTCCTAGAGTTACTTTCACGTCGTATGCCGTTAAACTATAAAGCGAATAATATTAATAATTTTATTCATGACGATTTAAAAATATCAGTTAGTTCAAATCTGGATGAAGTGTAGAATGTTAAGGGTGGTGGAAATAGATTCTAGAGGTCTGCTTGAAAGGCTAGGAGGCATGCAAAGTATTTTCTACCTTGCGTGCTGGAGCTTTTCGATAGGAAAATAAAGCGTGATGTCATGGATTCGGATCGGCACACTCGATTTGCTTTTAAGAAAGTATCAGCACGTAGGGCAAAAAAAGTTCATTTTATGGGGGGGAAAGACGATTTCAAAGCGGTTTGGTAGTTCTGATTAAACAGAATCAAAATCTAAGCCAGCACGCGCTTAATTTTTTTTTTTGAAAATACTAGGTAGCACGCGAAGCAGAAATAAGCCGAAGGAATCAAATTTACAGCCCTATCCGGTAATTTTCATCAAGCCAAACCGGAATCCATGCCAGCATGCTCCCATTTTCCTGTAGGAAAACCCTAGCTCGCAAGGCATAAATAAGGTTCTTTTTATTGGGAGCCGAATGTCCCTGATTTTAGATCGCGATCCCATAATTCTCATTCTTCAGAAACGGGATCCAATCCTGCATGTTCTATTTTTGCACAGATTAAGCCTGGCCCGATATTTCCAATTCGGCACGCCGTTTCAAGTCCATCACGCAAATTAGTACGACTGTAGCATAAGCGAGAAATGTTTGGAGAAAAGGGCTGCAAATCGGTTATATTTCAAAAAAAAAAAAAAATTGGCTTAATTGATCAGTTGGACTAAAATAGGGATTGGCTCAATCGAATTGCAACGGGAGAAAAGTCCTCTTTATTGTAGTAGCAATGGTGTGGCTCTATGTTAACGAGACAAAGATGGAATATTTCAGTCCTAGAAAAACCGGCAGAACTTAATTTCCCTTTTTAGAAGAATGGCCTGTGAATACAACTTTTTATCGAATTAACGCCGAGAGCCGCAGGAAGTAATCAAGCACAACCTGACGAAATGTACTGATCACTTATTGTCATCCCGGCTGGACCAACCAGTCCTGAACTAGTTCCTAAAAAACTAGGTCAGAATTAACTACAAAATATCCTTAATTTCTTACCCTGTTAATTGATTAGCGGCCGTTACGACATATCTCTCGTTCAACAAAACTCCCCCAACTGTAGTAATCCCTTGAATATTCACAAGGGCTAACCATGGAAACTCATGAGACATGAGATATTGGCCGCCTAGCATACGATTCGTTTGAAGATTCGGTCTGCCGCAAGCTATTTCACAAAAATTTCATTTTTTTTTCCCACCATCTTTCACTAGGTTTCATTCATACTTACTGCAGCTGCAAAATTTAGGGCCATTCCCTACTATAAAATCCCATACTCCTTTACCTTCCGGTTTTGGTTCATCCCCCTAAAAAAATTGTTACAAATCATTTTTTTGTTTTTTTACTCTGAACTGAAACAATTATTACCCCCCAAACCTACCACTTCATCAGCCCCCAACCCGGAACCCACCAACACTAAAATAATTATAATTGTCCTCATGATGTTCAAGGTCTTGTGCAGGTGAACAAACTGAATGCAAAATCTAAGATTTGCACCTTGCTCCAAATGCAGTTTTTCTTTTATGGGTCCGTTGAACCTCGACTTGTCCAGTACGACTGCATCTTATTGTCAATAAATGTAGGTAAATCGGATGATCATAAATTAACGGTTAATAAAAATAAAAAATAAAATCGATTTATTCAAATAAATAAAGTAGCATATAATTTAGAATTAAATACAGCATTAAATAATATAGTACGTATTTTTAGTTAAAAAGGCGGCGCAATCGAAATATACGTTTAAAATTCCCTAATTAATTCTATGACATTGAATAATGACATAATTTTTTCCAAACGATTTCATTCGTTTAATTGAAACTTCCTGGCTTTTCATAATACTATCGCTTTTATTCAGTCCCTACAGTAGCATCCATCTTTGGAATTTTCTATTATCCAATCCAGGTATTTTGTCACGCGAGTGTAGACTCCCGGATAACCAGGTCTGGCGCAGCCATTTCCCCAGGAGACGACCCCTAAAAAAAGCGGCGGTTTAATGAAAAGAATAATGAAATGAAGAAGTTTCTTTACGATGTTCACTATACCTATTAATTCGTATTTTTTATCTTCACGTTCCAGAGTTAATGGGCCTCCGCTGTCACCCTGACAGGAGTCTTTCCCTCCTTCGGGGTAGCCGGCGCATAACATGTTATCCGAGATCATGTTTTGAGTGTAATTGGTTTTTCTACATTCTTCGTTGGTCATTACCGGGACTTGAACTTCTTGCAAAATGCAGGCTGGGGTTCCCTCTTCCCTGGTAGTGCCCCAACCTGAGACGGTAGCTGTTCGGCCTGCATAAGTTTCAGCTGGAAATCAGAAAAATAATTGGTCTGGTGAGTATTTTAGCTGAAAGAAAAATTAATTTTTTGAGATGGTAAAGTAGATGCGAAGTGAGAAGTCGGAGCCAAAGTTTTTTCGTGGAGATGGATCTGGAGGTATTTTGCCGGAATGTGGAGCCAGGTTATGTTTTTTATGCCCAAAAAATCAAGTACATATTCATGTTCTTCAAACTGGAAAAAGCATAAGTCGCCACCTTACCCACCTGAATGCCTCCTATCCCCTTGTATTTAGTTTTGAGTCTTTATTTTTAAGGTTGAGAAATGCTGAAATGGCAAAATTACTCAATTTGGTTGAGTAATTTCAAATTTTCTGTTTGTAATTTATGAGTTTTTTTCTTTAAGAGTAATTTGAGTCATGGAAATTATTTTGAAATAGTGTTTAACGTTAATTGGTGGCATTTAAAACTTCAAAACAAAATCGTTTTGCAGTCGTCATATTTTCTATTTGCTCAACTGCTGTCACTCTAAAAAATGGCATCGGCAATGTGTTGATGTGCTGCTGAAATTCTTGATTCAGGTCTCTAGTTGAGGGTCCCTGCTCTATACGAGCTCCGAATGTCCCTCTTGTCCTAAATATGATGATAGGTCGATATGGACCTCTTCTCAGGGCTTGAGTTGCAGTGTTCATTAAAAAGAGAAAAAAGTGATATTTTCAAGGACCTGGTTTCTTTCAAAAGAGATGCCTGAATGATATGGTAGCGTACGTATGGTAACATTCGCTACATACTTTTTTTTTTTTTTTGCTTTTTCAGACATTTATTTAAAGCCAAAAAGGAAAGCTAAGGTGTAGAACTTATTAAAAATTTGCAATACATATTCCTGGTTTTCAAGTTTTACTTTCCTCTAATGGAGGGTAAATTCACATTTTTACACTAGGTTTGTCGATCCTGAGATGTCGAAGTGTTTTATTGAATTTTGCTTTCATTGCAACTGCAAGTTTTTTAGTACGCATTTAAATAGAAAAAATTTTATTATTTTATTTACAAATAATCCCTTCAAAAAACGGTTTTATTTGTCTCTAAAGAACACGTTTTTTTAAACCTTGTCTTTGGGAACAGAATTAAACTTTGTAGGAGTTTTTATTTTCAGGATTCATACTTGGTTTTGTATTTTATCGCAAGTTTTTTTTTTTTTTTTTGCCGTTTTGGATTTTTAAAAAAAATTCAGGTTTAGTTTTCTTTCTTTTAAATGACTTGTTTTTAATATTTACTGTCATTGGCTAAAGGTGTGTTCGCTTATTTATTAGGGCGATCGAAAAACACGAATTTTTGAATTAGAAAATGCCGCACAACGCGGAAAAGTTGTATTTTAGCCTCCATATTAACCCTAATTTTTTTCAGATTTTTGGAGGCCGATTTCTGCTGCACCAGAGGCCTAAAATTTTTCAAAGTCACATAAAGGCCGAAAAAATTAGGGTGCGAAAGAGTTTATTTCCTATCGGAAATTTTCCGGGAATTTCAGAAATGAAGACGGTTTTACAGACATTGAAGCCATTTTTTATTTATGAGCAAAAAACGGGTGTTATTAAACTCCCTATACCTCTTATTCGTCTTATACATATAAAAAAAAGGTCCAATTACTGTAAAACTGACTTTATTTTCAAAATTAACGGAAAATTTCCAATAAGAAATGAACTCTTTCGCACCAGAATAGAATACGTTTCTGATTTTTTCGGCCTTATGAGACTTTGAAAAACTTTAGATTTCTGGGGGCATCAGAAATTGGCCTCCAAAAAATCTGAAAAAAATTAGGGTTAATATGGAGGAAAATGCAACTTTTCCGAGCTGTGGCATTTTGAAATTAAAAAATTCGTGTTTTTCGATCCACCCTAATATTTATGTTATAATTAGTGGCTACAGAGTAGTTGCCTATATGTTTATCATAAGTCGTGGGACAACGCATATTAAAAACATTTTGCTACTTTGTATTGTTTTTTTAATAGGAATTGCATAAGAAGGTCATTTGAGAGGAAGTGCAATGATTGTCCCCGTGCATTTAAGAAAATTTAAATATGAAATTACTTTCTGTCGATGTATATATAGACCGCATGCCGATAATTTTTTTTTTCTTTTGCTGGAAGAAGCCCGGGAGGAAACTTACATATTTTAATTAATCTACCAGAACGCGACAAATAATTTTGAAAAGAATTGAGTATCGGACTTTTTTGTTTTTCTAATTTTGCCTCTTAGCAGGAAAGAGATGCCATTCCAGTAGTTCACTAAGGCCAAAATTTTTTATTTTGTATAAATTAGACAGCCAAATATTTATCACACTTGGCAATCAAAGAAGGTCTCCTATTTTTTTTTAGAACGAATGAATGGCAACTAATATGGAAAAGTTCATCGATCACGATTAACTTGAATATTTTCATGAATATTAATAAAATAATGACTTAATTTACTTAACGATCAAAAAAGAAGCAGCTCACTTGAAAAATGACGGTAATTAGTAATAATTTATATGAGATCCTTTAATTCTCACTCCTACCAATTGGGAATTTTTTTGAAAAGTCGTTCTGTAGTTTTTTTTTTTTTTTTTTTTTTTAACAAATACTTACTTTTATTTCTAGGAAGACAAACAGGCCTAATCATATCCGTTACGGGTACCCGATCATTAAGTCTTAACAGTGCGATATCATTATCAAAATTAAAGAAGCTGAACTTTCCTTGAAACGCTCTTAAAACGAATCTCGATTCTGGTTTGGCAGTTGAATTGCATCTGTCATGTTCACCGAAGGTGACTTTTATCATGAACCACATAAACCTAAAATATTAGATGAATTAAAATTTAATTTTTTTTTTTTGTTTTACTCCGTTACGGTAACCGCAGTAGACTTTCTTACCCTTTGACGCAGTGAGCTGCCGTAAGGACGTACCGGTCGTTAATTAACATACCCCCGCAGTAAAACCTCCCGAAATAAGACAGCCGGACCATCCAGGGGAATTCGTGCATGTCTGCGGGGTTCCCGCCGACGATCCTGCTCCCGTCATTCCTTTCACCGCAACCTGCAAAAAATTTTCGAAAAGTTTCCCCATTTGTAACGAGATTTCTTAGGAAATTCTAATAGAATTTACCCACTACAACTGCAGGTCCTCAAATATTCCGGAACGGTTTGGGAGTCGGTCGTGGGTTTCGACGTCCAAAACGAGAATATTCCTTTTTTCCCTTCGGTGCTCGACTCATTGGGCCCCTGCAACATATGAAAGTATGAATGAATTAGACATTACAACTTTCTTTCGATCGGTTAACATGTTAAAAATAAAAACACACGGAACACGTGGAGATAATTAATTGCCGCAAAAACCTGATCCTGGCTTTCTTTACTCACCAAATCAGCTGCGAGGCTGCAAGTTGCCAATGCCAACAATAATAAAGGGCTTCCTAAAAACGAACACATCTTTTTTTTTTTTCTTTAATTTTTTTCGGTCGATTCTTTTCGCACTTTTATCTCGTCATATTGTCAAATTCGGACTGTGTTTCCCTTAATGAATTAATAATGACGGTCATCTTTGGCTTATCTTTTCACATGACAATAGGGAAATGCTCTCGTGACCTCGAACTTAACTTCTTTTGTTGCTCCAGTATCACGACACTAAAATTAAAAATTATTCTTTTTTCTTTTTTGTTCAAACCGTAGAAAAAAAAAAGTTTTCTGCGGTTTGTTTATCTTTGGGTTTGTTTTTCTTAATTTTAATTTTGTACTTTTTTTTTTCCAATTTTGTTATACAATGTTGAAATTCGGTTCAAGTTCACACTCTCACCATGTCACTGTCACCGATATACTGATCATTTAGTTCTAGGTCGTTGTTAGGTCCCCTCTTAAGTTGCAATCGTCTGGCATAAATTTTTCATTTTGCCGTACTTAAAAATAAAATGTTGCATAATTTTTTTTTTTTTTCTGCTCGAAATTTTGATGTAGTTGATGCGGTTTTTGCCGAATTTCTCTTCAGTTGGACGGGTTTTTTCTATGCTTTATACTTATCGAGGCGGAATCAAAGGCTCGGATCGTATTTTGTTTGGATGATTTCTTATTTTCGGGCTCGAATCGGATTAATCCAGCGTCAGTATTTTGTAAAGGGATTATTTGGTTGCTTTTGAGATTAATCAGGTATAAGTTAAATGAATCTATAAATTCATCTGTAGAATCTATATATAGCTTAATCAGAATAACTTGTTATTTTTATGCATTCTGTTGGGGCGGCAAGGTTGGGTGGTGCAGAAATAATCCAAGTCCTCCGATTTGCATTATATTCTTTCTTTCTTTTTGGCATAATCAGGACATGAAGCCCTATGACCCGGCGCCTACCTTTACGAAGTTAGGTTTCATTATTATTTACATTATATACCTTCTAAAAATACACCCTGAATTACTACATCCTGAGAAGAGTACAGTGAAGAACGAAGATGTTTAATTGAAGTAGGATTAAATACTTACAGATTTCCTTGATAAATATCTATATTTATTATATTCATAGATGACTGTTTGATCATATCGTTGCTTTAAAAAGTAATAATAAGAACAATAATGATAATGCCGCTTCACACGGACAGGACTATCAACACCAATAAGCCGAACATTGTGATTAAAAATAAAAACTGAAAAAAAAAAAGATGTGCCATCATTCGTCCCGGCAAATAGTAACATCTTACAAAAAGAAGCCGAAAAACACCTGAAGTATAAAGGCTTAGCAATAGAAGTTACAAGGATGTGACACAAGAAGGCGAAGATAGTACAGGTAGTGATGGGTGCAATGGGAGCTACTTCGAACAATTTAAGACAATATTTAGACAGTATTGAGGAGAATCATAACATCGACGACATCCAGCAGATAGCGTTGCTAGGTACGGCACATATCATCAGAAAAGTACTGGGATAGATATTTAGCCTCAGAAATATGGCTTATTCCTGGCTATTTATAATTAAATTTTTCTCATATTCGTCTTTATTGGAAGTAGGTGTAAACATTTTTTGAATAAGAACGATGATAATAATAATGATAATAGTGGAAAAAACCCACAGATATCTATCCCACATCCACATGATTTACATAGGCTTTCGAAAAATAGCGGAGAGTGCCCGTTCGACATATTGCTAACATCCTGAGGAACTAATGAAGTAATCCAGAATTTTTTGAGAAATTCTTGTAAATAATAATGATAAGGGACCTCTGTGATACATCTCTATCGATATCATACTATCGGTTTTTCACCGTTTACCGTTGGTAAAAATTTTTGCACAAAATTTTGGCTAATTTCCGACTTATTCCGACGAATTTCGTAACAACTAAACAGAGCTAGCATTGTCTTTAAACAATGCTTTTTTATATTCCTTTTTCCCTCAAGTCCTTTTTGATCTGATGAGTCCCTATGATTTTTTTAAAAACTGCTGACCTTTTTTTTCTTTCCTGTTGGGTACAGTTCACATTGGAAATCACTTTTATTTACCTTTTGGGTTTTCAGAGGCGATCGCTTGATTTATTCAATGACAATGATATTCATTTATGAAAAGTTTATTTATAGGGTCGGGTCGCCTAAATGTAAACACTCCCGAAATGTCAACACCCCTTATTTTTTCCTGAGTAAAAAGCGTTTTCGGCCCAAAATATAATGAAATGTGTTCTTTGTTTCATAATCTTCCTACAAAAGCCTGATTTCCCCCCGAAAAATGTTTACTGTTTTTCTTATAACGTTTTTAAAAAAATACGAATTTTTTTCTCGGTAAAACTCGTCTTGTGGATTTTTTTTGAATATTTATTTTGAAGGAAAGACACATTAAAAAATTTTGGAATTCCACTCATTTACTTACATGTTAATGAAGTTTATGCTACCGACTTACATTTCACGTAATCTTAAAGATATTAATGTTTTTTTCTTAAATTTCCGCAAAAGATCGAAAATCAACAAAATGTCCGAAATGTCAACACGCCATTTTGTCCATTTGATTGTTATGTAAATAAACGAATTTTTCGGGATTTTTTTTCATTTTAAAAAAAATTGTAAAATTATTTCTGTGAGCATTGATTGGTAAAAGTGGTATGTATTACTATTAGAGGGATGATGTAGCATTCTGGAGAGATAAATTTTGAACTGATTTCTCTTCACGGAGAGCCGTCTGGTGAGCGTTTACATATAGGTTCATTTTTATGAAAAACTGGTAAAATCAAACCGAAATGTCAACGCTATTATATCAACCCTCTAAGCAAAATTTTATAGTAGTACCTGTATCGCATATTTACTTCATATCTTGAAGAACACATTGGGCTATTAAATCACTTTTTAAAACGTAATTTTTTGTAAGAAAAAAATATTTGAAAATGCCGTGTCCGAAATGGCGGAAAGTGTTTACATTTAGGCGACCTGACCCTAACAAAAGCTTGTTATTATCATTTATTTTAATGTTTTATGCATACGTATTTTTGTACGGTATAGGAAACTCATGTCTAGTGCTCATTTGCAATTTGTAGGTCTTACAGCCAGTAATAGTGTTGAGCCTAATTTCAAGAGTTTTTGCCATAATAATTAAATATCAAATATTTTTATTCGTATATAACTATATTTATTCACGTTCAGTTTAATTTCGTTCCATGTTGATTTAATGATTAAAAATGGTCGAAAGGAATAAATCATGTGTGTCAAATTGAAATCTAAAGGGTGGGTTCCAGTCAGTTTTTTTTTTTTTTTAACATCCAACACTTTGAAAATCGTTTGTGTTTTTTTTTTTTTTTAAGGAGCAAAACACCAAAATTCTACTCACGGAACCTCTCTATAATCTAAATGCATCTTCAGATTTTTACATCAGCTCTTCTATTTTGAAAAGTTAGGGCTCATGATAAATTCCCGGGAATTTCAGGAATTTACCGTAGGTTCGATTTTTATGAAAAAGTAATTGATGCAGAAACATGAAATTTTCACTGAAGGTGCTTCTTCGCTAGTAGAAAAGCGCTTCGCTTCGTAAGCAGAATTTTGGTATTTTGCTCTAGAAATAAGGAAAGGACAATTTTCGAAGTGTAGGGTGTTGCTAAAAAAACATTTTAAAATATAAGTCGATTTCTCTGGTAAACAGCGTTTCCTTCCTAATGGTGTCTATATGAAATTGGACGAAGTTTGTATTATTGTCTTAATTAAACTCATTAAAAATTAAAATTGAACTCCTATTGAGATGAATTGATGGCTTATGATGTGCTCTGGCCCAATGTTGTATAAAAACAGATTTTCCCGATTCTGTTTTTTATTTTGATTTACTTCAATTTCTACTAGTGACGTAATGTGACAACATTTTAAATCTCAAGCGTTTTTAGGGTTGCCAATAGTACGTTTTTCGGAAGAACAGTCTTTCTCCCTCCATTCTTCGTCCTTCCCCAACTTTGTGAAGGAAGCCGAAAATACTTCTTTCCGTTCAAACACACAAAATGAAGAATTTTTTTAAAATTTTAAATTGTTGATATTAAAAAAAAAAAGGATTTCCAGTTAATTTTTAAGACAAAAATCGTTCTAAATTTTTTTTTTTTTTTTGACAAATTAGTTTGGTAAAGTACTTCTTTTGACGGTTTTATACGTACTGGAAATACAGACTTTTGAGGTCTGCATGCAGCTGGACCCATTTTTCCCCCCAACAGAGCGCGCCATCTTTCCGGTTTGTTATTCAATCTGCTGCCACGTCGGGTTTACAGTGTTCTTTTTTTTTGTCCATTATTGATCAGGCATCGTTTGTTCTCGTTTGTTCTCGATTGTTCTCAATTGTTCTCGTTTGTTCTCGATTGTTCTCGTTTGTTCTCGTCAGGAAAACGTTTAAGTTTATTTGTGGCTGAAAGTTCTGATCAAAAGTCGTTTGTTCTTGATTGTTCTGGTATTAACAAGATAATTTGGAATACCTGGCATTATTGTAGTGATGAAACATCGTTTGTTCGCGTTTGTTCTCGATTGTTCTCGTTTGTTCTCGTCAGAAAAACGTTTTAGTTCATTTGTGGCTGAAAGTTCTGGTCAAAAGTCGTTCGTTCAGTCGTTTGTCAGGGAAGAACAATCGAGAACACTGTACTAGGCAGGTCAACTGAGCTATGTCCATCACGATCAGGCATGGAGATATACTCTTTTGAACCGATGCAGCTCAAAACCGGTTCAGGCAGCGGTTCAAAAGAGTATATCTCCTTGCACGATTGTGATGGACATAGCTCAGTTGACCTGCATAGTACAGAACAAACGATTTCTGATCAATACAATAATGCAAGGTATTCCAAATTATCTTGTTAATACCAGAAAAATCAAGAACAAACGACTTTTGATCAGAACTTCCAGCCACAAATGAACTTAAACGTTTTCCTGACGAGAACAAACGAGAACAATCGAGAACAAACGATGTCTGATCAATAATGGACAAAAAAAAAAGAACACTGTAAACCCGACGTGGTAGCAGATTGAATAACAAACCGGAAAGATGGCGCGCTCTATTGGGGGGAAAAAATGGGTCCTACTGCATGCAGACCTCAAAAGTCTGTATTTCCAGGATTTGAGAAGATGGAGTACCGAAATATTTGTAGAACATTTCAGAGCAATCAAAAAGACATTGATAGACAAGTCCTAAATATTACAAATAAGCCATGATTTTTTCATACCCAGAATGTCTTTCCAAAAATGAAAAATTCAACCTGATAGTATTTTTCGTACAAGAACAAACCTTTTTCTCGGAAAACAAACAAAATGAAATCGATTCAAGCTATTTAAACGTCTGAATTTGACTTCATTTTATTTCCGTGAAGTTGGCAGTGCCCTTATTCCTCCTAATACTGTCATACCTGTTGCAGAACAAACGTTGAATTGGCCGGAACAATGAAGAACAAATCAAAAGCAACCGACAAAGGCAAACATTTTTGATAAATTCAAATTGGGTCCTGTTCGCGTGAAGTTAGCAGGACCCACCTACTTTTGGCTCCAGTTTTTTTCAGGTTAGAGAACAAATTGGAACAATCACGGAACTATTAAAGAACAATGAAAAGCTACTATATAAGACTATTTTCGATCAAATCCGTTGACTGGGTCCTGCCAACTTCACGGACGTGTCCTACAAAACGTCCTTCTTTTTAAACATGATCGATCAGGGAAATTGTTTTTTTTTTTATTTTCATAAAAGTTTAAAGTGTTTCATAAAGATTTTTTTTTTTTTTCTTTTTTTTTGAAAAGGGGGTGGGGGAAACAATGTAAAGTACAACTGAAATTTGGAATTCATTACCTATGGAGGGCTTGAACACTTAGCTTTTCATTTTTTCAAATACGAATTTCTTGCTTTTTCTATTCATTTTCTTTAGCTAAAATGCTACATTCCATTTTTTCCCTACTATTCATTCAAATTGTTTTTAAGCTCCCAGGGTAGTCACAAGGCACGTAAAATATTCAGTTTGTTGCTAACATCATCATTCATACAAAATCTTTCTAACTTCCAAACTTTCATTTCAATGACAAACGGAAAAATACTGAAACGTATCGAGGTTTTCAATAATTTTTGAAGGCCAAATAAATAATACGTAGGGATCGTTAGGAAATCCTTAAAAATATGTTATTGAACATATAGCTTCCTTAATTTCGTATATAAGTATTTCGGAATATTAAATTAAATCCGCATTTTACCAGTTTAATTCTACGTATAAAAACCCTTTCACTTTTTCAAATATTTTCTTAATTTTTCAAAAAAAAAAAAAAGTTTCATAATTAGCATGTTGCTAACAAACTTCATTTGAAGAGTAATTATTTAATTAAAACTGAAAGTCAGAGAGGACACGTGCTGTCAGTATTTAATTTTTTTTTTTTTTTTTTTTCGCGCGCTTTCAGAACGTAAACTTTTTATTTTTTTATTTTATTTTATTTTATTAAACTCGTTATCAAAACTAAAAAAGGTCACTGACATCGTTTATTATTCGAGCTCAAAAGAATGTTGATGAGTTCCTTACTGATTGGCCCACGCGCTTTACCGTTAATTAATGCCATTTATGGATCAGGGTTACGAAACGTTATTGTCTTTGTCACAGGAGTGGTCTGCGAAAATACCAGACCTTGTGAGGTTCCGGATTCATACAGAAACACATTATTTGGGTCGTTTTTAGAATAATTCATTTACACCCTGTTGCGATATTATCAATGGATTTTCGGCAGAAAAATCATACTAAAAAATTTTGTTCGATTTTTTTTTCTTTTAAATTAAAAAAAAAAAAAACATAAATATTAAAAAAAAAATTAAATAATAATAAGTTAATTTTAAAAAACTCATGATTCGCGGGTTTTTAAAAATACCATAAAGCTGTGCACAGGTAACTCCGTTCTAAAATTGTAGGCATTGAATAATACTTTTGGTTAATCTACGCATAAGCAAGTATCCGGCATGTTTCTTTGGACCCAGTCTAAATATCTAGTAACTCTGGTGTAGACACCGGGATAGCCTGGCCTTCCACAACCGACGCCCCATGATACGATTCCTGAAAAAGATATAAAAATTTGTGTGAAATTTGGAGCTTCTTTGCCCATTTTGGACGGGTGAACAAATGTACTGTCCGATGGTTGGATACCTAACTTAGTTAGCGTAGGGTACGTTCCCCGAAGAAAATGTGATGTAGGAAGATTAGGGGAACGATGGAGTCAGGTTGGGACGTGTCTAAGGCACAATCCATGACAGTGAGAAGAAGAAGCATCCCCTGTCAAAGTCCTTTATTGATAATCAGTGATAAGTCCGAATTAACAGTAAACTTTAATTACCGAATTACCGATTGTCAGTTTGCTTTTTTATTGGTAATTCAAATGATAATCAATGAGACTTTGCTTAGGAAAACGAAGAACGGATTTACATCTTTAGAACATGTGGATTTCCGAAAATTTGTTTTAAATTTGAATAAGGTAACTATTACTAAGAGTTAGTAATCATTACTGACGCATAGTAATAATTACTAAATTTTCGGTATTATCAACTCAAATGTTTAGACGTCACGGAACCCAACTCAACATTAACAGGAACCTGTCTTTTTTTCCTGTGCGGATTGAACGTCAGGTATTTTTTTGTCCTGCATCCTGCGGTACGATTAATTCGTTCATAAAAAAAATTTTTAAAATGATTCGGACCATTCGCCTTCACATTTCAATGATATTGTGAAAAAGTTCAATGTTTTGGTCTGTTGAGAAATATCGAGCTTTTTTTATTCAATCCGAGGACAGATTTCGTCATCTTTTTGGGACATCATTCCGTCGATTTTTCCTTAGTGCAAACTTACCAACTATCGTATGTTTCTCTCCGCTCGTGTTGAGTAATAACGGCCCTCCGCTGTCCCCTTGGCAAGAATCTTCAAAACCCTTTCCGGCGCACAACATGTTAGGCGTGATCCTAGAAGCTTTGTACTTCATAGTTCTACATTGAGTTAAACTTAGTATAGGAACTTGTACTTCTTGGAGGACTCCCGGGAGCATTCCTCCTTCCGACGTCCTTCCCCAACCGACCACTGTCCCAGTTTTCCCAGCAGGATCGGCGAAATCTGTCATCATAAAAATTTAAAGAAATCAATTCCGGTTGATATTTGCGAGTGAAAAGTAGATAATGTGGTTAAAAAAAAAAAAAGACTTACTTGATGTTGGAAGACAAACAGGTCGAACATGTTTGGAGTAAGTGACGGATTTACGAAGCTTAAGCAACGCTATGTCATGGTTGTACGAGTTGATATCAAAATTTCTATGCCTGATAATGGTAGACACTGCCCGCATGATTGCAGGGGTATCCGTCGTCGTAAACTGATCATGATCGCCCAATATGATCCTGATTTTCGATTTTTTTAACCTTCTCACGCAATGAGCGGCCGTAAGAACGTATTCTTCGTTGATGAGCGAAGCTCCGCAATGGAACTGCCCATCGTAGACCAATCTAGCTAGCCATGGGTATCGATTTACTCCTGTCGGCCTGCCCCCTACTATTCTAATCTCCTGATTGGCTAATCCGCAATCTGCGAAAAAGAAAAAAAATAAACGGTTGCTCTTTCTTTTTTTCGTAAATGCGAATCCGAGATACTCACTGCACGTGCAATTCTTTAATCTAGTATCCAAGTCATCGTCGTCATCACCGGATATAAGATTAATCAAATCCTTAAATAATAATCTGCCGCTTTGAGAACGATGAGACTTCTGAAAAAACAAAAACAAAAAAAAAAGTGTGTTCGTCAACAAAAACGCATTATGTAAATACTATGTAAAAGGATAGAGGACAAGGCCGATGAAGTAACGAACTTGATGACATCACATTTCACTTTTAACACGAAGAAAGTGCTCGGTACTTTCATGCGTACCGTACATCTTAACAAAGATTTTAAAAAAAAGTAAAAAATAAAAAACACCTTTCATTAAATTTTTTCTCGCCCTCATCCCCTTATGTAACTTACCACAGTCGTATCGTTTTTGTATCCTGAGACCAAAAAAATAGCCGCGCACAACACTATAATTCCTATAAATATTTCATTTTTTATCATTTTTAATCACTGATTTCTTCATGATCAGTCGGCTTCCAACGAGATGTGGTTAGAAGAAGAACGAGATTTTTTTTTTTTTTTTTTTTTTTTTTTTTGTCGGTTAATATTTTTTAACGTTTTTTTCGAATCATGTTTTTTGGTTTCTTATGATTTTGCACTTTACTTTCACTAGGTACCACGATATGAGTACTAATGCTAGGAATGTCAACCAGTATACTAAACGACCAGCAAAGAAAGTTATAGAGGGAGGGAAGTCAAAAGTGAAATGAAACAAACACGTAATTATTTAAAATCATTGGGCGATTCCGCATAAAATAGGTACCCGTTTTCGGTATTTTTTTTTCATTGGACGCAGTCCTTACGTAATATTTTCGGACGTACTTCTGGAATCGGATTTATGGAAGTGGGGGTTTATTTTTTATGTGGGGTTATAAATGGCAACCCTTGGAATTGACGGATTAAAAATTTTATTTTTATGCAACCAAATGATTTTATCGGCAGGTGAATAAATGGAGATTAAAGTGAATTTATCCCCACCCAGGTTTTTTTCATCAATTAATTAATTTTTTTTTTTTTTTTCGTTTTCGCGATTCTTTTGATTCCACACTTTTTAATTCACTTTCATTTTCTTCCATTTCTATTTCATACGTTTTAAATGACTTGGGAAATATTTTCATTTGTATGTTCTATACGCTCTTTTTTGTTATTTATTATTTATTTATTTATTCATTTATTTTTATTCCATTTTTTTAAAAATAATATCAAAGTCATCAGGCCGAATTCAGATCGTGTGCATACCATTGCCTCGGGTTCCAGAGGTTTTGGGAAAAGAGAAAATCTTTATTAAGGTAGCTTCTATTAGGGTGGTTCTTCTAGGTTCGAAAATCAACTTTTTTTGGGATTTCAAAACTTCTATATTGGGAAAAGTTTCTTTATAGGTAGAGTATCAACCCTGAATTGTTTAAGATTTTTTGAACGTCATCTTGTCAAATTGGCCTTGAAATTTCCAAAAAGCCTATATAAGGGCAAAAAATAAACCTTTTTTTTTGCATAAAAGACCATCCATTTCTATCGGAAATTTTGTGTAGATTACGAATTTGAAGTCCAAAATTAGTTTTGGTGCACGGTTTTTGAGCCACGGGTAGAAAGCCATAACAAAATTTTCAGGGCTTTAAATCTGGCCTGTACACTGAAAAACCCTTTCGGTTGACACAACCAAAATGTTAGTAAAGCAAATAATTTTGATTAGGACAACCATTTTTTAATTCAGCTGACCAAATTTGATTGGCTGAACCAGAAAATTGGTTGCCCTAACCAAAATTTTTGGGGTGATATTTGCTTTACTAACATTTTAGTTGGGTCAACTAAATTGTTTTTCAGTGTATACTTTTATTACTGTAAGAGTAGTGAGTATAAGTATTATTTATAAGTAATAATTATATTTATTATAATTATATTTATTTTAATTATATTTATTACTTATAAGTATTTATATTATAATATAAATATATTTGCAGGGCTTTAAATCTGGCCTGTGTACTTATATTATTATAAGAGTAGAGAGTATGAGTATTATAAGTATAATTATAAGAAATAATTTTATTTATTATAATTATATTTACTAGCTGTCCCCAGTCAAAATTTGACGGCCCCTCTTCCAGTTGCTAACTGCCCAGTACCTCTTTAAAAACGGTATTTAAAGTTTTATTATCCCTCAGAATGACTTCCAGCTTCAGTTTGGGGAAAATTTTAAAAATGCCGACCCATTGGGTAAATCTACACAAAGAGCTTTCATTCAAAAAAAAGGTCGTCAAAATCGGTCGGATAGGGGCTGCAGGGCGACTAAAAATAGGTTTTGGGGGTTCTTAGCGTTTTAATATATGTATAGATTACTTATAAGTATAATTATTATTATTTTATAATACATATTACTTATAAGTATTACATATAGTCACGTAAGAGCCATTTACAATAAACGATTTATCGCAGTTACCTCAAAGAGGTTATTTCTTTCAAAATACACGGGAAAAAAATGGAAAATTAATATTAATTACTAAACGCATTTTGCTGAATTTTAGTGGAGGCTGCAATCTGACGATCATAAAACAAGATCGTTAAAAAAAAAAGGAAATAGAAAGTTCATTTATTTATTTTTAATTTACAAATAATAACTATTTACAATTGATGAATGATTCCATACGTTAACATAATGCATAACCGATTATTTAAACGAATCATCGTCTTTTCCTCATAGTTTCCTTTGCGTGAGGGATCCAAGTAGCGTGATCTCGGAATGACCCGTGAATTCTTTATTGTTTTAAATCGAGAAATGCGACCACGGATTTTAAACGTAAAAAAGATTAGTGGAGCCTCGGTCGAGGATGATTACTTTCTTCAAAAGAGATGGTAAAGTCGTGGCCACCTTGAACTTGTTCCTTCTAAAATGACCATTCAATTCTGTCACTAAGTACTTTAGTTAATTATCATTCGATTTACTCATTTTTTAAAAAATGAAAGTAAAATAATTCGGATTAATTAAAACAGAACCGATTGCGTCGTTTTCTTTTTTCTTTTTTTTTTTTTTTTTTAATACACTTTCATTTTTTACCGGCTCTTGAAAATCAATAGATCAAAATTGCGATGATGTCTGCGCGTTTCAAAAATAATAAAAAGTTGTCCCTAAAGGGTTTTTATTTCTTTACGGTATCAAGCATGCAATTGAAACAGACAGTAACGACGGGCGTTTATAGTTATTACTTTCAATGACCTTTGATTTCTTTTATGAATATAAAAGACTTTTCCCAAATTATTTATTATTTGCGAAAATTTTTTTTTTTTTCGATTTCGGCGCAATCGCGACTTATTATTTTTATTGAAAAGGTAGTAAAGCCTGAACGAGAGTAGAAGTGACAGTGACCCACATTATTTTCTTCTTGTTTTTTTTTTTTTTTTGTGCGCATCTCTCCGCTTTGATCGGATTATGATATTTTTCTTACTATTTCCTTTTCAAGATTAAATTCGCATCCGGTCTTTCATATTTCATTATAGCGATCAGGCCTCTAGTCAGGGGATGGTCAAGGGGGTTGCTATGGGTACGTACAAGAAATTGCCGACTTCCAGATTAGTGAGCGGCCAGCGGCTTGGATTTTAAGAGTATTCTGCAAAAGCTGCAATCCAAAATGGGTATGCACTTTTAGATATTAGCTGAATGCTTTCCCACATATGCTGAATACTGACTTAGCCGGAGCACACCTGAATTGCGTTTTATTCGGTTTAATACACGGTTCTCAGGGAGGAAGTTATTATATTTCAAAAATACCGGAAAAAACGGACCTTACCAGTTGATTAGGGACTATATAAAGGTTCAAAAATGATATTCACCAAAATCGTACAAGATCGGTCTTCTGGCCTTTAGCCCTAATTTTCATTTTTTTAAATTTTTTCAAGTTTTTTATTTATTTATTTTTTATTTTAAGCCTACAAATTTTTTTAGAAGGTTAAGATGGTTTATTTTTGTCCTAGAAGACATGAAAAAAGTGAATTTCACCATCCAGATTTTTTCCGACTAAAATACGAGTCCGTTTTCGCGCATTTTTTGAGCTAAAAACGCAATTTTTCGTCCTAATTCCGTTTTTTCGTATAATTTCAAGCCCTTAATTTTTTATCGCTGTTCACATTGTGGAAACTTACGACGAAACATCCGAGGATCGCCAATTTGACTGTCCCAAATTTTTCCGACCAGCGTTGGAGTTAATATTAAGGCATTCTTCACGATTTAGCCCAATTTTTTCGTACCAAATTTCGATTTTTTGCCTATTTCCAAGCCTCTCAATTCTTTCCACTCCTAATTTTCTTAGACCAGGATGAAGTAAAATCAAATCAAAACTATTTTAACTTAATTATTACAAGATTCATAAATTTTTTTAAAAATTTATTAATTTTTTGGATGTATATCGTCTGAATTCAAAATCAAATACAATAAAATTTTGATTTTTTTTTTTTTTTTTTTTTTTTTTTTTTTTTTTTTTTAGTTTTGAGTATTTATTATCAGTTATTTCTTTTTTCTTTTATGGCAAAATGTTTTGGTTATTTATTTTTTACTTAAATAATTTGTCAAGTTTTTGTTAGTGTAATTTTAAAAACTTCCAATGTGCAATTTTAAAATAAAAAAAAATTTATGAATCTTGTAATAATTAAGTTAAAATAGTTTTGACTTAACGTGGGAAGAATTGAGAGGCTTGAAAATAGGCAAAAAATCGAAATTTGGTACGAAAAAATTGGGCTAAATCGTGAAGAATGCCTTAATATTAACTCCAACGCTGGTCAGAAAAATTTGAGACAGTCAAATTGACGATCCTCGGATGTTTTATCGTAAGTTTCCACAATGTGAACAGCGATAAAAAATTAAGGGCTTGAAATTATACGAAAAAACGGAATTAGGACGAAAAATTGCGTTTTTAGCTCAAAAAATGAGCGAAAACGGACTCGTATTTTAGTCGGAAAAAATCTGGATGGTGAAATTCACTTTTTTCATGTCTTCTAGGACAAAAATAAACCATCTTAACCTTCTAAAAAAATTTGTAGGCTTAAAATAAAAAATAAATAAATAAAAAACTTGAAAAAATTTAAAAAAAATGAAAATTAGGGCTAAAGGCCAGAAGACCGATTTTGTACGATTTTGGTGAATATCATTTTTGAACCTTTATATAGTCCCTAATCAACTGGTAAGGTCCGTTTTTTTCGGTATTTTTGAAAAATAATAACTTCCTCCCTGACAACCGTGAATAGTGGTTAAAGAATATTTTTTAATCTGGGTTACCCATTAGCCAGGGCTGTGGCGTAGTTAAGCCCTTTTTGGGGAGGCCATCGACCCTCCAATGTTGCATTTTGCTTCCGAAATAATTTCTAATGGCCCTTAATTTTTAATGCAAAGGATTGTATAAATCATTTTAGGCGAAGTTTTTCTCAATTTTTTTTCCTCCTCACCCCCCCCCCCCCCCCCCCGTCAGTATTTTAATTTTTAAATTTTAATTTTTAAATTTTAAATTTTTTTTTTTTTTTTTTTTTGACAAATGTAATTTTCCTATTTTTGATGATAAGAGGAGCCACTTTGAGCACTTCTTGGAAAACTTACTCCCCTACTAGGCCTTCCGACAAACTTACTGGCTAGCCTGCCTACCTTGCTAAACCTACCCTAATCTACCGGCTAAGCTCAGTCCCTCTGTAAATTTAAACAATGTACTATATTCTTGTTAAAAACGGCCAGTAGAGTGTCCCTTATTTTGGCAATTTTATTACCACCAAAGATGGTTCTCCTTGGTGTACTGATAAACCCGAATTTTTTTTAAATCTTTTCAGTCGACTTGAGCTTAAAGTTCCAAAAATTGCCATAGGAAAAAAAAAAAGTCGAAAATTTTTTTTTCGCGAAGAAATGTGGTTTGCTATCGGAAATTTTCCGTAGATCACGCATCTGAAGTCCGTTTTTTTATGTCTGGTCGGTTTTTGAGCTAAGAGCCACAGTATGGCAAAAAAACGTGGTAAAGTGGCAAAACATAGCAAGTCCTCAGTTTTACTCGTAGTTTGGTCTTTAGCTGAAAATCGGACCAGATATTAAAAAACGGACTTCAGATTCGGGATCTACGGAAAATTTCTGATAAGAAACTACATTTTTTCGCGAAAAAAAAAATTGTCGATTTTTTTTCTCTTGTGGCAATTTTCGGAATTTTAAGCGCAAGTCGCCGCGCTTTCCCGTTGAGTAAAAAATAAAAAAAAATTCGGGTTTATCAGTACACCAAAGAGAACCATTTTTGGAGGTAAGCGATTTAAAATTCGAAATTTTTCAAATAAGGGACAACCTGGCCAGGTCATCTGAAGTTCCCTTTAAAAGACTTCAACCGCCCACCCAGCCTCTTTCACTGGCTACGGACTTGATACCAATGTCGGAATCAATTTTTACGCCAATAAATTGCGCTACTCCCGTACCGTTAATGAGGGAATAAAAATAATGATAAATAAAATCAATTTTACATTTAACATAACGGTTTATTTTTTCTGGAATCCCGTTGCACTCTTAATTTAATTTTATAATGTTTATTTATTTATTTATTCGCGTTTACAAACGAAAATGTCGTGTATCTTAAGGTATGCGCTTCCATCAACTTATTAACTGCTTTCTTCGTAATAAACAACCTATTATTAGACCAGTCATCAAAAATATAAAAATTTACTTTCTTTTTATATCAAAAGCGACAGCATAAACCGAAAAAAAAAAGTGCTTCGTATACGTAAATATAAATTTTTTTTCCTCTTCAATTGCGCGCACGCAACCGAATAATAATCCACTTAAATAAACAATAACTACTAATTAACACTTTATTAAACTAATAATATACGTTTTTGTTATAAAATAAAGAATACTTAATGACTAGATTAACAATCAATGCAGAACAAGAGAAAACGTGTAAATGAAAAATATTGTAACAATGCGTCGGTAACCATGAATACAATATATTCGTTTCATAACAAAATAGTCCGCGTTTTTGTTTTCCCTATAAGAGAAACAGAATATAAAAAATTGTAATATATGCGTCTAATACTGGAACTAATTTTTTTTCTCGTTTTGTTTGTTTATCCAGGTACTTATGTAAAAAGATGGCGTTAGCTCTCAACGATAAAAAAAACTACTAAATTAATGAGATCGTTGTTGAGGAACTTTTAAAACATGAGACCGAGGAATGTGGATCGGGGATTCTTTACGGTTTTTGGCAGAAGCATTCGTCTCCGACGGCTTCGTTGATCCATGACAGGTAATTGACGACTTTGGTATAGACTCCTGGATAATTTGGTCTTGCACATCCTCGACCCCATGAAACGATACCTAAAAAATGAATCGTAGTATTTATTAGTGAGTAATGTTAAACAAAAAGTAGGGTGATCAAAATATTTTTGGAGTGAGGGGTCGTCCATATATTACGTAAGCAAGTTAAGGGGGGGGAGGTCTGGGGGAAATCTTTCTATTGCTTACAAGGAGGCGAGAGGGGGCGGCTGCTAAAATCTTACTTATATTCGCAAATTAATTAATTTTGAGGTAATGTTGGGACTAAAATTATTCGTAATAAAGAAGGAAAGGATTTTCAAAAATCTTACTTTAGCTTTAATAGGGGGAGGGGGGGATCTAAAATTGCCAAAATTATGTTAAGTAATATATGGACGGTCCCAAACCCCTTACATTATCATTTATGATTACTCTAAAATAAGAGCGGATTTTTTATATATATATTTTTGGGGGGGCGGGGGGCAGAAAGCTTAGGCACTTATAGCACTTAGGTAACTGCATCGATTTTAAAAAAATATCCTGGTGGTCTTGGATTCGTTAGGACCCTAAACGACTCTGCCTATAATGAAGTTGCTCCATCAATAAAAGAGTGTAAGGGGCCATTCAAATATTAAGTAAGGACATTAAGTGGAGGGAGCAGTCTTTAAAATTCATACCGTACCGAAGGGTTACTTTTTACACTTTTTCACGTTCTTTTTGAAGTGAAACTTCTTATGGGGGGCCTCAAAATAAGTGACCGAGGTGTCACAGTTTAGGCTACATTTAGAAAAAGAGGGACTTAAAAAGCTTTTGAAGAGAAAAAAGTGAAACTTTTTACAATTAAGAAAAAATTAGCTTTCAAAAACACCCTTCGTCTCTTAACACCGTAAGAAGTTTCACGTCTTCTTAACTCTGTAACACCAGATATAGCGTGTTTGATTTTTTATTTTTAATACTTGTATAAATTTCAATCTTTCAATCTGCGATAAATGATTGAAATGTAAAGATGAAATCTGATTTTTCAATCTGCGTTCATGAACATGAAGGGAGATCCTTCAGCTTTCAAATGATACCTTTTTCATCACACGGTACTGTACAGTCCACTTTTCAGTCCTAGGCAGTTTATTTACAGACTATTTTACGCCGTACCTTGTGATAAAAAATATCTTTCAATGCAAGAAATGCAAACGACTTGCCCGTCTCGACCTATTTAAGGCCCTCGCCTTCGGCTCGGGCTTAAAACTCGGTCTCGACGGGCAATTTTGTCGTTTGCAGTCCTTGTATTGAAAAATACTATTTTTTAATCGTTCTACTTTTTCTAATTCAATCTAGACTCAATTTTTCCGAACGCCCTCGACCATCTCAAAATGGGGCAAATCAGGACATCTTTGTTTCTGCATCCATAACTCCGTAATTAAAACAATAAATAGCGAAAAAATATTTTCAAAACATATTACGGTTAATAAATAAACAATTTTTATTCCGTTAAATAATTTTTAGAAGAGAAAATGATCAAGAAAAATTAATTCTTTGAAACCAAAAAATAACGCGTTTGGATGAATAAAGTGCCTGTTAAACATAACGTTTTTGGAGCGCATTACTAACGTTTTTTGTTAATTCGAATTTTTCTGCTCTCGGGAAAATCCTTTTGGAAAGAAATATTTTGGGTAGTTAAAGGATGATGTAGGGCAAGGGCCGAACGTGCCTGAGCCTGAATATGGCTTTCAAATATCGTTGGAGGGACCTTAGTTTTCCGAACTTTGATCTTTTTTCCCGTTTCGCATCATTTTTAAAATCGAATATTTTTATAATTTAAAGGGCCATTTTACTAAATAATATTCAAGAAGTTCCACTTTATAAAATGCAATCCTTATTTGGACTTTCTCTTATTGTCCTATTTTCAAGAATTTAAGGAAAATCAATGTCCAAAGTTACCCGGTCGATTGCAAAGTAACCCTATGATACGGTATTTTTGCTGACAAGGGACATTAGGAAATCAAAAATATCACATTTCAAGCTTTCATAATACTTAATGAATCATGTACAATTTTTCCACCTTGGTCTAACTGTGGGAGGAATATAAGAGACTGAAACTTAGTACCGTCAGAATCGGAAATAGGTATTTACTATTTAAGAAAAAATCACCTAAGACAAAAAACTAACACTTTCAGAAGAATGACCCGTAGATTCCTGCTGGGGCGGATTCGGAAAATTTACCGGAAGCGTGTTTCTATACACTCCGGGTTTCAATTCCTAAATAAGATTGCATGAGAGTAAAGTATTTCTGTAATGCAGAGCAACTTAACTCAAACTTATTCTTACTTACTCAGTCAAAACCCGATCTGGTCTAAATAAATAATTATTTCGGGAATTGCTTAGAAACGTTTAAATCAATTCTAGAATTTCCAGATTCTGGGCTTGGGCGGTAACATATATATTTCTAACTATTACAGAAATACTTGAAGAAATATATTTTAAAAATGATTTAAGTATATTCTAAAAATATTTCAGACATTTTGAAAATATTTTCAAAACAGCTGAAGCATATGTTTAAGACTTGCTGATTGCTTATCTCAGAATTAGAATGAGCTTCTCAAGGTCAAAGGCAAACTGCCTCCCATCCGATCAAGAGAAAAATTTATATGTCAAGTAAACTATCGTGTGGGCTCATTCTAATCATTCTTTTGAAGAACTTTAATTTTGGAATGCCTACCTGCTATCTCCAGATTTCCTTTTTTCGTTTCCACAACCATCGGACCACCACTATCACCTTGACAGGCATCTTTCTTCCCTTTTTCGTATCCAGCGCAAATCATATTGTCCGTAATCCTGGTTCCCATGTAACCAGATTTCCTACAATTTTCCATCGACATTATCGGCACAGACACTTGGCGAAGTTTGTTCGAAGTTGGTTTGCTTTCTTCTATTCTTCCCCAACCGGCGATTATGCCAAAGCGGCCAGTGTAGTTGTACTCGACTTCAAGATTAATAGAAAAAGAAAAGGTTGGCCAATTAAATGCATGCCATCTTAATTAATACAAGCCATGCCAATGCTATATACGGGAATGTTCGGCTATTAGAACGTCCGTCATGTTGCTGGAGAACATGTGTTTTTTAAGTTGGATTTTCTCAAAATCCCTAAAAACTGCCAACTTAAACAATTAAAAGTTTTACAAACTTTTTGTTTCTCAGGTTGAGGGCACGATCTTACATACAGGTCAGGCAACTGCTATTTCTCAAAAGTGTCCCCCGAATTTGAAGCAGAAGAATAGTTTAAACTTTGCTCGATAGATGGCTGGAGCTGTAGTTAGGGAATCACGTGATATGCCCTCCATCCAATCAACACTTCGAAAACACTTATTTTTATGATGGCTGCCAGAATACGTGATTCCCTAACTACAGCTCCAGCCATCTATCGAGCAGTGAACTATTCTTCTGCTTCAATTTCGGGGGACATTTTTGTCCATTTGAGGGATACCCGAGTTGCCTGACCTGTATGTAAGATCGTGGGTTGAGGGGCTTTGAGGACTTTGCGCAAAAGAAATTTAAAAATTTATTTATAACTGATTTTCTATTGTAACTTATTTAAAAAAAAAAAAAAAACAGGCTGCCCCAACGCGCAAAAATTTGCTTTCGGGGGGCCTTACAATATGTTATTTTGAAAATAAATACAAAAAAAAAAAAAAAAAAAAAAAAAAAAAAAAAAAAAAAAAAAAAAAAAAAATATACTGTGTCCAGCAATATGGCGGATGTTTCGGAAGGTTCTAATAGTCGGATGTTTTTGAAAAAAATTTATATGCTATTGGTAGGGCTTTAATTAATTGCAACTCACCATTGTCTGGCAAACAAGCTGTTCTGACATGAGCTCCTATGGGTACAGTTGAATCCAGTTCCACTACTGCTATATCATTATTAAAGGTGTACAGATCAAATTTCGGATGGAATTTGGCTTTTTTGACACGTCTTTCGAATGTTTCCGTTTCGGTTTTTGTATCCCTGTCGTGTTCCCCAAACACCACTTTCAAATCGTTGGTGTTGAACCTGAGCAAAAAACAAAACTGATGGAAATCGTATTGATGTGTTTTTTTTTTTTTTTTTTTTTGCTGATTTTTTTTTTCCACGCTTAAAACTTACCCGTAGACGCAGTGAGCAGCCGTGAGCATGTGCTTCCTGCTAATGAGTGTCCCTCCGCAATAGAACTTCCCTCTTCTGAACATTGCAGCAATCCACGGATATTCGTTAACTTTGGTCACATTTCCACCTACTATTCTGTGTCTCCTACTTCCTACCCCGCAGTCTAAAAAAGATTTAGAACCAAATAAGGAAACGATTTCACTTTTCGGTAAATTTATCCGTCTTCTTTTTATAAATACAGAACTAACTTACAGCAACCGCAAAACGGAAGATCTCCAACCGGTTTGTGGTTAACGATACTCGTGGCCGTTGTATTGTGTACGAAATCGATGTCAAACGTAATAGTTGTGATATAATTAGTATTGTTGCTAGTTTCGTTGTAATGGACTTGCACGTTGGAGGATGGTAGATTTTGTTTACCGTCGTCAACCTTTGAAAACAGTACCGAAAATTTTATTTTAAGAGATATGGGGCGCGTATATATATATTTGTATAAATATACGACTTGCAAAAAATTTGATGGGCGAATATTGCAAATGTAAATATATCGTATAAATATACAGCATAGATGTACGTTTAAGTATACAAAAATATAAATATACGGTACATTAACCGTCACTGCGAAACTATAACGGTCCTCCAAAAAAAAATTCTTGTTGAAAATTTACCTTTTGTTCGATATCCACGGAAGTAACGGACAAAATCACGCACAGAACAAATATCACGACCACTAAGTGCTTTACACCGATAATATCACACATTTTTCGGAATTTAGGTCCCTGCGGTTAAGGTTCTTTTTTTTTTTCAATTTCTTTCTGCGGCACAATCACACCCGCGGCTTCATAACCAAATATGACGGTTTCATAAAGGAGAAGTGATACTTTTATATACCGACATAATCAATACTAGTACTAATATGTCCTCGACCTTACGGGCAAAAAGAAAGACAAAGAGAGTTTGAAAAAGTAATAAAAGACAAAAGTAAAGGAGAGGTCCCAAGTATGAACCTTGGAAAATAATGGTAGGGGAAATGCAAGTATAGACCTTGTTATGCAATGAGATGATTTCGTTTGGTTTTATGTGACACTTGACGTGTCATACCTATCATGAGGTCAGACTCTATGACCTCAATAATATACGGCACGGGATTAAGCTTTTGATGTGCGCTTTAAGCATATCGATGTTTATCTTCCCGTCCGTTCACTTTTCGATAAAGAAATTAAGGGGCATTCACTTGAAGGAAAGTGCAAAATCATTTAATGGAAATAAAAATTAAAAAAAAAAAAAAGAAGGATGTAAACATTATTTTGCCTCGCTCTTATTTACATCGTAAATTTCCAGTAAGAATTGCAAATTCCCGACATTTTCACTTTCAGGAATCGTGGGAAAAAGTATAATTTTTCGAAATTAACAATTCCCGTTTAGTTAATTTTTGATTTCAAGGGTATCGGAAAATCCAGTTCAACCCATTTTTCTACTGCAGGGAAAATGAGAAAAATGAATGTAGTTTTCTGATTTTTCCGGGATTTAGGTTTTGGCATTAATAAGCAGAATCATGGCTGGGTAAGACTATAAGATACAGGATTTATTTTTTCATTACAAAAATGCAGAAAATTCTGCGAGAAAAATGGTGAAAACTTAAGAAGATAAAAAAAAATCTGAAAATAAAAAACCGAGAATGATGTACTTTTCCCGGGAAATTCGAATTTTCAAGAATATGGAAACTTAATTTCCGGGAAACAAAATTTCCTGGGAATTCCCTAAAAATTATAAAACAAAAAAAATTTCAAAACAATGAAAGTTTCTAAAAAATTCCCTGGGAATTCCTAAAAGAAATTCTTTGGAAATTCCTAAGAAAAATTTCCTGTTAATTCCTAAAAAATTGCCTAGAAATTCCCAAAAAAAATTCCCTACAAATTCCTGAAAAATTCTGTAGAAATTCCAAAAAAAATTTCCTGGCATTTCCAAAAAATAAAATTTCCTGGAAATTCCTAAAAAAATTCTTTGGTAATTCCTAAGAAAAATTTCTTATTGATCCCCAAAAAATCCCCTGGAAATTCCTAAAAAACATTCTTTGAAAATTCTTAAGAAATATTTTGTTTTAAGTCCTTAAAATATTTTTTTGGAAATTCCTAAAGAAATTTGCTGCAGATTCCTAAAAAAATTCCCTGGAAATTCCTAAAAAAATTCTTTGGAAATTCCTAAGAAAAATTTCTTATTAATTCCTAAAAAAAATTCCTGGAATTCCCTTAAAAATATCCTTTGGAAATTCCTAAAGAAATATGCTGTAGATTCCTAAAAAAGTTCCCTAGAAATCCCCAAAAAGACTTTTCTGGCATTTTCGAAGAAAAAATTCCTGTTAATTCCTAAAAAAATTCCCTGGGAATTCCCAAAAACAATTCCCTAAAAATTTCTAAAAAAAAATTCTTTTGAAATTCCTAAAGAAACTCCCTATAAATTCCTAAATAAATTCCCTGTAGAAAAAAAAATACCCTGGAGATTTTTCCGAAAAAAATGAGTCAGGAATTACTGGGAGCAACCTTTGATTTCCATCTTCAGCCAAACTCTCATACCCTACCGGAAAAAATCGGAGACGTTTTGAGCAAATATTCGTAGCCGTTTCATATAGCTTTAGCTTAAATGCCTGAAAATAAGCTCTTGTGAAAATTCTCTCGAAAGAGAAACCCATAATTGCAATATGAAAAGCGAAAATTTTTTTAGTGCACAAAGGCGTTTAAGAATAATGAATTTCCCTTTCGAAGATTAAAAAGATGATTATATTTATTTATTCCGACAATCAAATGCAACGCAGGATCTTTTTTATGTCATTGATCTTGAAATATACGATGGCAATGAAAGTTCGAAAACCGTTGCGTGATGCGTTTTGCACACATACATACAGAGAGTTAAAACATTCAAAGAGAATAATATAACCGATGAGGGCTATTAGAATCAGCAAAACGCAATTTAAAAAAATGTTTTTTCTTTATTTTCCAGGTATCTAGCTGATTAATGCCAGGGAAAGAAGTTTAAGATGGGGAAAAATGGAAGGAACGTGAAATTCCGGCAGGTGAAGGGTAAGTGGGATTCTGAATTATTTTTTTAATGCTGGAAACTGTGGGCTGCTCTGCTTCAATAATGAAAAAGTTGGAGAGTTGTTAATTGAGGTTGGTTGTTTTGTTGGTTGGTTGGTTGGTTGGTTGTGGTTGAAACTGGTAATTGGTTTTGAAAATTCTAAAATGGATTCATCTCAGTACAGTAATATTGGTAAAAGCTTTTAAATTCTAGAGAGAAACTCATAATATCCATTTATGACAAAGATAACTGTACATAGAAGTCAAATCTGTTATTTGTAATTAATTTTTTTTTTTGTCTGATGATTTCTAAGGTAGCCAAGGTAGTTTACTCCGATTCTCTTCTGCCTGTAGTGCTCAGTATATAACTAATATCTATGATATATATGATATCTAGATAACAACAATGATCCGAGTTATTCATTTTTTTTAAAAAACAGAATTTTATTAGCCTAAATCACGTAATTTGCTTTTTGCGTTTTGGTCAATTATAGTTTTTATTACATCCGTTTAGATTCGCAAATTACTAAAATAACGCGTAATATTTTTTTTTTTTCTGTTATTTGTGCAGGTTCATTTTTTGATAGAAAAATAGTTATTTCACACAATTATGATCATTGCACGAATCGGTTCAAAAATTTATTGAATCATTTTCATGAAACAACTTCATTTCAGGAGCGTCGCATAACATTTGCATGATTGTCGGTTTATAAAAGGGTTTAAGTGCTGAATCGAAAATTGAAAAGGACCCCTTGCTAATTGTCAAAATTGAAAGTGGTCCAAAAGTTGCTTGGAACATTTGCAAAGCGTCATTTTTGCAAATGATGCAAATTGGAAATGTTCCAAAACAAATTTGGATCATTTGAACTATAGTTCTTGCAAATGATCCAAAGATTTCGAAACATCTTCAATTATGTACAAAATATTTAAAAAGGTATATAAAGATCTAACATATTTGGACCTTCTGAAATTTAGGCCATTTGCAAATTCACTGTATTAAAAATTAAAATCAGCCCTTTGCTAATCGTTCAAATTGCAAGTGGTCCAAAACTGGTTTAAGACATTTGCATTACGTCATTTTTGAAAAGATTCAAATTGCAAATGATCCAAAATTTTTGGATCATTTGCAATATGGCCAACATCCTGAAATTTTAGTGCAAGTCTTAACTTGTCTGAAATTCATGAGCGGCAAGAAAATAATTTTTAAAAAAAATTGCGGTCGAAAAACTTTGATTTTGTTTTTCTGGTTCGTATTTACTTGGAACAAGTTGAAACTTGTACCGAAACTGCAAGATAAAGTCGAAAGAGTTCTTTATATACCTAAAATTTGAATTTTTTCCACCGTAAATCGAATGTTAAGCAAAACAGTCATTCCTTTCGGTATTCCACTTAATATGATTAAAGCTTGGGTCATCTGCATTAGTTCTTCCAAAAAATAGTACTGCTGCGTGTCTGGTGCAAATTTTTATACTTTTGCATCCTCTAGTGCGGTCCATACTCTGTTACTATCCCTTGGGCTCAAACTTTCCATTCCTAAAATTCCTATTTTCGATCATGTGCAGGGACTGCAGATATATGTTCTGTACCCTTCTTAATGTTAATAAACTCTAAAATTGGTTCCGCTCATGACGCCCCAGATATCCGGTCTTTTGGAAAGCTCTGTTTCACTCTTGCAGAAAAATAGCGAAATGTATGAAAATGACTTTAAAAAAATATATAAAAAAAACAAGCTTTGTCGATATTGCAAAACCGGATAATTTTCCATTACAAAATTTAAAAAAAGAAATACCTAACGACAGGATGTCACAGCTTTTGTATTTTCATAACTGAATATCATCATCCCGTGCTATGATATAACCGTTAATTAATGTCAGCTCACGTCAACCTGAATTGATTGCGCTTATGTAAGTCGCATAGATGTTTTTTGTTTTTTTGTTATTGTTTTCATTAGGCTCCGAAAACTGTTTCACGATATTAGGTCAATGTTAACTTAAAGATCTGAACGGTGGTTTACTTTATAGCTTTTTTTTTTTCCTTTATCTTATTAGGTCTTCCTTTTGTAGATAATTCTAAAAAAGACGGATTTACTTCCGGTGGAAATACCTTGCAGCATGCATTTGGCGTGTAGTCTTTATTTCATTTTATTTATTTTATTTTAATTGATTGAAGCATCAGCGGAAATTATGATTAAAAACAAGTAAAAAAAATAAAAGGAAAAGAGAGAAAAAGTTGCTCAAGACGGGTGAATGCTGGTAATATTTGCAAATAGCTGTAATTATATTGTCAAACAGACGACTTCTTATTTGCAAATCGTTTTGATTTATGCAATTCGTGACATATTGAAGAGCTTGGCCCATTTCTCTTATCTTAATTATGACTTTTTTTTTTTTTTGGTGTGTTTATTCGGAGTTTAATTGGAGCTGTTTTGGCTACTGACTGATGGACCATCCTCCTGGGGTTGATCCTGACATGTTTTTGTATGAAATCGGCGTAAGCAATTATTTCAGCGATCAGCTGTGCGCGACAAGAGCAATTTGTCCGTAAGCTAAGAACTGAACGTTTGAATGAGACACACAGAACTGTTGAATCGCAAACCAAAATATTTTGTGAGAAATTTCACAATTTACTTGGAATCAGGGGGCGGATTCCGTTTTTAATTAATTAATAATAAAAACCTTGTCATTGGAAGATACGAAAGATGATGGAACTGGTAATGACATTGCCAATGTAGGCCTAGTTTCGGGATGAACCTCTTTTTTTTTTTTTTTTGTTTTTATCTTTTTTAATTAATGCAGTGTTTACCTTACGGTGCTCCAGTTTCTCGGGGCCCACATTTGAGCTGCCTTGACCGCGATCCCGAAACAGTGAATTATTTAGCATCTTCAATTCATAAGACAAACACAGTTAATACACGAGAGGAAGTTGAAAGAGACAATATATAAGTTATATTTGATTATTGTTCGGATCATCAATTGATTATTTACTGTGTTGTGTGAACCATGTCATCAATTTGGAAATTTGGATTTGTCATTTACGCTTTGATACATTTCGGCAATGGATTAAGCTTTAAAAAGGTTTGTTTTCACAACGGAAATATTCAAATATTTTTTTAAAAAAATCGTGTTAATAATATAAAGAACAGATTGATTTGCAGACGAACGGGACCTCATACGAAGACGAGCAGTCGAAGCTCACGATCGTCAGCAATCGGAATCAATTTTTGGAATGGCTTTTGGGATTAACTGGGGAACCTGAAGAACCGGAGCCAGAGGTCGAAGCCGTCGCACCCGAGAGTTGTCAACCGTGCGGTAAGGAAAGTTCATTAACTTTGAACTTTGGATTATTCAAACAAACGAAATCCGTCATTCAAAATTTTATGTAAATCGATTTCTTTTTTTTTTTTATTTCAGCGTGTGGTACCGCGAACAAAAAAATCAGGATCGTAGGAGGGAAACCGACTCAGGTGAATCAATACCCGTGGATGGCCCTGTTAATGTACAACAAACGATTTTATTGCGGGGGGAGTTTGATCAATTCCAAATACATTTTGACTGCGGCTCACTGCGTAGACGGATTTTCCAGAGACAAAATGAGCGTTCGTCTAATGGAACACGACAGGAACAGCGAGTCGGAAACCACGGTGATCGATCGGAAAGTTAAAAGGATCATCCGTCACAGCGGATACAGCGACTCGACGTTTAATAACGACATCGCGCTTTTGAGGCTGGACGAGGATGTTCCCATCGGCGGAGATCTCAGACCCGTTTGCCTCCCTCAAAGAGGGAAAAGTTTTTCCAATCAGGAAGGGTTGGTCACCGGATGGGGTGTGAAAAGTCAAGGCGGCTCCACGAATCCGGTCCTTCACGAAGTCATCGTTCCCATAATGTCGAATGCGGATTGCCGGAAATCGAAATACGGACAGAGGAGGATTACCGATAACATGTTATGCGCCGGGTATCCGGAAGGAAAGAAAGATGCGTGTCAAGGAGATAGCGGTGGTCCTTTACATGTTGTCAATGGCAGTATCCATGACGTAGTAGGAGTTGTGTCCTGGGGAGAAGGCTGCGCTAGACCTGATTATCCGGGAGTATATTCCAGAGTTAATCGGTACATCACCTGGATTTCGAAGCATACAGTCGATGCCTGTCCTTGTTCGGCTTATTAACTCGGACTTGACGACGCTCTTACATAGTTCCTTCAGATCTCAGTTTTCATTTATTTATTTTTTTTAAAGAAAAAGATTTAATTAAAAAAAAAAGTTTGTTATTTCCTAAAATGTACAAAAATAATTATATTTACAAATAAAGAAATCAGTATACAAAATTCAAAACCTAAATTTCAGTTACTGTCAAGGACGTTTAGTGCTATCATCCACTTCTTCTATACCGTAATTGAGAAGAGCTTTCTTTTCTTCTGCTATTATGTTTTCGCATGTCTTTTCTTGATTTTTATTTATTAACCAGTAGGTTTGCATTTGACCTTTACCTTTTACGTGGACTTTCCCCCGTGATTCAATTTGAAATAAGTCAGAGTCTAACAGGTTGTAAGTCGTATGCGAAATGTGGATTTTTCCTGCCTGAAATTTCGAAAAAAAAAAGTTTGTTTTAGAAATGTATTAATGGTTTGGAATAAAACCAAAATGCAGATTTTGGTGGACTACCTAAGTATTCAGGAATGGGAGAGAAAGGTAGAATAGAAAAAATCGTATTGAGCGAAGTCCATACGAGGACTTAAACTTTCGGAGAGTTGGCTAACCCTATACACTCTGAATTTCTAAACCCGGTTAAAGTTTTTCGTCTCCAATTCAGTTTATTCTGAATTTTCACCTTCCTCTGACGTTCCTGAATACCTTTTTTTTAGTTGTTTCAAGAGTAGGCTTCAGTGAGTACCGCGAGGAATGACTGTTTTGCCTAATACTCGATTCGCGGGCATAAAACTTAAATTTTAGGTATCCAACGAACTCTTTAGACTTATTCTTGTATTTTAGTACAAGTTTCAACATGTTTCAGATAAATCCTAACCCGGAAAATAAAATTAATGCTTTTTGAAATTATTTTTCGGCTGATTATACAATTCAGACAGGTTGAAACTTGCACTAATAATTCTAGGATTAACGAAACGAAGTTCGTCAGATACATAAATGATTGGACTGGAAGTACCTAAATGGATTTTCTCCCGTAAATCGTGTATCGGACAAAACGATCGTTCATTCCGGTAGAGAAAAGCATACCTTAAAATCAAATTAGTAACCAGATACAAATGTAAAGGTTCGAAACGTAGGTTTTAAACAAAACAACGAGAATTTCAATAACCTAGGGAGATTAGCAATTTCTGTGCTAGGCAGGTCAACTGAGCTATGTCCATCACAATCGTGCATGGAAATATACTTTTTTGAACAGTTGCAGTTCAAAACCGGTTTAGGCAGAGGCTCAAAAGAGCATATCTCCATGCACGATTGTGATGGAACTAGCTCAGTTGATCTGCCTAGTACAGAATTTGGGCTGCCATGAAAAGTACCGAAACAGCATTTTCAACCCATTGGACATCCTGTGGATTGTCCATCAGATATTTACAGGATATTCAAATTTATGGGATATCCATTCAAATGACGCTTTTTGGATCAGTGCGGACATAAGCCAATCCAATGGACGTCCAATAAATATCCTCAAGACGTGCTGTTGACTTCCTCGGGACTCGATAAACTTTGCTATCTGGGTATGATTTTTTTTACTACTTCGCTGCTACTACTACATAAATGTCGTAGTTAGGAGTAAGGCGTAGGCAGTAAAACCGCGTTTGGCACATATTTTCAATTGCAGCTTTGCTTTTGCATACACTACTACGTTCTAACCTTCTTTTTTTGGTCATTTTCAAACGGTAGTTCATTTTCGTGTCTATATCATGTGTTACTATTTAAAGAATCACAGTAATTAATATGTCGAAAAAGTGGAATTAAAAAAGAATTAAACACCAATGATTTGTCGTGCAGAGAAGCTTCCGCTTTCATGATTGTGTTGTAAATTTTTTTTATGTAACACAACATTGCTGCAATTTTATCAGCTTATCCGAAAGACAATAGAATAATACAAAAGAACTTTCATGCACAGATTTCTAGAAACTACTATACGTTTTTAGCTGCATGTATTTTTAATTCGAAGGTCTGCCGTAATATTTTTGGACTAGAATGTTGCCGAACTGTACTTTTTTCCCATGAAGTGGGAATAAAGATTTTTTGACTTCTGTAGTGCTTTGGACGATAAAAAAAGATGCCGAACTGTCATTGTGTGTGTAAGTCCCAGGACGCAAAATTCATGATAAACATGTTTAATCCAGTATTAACCTGCTCTGGGCCAGAATGTACCTGAATAGCCACTATAACGAACAACTTACCGCGCTGGTAGTTTGCATTCTTGCTGCCGTATTTACTGTATCTCCAAATAAGCAATATCTTGGAACTTTTAATCCGACTACTCCTCCGACCACCGGCCCTGAATGTATCCCTGAAAAAAAAAATTTTTTTTAATCATCAATGTCGCTAGCGTGTAGTACACTCAAAATCCCCAGAGTAAACAAACGCCACCCTAATTATCTTAAGTAGTTTTAATATTGAATGGAGAAAAAAAATTGACATTTACCTATTCGTATTTGACTAGCTTCAGGTGGAAGATGTAATTTCTGAACCTGTCTGTTCAGGCACAAAGCTAAATTCGCTACGTTATCCGCGTGTTTAGGGGTCGCTTCCGGAGCCCCGCTCACAGCCATATAAACCCTTCCCACAGTTTCCACTTTGTATACGTCGAATAAATCCATTAAAGAATCGAAGCACGTAAAAACGGCGTTCATGCTGCTGACGACTTCCATGGCATCTTTCAAAGAGGAAGAATGGAAGTCGGCGAGTTCGCAAAATAAAACGGTTACGTTGTCGAAAGCTTGACAAGTGCTCAGTCGACTTTCTCCGTTTCTCAATCGGTCAGCAACTGACTGCGGTATCATGGAGTATAATAAATCATCTCCTCTACGTTTCCAGCTATCTAATAAAGCGTAGCTTTTTTCTAATTCGACCGAGTTTTGCTCTGCCCTTTCGCACATGAGCTCCAATCTGGAAAATCGAAACAAAAATTGAAAATTATGTCGCCAAAATATTTTTTTAAAAAATTTTAAGGTCCTAAAATTCGTAGGAAAAATTTTCTAGATTTTTTTTCTTGCAAAGAATATTTTTCAAAGAATTTTTTATCCCTTTCTTTATCCCCCAAATCTCTTTATACCTCAGACCGGAAAAATCCGCATTTTGTGGTTTGGAAAACTCTTACCTCGAACAATGCTGCCAGCCCGTAAGAACCATTTCCCTGCTTAATCCGTGAATATTCAAATCATTGAGGTAAAGTCCCATTGCCGGGAGCTCGTCCAAATTGTTTATCCTACAAACGGAAAAGAAAAAAAAAAATCTCAGGTAACAAAAAAATTGAAAATCTGATATTTTATGTTTTTTTTTTTTTTTTTTTTCTTCTTCTGTCACTTACAAAGGGCTGCAAAGGAAAATAATAGCATTGATATCTCTAATGTGAAGCATTTGTCCTTTGAGTAAAACGCTTCGAATCCCTTGACTCCCTCGCCTTTTTACACAAGCTAAGGGAGGGGCTCGTCCAGGTGATTCGTCTCCTTCGCTTTTCTGTTTGAGCGGCAGCTGGGATCTTATAACTTCCAGCTCGAATGTGACTGATTGCAGATATAATATCTAAATTTTAAAAAAAATTAAAGATAATAATTGCAACGTCACCTGTTGCGTATTTTGGCGTTTAGTCCCATAGTTAGAAAAAGTGATGCAAAAATTGTGTAAAATTTTTGTAAAATAAAATGAAAAAAATTTATATGAAGAAAGTATTATTTTTGTATTATTTACACAAAAATTTGGACTTCCATAATTTTTGCATAATTTATGCATATAATTTTTTTGAATCATAAAGCGGGGAAATTTGCAAATAAATATTATTGCGTATTTAACTTTTTTCCATTTTATGCATACTTATTTATACATAATTTATGCATATTTTATTTCATTTATGCATCTGTTTTTCGCACGAGTTAATCTTGAGGCCCAAATTTCACGATCAAACATGTTGCAGCGTTAGAAACATGTTGTTCAACATGTTGCAGCGTTAGAAACATGTTCAACATGTTGCAGCTTTAGAAACATGTTGTTATATATGTTGCAGCGTTAGAAACATGTTGTTCAGCATGTCGGAGCGTTAGAAATATGTCGTTCAACATGATTCGCATGATACACATGATGTTACATCGTGAAATTGCGCCCTGAGAAAGGGGTTGTACATAAATTACGTAAGCACATTTTGGGGGGGAGGGGGTCCAAATTTGACATCTTACTCATAAGCTCATAAGGCGAAATGGGATTAAGCGGGCAAAAAGGACCTAACCCATACTTACGTAATTTATGCACGACCCCAAAGGTAAAAATTAAGAAAAAATTGTTTCGAGCATGGAGTCCAGGACTTGAACCCCGGACCTTACGTTGTATTGAGTATCGGGTTGGCTTAGTTGGTAGAGTAGTTGACCGACAATCGAAAAGCCCGTGGTTCAAGTCCTCGACTTGATTTCGCTCGATACAATTTTTTTTTTAATTTAATCTTTCCTCCGACATCTTTAATTATGAAAATTGAGTTTTTAAAGTAAATGGCAAAATGAACTAAATCTGATGGGAACTTTTCATAAGCTATACGTATTTATTGCCTGCTTACATTATTCCACGTAAAAGGTATCCCACGAGGTCTCCTCAATCGGAAATGATCCGTTACCATATCCCCTAAAACGGGTTGCGTCCCCCATAACAGGATCAATTTTTCACCTGCCCCCAAAATTTTCATGTTTTCATCGAAAATAACTCCAAATTCGAACAGCTTTATGAGCGTAAAACATTCGAAATCTGGAAGAGAAATCCGTTCCAAATAAGCCTTTTTATCCGCCGAAGCTGCAACGTATCCCACGTTATCGAAATCCAATCGAAATTTAACCAGGACGTTTCTCGCTCCAATTGCTGACGTATTTTCCTCTAGGACACGTATTTTCAGCTGAACGTTGTATATTTCCTCTGCGATTTGATAAAGTTGTCCTGAGAAGAAGAAAAAAAAAAAAAGAAGGGAAACGGATCCCATTAAATCGGAAAGTTAAATAAAAATGTATTGTATAGGTCAACATACCCTAGAGTCGTGTTTCTTTTAAGATAAAGCGGGTTCAAAATACATCACGCGAAAAAAGAAAAGAAAAAGAAAACTCGTGCACGTCAGCGAAAGTGGTTTTCCCATGCGGTTTCCACTTCAAAAAAATCAATCCTTCGAATTTAAGCCATTGTTTGTTTTTGCAATTTGATCTCGATTTAATATCTTTTTTTCAGGGTCTATGAACGCAAGGTTAGGCCTCTGATTGTATCTGTTCGATATAGTGCATCGGGAAAACATTTTATAGATGAGTTTATTGCTTTTAATGGATTATTAAAATGGAAGCAGGGGGTAATCAGTCTAGGAATTAAATTGTAAGTTTTCTAATAGGTTGAGTTATGAGGGGATTTGGTGATAGGATGTTGCATAATGCCGTAATGTTTTGTTTTGCGGGTTGAATTACGATAAAAGCTTTCAGCGGAAAATTTTGGAAGGGAAGTGATACAATGCGCAATTAATTAATATGTTATCATTTCCGTGCGGTGTTTCGGTTTCACACGAAACAACCAGGGATGTCTAAATGTAAAGCTGTCGATTTTTCATTTATTTGCAGCCTGCGTTCCGTGTAAGAACGGTTTTTAGAGGTTTCATTTGCAGGAAATTAGCAAACCTAATCTCAAAACTCTTTGGAAGGTTTTTCCCACAAAAAGATTGAGTTGCAACAATAAGAAAAAGATGGAGTTGCAACAATTGTTTTTATGCCATTGAAAATTTGATACTCTTGGAAAATAACGGATGATTTCCGTGGGCAGGTATACATGCAAATGAAATAGAACATGAGAACAGACAGTTTGACACATTTTATTGAAATGCGGGAGGCACAAAGAAGCTTGGGACCGACGTTCGATTGGGCTCCTTAGAAAGAGCTCTCCAACCAAAATCATTTCTACTCAGATAGGTTGTTGCATTTCTTAAGGACATCGGAATATTTTAGTCACTGTGATGGGTTGAAGGGAAATTAATCTAGTCAGTGGGAATGTCCTTTACACCTTCCTATCATGAACGTGGGATCATGTGATGTGGAGATCAGATCACCTAAAAGTTTATTGTCAGTACTGGACCAAACAACCTTGGTATTGATCGCCCCAATTTAAAAAAGAATATACAGTGTCTTTTAACCATATAATTCTAGTGCTATGTCTCCACTGGACAATTAATTGGAGGGTACAATTAATTGTACTACCGGAAATGCTGTATATTTTTGGACTTTTTCCTTCTTCTGCAATTTTTTTTTCTGTTTTTTGTTTTCATTATTTTTAGTGTTCGAAAAAATAATCAAAACAATGAAAAAAAGTGGCAGAAGAAGGGAAAGGTACAAAAATATATAGCATTTCCGGTGGTGCAATTAATTGTACCCTCCAATCAATTGTCCAGTGGAGACAGCATTTAGAGTTTTCTAGGCAAATTTTCAGGCGAATTTTTTCCCGATTTTCTCTTTTTCTGCGCCATAGGGCACGATTCTGAAGTGTGCAATGCCAATATAAATTGTTATTTTCATTTTTGCCCTATCTCCACTGGACAATTAATTGGAGGGTACAATTAATTGTACTACCGGAAATGCTGTATATTTTTGGACTTTTTCCTTCTTCTGCAATTTTTTTTTCTGTTTTTTGTTTTCATTATTTTTAGTGTTCGAAAAAATAATCAAAACAATGAAAAAAAGTGGCAGAAGAAGGGAAAGGTACAAAAATATATAGCATTTCCGGTGGTGCAATTAATTGTACCCTCCAATCAATTGTCCAGTGGAGACAGCATTTAGAGTTTTCTAGGCAAATTTTCAGGCGAATTTTTTCCCGATTTTCTCTTTTTCTGCGCCATAGGGCACGATTCTGAAGTGTGCAATGCCAATATAAATTGTTATTTTCATTTTTGCCCTATCTCCATTGGCCAATTAATCGAAGGGTACAATTAATTGTACCACCGGAAATGCTGTATATTTTTTTACTTTTTTCTTCTGCTACCACTTTTTTTATTGCTTTGATTACTTTTTTGAACACTAAAAATAATAAAAATGAAAAAAAAAAAAAAAAAAAAGGTGGTAGCAGAAGAAAAAAGTCGAAAAATATGCAGCATTTCCGGTGATACAATTAATTGTACCCTTCGATTTATTTGCCAATGGAGACAGGACAAAAATAAAAATAACAATTTATATTGACATTGCACACTTCAGAATCGTATCCTACGCTGCAGAACAAGCAGTTTTTTTTATTAACATTATAGGAACAAATCTGTAAAAGGACACACATCGCCTGTTGATTTTGTGTCTTTTTAAAATAAAATAAAACAAGAAAAAATTGGGAACAAATTTGCCTGAAGATTTGCGTAGAAAACTCTAAATGCTGTCTCCACTGGACAATTAATTGGAGATTACAATTAACTGCACCACCGGAAATGCTGTATATTATTTTATTTTATTATTATTATTATTTTTTTTTATTGCTTTGGTTATTTTTTCGAACCTTAAAAATAATGAAAATGAAAAAAAAAAAAAAAAAAAAAGAAGCAAAAATAGCAGAAGAAAAAAGTCTAAAAATACACAGAATTTTCGGTTGTACAATTAATTGTCCAATGGAGACAGAGCATTTAAGTTCAGTCGGATGGTCAACTAAAACCCAACAATTTTGTGGTTAGAACCTGCAATCCAAGATTTTATTTAAGAAGAATGTAATTTCGGAATTTCGGCTATTTGTGTATCTTTTTCCCCTTTTCCAGTCTCGGAATGACGAAAAATAAGCCCCTACTAGGCAAACGTCCTGATCCGCCCTCCCATCCACCCCCACCAATGGTTTTTTTTTTAAATACAGTCAAACCTCCATAACTTTCCACTCTCTAAGTTTCCCTGAAGAGCAAAGTACCAATGGAACGTTCCCCCACCACTAGAAAATGGCTGACGGTTTGACAGCAGAAAAATTTATTTGTTTATCAACAAAAAAAAATTAAAAATGTCGTTGATAAAAAAAACCTATCTTCAATGTTATTAATAACGGTAATAATAATAAATAGTAATAATAATAATAATAAAAATCTTTTTGAAAAAATGAATACTGCATTTCGCTTTTATAAAAACATTCTACGTTTACAAAATAAATCATTTGTTTGGAGGGGTAATCGACATTTTCTTTTTGAGGTGGGGGCACTCCATAACTTTCCAATGCCTTCCCCTACAGCCCCCTTAGATAATAGAATCCATAGATAGGACAATAGCGTCAGAAAATGTTCATATGGGCATCCATAAGCTAAACACGAGGTAGGCTCAATTTTTTTGGACCAAAACAAACAATGTAAATAGAATAGGAATGTCCGATCTATGGATTCTATTATCTAAGACAGCCCCGAAGGTGGAAAGTTACGGAGGTTTGACTGTAGTTTTTTCTGCCATTTTCTTAACTTCAGATTAACTTCTTGGACTTCAACCGTCCAAAATGCAAAGCAATATAGTGTCAATAGTTATAGGGCAGTCTCCACCTTAGACCATTTAAGACACCGCAATCACGTTATCCGCCTTCTCGATGAACGTATTCACACCGGAAGTTTTGTGGATCTTTTACCACGATTTTTTGATCATCTTCTGCTTTTTTCTATTTACAAACATTAAAAATGGCGGTTTTGAAAGATGTTTTTACGGATTTAAAAAGAAAAATTTTAATTCGGGCATGGGGAAGACAATAAATCTGTTCCAAAACAAATTCTGGGTAAGCCAATTTTGTATACTTAATGAAATATACGGTACACTTTTTATGCCACAAACGTTTACGGGAGCAAAACCTGCAAAGTACTTCCGGTGCGATTACGTTAACCGCGATGACGGACAACGCGAATGCCGTGAACGTCATCAAGTGGAGACTGCCCTAAAAACCTTATTTTCCCATGAAATTTTCTCTGTCCGCGTCCGAAAACCAGCTTCTTCATAAGCTAGAAGGTAGAGTAAAAACAAATTTT